>BSYR01000004.1:2500000-3750000 GCA_030270665.1 Hibiscus trionum
ACAAATTATTCATTTAATGTTACAGGAACCTACAGGGTAACACCCCAGGGTTGAAAAGAGCAATTTATAAATGTGTTACACACGTACAATTTTAATTGTGCATGTATAAAATGTATAATTAACATTAATATATATATATATATATATATATATATATATATATATATATATATCCAGTTGTAATTGTAATTATAAATAGAATTCGGAATTTAATTAAGAGAATATAATTAGAGTAATTATACTCTCTTTTAAATTCTCGGAATTAAATGCCTAAGGGTTAGAGTAACATGATATAAAGGATAATTTTGGTCTAACAGCCGTTTCATCCCTTGCTAAATGAATTTTCTCAAGAAAAGTTTTTGAGAAAAGAAAATTGCTCTCAACTGCTTTTCAGTTGTGTGAATTGAGTAAAGGCCGAGACGTTTTGTCGTGGAGGCTTGCGATTCGAACCATTCGTGATTGCTCTACCGCAACTGTAGTCTTGTCGTTTATCTAGGAACCCACTGTAAGTGATCGTATCCCTTCATCTTAATTTTGGTTTTATCGTACATGGATCACTGGGGAGACCGCCAAGTTTGTTTCCGCTGCGCCGACGGTCCCAACAGTATATATATATATATATTGTTAGTATCTACAAGTACCCGGGAAGGCGAACAAATAGGAGCAATCTGCGAACTGAGAAGTTATTTGAGCAAACAACGCTAGAAAAGCACGTGTCAGCACAAGCGATCGCTATCGATGACTAAACAAATCTATGACGTGCAACCATCAACACGTGGAACAAACAGGAGCAAACAACGCCACGACTCCCCTGTTACGACACATGTCCAGATGATATAAATCATGCATGCAAGTGAAACCATCAAGATGGAAGACCTAGAGAATCCAAGGCCATAAGAACAACCAAAAACCACACCCTAGTAGAGCCTAAACCACCATAAAAACAATCACGGGACCAATGTCCACGACTCTTGTTAACTTTATCAGTCAACAATTGGTGCGGTGAGCGTGGAATGAGCTGTGATCTTTAGATATTTCACCAAGTTCGAAGGTCTTGAAGATGGGTAGAGATAACCAAGGTAACCCATGCGAGAAAGTGGTAGAAGATTATAGCTTGACGGACCAGCTGTTGACGGTGGCCATGCAGCAGCTACAACTGTTTCAGCAAAATTTCTGACAACAATTTTGGGACCAGCCCCCCATGGTTTGTTGCGGGACAGAGTGCACAACAGACGAGGGGGCATCACCATCAGAGGGCAGCAACCAGTAATTTCTAGAAATGTAGGAAAGGATGAAGAGCATGGAAGAATCTTTGTTTCTTTCAAAACAACAATACGAGCAGGAACAAAAGCTCATGCAGGACTAGGCTGAACAACATAAAATCACAGAAAAGAAGAGCGCGAAACTAATCAGGCAGTTATCCAGAAAGAGCAGGGTAAAGCGGTTCAAGAGGAGCAAATTTTCCCAAGCTTACATCTGTAAAGTCCTGCTGCCAGCGGAAAAGAGCTATACAAGAATAGAAAAGTTAGTTTTTGCTTTGATAACAACAACCAAAAAGCTTCGCCACTATTTTCAAGCGCATCAAGTAATTGTTTTGATATACCAACCTTTCAAGAAGTGGGGTGTAGAGCTTAGTTAATTCAGGGTTGAATATCGACCGTGAAAGGCGATAAAAGCTCAAGTATTGGTTGACTTTGTTTTGGAGTGTACATTTGTAGATCAAGCAACAATTCCACTTGCTGAGAACATTAATGTCGATAGAGAAGCTCAGGAAAAATACAACAACAACCCTCTCAGACAGAAGAAGAGTAGATTAAGAGCACTCATCCTTGGATTTTGCATGTTGACGGGTCAGTGGCTATCAGTGGGGCAGGAGTAGGTGTGCTGTTAAGTGCACCCAACGTAAAGGTAGAATGTCAATATGTGCTTAGCTTCACGTTTGCTTTTTCCAATAATGTAGCAGAGTATGAAGCTCTAATAGAAGGATTAGAGCTTTCAGCCGGACTTAAAGTGAACTCACTACAAATATTTATCGACTCCCAATTGGTGGCTAAGTAGTTATCAGACGAATATGAGGTCCATGACGAAATGCTCCTCAAATACTGTCATAGGGTGAAAGATTACAATAAATACATATACCCTTACATATCATACTGTTTATGAACATTTTATTCCACACATGATAAACTTTTGTGGGACTAATCTTCTATAATACATGACTGTTAGCATAGTTCAGTCGGTATTGCATAACACAAATACCCCGAGGAGATAACGCTATGGCAGGCGCTTTAGCAAGGTTGGCAACAGTGCTTGAGACCCAAAGGAGGGGCATATTCTTAATGGAGTATAGAGATCATCCTTCTTTCGCAGAAGATAGTCAAGTGTGTTAGATCGATACAGGTAATACTTGGATGACTCCAATCGAGTCGTACATCAAAACGGGAGTGTTTCTGGAATATAAGGCCCAACATATCAAAATAATGTGACGAGCTGCTCAATACGTTGTTGTTAACGACTTTCTATATAAGAGAGGGTTTACACACCTGCTTTTGCGATGTTTAGGACTTGAGGAGGCTAGGTATGTACTATAAGAAATCCATGAAGGAGTGGGCGGACATCATCCCGGTTCGCATTCCTTAGCGCAAAAAGAGATCAGGTAAGGCTTCTACTGGCCTACAATACAAAGAGTCGCTAAGGAAATGGTTAGAAAGTGTGTACCATGTCAAGAGACAAATTTAACCCCCTTGGCCCGGCCTAGACGCTTGACCCGAACTACGAAGATTACACGGGGAAAACCAAAGTCAACCTGAAAGTTAACCTTGATTAACAACCCTTTTTTTATTTTTATCTTTTATAGATGCACATTAAGCCTATGTGATTACTCAAGAATCATATGAGAGAAAGGCACAGCGATCGGAAATCATTTATGGACTCAATTGCATGAATTACACTTTTAGGGACCAAAATGTAAATTTTATAAAATATAAGGACTTTGCAAATTTTAAGTTTACCAATATGTAATTAGTCAGATTACATGCTTCTCTGTCAAATTTCAACTTAAAAATACATTCCAAGCTCAAGCAATTGCATCCACAACATTCAAGACTAAAATGTAAAACATGCGAACTCAAAACAATTCAAAATCACAATCCAACGGTCATCCGTTTCGGAACACTAACCCTCGTACCGGAACGCCTGTATCGAAACGGTGTTGACCGTTTTGGTACTCGGGTGCGTTCTGAGACCGGTATCGAAACAGACCTCTATAGTAGCCAAAATGTTCCGAAACACTATGGCCATTGCAGGCCCCTGTTTCGAAACAGTTAAGGGTGTTTCGATACACCCTGCTCTGTAGCAGCAGAAAACACTGGTTTTCACCTCTTAACCCACTCAAACATGCTTCAAACCATACCATAACATACCAGCAACTTGTTTTGACATTAGAGAACATATTTAGGAAACTTAAGCTAGAGCATGGCATCAAACACATGGACATTCAATCTATATGCATGCTTCCTAGCCACAAATCCAAATATAAGCTTCCAAACCTCAAATCACACAAACAAAACCATTTACAAACTCTAAAAGTCACACCAAACTTATTACAACCATAGGGAGTTCAAAACACATCTCCCAACTACAACCATGAAACCCCATTGCCAATTATCAATACTAAAGTATGTAAAACATCATCATACATGAGCTTTGCACTTCCTTGGATGTTCTTAACCTTCTTGCTGCCCAAAATCACTTCAATTATCTACACTGTTGGTAAAAGAGAGCGTAATCACATTTGCTTAGTGAGGCAAGCTCTAAAGAAAACCAACACAACAATGCATTATTCAAAACACTTTCTCAAAAGCCTTTTTTTACAACATACTCATTCTATCTCATGCTTGAAAACCATTTCAAAGCAAAACTCCATTGAAAACACATGTACCTCAATTCTATCTCATGCATTTAAACCAATGCAAATCTCATGGCAAGGCCATACACATGCTTGTGAAAACTAAAGCATTTCATATACAAATCTCATATGCATTTCTCATAGCATAAATCATCTCATCAATAGGTACATGTGAATCAAAAGCATTTTTATATATTATATTGGCATTTCACATCTCATTATTACTCGGATATGCGGATAACATTCTCAAACCTACTACACACTTCCGGTGGAATCTCACATCACCGTACTCACTCGTCTAGTAACATAATTTCCGGTGGAATCTCACATCATCGTACTCACATGGCGAAATCTCTCATCGCCACAAAGCTTGGGTATTTTACCAAGTCTTACCCGATGGAATGCCCATCATCGGTCTCTCCCTTTGGATTGAATCCAAAGAGCACGTACGAATTTTTAGTTTATAGTGCACTCTCATCCTATTGATCGATCAATTATATCTGGTAAGTATCTCATCTTCTATGCCAATATATTATGTCAAAACATCATCTGACCTATTGTTTTTAATGCAACATTTCTCAAACCATTCTCATCTCATTCAAAATCATAACATTTTCCTTGCTTTAAAACAAAATCTCAAAACTCATCAATGCAACTTGTTATTTCATGAAATCTTTTCAAGCATCATCTCATGCTACAAATCATGCATAAAAACAGTAGGAATTTATATATCTCAAAACATGAGCATGTAAAAGCATTTTAGGGGCAACCACCACATATATGAGAGCAATCTAGCCAATACTTACTTCTAGACTTAGGAAGGTGTTTCAAACTTCTGGACTTCTAAAACCATTCGCACTCACCGATTACGTTTCGCTTGCTCGCCGAAACGCTATCTAAGCTCCCGAACCAACACCAAAGGCGTTCAAAGATGTCTCCCATGTTTATAACACATAAGAGCAGAGGATTAATGCATCATCATGCATTGAAATCATCAGCCACACACCTAAACCCGCTACTCTACTCAAAAATCTCATTTCGGCCACTGAAAACAACCGAAATCACCTCCAAACTCTTCCAAAACAAAGCTCAGCCAAGATCTATCACTTCTAATCATTTCGAAATATCAATCATCATCAAAAACCACCACAAACTCGTCCTTATACCTCCAGCTATAACAGAACACCAAAACCACCCCAAAAACCACCATTCTAGCATACAAAACTTAGGAATCCAAGCATGTTCGGGATTTGTTTGATAAAACATCATTTATAGCATCAATTACCATCCAAAATACATTAGAAAACAACCTCAAAATAGAGCCTAACTAACAACCACGAAAATCATCAAGATCTCTCAATGAACCTTGGTTTTAACACAATTTTTTTGTTTCTAACATTAAAGCAACTCAAAAATCGTTAACAAAGGATTGATAACTTGGGAATTTCAGTAAAGAACTGATCATTAGAGGATAAGGATGAAGCTTACCTTTAATGGCTGATTTCTCCTTGATTTGGGCAAGTTTTCTTGAAAATCCAATGTGAAAACAAGAGGATTTGGTGAGGAAAAGATTATGAATCAAAAGGAGATTGAAATCTCATCAAAAGGAATGAAAATTAGAGGCTAATTGATGGAGGAAATGTGTTTGGCTGAAAAGAAATTGAGAGAAGATGAAATGAGAGAAAATTGACGTAAGGTAGTTATGAAAAGTCAAAGATGGTTTTCCTTTTAATTACCTTTATTTCCCTTAATTAAAACATTATTAAAAACACCCAAAATAAGGAGAAATCTGATTAAAAACATTTTCGTAAAAATAGCTCCTTAAAGATTCAAAGTTTCAATCCTTTACAAAACAATCACTATTCAACTTTTGCAAAAACTGCGATTTGGTCACTACACCGAAATGTAGTATTTCCAAACCTTACTTTGTAAAATTGTTTTCACCATAATCATTCATATAATGAGGATTTTTAGGTAGTTTTCCATATTTTTAAAGCATCCCGAACTAGGAGTTCCCTAAATCTCCTTTAATGATTCGAACTGCTCTCGACCTGTCCGATTCGAACTCTAAAACATCTAAGCCCAAAATCGGGGCGTTACAACTCTCCCACGTGGCTTCCTCAGCTCCACGATGTCTCCACAACACTTTGACCAGCTCAATGGTCTTTACCACGGAGAACTTTACTATCCGAATCCAGAATCTCAACAGGTTCCTCATCATATGTCAAATCAGGATTCAACTCAACTTCCTCCACCGGCATAACATGAGAAGGGTCCGTTCTATACCTTCGAAGCATGGTTACATGAAACACATTATGTATCTTTTCTAAATCTTGAGGTAGTCTCAGCTTATAAGCAACAAGACCCACATGTTCTATCACTTTGTATGGTCCAATGAACCTCGGGCTCAACTTGCCTTTCCGGCCAAATCTCATTACCTTCTTCCAAGGTGAAACTTTCAGAAACACACCATCACCCACAGCAAATTCTATCTCCTTATGATTCAAATCCGCGTAAGACTTTTGCCGATCCGATGCTGCCTTCAACCGCTCACAAATGAGCTTCACCTTCTTGGCGGTTCCTTTTAACAAAGTTGGCATCGAGACCAACTTTTGTCCCATTTCAGCCCAACAAAGAGGAGTTCTGCACTTCCTCCCGTACAAAGCTTCATAAGGTGCCATTTGAATACTTGCCTGGTAACTGTTATTATAAGTAAACTCCACCAAAGGAAAGTGCTTCTCCCAGGAGCCTTGAAATTCAAGAACACAGCACTTCAACATATTTTCAAGCACTTGGAAAACACGCTCCGACTATCGATCCATTTGCGGATGATAAGAAGTACTGAAATTCAGCCGCGTACCTAATGCTTGAAGCAAACACTCCCAAAACCTCGCGGTGAACCTCGGATCTCTATCTGACACTATAGATTTTGGTACACCATGCAAACGTACAATCTCAGCAATGTACAACTTCACAAGCTTATCCAAGGTGTACGTAGTATGCACAAGCAAGAAATGCGCACACTTCGTAAGGCGATCCACAATCACCCAAACAGAATTCTTCTTTGATGGCGATAAAGGCAAACCAGACACAAAGTCCATGGTGATCCTCTCTCACTTCCATTCAGGGATCCTTAACGGCTGTAACAACCCTGAAGGAAATTGATGTTCAGCCTT
Source organism: Hibiscus trionum (assembly GCA_030270665.1). Lineage (NCBI taxonomy): Eukaryota > Viridiplantae > Streptophyta > Magnoliopsida > Malvales > Malvaceae > Hibiscus > Hibiscus trionum. The sequence goes on from BSYR01000004.1 coordinate 2,507,084, forward strand.
AACCCGCTGACAAACCATACATTTGCTAACATACTCAGCGACATCTTTCTTCAATCCCACCCAATAGTACTCATCCTTCATATCACAATACATCTTTGTACTACCAGGGTGCATAGTAAAAGGACTACTATGAGCTTCGGTCAAAATAGTGCGCCTCAACTCAACATCATTCGACACCACTATCCGACTTCCAAAATATAAAACACCATCATCATTAAAACAGAAATCTGATGGCCTATCTTCAGCAATATCCTGGACATGTGGCACCAAGGAATCATCCAACAGTTGTTTATCCTTTATCAACTGGATTAGAGATGGTTTCACTTGCAATTCAGCAACAAGACCACCATCTCGCGATATGCTCAAGCTAGCAAACATCGCTCTTAACTCCACCGCCACTTTCCTGCTCAAATCATCGGCCACAACATTGGCCTTCCCCGGATGATACTCAATCGTTAGATCGTAATCCTTAAGCAACTCCACCCAACGTCGTTGCCTAAGATTTAACTCCTTTTGAGACATCAAATACTTCAAACTTTTGTGATCTGCATACACAGTACACTTCTCACCATAGAGATAATGTCTCCGGATCTTTAGAGAAAAAACCACTGCAGCCAACTCAATGTCATGCGTAGGATAATTGCGCTCATGCACTTTCAACTGTCGCGATGCATAAGCCACCACCTTACCCTCTTGCATTAACATACACCCCAACCCAACATAGGATGCGTCGCTATACACTACAAACTCTTTCCTAGATTCAGGTTGAACCAAGATAGGAGCTTGCGTTAAAGCTGTTTTTAGCTTCTCAAAAGCTTGTTGTCTTGCTTCCGTCCACTTATACTTAACATCCTTTTGCAACAACTTCGTCAAAGGGGCAGCAATCTTAGAAAATCCATCCACAAACCTCTGGTAGTATCCTGCCAACCCAAGGAAACTACGGACTTCATGAACGGACTTAGGAGGCTTTCAATTCATCACCGCCTCAACCTTTTGGGGATCAACTCGAATCCCTTCCGCTGAAACCACATGACCAAGGAAAACAACTTTCTTTAGCCAAAACTCACATTTGCACAGCTTAGCATAAAGCTGATTTTCCAACAGCGGTTGCAAAACAATCCTCAAATGACCTTCAAGCTCCTCCTCAGTAATAGAGTACACAAGGATATCGTCGATGAACACCACAACGAACTTAACCAAGAATTCATGGAACACCCTATTCATCATGTCCATGAAAGCAGCAAGAGCATTCGTCAATCCGAACGGCATCACAAGGAACACATAATGCTCATATCTTGTTCTAAAGGTTGTTTTCGACACATCCACGTTCTTCACCGTTAACTAATAGTACCCTGACCTCAAATCAATTTTTGAAAACACAGCCGCTCCTTGAAACTGATCAAAAAGATCATCAATCCTCGGCAAAGGATACTTGTTCTTGATGGTAAACTTATTTAGCTGACGATAATCAATGCACATCCTCATCGTGCCATCTTTCTTTTTAACAAACAAAACTTGTGCACCCCAAGGTGACACACTAGGCCGAATAAAGCCACGGTCAAGCAACTCCTGAAGTTGCGTCTTCAACTCTTTCAACTCTTTGGGTGCCATGCGATAAGGAGCAATGGAAACCGGAGTTGTGTTCTCGTACAACTCAATTCCAAATTCAACCTCTCGACTAGGCGGCAAGCCAGGTAATTCCTCCAGAAACACTCCAGGGAACTCACACACGGTTCTTATATCCTGAACGCGAACCTCCTTTGAACTAGGATTCATAACAAAGGCTAGGTAAGCCTCACATCCTTGACGCAACATCTGGCTTGCTTCAAGCGTCGACACCACATTAGCTAGAAACTTCACATTTTCTCCCACCACCACAACCTCATAATCATCCGCAAGTTTCAACGAAACTCGCTTGCTTTCGAAATCCACAACGGCTCTATGCTCAACAAGCCAATCCATGCCAAGAATTACATCAAAACCATAGAATGACAATTCCATAAGATCAACCAGAAACACATGATCTTGCACCTTTAAGGGGCATCTCCTATACAACTTTCTTGTTACAACCGTCTCACCAAAGGAACTAGTCACACGCATACCAACATCCAAAGACTCAACAGGGAAACCAAGCATTTGGGCATGTTAACGCAATATGTACGAGTGTGTAGATCAAGAATCAATCAAATAAAGTAATGACAAGGACTGCAAAGTAAAGGTACCTGTGATCATGTCCGTGTCATTCCTTCCCTCACGATGGGCATACACTCGAGCCTGTTCGCCACCCTCAGGTTGGACAGCCACTACAATCGCCACATTCCTTCCACTCTCATCTCTACGCTGGAAATTACCACGGCCGCACCCACGACCTCTTTGTGGCTCAACTGCTCTCACCAGAGCATGTCCCTCTCTCAACGGCTGAGGACAATCTTTCTTCATATGCCCCCGATTACCACAGTTCCAGCATGTACCAAGGTTACCCCAACACTCACTAGCATGTCTCCTACCACACCGGTTACACTTAGGAGTTCTCAAGAAAGCATTCGGTCCTTGCTGACCTCTTCTAGGGTTACCACCCCCGCATCTAGCATCAATATGCAGCCTTCTATCCTTATGTCTCTTATTGCGATCTCTACCAATATCACGTTCTGCAGTACGCTTCCCCGAGCTAGATCCTTCTGCTCGACTCGCCAAACCAAGATTCAACTCAATGTCCTTGGCTCTACTGACCAAGACATCGAAATCAGTATAATCGGCTACGAGCATATAGGTTTTCACGTCCACCACCAGCCTATAACGGAACCGTTCACATCTTTCTCTCTCGTTAGGAATGAGCTCAGGCGCATATTGGCTAAGGCGTACAAACTGAATCTCATATTCCGCCACCGTCATACTCCCTTGCACAAGGGACATAAACTCCCTCTTTTTCTCGTCGAGGTAGCGAACTCCCAAATATTTTCGTTTGAACACATTAAAAAAGAATGTCCAAGTCACTTCATCATCCTTCATTCCCACAATAGTGGTCTTCCACCACATGTATGCATCACCATGCAACAGGGGCACAATACATCCCAACTTATGTAGATTGTTGCAATTCAGCTGTCCAAGTAACCTCTTGGTACTCTCTAACCAAGACTCGGAACCTTCCGGGGTCAACCCCCTAAACTCAGTCCCTCCCAGACGGCGAAGGCGCTCCAACGACAACCTTACATTAGCACCATCCTGTGGTGCAGCTCTACGAGCTCCAGCTACTGCTGCCTGGAAAGCTCTAGCAATAGCTTGTATCAACACGGTCATATCAGGAGCAGCTTGCCCCTAACCTCCCTCGGGTCCAGCAACCCCTGCACCAACTCCAGCAGCACCAACCCTAGCTCCACCACCACCAGGTGGTCCACTAGGGGGAGGAGGAGGTAGATCCTCAACATTATCTACATTCTCATTCTCATCCATAGCTCGAGTATTGATTCTAAGCTCTCTATGTGGCCCAATAACTAAACAATGCACTGACAAAAATACAACAACTCAATTAGGCATAATAAGGTAAGTAATCCAAGTACTCAAGCTCATTTTTTGAAAACAATTCTTCTCATTAGTAATGATATGGCAATGGGATCCCCAACTATACCCCAAACATAGTATAGCATAACAAATTCATCTCAATTGAATCATACATCAATATTCATACATCATACTTTCACCGAAAATTCACAAATATTCATAATTGCACACAATAACCACTTACCAAGCCCCAATTATTCGTTAACCTGGCTCTGATACCAACAAATGTAACCCCCTTAGCCCGGCCTAGACGCTTGACCCGAACTACGAAGATTACACGGGGAAAACCAAAGTCAACCTTGATTAACGACCCTTTTTTTCTTTTTATCTTTTCTAGATGCACATTAAGCCTATTTGATTACTCAAGAATCATATGAGAGAAGGGCACAGCGATCGGAAATCATTTAGAGACTCAATTGCTTGAATTACACTTTTAGGGACCAAAATGTAAATTTTATAAAATATAAAGACTTTGCAAAATTTAAGTTTACCAATATGTAATTAGTCATATTACATGCTTCTTTGTCAAATTTCAACTTAAAAGGACATTCCAAGCTCAAGCAATTGCATCCACAACATTCAGGACTAAAATGTAAAACATGCGAACTCAAAACAATTCAAAATCACAATCCCACGGTCATCCGTTTCGGAACACTGACCCTCGTACCAGAACGCCCGTATCGAAACGGTGTTGACCGTTTCAGTACTCGGGTGTATTCTGAGACCGGTATCAAAACAGGCCTCTCTAGTAGCCAAAATGTTCCGAAACACTTTCAACCGTTCCGAAACACTATGGCCATTACAGGCCCCTGTTTCGAAACAGTTAAGGGTGTTTTGATACACCCTGCTCTGTAGCAGCAGAATATGCTGGTTTTTCATATCTTAACCCACTCAAACATGCTTCAAATCATACCATAACATAACAACAACTTGTTTTGACATTAGAGAACATATTTAGGAAACTTAAGCTAGAGCATGGCATCAAACACATGAAAATTCAATCTATATGCATGCTTCATAGCCACAAATCCAAATATAAGCTTCCAAACCTCAAATCACACAAACAAAACCATTTACAAACTCTAAAAGCCACACCAAACTTATTACAACCATTGGGAGTTCCAAACACATCTCCCAACTACAACAATAAAACCCCATTGCCAATTATCAATACTAAAATATGTAAAACATCACCATACATGAGCTTTGCACTTCCTTGGATTTTCTTAACCTTCTTGCTACCCAAAATCACTTAAATTATATGCATTTTTGGTAAAAGAGAGCGTAAGCACATTTGCTTAGTGCGGCAAGCTCTAAAGAAAACCAACACAACAATACATTATTCAAAACACTTTCTCAAAAGCCTTTTTTACAACATGCTCATTCTATCTCATGCTTGAAAACCATTTCAAAGCAAAACTCCATTGAAAACACATGTACCTCAGTTATATCTCATGCATTTAAACCAATGCAAATCTTATGGCAAGGCCATACACATGCTTGTGAAAACTAAAGCATTTCATATACAAATCTCATATGCATTTCTCATAGCATAAATCATCTCATCAATAGGTACATGTGAATCAAAAGCAATTTTATATATTATATTGGCATTTCACATCTCATTATTACTCGGATATGCGGATAACATTCTCAAACCCACTAGACACTTCCGGTGGAATCTCACATCACCGTACTCACTCGTCTAGTAACATAATTTCTAGTGGAATCTCACATCACCGTACTCACATGGCAAAATCTCCCAGTGCTACAAAGCTTGGGTATTTCACCAAGTCCTACCTGATGGAATGCCCATCATCGGTCTCTCCCTTTGGATTGAATCCAAAGAGCACGTACGATTTTTTAGTTTATAGTGCACTCTCATCCTATTGATCGATCAATTATATCCGGTAAGTATCTCATCTTCTATGACAATATATTATGTCAAAACATCATATCACCTATTGTTTTTAATGCAACATTTCTCAAAGCTTTCTCATCTCATTCAAAATCATAACATTTGCCTTGCTTTAAAACAAAAGCTCAAAACTCAACAATGCAACATGTTATTTCATGAAATCTTTTCAAGCATCATCTCATGCTACAAATCATGCATAAAAACAGTAGGAATTTATCTATCTCAAAACATGAGCATGTAAAAGCATTTTAGGGGCAACCACCACATATATAAGAGCAATCTAGCCAATACTTACTTCCAAACTTAGGAAGGTGTTTCAAACCTTTCCTAAATCCCCAAACCTTGTTTCTTTGTCCCTTAAGGACTTCTAAAACCATTCGCACTCAACGATTACGTTTCGCTTGCTCCCCGAAACCCTTTCTAAGCTCCCGGACCAACACCAAAGGCGTCCGAAGATGTCTCCCTTGTTTATAACACATAAGAGCAGAGGATTAATGCATCATCATGCATTGAAATCATCAGCCACACACCTAAACCCGCTGCTCTACTCAAAAACCTCATTTGGGCCACCAAAAACAACCGAAATCACCTCCAAACTCTTCCAAAACAATGCCCAGCCAAGATCTATCACTTCTAGTCATTTCTAAACATCAATCATCATCAAAAACCACCACAAACTCGTCCTTATACCTCCATCTATAACAGAACACCAAAACCACCCCAAAAACCACCATTCTAGCGTACAATACTTAGGAATCCAAGCCTATTCGGGATTTGTTTGATAAAACCTCATTTATAACATCAATTACCATCCAAAATACATTAGAAAACAACCTCAAAATAGAGCCTAACCAACAACCACGAAAATCATCAAGATCTCTCAATGAACCTTGAGTTTTAACACAATTTCTTGTTTCTAACATTAAAGCAACTCAAAAATCATTAACAAAGGACTGATAACTTAGGAATTTCAGTAAAGAACTGATCATTAGAAGAGAAGGACGAAGCTTACCTCTAATGGCTGATTTCTCCTTGATTTGGGCAAGTTTTCTTGAAAATCCAATGTGAAAACAAGAGGATTTGGTGAGGAAAAGATTAGGAACCAAAAGGAGATTGAAATCTCATCAAAAGGAATGAACATCAAAGGATAATTGTTGGAGGAAATGTGTTTGGCTGAAAAGAAATTGAGGGAAAATGAAATGAGAGAAAATTGACGTAAGGTAGTTATGAAAAGTCAAAGATGGTTTTTACTTTTAATTATCATTATTTCCCTAAATTAAAATATTATTAAAAACACCCAAAATAAGGAGAAATCTGATTAAAAACATTTTGGTAAAATTAGCTCCTTAAAGATTCAAAGTTTCAATCCTTTACAAAACAGTCACTATTCAACTTTTGCAAAAACTGCGATTTGGTCACTACACCGACATGTAGTATTTCCAAACCTTATTTTTTAGAATTGTTTTCACCATAATCTTTCATATAATAAATGAGGATTTTTAGGTATTTTCCATATTTTTAAAGCATCCCGAACTAGGTGTTCCCTAAATCTCCGTTAATGATTCGAACCGTTCTCGACCGGTCCGATTCAAACTCTAAAACATCTAGGCCCAAAATCGGGGCGTTACAGTTTGCCTCAGTCCCAAGACAACCAGCAACAATACTCAAGTCAAACTCAAGTCCCTAGCTGTTCGCAATTTGAGGTATTGATATCTCGGGCCCATTCCCATTAGTAGTAGGCCAACGAAAATATCTAGTAGTCGTAGTGGATTATTTTACTAAGTGGATAGAGGCGGAGCCACTAGCAACAATCACAGAAAAGAAAATGGAGAACTTCCTATGAAAATCTATAATTTGTAGATTTGACATTCCTCACACAATAATCACATATAAAGGGACTCAATTCCAGAAGAGGTTCAAAGAATTCTGCAAAAATTTCCACATTGGATTGGCCCAGAGCTTAGTTAAATCTCCCCAGATGAATGGTCAAGTTGAGGAGATCAATAAGAAGATAATGTATGCGCTTAAAAAGAAGGTTGATGATGTGAAGGGAGCACGAGTAGAGGGGCTACCAAGAATATTATGGGCATTACGAACAACCTCTCACACTAGTACATGTAACAAATACTTTAAACATATGCTTGTGGTATCAATATTATATTATTTGTATCTCTCCCACAGCCACAAAGATAACCTCTATGAAACCCATAATTATCCCAAAGCATGGGAAACACCATTTAATCTCACATATGGCACAGAAGCTATCATACCGACATAGGTAAATGTTCCAACATTTAGAACCATGTAGTATGACGCTGACACAAATAGTGCAGACTTGCAGATGCATCTCGACATGCTCAAAGAAACCAGGAATGTGTCAGAGATGATGGTGGAAGCAAGAAACCAAGTTGTTGCGAGATACTATAATTCACGTGTAAACAACAAGCAATTCCGGTCAGGTGACCTATTGTTAAGGAATACAGAGTCCAACAAACCGCCAATCAAGAGGGGAAAGAAGGCTCCCACATGGGAAGGGCTGTATCAAGTTCACAAGGTGATCAGATTTGGGGCATATAAGCTCGTAGAATTGGATGGAAAAGAAATTCCAAGAACATGGAATGTGAGACACCTCAATAAGTTTTATGTTTAAAACACTAAGGATTATTCAAAGCAAACAATGTGCGTATAATTTTAATTATATTATGCATCTGATGAATTATTTATCAAAAATAAACAAATAGTCATATGAGCGTCTGCCGCTTTCAAGAAGTGTGATAAAAGGAATCAACTCAATAATCGCCGCTTCCAAAGCAAGCGAGCTAAAATAAACAAAGGGTTTTATTGTAATGCCCCGATTTTGGGCCTAGAGGTTTTAAAGGCAGTTTAAGGTCTGAAGAATCTAGATTAGAGATCCAGGTCAATTCAGAGTTGGTTCAGGGAAAACTTGGTTCGGGAAATGATAAAATCGTGCAATTTTTTTTTTTTGAAATCCTCTTTAAATATATATTAAGGGAAAGTGAAGCCAATTTTGCAAAATGATTTTTGGAAAGTCGACATTTCAGTTTGGTGACTAAAATGTAAAATTGCAAGTTTTGTTTTAATGGCTAAATTGAAGAGAGCCAAAACTTAGAATCCTTAGGGAGCTATTACAGCAAGGTTTTATTAGCTATTCCATTTAATTTATGTTTTAAATAATTTAATTAAATTGATTTAATAAGGGAGTTTTATTAAAAGTGGTTTTTAAAAGGCTAATTATTTTCTTACGTAACTACTTTTCTCCTAAACTTTTCTCTCAACTTTCCCAGCAGCAAAACTACCTTTTCATCACTAAAATCTCGATAGTATTATCTCCTTTCATTTACTTTTGATTCCTGAATGATGCTCATGGATTTCTACAATAACTAACTAAAGTTTTCTTGAAGGATTTCTTCAAATTAATTGGAAATCAAGGGGAAAGCTTGTGTTAGTGATGATCTTTCTTTTCTCTCCTCTAATCAAGGTTCTTTATTGAAATTCCCAAGTTTTTCGCCCTCTTGTATTGTTTAATAACAAGATTTTGTAATTCAATTGATGAAAATTACTAAATTAAGCTTTGTGAGCTGATTTTTCAGGATTTTTGTTATGGTACAGTTTTGATTGATTTGAGGCTGATTTTAATCATAATTTGGATGTCAAATATTGTGGAAATAAAGGTTTTATGAATGTAATCCCGAAATGAGTTCGATATCTAATTGTCAGATTGTTAGATTTTGGGTTTTTGAGGTGTTAGTGTGAAATCTGAGTTGCTGGAGGTGAAAGGATGTTACTAGGTTGTTTTTAGATGTTGGTTGATGATTAAAATTGGGTGGAAGTGTTAGATTATGACTGGGCTGAGTTTAGGGAGTGATTGAAGGTGATTTCAGTTGTTTTCATATGGGTGTTTTGGGTAGAGCAGCGAGATTTTTTAAGTTCCTGGTAATTTTAATGCATTATGATGCATTAATCCTCTGTTCTTGTATGGTATAAACATGGGAGAATACATCGAAGCAATTGGTGAGGTTCCGGGGGCTTCAGACATTTAATTTTGCGTCGGTGAATCTTGGTTTCACGAGTCGTTGATTGAGAACATGTTTTCCAGCTTTGAAACACTTTAAAGGTGGTTTTGGGGACTTACTGTAAGCATGAAACGCTATACTAAGTTCAAAAGTAAGTAAAACAATTTTCTACCTTGGATTGTGCTATTATGAGTTTGTTGATGCAGTTGATTTTAAAATGCGTATTACTTATTGATTAAAGCATTATTTGAAGTAAGCGATTTACTGTTTTTGATGTTATATAATGATGCCCATGGTAAGTGATCCTTGTAAGTATATGCTTATACTAGTATTATGAAGCATGGTTTGATGCTTGGAAATGTGGTATATTGGTAATGCTTTGAAAATAGTGAGGTTTATGTTAAATATGAATTATATTGGCAAGTGATGTTGTGAAATTGGTTTATAAATGAAATCGGATATAGTTAGCCGGCTATAGGATTGAGTGCACTATAAACAAGTCACCTTGGATGTTGAGGGGTTTATACATTGTATTGAATACTCCAACTAAGTACCCTAACGATTGAGGAAAATGTATAATGACTCGTCTCTTGTTAGTGGGGTTATACATCTACCAATGAGTGGTGTTGAGGGGTTTATATGGTGTACCAAATACTCCACCACGGGTGTCACAACGGTGAAGGGTAGCTCCCGTGTGTGAACCTTGAGATGCCGGTGAAAATGTATGAAGTGTTGGAACAACACATGTGAATCCTTGTATCCGATGTGGTTTTGAGAAATAAGCATATTGATGATCACTTGTGAGCCAATATAATTGATGATGTGTTATGAAATGGTTAATGATGCATAATATGTAAATGCATGTTTTACTCTTGAAGCTTTGCATATGGTAGCTATGCATGAGAAGGCTTAAGTTAAGTGTTAGCAATGGATTTGATGTTGAGTTTATAACACATTAAGCATGATATTTAATGTGTTGTTTTGATTGAGGAAAGTGCATGATTTTATAAAGGACATGATGGTTTTTCAAAGGATGTTTAGTATGTTGAAATGAGATTTCATTTTGAACATGAAAATGGTTTTCATGCATTGATGGTGTTTTTCTTTTGAGTCTCCTCACTAAGCCTTTTGTGCTTATGCTCTCATTTGTCCATCAATGTTGATAATTGAGGTTTCGGAGGCAGAGTGGAGCAATGGATCGCAAGAGACTTCTTTTGAGAATGTATGTTTCGGTTTAGACTATACGTAATAAGGGCAATGGGGGATCCGTTGTGTTTTTGGGAGATTTGTGTAAACTCCCTGTTTGAGCAAGTGTTCATTTTTGTTTTAGACTAGTAAATGGCCTTTGGTTAATGGTTTGTGCTATGTTATGCATTCGATATCTTGCTTGGCTTGTTTTCTAGGTTGCATGCCTATAGCTTGTATTTGATGCAAATTGCCATGAAATGAGGTTGAATATGCCATGAATGGTTGGAGATTGATGTTTAAGTATGTTGTATGCATGTTCGAATGGTTTAGTATGGATTAAAGTGTGAAAAACCATCAAAAAGTATCATTACAGGCCAAGATGTTTCGGTACACTCGAGTCTGTACCGAAACAGTGAGCTTGAAATGGCCTATGGGTTTCGAAACATGGATTGTCTGTTCTGGTATGATTTGCCACTAGAATCCTCTCTTCCGAAACACCTTAAGGAGAGTTTTGGTATGGGCCCGTCTTCCGAGCCCTGTGAACCAGTTTCAATACATGGCTAGCCTGTAACGAAACAATAGACTAGTAAGTTAGTTGATGGAATATTCTGACGTTCTGATTCTTGGCGTTTTGGTCCTAAATGTTGTGGATGCAATTAAATGAGTATGGATGATTGCTTGGAGTTGATTTTTGACAGAGATGCATGTAATGTGACCAATTAACGGTTGGTAACATAAAAATGGAATAGGTCCTTATAATTTGGTAAAATTACAAAATGGTCCCCAAATTGTATTTAAATGCAATTGAGTTTCAATTTGTTGTCTGATCGAGTTGCAAATTGTTCCGCTGCGATGTTTAACACTTAGGATCCTAATGAGCATCTAGATAAGATAAAAAGAAAAAAAATTGGGTTGTTTATTGGAGTAAACTTCTCGTTTTACTTCAATATTCCCCGTGTGACTCGTTTGGTTCAGTCTACCATCTAGGCCGGATCGAGCGGGTTACATTTGGTGGTATCAGAGCCAGGTTTTGAAAGAATAGGATGATGGTAAAATAATGGTAAGTTGATGTGATTTGATTCCAAGTGATTGATGATGTTTACTTTGCACGGTGATTGTTATAATCATGTTGATGATGATCAAATGATATAGATGCCAAACATGATGATTGTGATATATTCCTGAGATGTTATATACATGATGATGTTGTGGGATGAATCTTATTTATTGCTATGCACGGTGCTTGTGATACGTATGTTGTTTGTCTTATGCTATGCTTGGGGGGAAATTGGGATACCCATTGCCTTATCACTATAATAAAGTTTTTTAAATTGAATTCCAAGTCTTGGATCCTTGCTTGAAGCTGGCCTGATTTCTTGTTTTGTTTTATTATCATGCCTCAATTATAATAGCACAATGAGACCGATGAGAGAGCTACGTTCGAGTACGATTGCTCATGCTGGTGAGCAAGGAAATCATGAGAACGAGGTTCTTCCTGGTTGGAATTTACCTCCTCCACCGCCTCCACCTGGGGGTGAGGAGCAAGGGCATCATGGGCAAGTTGGGCTTGTGTTGGGTGATTTAATGCCTTTGGTTCAAACGATGACAGGGGCAAGTGCAAGCACCTGGTGCTGGGCAATTGGGTTTTTCGTTGGAATGCTTGAAAAGTTTGGGAGGCGTTGAGTATCGTGGTTTGTCTCCTAAGGCATCCGAGTCTTGGATGGCTAGTACGATCCGAATTTTGGATCAAATGGGGTACAAAAATGCGCGTAAGCTGGGATGTGTTGTTTCGTTGCTGCAATGTGATGCTTACAGCTGGTGGATGACTGTGATTGCGGCTACGGAGCCCAATCAGGTGGATTGAGAGTTCTTCCAAGCTGCCTTTAAGAAGAAGTATCTAGAAGTTAGATACTTGGATGAAAAGAACCGCGAGTTTATGTCCTTGGTTCAAGGTAGCATGACAGTGGCTAAGTATGATGTTCAGTTTGTTCCTTTGAGCCAATATGCTCCTGAGTTGGTGCCGAGTGATAGGCATCGTTGTGATCGCTTCCGTTAAGGCTTGGTGCAAGAAGTGAAGACTTTAATGTTGGCCTTTGATTATACAGATTTTGATGTGTTGGTGACGCGAGCTAAGGATATCAAGCAGAGTTTGGTCTTGTCCTCTCACGTGGGTGGCTCTAGCTTAGGAAAGAGAGCTGTGGATTCTGGTCCTGGTGGTGGACAGTATAAGAGGCATCGTTGTAACCCCCTTAGCCCGGCCTAGACGCCCGACCCGAACTAAGAAGATTACACGAGGAAAACCACAATCAACTCGCAAAAGTCAACCCCGATTAACGACCCTTATTTTTTTATTTTATCTTTTCTAGATTCACATTAATATCTTATATGTTTAGCAAAGCGATTAGATGAAAACGGCACAACGATCGGAGTTCAATTAGGGGTTCAATTGTATGCTTTTGTCTTTTAGGGACTGGATTGCAACTTTCCAGATTTACAAGGACTAACCAGATTTTAAAGTTTCCAATCCAAAATTAAGCATGTAACATGCCAGCATGTCAAATTCCAACTCAAATGGATAATCCAAACTCAACCAATTAAGCTTACAACATTCAGGGACCAAAACGTAAGAAACAGAAACCTGGAACAATTCAAAATCAACATCTAACGGTCAAGTGTTTCGGAACACAAGACCCCGTATCAGAATGGTCGTTTCGAAACCACGTTGACTGTTTTTGATACGCAGGTGCGGTTCGAGACCCCAAATGATTCGTTTCGATACGATGATTTGCAGTGGCGAAATGTTCCGGAACGTGCCTACCCATTCCGAAACACCATGGCCATTATAGGCCACCGTTCCGAAACAGATAAGGGCGTTCCGAAACGCATGGCCCTACAATTTCCTAAATTGCTGGTTTTTCTCAACTCTTCACCTCTGAAACCATTCCAACACATGCCACAACACACATACAATATGAATAAACACCAAAGACCACCAAAACGAAGCTCAAGCTATATCATAGCATCATTCATGCAAACTTTAGAACTATAGGGATGCTTCCTAGATGTCAAAACCATAAAAAGGCTAAAAACCACATTCAAGCTTAAACCAAAACTCAAAGGCCATTTACAATACCAGATAAACAAACCAAACATTTTCAAGGTGTTTAACATCACCAAAATGTAACCAAGAGTAGAAATCCCACCAATTGCCTCTTATTACACCAATGTAAAACCACATACATTGTTTAGTCAAGACACTTGGAATCCACTTGCTTTCTCGCTACCTCAAATGCTTAACTCTCTGCATTGATGAAACAAATAAGCGTAAGCATAAAGATTAGTGAGGATCGTTAAAACCAAACATTCATCAATGCATCTTATAAAACCGGAATATCACCATTTGTAATCTCATGCCTTTACTTAAAACAAGCCCTTATAAAGCATCAATGCACTTTTTAAACCACATGCTCAAAGCATCATTAAAATAACAACAAATAATCATTTGCTCATGCATAACCAAGCATCCCATGCATTCTAGCATAATTCACAAGCATCACATGCTTAAATCATTAATCATCAACATTATATTGGCTCGCAAGTGATCAATTCTCAAACCATAACAAAACCAACCCAAATGACACAATCAAATACGCGGATTACAAGCGTTGTCCCACAGGCTTCATACACACTACCAGACTACACAAGGGTCACACACGAAATTAGACCATCAACCGTTGTGACACCCGTGGTGGAGTTTAACGGTAAAATCACAACCCCTCAACACCACTTATCAGTAGTTGTATAATTCCACTAACGAGAGTACGAGACTCAAACACAAGATCCACCCATGGGATTAAACCATCCACCATGGTGATCTTAACCTCAAACGTTAGGGTACTTGAATGGAGTGTACGGTACAATCACAACCCCTCGACATCCAAGGCGACTTATTCATGGTGCACCCAATCCTATAGCCGACTAACTATATCCGATTAAAGTAACTAAAAATCATTTCCATCACATGCCAATATAATCATTTAACAACATTATTTCACGGTTTTACAAGCATAAATCACAATGCCATTTCCACAAGCATAAACATGTTTAAACTCAAATGTAAACATTTCATAAATCCAAGGATCACCTACCAAGTGCATCCTTAACAAAATGGCATTTAACAACAGCATTATCAAAGCTCAAAACATGTTTTAAAACAATAAATAAAATCACATTTAATTCAAGTGCATTTTCCAACAAAAACATAGCACATTCTGAGAGAGACTTTCGAAACACTTACTCTTGAGCTTAGCTAAGTGTTTCAAATTTACACTAAGCTCCCAAGACCACGCTCAAAGCGTTACAAAGCTGGAAAATCTATTTCCACTCACCGATACGCGAAACCTTGCTTGTCGACATAAAAAACACCCTTCTGAAGCCTCCAAAAATGCTTCGTTTGCTTCCAGATCAAGATCCCCTGTTTTTAGATCACCAAAACAGAGATCCAAATGCATTAAAATGTATTTCAACACCAGCAACCAAACACAAACTCGTTGCTCACCAAAACTACACCAATTTACCCATCCGAAACAACCGAAAACTCAATCGATTGCTTCCTAAACCAAGCCCAGCCAACATACAAGACTTCCAACCATTTATAAACATCAAAACACATCTAAAGACAACCTAAACCCATCCTTATACCTCCAGCAAGCATAACTTCAACATTTCACCTCAAAAACCCAACTAAAACCATCAAGAAACTCAAGGATCTCAAGGATTTCGGGATCTATATTATCAAAACCCTTTATCAACATTTTAATCAACTTAAAATTCAATTAAAACCATTCCAAAACAGAGCTCATCAATACTCATCCGAAAATCAAGATTTATAACATAATTTTGTAAGATTTTGATCTCAAATCAAAAGTATAATGAAAACTCAGCCAAAAAAAACATTTAGAAGCCAAAGATCTTGTGAATTTCAATAATGAACGTAGATTGAAGGTTGAGAACGAGATTTACCTCCAATCCTTGCCTTCCTCAATGATTGACAAGTTTTTCCTTAAGAAATCTTGATGAATTTGAAGAGAACTCTTGTAGTTTGTTTAGAAATCAAAGGGAGAGTGTTTGGGAGAAAAGAAATCTGGAGAAAAGAGTTGGGAAAATGGTTTTGCTGAAGTTGGTTACGTGAAATGAGTTCTCAATTTCCCAATTTATCCATTTTAATTAAATAAAATCATTTTATTTTAATTATCTAAAACCCTTTTAAAACACATGTCAATTTAAGGAAGGTGTAATTGCACCATAGCTCCATAAAGATTCTAATATTTCTGGCACCTCTTTTTAAAATTACATTTTTTCGCAGTTTTGAAACTTTACATTTTGGTCACTACAAAAAATGTACCACTTCCAAAGCCTATTTTTTAAAATTGATTTGACCAACCTCTTAAACATTATTTTAGAGGATTTTAGAAATTTTTACCATATTTTATCCTTTCTCGATCCTTGATTTTCCTAAACCACCTAACACGATTCGAACCGTTTCTGACCGGTCCAATCCAAAGTCTAAAACATCTAGGCCAAAAACCGGGGTGTTACAACTCTCCCCCACTTAGGAAATTTCGTCCTCGAAATTTTACCTGAAGGAAAAAGGTGTGGAAACTGCTTCAGCATGTCCGCCTTGTTTTCCTAAGTGGCCTCCTCAACTCCTCGGTGTCGCCACAACACCATCACAAGCTCTATCGTATTGCCATGAAGAGCTTTGCTGCTCACATCCAGAACCCTTATTGGTTCCTCATCATAAGAGATTCGGGTACAACTCTATCTCCTCAACAGGCATCACATGCGAAGGATCCGATCTGTACCTCCGCAACATCGAGACATAAAATTCATTATGTATCTTTTCTAGCTCAGAAGGCAACCTCAACCGATATGCCACAGGACCAACACGCTCCATAACCTCATATGTTCCAATAAATCTCGGAATAAACTTACCCTTACGCCCAAATCTCATCACCTTCTTCCAAGGCGATACTTTCAAAAACACACGTTCACCAACCTCAACCGGTCCGCGTAAGACTTTTACCGATCCGATGCTGCCTTCAAACCCTCACAAATGAGCTGCACCTTCTCGGTGGTTCCTTTCAACATAGTCGGCACCAAAATCAAATTCTGCTAAGCTTCTGCCCATCAAAGAAGGGTCCTACACTTCCTCCCATACAAAGCTTCGTATGGAGCCATCTGGATACTTGCCTGATAACTATTGTTTTAAGCAAATCAACCAACGACAAGTGCTTCTCCCAAGAACCCTGAAAATCTATAACACAACATCTTAACATGTCCTCAAGCACTTGGATCACACGTTTCGATTGTCCATCCGTCTGAGGATGATAGGAAGTACTATAATTCAACCGTGTACCCAGGGCTTGATGCAAACATTCCCAAAACCTCGACGTGAACCTCAGATCCCTATCCGACACTATGGACTTTGGCACACCATACAACCGCACAATCTCAGCAATATACAGCTCTGCCAACTTATCCAAGGTATACGTAGTATGCACAGGGAAGAAATGTGCACACTTCATAAGATGATCCACAATCACCCAAACCGAATTTTTCTTTGGCGGTTACAACGGCAAACCAGACACGAAATCCATGGTAATCCTCTCCCACTTCCATTCCGAGATTCTCAAAGGTTGTAACAACCCCGAAGGCACCTGATGTTCAGCCTTCGCTCCCTGACACACCATGCACTTACTAACAAACTTGGCACCATCCTTTTTTAACCCCACCCAGTAGTACTCATCGTTCAAATCACGATACATCTTTGTACTACCAGGATGAATAGCGAAGGGACTACTATGAGCTTCAGTCAGAATAGTGCGCCTCAACTCAACATTATCTGGCACCACTATTCGACTCCCAAAGCACAAAACACCATCATCATTAAAACTGAAATCCGAAGACTTACTCTCTACAATATCCTGAACATGAGGGACAAGAGAATCTTCTAGCAACTGCTTGTCCTTGATCAACTGGATCAGAGATGGTTTCACTTGAAATTCAGCAACAAGACCACCATCTCGCGATATGCTCAAGCGAGCAAACATCACCCTCAACTTCACATCCACTTTCCTGCTCAAAGAGTTGGCCACAACATTGGCCTTTCCTGGGTGATACTCGATCGACAGATCATAATCCTTAAGCAACTCCACCCTTCGAAGTTGCCTAAGATTCAACTCCTTCTGAGACATAAGTTACTTTAAGATCTTATGATCCGTGAACACCGCACACTTCTCGCCATACAGATAATGCCTCCAGATCTTCAAAGAAAACACAACAGCCACAAGCTCAAGATCGTTAGTAGGGTAGTTATGCTCATGCACCTTCAATTGCCTAGATGCATAGGCTACTAACTTACCCTCCTGCATCAACACACAACCCAAACCAACAATGAGTGCATCACTATAGCCCACAAACTCCTTACCAGACTCAGGTTGAATCAGGACAGGAGCTTGCGTCAAAGCTTTCTTTAGCTTCTGAAAAAGCTTGCTGCCTCGCATCCGTCCACTCAAAGCGAACATTCTTCTGCAACAAGTTGGTCAAAGGTGCAACAGTATTCGAGAAACCCTCGACAAACCTACGGTAATATCAAGATAATTCAAGAAAACTCTGCACCTCCAACACCAACTTAGGCACCTTCCAACTCATCACAACCTCTACCTTATGCGGATCAACGCGAATACCCTCAGCTGATACAACATGCCCAAGGAAGACCACCTTTTAAAGAGAAAACTCACACTTACTTAGCTTGGCATACAACTGGTTCTCCAACAACGCTTGCAAAACTATCCTTAGATGTCTATCATGATCCTCCTCGGTACGAGAGTACACAAGGATATCATTGATGAACACTGCCACAAATTGATCCATGAACTCATGGAACACACGATTCATCATGTCCATGAAAGCTGTAACCCCCTTAACCCGGCCTAGACGTTCGACCCGAATTAAGAAGATCACACGGGGAAAACCAAAGTCAACACCAAAAGTCAACCTTGATTAACGACCCTTTTTTTTTCCTTTTTAATCTTGTCTAGATGCTCTTTAACCCTAGATGTGTTCACACAAACATCATACTCAAAGATCACAACCATTAGAGAACATTCAGGGACCCAACTGTACAAAACACAACTTTAGGGACCAAACTGTAAATTCTGAATATTATAGGGACTTCACCCAATTGAAAGTTACCAATATAAAATTAGTCATGTTTCATACTTCACTGCCAAATTTCAGCTCAAACAGACATCTCAAACTCATCCAATTTCAAAAACAAGATTCAGGACCAAAACGCAAACATTTCGAAACACATAACCGCCAGTGTCAGCCCCCAACGGTCAGGTGTTCCGAAACAGGTTCACCCTGTTTCGAAACGCGGGGCCGTTCCGCAACGCGTATCGGAACAGGCACTGGGAGTATCACAAACGTTCCGAAACGGGTCCATCCGTTTCGAAACACCCTGGCCTTTACAGGCCCCGTTCCGAAACGGTAACACGCGTTCCGAAACGCCCTGCCCAGATTGCAGCATCCTTGCTGGTTAAATGCATCTTTGACCCACCAAACATGATCCGAATGCAACCAAACCACAACAGCAAGTCATATAACATACAAGAGACATATATGCATCAAAAACTAGATACATAACCACCCCTAGGTGCAACAACACATTAAACTCATTCAAGGCTCAATCATGCTTTTAAACAAGAAGCATAGCAATACAACTTAAGCATAGGGAGATTCAAACGTTGCAACATTAATCCACATGATTCAAAACCATAACCCAAACTTGTCCAACATACACAATCTCCTTAAACATCAACATAAGAGATTCTTCCCCCCATTGCCTTTATTAACTATAGCTATTAACCGAGACATACATCTCACTTGGAGTACTCCTTGAATCCCTTGCTCCTCGCTGTCCAAACTTCACTTATCTGCATTGATGGACAAAAAGGAGCGTAAGCACATAATGCTTAGTGAGGAATGCTCAAAACCAAGACACCATCAATGCAGCGAATCATAAAACCATTTTTAAAAGCAAGCTCGATTCGACAAACCAAAGCAATATTTGAAAACCCTTTTTCACCAACATGCTTTAAAATCATGCCTTGCACAAACATGAAACCAACCCTTAGCTTAGGAAGCTAAGTAAACCTTTTCAAAACATAAACTTGCAAAACCATCAAATTAGCCATTCCATGCAAAAACACCATATGCAAAGCTAATTTCAAACCTTGGAAAACACTTCCACTTTACATCTTACCATTCTCATACTTGAATGTCATTTCAAAGCAAGAAACCCTTTTAAAACCATTTACTCAAACAATCAAACACATGCATTAAACAAATGCAACATATGAACCACATCATTAACAATTGCATCACATGCCCTTTAAAAACAAGTCTCCACAAGACTTCAATGCACTAAAGAGATTTCATGCACACATGCACCATTCTCAATAGATAATCAACACTTGTTCAAACCAACAAGTCAACAAGCATTCATAATAAATTTTACACTATTCATGCAACCATGCATCATTTCAAGCATCGCATGCTTCATTATATTCATGAACATCATATTGGCCTCCAAGTGATAACCAAATCCACTTTTCAACTCAACACCCGATCGGATACGCGGATCACAAGCGTTGTCCCCACGCTTCATACACACTACCAATCCAAGGCCCTCCAAATGGACTTTTAAACACCATTTGACCTTATCGTTCACAAGGTTCCCATGTATGGACTTTTAATCACCATACAACCTTAACATTCACAAGGTTCCCATGTATGGACTTTTAAACACCATACAACCTTAACATTCACAAGGTTCCCATGTATGGACTTTTAAACACCATACAACCTTAACATTCACAAGGTTCCCATGTATGGACTTTTAAACACCATACAACCTTAACCTGCACAAGGTTCCCATGTATGGACTTTTAAACACCATACAACCTTTGCATCACCGATTGGTAGTTGTATAACATCACTAACGAGATCCGGGACACCCTACACAAGATCCACACATGGACTTTACACCACCATTGTGATCTTATCAAGCACAAGGTTCCCATATATGGACTTTTAACCACCATATAACCTTTGCTTACCCAAGGTCCTCGAATGGGATCCCATCAACCATTATGACCTTAACCATCTCGTTAGGAAACTTGGATGGAGTTTACCGGTTCACTCTTAACCACTCCACATCCAAGGCGACTTAATTCACGGTGCACCCAATCCTATAGCCGGCTAACTATATCCGATCAAAGAAACCAAGAACCACTTACATCACTTGCCAATATAACCATCTTACCACATTAATCCATTAATTCACAAGCATAATCAAAATGCAATAACCACCATGAACTTTAACCAAGAACCAACCATGGACCTTTAAACACCATGTTGTTCTTAAATAAACAAGGCTTACACAAGGACTTTCAACCACCTTTGTAACCTTAACCATCACTTACCAAAATGCATTATTAACAACAATATTCCACTGTTTTAAAGCATCACACAAAGCCATAAACAACATGCAACACTATGCATCAATTCCACAATTCAATGTACAAAACCAAGGATCTCTTACCTCGAGCATCCTTCACATATGGCTTTCAAAACCAGCATTAAACCATGCTAAAATATGCTTTCAAAACAGAATTTAAAACATGCAAATCATATGCATTGCAACCATCAATCACAATTGCTTAAAAAGCCAATTCACAACACAACCAAGAGCGAAAATCCATTTACTTACTCTTGAGCTTAGCAAAGTTGTTTAGACTTAAACTAAGCTCCCAAAACCTTCAAACCTTGGTTTCAAAGCTGAAAACCCAACTTCACTCACCGATACATAAAACAAGGCTAGCCAACAAGCCTTCCAAGCATCCGAAACCTTCCACAACACCTCTGATGCTCACGGATCAACTTCCCCTGTTTCAAGCACACAACATCAGAGGATTAATGCATCATAATGCACTAAAAACACCAGCAACACAACTCAACTCGCTGCTCATTGCAAAACCATCATTTCGGCTACCAAACACAACCGAAATCACCCCCAAACACTTCCAAAACTTAACCCAGCCAAGATCCATCACTTCAAACCATTTTTAAACATCAATTAACATCCAAAATGATCACAAACACGTCCTTATACCTCCAGGTATAACAGATCACCAAGATCACTCCAAAAACAACCAAAAACTCAAGCAAAACTTAGGAAATTCAACCTATTCGGGTTTGCATTGATTAAACCTCAATTTCTCATCAAGTTAATATTCAATTAACATCAATTTAACACCTCAACACACTGCCCAAACAGATCATACGAAAATTTCACCAAAATCAAGCAAATCTTGCATTTTAAAACCAAAATCAAGATTCCAATTGCAAAACCTTTAATAAATCATAAATCAAGGATTGAGAACTTGGGAATTTCAGTAAAGAACTTGAAGTTCAGAGGAGAAGGACGTTCTTACCTCCAAACTTGAGTTTCTCCCTTTTTTGAACCAAAATCTTGAAAATTCCACTTAGCAAATGGTGAGGTTTTGTTGAAGAAATGATTAGAGATCAAAAGTGAATTGAAAAGAGATGTTTAGGTGACAAAATCGGAAGAAAAGATCTGGAGAGAATGTGTTTGGTTTGAGAGAAAAGATGAGAGAAAATGGAAAATGGAAAATTTGGAAAGTTAGTTAGAAATGACAAAAATATCTTTCCCTCCTTTTTACTTTTATTTTAAACCATCAATAAATCATTTAATATTCTAGAAAATCTGGAGAAACTCCCCTTTGGGTAAATAGCTCCTTAAAGATTCAAAGTTTCAATCCTTTTTAAAACAGTCACGCAGTTTTCAAAAATTACATTTTGGTCACTAACCCAAAATGTCACCCTTCCAAACCTCGTTTTGCAAAATTGATTTCACAGTTCACTTATATATATTAAAAGAGGATTTTAGAACATTTTTCCATATTTTTAATGCAACCCGAACTAGGCTTTCCTAAAAATCACCTTTTATATTCGAACAACACTTTGACCGAACCGGTCAACGCCCAAAACTTCTAAGCCCAAACCCGGGGTGTTACAACTCTCCCCCCCTTAGGAAATTTCGTCCTCGAAATTTCAACTGGCAAGAAGAGCACAACCAAACTTCTCAAGGCAACACGCAAGGCAACACAGGGGACTTAACCACCACTGAACACTCCCTCTTCACAAAACTCCACCCAAACTCAACACCACCACACACTGTTCCCGAAACTTGTTCACATAGTGACTCCAACCAAACAGATCAGCCACTATGTAACCCACAACCTTCACTGCTTCTAAAAACCTTTGCAAAACTACTCAACCTTTTTCAGAGATTTCCACCACAAGCAAGCATTCCCAAGCATCAACTGTTACCCAAACTTCTCAACGAATGCTGGCATTCCATCACATCCGCCGCTATCATTACCATAACAACTCACCAGGACTACTCACCCAAAATCCAAAAATCACATCACAAAACCCCGACCTTGACTCCGCTAGCCGTTCCACACACCACCAGCTGATCTCCAAAAAGAATTCACTTACTCACAACCAGCCAACCACTTCTCACAAGAATCCATCCAACCAACAATGACCTTCGATCTTTCATTACCTTTCCACTTCAAGCTTTGACCATAACACTTGCCTTACAAGAACACCGCCCAACTTAAACATGCACATCACCATCTCAACTCCTCGAAGGTTGCTACGAACCAACACCCAAATAAACAACCTTTCTACTACCACATCAATGCCAAGATACCTCGGCACTCCGAGAACACATCCACTAACCTGCAACATCATCTAGCTTCCATGGAACCATCTCTTCCACAAGCTACTCATAACCACTTGACCGATTCTAACTTCCACCGGTACTCCTCACCACCAAACCACTAAACTCAACAAGCACCAAACACCTTCCTTCCACCACATACTATACCGCACTCACTATTACTAACAACTTGCTTAATACTCTCCACTACCTCTAACTTACACTCAGCACCAAAACAACTTCTAAAAACCCATCACCAACCTAACCCAACCACAACACTAACAGACTTGATTAGTTATTAGCAAGTGCGAACGTTCGTATGCATGGTCACCAACATGCCCTATCAATGCCTGATGTACATGTATGCAAAACCTCTAATGTCATGCCACATGTATGCATGGATCAGTACATATATAATATAACATATAACAAATGATTTTAACTGTGCATGTATGTCAGTTCACACCCACCAATAACATCCTCAGAGTCCGTCTAAGAACAACCTCCTATTTCACTTTCAACTTGTCTAACTCCATCATTTTAGCAACCACTAACCACAAGATAGCCACTAAAACCTCCTTCACGTTTAAGATGTTTCAAAACAACAACAACATCTACTACCCCAACACGCTAGCAACAAGACCAAACTCACAACACAAGGAAACCCAAACCAAAACCAAACTAGGTTACTAAAACAAGGTTACCTGAAAACACCTCACTGCCCTGAAGCTTCAACAGACGAGCTCTCTTCCTTGCAGAACCATCATTCTCCAGCCGCACCGCTGCAGCATCAACTAACACCCTGAGATCACCACCATCTCCTTGCGGTAAAGAACCTTGGCTGTTCCGAGCCAACTTCAAACAATCACGTCTCATGTGTCCAGCAGACCCACATTTCCAACAGATTTCATTCCCCAATTTCTTCACAACTTTCTGCTCTTCCTGCCACCTTTGAACCTTGTCTCGGCCGTGCCCCCGACCCTTCAGAGACCCTTTTGCTACCACTGAAGCTGATTTCACTATTTCAGGACAATCTCGCTTCACAGGCTCTTTAGAACCACAGTTCCAACAAACACCCGCGCCCCAACAACCTCCAACATGGCGCCTTCCACAACGGTTACATACCGGTAGCTGAGCTTCCACTCCTTGATCAAGCAACTCTCGCCCCAGATTTGCACTACCTTCACATTGCTTAACCCTTGGGAATTTCTCTCCAAGATACCTCTCATAAAAGGCAGACACAAAGAAATCCCAATCAATATCATGGATGTGCGATGACACCGCCACAGATGTCCACCAGGCACAAGCGTCCTCCAACATCAATGTGACAACACTTCCCAGCTTACATGCATAAACACAACCTTCCTGATCCAAAATCAGAACCACACTGGCCAACCAGGCCTCAAAGGTCTCAAGTGTCGAACCATGATACTCCACAACACCCAAATCATGCAAACGCTGCCTCGACAAACCCACACATCCCACAGCCTGAGATGTTCCCAACACTTCCTGAACAACAGGTGATGAACTCTTCATCACAGAACCAACTTGTTCCTCCTGCCTTACCACCTCAACTACAGGCATATAAAACTGAGACGAAACACCTCCATTAAAAGGTGAGTTCCACACCTTAACAACCTGCCCCAAGGCAGCAACCATCTCACCCAACTGCCATTCTTTCACCGATTTCACCATACTATTAACAACAAGCAATCACAACAAAACAAACAAAACAATTAGACCAGCTTAAGCAAGGATTCAAACTCCAACTCCAACATAACACAATAGCTATATTAATAAGGCAATGGGTATCCCGAATCCTTCCCCTTTTACATGACATAACAGTCAATAAAAGCATGGATATCACAACATCAAGCACATCAACAACATATCCGATCATGCTTACATCAAACAACATCCACTCGCAACAGCATAACATTAACATATCATACCCATTACACTTCCATCATGCATAACATCAGCTCACAACAACAGCATAAACCACATGAGCTCAACGAAGGTTCATGACCACAAAGCATGCTTGAAAACATCAACAATTTGCTCAGAAACACATGTTTCAACCGGCTTTCAACCATACATCAGGATATACATCAAACACATATCACAACAACTTACCGTTTTCCACAAACATTCGCAACACAGCTCTGATACCACCAAATGTAACCCCCTTAACCCGGCCTAGACGTTCGACCCGAATTAAGAAGATCACACGGGGAAAACCAAATTCAACCCGAAAGTCAACCTTGATTAACGATCCTTTTTTTCCTTTTTAATCTTGTCTAGATGCTCTTTAACCCTAGATGTGTTCACACAAACATCATACTCAAAGATCACAACAATCAGAGAACATTCAGGGACCCAACTGTACAAAACACAACTTTAGGGACCAAACTGTAAATTCTGAATATTACAGGGACTTCACCCAATTGAAAGTTACCAATATAAAATTAGTCATGTTTCATACGTCACTGCCAAATTTCAGCTCAAACGGACATCTCAAACTCATCCAATTTCAAAAACAAGATTCAGGACCAAAACGCAAACATTTCGAAACACATAACCGCCAGTGTCAGCCCCCAACGGTCAGGTGTTCCGAAACAGGTTCACCCTATTTCGAAACGCGGGGCCGTTCCGCAACGCGTATCGGAACAGGCATTGGCAGTAGCACAAACGTTCCGAAACGGGTCCATCCGTTTCGAAACACCCTGGCCTTTACAGGCCCCCGTTCCGAAACGGTAACACGCGTTCCGAAACGCCCTGCCCAGATTGCAGCATCCTTGCTGGTTAAATGCATCTTTGACCCACCAAACATGATCCGAATGCAACCAAACCACACCAGCAAGTCATATAACATACAAGAGACATATATGCATCAAAAACTAGATACATAACCACCCCTAGGTGCAACAACACATTAAACTCATTCAAGGCTCAATCATGCTTTTAAACAAGAAGCATAGCAATACAACTTAAGCATAGAGAGATTCAAACGTTGCAACATTAATCCACATGATTCAAAACCATAACCCAAACTTGTCCAACATACACAATCTCCTTAAACATCAACATAAGAGATTCTTCCCCCCATTGCCTTTATTAACTATAGCTATTAACCGAGACATACATCTCACTTGGAGTACTCCTTGAATCCCTTGCTCCTCGCTGTCCAAACTTCACTTATCTGCATTGATGGACAAAAAGGAGCGTAAGCACATAATGCTTAGTGAGGAATGCTCAAAACCAAGACACCATCAATGCAGCGAATCATAAAACCATTTTTAAAAGCAAGCTCGATTCGACAAACCAAAGCAATATTTGAAAACCCTTTTTCAACAACATGCTTTAAAATCATGCCTTGCACAAACATGAAACCAACCCTTAGCTTAGGAAGCTAAGTAAACCTTTTCAAAACATAAACTTGCAAAACCATCAAATTAGCCATTCCATGCAAAAACACCATATGCAAAGCTAATTTCAAACCTTGGAAAACACTTCCACTTTACATCTTACCATTCTCATACTTGAATGTCATTTCAAAGCAAGAAACCCTTTTAAAACCATTTACTCAAACAATCAAACACATGCATTAAACAAATGCAACATATGAACCACATCATTAACAATTGCATCACATGCCCTTTAAAAACAAGTCTCCACAAGACTTCAATGCACTAAAGAGATTTCATGCACACATGCACCATTCTCAATAGATAATCAACACTTGTTCAAACCAACAAGTCAACAAGCATTCATAATACATTTTACACTATTCATGCAACCATGCATCATTTCAAGCATCTCATGCTTCATTATATTCAAGAACATCATATTGGCCTCCAAGTGATAACCAAATCCACTTTTCAACTCAACACCCGATCGGATACGCGGATCACAAGCATTGTCCCCACGCTTCATACACACTACCAATCCAAGGCCCTCCAAATGGACTTTTAAACACCATTTGACCTTACCGTTCACAAGGTTCCCATGTATGGACTTTTAATCACCATACAACCTTAACATTCACAAGGTTCCCATGTATGGACTTTTAAACACCATACAACCTTAACATTCACAAGGTTCCCATGTATGGACTTTTAAACACCATACAACCTTAACATTCACAAGGTTCCCATGTATGGACTTTTAAACACCATACAACCTTATCATTCACAAGGTTCCCATGTATGGACTTTTAAACACCATACAACCTTAACCTGCACAAGGTTCCCATGTATGGACTTTTAAACACCATACAACCTTTGCATCACCGATTGGTAGTTGTATAACATCACTAACGAGATCCGGGACACCCTACACAAGATCCACACATGGACTTTACACCACCATTGTGATCTTATCAAGCACAAGGTTCCCATATATGGACTTTTAACCACCATATAACCTTTGCTTACCCAAGGTCCTCGAATGGGATCCCATCAACCATTATGACCTTAACCATCTCGTTAGGAAACTTGGATGGAGTTTACCGGTTCACTCTTAACCACTCCACATCCAAGGCGACTTAATTCACGGTGCACCCAATCCTATAGCCGACTAACTATATCCGATCAAAGAAACCAAGAACCACTTACATCACTTGCCAATATAACCATCTTACCACATTAATCCATTAATTCACTAGCATAATCAAAATGCAATAACCACCATGAACTTTAACCAAGAACCAACCATGGACTTTTAAACACCATGTTGTTCTTAAATAAACAAGGCTTACACAAGGACTTTCAACCACCTTTGTAACCTTAACCATCACTTACCAAAATGCATTATTAACAACAATATTCCACTGTTTTAAAGCATCACACAAAGCCATAAACAACATGCAACACTATGCATCAATTCCACAATTCAATGTACAAAACCAAGGATCTCTTACCTCAAGCATCCCTCACATATGGCTTTCAAAACCAGCATTAAACCATGCTAAAATATGCTTTCAAACAGAATTTAAAACATGCAAATCATATGCATTGCAACCATCAATCACAATTGCTTAAAAAGCCAATTCACAACACAACCAAGAGAGAAAATCCATTTACTTACTCTTGAGCTTAGCAAAGTTGTTTAGACTTAAACTAAGCTCCCAAAACCTTCAAACCTTGGTTTCAAAGCTGAAAACCCAACTTCACTCACCGATACACAAAACAAGGCTAGCCAACAAGCCTTCCAAGCATCCGAAACCTTCCACAACACCTCTGATGCTCACGGATCAACTTCCCCTGTTTCAAGCACACAACATCAGAGGATTAATGCATCATAATGCACTAAAAACACCAGCAACACAACTCAACTCGCTGCTCATTGCAAAACCATCATTTCGGCTACCAAACACAACCGAAATCACCCCCAAACACTTCCAAAACTTAACCCAGCCAAGATCCATCACTTCAAACCATTTTTAAACATCAATTAACATCCAAAATGATCACAAACACGTCCTTATACCTCCAGGTATAACAGATCACCAAGATCACTCCAAAAACAACCAAAAACTCAAGCAAAACTTAGGAAATTCAACCTATTCGGGTTTGCATTGATTAAACCTCAATTTCTCATCAAGTTAACATTCAATTAACATCAATTTAACACCTCAACACACTGCCCAAACAGATCATACGAAAATTTCACCAAAATCAAGCAAATCTTGCATTTTAAAACCAAAATCAAGATTCCAATTGCAAAACCTTTAATAAATCATAAATCAAGGATTGAGAACTTGGGAATTTCAGTAAAGAACTTGAAGTTCAGAGGAGAAGGACGTTCTTACCTCCAAACTTGAGTTTCTCCCTTTTTGGAACCAAAATCTTGAAAATTCCACTTAGCAAATGGTGAGGTTTTGTTGAAGAAATGATTAGTGATCGAAAGAGAATTGAAAAGAGATGTTTAGGTGACAAAATCAGAAGAAAAGATCTGGAGAGAATGTGTTTGGTTTGAGAGAAAAGATGAGAGAAAATGGAAAATGGAAAATTTGGAAAGTTAGTTAGAAATGACAAAAATATCTTTCCCTCCTTTTTACTTTTATTTTAAACCATCAATAAATCATTTAATATTCTAGAAAATCTGGAGAAACTCCCCTTTGGGTAAATAGCTCCTTAAAGATTCAAAGTTTCAATCCTTTTTAAAACAGTCACGCAGTTTTCAAAAATTACATTTTGGTCACTAACCCAAAATGTCACCCTTCCAAACCTCGTTTTGCAAAATTGATTTCACAGTTCACTTATATATATTAAAAGAGGATTTTAGAACATTTTCCATATTTTTAATGCAACCCGAACTAGGCTTTCCTAAAAATCACCTTTTATATTCGAACAACACTTTGACCGAACCGGTCAACGCCCAAAACTTCTATGCCCAAACCCGGGGTGTTACAAAAGCAACAAGTGCGTTGGTCAAACCAAATGGCATCACTAAGAACTCGTAATGCCCGTACCTTGTCCAAAAAGTCTTCTTAAGTACGTCCACATCCTTTACCTTCAACTGGTAATACCCTGACCTTAAGTCAATCTTAGAAAAAACGGAAGCTCCTCGAAACGGATCAAAGAGATCATCAATCCTTGGCAAAGGATATTTGTTCTTAATCTTCAACTTGTTCAGCTACCGATAATCTATACACATCCGCATTGTCTCATCTTTCTTCTTTACGAAAAAGACTGGTGCACCTCAAGGTGATACACTCGGCCGGATGAACCCTCGATCCAACAACTCTTCAAGCTGCATTTTCAACTCTTTCAGCTCTTTAAGTGCAATGAGATAAGGAGCAATGGACACTGGAGTCGTATTCTCACACAACTCGATACCAAACTCAACTTCTCTGTTTGGCGGCAACCCAGGCAATTCTTCCAGAAAGACACCCGGAAAATCGCGAACAATTCTGATGTTCTACACACGTACATCCTTTATACCATGATTCATCACATATGCAAGATAAGCCTCACAACCCAACCTTACCATACAGCTTGCTTCCAAAGCCGAAATCACATTAGACAAGAATTTCACATTCTCGCCTACAATCACAACTTCATAATCGTCAGCTAAGTTTAAGGTAACTCTCTTAACATCAAAGTCTACCACGGCTCTACGCTCAGTCAGCCAATCTATACCAAGGATTACATCAAAACCATAAAAGGGTAACTCCATCAAATCCGCCAGAAAAACATGACCCTGAACAGACAAGGGACACCTTCAATACAACTTCCTAGTGACTATAGTCTCACCAAAAGAACTAGTCACTTGCATTCCAACTTCAAGAAACTCAACTGGTATATAAAGAAAAAGCGCATGCTCACTCAAGATATAAGAATACGTGGATCCATAAGCAATCAAAGACAACAATGATAAAGACTGAAAAACAAGGGTACCTGCAATGACATCGATATCGTTGCGCTCCTCGCGCTGAGCATAGACCCTCGTAGGACCGCCTCCCTCAGGCCGAACTGCTACAACATGAGTAATGCCTCACTGACCCTCATCTCTCCACTGGAAATTCCCTCGGCCGTGCCCACGACCTCTCTGAGGTGCAGCCACAACAGGTGCACGTCCCTGGTCTCCACCGACCAACAGAGGATTCTCCCGCCTCATATGATCTGCTGAACCACAGTTCCAACAAGAATTCCCTGTCACTACAACAGGAGCTTGAGTCTCCCTAGCCGCACGAGGACAATCTCGTCGGAGATGACCCTGAGAACCACACGCCCAACATGTGTTCTGTTCCGCCCTCATCCTGTCTCCCCGAGCCGGTGCACCATGTCCAACATTGCGTCGCCTAGCAGCAGGCTGATATCTCCTATCTCGGCCCCTCTTGTTCTGTCCACTACCAGAACTAGACTCAGCTACTCTCTTCTCAAAGCTAGAACCACCTCCACGAGATGATAAACCCAAATTCTGCTCGATGTCCTTAGCTCGACATACAAGCACGTCAAAATCTGTGTAATCCGCAACCAACATATAAGTCTTGACTTCCTACACCAACCCATACCGAAAGTGATCGCAACGATGCCTCTCACTTGGCATCAACTCAGGGGCGTACTGGCTCAGACGTACGAATTGGACCTCGTACTCAGCCACAGAAAGGTTTCCCTAGACAAGCGCCATAAATTCATGCTTCTTCTCATCCAAGTATCTCACACCTAGATACTTTCTCTTAAAGACACCATGAAAGAACTCCCAATCTACCTCATTGGGTTCCATACCAGCGGCGATAGTCGTCCACCAACTATAGACATCACCCAGGAACAAAGAAACAACGCATCCAAGCTTACGCACATCATTACATCCCATATGATCCATGATACGGATCGTGCTAGCCAACTAGGCTTCTGACGCCTCAGGAGACATTCCATAGTGTAACACCCCAATTTTGGGCTTGGAAGTTTAGGGTCTGAACCGGACCGGTTTAAATTACGGTTCGAATATAAAAGGTGGTTTTTAGGGAAAGCCTAGTTCGGGATGCATTAAAAATATGGAAAAATATCTAAAAATCCTTTTTTATTATATATAAGAGAGTGGTGAAATCAATTTTACAAAATGGGGTTTGGAAATAGGACATTTCAAGTTAGTGACTAAAATGTAATTTTTGAAAAGTTGGTGACTGTGTTAAAAGGATTGAAACTTTGAATCTTTAAGGAGCTAATTTACCCAAGGGAGGGTTTCTCCAGATTTTTCTTAAATTTTAAAGACTCATTTAATGTTATTTAATAAAAAGAAAAGAGGGAAAAGAGATATTTTAGTTTCATAACTAACTTTTGCCAAAAATTTTCCCATTTCATTTTCTCTCAATTTTCCCTCAGCCAAACACATTTCCACATCCACTTTTCCTTTGATTTTCACACCTAAAGTTGAGATTTCAATCTCTAAATGATTTCTAATCATTTCTACACCAAATCCTCATCATTTGCTTATTGAATTTTCAAGGATTTTGGCTCTAAACAAGGAGAAACCCACATTTAGAGGTATGAACGTCCTTCTCCTCTAAATACTCAGTTCTTTACTGAAATTCCCAAGTTCTCAATCCTTAAATTGAGTTTTATTAAAGGTTTTAATGTTGTGTTCTTGATTTTGGCTTAAAATGCAAGATTTGGATTTAATTTTGAAGAAATTTGTAATAGATGATTGGGCTCTGTTTTGAGATGTCTTTTTGATGTATTTTGGATGTCTAAATGATGTGTAATTGAGGTTTAATCAATGCAATCCCGAATAGGTTGATTTTCCTAAGTTTTTACTTGAGAAAATGGTGGTTTTTGGGGTGATTTTGATGTTCTGCTATAGCTGGAGGTATAAGGACGTGATTAGGTCCTTTTTGGATGTTAATTGATGTTTAAGAATGATTGGATTTGATGGATCTTGGCTTGGTATTGTTGTAGAGGTGTTTGGATGTGATTTCGGTTGTGTTTGGTAGCCGTAATGTGAGTTTTGATGAGAGCAGCGAGTTTAGGTGTTTTGGTTGAAGATTTTAATGCATGATGATGCATTAATCATCTGCTTTGATGTGTTTAAAACAGGGGAGACATCTTCGGATCCTTGTGGTGTTGATCTGGAGGATTGATCGGCGTTTCGGCAAGCTTGCGAAACGGAATCGGAGAGTGAAGTTTGGTTTTCTGCTTTGAAACCAATCTTTGAAGGTTATGGGAGCTTAGTTTATGTTTAAACAACTTAGCTAAGCTCAAGAGTAAGTTTTTCGGAGAAATTCTCTTTTTGATGAACCATGAGATGGTTGAATGCAATGTGTTTATTTTGCATGTTTAAATTTTGTTTTGAAAGCATATTTTAGCATGTTTAATGTTGGTTTTGTAAGCCATGTGTTGAAGGATGCTCAAGGTAAGAGATCCTTGTTTTGGACATTGATAAATGTGGTTTGATGCATAGTGATGCATGATTATGTAATGGCTTTGTTTAATGCTTAAAAACAGTGGATTGATGATGGTAAATGATGTAGATTGGCAAGTGATGTGTTGGTTTAAAAGTACTTGAATCGGATATAGTTAGCCGGCTATAGGATTGGGTGCACCGTGAATAAAGTCGCCTTGGATGTTGAGGGGTTGTAATTGTACCGTAAACTCCATCCAAGTACACTAACGAGATGTCTAAGATCATAATGGTGGTTAAAATGCCATGTGAGGATCTTGTGTTGTGTGTCCCGTGTTCTCGTTAGTGATGTTATACAACTACCAATGAGTGATGTGGAGGGGTTGTAATTGTATCGTAGACTCCATCACGGGTGTTGAGGGGTTGTGATTGTACCGGTAAACTCCACCTTGAGTGTTTGGTAGTGTGCATGAAGCGTATGGGACAATGCTTGTAATCCGCGTATCCGATTGTGTTTTGAGTTGAAAATGGTTATGGATTATCACTTGAAAGCCAATATGACATGTTGATGTATTGAAGCATGAGATGTTTGGTTTGTGTGCATAGATGCATGATAAATGATGTTTTGAAATTAAAGGCCTTGGAAAGGTGTTTTTACAAAGTGCATTATTGTGTTGTTTCATTAGAGCATTTCTCACTAAGCATATGTGCTTACGCTCTCTCTTTCTTGAACCAATAATGCAGAGCATTGAAGTGCTTTAAGGGCAGCAAGGAGGTCAAGGATCCAAGTGAAAGTCTAAGCTCATGTATGGTGACTATTTTCACAACACTATTAGCTTTTGGTATTTGGCAATGGGAACCTAGATTGAGTTTTGGGAGATGTTTTGGACTCCCTAGGATTGGTTTAATGCCTATGATGATGTTTGGAACATGTAAATGGCCATTTGGTATTTGCTTTGGAGATTTGATGATTGCTTGCTTTTCATTATATGATGCATGCCTTTAGACGTGTGATTTTTCTTATTTGAGGCCGTGATTGAGCTTTGATGATGCAAATATGTTCCTTTAATGTTTGATGACTTGTTGGCATGACATGGAGGTCATATGAGCGTGTTTGGTGGGTCGAAAGAGTGTAAAAACAAACTTTTCTGCTGTTTCTGGGCAGGGTGTTTCGAAACACCCTTGCCTGTTTCGAAACAGGTGCATGTTTTGGCCTGGATGTTTCGAAACGGGCAGAGGTGTTTCGAAACACTTTGGCTACTGCCAGCCCGTGTTTCTGAACGGTCTAGACCCGTTTCGAAACACTTGACCGTTGGGCACTGATTTGAATGGTTTTGAGGTTTGCAAGCTTTACGTTTTAGTCCTGATTTTTGTATGTGCAATTGCTTTCGTTTGGGATGTCCGTTTAAGATGAAATTTGGCAGAGAAGCATGAAACATGATTAATTTCATAATGGTAACCTAAAAATTGGTAAAGTCCTCTTAATTTCCAGAATTTACAAATTGGTCCCTAAATTCGTATGTTGTGCAATTGAGCCCCTTATTGTTTTCCGATTGCTGTGATTTTTGAGTATGCTTATCTCAAGAGTACACCTAAGGTTAATATGCATTTAGACAAAGTTAAAAAGAAAAAAAGGGTCGTTAATCAAGGTTGACTTTCGGGTTGACTTTGGTTTTCCCCGTGTAACCTTCGTAGTTCGGGTCAACCGTCTAGGCCGGGCTAAGGGGGTTACATTTGGTGGTATCAGAGCTGAGTTCTCGAGTATTTGGGAATGGTTATGTGGGTGATATGTGTATTATTGCTTGTATACTTGTTGAGTGAAAGTATGATGTATGAATTGTAAAAATGTTGCAATTGTGGTGTATGCTGTGGTGAAGCATGTTAGAGGGACCCATTGCCATATCAAAGCTAATGAAGTGATTTGTTTTAATTGGAAACGAGCTTGACTATGTTTATTGCATTTGTGATTGCATTGTATAGTGAATAGGACCTCGTAGAGAGACGAGGATTAATACGCGTGCTATGGCTCAAAATGAGAGCGAAGAGAATGTAGAAAATGTAGTGGATTTACCTCCTCCACCCGGTGGTGGTGGTGCTGGGGGTGAGGGAGCTGGTGCTGGTGCTGGGGTCGCTGGACCTGAAGCTGGGCAGGGGCAAGCTGCTCCTGACATGACAGTGCTGATTCAGGCTATTGTTGGAGCCTTCCAGGCGGCGGTAGCTGGAGCTCATGGAGCTGGGCATCAGGGAGATGCTAATGTTAGACTACCTCTGGAACGCTTGCGCAGTCTGGGAGGGACTGAGTTCAGGGGTTTGTCTGCTGAGGGTTCCGAGTCTTGGTTGGAAAGTACCAAGAGAATTTTGGGACAAATGAACTGCAATGAAGTGCAGAAGCTGGGCTGTGTAATATCATTGTTGCATGACGATGCATATACCTGGTGGACAACCGCTATCTCCGAAATGGAGGATGCTGATGTGACTTGGACGTTCTTTCTGAACGCGTTCAAGAGGAGGTATCTGGGCGTGCGGTACCTGGATGAAAAGAAAAGGGAATTCATGTCTCTTACTCAAGGGAGCATGTCAGTGGCTGAGTACGAGGTTCAGTTTGTCCGACTCAGTCAGTACGCACCTGAGCTTATCCCTGATGAGCGTGAGAGGTGTGAACGTTTCCGTTATGGTTTGGTGACGGAAGTGAAGACCTATATGCTGGCTGCTGAGTACACTGACTTTGATGTGCTGGTTGGTAGAGCAAAAGACATTGAGTTGAATTTGAGTTTATCTTCTAGAGGAGCTGGTCCTAGTGCGGGCAAGCGAGCTGCTGAGTATAGTTTCGGTGGCGGACGGAACAAGAGAGGACGTGATCGGAAGTATCAGTCTTCAGCTAGGCGTGGTGGTGGAGGGTAAGGTGCGCCTGTTCAGTGAGACAGGGTGAGAGCTGATCAGAACACATGTTGGGCATGTGGATCGCGTGGTCATCTGAGGCGTGATTGTCCTCGAGCAGCAAGGGAGGTACAGGCTCCTGTTGTGGTGACCGGTAATTCGTGTTGGAACTGTGGTTCAGCGGATCACATGAAGAGATAGTGTCCTCTGTTGGCCGGTGGTGGTTAGGGACGTGCTCTTGGAGTTGTTGCACCACAGAGAGGTCGTGGGCGCGGCCGTGGTAATTTCCAACGTAGAGAGGATGGTGGAAGGAATGTGGCTCATGTGGTAGCTATTCACCCTGAGGGTGGTGGCCAGGCCAGAGTGTATGCTCAGAGGGAGGGGAGGAATGACACGGATGTGATCGCAGGTACTTTCACTTTACAATCCTTGTCATTACTTTCCTTGATTGATTCTTGATCTACACACTCATACATATTGCGTGAACATGCTCAACTGCTTGTTTGCCTGTTGAGTCTTTGGATGTTGGTATGCGTGTAACTAGTTCTTTTGGTGAGACTGTTGTGACTCGAAAGCTTTATAGAAGATGTCCCTTGGTTGTGCAAGACCATGTTTTTCATGTTGATCTTATGGAATTGCCTTTCTATGGTTTTGATGTAATCCTTGGTATGGATTGGCTTGTTGAGCATCGAGCTGTAGTGGATTTTGAGAATAAGTGAGTTTCGTTGAAGCTTGCGGATGATTATGAGGTAATGGTGGTTGGTGAGAATGTGAAGTTTCTTGCCAATGTGGTGTCTACTTTGGAAGCGAGCCGGATGCTGAGGCGAGGTTGTGAAGCTTACCTAGCCTTTGTGATGAATCCTAGCTCTAAGGAGTTACGAGTGCAAGATATCAGGACTGTGCGAGAGTTTCCTGGTGTGTTTCCGGATGAGTTGCCTGGATTGCCTCCTAATCGCGAAGTGGAGTTTGGGATTGAGCTGTATGAAAACACAACTCCAGTGTCCATTACTCCTTATCGAATGGCACCTAAAGAGTTGAAAGAGCTAAACACGCAACTTCAGAAGTTGCTTGATCGTGGTTTCATTCGGCCGAGTGTGTCACCTTGTGGTGCACCGGTCTTGTTTGTGAAGAAAAAGGATGGCACTATGAGAATGTGCATTGATTACCGTCAGCTTAACAAGTTGACTATCAAGAATCGGTATCCATTGCCGAGAATTGATGATCTTTTTGATCAATTTCGGGGAGCAGCTGTGTTCTCTAAAATTGACATAAAGGTCAGGGTATTATCAGCTGAAGGTGAAGGATGTGGATGTGCCAAAGACAGCCTTCAGAACGAGGTATGGGCATTATGAGTTTCTTGTGATGCCGTTTGGTTTGACGAATGCTCCAACAGCTTTCATGGACATGATGAATATAGTGTTCCATGAATACTTGGATAAATTTGTTGTGGTGTTCATTGATGATATTCTCGTGTACTCTCGTACTGAGGATGAGCATGAGGGGCATTTGAGAATTGTGTTGCAGGCTTTGTTGGAGAATCAGATTTATGCCAAGCTGAGCAAGTGTGAGTTCTAGCTTAGAGAAGTTGTGTTTCTTGGTCATGTGGTCTCTGTTGAAGGAATACATGTTGATCCTCAGAAGATTGAGGCAGTGATGAATTGGAAGCCTCCTAAGTCTGTTCATGAAGTCCGTAGTTTCCTTGGTTTGGCGGGGTACTATCGGAGGTTCGTGGATGGGTTTTCAAAGATTGTTGCACCTTTGACGAAGTTGTTGCTGAAGGATGTTAAGTATGAGTGGACGGAAGCGAGACAACAGGCTTTTGAGAAGTTTAAGGCAGCTTTAACGCAAGCTCCTATCTTGGTTTAACCTGAATCAGGGAAAGAGTTTGTAGTGTATAGTGATGCGTCCTACGTTGATTTGGGATGTGTGTTGATGCAAGAGGGTAAGGTGGTGGCTTATGCATCGCGTTAGTTAAAGGTGCATGAGCGCAATTATCCTACGCATGACATTGAGTTAGCTACGGTAGTTTTTGCTTTGAAAATTTGTAGACATTACTTGTATGGTGAGAAGTGTACTGTGTACACGGACCACAAGAGCTTGAAGTATCTGATGTCTCAGAAGGAGTTAAATCTTAGGCAACGACGTTGGGTGGAGTTGCTGAAGGATTATGATTTGACTATCGAGTACCATCCGGGTAAAGCTAATGTTGTAGCGGATGCCTTGAGTAGGAAGGTAGCTGTGGAGTTGAGGGCTATGTTTTCCAGTTTGAGCATTTCGCGTGATGGTGGTCTTGTGGCTGAGTTGCAAGTGAAACCATCCTTGATTCAGTTGATTAAGGAAAAGCAGTTGTTGGATGATTCCTTGGTGCCACATGTTCAGGATATTGCAGAGGATAGGCCATCGGATTTCTGCTTTAATGATGATGGAGTTTTATGCTTTGGAAGTCGGATAGTAGTGCCCAATGATGCTGAGTTGAGGCGTGCTATTCTGACTGAAGCTCATAGTAGTCCTTTTGCTATGCACCCTGGTAGTACTAAGATGTACCGTGATCTTCGTGATGAGTACTGTTGGGTGGGTTTAAAGAAAGATGTTGCTGAGTTTGTAAGCAAGTGCATGGTATGTCAGCGAGTTAAGGCTGAGCATCAGTTTCCTTCAGGGTTATTGCAACCGTTGAGGATTCCTGAGTGGAAGTGGGAGAGGATTACCATGGACTTCGTGTCTGGTTTGCCTTTGTCGCCATCGAAGAAGAATTCGGTGTGGGTGATTGTGGATCGCCTGACGAAGTGTGCGCATTTCTTGCATTGGCATACTACGTACACTTTGGATAAGCTTGCGGAGCTGTACATTGCTGAGATTGTGCGGCTGCATGGTGTGTCAAAGTCGATTGTGTCGGATAGAGATCTGAGGTTTACATCGCATTTCTGGCAATGTTTGCATCAGGCTTTGGGTACACGGTTGAATTTCAGTACATCTTATCATCCGCAGTCGGATGGACAGTCTGAGCGTGTTATCCAGGTGTTGGAGGATATGTTGAGGTGCTGCGTGATTGAGTTTCAGGGTTCTTGGGAGAAACATTTGCCTTTGGTGGAGTTTGCCTATAATAATAGTTATCAGGCAAGTATTCAAATGGCACCTTATAAAGCTTTGTACGGGAGGAAGTGTAGGACTCCTCTTGGTTGGGCTGAAACAGGTCAGAAGTTGGTTTCGATGCTCGCTTTGTTGAAAGGAACCACCGAGAAGGTGAAGCTCATTTGTGAGCGATTGAAGGCAGCTTCTGATCGGCAAAAGTCTTACGCAGATTTGAAGCGTAAGGAGATTGAGTATACGGTGGGTGACCGTGTGTTTTTGAAAGTTTCGCCTTGGAAAAAGGTGATGAGGTTTGGCCGAAAGGGTAAGTTGAGCCCTAGGTACATTGGACCATACGAGGTGATTGAGCGTGTGGGTCCTGTTGCGTACAAGTTGAGGTTACCGCAAGAGTTAGAAAAGATTCATGATGTGTTTCATGTATCTATGCTTCGGAAGTATAGATCGGATCCCTCTCATGTGATGCCTGTGGAGGAAGTGGAGTTGAATCCGGATTTGACCTATGATGAGGAACCGGTGGAGATTCTGGATTCGGATAGTAAAGTTCTTCGAGGCAAGACTATTGAGTTAGTAAAGGTGTTGTGGAAGCATCGTGGTGCTGAGGAAGCCACGTGGGAACGGAAGGATGACATGTTAAAGCAGTTTCCGTACCTTTTTCCTCCAGGTAAATTTCGAGGACGAAATTTTTTAAGGGGGGAGAGTTGTAACACCCCAATTTTGGGCTTGGAAGTTTAGGGTCTGAATCGGACCGGTTTAAATTACGGTTCGAATATAAAAGGTGGTTTTTAGGGAAAGCCTAGTTCGGGATGCATTAAAAATATGGGAAAATATCTAAAAAATCCTTTTTTATTATATATAAGAGAGTGGTGAAATCAATTTTACAAAATGGGGTTTGGAAATATGACATTTCAAGTTAGTGACTGTTTTAAAAGGATTGAAACTTTGAATCTTTAAGGAGCTAATTTACCCAAGAGAGGGTTTCTCCAGATTTTTCTTAAAATTTAAAGACTCATTTAATGTTATTTAATAAAAAGAAAAGAGGGAAAAGAGATATTTTAGTTTCATAACTAACTTTTGCCAAAATTTTCTCATTTCATTTTCTCTCAATTTTCCCTCAACCAAACACATTTCCACAGCCACTTTTCCTTTGATATTCACACCTAAAGTTGAGATTTCAATCTCTAAATGATTTCTAATCATTTCTACACCAAATCCTCATCATTTGCTTATTGAATTTTCAAGGATTTTGGCTCTAAACAAGGAGAAACCCACATTTAGAGGTATGAACGTCCTTCTCCTCTAAATACTCAGTTCTTTACTGAAATTCCCAAGTTCTCAATCCTTAAATTGAGTTTTATTAAAGGTTTTAATGTTGTGTTCTTGATTTTGGCTTAAAATGCAAGATTTGGATTTAATTTTGAAGAAATTCGTAATAGATGATTGGGCTCTGTTTTGAGATGTCTTTTTGATGTATTTTGGATGTCTAAATGATGTGTAATTGAGGTTTAATCAATGCAATTCCGAATAGGTTGATTTTCCTAAGTTTTTACTTGAGAAAATGGTGGTTTTTGGGGTGATTTTGATGTTCTACTATAGCTGGAGGTATAAGGACATGATTAGGTCCTTTTTGGATGTTAATTGATGTTTAAGAATGATTGGATTTGATGGATCTTGGCTGGGTATTGTTGTAGAGGTGTTTGGATGTGATTTCGGTTGTGTTTGGTAGCCGAAATGTGAGTTTTGATTAGATCAGCGAGTTTAGGTGTTTTGGTTGAAGATTTTAATGCATGATGATGCATTAATCCTCTGCTTTGATGTGTTTAAAACATGAGAGACATCTTCGGATCCTTGTGGTGTTGATCCGGAGGCTTGATCGGCGTTTCGGCAAGCTTGCGAAACAGAATCGGTGAGTGAAGTTTGGTTTTCAGCTTTGAAACCAATCTTTGAAGGTTATGGGAGCTTAGTTTAAGTCTAAACAACTTAGCTAAGCTCAAGAGTAAGTTTTTCGGAGAAACTCTCTTTTTGATGAACCATGACATGGTTGAATGCAATGTGTTTATTTTGAATGTTTAAATTCTGTTTTGAAAGCATATTTTAGCATGTTTAATGCTGGTTTTGTAAGCCATGTGTTGAAGGATGCTCAAGGTAAGAGTTCCTTGTTTTGGACATTGATAAATGTGGTTTGATGCATAGTGATGCATGATTATGTAATGGCTTTGTTTAATGCTTAAAAACAGTGGATTGATGATGGTAAATGATGTATATTGGCAAGTGATGTGTTGGTTTAAAAGTACTTGAATCGGATATAGTTAGCCGGCTATAGGATTGGGTGCACCGTGAATAAAGTCGCCTTGGATGTTGAGGGGTTGTAATTGTACCGTAAACTCCATCCAAGTACACTAACGAGATGTCTAAGATCATAATGGTGGTTAAAATGCCATGTGAGGATCTTGTGTTGTGTGTCCCGTGTTCTCGTTAGTGATGTTATACAACTACCAATGAGTGATGTGGAGGGGTTGTAATTGTACCGTAGACTCCATCACGGGTGTTGAGGGGTTGTGATTGTACCGGTAAAGTCCACCTTGAGTGTTTGGTAGTGTGTATGAAGCGTATGGGACAACGCTTGTAATCCGCGTATCCGATTGTGTTTTGAGTTGAAAATGGTTATGGATTATCACTTGAAAGCCAATATGACATGTTGATGTATTGAAGCATGAGATGTTTGGTTTGTGTGCATAGATGCATGATAAATGATGTTTTGAAATTAAAGGCCTTGGAAAGGTGTTTTTACAAAGTGCATTATTGTGTTGTTTCATTAGAGCATTTATCACTAAGCATATGTGCTTACGCTCTCTCTTTCTTGAACCAATAATGCAGAGCATTGAAGTGCTTTAAGGGCAGCAAGGAGGTCAAGGATCCAAGTGAAAGTCTAAGCTCATGTATGGTGACTATTTTCACAACACTTTAGCTTTTGGTATTTGGCAATGGGAACCTAGATTGAGTTTTGGGAGATGTTTTGGACTCCCTAGGTTTGGTTTAATGCCTATGATGATGTTTGGAACATGTAAATGGCCATTTGGTATTTGCTTTGGAGATTTGATGATTGCTTGCTTTTCATTATAGGATGCATGCCTTTAGACTTGTGGTTTTTCTTATTTGAGGCCGTGATTGAGCTTTGATGATGCAAATATGTTCCTTTAATGTTTGATGACTTGTTGGCATGACATGGAGGTCATATGAGCATGTTTGGTGGGTCGAAAGAGTGTAAAAACAGACTTTTCTGTTGTTTCTGGGGCAGGGTGTTTCGAAACACCCTTGCTTGTTTCGAAACAGGTGCATGTTTTGGCCTGGGTGTTTCGAAACGGGCAGAGGTGTTTCGAAACACTTTAGCTACTGCCAGCCCGTGTTTCTGAACGGTCTAGACCAGTTTCGAAACACTTGACCGTTGGGCACTGATTTGAATGGTTTTGAGGTTTGCAAGCTTTACGTTTTAGTCCTGATTTTTGTATGTGCAATTGCTTGAGTTTGGGATGTCTGTTTAAGATGAAATTTGGCAGAGAAGCATGAAACATGATTAATTTCATAATGGTAACCTAAAAATTGGTAAAGTTGTAACGCCCCGGTTTTGGGCTTAGAAGTTTTGGGCGTTGACCGGTTTGGTCAAAGTGCGGTTCGAATATATAAGAGTGAATTTAGGAAAGCCTAGTTCGGGTTGCATTAAAAATATGGAAAAAATGTTCTAAAATCATATTTTAATATAAATA
Source organism: Hibiscus trionum (assembly GCA_030270665.1). Taxonomy (NCBI): domain Eukaryota; kingdom Viridiplantae; phylum Streptophyta; class Magnoliopsida; order Malvales; family Malvaceae; genus Hibiscus; species Hibiscus trionum. The sequence continues at coordinate 2,550,230 of BSYR01000004.1, forward strand.
AGTGAACTGTGAAATCAATTTTACAAAATGAGGTTTGGAAGGGTGACATTTTGGCTAGTGACCAAAATGTAAATTTTGAAAGTTACGTGACTGTTTTAGAAAGGATTGAAACTTTGAATCTTTAAGGTTTATTTCTGATTTTAAAACAAAAGAAAAGAGGAGGGAAACTATTTTTCCTATTTTGTAACTAACTTCCCATATTTTCCAATTTTCCTTTCTCTCATTTTCTCTCAACCCAAACATCTTTCTCCAGAGATTTTCTTCTGGTTTTGGCATCTAAACACCTCTTTTCAATCAACCTTTGATTGCTAATCATCTCATCAACAAAACCTCACATTTTGCAAGTTGATTCTTCAAGCTTTTGGTTCTAAAAGAGGAGAAACTCAAGTTTGGAGGTAAGAACGTCCTTCTCCTCTAAACTCTCAGTTCTTTACTGAAATTCCCAAGTTCTCAATCCTTAATTGATGTTTTATAAATTGCTTTTAAGTTGTGTGATGGATCTTGGCTTTAAATGCAAGATTTGATGGTTTTTCATGGATTTTCGTGAGATCTGATTGGGCTGTGTTTTAAGGTGTTAATTTGATGATAAATGAATGTTAATTTGATTGGAAATTGAGTTTTGATTAATGCAATCCCGGATAGGTTGAATTTCCTAAGTTTAGCTTATGATTCTTGGTTGTTTTTGGAGTGATCTTGTGGATCTGTTGTTGCTGGAGGTATAAGGATGTTGTTAGGTCCTTTTTAGATGTATAATGATGTTTAAGGATGCTTAGTTTTGATGGTTTATGGCTGGGCTTTGTTGAGGAGTTGTTTGGATACATTTTCGGTTGTGTTTGGTGGCCGAAAATGGAGTGTGGATGAGAGCAGCGAGTTTAGGTGCTTTCATTGAAGCTATTAATGCACGATGATGCATTAATCTACTGTTTTAATGTGTTAAAACAGGGGAGTCATATTTGGATCCAAGTGGTGGTGATCCGGAAGCTTGATGTGGTGTTTCGGCAAGAGGCGAAACGGAATCGGTGAGTGGATTTTGGTTTTCGGCTTTGAAACCAATGTTTGGAGGTTTGGGAGCTTAGTCTAAGTCTAAAGAACTTTGCTAAGCTCAAGAGTAAGTTTTCGGAAAAACTCTCTTGTTGAGGAACCATGTGATGGTTGGGTGCAATGTGTTTGTTGCATGTTTAAATTCTGTTTTTAAAGCATATCTAGCATGTGTGTTGCTGAGATTATAAGCCATGTGTTTAAGGAAGCTCAAGGTTAGAGTTCCTTGTTTTTGAACATTGTATAAATGTTGTTTGATGCTTAAAGATGCATGATGTTTATGGTTTGGTTAAATGCTTTAAAACAGTGGATTATTGATGATATATGATGTATATTGGCAAGTGATGTTTTTGAAAAGGTTAAGGTCAATAAGGTGGTTAAAAGTCCTTGAGTGAGCCTTGTTTACTTAAGAACATCAAGGTGGTTAAAAGTCCTTGAATGGTTCTTGTTACGGACACAAAGGTGTTTAAAAGTCCTTGTGTGGTCCTTTCCAAGGTGTTTAAAAGTCCTTGGGCCAAGGTGTTTAAAAGTCCTTGGGGTGATTTATATCATGGTGTTTAAAAGTCCATGGCCAAGGTGTTTAAAAGTCCTTGGGGCCAAGGTGTTTAAAAGTCCTTTGGGTGATTTATATCATGGTGTTTAAAAGTCCATGGCCAAGGTGTTTAAAAGTCCTTGGGGTCAAGGTGTTTAAAAGTCCTTGAGGTGAAACTTGTTAAGGATACAAAGGTGTTTAAAAGTCCTTGTGTGGTCCTTGCCATGGTGTTTAAAAGTCCATGGGCCAAGGTGTTTAAAAGTCCTTGGGGATAAGATCACAATGGTGTTTAAAAGTCCATGTGTGAGTCTTATGTTGATCTTGTTTTAAAGATGGTAATTATCACTTGTGGCCAATATGACATGTTATGATGTGAAGCATGAGATGCTTGTTTAAGATTGCTTGTGAGCATGTCTAAATGTATTTTGAAGTATGATTTATAAATGAGTTTTATAAATGCATTATTGTGTGGTTCTAAGGAGCTTTCCTCACTAAGCTTTTGCTTACGCTCTCTCTCTTTTCTTAAACCAATAATGCAGAGCATTAAAGTGCATTGAGGGCATCAAGGAGGGCAAGCAATCAAGTGGAAGTTAAGCTCATGTATGAGAAGGTTTTCTTAAACACTTTTAGCTTTTGGCATTTGGCAATGGGGGACCTATGTTGTTGTTTTGGGAGATGTTTGGAACTCCCTAAGTTGGATTTATGTTGTTGTTAATGTTGGTTTTTGTAATTGGCCATTATGTGTTGGTTTGAAGGCTTTTGTGCATGAATGGTTGCTTGTGTAGGAAGCATGCCTTTAGATTTGGGGCTTTTCATATATGTTGATATAATGATGATTGGTTGATGCAAATATGTCTCTTTGTATGTTGTATGAGATGCTGGTAAAGTTTGATAGCAATTGGAGCATGATTGGTTGGTCAATTGCATGTTTAAGCAAGCAAATTTCTGCATTTTGTGCAGGCCGTATCGGAACAGTGCCTGCCGTTTAGGAACGGGTACCTCAAAGCAGCCCAGGCGTCCGAAACGGGTGACACCGTTCCGAAACGGAAATGCTACTGTCAGCCCTCGTTTCGGTACGCGTTGCGGAACGGCCCCGCATTTCGAAACGGGCTGTCTCCCGTTTCGGAACGGATGACCGTTGGGGGCTGACATTGGTAGTTATATGTTTCAAAACGTTTGCATTTTGGTCCTGAAACTTGTATGTGCAATTGTATGAGTTTGGAATGTCCGTTTGAGCTGAAATTTGGCCGAGATGCATGAAACATGATTAATTTCAAGTTGGTAACTTTAATTTGGGTGAAGTCCTTATATTTATCAGAATTTACAATTTGGCCCCTAAAGTTGTAGTTTGTTCAATTGGGTCCCTGTTCGATCTCTGATGCTTATGATCTTTGAGTATGTTGTTTGAATGATCATAACTAGGGTTAATGTGCATCTAGAAAAGTTTAAAAAGAAAAAAAAAGGGTCGTTAATCAAGGTTGACTTTCGAGTTGACTTTGGTTTTCCCCGTGTGACTTTCTTAATTCGGGTCAACCGTCTAGGCCGAGTTAAGGGGGTTACATTTGGTGGTATCAGAGCCAGGTTCTCGAGTAAATGGGAATGTGTATGTGAATGTTTAAACTGTGTATGCTTTGTATGCTTGTCGAGTGAAAGCATGTTGAGTGGATTGCAGGTATGTTGCAATTGAGATGTATGATGTGATGAAGCATGTTGTGGGTACCCATTGCCAAATCAAAGCTAATGAAATGATGTTGTTTTTAATTGGAAATGAGCTTGAGTACTTGGATTGCTTACCTTGCTGGGCCTGACTTTGTTTATTTTGCATTGTGATTGCATAATTAGAGTATGGCACCTCATAGAGAGTTGAGGAGTAATGTGCGAGCTACGGCTCAGAATGAGAATGAAAATGAAGAGAATGTTGAGAGTGCGGTTTTACCTCCTCCACCTGGTGGTGGTGGTGCTGGGGCTGAGGAAGCTGGAGCTGCAGCTGGTGCTGAGGCTGCAGGACCTGAGGCTAGTCAGGGGCAAGATGTTCCTGACATGACGGTGTTAATTCAAGCTATAGCTGGTGCTTTTCAAGCAGCGGTAGCTGGAGCTCGAGGAGCTGGGCATCAGGAAGATGCTGGAGTTAGAGTACCTTTGGAGCGTTTGTGCAGTCTAGGAGGGACTGAGTTCAGGGGTATGTCTGCTGAGGGTTCTGAGGCTTGGTTAGAGAGTACCAAGAGGATCTTGGGTCAGATGAGTTGCACTGATGTGCAGAAGCTTGGCTGTGTTGTGTCCTTGCTGCAGAAGGATGCATATACGTGGTGGACAACCACTATTGCTGGGATGGCAGAAGTTGATGTAACTTGGACATTCTTTCAGAATGTGTTCAAGAGAAGGTATCTGGGTGTGAGGTACCTAGATGAAAAGAAGCGTGAGTTCATGTCTCTTACTCAAGGGAGCATGACGGTGGCTGAGTATGAAGTACAGTTTGTTCGACTCAGTCAATACGCACCTGAGCTTGTCCCGGATGAGCGAGCGAGGTGCGAAAGGTTCCGTTATGGCTTAGTGACGGATGTGAAGATGTATGTGCTGGCTACCGAGTATGATGATTTTGATGTGCTGGTGGGCCGAGCAAAGGACATAGAGATGAACTTGGGTTTATCTGCTAAAGGTGCTGGTAAGCGAGCAGCTGAGTATAGTTCCGGTGGTGGGCGGAACAAAAGGGGACGTGATCAGAAGTATCAGTCCTCGGCTAAGCGAGGAGGTGGAGCACTTGCTCGGGGAGGCAACGCTAGAGCTGATCCGAGTGCTTGTTGGATATGTGGTTCGCATGGTCACATGAAACGTGATTGTCCTCGTGCTGTCAGGGAGGTGCAAGCTCCTGTTGCGGCAGCTGGTAATGGTTGCTGGAGCTGTGGATCTTCGGATCATTTGAGGCGTGATTGTCCTATGTTGGCTGGTGGCCAAGTTCGTGCTCCTGTTGTTGCAGCACCGCAGAGAGGTCGTGGGCGCGGCCGTGGTAATTTCCAGCGGAGAGAGGAAGGTGGCCGAGGTGTGGCTCATGTTGTAGCTGTGCAGCCAGAGGGTGGCAGGCAGGCTAGAGTGTTTGCTCAGCGAGAGGGGAGGAATGACGCGGATGTGATCGCAGGTACTTTTACTCTGCAATCCTTGTCATTACTTTCCTTGATTGATTCTGGATCTACGCACTCTTACATATTGCGTGAGCATGCTGAATTGCTTGGTTTGCCTGTTGAGTCTTTGGATGTTGGTATGCGTGTCACTAGTTCTTTTGGTGAGACTGTTGTGACTCGAAAGCTATATAGAAGGTGTTCTTTGGTTGTTCAGGATCATGTTTTTCATGTTGACCTTATGGAGTTACCTTTCTATGGTTTTGATGTAATCCTTGGTATGGATTGGCTTGCTGAGCATCGTGCTGTGGTGGATTGTGAAAGTAAGCTAGTTTCGCTGAAGCTTGCGGATGATTATGAAGTTGTTGTAGTCGGTGAGAATGTGAAGTTTCTTGCCAATGTGTTGTCTACGTTGGAGGCAAGCTGGATGCTGAGGCAAGGCTGTGAAGCTTATCTAGCTTTTGTGATGAATCCTAGCTCTAAGGAGTTGCGTGTGCAAGATATCAGGGTTGTGAAGGAGTTTCCTGGTGTGTTTCCTGAGGAGTTGCTTGGTTTACCTCCTAATCGCGAGGTGGAGTTTGGAATTGAGCTGTATGAGAATACAACTCATGTGTCCATTACTCCCTATAGGATGGCACCTAAGGAGCTGAAAGAGCTGAAGACGCAGTTGCAAGAGTTGCTTGAGCGTGGTTTCATTCGGCCGAGTGTGTCGCCTTGGGGTGCACCGGTCTTGTTCGTGAAGAAGAAGGATGGCACTATGAGAATATGCATTGATTACTGTCAGCTGAACAAGTTGACTATCAAGAATCGGTATCCTTTGCCGAGAATTGATGATCTCTTTGATCAATTTCGGGGAGCAGCTGTGTTCTCTAAGATTGACTTGAGGTCAGGGTATTACCAGTTGAAGGTGAAGGATGTGGATGTGCCTAAGACAGCTTTCAGAACAAGGTATGGGCATTATGAGTTCCTTGTGATGCCGTTTGGGTTGACAAATGCTCCTGCTGCTTTCATGGACATGATGAATCGTGTGTTTCATGAATACCTGGACAAGTTTGTTGTGGTGTTCATCGATGATATCCTCGTGTACTCGCGTACTGAGGAGGAGCACGAAGAGCATTTGAGGATTGTTTTGCAGGCTTTGTTGGAGAATCAGCTTTATGCTAAGCTGAGCAAGTGCGAGTTCTGGTTAAGTGAGGTGGTGTTTCTTGGGCATGTGGTTTCTGCTAAGGGGATTCGGGTTGATCCTCAGAAGGTTGAGGCGGTGATGAACTGGAAGGTTCCTAAGTCTGTTCATGAAGTTCGTAGTTTCCTCGGTTTGGCAGGATACTATCGGAGGTTTGTGGATGGGTTTTCTAAGATTGCTGCACCTTTGACGAAGTTGTTGCAGAAGGATGTTAAGTATGAATGGACGGAAGCGAGACAGCAGGCTTTTGAGAAGCTTAAAGCAGCTTTGACGCAGGCTCCTATCTTGGTTCAACCTGAATCAGGGAAAGAGTTTGTGGTGTATAGTGATGCATCCTATGTTGGTTTGGGATGTGTGTTGATGCAAGAGGGTAAGGTGGTGGCTTATGCATCGCGGCAGTTGAAGGTGCATGAGCGCAATTATCCTACGCATGACATTGAACTGGCTGTAGTGGTTTTTGCTTTGAAGATCTGGAGGCATTACCTGTATGGTGAGAAGTGTACTGTGTACACGGATCACAAGAGTTTGAAGTATCTGATGTCTCAGAAGGAGTTGAATCTCAGGCAGCGACGTTGGGTGGAGTTGCTCAAGGATTATGATTTGACGATTGAGTATCACCCTGGGAAGGCTAATGTTGTAGCGGATGCCTTGAGTAGGAAGGTAGCTGTTGAGCTGAGGGCTATGTTTGCCAGTTTGAGTATTTCGCGTGATGGTGGCCTTGTGGCTGAGTTGCAAGTGAAACCATCTTTGGTTCAGATGATCAAGGAAAAGCAATTGCTAGATGATTCCTTGGTGCCGCATGTTCAGGATATCGCGGAGGGTAGACCTTCGGATTTCTGTTTTAATGATGATGGAGTGTTGTGTTTTGGGAGTCGGATAGTGGTGCCTAATGATGTTGAGCTGAGGCGTGCTATTCTGACTGAAGGTCATAGTAGTCCTTTTGCTATGCACCCAGGTAGTACTAAGATGTATCGAGATCTTCGTGATGAGTACTATTGGGTGGGTTTGAAAAAGGATGTTGCGGAGTTTGTCAGCAGGTGTATGGTGTGTCAGCGAGTTAAGGCTGAGCATCAGTTTCCTTCGGGGTTGTTGCAACCGTTGAGAATCCCTGAGTGGAAGTGGGAAAGGGTTACCATGGATTTTGTATCTGGTTTACCTTTGTCACCGTCGAAGAAGAATTCGGTGTGGGTGATTGTGGATCGCCTGACGAAGTGTGCGTATTTCTTGCCTGTGCATACTACGTTCTCTTTGGATAAGCTTGCGGAGCTGTACATTGCGGAGATTGTGCGGCTGCATGGTGTGCCTAAGTCGATTGTGTCGGATAGGGATCCGAGGTTCACATCGCGGTTCTGGCAGTGTTTGTATCAAGCTCTGGGTACGAGGTTGAATTTCAGTACATCCTATCATCCTCAGTCGGATGGTCAGTCTGAGCGTGTTATCCAGATTTTGGAGGATATGTTGAGGTGCTGCGTGATTGAGTTTCAGGGCTCTTGGGAGAAGCATTTGCCCTTGGTTGAGTTTGCTTATAACAATAGTTATCAGGCGAGCATTCAAATGGCACCTTATGAGGCTTTGTACAGGAGGAAGTGTAGGACTCCTCTTTGTTGGGCTGAAACGGGTCAGAAGTTGGTTTCGATGCCGGTTTTGTTGAAAGGAACCACCGAGAAGGTGAAGCTCATTTGTGAGCGTTTGAAGGCAGCTTCTGATCGGCAGAAGTCTTACGCGGATTTGAAGCGTAAGGAGATTGAGTATGCGGTGGGTGACCGTGTGTTCTTGAAGGTTTCGCCTTGGAAGAAGGTGATGAGGTTTGGCCGTAAGGGTAAGTTGAACCCTAGGAACATTGGACCATACGAGGTGGTTGAGCGTGTGGGTCCTGTTGCGTACAGGTTGAGGTTACCTCAAGAGTTGGAGAAGATTCATGATGTGTTTCATGTTTCTATGCTCCGGAAGTATAGATCTGATCCTTCGCATGTGATGCCTGTGGAGGAAGTACAATTGAATCCGGATTTGACCTATGATGAGGAACCGATGAAGGTTCTGGATTCGGATAGCAAGGTTCTTCGTGGCAAGACCATTGAGTTGGTGAAGGTGTTGTGGAAGCACCGCGGTGTTGAGGAAGCCACATGGGAGCGGAAGGATGACATGCTGAAGCAGTTTCCTTATCTCTTTCCTTCAGGTAAATTTCGAGGAAGAAATTTCTTAAGGGGGGGAGAGTTGTAACGCCCCGGTTTTGGGCTTAGAAGTTTTGGGCGTTGACCGGTTTGGTCAAAGTGCGGTTCGAATATATAAGAGTGAATTTAGGAAAGCCTAGTTCGGGTTGCATTAAAAATATGGAAAAAATGTTCTAAAATCATATTTTAATATAAATAAGTGAACTGTGAAATCAATTTTACAAAATGAGGTTTGGAAGGGTGACATTTTGGCTAGTGACCAAAATGTAAATTTTGAAAGTTGCGTGACTGTTTTAGAAAGGATTGAAACTTTGAATCTTTAAGGAGCTATTTACCCAAAGGGAGTTTCTCCAGATTTTTCTAAGATATTTTAAGGTTTATTTCTGATTTTAAAACAAAAGAAAAGAGGAGGGAAACTATTTTTCCTATTTTGTAACTAACTTCCCATATTTTCCAATTTTCCTTTCTCTCATTTTCTCTCAACCCAAACATCTTTCTCCAGAGATTTTCTTCTAGTTTTGGCATCTAAACACCTCTTTTCAATCAACCTTTGATTGCTAATCATCTCATCAACAAAACCTCACATTTTGCAAGTTGATTCTTCAAGCTTTTTGGTTCTAAAAGAGGAGAAACTCAAGTTTGGAGGTAAGAACGTCCTTCTCCTCTAAACTCTCAGTTCTTTACTGAAATTCCCAAGTTCTCAATCCTTAATTGATGTTTTATAAATGGCTTTTAAGTTGTGTGATGGATCTTGGCTTTAAATGCAAGATTTGATGGTTTTTCATGGATTTTCGTGAGATCTGATTGGGCTGTGTTTTAAGGTGTTAATTTGATGATAAATGAATGTTAATTTGATTGGAAATTGAGTTTTGATTAATGCAATCCCGGATAGGTTGAATTTCCTAAGTTTAGCTTATGATTCTTGGTTGTTTTTGGAGTGATCTTGTGGATCTGTTGTTGCTGGAGGTATAAGGATGTTGTTAGGTCCTTTTTAGATGTATAATGATGTTTAAGGATGCTTAGTTTTGATGGTTTATGGCTGGGCTTTGTTGAGAAGTTGTTTGGATACATTTTCGGTTGTGTTTGGTGGCCGAAAATGGAGTGTGGATGAGAGCAGCGAGTTTAGGTGCTTTCATTGAAGCTATTAATGCATGATGATGCATTAATCTACTGTTTTAATGTGTTAAAACAGGGGAGTCATCTTTGGATCCAAGTGGTGGTGATCCGGAAGCTTGATTTGGTGTTTCGGCAAGAGGCGAACCGGAATCGGTGAGTGGATTTTGGTTTTCGGCTTTGAAACCAATGTTTGGAGGTTTGGGAGCTTAGTCTAAGTCTAAACAACTTTGCTAAGCTCAAGAGTAAGTTTTCAGAAAAACTCTCTTGTTGAGGAACCATGTGATGGTTGGGTGCAATGTGTTTGTTGCATGTTTAAATTCTGTTTTTAAAGCATATCTAGCATGTGTGTTGCTGAGATTATAAGCCATGTGTTTAAGGAAGCTCAAGGTTAGAGTTCCTTGTTTTTGAACATTGTATAAATGTTGTTTGATGCTTAAAGATGCATGATGTTTATGGTTTGGTTAAATTCTTTAAAACAGTGGATTATTGATGATATAAGATGTATATTGGCAAGTGATGTTTTTGAAAAGGTTAAGGTCACTAAGGTGGTTAAAAGTCCTTGAGTGAGCCTTGTTTACTTAAGAACATCAAGGTGGTTAAAAGTCCTTGAATGGTTCTTGTTACGGACACAAAGGTGTTTAAAAGTCCTCGTGTGGTCCTTTCCAAGGTGTTTAAAAGTCCTTGGGCCAAGGTGTTTAAAAGTCCTTGGGGTGATTTATATCATGGTGTTTAAAAGTCCATGGCCAAGGTGTTTAAAAGTCCTTGGGGCCAAGGTGTTTAAAAGTCCTTGGGGCCAAGGTGTTTAAAAGTCCTTGGGGTGATTTATATCATGGTGTTTAAAAGTCCATGGCCAAGGTGTTTAAAAGTCCTTGGGGTCAAGGTGTTTAAAAGTCCTTGAGGTGAAACTTGTTAAGGACACAAAGGTGTTTAAAAGTCCTTGTGTGGTCCTTGCCATGGTGTTTAAAAGTCCATGGGCCAAGGTGTTTAAAAGTCCTTGGGGATAAGATCACAATGGTGTTTAAAAGTCCATGTGTGAGTCTTATGTTGATCTTGTTTTAAAGATGGTAATTATCACTTGTGGCCAATATGACATGTTATGATGTGAAGCATGAGATGCTTGTTTAAGATTGCTTGTGAGCATGTCTAAATGTATTTTGAAGTATGATTTATAAATGAGTTTTATAAATGCATTATTGTGTGGTTCTAAGGAGCTTTCCTCACTAAGCTTTTGCTTACGCTCTCTCTCTTTTCTTAAACCAATAATGCAGAGCATTAAAGTGCATTGAGGGCATCAAGGAGGGCAAGCAATCAAGTGGAAGTTAAGCTCATGTATGAGAAGGTTTTCTTAAACACTTTTAGCTTTTGGCATTTGGCAATGGGGGACCTATGTTGTTGTTTTGGGAGATGTTTGGAACTCCCTAAGTTGGATTTATGTTGTTGTTAATGTTGGTTTTTGTAATTGGCCATTATGTGTTGGTTTGAAGGCTTTTGTGCATGAATGGTTGCTTGTGTAGGAAGCATGCCTTTAGATTTGGGGCTTTTCATATATGTTGATATAATGATGATTGGTTGATGCAAATATGTCTCTTGTATGTTGTATGAGATGCTGGTAAAGTTTGATAGCAATTGGAGCATGATTGGTTGGTCAATTGCATGTTTAGGCAAGCAAATTTCTGCATTTTGTGCAGGTCGTATCGGAACAGTGCCTGCCGTTTCGGAACGGGTGCCTCGAAGCAGCCCAGGCGTCCGAAACGGGTGACACCATTCCGAAACGGAAAGGCTACTGTCAGCCCTCGTTTCGGTACGCGTTGCGGAACGGCCCCGCGTTTCGAAACGGGCTGTCTCCCGTTTCGGAACGGATGACCGTTGGGGGCTGACATTGGTAGTTATATGTTTCAAAACGTTTGCATTTTGGTCCTGAAACTTGTATGTGCAATTGTATGAGTTTGGAATGTCCGTTTGAGCTGAAATTTGGCCGAGATGCATGAAACATGATTAATTTCAAGTTGGTAACTTTAATTTGGGTGAAGTCCTTATATTTATCAGAATTTACAATTTGGTCCCTAAAGTTGTAGTTTGTTCAATTGGGTCCCTGTTCGATCTCTGATGCTTATGATCTTTGAGTATGTTGTTTGAATGATCATAACTAGGGTTAATGTGCATCTAGACAAGTTTAAAAAGAAAAAAAAGGGTCGTTAATCAAGGTTGACTTTTGGGTTGACTTTGGTTTTCCCCGTGTGACTTTCTTAATTCGGGTCAACCGTCTAGGCCGGGTTAAGGGGGTTACAAAAGTCCTCTTAATTTCCAGAATTTACAAATTTGTCCCTAAATTCGTATGTTGTGCAATTGAGCCCCTTATTGTTTTCCGATTGCTGTGATTTTTAAGTAAGCTTATCTCAAGAGTACACCTAAGGTTAATATGCATTTAGACAAAGTTAAAAAGAAAAAAAGGTCGTTAATCAAGGTTGACTTTTGGGTTGACTTTGGTTTTCCCCGTGTAACCTTCGTAGTTCGGGTCAACCGTCTAGACCGGGCTAAGGGGGTTACACATAGAACTCACTAGCTCCTAAACTCCTCAGCCTTTCCAAAGGCAAACCCACCTGCCCAGCTGTAGGGGCCTGAACATGCGCTCCGGCTACCACAGCCTGAAACGCTCCGGATATTGCCTGAACCAATGGCGTTAGATCACCTAAGACTCGACCAGCTTGTCCTTGCTGCTCCGGCTCTCCACCTCCAGGTGGTGGCGGAGGTAAATTTCCACCAGGAGGGACATCAACCCCTTGGCCCTGGTCACCCTGCTCAGCCGCAGGTACTATTGTGTTCGACCTAAGCTATCTCCTTGGACCCATAGTGCTATTTTTAATAAGGCATAACAATAAAACAAATCAAACCATGATTTAGGCCAACCTCAAGCAAGAATCCAAGTTCAAAAAACATTTAACTAGTGTAATAAGGCAATGGGCACCCCGATTTCCCTCAAGCATAACATATCATATCATATACATCATGTTTCACCTCATCCAAAATCAGCACATATCCTTATCACATCATCATCATACAATCATGTTTATCTCACATATGATTTACATCAATCAAGCATGGCATAAGCTCCAACATTCAATCAAAACATGCTTCTTCAACAATCATGCACCAAACATACCGATTTCACTTACCAACCTCCCCAATTCTTTCGTAACGTGGCTATTATACCAACACATGTAACTCTCTTAGCCTGGCATAGACGCCCGAACCGAACTAAGAAGATTACACGGGGAAAACCGCAGATTTACAAGGACCGAATTGGATGCTTTTGTCTTTTATGGACCGAATTGCAACCTTTCAGATTTACAAGGACTAACCAGATTTTAAAGTTTCCAATCCAAAATTAAGCATGTAACATGCCACCATATCAAATTCCAACTCAAACGAATCATTCAAACTCAAAAAATTAAGCTTACAACATTCAGGGACCAAAACGTAAGAAACAGAAACCTGGAACAATTCAAAATCAACATCCAACGGTCAAGTGTTTCAGAACACAAGACCCCGTATCGGAACAGTTATTTCGAAACCATGTTGACCATTTCGAAACGCGGGTGCGTTCCGAGACCCCAAATGATACGTTTCGATACAATGATTTATAGTGGTGAAATGTTCCGAAACGTGCCTACTCATTCCGAAACACCATGGCCATTACATGCCACTGTTTCGAAACATATAAGGGTGTTCCGAAATGCCTGGCCCTGCAATTTCCCAAATTGCTAGTTTTTCTCAACTCTTCACCTCCGAAACCATTCCAACACGTGCCACAACACACATACAATATGAATAAACATCAAAGACCACCAAAACGAAGCTCAAGCTATATCATAGCATCATTCATGCAAACTTTAGAACTATAGGCATGCTTCCTAGATGTCAAAACCACAAAAAGCTAAAATCCACATTCAAGCTTAAACCAAAACTCAGAGGCCATTTACAATACTAGATAAACAAACCAAACATGCTCAAGGTGTTTAACATCACCAAAATGTAACCAAGAGTAGAAATCCCAACCATTGCCTCTTATAACACCAAGATAAAACCACATACATTGTTTAGTCAAGACACTTGGAATCGACTTGCTTTCTCGCTGCCTCAAATGCTTAACTCTCTGCATTGATGAAACAAATGAGCGTAAGCATAAAGCTTAGTAAGGATCGCTAAAACCAAACATTCATCAATGCATCTTACAAAATTGGAATTTCACCATTTGTCATCTCATGCCTATATTTAAAACATGCCCTTATAAAGCATCAATGCACTTTTTAAACCACATGCTCAAAGCATCATTAAAATAAAAAAAAATAATCTTTTGCTCATGCTTAACCAAGCATCCCATGCATTCTAGCAAAATTCACAAGCATCACATGCTTAAATCATTAATCATCAACATTATATTGGCTCGCAAGTGATCAATTCTCAAACCATACCAAAACCAACCCAAATGACACAATCGGATACGCGAATTACAAGCGTTGTCCCACACGCTTCATACACACTACCGGACTACACAAGGCTCACACACAGAATTAGACCATCAACTGTTGTGACACCCGAGGTGGAGTTTAACGGCACAATCACAACCTCTCAACACTACTCATCGGTAGTTGTATAATTCCACTAACGAGAGTACGAGATTCAAACACAAGATCCACTCACAAGATTAAACCATCCACCGTCGTGATCCTAACCTCAATCTTTAGGGTACTTGGATGGAGTGTACGATTAAATCACAACCCCTCGACATCCAAGGCAACTTTATTCACGGTGCACCCAATCCTATAGCCGGTGAACTATATCCGATTAAAGTAACCAAAAACCATGTCCATCACTTGCCAATATAACCATTTAACAAGCATAAACACCAGCATTATCAATGCTCAAAACATGCTTTAAAACAGTAAATAAAATCACATTTAATTCAAGTGCATTTTCCAACAAAAACATAGCACATTCCGAGAGAGACTTTCGAATCACTTACTCTTGAGCTTAGCTAAGTGTTTCAAACTTACACTAAGCTCCCAAGACCACGCTCAAAGCGTTACAAAGCTGGAAAATCCATTTCCACTCACCAATACGCAAAACCTTGCTCGCCGACACAAAAATCATCCTTCCGAAGCCTCCAAAAATGCTTCGTTTTCTTCCGGATCAAGATCCTCTATTTTTAGATCACCAAAACAGAGATCCAAATGCATTAAAATGCATTTCAACACCAGAAACCAAACACAAACTCGTTGCTCACCAAAACTACACCAATTTACCCATCTGAAACAAACCGAAAACTCAATCGATTGCTTCCTAAACCAAGCCAAGCCAACATACAACACTTCCAACCATTTATAAACATCAAAACACATCTAAAGACAACCTAAACCCATCCTTATACCTCCAACAAGCATAACTTCAACATTTCACCTCAAAAACCTAACTAAAACCATCAAGAAACTCAAGGATTTCGTGATCTATATTATCAAAACCCTTTCTCAACATTTTAATCAACTTAAAATTCAATTAAAACCAATCCAAAACAGAGCTCATTAATACTCATCCGAAAATCAAGATTTAAAACATAATTTTGTAAGATTAAAACTATAATGAAAACTCAACCAAGAACAACATTTAGAAGCCAAAGATCTTTGGAATTTCAATAAAGGACCTAGATTGAAGGTTGAGAACGGGATTTACCTCCAATCCTTGCCTTCCTCAATGATTGAGAAGTTTTTCTTTAAGAAATCTTGAAGAATTTGAAGAGAACTCTTGTAGTTTGTTTCGAAGTCAAAGGGAGAGTGTTTGTGAGAAAAGAAATCTGGAGAAAAGAGTTGGGAAAATGGTTTTGTTGAAATAAAGTTAGTTACATGAAATGAATTCTCAATTTCCCAATTAATCCATTTTAATAAAATAAAATCATTTTTATTTTAATTATCTAAAACTCTTTTAAAACACATGTGATTTTAAGGAAGGTGTAACTGCACCATAGCTCCCTAAAGATTCTAAGATTTTTCCACAGTTTTGAAACTTTACATTTCGGTCACTACCCAAAATGTACCACTTCCAAAGCCTATTTTGTAAAATTGATTCGACCAACCTCATTAAACATGATTTGAGAGGATTTTAGAAAATGTTACCATATTTTTATGCTTTCCTGATCCTTGATTTCCATAAACCACCTAACGCGATTCGAACCGTTTCTGACCGGTCCAATCCAAAGTCTAAAACATCTAGGCCCAAAACTGGGGCGTTGCAATCGTGATCGTAGGTACCGACCTGAGGTTAGTTGAGGTAATGTTGGGCGTGGTGCGCCAGTTCAAGGTAATAGGGTGAGGTCTGAGCAAAATGCTTGCTGGGTTTGTAGATCGCGTAAGCATTTGAGATGAGACTGTCCTCGTTGGGTTTGTGAGGGACAAGCTCACGTGACTATGGCAGCTAACTCTTATTGGAGTTGTAACACTCCGGTTTTGGGCCTAGAGGTTTTAAAAGCAGTTTAAGGATTGATCAATCTAGATTAAAGATTCAGGTCGGTTCAGAGAAATCTTAGTTCGGGATGTGGTAAAATCATGTGAAAAAATTCTAAAAACCTAATTAAATATATATTGAAGGAAAGTGAAACCAATTTTGAAAAATAAATTTTGGAAAGTCGACATTTAAACTTGGTGACTAAAATGTAAAAATTGAAAATTCTATTTTAATTGCTAAATTGAAGGGAGCCAAAACTTAGAATCCTTAGGGAGATATTACACCATATTGGTATCAACTAACTCCCTTGATTTTGTGTTTTAAATGTTTTAATTAAGATTTTTAATAAAGGTGTTTTAAATAAAAAAAGATTTTATTAGCCAAATCATTTTCTCACATAACTTCTTTTCTTCAAACTTTTCTCTCAACTTTCCCAGCAGCCAAACTCTCTTTTCATCATTAGAATCTTCAGAGAATTTTCCTATTTCATTAGCTTTTGATTCTTGAATGATGCCCATGGATTTCTACAACATTTTGCACGAGTTTTCTTAAAGGATTTCACCAAAATCTTTGCAAATCAAGGGAAAGCTTGTGTTAGAGGTGATCTTTCTTTTCTCTCCTATAATTAAGGTTATTTATTGAAATTCCCAAATCTTTGGTTCTCTATTTTTTTATCAACAAGATTTTGTAATTGAATTGATGAAATTTGTTAGTTAAAGCTTTGAAAGATAGATTTTCAAGATTTTCATTTGGCTATTGTTTTGATTGATTTGTGAATGTTTTTAATCATTATTTGGATGTTAAATGATGAGGAAATAATGGTTTTGTGTTAATAATCTCGGATTGAGTTGGATTTCTAATTGTTAGATTGTTAGATTTTGAGTTTTGGGATGTT
Source organism: Hibiscus trionum (assembly GCA_030270665.1). Lineage (NCBI taxonomy): Eukaryota > Viridiplantae > Streptophyta > Magnoliopsida > Malvales > Malvaceae > Hibiscus > Hibiscus trionum. The sequence continues at coordinate 2,566,773 of BSYR01000004.1, forward strand.
AATGTGAAATCTGTGTTGCTGGAGGTTTAGGGATGATATTAGGATGTTTTTGGATGTTGAATTATGGTTAAAATGTGATGGAAGTGTTTGTTGATGGCTGGGCTGAGTTTAGTGATCAATCGAAAGTGATTTTGGTCGTTTTGGATGAGTATTTGGGTGCTTTAAGACAAAGCAACGAGGTTGTTTAAGTTGCTAGTGGTTTTGATGCATTATGATGCATTGATCTTGTAACGCCCTGGTTTTGGGCCTAGATGTTTTAGACATCGGATCGGACCGGTCGAGAACGGTTCGAATCACGTAAGGTGATTTTAAGGAATCAAGGATCGGGATATGATAAAATTGTGATTAAAATGGATAAAATCCTCTAAAAATATAATTAAGAGGTTGGTCAAATCAATTTTACAAAAAGGTATTTGGAAAATGGACATTTTGAGTGGTGACCAAATTGTAAAGTTTCAAAACTAGGAAAATGTGATTTTAAAGGTGGAAGCCAAAATCTTAGAATCCTTAGGGGGCTTTAAGTCAATTTGACCTTTCTTCAAATATGACATGTGTTTTAAATTGATTTTAATTAAAGTATTTAATTAAAATAAGATATTAATTAATTGGTAGTTAGTGGATTTTCATTTTACGTAACTATCAATTCCTTCTCATTTTAGCCAAACACCATTTTCTCTCATCTTTTCCAGAATTCTTTCTCTCAACATTTTCTAAATCAATTTCAAGAGATCTTCCTTAATTCTTCAAGATTTTTGCAAGGAAAACTTGCCATCTATTGAAGGAAGCAAGGATTGGAGGTAAATCCCATTATTAACCTCTAATCTAAGTTCTTTATTGAAATTCCCAAGATATTTGGCTTCTAATAACTATTTTTGATTGAGTTTTTAATATAGTTTTGATTTGAGATCAAAATCTTGTGAAAATGTGAGTGAAATCTTGATTTTCGGACTTGATGAGTTGGGCACTGTTTTGTGTTGATTCTAATTGATTTTTAAGATGTTTATATGTTAAGATGATGTGTTATTAACATAGATCCCAAAATCCTTGAGATCCTTGAGGTCTTTGGTAGTTTTATGTGTGTTTTTGGGGTGTAATGGTGGAATTGTGATTGCTGGAGGTATAAGGATGAGTTAGGATGTTTAATAGATGTGTTTTGATGTTGTTAATGCTTTGGAAGTGTTGCATGATGGCTGGGCTTGGTTTAGGAGGCAATCGATTGTGTTTTCGGTTGTGTTGGAAGGGTATTTTGGTGTAGTTTGAGTTGGCAACGAGTCTATGGATTGTTGCTGGTGTTAGAATGCATTTTAATGCATTTAGATCTCTGTTTTGTTGATGTGAAAACAGGGGATATTGATCCGGAGGCTAACAGGGTGATTTTCGAAGCTCCGGAGGTGTAATTTCCGTGTCAGCGAACAAGGCTTCGCGTACTGGTGAGTGGAAATGCAATTTCCTGCTTTGTAACCCCTTGAGCGTGCTCTTGGGAGCTTAGTGTAAGTTTGATACACTTAACTAAGCTCAAGTGTAAGTGTTTCGGTAATCCCTCTCTTGGAAATGTGTTAAGGTTGATGAAAATGCATTTGTTGTAGGAGTGGATTTGTTTACTTTTTTTAAGAATGTTTAAGCATGGTTTAATGCTAGATTTTTATGTCATTATGTTAAGGTTGCAGTAGGTAAGTGATCCTTGGTTTTCATATGAAAATGCATATGATGTTAAGCATGTGTGCTTGTGGAAATGACATTGTGGTTATGCTTGAAAAACACAGGATTAATGTGGATAAATGATTATATTGGCAAGTGATGAAAATGGTTTTTGGTTACTTTAATCGGATATAGTTAGCCGACTATAGGATTGGGTGCACCGTGATTAAAGTCGCCTTGGATGTTGAGGGGTTGTGATTGTCACGTAATCTCCATCCAGGTACCCTAATGATTGAGGTTAAGATCACAACGGTGAATGGTTATTCCCGTGTGTGAGTCTTGTGTATGTGTCCCATACTCTCGTTAGTGGAATTATACAACTACCGATGAGTGATGTTGAGGGGTTGTGATTGTGCCATTAGTCTCCATCACGGGTGTTGAGGGGTTGTGATTGTGCCATATGTCTCCACCTTGTGTAGTCCGGTAGTTTGTATGGAGCGTGAGGGACAACGCTTGTAATCCGCGTATCCAATTGTGTCTTGTGTTGAAATGGTTTGTGGACTATCACTTGAAAGCCAATATAATGTAAATGATTAAAGTGAAGCATGAGATGCTTGTATGTGATGCAAGGTTGCATGAGAAAGTTGTATATGATGCAAGAGTGCATGAGATGCTTGGTAAAGAATGAGCAATGGTCTAATTGCTGTTTATGATGTTATATAAGTGCATTTGTTCTCAAAAATACATTGACATCTTATGAAGATATGTTTTATAAAAAGCCATGTGACATAAGTGGGGGTTTTGCAATTTATGTTAAATGCATTGGTGAATGTCGTTTAGCGATCCTCACTAAGCTTTATGCTTACGCTCGTTTGTTTCATCGATGCAGAAAATTGAACATTTGGAGGTAGCACAAGAGCAAGAGGAATCCAAGGTTTTGCTAAAGAAATGTATGTGGTTCACACTTAGTGTAATAAGAGGCAATGGGTGTTGGAGTATGCCCAAAGACCAATCATATGATGATTGAATAGACATACTATTTTACTAGATTTATCAAGTAATGGTATTGTCGTTATTATCATTTGGTATGTTTATGTGCATCAAACTAACCATTGGATAATAAAGTCCATACAATAATACGATTATTGTTAAATAGGATCCTTAGTCGAATATTATTACGGGTATGGACAGTGATAATATGTAAAGACTAATATGTAGTTGATGACAAGCGTTGTCATTGACATAGAGATGTCAAAATCAACACATAAGTATTTGTTAGAGAACAACATACTGGAATGACCCGCTATGAGCATGTTTCTTGGGTAATTATGTGACAGTCACAACATTGCTCATGATAAACATATGTATAATCCTCAGAATTGAGATCAACTTGATTTCAACATAAATATTTACGTATTTTGACATAGTCAAACATGTGTCGTAACTGACTACATTATAAAGACTGGTGATTGGATACGTGATGACCTATGTAGTGAAATATGGTTGATCAAGAAAGGATTTGTCCCTCCTACATAACGGGAGAAATATCTTCGGCCACTTGATTGAGTGAGATTAGAAAATGCATGGCCATGCTCGAATATTATGATATGAGATACCATAGAGATTCGTTTATCATAATCTACTCAAGACATCAAGAAACACTAGATGGACAACGCAAGTGTGACTAACCCATGACTTGTGTTCATCTAAGATATAAAGGACAAAAAGATGAAATACATAAAGGAAGTTTATTCAGGAATTAGGAAAGTCAAACCATGACTTCATGCAACTTAGGTAGCAATGATGTATTGCTAGATGCCACTCATTGTTTGTAAAATTAGAACAGTTCTAATTTCGCTGCTAACGTTGCATGAACCTACAAGGGTCACACCCTTCGAATGAAACGAACAAAAATTGGAAACCATACTCCCTATTTTAGGGAGGTTGCCGAAAATCCCCTATGGGGTAGGGGAAATTGGCAACTCCCTTAAATGAGAATAATATTGGATAAATATTGTATTTATCAAATATTATTTAGAGTATGGAAAATATTTAGAGACTTAAATATTATAGAATAAGATTCTAGAAATTTAAATATATATTTGGAATTTATATAATGTATATTTAATTCGAAGTTTATGTAGAATTAGATTCCACATAATTATAAAATATATATTTAAATATATTTAAATCCAAGTAAAGATAGAATGAGATTCTATATAATAAAAAATATATATTTGGATTAAATATAATGTATATTTAAATCCATGTTTTATGTAGAATAAGATTCTACATAATTAAATATATATATTTCATTTAATATTATTAAATATAATGTATATTTAATATAAACCAATTTCAAGTAGAATTAGATTCTATGAATTTTGGTTGAACTTGGATTTAAGGAATTCAACTAGAATTAAGTCTCTGAATACTATTTAAAGGGACAAGGGCTAGCAACCAAATCATCCCTATTCCTCCTTGCAAATTTCGGCATATCCCTGGGAATTCTCCTCTAGAATTTTCGACAAGTCCCAGATTTCTTCTGAGAAGCTGTTCGATATTTTTCTGGTGTTCCTCTTGCCCCCTGGCATATTCCTAGCAATTTCCTAGTTCAAATCCAAGTCCCGGTAGAACCCCTGGTCGATTTCAGACTCCCTCAGGAATCCCTAGAGGGATTTCGACTTCTCCCTGGAAGGTGTTCAAACCTGTCGAAATTTATCCCTAAGTGTTAGGGAGGCAGAAACTTTGTTCGTTTTGTTCGGGTGGACTCCGTTGAGGTCGTTGCGAACCTGTGACGATTCCAGTTTTACTTGACGTGGTTATTCCGACAAACCGTCGATTTTCCAGTTTCAAGTGTTTTAAAAGGTAACTCTTCATCTTTTCACCCCAGATTCGTACATGTACATGGATCCTGGCTGGATTACGTCGGATTAATTTTTCCGCTGCGCCACGGGGCGTGCCGACGTGACCCAACAATGGGTGGGAATTTATACTTTGGAATGTATGAGAATGTTTCTTTTACTTTGAGCATATTGGTTTGACTATATTTAAATTGTAAATGGCCTTTGGAGTTTGGATTTTGGTTTATTTGGAGTTTTGACTTGTTATGGTTTTGGGTGAGCTAGGAAGCATGCCTTTAGTGCCTTTGCTTGAGTATTTGTTGCTATGTTTAGGTTATAGCTTTGATATGATGATTATTGATATGTATCCTTGATGTATGCATGTTGTGGCATGTCTCGGGGTTGATTTGAGTATGAAAAAGCATGAAAAACCAGCAATTTCTGCTGTCACGGTGCAGAGTGTATCAAAACACCCTTAACTGTTTCGAAACGGAGGCCTGTAATGGCCATAGCGTTTTGGAAGAGCTGAAGGTGTTTCGGAACAGTTTGGCCACTTGAGAGGCCTGTTCCGATACTGGTCTCGGATCACACCCGAGTACCGAAACGGTCAACACCATTTCGATAAAGGCTTTTCGGTACTAAGGGTTGGTGTTCTGAAATGGATGACCGTTGGATGATGATTTTGAATTGTTTTAAGTTTCCATGTTTTACGTTTTAGTCCTAAATGTTGTGGATGCAATTGCTTGATCTTGGAATGTCCTTTTTAGTTGAGTTTTGGCAGAGAGGCATGAAATATGATTAATTACATATTGGTAATGTTGATTTCAGCCAAGTTCTTATATTTTCTGAAAATTATATTTTCTGAAAATTACATTTTGGTCTCTAAAATTGTAAATCACGCAATTGAGTCCCTAAATGTTTTCTGATCGCTATGTCCTTCTCTCCTATGATTCTTGAGTAATCACATAGGCTTAATGTGCATTTAGAAAAGATAAAAGGGAAAAAAAGGGGTCGTTAATCAAGGTTGACTTTCGTGTTGACTTTGGTTTTCCCCGTGTAATTTTCGTAGTTCGGGTCAAACGTCTAGGTCAGGCTAAGGGGTTACATTTTTTGGTATCAGAGCGTGGTTTCGAAAGAATTGGGAATGTTGGAATGTGTTGTTGATGTGAGTTGAAGTATGATGTTTGAAAAGCATGCTAATGTTTGAATTTTTGAACTTATGACATGTTGATTGATGTGAATTGCATGTGAGGTGAACATGATGGTATGATGATGATGTTGTGTGCCCATTGCCTTATTACACTAATCGAATGTTTTGTAAACTTGGATTCTTGCTTGCAGCTAGCCTAAATGGTTTGATATGTTTTCATTGTTGTGTTTGTTTAAATTAGCAAAAGGGACCCAGAAGGGAATTGAGGTGCAATACGATAGTGTCTGCGGCTGAGCAGGAAAACTAGGCTGAGCAGGGGGCTGATGTCCCTCCTGGTGGAGATCTACCTCCTCCGCCTCCACCTGAAGGTGGGGATCAGGTGCAACAAGGACAAGCTGGTCTTAGATTGGGTAATTTGGCGCCACTAGTTGAGGCGATTACTGGAGCGTTTCAGGCTGCTGTTGCCGGAGCACAAGTGCAGGCCCCTACAGCTGGGCAGGTGGGTCTACATTTGGAGAGGTTGAGGAGCTTGGGAGCGGTAGAGTTCTATGGTATGGCACTTGAGGCGTCTGAGGCCTGGTTGGCCAGTACGATCCGCATAATGGATCAAATGGGTTGTAGTGATGAGCGCAAGCTTGGATGTACAGTTTCCTTGCTACAAGGTGATGCTTACAGCTGGTGGATGACTACCACAGCTGGTATGGAACCCAATGACGTTTATTGGGAGTTCTTCAGGGGGCCTTCCGGAGAAAGTATCTAGGTACCGAGTGAGATACTTAGATGAGAAGAAATGGGAGTTTATGTCTCTCGTTCAGGGTAACCAATCGGTGGCTGAGTACGAGGTTCAGTTCGTACGCTTGAGCCTGTATGCTCCTGAGCTGGTACCGACTGAGAGGCATCATTGTGATCGCTTTCGGTATGGATTGGTGCAAGACGTTAAGACGTACATACTAGCTGCAGACTACACAGATTTTTGATGTGCTCGTGTGTCGGGCAAATGACATCAAGCAAAACCTGGGTTTGTCTCCTAGAGGTGTTGTTTCTAGCTCTTAGAAGAGAGCTGCTGAGTATAGTTTCGGTGGTGGACGGAACAAGAGAGGTCGTGATAGGAGGCATCAGCCTGAGGGAAGGCGTGGTGTTCCGGATCGAGGTGGGCAGGCTCAGGGAGGTCGTATGAGGTCCGAGCAGTATACATGTTGGACTTGTGGTTCGAGGGACCATTTGAGGCGGGATTGTCCTCGAGCGGCTAGAGAGGTTCAGTCTCCTGTTGCAGTGACAGGGAACTCCTGCTGGAATTGTGGTTCGGCAGATCACATGAGGAGGGAGTGTCCTTTGTTGGCTGGTGGTAGCCAAGGACGTGCTCATGTGGTGGCTGCACCTCAGAGAGGCCGTGGGAACTTTCAGAGGAGGGATGAGGGGCAGTGAGGTATTGCTCACGTTGTAGCCGTTCGACCTGAGGGAGGTGGACCAGCGAGGGTGTATGCTCAGCGCGAGGAGCGCAACGATACCGATGTGATCGCATGTACCTTTTCTCTCCAGTCTTTATCTTTGATGGCTTTGATTGATTCTGGATCCACGCATTCTTATATCTTGAGTGAGCATGCACATTTGCTTGATATACCTGTTGAGATGCTTGGAGTAGGAATGCAAGTGACTAGTTCTTTTGGTGAGACTGTAGTCACTAGGAAGTTGTATAGAAGGTGTCCTCTGTCTGTGCAAGGTCATGTTTTCCCTGTGGATTTGATGGAATTGCCTTTCTACGGATTTGATGTAATCCTTGGCATGGATTGGTTGACGGATCATAGAGCCGTGGTTGACATTGATGTTAAGCGAGTCACCTTAATGTTGGCTGATCACTATGAGGTTGTTGTAGTAGGCAAGAATGTGAAATTCTTGTCGAATGTGATTTCAGCGTTGGAAGCAAACCGTATGATGAGGTTGGGGGTGAGGCTTACCTTGCTTATGTGATGAATCCTGGAACTAAGGATGTGCGTGTGCAGGACATCCGAACGGTTCGCGATTTTCCGGGTTTCTTTCCGAAAGAATTGCTTGGATTGCCACCAAACAGGGAAGTTGTGTTTGGTATAGAGTTGTATGAAAACACAACTCTGGTGTCCATTGCTCCTTATCGCATGGCACCCAAAGAGTTAAAAGAGTTGAAAACGCAGTTGCAAGAGTTGTTGGATCGAGGTTTTATCCGGCCTAGTGTGTCACCTTAGGGTACACCGGTTCTGTTTGTAAAGAAGAAAGATGGGACGATGAGAATATGTATAGATTATCGGCAACTGAACAAGTTGACTATCAAGAACAAGTATCGCTTGCCTAGAATTGACGATCTCTTTGATCAATTCCGGGGAGCCTCAGTTTTTTCGAAGATAGACTTGAGATCGGGGTACTATCAGCTGAAGGTGAAGAATATGGACGTACCTAAAACTGCTTTTCGGACGAGGTACGGGCATTATGAGTTTTTGGTGATGCCGTTTGGTTTGACCAACGCGCCTGCTGCTTTCATGGACATGATGAATCGTGTATTCCATGAATTCTAGGATTAGTTTGTGGTGGTGTTCATCGATGATATCATTGTGTATTCGCGTACTGAGGAGGGTCATGATAAGCACTTAAGAATCGTTTTGCAAGCGTTGTTGGAGAACCAGTTGTATGCGAAGCTGAGTAAGTGTGAGTTTTGGCTTAGGGAAGTGGTCTTCCTTGGGCATGTGGTATCGGTTGAGGGTATTCGTGTTGATCTGCAAAAAGTAGAGGTTGTGATGAGTTGGAAAGTGCCTAAGTCAGTGACTGAGGTACGAAGTTTCCTTGGGTTGGCTGCGTATTACCGTAGGTTTGTCGAGGGTTTCTCAAACATAGCAGCACCCTTTACCAAGTTGTTGCAAAAGAATGTTTGCTTTGAGTGGACAGAGGCAAGGCAGCAAGCTTTTGAGAAGCTGAAGGAATCTTTGACGCAAGCTCATGTTTTGATTCAACCTGAGTCTGGCAAGGAGTTTGTTGTATACGGTGATGCGTCCATTGTTGGTTTGGGCTACGTGTTGATGCAGGAGGGTAAGGTGGTGGCTTATGCATCTAGGTAGTTGAAGGTGCATGAGCGCAACTACCCTACTCATGATCTTGAGCTTGCAGCTGTGGTGTTTGCCTTAAAGATTTGGAGGCATTACATGTATGGTGAGAAATGTGTGGTGTTTGCCTTAAAGATTTGGAGGCATTACCTGTATGGTGAGAAATGTGTGGTGTTTATGGATCATAAGAGCTTGAAATACCTTATGTCTCAAAAGGAGTTAAATCTTAGGCAACGACGTTGGGTGGAGTCGCTTAAGGATTATGATCTGGCGATTGAGTACCACCCAGGCAAGGCTAATGTTGTGGTCGATGCATTGAGTCAGAAGGTGGCTGTCGAGTTGAGAGCGATGTTTGCTCGTTTGAGCATATCGTGTGAAGGTGGTCTTGTGTCGAAGTTACAAGCGAAACCATCTTTGTTACAGTTGATTAAAGAGAAACAGTTGCTTGATGATTCTCTTGTTTCACATGTTCAACACATTGCGAAAGATGGACCTTCAGATTTCAGCTTTAGTGATGATGGTGTTCTGTGATTTGGGAGTCGAATAGTGGTGCCAAATGATACTGAGTTAAGGCGCACTATTCTGACTGAAGCTCATTGTAGTCCTTTTGCTATGCACTCGAGTAGTACAAAGATGTATCGTGACCTAAAGGATGAGTACTACTGGGTGGGGTTGAAAAAGGATGTTGCGGAGTTCGTTAGTAAGTGTATGGTGTGTCAGCGAGTGAAGGCTGAGCATCAGGTTCCTTCTGGATTGTTGCAGCCTTTGAGAATTCCAGAATGGAAATGGGAGAGAATCACCATGGATTTTGTGTCTGGTTTGCCTTTGTCACCGACAAAGACTAATTCAGTTTGGGTGATTGTGGATCGACTTACGAAGTGTGCACATTTTCTGCCTGTGCATACTACGTATACTTTGGATAAGTTGGCTGAGCTGTACATAGCTGAGATTGTGCGGTTGCACGGTGTGCCAAAGTCTATTGTGTCTGATAGAGATCCGAGGTTTACATCGTGATTTTGGGAATGTTTGCATCATGCCTTGGGTACACGGTTGAATTTCAGCACTTATTATCATCCGCAGACGGATGGACAGTCAGAACGTGTGATTCAGGTGCTTGAGGACATGCTGAGATGCTGTGTGATAGATTTTAAGGTTCTTGGGAGAAACACTTGCCGTTGGTTGAGTTTGCGTATAACAATAGTTACCAGGCAAGTATCCAAATGGCTCCATACGAGGCTTTGTATAGGAGGAAATGTAGAACCCCTCTTTGTTGGGCAGAAGTTGGGCAAAGGTTGATTTCAATTCCGGCTATGCTTAAGGGAACCACCGAGAAGGTGAAGCTCATTTGTGAGCAGTTAAAAGCGGCATCTGATAGGCAAAAGTCTTACACGGACTTGAAGCGTAAGGAAATTGAGTTCGCGGTTGGCGAACATGTGTTCTTGAAAGTTTCACCTTGGAAGAAAGTGATGAGATTTGGGTGTAAGGGTAAACTTAGCCCAAGGTTTATTGGACCTTACGAGATTGTGGAGCGTATTGGTCCTGTGGCATATCGGTTGAGATTGCCTGTAGAGTTGGAGAAGATACATGATGTCTTTCATGTCTCCATGTTACAGAAGTATAGATCGGATCCTTCGCATGTAATGCATGTTGAGGAGATAGAATTGAATCCGGATCTATCGTATGATGAGGAACCAGTGAGGGTTCTGGACGTGAGTTTTAAAGTTCTTCGTGGCAAGACGATAGAGCTTGTGAAGGTGTAACGCCCTACTTTTGGGCCTAGATGTTTTAGACATCGGATCGGACCGGTCGGGAACGGTTCGAATCGCGTAAGGTGATTTTAAGGAATCCAGGATCGGGATAGGATAAAATTATGATTAAAATTGCTAAAATCCTCTAAAATTATAATTAAGAGGTTGGTCAAATCAATTTTACAAAAAGGGATTTGGAAAATGGACATTTTTAGTAGTGACCAAATTGTAAAGTTTCAAAACTAGGAAAATGTGATTTTAAAGGTGGAAGCCAAAATCTTAGAATCTTTAGGGGGCTTTAAGTCAATTTGACCTTTCTTCAAATATGACATGTGTTTTAAATGGATTTTAATTAAAATAAGATATTAATTAATTGGTAGTTAGTGGATTTTCATTTTACGTAACTACCAATTCCCTCTCATTTTAGCCAAACACCATTTTCTCTCATCTTTTCCAGAATTCTTTCTCTTAAAAGTTCTCTCAACATTTTCTAAATCAATTTCAAGAGATCTTCCTTAATTCTTCAAGATTTTTGCAAGGAAAACTTGTCATCTATTGAAAGAAGCAAGGAATGGAGGTAAATCTCGTTCTTAACCTCTAATCTAAGTTCTTTATTGAAATTCCCAAGATATTTGGCTTCTAATAACTATTTTTGATTGTGTTTTTAATATAGTTTTGATTTGAGATCAAAATCTTGTGAAAATGTGAGTGAAATCTTGATTTTCGGACTTGATGAGTTGAACACTGTTTTGTGTTGATTCTAATTGATTTTTAAGTTGATTTATATGTTAAGATGATGTGTTATTAACATCGATCCCGAAATCCTTGAGATCCTTGAGGTTCTTGGTAGTTTTAGGTGTGTTTTTGGGGTGTAATGGAGGAATTGTGATTGCTGGAGGTATAAGGATGAGTTAGGATGCTTAATAGATGTGTTTTGATGTTGTTAATGCTTTGGAAGTGTTGCATGATGGCTGGGCTTGGTTTAAGAGGCAATCGATTGAGTTTTCGATTGTGTTGGAAGGGTATTTTGGTGTAGTTTGAGTGGGTAACGAGTCTATGGAATGTTGCTGGTGTTAGAATGCATTTAGATCTTTGTTTTGTTGATGTGAAAATAGGGGATCTTGATCCGGAGGCTAACAAGGTGATTTTGGAAGCTCTTGAGGTGTGATTTCCGTGTCAGCGAACAAGGCTTCGCGTACCGGTGAGTGGAAATGCAATTTCCTGCTTTGTAACCCCTTGAGCGTGCTCTTGGGAGCTTAGTGTAAGTTTGATACACTTAACTAAGCTTAAGTGTAAGTGTTTCGGTAATCCCTCTCTTGGAAATGTGTTAAGGTTGATGAAAATGCATTTGTTGTAGGAGTGGATTTGTTTACTGTTTTTAAGCATGTTTAAGCATATGATGTTAAGCATGTGTGCTTGTGGAAATGACATTATGGTTATGCTTGGAAAACAATGGATTAATGTGGATAAATGATTATATTGGCAAGTGATGAAAATGGTTTTTGGTTACTTTAATCGGATATAGTTAGTCGGCTATAGGATTGGGTGCACCGTGAATAAAGTAGCCTTGGATGTTGAGGGGTTGTGATTGTGCCGTAATCTCCATCCAGTTACCCTAACGATTGAGGTTAAGATCACAACGGTGAATGGTTAGTCCCGTGTGTGAGTCTTGTGTATGTGTCCCATACTCTCGTTAGTGGAATTATACAACTACCGATGAGTGATGTTGAGGGGTTGTGATTGTGCCATATGTCTCCACCTTGTGTAGTCCGGTAGTTTGTATGAAGCGTGAGGGACAACGCTTGTAATCCGTGTATCCGATTGTGTCTTGTGTTGAAATGGTTTGTGGACTATCACTTGAAAGCCAATATAATGTAAATGATTAAAGTGAAGCATGAGATGCTTGTATGTGATGCAAGGTTGCATGAGAAAGTTGTATATGTTGCAAGAGTGCATGAGATGCTTGGTAAAGCATGAGCAATGGTCTAATTGTTGTTTATGATGTTATATAAGTGCATGTGTTCTCAAAAATGCATTGACATCTTATGAAGATATGTTTTATAAAATGCCAAGTGACATAAGTGGTGGTTTTGCAATTTATGTTAAATTCATTGGTGAATGTTGTTTAGCGAACCTCACTAAGCTTTCTGCTTACGCTCTTTTGTTTCATCGATGCAGAAAATTGAACATTTGGAGGCATCTCAAGAGCAAGAGGAATCCAAGGTTTTGCTAAAGAAATGTATGTGGTTCACCCTTAGTGTAATAAGAGGCAATGGGTGGGAATTTATACTTTGGAATGTTTGAGAATGTTTCTTTTACTTTGAGCATATTGGTTTGACTATATTTGAATTGTAAATGGCCTTTGAAGTTTGGATTTTGGTTTATTTGGAGTTTTGACTTGTTATGGTTTTGGTTGAGCTAGGAAGCATGCCTTTAGTGCCTTTGCTTGGGTATTTGTTGCTATGTTTAGGTTATAGCTTTGATATGACGATTATTGATATGTATCCTTGATGTATGCATGTTGTGGCATGTCTCGGGGTTGATTCGAGTATGAAAAAGCATGAAAATCCAGCAATTTCTGCTGTCACAGTGCAGAGTGTATCGAAACATCCTTAACTGTTTCAAAACGGAAGCCTGTAATGGCCATAACGTTTCGAAACATCTGAAGGTGTTTCGGAACAGTTTGGCCACTAGAGAGGCCTGTTCCGATACTGGTCTCGGAACACACCCAAGTACCGAAACGATCAACACCATTTTGATACATGTATTTCGGTATGAAGGGTTGGTGTTCCGAAACGGATGACCGTTGAATGATAATTTTGAATTGTTTTAAGTTTCCATGTTTTACGTTTTAGTCCTGAATGTTGTGGATGCAATTCCTTGATCTTGGAATGTCCTTTTTAGTTGAGTTTTGGCAGAGAGGCATGAAATATGATTAATTACATATTGGTAATCTTGATTTTAGCCAAGTTCTTATATTTTCTGAAAATTACATTTTGGTCCCTAAAATTGTAAATCATGTAATTGAGTCCCTAAATATTTTCTGATGGCTATGTCCTTCTCTCCTATGATTCTTGAGTAATCACATAGGCTTAATGTGCATTTAGGAAAGATAAAAAGGAAAAAAGGGTCGTTAATCAAGGTTGACTTTCGGGTTGACTTTGGTTTTCCCAGTGTAATCTTCGTAGTTTGGGTCAAACGTCTAGGCCGGGCTAAGGGGGTTACAGATCCGCTGTTCTTGTGTAGTATAAATAGAGGAGAATACTTTGGAAATATTCGGTGAAGATCTGGGTGCTTCGGACGCTTGATTTTCGCGTCGACGATTGAGGTTTCGCGTGTCAGTGAGTGGAAATGAGATTTCCAGCTTTGAAACATCTTAGAAGTGGTTTTGGGAACTTAGTGTAAGCTCGAAACGCTTTACTAAGTTCGGAAGGAAGTGAAGTGATTTTCTCCCTCGGATTGTGCTATTGTGAGCTTGTTGATGCACTTGACTTTATATGTGTTTACCTACTGTTTGAAGCATGTTTTCGAGTAAGAGATTTATCGTTTATAATGCCATAATGTTGAAGGACGCACATGGTAAGTGATCCTTGTATGCATATGCTAATACTTGTTTAATGAAGCATGATTTAATGCTTGTAATATGGCTTATTGTGTATGCTTTGAAAACAGTAAGGTTTACACTAAATGAGAATTAGATTGTTAAGTTATGATGTGTAAAGTAGTTTACAAATGAAATCGTATATAGTTAGCTAGCTATAGGATTGAGTGCACTATAAAAAAGTCGCCTTGGATGTTGAGGGGTTGTGAATGTACCGAAAACTCCATCCAAGTACCCTAACGATTGAGGAAATTGAGTTGTGTCTCGTCTCTTGTTATTGGGGTTATACATCTACCAATGAGTGGTGTTGAGAGGTTTATATGGTGTACCAAATACTCCACCACGTGTGTCATAACGGTGAAGGGTAGCTCCCGTGTGTGAACCTTGAGATGCCCGTGAGAATGTATGAAGTGTTGGAACAACACTTTGAGAATTCGTGTATCCGATGTGGTTTTGAGAAATGAGCATGTTGATGATCACTTGTGAGCCAATATAATTGATGAAGTGTTATGAAATGGTTAATGATGCATAATATGTAAATGCATGTTTTACTCTTTAAGCTTTGCATATGGTAGCTATGCATGAGAAGGCTTAAGTTTAGTGTTAGCAATGGATTTGCTGTTGAAGTATGTAATACTTGTTGCATGATGTATAACATGTTGATTTTGCTAATGAAGTGCATGGATTTTAAAGAGGGCATGATGGTTTCCAAATGGTGTAAAATGATTTTAAACATTGATGGTGTTTTTAGTTTTGAGCGCTCCTCACTATGCTTGTATGCTTACGCTCTCTTTTCTCCATCAATATAGATATCTAAGTGTTTGGAGGGAGCAACTTGCAAAGGGATCATAGGAGACTTCGCTTCGAATGTATGTTTCGTTTTATTGACTAGAGTAGTAGGGGCAATGGGGGTTCCATGGATTATTTGGGTGATGTGTTTGAACACCCTTTTGAGCATGTTTGCTTTATGGATTTATATTTGTAAAAGGCCTATATTTGGTGTTTGGAGTATTGGTTTGAGTTTTGCTTCTTGAGTGACTTATTTGTTAGGCACTGGTGTTTCGGTACACTCGTGTCTGTACCGAAATAGTGAGTCTGAAACGGCCTTAGTGTTTCGAAGCAGGGTAGGTCCATTTCGGTACGTTTTGCCAATGGAAACTACAGTTTCGAAACACCTCAAAGGTGTTTCGATACAGGCCCGTGTTCTGAGCCATGAAATATCGTTTTGATACACGCGTTTCGATACAGGGCTAGCTTGTACCGAAATAGATGGTTGTTATGTTAGTTGATGCAATACTCTAAAGTTCTGATTCTTTGCATTTTAGTCTCTGAATGTTGTGGATGCAATTAAATGACCATGAATGATTATTTTGAGCTGAGATTTGACTAAGATGCATGTAATGTGATTAATTAAAGAACAGTAACTCAAAAATTGCTTAAGTCTCTATAAATTGGAAAAATTGCAAAATGATCCCTAAAAGCCGTAATTGAATGAAATTGATGGTTGATCAAGTTACGAATGATCCACTGCAATGTTTAACACATAAGATCCACTTCAATATTCACCGTGTGACTAGGCCGGGTCGAGGAGATTACAAGAGTTGTGGATCAGCTGATCATTTGAGGCGTGATCGTCCTTTGTTGGTTGGAGGTGGTTAAGGTCGGGCACCTATTGTTGTAGCACAGAGAGGTCGTGGGCGCGGTCGCGGTAATTTCCAGCGTAGGGAGGATGGACAGAGAGTTGTAGCGCATGTTGTGATTATTCAACCCGAGGGTGGTTGTAACACCCCAATTTTGGGCTTGGAAGTTTAGGGTCTGAACCGGACCGGTCTGATTTTCGGTTCGAATATAAAAGGAGGTTTTAGGGAAATCCTAGTTCGGGATGATTTAAAAATATGGAAAAATACTTAAAAATCCTCTTTTAATATATATAAGAGAGTGGTGAAATCAATTTTGCAAAATAAGGTTTGGAAATACTACATTTCAGTGTAGTGACTAAAATGCGATTTTTGAAAACTTTAGTGGTGACTATTTTGTAAGGATTGAAACTTTGAATCTTTAAGGAGCTAATATACCCAAAAATGATTTCTCCAGATTTTTCCTTAATTTGAGTGAATTAATTAATGTTTTAATTAATTAAATGAAAAGGAAAACTACTTTTTGGAATTTCATAACTACCTTTTCCTAAATTTTTCTCATTCCTTTTTCTCTCAAAATTCCATCATCCAAACACTATTTCTCCAGCAAATTTTGCATTGATCTTCACTTCAATTGATGAGGTTTTTATCATCAATTAGTTCCTAAACAATCTTGCATTAAATCCTTTTGATTTGCTCATTGAATTTTCAAGGAAATTGGCTCAAATCAAGGAGAAATCACCATTTAGAGGTAAGATTGTTCTTCTCCTCTAAATACTCAGTTCTTTACTGAAATTCCCAAGTTGTCAATCCTTAGTTTAAGTTTTGTAAATGGTTTTAATGATAGAAACTTGATTTTGGCTTAAAACTCAAGATTTGGAAGAAATCTTGAAGAATTTCGTTGTGATTGTTTGGGCTCTGTTTTGAGATGAATCTTTAATGTATTTTGGATGTCTAATGATGTGGAAATGAGGTTTTAACAGTGCAACCCGAATAGGTTGTATTTCCTAAGTTTTTGCTTATGAAAATAGTGGTTTTTGAGGTGTTTTTGGTGTTCTGTTATAGTTGGAGGTATAAGGACGAGTTGAGGTGTATTTTGGATGTTGATTGATGTTTAGAAATGGTTAGAAGTGATGGATCTTTGCTGGTTTAAGTTGTGAAAGAGTTTGGAGGTGTTTTCGGTTGTGTTTGGTAGCCGAAATGTTGGTTTTGGGTAGATCAGGGAGTTTAGGTGTGTTGGCTGAAGATTTCAATGCATGATGATGCATTAATCCTCCGCTTTAATGTGTTTAAAACATGGGAAGCATCTTCGGACACTATTGGAGTTGATCCGGAGGCTTGATTGGCGTTTCGGCAAGCGTGCGAAACGTAATCGGTGAGTGGAGTTGGATTTCTAGCTTTGAAACAATTAATTGAAGGTTATGGGAGCTTAGTTTAAGTCTAATCAACTTAGCTAAGCTCAAGAGTAAGTTTTCGGAAAAACTCCCTCGAATGTGCCATGAAGTGGTTTGATGCATTGGTTATAAATTGCATGTTTAAATTCTGTTTTGAAAGCATGTTTTAGCATGGTTAATGCTGGTTTTGAAAGCCATGTGTTGAAGGATGCTCAAGGTAAGAGATCCTTGTTTTGGCATGTTGTTAAATTGATGATGACGCATGATGTTTAATGGCTTTGTTTAATGCTTTAAAACAGTGAGTTGATTATGGTATTTGATGTATATTGGCAAGTGATGAATTGGTTTTAAAGTACTTGAATCGGATATAGTTAGCCGGCTATAGGATTGGGTGCACCGTTAATAAAGTCGCCTTGGATGTTGAGGGGTTGTGATTGTACCGTAAACTCCATCCAAGTACCCTAACGAGTGAGGTAAGATCACAACGGTGGTTAAAAGTCCGTGTGGGATCTTGTGTTTTGTGTCCCTTGCACTTGTTAGTGGAATTATACAACTACTGATGAGTGATGTTGAGGGGTTGTGATTGTACCGTTAAACTCCATCACGGGTGTTGAGGGGTTGTGATTGTACCGATAAACTCCACCTTATGTTGTTCGGTAGTGTGTATGAAGCGTATGGGACAACGCTTGTAATCCGCGTATCCGATTGTGTTTTGTGTTGTAAATGGTTATGAATTATCACTTGAAAGCCAATATGTTGGGTTGAATGGAATGAAGCATGAGATGCTTGTAAAGTATGCAAGGTTGCATGATAAGAGATGAGCTTGTGTTTAAAAGCTTTGTTGAAAGTGTTTTCTAAAATGCATTATTGTGTTGTTTTCTTTAGAGCATGCCTCACTAAGCAATTGTGCTTACGCTCTCTCTCTTGTACCAATAATGCAGATAATTGAAGTGTTTAAGGGCAACAAGGAGGCTAGAGTGTCCAAGGGAAACCAAGCTCATGTATGGTGATGTTTTCATACACTATTAGTTTTGGTAATATGGCAATGGGAACCTAAGTTTGTGTTTTGGGAGATGTGTTGAACTCCCTAGGTTGTGGCATGTTGTTTTTGATGGTTTGAACTTGTAAATGGCCTTTTAATGCTTGTTTTGGAGATTGGTTGATTGCTTGGCTTTGGTTAATAGGAAGCATGCCTATAGATATGTGGAATTCCATGACTGATGCTATGAATGTGTTTAGGTGTTGCAATCATGCTCTATATATGTATGTTGACTTGTTGGCATGATTAGGAAGTCATTAGGTTGTGTTTGAGTGGGTTTATGTATGAAAAACCAGAAAAATCTGCAGCTTCTGGGCAAACCTTATCGGAACAGGCACTGGCGTTTCGAAACGGGGGCCTGTAATGGCCTACATGTTTCGAAACGGCTGGAGGCTGTTCCGAAACGATTTGGCCACTGGAAGGCCCTGTTCCGGAACCAGTCTCAGAACGAACCCGTGTTTCGGAACGGTCAAAGCCATTACGAAACAGGTGACCGTTGGTCACTGATTTGAATGGTGTTGAAGTT
This sequence comes from Hibiscus trionum, assembly GCA_030270665.1. NCBI lineage: Eukaryota > Viridiplantae > Streptophyta > Magnoliopsida > Malvales > Malvaceae > Hibiscus > Hibiscus trionum. The sequence goes on from BSYR01000004.1 coordinate 2,585,417, forward strand.
TGCAAGCTTTATGTTTTAGTCCCGAAAGTTCTTTTTGCAATTGTATGAGTTCGAGATGTCCAAATAAGGTGAAATTTGACAGGGAAGCTTGTAATATGACTAATTTCATATTGGTAACTTAAAAATCAGTTATGACCTTCTAATTTACAGAATTTGCAATTTGGTCCCTAAACTTGTGTTATGTGCAATTGAGTCCCTGTATGCTATCCAATCATTGTGCCCTTTTCAAATAAGTCTTATGGGATCTAACTTAGGGATTAATGTGCATCTGGACAAGATAAAAAGGAAAAAAAAAGGTCGTTAATCAAGGTTGACTTTCGAGTTGACTTTGGTTTTCCCCGTGTAATCTTCGTAGTTCGGGTCAACCGTCTAGGCCGGGCTAAGGGGGTTATATTTGGTGGTATCAGAGCTTAGTTCTTGTGTATTTGGGAATTTTTATGTGGGTGATGTATGTGTTTTTGCTTGATGGATCTTTTAAGAGAAGGAATGTTTTATGAATTGTGATGTATGGTTGCAATTGTGATGTTATGCTATGTTGAAGCATGTTAGGGGAACCCATTGCCATATCAAAACTAATGAAAGGGATTGTTTTTGTAAAATGAGCTTGAGTACTTGGATTACTTACCTTGTTGAGCCTAATTATGTTTATTGCATTTGTGTCAGTGCATTGTTTTTTATAAATGGGGCCTCGTAGAGAGATAAGGATGAATACGAGAGCTATGGCTCAGAATGAAAACGAGGAAAATGCTGAGAATGTTGTGGATTTACCTCCTCCCCTGGTGGTGGACCACCCGGCGGTGATGGTGCTGGAGGTGAAAATGCTGGTGTTGGTGCTGAGGCTGGGGTCGCTGGACCTGAAGGTGTGCAGGGGCAAGCTGCTCCTGACATGACTGTGTTGATTCAGGCTATTGCGGGAGCCTTTCAGGCAGCAGTAGCTGGAGCTCATAGAGCTGCGCATCAGGGTGATGCTAATGTGAGATTACCTTTGGAACGTCTTCGCAGTCTAGGAGGGACTGAGTTCAGAGGTTTATCTCCTGAAGGATCTGAATCTTGGTTGGAAAGCACCAAGAGGATTTTGGGGCAAATGAATTGCAACAATGTGCAGAAGTTGGGTTGCTTGGTATCTCTGTTGCATGATGATGCGTATACGTGTTGGACGAACATTGTCTCCGGAATGGAGGAAAATGATGTGACTTGGACGTTCTTCATAAACGTGTTCAAGCGAAAGTATCTAGGTGTGCAATACCTAGATTAGAAGAAAAGAGAATTCATGTCTCTTGTGCAAGGAAGCATGACGGTGGCTGAGTATGAGATCCAGTTTGTTCGTCTAAGCCAGTATGCACCTGAGCTAATTCCTGATGAGCGGGAGAGGTGTGAACGTTTCCGTTATGGTTTGGTGACGGACGTAAAGACTTTCATGCTTGCTGCTGAATATACGGATTTTGATGTATTGGTGAGTAGAGCGAAGGACATTGAGCATAACTTAGGTATGTCTTCCAGAGGCGTTGGTTCTAGCTCGGGCAAAAGGGCTGCTGATTATAGTTTCAGTGGTGGACAGAACAAGAGAGGACATGATAAGAGGTGTCAGTCTTCTGCTAGGCGTGGTGGTGGAGGACATGGTGCGCCTGTTCAGGGAGATAAGATGAGAGTTGATCGGAACACGTGCTGGACGTGTGGATCTCGTGGCCATATGAGGTGAGATTGTCCTCGAGCAGCGAGGGAGGTTCAGGCTCCTGCAGCAGTCACCGGTAGTTTATGCTGGAATTGTGGTTCGGCAGACCACATGAGGAGAGAGTGTCCTTTGTTGGCCGGTGGTGGTCAGGGACGTGCTCATGGGGTAGTTGCACCACAGAGAGGCCGTGGGCGCGGCCGTGGTAACTTCCAGCGTAGAGATGATGGTGGGAGGAATGTGGCGCATGTGGTGGCTGTTCAACCTGAGGGTGGTAGCCAGGCTCGAGTGTATGCTCAGCGTGAGGGAAGGAATGATACGGATGTGATCGCAGGTACCTTTACTTTGCAATCCTTGTCATTGCTTTCCTTGATTGATTCTGGATCTACACACTCATACATATTGCGTGAACATGCTCAATTGCTTGGTTTACCTGTTGAGTCTTTGGATGTTGGTATGCGTGTAACAAGTTCCTTTGGTGAGACCGTTGTAACATGGAAGTTGTATAGAAGATGTCCCTTGGAAGTGCAAAACCATGTTTTTCTTGTTGATCTCATGGAATTGCCTTTCTATGGTTTTGATGTAATCCTTGGTATGGATTGGCTTGTTGAACATCGAGCTGTAGTGGATTTTGAGAACAAGCGAGTTTCGTTGAAGCTTGCGGATGATTACGAGGTAGTGGTGGTTGGTGAGAATGTGAAGTTTCTTGCCAATGTGGTGTCTTCGTTGGAAGCAAGCCGAATGCTGAGGCAAGGTTGTGAAGCTTACCTGGCCTTTGTTATGAATCCTAGCTCTAAGGAGTTGCGAGTTCAAGATATCAGGACTGTGCGAGAGTTTCCTAGAGTGTTTTCGGAGGAGTTACCTGGTTTGCCTCCTAGTCGAGAGGTGGAGTTTGGAATTGAGTTGTATGAAAACACAACTCCAGTGTCCATTACTCATTACCGAATGGCACCTAAGGAGTTGAAGGAGTTGCTGGATCGTGGTTTCATTCGGCCGAGTGTGTCACCTTGGGGTGCACCGGTCTTGTTTGTGAAGAAGAAGGATGGCACTATGAGAATGTGCATCAATTATCGTCAGCTGAACAAGTTGACTATCAAGAATAGGTATCCTTTGCCGAGGATTGATGATCTTTTTGATCAGTTTCGGGGAGCGCCTGTGTTCTCTAAGATTGACTTAAGGTCAGGTTATTATCAGCTTAAGGTGAAGGATGTGGATGTGCCAAAAACAACTTTTAGGACGAGGTATGGGCATTATGAGTTTCTTGTGATATCGTTTGGCTTGACAAATGCTCCTGCAACTTTTATGGAAATGATGAATAGAGTGTTCCATGAATATTTGGACAAGTTTGTTGTGGTGTTCATTGATGATATCCTTGTGTACTCTCGTACTGAGGATGAGCATGAGGGGCATTTGTGGATTGTGTTGCAGGCGCTGTTGGAGAATCAGCTTTATGCTAAGCTGAGCAAGTGCGAATTCTGGCTTATGGAAGTTGTTTTCCTTGGTCATGTGGTTTCTGCTGAGGGGATTCGTGTTGATCCTCAGAAGGTTGAGGCGGTGATGAATTGGAAGCCTCCTAAGTCTGTTCATGAAGTTCGTAGTTTCCTTGGGCTGACAGGATACTATCGGAGGTTTGTGGATGGATTTTCAAAGATTGCTGCACCTTTAACGAAGTTGTTGCAAAAGGATGTCAAGTTTGAGTGGACAGAAGCAAGGCAACAAGCTTTTGAGAAGCTTAGGGCAGCTTTGACGCAAGCTCCTATCTTAGTTCAACCTAAATCAGGGAAAGAGTTTGTGGTGTACAGCGACGCATCCTATGTTGGTTTGGGGTGTGTGTTGATGCAAGAGGGTAAGGTGGTGGCTTATGCATCGCGCCATTTGAAGGTGCATGAGCGCAATTATCCTACGCATGATATTGAGTTAGCTGTGGTGGTCTTTGCTTTGAAGATTTGGAGACATTACATGTGTGGTGAGAAGTGTACTGTGTACACGGGTCACAAGAGTTTGAAGTATCTGATGTCTCATAAGGACTTGAATCTTAGGCAACGACGTTGGGTGGAGTTGCTTAAAGATTACGATCTGACGATCGAGTACCATCCGAGAAATGCTAATGTTGTAGCGGATGCCTTGAGTAGGAAAGTGGCAGTGGAGTTAAGGGCTATGTTTGCCAGCTTGAGTATTTCGCAAGATGGAGGGCTTGTGGCTGAATTGCAAGTGAAACCATCTTTGGTTCAGTTGATTAAGGATAAGCAGTTGTTGGATGATTCTTTGGTGCCACATGTTCAAGATATTGCTAAGGATAGACCATCGGATTTCTGTTTTAATGATGATGGGGTTCTATGTTTTGGTAGTCGGTAGTAGTGCCGAATGATGCGGAGTTGAGGCGTACTATTCTGACTGAAGCTCATAGTAGTCCTTTTGCTATGCACCCTGGTAGTACAAAGATGTATCGTGATCTTAAGGATGAGTACTATTGGGTGGGTTTGAAGAAGGATGTTGCGGAGTACGAGGGTAAGTGCATGGTTTGTCAGTGGGTAAAGGCTGAGCATCAGTTTCCTTCTGGGTTGTTGCAACCGTTGAGGATTCCTGAGTGGAAGTGGGAAAGGATTACCATGGACTTTGTGTCTGGTTTGCCTTTATCGCCATCAAAGAGGAATTCGGTGTGGGTGATTGTGGATCGCCTTACGAAGTGTGCGCATTTCTTACATGTGCATACTACGTATACCTTGGACAAGCTTGCAGAGTTGTACATTGCTGAGATTGTGCGACTGCATGGTGTGCCAAAGTCTATAGTGTCGGATAGAGATCCGAGGTTTACATCGCGTTTTTGGGAGTGTTTGCATCAAGATTTGGGTACGCGGCTGAATTTCAGTACTTCTTATCATCCAAAGTCGGATGGACAGTCTGAGCGTGTTATCCAAGTGCTAGAAGATATGTTGATGTGCTGTGTGATTGAGTTTCAGGGTTCTTGGGAGAAGCATTTGACTTTGGTGGAATTTTCTTATAACAATAGCTACCAGGCAAGTATTCAAATGGCACCTTATGAAGCCTTGTACGGGAGGAAGTGCAGAACTCCTCTTTACTGGGCTAAAACGGGTCTGAAGTTGGTTTCAATGCCGGCTTTGTTGAAAGGAACCACCGAGAAGGTGAAGCTCTTTTGTGAGCGATTGAAGGCAGCTTCTGATCGACAGAAGTCTTACGCGGATTTGAAGCGTAAGGAGATTGAGTTTGCGGTAGGTGACCGTGTGTTCTTGAAGGTTTCGCCTTGGAAGAAGGTGATGAGGTTTGGCCGGAAGGGTAAGTTGAGCCCTAGGTACATTGGACCATACGAGGTGATTGAACGTGTGGCTCCTGTTGCGTACAAGCTGAGGTTACCGCAAGAGTTGGAAAAGATTCATGATGTGTTTCATGTCTCTATGCTTCGGAGGTATAGATCGGATCCTTTGCATGTTATGCTTGTGGAGGAAGTGGAGTTGAATCCAGACTTGACCTATGATGAGGAGCCGGTTGAAATTCTGGATTCGGACAGTAAAGTTCTTCGAGGCAAGACCATTGAATTAGTTAAGGTGTTGTGGAAGCATCGTGGTGTTGAGGAAGCCACGTGGGAAAGAAAGGATGAAATGAAGAAGCAGTTTCCGTACCTTTTTCCTCCAGGTAAATTTCGAGGACGAAATTTCTTAAGGGGGAGAGTTGTAACACCCCAATTTTGGGCTTGGAAGTTTAGGGTCTGAACCGGACCGGTCTGATTTTCGGTTCGAATATAAAAGGAGGTTTTAGGGAAAACCTAGTTTGGGATGCTTTAAAAATATGGAAAAATACTTAAAAATCCTCTTTTAATATATATAAGAGATTGGTGAAATCAATTTTGCAAAATAAGGTTTGGAAATACTACATTTCGGTGTAGTGACTAAAATGCGATTTTTGAAAAGTTTAGTGGTGACTGTTTTATAACGATTGAAACTTTGAATCTTTAAGGAGCTAATATACCCAAAAATGATTTCTCCAGATTTTTCCTTAATTTGAGTGAATTAATTAATATTTTAATTAATTAAATGAAAAGGAAAACTACTTTTTGGAATTTCATAACTACCTTTTCCTAAATTTTTCTCATTCCTTTTTCTCTCAAAATTCCATCATCCAAGCACTATTTCTCCAGCAACTTTTGCATTCATCTTCACTTCAGTTGATGAGGTTTCTATCATCAATTAGTTCCTAAACAATCTTGCATTAAATCCTTTTGATTTCCTCATTGAATTTTCAAGGAAATTGGCTCAAATCAAGGAGAAATCACCATTTAGAGGTAAGATTGTTCTTCTCCTCTAAATACTCAGATCTTTACTGAAATTACCAAGTTGTCAATCCTTAGTTTATTTTTTGTAAATGGTTTTAATGATAGAAACTTGATTTTGGCTTAAAACTCAAGATTTGGAAGAAATCTTGAAGAATTTCGTTGTGATTGTTTGGGCTCTGTTTTGAGATGAATCTTTAATGTATTTTGGATGTCTAATGATGCGGAAATGAGGTTTTAACAATGCAACCCCGAATAGGTTGTATTTCCTAAGTTTTTGCTTATGAAAATGGTGGTTTTTGAGGTGTTTTTGGTGTTCTGTTATAGCTGGAGATAGAAGGACAAGTTGAGGTGTATTTTGGATGTTGATTGATGTTTAGAAATGGTTAGAAGTGATGGATCTTGGCTGGGTTAAGTTGTGAAAGAGTTTGGAGGTGTTTTCGGTTGTGTTTGGTAGCCGAAATGTTGGTTTTGGGTAGATCAATGAGTTTAGGTGTGTTGGCTGAAGATTTCAATGCATGATGATGCATTAATCCTCTGCTTTGATGTGTTTAAAACAGGGGAAGCATCTTCGGACACTATTGGAGTTGATCCGAAGGCTTGATTGGCGTTTCGGCAAGCGTAAGAAACGTAATCGGTGAGTGGAGTTGGATTTCCAGCTTTGAAACAATTAATTGAAGGTTATGGGAGCTTAGTTTAAGTCTAATCAACTTAGCTAAGCTCAAGAGTAAGTTTTCGGAAAAACTCCCTCGAATGTGCCATGAAGTGGTTTGATGCATTGGTTAAAAATTGCATGTTTTAGCTTGGTTAATGCTGGTTTTGAAAGCCATGTGTTGAAGGATGCTCAAGGTAAGAGATCATTGTTTTGGCATGTTGTTAAATTGATAATGATGCATGGTGTTTAATGGCTTTGTTTAATGCTTTAAAACAGTGAGTTGATGATGGTATTTGATGTATATTGGCAAGTGATGAATTGGTTTTAAAGTACTTGAATCGGATATGGTTAGCCGGCTATAGGATTGGGTGCACCGTGAATAAAGTCACCTTGGATGTTGAGGGGTTGTGATTGTACTGTAAACTCCATCCAAGTACCCTAACGAGTGAGGTAAGATCACAACGGTGGTTAAAAGTCCGTGTGTGGATCTTGTGTTATGTGTCCCTTGCACTCGTTAGTGGAATTATACAACTACCGATGAGTGATGCTGAGGGGTTGTGATTGTACCGTTAAACTCCATCACGGGTGTTGAGGGGTTGTGATTGTACCAATAAACTCCACCTTATGTTGTTCGGTAGTGTGTATGAAGCGTATGTGACAACGCTTGTAATTCGCGTATCCGATTGTGTTTTGTGTTGTAAATGGTTATGAATTATCACTTGGAAGCCAATATGTTGAGTTTAATGTAATGAAGCATGAGATGCTTGTAAAGTATGCAAGGTTGCATGAAAAGAGATGAGCTTGTGTTTAAAAGCTTTGTTGAAAGTGTTTTCTAAAATGCATTATTGTGTTGTTTTCTTTAGAGCATGCCTCACTAAGCAATTGTGCTTACGCTCTCTCTCTTGTACCAATAATGCAGATAGTTGAAGTGTTTAAGGGCAACAAGGAGGCTAGAGTGTCCAAGGGAAACCAAGCTCATGTATGGTGATGTTTTCATACACTATTAGTTTTGGTAATATGGCAATGGGAACCTAAGTTTGTGTTTTGGGAGATGTGTTGAACTCCCTAGGTTGTGGCATGTTGTTTTTGATGGTTTGAACTTGTAAATGGCCTTTTAATGCTTGTTTTGGAGATTTGTTGATTGCTTGGCTTTGGTTAATAGAAAGCATGCTTATAGATATGTGAAATTCCATGATTGATGCTATGAATGTGTTTAGGTGTTGCAATCATGCTCTATATATGTATGATGACTTGTTGGCATGATTAGGAAGTCATTAGGTTGTGTTTGAGTGGGTTTATGTATGAAAAACTAGAAAAATCTGCAGCTTCTGGGCAAACCGTATCGGAATAGGCACTGGTGTTTCGAAACGGGGGCCTGTAATGGCCTTCGTGTTCCGAAACGGCTGAAGGCTGTTCCTAAACGATTTGGCCACTTGAAGGCCCTGTTCCGGAACCAGTCTCGGAACGAACCCATGTTTCGGAACGGTCAAAGCCGTTTCGAAACAGGTGACCGTTGGGCACTGATTTGAATGGTGTTGAAGTTTGCAAGCTTTATGTTTTAGTCCCGAAAGTTGTTTTTGCAATTGTATGAGTTCGAGATGTCCAAATAAGGTGAAATTTTACAGGGAAGCTTGTAATATGACTAATTTCGTATTGGTAACTTAAAAATCAGTTATGACCTTCTAATTTACAGAATTTGCAATTTGGTCCCTAAACTTGTGTTATGTGCAATTGAGTCCCTGTATGATATCCAATCGTTGTGCCCTTTTCAAATAAGTCTTATGGGATCTCACTTAGGGATTAATGTGCATCTAGACAAGATAAAAAGAAAAAAAGGGTCGTTAATCAAGGTTGACTTTCGAGTTAACTTTGGTTTTCCCCGTGTAATCTTCGTAGTTCGGGTCAACCGTCTAGGCCGGGCTAAGGGGGTTACAGTGGTGGTCCTGCGAGGGTGTATGCACATCGCGAGGGACACAATGACACCGATGTGATTGCAGGTACTTTCACTTTGCAATCCTTGTCATTGTTATCATTTATTGATTATGGATCTACGCATTCATACATTTTGAGTGAGCATGCACATTTTCTTGATATCCATGTTGAGATGTTAGATGTGGGAATGCAAGTAACTAGTTCCTTTGGTGAAATTGTGGTTACAAGGAAGTTGTATAGGAGATGTCCTTTATCTGTCCAAGGCCATGTGTTTGCAGTTGATTTAATGGAGTTGCCTTTCTATGGTTTTTGATATAATCCTTGGGATGGATTAGTTGACCGAGAATAGGGTTGTGGTCGATTTTGATGTTAAGCGAGTTACCTTGAAACTTACTGATGATTACAAAGTGGTAATTGTGGGCGAGAATGTGAAATTATTGTCCAATGCAATTTTGGCTCTTGAAGCGAGTCGTATGATCAGGTCGGGTTGTGAAGCTTTCATAGCTTATGTAATGAATCCTGGTGCAAAAGAGGTGCGAGTACAAGACATACAAAATGTATGTGAGTTTCCGGGTGTCTTTCCGAACGAGTTGCCTGGTTTGCCACCGAATAGAGAGGTTGAGTTTGCCATTGAGTTGTATGAAAATACGACCCCAGTGTCTTTTGCTCCCTATCGGATGGAACCTAAGGAATTGAAGGAGTTGAAGATGCAACTTCAGAAGTTGCTAGGTCGAGGGTTCATTAGGCCAAGTGTTTCACCATGGGGTGCACCTATCTTGTTTGTGAAGAAGAAAGATGGCACGATGTGTATATGTATAGATTACCGGCAACTGAACAAGTTGACGATTAAGAACAAGTATCCTTTGACCAGTTTCGAAGTGCTTCAGTGTTTTCTAAGATTGATTTGAGGTATGGATATTATCAATTAAAGGTAAAGGATGTAGATGTGCCTAAGACATCTTTTCGTACAAGGTACGAGCATTATGAGTTCTTGGTGATGATGTTTGGTTTGACGAATACACCGGCTGTATTCATGGACATGATGAATCGTGTGTTCCATGAGTTTTTGGATTAGTTCGTGGTAGTGTTTATTGATGATATTATCGTGTACTCTCGTACCGAGTAGGATCATGATAAGCATTTGCGAATTGTGTTGCAACTGTTGTTGGAGAATCAACTTTATGTTAAGTTGAGCAAGTGCGAGTTTTGGCTCAGGGAAGTTATCTTCCTCGGACATGTGGTGTCGGCCGAGGGTATCCAAGTTGACCCACATAAGTTTGAGGCAGTGATGAATTGGAAGACACCTAAATCGATGACAAAAGTGCATAGTTTCCTTTGTTTGGCATGATATTATCGAAGGTTTGTGGAGGGTTTCTCTAAGATTGCTACTTCGTTAACCAAGTTGTTGCAAAAGAAAGTTCATTTTGAGTGGACGAATGTTAGACAACAAGCTTTCGAGAGGTTGAAGGAAGCTTTGACGCAAGCTCCTATCTTGATTCAACCTGAATCGGGTAAGGAGTTTGTAGTTTATAGTGATGCGTCGTACATTGGACTAGGTTGTGTGTTGATGCAAGGTGGGAAGGTTGTGGCGTATACATCTAGGCAATTGAAGGTGCATGAGCGCAACTATCCTACTCATGATCTAGAGCTTGTTGCAGTTTTGTTTGCTTTAAAGATTTGGAAGCATTGCCTTTACGGTGAGAAATGTGTCGTCTATATGGATCATAAGAATTTGAAGTATCTAATGTCTCAGAGAGAGTTCAATCTTAGGCAACGAAGATGGTTGGAGTTGCTCAAAGATTATGTCTTAACGATAGAGTGTCACCCTGGAAAGGCCAATGTTGTGGTTGATGCCTTGAGTAGAAAGGTGGTTGTAGAATTGAGAGCGATGTTTGCTTGGTTGAGTATATCGCGAGATGGTAGATTGATTGCTGAGTTGCAAGTGAAACCTTCATTGATTCATTTGATTAAGGAGAAGCATTTGTTTGATGATTATTTGGTGCCTCATGTTTAGGATATAGCGGATGGTATTGCAACGTATTTTTGTTTCAATGATGATGGTGTTTTATGCTTTAAAAGTCGAATAGTTGTGTCGGAGGATGTTGAATTGAGGTGCACTATTTTGACTGAGGCACATAGCAGTCCTTTTGCTATGCATCCTGGTAGTACAAAGATGTATCATGGATTGAAAGATGAGTACTATTGGGTTAAGTTGAAAAATGATGTTGCTGAATTTGTGAGCAAGTGTATGGTTTGTCAGCGTGTGAAAGTTGAGCATCAATTTCCTTCTAGGTTGTTGCACCCTTTGAGAATATTGGAATGGAAATGGGAGATGATTACGATGGATTTTGTTTCCGGTTTGCCTTTGAACCCGTCAAAGAAGAACTCCATTTGGGTTATTGTAGATCGCGTTACGAAGTGTGCGCATTTCGTAGTTGTGCATACTACGTATACGTTGGATAAGTTAGCAGAGTTGTACATTGTTGAGATAGTGTGTTTGCATGGTGTACCTAAATCTACAGTTTCGGATAGAGATCCAAGGTTTACAGCAAGGTTTTGGAAGTGTTTGCATAGAGCTTTGGGTAGAAGTCTTAATTTTAGTACCTTGTATCATCCTCATACAGATGGTCAGTCTAAGCGAGTTATCCAAGTGCTTGAGGATATGTTGAGATGTTGTGTTATAGATTTCCAAGGTTCTTGAGAAAAACAGTTGCCTTTGGTGGAGTTTGCCTATAATAATAGTTTTCAAGAAAGTATAAAAATTGCTCCGTACGAAGCTTTGTATGGAAGAAAATGTAGAACACCTATTTGTTGGGCGGAGGCGAGGCAAAAGTTTGTTTCCTTGCCAGATTTGCTTAAGGGAACGACGGAGAAGGTGAAACTTATTTTTGATCGTTTGAAGGCAGCATCGGATCATCAAAAGTCTTACGTGGATTTAAAGTGTAAGGAGATGAGTTTGCGGTTGGAGATCGCGTGTTCTTGAAGGTTTCTCCTTGGAAGAAGGTGATGAGATATGGACGTAAGGGTAAGCTTAGTCCAAGGTTTATTGGACCATATGAAGTGGTGGAGCTTGTTGGTCCTGTTGCGTATCGGTTGAACAGGTGCTAAACATGATAGGGATGGTGCTGTGGGTAAGGATTGTTCAATGACTTAAGCCAAGAAAAAAATATATATGTATGTATGCATGCATGTTAGTTAGGTTGCATTTCCTTGAGGACAAGCAAAGATTTGAGTTTGGGGTGTGTTGAGTGCATAAAAGTTATATATTTTACCCCTCATTTATCCTTATTTTTGCTGCACTCAAGCATGTTTAACTGCATTTTAGGCCAGTTTTTGTATTTACATCACATTTAGTTATAACTGCGCAGATACTGCTAAATTTGGTTACTTTAGCAGGTATCTGCCGTTGCAGCATTGGAGGCAGCTGAGGAGCAGAGGCAAGTTGCGGAGCAAGAGGTGAGGAAACGAGGTCCGTGGTCTGTCGTGACCGCTGCCGTGGCAGAAGGGGCGACAGTGAAGACACCTGAGGTAGAAAACGCGAAGTGGAGATCGACAGATAGAGGATTTCAAGCCGGACTATCGTGGGCCACTCGCATATTTTTGGAGACTAGAAGCAGAAGGAGCTGTACTGAAGCATTTCCAGTTGCCACCAAGGACGCTGCCGCCGTAGAATGCCGCCCGGACGGCAATACGCCGACATAGTCAATATGGGTCTCGTTTGATAGAGGACATTTTTCTGAGGCCTGAAGCGGTGTAAAGAGCTGATTGAAGATTGATAAGCAAGGTGGCTTATACTTACTTGCTGAACAAGTAAACATCCAAAGGAGTCCATATTTAAGTCAGAATTGAATGAAGCATTAAATAAAGATATTCTATCATCAATGAAGACTTCTACTCCAAGAAGAACTTCTACTCCAAGAAGGACTTAGGCTAGATCTTTGCCTATACATACCCATGCATGTAAGGGTATAGAAAAATCACATCCCATACCTCTCATCTCAAAACCCTAGTCGTTTCTCTTTCTTCACCATGTTATAAACTTACCCTAGGGCTAAGGGTTGCTTTGTAAAGTAGTTGCAAGGATTGCATTGTTTTAGGATTTTCTTTGTTTAATAAAATTACTTCATGTTCGCTTATTCTGGTTTTCAACATCTTGCAAGAGTTTCGGGAGAGCATTGTGAGATTATCTATTTACTTAATATCGGGAGAGTTAAGTATACGAAAGGAATAAGTGCGGGTTCTCTAGTTTATAGTTGAACTATCTCGGACCTAGGGTGTAACACCCCAATTTTGGGCTTGGAAGTTTAGGGTCTGAACCAGACAGGTCAGATTTTCGGTTCGAATATAAAAGGTGGTTTTAGGGAAAGCGTAGTTCGGGATGCTTTAAAAATATGGAAAAATATCTAAAAATTGTCTTTTAATATATATAAGAGAGTAGTGAAATCAATTTTACAAAATAAGGTTTGGAAATGCAACATTTCAAAATAGTGACTAAAATGTAATTTTTGAAAAGTTCAGTGGTGACTGTTTTGTAAGGATTGAAACTTTGAATCTTTAAGGAGCTAATTTACCCAAGGAAGGATTTCTCCAGATTTTTCTTAGATTTTAATGATTCATTTAATGTTTAATTAATTAAAGGAAAAGAGGGAAACCATATTTTAGCTTTTCATAACTAACTTTCTTAAAAACTTTCTCATCTCATTTTCTCTCAAAATTCCCTCAGCCAAACACATTTCTACAACAACATTTCTATTGATTTTCACACTAAATGATGAGGTTTCAATCATCAATTGATTCCTAATCCTTTCTACATAAAAACCTCTTGATTTGCTTATTGAATTTTTCTAGGATTTTGGCTCTAATCAAGGAGAAATCTACATTTAGAGGTAAGGATGTTCTTCTCCTCTAAATACTAAGTTCTTTACTGAAATTCCCAAGTTCTCAATCCTTAAAATAAGTTTTATAAAAGGTTTTAATGTTGTGATCTTGATTTTGGCTTAAAACTCAAGATTTGGAACAAATCTTGAAGAATTTCGTGGTGATTGTTTGGGCTCTGTTTTGAGATGGCTTTTTAATGTATTTTGGATGTTTAATGATGTGTAATTGAGGTTTAATCAATGCAATCCCAAATAGGTTGATTTTCCTAAGTTTTTGCTTGTGAAAATGGTGGTTTTTGGGGTGATCTTGGTGATCTGTTATAGCTGGAGGTATAAGGATGAGTTTAGGTTCTTTTTTGTTGTTAACTGATGTTTAGGAATGTTTAGAAGTGATGGATCTTGGCTGGGTAATGTTGTTGAAGAGTTTGGAAGTGATTTCGGTTGTGTTTGGTAGCTGAAATGTTAGATTTGGTGAGAGCAGCGAGTTTAGGTGTAATTGCTGAAGATTTTAATGCATGATGATGCATTAACCCTCTGCTTTGATGTGTTTAAAACAGGGGAGACATATTCGGATCCTTGTGGTGTTGATCCGGAGGCTTGAACGGCGTTTCGGCAAGCTTACAAAACGGAATTGGTGAGTGAAGTTGGGTTTTCAGCTTTGAAACCAATGTTTGAAGGTTTTGGGAGCTTAGATTAAGTCTAAGCAAATTAACTAAGCTCAAGAGTAAGTTTTCGGGGAAACTCTCTCTTTGATGAACCATGAGATGGTTGGATGCAATGTATTTAATTTGCATGTTTAAATTCTGTTTTGAAAGCATGTTTTAGCATGATTAATGCTGGTTTTGAAAGCCATGTGTTGAAGGATGATCAAGGTAAGAGATCCTTGGTTTGTTATGGATAAATGTGGTTTTGATGCATAGTGATACATGATGGTTTAATGGCATTGATTAATGCTTTAAAATAGTTGATTGTTGATGATAAATGATGTATATTGGCAAGTGATGTGTTTGTTTTAAAGTACTTGAATCGAATATAGTTAGCCGGCTATAGGATTGGGTGCACCGTGAATAAAGTCGCCTTGGATGTTGAGGGGTTGAAATCGTACCATAAACTCCATCCAAGTACACTAACGAGATGGTTAAGATCACAATGGTGGTTAAAAGGCCATGTGTGGATCTTGTGTTGTGTGTCTCGTGTTCTCGTTAGTGATGTTATACAACTACCGATGAGTGATGTGGAAGGGTTGTGATTGTACCGTTAAACTCCATCACGGGTGTTGATGGGTTGAGATTGTACCGGTAAACTCCACCTTGTGTGTTCGGTAGTGTGTATGAAGCGTAAGGGACAACGCTTGTAATCCGCGTATCCGATTGTGTTTTATGTTGTAAATGGTTATGGATTATCACTTGGAAGCCAATATGACATGTTGAACTAATGAAGCATGAGATGCTTGTTTAAGAATGCAAGGTTGCATGAATATTGATGTTTATGTGTAAAAAGGCTTTATGAAAAGTGTTTTATAAAATGCATTATTGTGTTGTTTCTTTAGAGCATGTCTCACTAAGCATTTGTGCTTACACTCTCTCTCTTGAACCAATAATACAGATAATTGAGGTGTTTGAGAGCAGTAAGGAGGCTAAGAATCTAAGGAGAAGCTAAGCTCATGTATGGTGACTTTTTCACAACATTATTAGTTTTTGATATTTGGCAATGGGAACCTAGGATGTGATTTGGGAGATGTTTTGGACTCCCTAGTTGTGGCATGATGCCTTAAGTGTTTTGGTTTTGTAAACGGCCATTTTGATGCTTGTTTTGGTGATTTGTTGATTGGTTGGTTTTGAGTATTAGGATGCATGCCCATAGACTTGTGGATTTTCCTAATTGATGCCATGAATATGTTTTGATGATGCAAATATGTACCTTATACGCAAGATGACTTGTTGGCATGATTAGGAGGTCAATGGGATGTGTTTGAGCGGTTAAATGTATGTTAAACCAGAGAAATCTGCACTTTCTGGGCAATCTGTATCGGAGCGGGCACTAGCGTTTCGAAACGGGGGCCTGTAATGGCCTTCGTGTATCGAAATAGGTAGAGGCCGTTCCGAAACGTTTTGGCCACTGCCAGGCCCTATTTCGATACAGGTCTCGAAACTAACCCGCGTTTCGGAACGATCAACCCCGTTCCGAAACTGATGACCATTGGGCACTGATTTGAATGGTTTAAGGCTTGCAAGCTTTACGTTTTAGTCTTGAATTTTGTATTTGCAATTGCTTGAGTTTGAGATGTCCGATTGAGGTGAAATTTGACAGGGAAGCATGTAATATGATTAATTTGATATTGGTAATTTGAAAATCAGCTAAGTCCTTCATCTTTCTAGAATTTACAATTTGGTCCCTAACTTTTGTATGTTGTGCAATTGAGTCCCTTATTACTTTTCGATCGCTGTGCTCTTCAAGTATGTTTTTCTCTAGGGTACGCTTAAGGTTAATTGTGCTTCTAGATAAGATTAAAAAGAAAAAAAGGGTCGTTAATCAAGGTTGACTTTCGGGTTGACTTTGGTTTTCACCGTGTAATCTTCGTAGTTCGGGTCAACCGTCTAGGCCGGGCTAAGGGGGTTACATTTGGTGGTATCAGAGCCGAGTTCTCAAGTAAACGGGAATGGTTATGTGGATGATGTATGTGTGTTTGCATGATATGTCTTTTAAATGAAAGTATGATGCATGAATTGTAAAATATGTTGCAATTGTGATGTTAAGCTATGTTGAAGCATGTTAGAGGTACCCATTGCCATATCAAAACTAATGAAAGGAATTGTTTTTGAAAAATGAGCTTGAGTGCTTGGATTACTTACCTTGTTGAGCCTAATTATATTTATTGCATTTGTGTTAGTGCGTTGTTTTAGTGAATGGGACCTCGTAGAGAGACGAGAGTTAATACACGAGCTATGGCTCAGAACGAGAATGAGGAGAATGTCGATAATGTTGTGGATTTACCTCCTCCTCCTGGTGGTGGACCGCCCGGTGGTGGTGGTGCTGGAGGTGATGGAGCTGGTGTTGGTGCTAGTGCTGGGGTCGCTGGACCTGAAGCTGGGTAGGGGCAAGCTGCTCCTGACATGACAGTTTTGATACAGGCTATTGCTGTAGCCTTTTAGGCAGCAGTAGCTGGAGCTCATGGAGCTGGGCATCAGGGTGATGCTAATGCTAGACTACCTTTGGAACGTCTGCGCAGTTTGGGAGGGACTGAGTTCAGAGGTTTGTTTGCTGAGGGTTCCGAATCTTGGTTGGAAAGTACCAAGAGGATATTGGGACAAATGAACTGCAATGATGTGCAGAAGTTAGGATGTGTGGTATCGCTGTTACATGTTGATGCGTATACCTGGTGGACGACCTCTGTCTCCGGAATGGAGGAAGCTGATGTGACTTGGACGTTCTTCCTGAACGCGTTCAAGCGAAAGTATCTAGGTGTGCGATACCTGGATGAAAAGAAAAGAGAGTTCGTGTCTCTTACGCAAGGGACCATGACGGTGGCTGAGTACGAGATCCAGTTTGTCCGTCTCAGTCAGTATGCACCTGAGCTTATCCCGGATGAGCGGGAGAGGTGTGAGCGTTTCCGATATGGTTTGGTGACGGATGTAAAGACCTTTATGCTTGCAGCTGAGTACACGAATTTTGATGTGCTGGTTTATAGGGCGAAGGACATTGAGCAGAACCTGGGTTTGTCTTCCAGGAGTGTTGGTTCTGGCTCGGGCAAGAGAGCTGCTGAGTATAGTTCCGGTGGTGGACGGAACAAGAGAGGACGATATAGGAGATATCAGTATTCTGCTAGGCGTGGTAGTGGAGGGCATGGTGCGCCTGTTCAGGGAGACAAGATGAGAGCGGATCAGAACACGTGCTGGACGTATGGATCGCGTGCTCATTTGAGGCGTGATTGTCCTCGAGCGGCGAGGGAGGTTCAGGCTCCTGTGGCAGTGACTGGTAATTCGTGTTGGAATTGTGGTTCGGCAGACCGCATGAAGAGGGAGTGTCCTTTGTTGGCCGGTGGTGGTCAGGGACGTGCTCCTGGAGTTGTTGCACCACAGAGAGGTCGTGGGCGCGGCCGTGGTAACTTCCAGCGCAGAGATGATGGCGGAAGGAATGTGGCGCATGTAGTGGCTGTTCAACCTGAGGGTGGTGGTCAGGCTCGAGTGTATGCTTAGCGGGAGGGGAGAAATGACACGGATGTGATCGCAGGTACCTTTACTTTGCAATCCTGGTCATTACTTTCCTTGATTGATTATGGATCTACACACTCATACATATTGCGTGAACATGCGCAATTGCTTGGTTTGCCTATTGAGTCTTTGGATATTGGTATGCGAGTAACTAGTTCCTTTGGTGAGACCGTTGTGACGCGAAAGTTGTATAGAAGATGTCCCTTGGTTGTGCAAAATCATGTTTTTCATGTTGATCTCATGGAATTGCCATTCTATGGTTTTGATGTAATCCTTGGTATGGATTTTCTTGTTGAACATCGAGCTGTGGTAGATTTTGAGAACAAGCGAGTTTCGTTGAAGTTTGCTGATGATAATGAGATAGTGGTGGTTGGTGAGAATGTGAAGTTTCTTGCCAATGTGGTGTCTACATTGGAGGCGAGCCGAATGCTGAGACAAGGTTGTGAGGCCTACATAGCCTTTGTGATGAATCCTAGATCTAAGGAGTTGCGAGTACAAGATATCAGGACTGTGCGGGAGTTTCCTGGTGTGTTTTCGGAGGAGTTACCTGGATTGCCTCCTAACCGAGAGGTGGAGTTTGGAATTGAGCTGTATGAGAATACAACTCCAGTGTCCATTACTCCTTATCGAATGGCACCTAAGGAGTTTAAGGAGCTGAAGACGCAACTTCAGGAGTTGCTTGATCGTGGTTTCATTCGGCTGAGTGTGTCACCTTGGGGTGCACCGGTCTTGTTTGTGAAGAAAAAGGATGGCACTATGAGAATGTGCATCGATTATCGTCAGCTAAACAAGTTGACTATCAAGAATCGGTATCCATTGCCGAGGACTGATGATCTTTTTGATCAATTTCGGGGAGCGGCTGTGTTCTCTAAAATTGACTTAAGGTCAGGTTATTACCAGTTGAAGGTGAAGGATGTGGATGTGCCAAAAACAGCCTTCAGAACGAGGTATGGGCATTATGAGTTCCTTGTGATGCCGTTTGGTTTGACGAATGCTCCTGCAGCTTTTATGGACATGATGAATAGAGTGTTCCATGAATATTTGGACAAGTTTGTTGTGGTGTTCATTGATGATATCCTCGTGTACTCTCGTACTGAGGAGGAGCATGAGGGGTATTTGAGGATTGTGTTGCAGGCTTTGTTGGAGAATCAGCTTTATGCTAAGTTAAGCAAGTGTGAGTTCTGGCTCAGGGAGGTTGTGTTCCTTGGTCATGTGGTTTCTGCTGAGGGGATTCGTGTTGATCCTCAGAAGATTGAGGCAGTGATGAATTGGAAGCCTCTTAAGTCTGTTCATGAAGTCCGTAGTTTCCTTGGTTTGGCAGGATACTACCGGAGGTTCGTGGATGGATTTTCGAAGATTGCTGCACCTTTGACGAAGTTGTTGCAGAAGGATGTCAAGTATGAGTGGACGGAAGCGAGACAACAGGCTTTTGAGAAGCTTAAGGCAGCTTTGACTCAAGCTCCTATCTTGGTTCAGCCTGAATCAGGGAAAGAGTTTGTGGTGTATAGTGACACATCCTACGTTGGTTTGGGGTGTGTGTTGATGCAAGAGGGTAAGGTGGTGGCTTATGCATCGCGCTAGTTGAAGGTGCATGAGCGCAATTACCCTACGCATGACATTGAGTTAGCTGCGGTGGTTTTTGCTTTGAAAATTTTGAGACATTACCTGTATGGTGAGAAGTGTACGGTGTACACGGATCACAAGAGTTTGAATTATCTGATGTCTCAGAAGGAGTTGAATCTTAGGCAACGACGTTGGGTGGAGTTGCTTAAAGATTACGATCTGACGATCGAGTACAATTCGGGAAAAGCTAATGTTGTAGCGGATGCCTTGAGTAGGAAAGTGGCAGTGGAGTTGAGGGCTATGTTTGTCAGCTTGAGAATTTTGTGAGATGGTGGTCTTGTGGCTGAGTTGCAAGTGAAACCATCCTTGGTTCAGTTGATTAAGGATAAGCAACTATTGGATGATTCCTTGGTGCCACATGTTCAGGATATTGCCGAGGATAGGCTATCGGATTTTTGTTTTAATGATGATGGAGTTTTATGTTTTGGGAGTCGGATAGTAGTGCCCAATGATGCTGAGTTGAGGCGTGCTATTTTGACTGAAGCTCATAGCAGTCCTTTTGCTATGCACCCTCGTAGTACTAAGATGTATCGTGATCTTAAGGATGAGTACTATTGGGTGAGTCTGAAAGGAGATGTTGCTGAGTATGTGAGCAAGTGCATGGTTTGTCAGCGAGTTAAGGCTGAGCATCAGTTTCCTTCTGGGTTGTTGCAACCGTTGAGGATTCCTGAGTGGAAGTGGGAAAGGATTATCATGGACTTTGTGTCTGGTTTACCTTTGTCGCCATCAAAGAAGAATTCGGTGTGGGTGATTGTGGATCGCCTGACTAAGTGTGCACATTTCTTACCTGTGCATACTACGTATACATAGGATAAGCTTGCAGAGCTGTACATTGCTGAGATTGTGCGGCTGCATGGTATACCAAAGTCTATAGTGTCGGATAGGGATCCGAGGTTTACATCGCGTTTCTGGGAATGTTTGCATCAGGCATTGGGTACACTGCTGAATTTCAGTACTTCTTATAATCCCCAATCGGATGGACAGTCTGAGCGTGTTATCCAAGTGCTGGAGGATATGTTGAGGTGCTGCGTGATTGAGTTTCAAGGCTCTTGGGAGAAACATTTGCCTTTGGTGGAGTTTGCTTATAATAATAGCTATCAGGCGAGTATTCAAATGGCACCTTATGAAGCCTTGTACGGGAGGAAGTGCAGAACTCCTCTTTGTTGGGCTGAAACAGGTCAGAAGTTGGTATCAATGCCAGCTTTGTTGAAAGGAACCACCGAGAAGGTGAAGCTCATTTGTGAGCGATTGAAGGCAGTTTCTGATCGACAGAAGTCTTACGCGGATTTGAAGCGTAAGGAGATTGAGTATGCGGTAGGTGACCGTGTGTTTTTAAAAGTTTCGCCTTGGAAAAAGGTGATGAGGTTTGGTCGAAAGGGTAAGTTGAGCCCTAGGTACATTGGACCATACGAGGTGATTGAACGTGTGGATCATGTTGCTTATAAGCTAAGGTTGCCGCAAGAGTTGGAAAAGATTCATGATGTGTTTCATGTCTCTATGCTTCGGAGGTATAGATCGGATCCTTCACATGTTATGCCTGTGGAGGAAGTGGAGTTGAATCCAGACTTGACCTATGATGAGGAGCCGGTGGAAATTCTGGATTCAGACAATAAAGTTCTTCGAGGCAAGACCATTGATTTGGTGAAGGTGTTGTGGAAGCATCATGGTATTAAAGAAGCCACGTGGGAAAGAAAGGATGACATGAAGAAGCAGTTTCCGTATCTCTTTCCTCCAGGTAAATTTCGAGGACGAAATTCCTTAAGGGGGGAGAGTTATAACACCCCAATTTTGGGCTTGGAAGTTTAGGGTCTGAACCGGACCGGACAGATTTTCGGTTCGAATATTAAAGGTGGTTTTAGGGAAAGCCTAGTTCGGGATGCTTTAAAAATATGGAAAAATATCTAAAAATCCTCTTTTAATATATATAAGAGAGTGGTGAAATCAATTTTACAAAATAAGGTTTGGAAATGCAACATATCAAAATAGTGACTAAAATGTAATTTTTGATAAGTTCAGTGGTGACTGTTTTGTAACGATTGAAACTTTGAATCTTTAAGGAGCTAATTTACCCAAGGAAGGATTTCTCCAGATTTTTCTTAGATTTTAATGATTCATTTAATGTTTAATTAATTAAAGGAAAAGAGGGAAACCATATTTTAGCTTTTCATAACTAACTTTCTTACAAACTTTCTCATCTCATTTTCTCTCAAAATTCCCTCATCCAAACACATTTCTACAGCAACATTTCTACTGATTTTCACACTAAATGATGAGGTTTCAATCATCAATTGATTCCTAATCCTTTCTACATCAAAACCTCTTGATTTGCTTATTGAATTTTTCTAGGATTTTGGCTCTAATCAAGGAGAAATCTACATTTATAGGTAAGGATGTTCTTCTCCTCTAAATACTCAGTTCTTTACTGAAATTCCCAAGTTCTCAATCCTTAAATTAAGTTTTATAAAATGTTTTAATGTTGTGATCTTGATTTTGGCTTAAAACTCAAGATTTGGAACAAATCTTGAAGAATTTTGTGGTGATTGTTTGGTCTCTATTTTGAGATGGCTTTTTAATGTATTTTGGATGTTTAATGATGTGTAATTGAGGTTTAATCAATGCAATCCCGAATAGGTTGATTTTCCTAAGTTCTTGCTTGTGAAAATGGTGGTTTTTGGGGTGATCTTGGTGATCTGTTATAGTTGGAGGTATAAGGACGAGTTTAGGTTCTTTTTGGATGTTAATTGATGTTTAGGAATGTTTAGAAGTGATGGATCTTGGCTGGGTAATGTTGTGGAAGAGTTTGGAAGTGATTTTGGTTGTGTTTGGTAGCCGAAATGTTAGATTTGGTGAGAGCAGCGAGTTTAGGTGTAATGGCTGAAGATTTTAATGCATGATGATGCATTAATCCTCTGCTTTGATGTGTTTAAAACATGGGAGACATCTTCGGATCCTTGTGGTGTTGATCTGGAGGCTTGAACGGCGTTTCGGCAAGCTTGCGAAACGGAATTGGTGAGTGAAGTTGGGTTTTCAGCTTTAAAACCAATGTTTGAAGGTTTTGGGAGCTTAGTTTAAGTCTAAGCAACTTAACTAAGCTCAAGAGTAAGTTTTTGGGGAAACTCTCTCTTTGATGAACCATGAGTTGGTTGGATGCAATGTATTTAATTTGCATGTTTAAATTCTGTTTTGAAAGCATGTTTTAGCATGATTAATGCTGGTTTTGAAAGCCATGTGTTGAAGGATGCTCAAGGTAAGAGATCCTTGGTTTGTTATGGATAAATGTGGTTTTGATGCATAGTGATACATGATGGTTTAATGGCTTTGATTAATGCTTTAAAAAAGTGGATTGTTGATGATAAATGATGTATATTGGCAAGTGATGTGTTGGTTTTAAAGTACTTGAATCGGATATAGTTAGCCGGCTATAGGATTGGGTGCACCGTGAATAAAGTCGTCTTGGATGTTGAGGGGTTGAAATCGTACCGTAAACTCCATCCAAGTACACTAACGAGATGGTTAAGATCACAATGGTGGTTAAAAGGCCATGTGTGGATCTTGTGTTGTGTGTCCCGTGTTCTCGTTAGTGATGTAATACAACTACCGATGAGTGATGTGGAGGGGTTGTGATTGTACCGTTAAACTCCATCACGGGTGTTGAGGGGTTGAGATTGTACCGGTAAACTCCACCTTGTGTGTTCGGTAGTGTGTATGAAGCGTAAGGGACAACGCTTGTAATCCGCGTATCCGATTGTGTTTTAAGTTGTAAATGGTTATGGATTATCACTTGGAATCCAATATGACATGTTGAACTAATGAAGCATGAGATGCTTGTTTAAGAATGCAAGGTTGCATGAATATTGATGTTTATGTGTAAAAAGGTTTTATGAAAAGTGTATTATAAAATGCATTATTGTGTTGTTTCTTTAGAGCATGCCTCACTAAGCATGTGTGCTTACGCTCTCTCTCTTGAACCAATAATGCAGATAATTGAGGTGTTTGAGGGCAGCAAGGAGGCTAAGAATCCAAGGAGAAGCTAAGCTCATGTATGGTGACTTTTTCACAACATTATTAGTTTTTGATATTTGGCAATGGGAACCTAGGATGTGATTTGGGAGATGTTTTGGACTCCCTAGTTGTGGCATGATGCCTTAAGTGTTTTGGTTTTGTAAACGGCCATTTTGATGCTTGTTTTGGTGATTTGTTGATTGGTTGGTTTTGAGTATTAGGATGCATGCCTATAGACTTGTGGATTTTCCTAATTGATGCCCTGAATATGTTTTGATGATGCAAATATGTACCTTATACGCAAGATGTAACACCCCAATTTTGGGCTTAGAAGTTTTGGGTTTGGACCGGATCGGTCGGATTGTGGTTCGAATATAAAAGGGTGATTTTAGGAAAGCCTAGTTCGGGTTGCATTAAAAATATGGAAAAATATCTTAAAATCTTCTTTTATTATATATAAGAGAATGGTGAAATCAATTTTACAAAATGAGGTTGGGAAGTGTGACATTTTGGTTTAGTGACTAAAATGTAATTTTCGAAAACTTGGTGACTGTTTTAAAAAGGATTGAAACTTTGAATCTTTAAGGAGCTATTTACCCAAGAAGAGTTTCTCCAGATTTTTCTTAATATTAATCAATTTATTAATGGTTTTAATTAAGGTAAAAAGGGAGGGAAGAAGATATTTTGTCATTTTAACTAACTTTCTCAAATTTTCTATTTTCTTTTCTCTCAACTTTTCTCTCAACCCAAACACATTTCTCCAGCAAAATTCCCTCTGATTTTGACAACTAAAGATTAGATTTCAACCTTCATTTGATCTCTAATCATTTCTACATCAAAACCTTAGCAATTGCTTATTGGATTTTCAAGAATCTTGGTTCCAAAAAGGGAGAAACTCAAGTTTAGAGGTATGAACGTCCTTCTCCACTAAATTCTCAGTTCTTTACTGAAATTCCCAAGTTCTCAATCCTTGATTTGTGTTTTAATAAAGGTTTTGTAGTGGTGTTCTTGATCTTGGCTTTAAAATGCAAGTTTTGATTAGTTTTTGATGAAATTCGTATGAAATGATTGGGTACTGTTTTGAGATGTGTTTTTGATGTAAAATGGATGTATAATTGATGAGAAATTGAGGTTTAATCAATGCATTCCCAGATAGGTTGATTTTCCTAAGTTTTGTTTGAGTTTATGATGGTTTTTGGGGTGATCTTGATGTTCTGCTATAGCTGGAGGTATAAGGACGTGTTTAGATCCTTTTTGGATGTTAATTGAGGTTTATGAATGTTTGGAATTGATGGATCTTGGCTGGGTAGTGTTGTAGAGATGTTTGGATGTGATTTCGGTTGTGTTTGGTAGCTGAAATGTGAGTGTTGATGTGAGCAGCGAGTTTAGGTGTCTTGGTTAAGGATATTAATGCATGATGGTGCATTAATCTATTGTTTTGATGTGTTTAAAACAGGGGAGACATCTTCGGATCCTTGTGGTGTTGATCCGGAAGCTTGATTGGTGTTTCGGCAAGTGGCGAAATGGAAATCGGTGAGTGAAGTTTGGTTTTCAGCTTTGAAACCAATGTTTGAAGGTTTTGGGAGCTTAGTTTAAGTCTAAACAACTTATCTAAGCTCAAGAGTAAGTTTTCGGAAAAACTCTCTTGTTGATGAGCCATGAGTTGGTTGAATGCAAAGTGATTTGTTGCATGTTTAAATTCTGTTTTTGAAAGCATATTTTATCATGTTTATTGCTGGTTTCATAAGCCATGGGTTGAAGGATGCTCTAGGTAAGGGATCCTTGTTTTGTACATTGATTAATGTGGTTTTGATGCATATTGATGCATGATGATGATGGCTTTATTAAATGCTTTAAAACAGTGGATTAATATTGTTAAATGATGTATATTGGCAAGTGATGTGGTTTGTCTAAAAGTACATGAATCGGATATAGTTAGCCGGCTATAGGATTGGGTGCACCGTGAATAAAGTCGCCTTGGATGTTGAGGGGTTGTGATTGTACCATGCTCCATCCAAGTACACTAACGAGATGGTTAAGAACACCATGGTGGTTAAAAGTCATGAGTGGGTCTTGTGTTAAGGTCATTATGGTGGTTAAAATTCCATGTGTGGACCTTGTGTATTGTTAAGGTCAAAATGGTGGTTAAAATTCCATGTGAGGACCTTGTGTTTGGTAAGATCACAATGGTGGTTTAAAGTCCATGTGTGGATCTTGTATTGTGTGTCCCGTGATCTCGTTAGTGATGTTATACAACTACCAATGAGTGATGTGGAGGGGTTGTGATTGTACCATGCTCCACCTTGAGATTGGTAGTGTGTATGAAGCATAGGGACAACGCTTGTAATCCGTGTATCCGATTGTTGTTGTTGGTTGTCAATTGTGTTTTGGAAATGGTTACGATTATCACTTGAAAGCCAATATGACATGATAATGATTTGAAGCATGTAATGCTTGGTTTATGTACATATGTGCATGATGAAATGTTGTTTGAGCTAAAGTTTTGAAAGTGAGTTTTATTAATGCATTATTGTGTTGTTTTAAATGAGCATTCCTCACTAAGCTATGTGCTTACGCTCTCTCTTTTCTTAAACCAATAATGCAGAGCATTGAAGTGCTTAAGGGCAGCAAGGGGGTCAAGAATCCAAGTGAAGAACTAAGCTCATGTTTGGTGAATATTTTCATAACTTGTTTAGCTTTTGGCATTTGGCAACGGGGAACATATGTTGTTGTTTTGGGAGATGTTTTGGACTCCTTAAGTTGGTTTTATGCTTTTGATATTGTTGGAACTTGTAAATGGCCTTTATGAGGATTGTTTGGTGATTTGGTGTTTGAATGGTTTTCAATATAGGATGCATGCCTATAGAATTGGGGCTTTCCTTGTTTGATGCCATGTTTATGAATTGTGGATGCCATTATGTTCCTTAAGTATGTAATGACTTGCTGGTATAATTTGAGGGTAATCTAAATGCGTTTGATGGGTCAATTGTGCTTTAAACCAGCTAAATTTCTGCAATCTGGGCAGCCTGTTTCGGAACAGGTGCTACCGTTTCGGAACAGAGGTCCTGAAATGGCCTAGGCGTTTCGAAACGGGCAGAGCCGTTCTGGAACAGTTTTGCCACTGCCAAGCCATGTTGCGCAACGGGTTTCGAAACGGTCCCGCATTTCGGAACGGATCATCCCTGTTCCGAAACACCCGACCGTTGGGCACTGAAATTGACGGTTTTATGTTTTGAAACCTTTGCGTTTTGGTCCTAAACTTTGTGAATGCAATTGAATGAGTTTTAGTTGGCCGTTTGAGTTGAAATTTGGCAGTGAGGCATGAAACATGACTAATTTCATAATGGTAACTCAAAAGTTGGTTAAGTCCTTGAAATTTCCAGAATTTACATTTTGGTCCCTAAACTTGTATGTTGTGCAATTGAGTCCCTGAATGTTATCCGAATGTTGTGGCTTTTGAACATGTTTTTCTCAAGTGTTCACCTAGGATTAATTTACATCTAGATAAGATTAAAAAGAAAAAAGGGTCGTTAATCAAGGTTGACTTTCGGGTTGACTTTGGTTTTCCCCGTGTAAACTTCTTAATTCGGGTCAACCGTCTAGGCCGGGTTAAGGGGGTTACACAAGATGACTTGTTGGCATGATTAGGAGGTCAATGGGATGTGTTTGAGTGGTTAAATGTATGTTAAACCAGAAAATTATGCACTTTTTGGGCAATCCGTATCGGAACTGGCACTAGCGTTTCGAAACGGGGGCCTGTAATGGCCTTCGTGTATCGAAACGGGTAGAGGCCGTTCCGAAACGTTTTGGCCACTGACAGGCCCTATTTCGATACAGGTCTCGAAACTAACCCGCGTTTCGGAACGGTCAACCCCGTTCCGAAACAGATGACCGTTGGGCACTGATTTGAATGGTTTAAGGCTTGCAAGCTTTACGTTTCAGTCCTGAATTTTGTATTTGCAATTGCTTGAGTTTGAGATGTCCGATTGAGGTGAAATTTGACAGGGAAGCATGTAATATGATTAATTTGATATTGGTAATTTGAAAATCAGCTAAGTCTTTCATCTTTCCAGAATTTACAATTTGGTCCCTAACTTTTGTATGTTGTGCAATTTAGTCCCTTATTGCTTTCCGATCGCTGTGCTCTTCAAGTATGTTTTTCTCTAGGGCACGCTTAAGGTTAATTGTGCATCTATATAAGATTAAAAAGAAAAAAAGGTCGTTAATCAAGGTTGACTTTCGGGTTGACTTTGGTTTTCCCCATGTAATCTTCATAGTTCGGGTTAACCGTCTAGGCTGGGCTAAGGGGGTTACATTTGGTGGTATTAGAGCTGAGTTCTCGAGTAAACGGGAATGGTTATGTGGGTGATGTATGTGTGTTTGCATGATATGTCTTTTAAATGAAAGTATGATGCATGAATTGTAAAGTATGTTGCAATTGTGATGTTATGCTATGTTGAAGCATGTTAGAGGTACCCATTGCCATATCAAAACTAATGAAAGGAATTGTTTTTGAAAAATGAGCTTGAGTGCTTGGATTACTTACCTTGTTGAGCCTAATTATGTTTATTGCATTTGTGATAGTGCATTGTTTTAGTGAATGGGACCTCGTAGAGAGACGAGAGTTAATACGCGAGCTATGGCTCAGAACGAGAATGAGAAGAATGTCGATAATGTTGTGGATTTACCTCCTCCTCCTGGTGGTGGACCGCCCGGTGGTGGTGGTGCTGGAGGTGATGGAGCTGGTGTTGGTGCTGGTGCTGGTGTTGGGGTCGCTGGACCTGAAGCTGGGCAGGGGCAAGCTGCCCCTGACATGACAGTTTTGATACATGCTATTGCTGGAGCCTTTCAGGCAGCAGTAGCTGGAGCTCATGGAGCTGGGCATCAGGGTGATGCTAATGCTAGACTACCTTTGGAACGTCTGCGCAGTTTGGGAGGGACTGAGTTCAGAGGTTTGTCTGCTGAGGGTTCCGAATCATGGTTGGAAAGTACCAAGAGGATATTGGGACAAATGAACTGCAATGATGTGCAGAAGTTAGGATGTGTGGTATCGCTGTTACATGATGATGCGTATACCTGGTGGACGACCTCTGTCTCCGGAATGGAGGAAGCTGATGTGACTTGGACGTTCTTCCTGAACGCGTTCAAGCGAAAGTATCTAGGTGTGCGATACCTGGATGAAAAGAAAAGAGAGTTCGTGTCTCTTACGCAAGGGAGCATGACGGTGGCTGAGTACGAGATCCAGTTTGTCCATCTCAGTCAGTATGCACCTGAGCTTATCCCGGATGAGAGGGAGAGGTGTGAGCGTTTCCGATATGGTTTGGTGACAGATGTAAAGACCTTTATGCTTGCAGCGGAGTACACGAATTTTGATGTGTTGGTTAGTAGGGCGAAGGACATTGAGCAGAACCTGGGTTTGTCTTCCAGGAGTGCTGGTTCTGGCTCGGGCAAGAGAGCTGCTAAGTATAGTTCCGGTGGTGGACGGAACAAGAGAGGAAGAGATAGGAGATATTAGTCTTCTGCTAGGCGTGGTAGTGGAGGGCATGGTTCGCATGTTCAGGGAGACAGGATGAGAGCAGATCAGAACACGTGTTGGACGTGTGGATCGCGTGGTCATTTGAGGCGTGATTGTCCTCGAGCGGCGAGGGAGGTTCAGGCTCCCGTGGCAGTGACTGGTAATTCGTGTTTGAATTGTGGTTCGGCATACCACATGAAGAGGAAGTGTCCTTTGTTGGCCGGTGGTGGTCAGGGACGTGCTCCTGGAGTTGTTGCACCACAGAGAGGTCGTGGGCGCGGCCGTGGTAACTTCCAGCGCAAAGATGATGGCGGAAGGAATGTGGCGCATGTGGTGGATGTTCAACCTGAGGGTGGTGGCCAGGCTCGAGTGTATGCTCAGCGGGAGGGGAGAAATGACACGGATGTGGTGGCTGTTCAACCTGAGGGTGGTGGCCAAGGTTGACTTTCGGGTTGACTTTGGTTTTCCCCGTGTAATCTTCGTAGTTCAGGTCAATCGTCTAGGCCGGGCTAAGGGGGTTACATAGGGATAGGACGAGGTTATGTGGCTAAGGAAGAATTCAACATCATCGATGTTCATCCTTCGATTCACGCCGGGAGGTATCATCAAAGACGTGTTCATCGACAGACTTGGACCTAGGGATAGGCCAAGGAACAGCACGGATTCTTGCAAAGCTTGAAGTACTGAGTTGAGTAATCGCTGCCGCGAAAACCAACAGACCGCTGCCGCGAGAGGTGCTGCCGCAGTAGGCACGACGACAGAACAGAGTTTCCTAGACTTTGCAACACCTACACTACTGAGCAATTCTATACCGGCCCATTCTCTCTATCTTGATTTCAATACTCTTTATTTTCAGTATTCTTTATATTTTCGTGACTACAATTTAAACTATTCTTTTTCTTCTCGTGCAGTAATCCAAGGTGAAGCTATTAGCCCAGTCCCTGTGGAGACGATATCTGATACTTCCGTATCACTTTACTACTTGCGTCGTGTACACTTGCACTACATTGCGATAGACACTTTTACACGCAAAAAGTTTTTGGCGCCGTTAACCCATATTTCTGCTACATTCAATCATAATTCATTGCATTTAGGTTAGATTTCAGTTTTACATCACAAATATATTAAATGGCACAGTTTCTACTGAAATTGGTTGCTTTTGCAGGTAGCTGCTGTAGCAGATGGAAGGCAGTAGAGAAGCAGACGCTGGGCAGTGAAGAAGCATAGCTGGAACTGGATGTGCATACGTGAAGGACGATGCTGCCATGGCCGCTGCCGTGGCAGCCAAGGACGACAGTGATAGTGAAGGGAAGAAAGTGAAGTGGACCTCGACAGAAAGAGAAAATTAAGCCCATCTGTCGTGGAGTACCCTTATATTTTTCCGAGCCCTAGATCAGAATGAAGCCAAGCCCAAGGTTCAAGGAAGAAATCCCAAGCAAGAAGGAAGGACGAATTAAAGACTGCTGCTCTGAAGATTTAGTCTTTATTAGAGTTGTACTTTAATTTAAAGTTGTATTCTTGCCATATTAAAAAACTTGAACCCAAGGCCTATATAAAGGCATGTAATTCGACCTAGGAGAGAACAACATCACCATTCTTTAGCCTTCTTCCCAAAACCCTAGCCGTTTTCCCTTCTTCACCATGTTCTAAACATACCCTAGGGCTAAGGGTTGCTTTGTAAAGTAGTTGCAAGGATTGCATTGTTTTAGGATTTTCTTTGTTTAATAAAATTACTTCAAGTTCGCTTATTCTAGTTTTCAACATCTTGCAAGAGTTTCGGGAGAGCATTGTGAGATTATCTATTTACTTAATATCGGGAGAGTTAAGTATACCCAAGGAATAAGTGCGGGTTCTCTAGTTTATAGTTGAACTATCTCGGACCTAGGGATAGGACGAGGTTAAGTGGCTAAGGAAGAATTCAACAACATCGGTGTTCATCCTTCGATTCACGCCGGGAGGTATCATCAAAGACGTGTTCATCGACAGACTTGGACCTAGGGATAGACCAATGCATAACAGGGATTCTTGCCAAGCTTGAAGTACTGATTTGAGTAATCGCTGCCGCGATAACCAACAGACCGCTGCCGCGACAGGTGCTGCCGCAGCAGGCACGACGACAGAACAGAGTTTCCTAGACTTTGCAACACCTACACTACTGAGCAATTCAATACCGGCCCATTCTCTCTATCTTGATTTTAGTACTCTTTATTTTCAGTATTCTTTATATTTTCGTGACAACAATTTAAACTATTCTTTTTCTTTTCGTGCAGTAATCCAAGGTGAAGCTATTAGCCCTGTCCTTGTGGAGACGATATCCGATACTTCCGTATCACTTTACTACTTGCGTCGTGTACATTTGCACTACATTGCTATAGACACTTTTACACGCAACAAGTTTTTGGCGCCGTTGCCGGGGACTGGCAACATAACTTTACCCTACCTTTTACTGCATTCTTTTTATTTTTCTGTTTTATTTTTCTTGGATTGTTCAACCTGTGCTTTTCACAAGGTTTTCTGTTTATGCGCAGATCGAGACGAGGAGAGAACCTGAGTATCCAATAGACCCTGAAATCGAACGCTCGTACAATCTTAGGAACCGACTTCGCTTCGTATTATCCAGAAATGAATACCTCGAAGAACAGTTAGAGTCCATGAACAACCAAGGGAATCCTCAGGATAATGACAATCATGCCGGAGAGAGAAGGAACGGTCCACCTGCCGATCCTCCTGTCGCTGCCGCACGCCGGTCATGCCGAGACTACGTGCTCAATGATCATGTAGAACTGGAAACAACCCTGCCAGACGTAAATGTTGACAACTTTGAGCTGAAACCTGTTATGTTCAGCATGATCAACAACGCTGGCCAATTTAGTGGTGCTGCTACTAAGGATGCTAGGGAGCATCTGAAAACGTTCCAGGAAATCTGTGGTTCATTTAGACTACCAGGAGTTAATCTGGAGATACTGAGGCTTCGGTTTTTTCCTCATTCATTGAGGGACAGAGCAAAGACTTGGTGGAATAAACTAACGCCGGGTTCAATACGAACTTGGGCAGACTTAACTCGTGAATTTTTGTCTCGTTTTAATCCTTCACACTTATCTGAGAGATTACATAATGAAATTGCTACTATTCAACAGGAAGAAGACGAGCCGATGCACGAGGTCTGCGATAGATTTACCACTCTCTTGAGGAACTGCCCGATGTATGAATTCCCCGTTTGGAACCAGGTAACTAAATTCTACAATGCTGCCAATTTACAAACTCGTATCAGAATTGATTCGGCAGCAAATGGATTACTGTTGGACAAAGAATCAGAAGAAGCAATGGCAGTATTGAAAAATCTGGCGAAGAATGAGGAATCCTACGGCAAGAAGAGGGGGTAAATGAGTTCTAGCTGTAAAGGATTATGAGGCCGACAGCTCATTAAAATCACAGGTGGCATACCTCACTAAGGCGATGAAAAAGCTCTTAAAAGAAGATTCACAGCCTGTCTATTCTGCTGAAGAGGTATGCGAAACTTGCGATGGAAATCACAGTTCGGAGGAGTGCCCGTTACAGTTAGAAGAAGGGATGTATGTTGGGAACTACAATAAGCAGAATTATAACTCCAACAACTACAATCCCAATTGGAGAAAGGATCCCAAGTTCTCTTGGAGCAATCCTAATAATGCCCTGAATCCGCAAGCACAGAACACTCAGAACCAGGGAGGACCTAGATTACTGACTCGGCAGCAACTGCAGCAGCAGCAGCAACAGCCACCACCTGCCACGACTAGTATACTGGAGCAGACCCTGGCTAAGTTTATGTCTCAAACAGGAACCTACATTGAGAACATGAATCACTTCGTCAAAAAGACTGAGACATTCATGGATACAACAGAGATGCGAATGACTAACCATGAAGCTACTCTGAAATCACTAGAGACACAGATGGGTCAGATTTCCCAGCATGTTAAACCAAGGCAGAATGGAGGATTTCCTAGCAATACTGAAAATGCTAGATAGGCAACACATGAGCAGTGTAAAGCCATCACTACTAGGAGTGGGAAGAAATTACCAGGGCCAGAGAAGGAAGCTGAAACAGTTAAGAAACCAGCCTTGGAGTCACCTACCGAGGAAGCTGCCCCGGCAGACGACAAGCAGCCTGCTGCCGATGAACCTGCCGATGAACCTGTCACGACAAGTTCCGTTCTTATATACTTGGAACGAAGGTCATAGTCCACACAGACCATTCTGCATTGAAATATCTGTGCACCAAAAAGGATGCAAAGCCTAGACTGATACGTTGGATTCTGCTACTGCAAGAGTTCGACCTTGAAATCAAGGACAAAAAGGGGACAGAGAATCAAGTTGCAGATCACTTGTCAAGGTTAGAGAAGGGAAAAAATCTAC
This sequence comes from Hibiscus trionum, assembly GCA_030270665.1. Lineage (NCBI taxonomy): Eukaryota > Viridiplantae > Streptophyta > Magnoliopsida > Malvales > Malvaceae > Hibiscus > Hibiscus trionum. Next base: position 2,618,578 of record BSYR01000004.1, read on the forward strand.
CGGCAGACGAGGCACACATACTAGAGACCTTCCCTGATGAGCAGCTGTTTGCTGCCACAATCACTGCCGCGACAGCCATGGCAGCAAGTAAGTTTTCTGAACTCCCCTAGTATGCTGATTTCGTTAATTTTTTAGTTAGCGGAATAACTCCTCCTGACCTTAATTACCAAGCTAGGAAGAGGTTCCAAAATGATGTTAAGCATTATTATTGGGATGAACCTCTTCTTTTCAAATACTGTGCAGATCAGGTTATTATGAGATGTGTACCACAGGATGAACAGGAAGCTATACTACATCACTGTCATGCTTCACAGTATGGAGGATATTTAGGAGGTAACAAAACTGCTGCCAAGGTTTTGCAGTCAGGATTTTACTGGCCATCAAAGTTTAAGGATTCCCAAACATTCTACAAAAACTGTGATAAGTGTCAAAGGACTGGAAACATCTCAAGGAGACACGAGGTGCCGCTGCAAAATATTCTTGAAGTCGAGATCTTCGACGTTTGGGGGATAGACTTTATGGGACCATTCCCAACTTCATGTGGGAACTTATACATCCTTCTTGCAGTAGATTATGTGTCCAAATGGGTTGAAGCAGTCGCCACTCAGAAAAACGATGCCAAGACGGTTCAAAGGTTTTTGCAAAAAAACATTTTTTTCCAGATTCGGCATCCCTAAGGCGATCATCAGTGATGAAGGGATGCATTTTGACAATAGGGTTATAGCTGCTGCCTTGAAAAAGTATGGTGTCAAACATCGGATCGCAACAGTATACAACCCTCAGACCAATGGACAAGCTGAAATATCCAACAGAGAGGTTAAGAACATTCTTGAAAAGATGGTAAAGCCAACTAGGAAGGACTGGTCTCTACACCCCAATGATGCATTATGGGCCTACAGGACAACGTTCAAAACTCCATTGGGAATGTCTCCCTATCGGCTGATTTATGGGAAAACGTGTCATTTACCTGTCGAGATTGAGCACAGAGCATAATGGGCCATCAAGGCAGTTAATATGGACTTGGAAAAAGCAGGACAGAAAAGACTACTTGATCTGAACGAAATTGAAGAAATTCGAACAATGGCCTATGACAACGCAAGAATATACAAGGACAAGACCAAGAAGTGGCATGACAAGAAGTTGCTGCCACGACAGTTCTGCCCAGGGCAGCTTGTGTTGCTATTTCACTCTAGGTTGAAGCTCTTATCCAGGGAAGCTGAAATCTAGATGGTCTGGCCCATTCCAAGTGGTACATGTTTTTCCACATGGTGCCATCACGATCAGATCTTTAAAAGACGGGCACCAATTCAAAGTGAATGGACAACGATTGAAGCATTATCAGGGGACTGAAGCCCCAAGAATGCATGAAGTGGTTACTTTAGGAGATGCCCCACCTGGCATCCCTAATTTAACCTAAACTTTATTTTTATTATTTATTATTTATTTAATAGGTAATTAGAGTTATTTTATTTTAGGAATTAAAGTTTTTAATTTTATTATTTTCAGGAAATAAAGGAGACAAGGAAAAGAGGAGAAGTGAATCCAGCCCACCATTTTCCATCAGCCCAAAAAGCCCAACTTTTGGACGCTGTCGCGACAGACGCAGAAAATACAGCCTGTCGACACGTTGTCGCGACAGACACGCAAACGCGTAACAGACACGCAGCATACACGGAAACACGTGACAGACGCGTCAGAAACCGCGTAACAGCTGGCCCTGTTATTCGCGCCTACCGTTACAGCTCCAACAGCTGGCCCCGTTTACTTTTCATTTTTCACTCACTTCTACTTCTTCTACTTGCTTCCTCTACAATTTTTACTTGCTTTCATTTTCATTTTCATTTTCTTACACAATCCTTGCAACCATGTCTTCTAGAAACACCCGCAGAAGTGCTGCTTCAGGCTCTGCCCCGACAGCATCCACCCAACGATCCTTCCAGATTCGTGACATGTGGGAGGAAAAGGGCTTTATTTACACTTCCAAGGAGGGGAACCTGGGACTGCAGTCATTCATAGCAAAGAAAATCAGAGCCCTGCAGTGGCAGCTATTCGCAGAACAGCCAGAGGAGATGAATGTGTCTCTGGTCCGAGATTTTTATGCTGCCATCGACAGCAGACACGCGACAGCAGTCATGGTGAAAGGAAGAGAGGTGCCCTTCGATCCAGAATATATCAACACTCTCTATGTCTTCTATGTGGGCATAAATGAAGATGGTCACCAGCAATTTCTGGAGAGCCTCGACCCTGCTGCCTACGACGCTGTCATGGCAGAGCTCACGGAAGAAGGAACCCAGTGGAACATGGATCCGAAGAACCCAAGGACGGTGAAGAGAGTTCAACGCACCTCGGAGGCCAAGCTATGGAACGCCTTCATCAAAAAGAGAATTATGCCCTCCTCGCACAACACAACCGTAGACCAACCTAGGTTAGCCCTCATTCATTCTATACTACATGAGAGGCCGATTAAAGTGGGTAGATACATCCGGGAGAGCATATTGGAATGCGCACACCGGCCGACAGGACCACTCTTCTTCCCCTATCTCATCACCGCCCTCTACCGCGGCCATCATGTACCAGAAGCTGCCACAGATCTAAGAGTCCAAGAGAAGGGCTGGATAGAAAGAAATCTACTCAGCCTGATGGAACTCACTGTTGCCACCCCGATGTCATCCTTCGATCCTACTGCCACAGCAGTAGAGACGACAGCACCCAGCGACACCGACCCTGCTGCCACAGAACTTAGGCAGAAAACAACAGCAGCCCCTGCAGCCGACGTCTCCTCCCAGATCCTTGCTGCCCTACAAAAGATGAAGGAACGACAGCTCAGCCTCATGAGCTTCATCAGGGATTTCACCACAGCCACGGTACAATTTATTCAAACCTCTCTTAATTTTCCTGATGATGTATTTCCTGCCTTCCCAAACTAGTATTTTGCATCCACCACCCCTGCACATACCCCTACACCTGCTGCCACGCCCCAAACACAACTGATGTGTCCACGCCAACCCCTGCCCCAACAGCTGCAGGCGGCAGCCGCACAACCAACACTTCTGCCAGGGGGACCAAGAGAAGAATGTCGTCCGACGAACTCGATGCATACATAGCAGGCTTCTCCTCTTCTTCAGTCTGGGCAGAATCCTATGGCGAACCCTCCGTAAAGAGGAATTTGTCCAAAGAGTTCACACCAGTAAAGCGGCAGAATATAGTGGCAGAAAAGAACAAGGTAGACAGCGGCAGTGGCAGCGACATCGACAATGAGAGCAGTAGCAGCTCCGATGTTCAGGTAGTGGAGAAACCTCCCCACATCTCCCCTACCTGCATTCAACCGCCAAGGGAGGCCAAAACGAAGAACACCTCTGCCTCCCCCATCCGCTAGCCAGCACCAGTCAAGAAGGCCCCTGCCCGCCGACAGATCCGACTCAACAGCGATGACGACAGCAACTAAATTTTAAGTTTCTTATCTTATATTGATTTCTACCTCTTTATATATTTTGTGATGTAATTTTCATTTTCTTTTAATTGTCATTTGCATTGAGGGCAATGCAACCCTCGAGTTTGGGGGTGGCATCCCTCCATTAATGGAGTCTTGTTTTAGTTTAAAATTCGTGTCTTTTACTTAGTTTATTTTTGCTTAAAAAAAATGATGATGAAAATTTTGGCTTAAGCCTTTTGAACTGAACTTAACTGCCGTGACAGCCTCTGTCGTGGCAGTGCCTTTAGGATAGTTTTAGGAACAGTTTAGAGCCTTGCTATAGTTCTGAAACTTAAACACCATTTGTGACTCTTATATTGTCTAGAACTTTACTGGTAAACTAGAATAGGGAAAAGCTTAGTACTTGAATAGCCCCTAGAGGTGCCTAACACTGGCTCTAGGAAAAGAAGTTAAGAAAAATAGACTCTTACAGCTAGAGGTGCCCAAAACCGGCTCTAGGAAGTTAGCTAGAGGTGCCTGAAACCGGCTCTAGTCAAACTTAAGCTTGAAAATTAGAATCGAGTCTGCATAAAAACTAAATGAGCCTAAAAATTGCCTCCAAAAAGATGAAATTTGGCATAAAAATTCAAGTTAGAAGTTTCAGCTATTCTAGTAAGCTAAGTGAGTCTAGACATATAATTGTTCACAAAGCATGCACACACTACACGAGAATTATAGCATGGTTCCGAATAAATCATGAATTATCCGACAAGGTGTTGCTTGCAATGGGGAATGAAATGGTAGGTAAGGGAAGTTCATTGTTTTAAGCCAAACAAAAAATTTTGTTTTTCTTTGTTAGGTCTGAATTGCTTGAGGGCAAGCAAAAACTTGAGTTTGGGGGTGTGTTGAGTGTGTAAAAGTTCTATATTTTACCCCCTATTTAACCCATATTTCTGCTGCATTCAAGCATAATTCATTGCATTTAGGTTAGATTTCAGTTTTACATCACAAATATATTAAATGGCACATTTTCTACTGAAATTGGTTGCTTTTGCAGGTAGCTGCTGTAGCATATGGAAGGCAATAGAAAAGCAGACGATGGGCAGTGAAGAAGCATAGCTGGAACTGGATGTGCAGACGTGAAGGACGAAGCTGCCATGGCCGCTGCCGTGGCAGCCAAGGACGACAGCGATAGTGAAGGGAAGAAAGTGAAGTGGACCTCGAAAGAAAGAGAAAATTAAGCCCATCTGTTGTGGAGTACCCTTATATTTTTCCGAGCCCTAGATCAGAATGAAGGCCAAGCCCAAGGTTCAAGGAAGAAATCCCAAGAAAGAAGGAAGGACGAATTAAAAACTGGTGCTCTGAAGATTTAGTCTTTATTAGAGTTGTACTTTAATTTAAAGTTGTATTCTTGCCATATTAGAAAACTTGAACCCAAGGCCTATATAAAGGCATGTAATTCGACCTAGGAGAGAACAACATCACCATTCTCTAGCCTTCTTCCCCAAACCCTAGCCGTTTTCCCTTCTTCACCATGTTCTAAACTTACCCTAGGGCTAAGGGTTGCTTTGTAAAGTAGTTGCAAGGATTGCATTGTTTTAGGATTTTCTTTGTTTAATAAAATTACTTCAAGTTCGCTTATTCTGGTTTTCAACATCTTGCAAAAGTTTCGGGAGAGCATTGTGAGATTATCTATTTACTTAATATCGGGAGAGTTAAGTATACGAAAGGAATAAGTGTGGGTTCTCTAGTTTATAGTTGAACTATCTCGGACCTAGGGATAGGACGAGGTTAAGTGGCTAAGGAAGAATTCAACAACATCGGTGTTCATCATTCAATTCACGCCGGGAGGTATCATCAAAGACGTGTTCATCGACAGACTTGGACCTAGGGATAGGCCAAGGCACAGCAGGGATTCTTGCCAAGCTTGAAGTACTGAGTTGAGTAATCGCTGCCGCGATAACCAACAGACCACTGCCGCGACAGGTGCTGCCGCAGCAGGCACGACGACAGAACAGAGTTTCCTAGACTTTGCAACACCTACACTACTGAGCAATTCAATACCGGCCTATTCTCTCTATCTTGATTTCAATACTCTTTATTTTCAGTATTCTTTATATTTTCGTGACAACAATTTAAACTATTCTTTTTCTTCTCGTGCATTAATCCAAGGTGAAGCTATTAGCCTAGTCCCTGTGGAGACGATATCCGATACTTCCGTATCACTTTACTACTTGCGTCGTGTACACTTGCACTACATTGCGATAGACACTTTTACACGCAACAGTTGCCTTCCAAGTTAGAGAAAATTCATGATGTGTTCCATGTTTCGATGTTGCGAAGGTATAGATCGGATCCATCTCATGTTATGCCCGTTGAGGATATTGAGTTGAATTCATATTTTTCTTTTGATGAGGAACCAGTTGGAATTCTTGATTCTAGTAGCAAAGCTCTTCGTGGTAAGATGATTGAACTTGTTAAGGTGTTGTGGCGATATCGAGGAGTTGAGGAGGCTACGTGGGAAAGCAAGGCAGATATGATAACGCAGTTTCTGCACCTTTTTCCTTCAGGTAAAATTTCAAGGATGAAATTTCCTAAGTGGGGGAGAGTTGTAACACACCGGTTTTGGGCCTAGAGGTTTTAAAGGCGATTTAGGGTTCGATGAATATAGATTAGAGATCATTAAAATCTCCATAGAATCATCTTCTTTCATCTACTTTTGATTCCTAAAAGATGCCCATGGATTTCTACAACAACTAGCTAAAGTTTTCTTCAAGGATTTCTTCAAAATCATTGCAAATCAAGGGGAACGATTGTGTTAGAGGTGATCTTTCTTTTCTCTCCTCTAATCAAGGTTCTTTATTGAAATTCTCAAGTCCTTGGCTCTCTAGTTTTGTTTAATAACAAGATTTTGTAATTCAATCGATGAAAATTGCTAAATTAAGCTTTGTGAGATGATTTTTCAAGATTTTCGTTATGGTACTGTTTTGATTGATTTGAAGCCGATTTTTATCATAATTTGGATGTTAAATGATGTGGAAATAAAGGTTTTATGAATGTAATCCTGAAATGAGTTGGATCTCTAATTGTTAGATTGTTAGATTTTGGGTTTTCGAGGTGTTAGTGTGAAATCTTAGTTGTTTGAGGTATAAGATGTTGTTAGGTTGTTTTTAGATGTTTATTGATGATTAAAATTGGGTGGATGTGTTAGATTATGGCCGGGTTGAGTTTAGGGAGTGATTGAAGGTGATTTCAGTTGTTTTCGGATGGGTGTTTTGGTGTTTTGGGCAGAGCATCGAGATTATTTAAGTTGCTGGTGATTTTAATGCATTATGATGCATTAATCCTTTGTTCTTGTGTGGTATAAATAGGGGAGAATACATCGGAAGCAATCGATGAGGTTCTGGGGGCTTCAGACGCTTAATTTCGCGTCGACGAATCTTGGTTTCGCGAGTCGGTGAGTGAGAACTTGTTTTGCAGCTTTGAAACACTTTAAAGGTGGTTTTTGGGACATAGTGTAAGCATGAAACATTTTACTAAGTTCGGAAGTAAGTAAAAGAATTTTCTACCTCAGATTGTGCTATTATGAGTTTGTTGATGCAATTTATTTTAAATGCATGTTACTTACTGTTTAAAGTATGATTTGAAGTAAGCGATTTACTATTTTTGATGTTATATTGAAGAAGGACGCACATGGTAAGTGATCCTTGTAAGTATATGCTTATACTTGTATTTTGAAGCATGGTTTGATGCTTGGAAATGTGGTATATTGGTAATGCTTTGAAAACATTGAGGTTTATGTTAAATATGAATTATATTGGTAAGTGATGTTGTGAAATTGGTTTTTAAATGAAGTTGGATATAGTTAGTCGGCTATAGGATTGAGTTCACTATAAACAAGATGCCTTGGATGTTGAGAGGGTTTATACGGTGTACCAAATACTACATCCAAGTACCCTAACGATTGAGGAAAGTGTTTAATATCTCGTCTCTCGTTAGTGGGATTATACATCTACCAATGAGTGGTGTTGAGGGGTTTATATGGTGTACCGAATACTCCACCACGAGTGTCACAACGGTGGATTGTAGCTCCCATGTCTTATCCTTGAGATGCCGGTGAAAATGTATGAACTATTGGGACAACACTTGTGAATCCGTGTATCCGATGTAGTTTTGAGAAATGAGCATGTTGATGATCACTTGTGAGCCAATATAATTGATGATGTGTTATGAAATGCTTAAAGATGCATAATATGTAAATGCATGTTTTACTCTTTAACCTTTGCATATGGTAGCTATGCATGAGAAGGCTTAAGTTGAGTGCTAGCAATGGATTTGCTGTTGAGTTTATAACACATGAAGCATGATGTTTACTATGTTGTTTTGATCGAGTAAAATTCATGGTTTTAAAAAGGGCATGATGGTTTTTCAAAGGATGTTTAGTAAGTTGAAATGAGATTTCACTGTGAACATGAAAATAGTTTTCATGAATTGATGGTGTTTTGCTTTGAGCCTCATCACTAAGCCTTTTGTGCTTATGCTTTCATTTATCCATCAATACAGATAATTAAGGTTTTGGAGGCAGCGTGGAGCAAGGGATCACAAGAGACTTCTTTTGAGAATGTATGTTTCGGTTTAGACTATACGTAATAAGAGCAATGGGGGGATCCGTTGTGTTTTTGGGAGATTTGAGTAAACTCCTTGTTTAAGGAAGTCTTCCTTTCTGTTTTAGACTTGTAAATGACCTTTGGTTAATGGTTTGTGCCATATTATGCATTTTCGTATCTTGCTTGGCTTGTTTGATAGGTTACATGCCTATAGTTTGTCTTTGGTGCAATTGCCATGAAATGAGGTTGAATATGCCATGAATGATTGGGGATGGATGTTTAAATATGTTGTATGCATGTTGGAATGGTTTAGTATGGATTAAAGTGTGAAAAACCAGCAAAAAGTGTCATTACGGGCCCAGGTGTTCCGGTACACTCGAGTCTGTACCAAAACAATGAGCCTGAAATGGCCTATGGGTTTCGAAATAGGGATGATCTGTTCTGGTATGATTTGCCACTGGAAACCTCTGTTCCGAAACACATTAAAGGGTGTTTCAATACGGGCCCGTGTTTCGAGCCTTGTGAACCAGTTTCGGTACGCTTGTTTCGATACAGGGCTAGCCAGTACCGAAATGGCAGGCTGGTAAGTTATTTCATGGAATATTCTGAAGTTTCGATTCTTGGCGTTTTGGTCCCTGAATGTTGTGGATGCAATTAAATGGGTATGGATCATTGCTTGGAGTTGATTTTTGACAGAGATGCATGTAATGTGACTAATTAATGGTTGGTAACATAAAAATGACATAAGTCCCTATAATTTGGTAAAATTATAAAATAGTCCCTAAATTTTATTTGAATGCAAAATTGAGTTTCAATTCGTTGTCTGATCGAGTTGCAAATTGTTTCGCTACAATGTTTAACACTTAGGATCCTAATGAGCATCTAGATAAGATACAAAGAAAAATTAGGGTTATTTATTGAAGTAAACTTCCTGGTTTACTTCAATATTCCCCGTGTGACTCGTTCGGTTCGGTCTACCGTCTAGGCCGGATCGAGGGGGTTGCAATGAGCGTCTTCCACTTTCAAGAAGTTTGCATAAAGGAATTAACTCAAATATTACCACTTCCAAAGCAAGCAAGCAAAAAATAATCAAAGGGTCATATGAGCGTCCGCCACTTTCAAGAAGTGTGCACAAAGGAATCAGCTCAACGATCGTCGATTCCAAAGCAAGCAAGCAAAAATAAACAAATGGTCATATGAGCATCTGCCACTTTCAAGAAGTTTGCACAAAGGAATCAACTCAATGATCGCCGCTTCCAAGCAAGCGTGTAACACCCTAAATTTCGAACTAGGATAAAATGCCTTGTTATGGTTCTTAAAGAGATTTAAAAAGTGACCATAATTGTGAATAGTTGGACCGCATTAGAAAATTTGAGAATTGAAAAACTAAATGTAAGTGACCACAAAGATTAACCTACAAAATAAAAGTTTTGCATGCTAAATTATAAGATTTAGAAAGCCTTGATTGTGTGGCCTTGCTTAAGATGGTCCACGTGTATGAGATTGATCTTCAGAGGAGACAAAACTCTTGTCATCTTCTTTATTTTTCCTAACTTGGTCGAACCTTAGAGAGAGTGAGAGAGAGAGAGAGAACTTCCATGGGAGCTTGGTTTTAGAGCTTTGGCTAACCATTTTAAAGCTTGGATTTTCTTAGTTACTAAGATAGGTAAGCAACCTTCTCTTCTTGCAACTTGAATTAAAAGGTCATAAGGTCTTACTTTTATGAAATTGTTGTTAGAATTGGAATTCATTCGAAAGCTTTATCATGATCCTAAATCTAATACCAAATTGTTTGAATTGTGATAGAATTTTTAGTACTCAATTCTGGAAGATTGAATGTACGTATGACCTTCTAGGTGCAATTGAGTTACAATTGAGGCTATGAACAATTGGAAATGCATGTTAAGTGATGTTCAAATGTTGTCATTGTTGCTGGAAATGATGAATTGACTTAGGAAGTTAGTTGAATTCAATACGAAATTGAATGAATAGCTTAATTGAAGTGTTTTGTCAATTAAATTTAGGGGAGGGACTGTTTTAATGGTTTTTGAGCTATATGGAGATTTAAATTATAAGTTTAAGGCTGCTCCAAGTGTTCATATGTTTGTTTAAGAACTGTTTTCCACAAATAGGACTTTAAGGACTGTCTTGAAGCATGAGTGAGTGGACAATTTTAACAAGGCAGAACTGTATGAAAATGCAACATAGGGGACTGTTTTTTAGTATGTGATGTGCATATAGGAGAAATAGAGCAGCCATGCTAGTACTCGATGGCCGGCAACCAACACTAAAGTCGATGTTACCGCAGATCAAGCCATAATGATGAAAGAAAACTAGAGAGAAAAATTAGGATACAAAACCTTGTGACGTTAATTGGTTAGCCTCTTGTTCAATGCATGTGTAGGAACCCAAATTCGTCCTGCCTAGTATACAAATCCTAACACAAACCCAATTACCCAAATACTAACCAAATAACCCAATCCCACAAGGCCAACTTACCAAGCACAACCCAAAAATTGTAACCTAAACTAAATTTAACCTAGCCCTAATCTGCTCTAACCCTAGCCACCGTCGCCAGCCAATATAACCCCCAAATAAACTAAATCCAAACCCTAAACTAAACCCTAAATACCCTAATTGAGTCTCAACTAAAACCCTTAATCTAACCCATCATGTCCTCTGCAACACTATCCATCGTTTAACCCCTCAATCAAATTCACCGCCCTAAACAGTCCTTTTTAGCCTTTTATCTTCATCCCTCTACGCCACCGCCCAAATTCAGGACCATTAGACCTCCACCAATCCTAAAAAAATCGATCTGAAGCCTTATAAATAGAGGCATGATCTGCAAAAAGAGGGAAATGAGAGATCATATCGGAGAAAATAAAAAAAAAACAAGAAAAGAAAAGCAAGACAAAAAAACCAAAGAAGAAAGGTAGAAAATTTGAAAAAAAAAAGCTTTTGGTTGAGGGATTTGAACCACCTAGGATGAGTTTAAGGGAAATCAGACCTCAGGTTTTGCTCCAGAAGATAAAATTGAATCGTCCCATCCATGGCAGTTTGTGATTGAGGGATGGTCGGCGTTCGGGGTTCAGAATAGAGAGCTCGAGAGCCTTCAAAGAGTTTTGAGAGTTTTTAGAGTTTAAGTTATAAAACAAATCTTTTTTGTCTAAAAGGGTATGTATACAATCCTGAAAATGATGTCATTTTGGGCGTCACTGTTTAGGCTCAAAACAACGTCGTTTCACGCTTGTACCCGCATGGTGACCCGACCTGAGGGAAGGATCCGCACAATTTTAATGAAAACAAAAACATTTCACTTTCGTCCTTACAGTTCCATTTCCCTTTCAATTTCTTCCCTCTCGCCCTTCTTTTCATGTAATTATGTTACTTGATTTCTGTGTTCTTTCATTTTAATCTTTTTACTTTTGTTTATTATTATTGTTATTATTAATATTAATATTTTTATATTATTATTAGTAGTAGTAATAGTAGTAGTATAATTAATATTATACTATCTTTTACTATTATTATTGTTATAACTATTACTATTAGTATTTATTAATTTTCTATAGTTTAATGATACATATTTTATTTATATTAGTATTCTGGATCTATTCATATATATATATATATATATATATATATATATATATATTATACATGAATTTGGTTTTAATTAAGGTTTTTCTTAAAAAACAGTATTCTCTATTATTGATCATCGTGAAAAGCACGCCTCAAACTTAAAGGGGCATTGTTTTGTCGGTTATTCTCTAATGTAAGAATGTTATTTTAACAAAACTTTGTATTTAGGATTCTCGATAAAAAACAATATTCTTTTATGTCTTGAGCTCAGAGAGATGTAATTTTTTATCTTAATTGAAGGATTATTCTTTTAAATATTTTTTAAAAAAAAAGATTTGTACTCATTTAGGGATCATATTTCTAAATCATATTCAAATTTTTAATTTCCAACACTAAGACACTACACAACTGACTAGGTACCGATTTTGGGCATTGTGGGGATGCTCATCCTTCCTTACATATAACTGACCCCTGAACCTATTTTCTAATTTTGCATATCAAAATTCATTGTTTTAGTAAAAATGAAAAAAAAAACAAGTTTTATAAAAATGATGGGTTTTCAGGTGATCTAATCTAACCTAAATTAACAGATTGGTGGCGAATTCGTTAAAACAAATTTTCTTAATAACGTCAAACACGCGAGCCCATTGTTACATCTTGGCGACTCCTTTAGGATCCTTTTTTAGAAAGTTGAGCCACAAGTCGATTACTTTTTGTCTTAGTTAGTGAATTTACGAATTCAATTTAATTTAACTTAAGATCCCTGGATTTTTATAAATGCTTTAATAAAATTCGTTCTTCCAATTTTTTCCCATATCATGAGCTTTGCGCCCGAGCTTCGTCCCTTGAAAGTGGGAGAGAGAAGATATTCATTAGTGAGGTCTCCACCTCCATTTAGGATAGTGGATCACTTCCAAGGTACATTTGTACCTTTATCTTCGTGAGATCCTCATTTTCGTGCAGATCTAGCGAAATGTATCCCCTGAATTGAAATTGCTAGCCTTAGTAGGCGACAACAAATATGGTTCAGGTACCTCATTTAGAACCAAACCACCTATAGTGAGAGACTCAGTTTATTTTATTTCTTTCAATTTATATTTTCTAATTTCAGTTTCAGTTTTTCAGCAACGAAGCATGTAACTAGATACCATGCGAATAGGATTTATTTTCCGCAGAATGAAGCATGTAACTAAATACTATGCAGATAGGGCTTATTATTATTTTTGTAATAAAGTATGGAGGTAGAAATCATGATTGGGTAGGATTACTTTTAAACGAAAAAATCATATCAACATGTAGGTTCTATACCTTTTGTGTTACCCCCTTGACCCAGTATAACCGATTTACCGACTCGAGCGAGTTACACGGGGATTACCGAAGAAAACCCATGAAGATTTCCCCCAATAACTGACCCTTTTTTTCTTTTTAACTTACCTAGATGCATTTAGTATTACCTAAGGTGATCATACATACAACGGAAGAAGATACAACGAAATTCAACTTCGATTCAATTAACGAAAGCTCGATAACTAGGATTAGGGACCATTTTGCAAATTGTCTTAAATTACAACCCAAATTCACAATTGACTTTACAAAAATGTAATTAAGTCCATTCAAAATGTACATGTGATGTTTTGTCTCAAACCAAGTTCATTTGCATCCTCAATTAAACGTTTACAACATTTAGAGACTAAAACGTAAATCTGTAAAACTACAAGGACTTACATGAAATTAGATTTACCAATCCTCAATTAGTCAAGTTCAATGCATACATGTCAAATTTTAGCTCTAAAAGATCATCCAAACTCATTCAATTGCAAACATAACAACTAGAGACCAAATTGTAACATTTTTAAACTTTGCAAAAAATCCACACTAAAGGTTTAGAAACCTTTGGGAAAGGTTTCAAAACTTTATTTCCAATAACCCAAAATTCTCAAAATTTTCCTCAAGGTTTTGATACCTCTTCCCAGGTGTCGAAACATGTTTGTAGTTTCGTAAAATCTGCACATTTGGAACACTATGATACCTCCCTAAACATTTTCGGATCAATCCCAAACATCACATATGACTCAAACAACAATATCTCAGCAATCATACATCAACATATCAACCAACAACCACTTCAATATAAAAACGCAAGCATTTCGACAACAAAGGTAAAACCTATAGGTATGATTTTCTACCCAACATGCTTGTAATTCCCAACAACCCCAAATCAAGCATAATCCAAACATCGAAGGCCATTTACAAGTCTTATAAGCCAACACAAACTTTCAACAAACCGGGAAGTTCAAAAGACATAATCTCAATTCATTATTAACCCTCATTTCCCTTATTGTGTATTAGTATAATTACGGAAATCATACTTGAGCAAATACACTTCTTAAAACTCTTTCTTCTACCCCACGCTGCCTTTGGAAAGCTACTTTTCTACATTGTTGAAAAACAAGAGCGTAAGCATAAATGCTTAGTGAGGGTCGCTCGATTAAAAACCACAACAACGCATTTTAAAACCATTTATCCAATATAAATCATTTTTCATCACGCTCAAATAATTCTCATGCTTTAGATCTCTTCCAAAGCAAAGTAAAATATCTTTTAAAGCACACGTATCATAAATCTCATGTTTTAATCACAAAGCAAATCTCAATGCAAGCTTCTCATGCTTGAACATCATAAAACACATCTCAAAATAGAATCTCATGTATAAATCTCATTATACAAAACCATTATAAACCATGATACATATAATCTCGTATATTGGCATTAAAAGTGACCTGGATGGAATCTACCCCCATCCTTAGATAGCACTACCCTATCCATAAATGTTCGGATATGCGGATACCTTGATGGTACTACCCCCATCAAGTCTCATGGTGAAATATACCCTCACCTTAATCTCACTTCGGCCGGGATGACACTACCTCCATTGCCCATTGGTGATAGAATTTACCCCTATCACTCGCAACACAATATAATCTACCTCTATTGTGTAACCGAAGAATTTGTCTCACTTACGAATTTTGTATATTATAGTGCACTTCTCATCATATTGGTCGACCAATTATATCCTACAATATTAAGTCTCATCACTTTGCCAATATACACTTTAAACCATGTTACATCATTGTTTTTCATTAAACCATGTATTATTATCAAAATATAAACATATGCATTAAACCATGTATTTAGGCATTTTCTCAAATATGTTGCATACCATTTTCTAAACACATGTATTATCAAAATATAAACATATGCAACATTTCTTACTTCCAAAACATGCATATCAAAAGATAAACACAATTATTATCAAAACAATGGGTAAAAAAAATCTATCTTCAAAATATGAGCATGAAATTAATAAAAAATAGAAACAAAAAACCGAGAGAGAAATCTACCATACTTACTTCCGAGCTTAGATTAGCATTTCAAGCTCAATCTAAACCCCCAAAAAGTGTTCACAAACCTTTGAAAAGGTTTTAAAACCATTTTCACTCACAAACAATGCTTCACCCACTTTGCCGAAGCGATCTCAAGCATCCAATGCTATCGAATCTTCTTCTAACGATGCCGGATCCAATTCTCCTATTTTTCCCACACTAATAGAGAGGATGAATGCAATTTTAGGCATCTAAAACTCATCTAAACTTCTTCTATCAATAAACCAACAAGCGCCCCTTTATAACAATTGAAAACATCGCCAAAACTCATATAAACACCTACCAGTCTTTACCCATCGAATTAAACATCTAATCATCATCATTTTACATCTAAAATCATCCTCCAAACAACCTTATAGCTCGAGCATTCAATTAACCATAAAAATAGCCCAAACACCACTTTTCCAACCTAAAAATATAACAATTCACCTAGTTTCGGGATTCTATTGATAAAACCCAATTATCAACATTATTAAACATCAAGATTATGGTTAAAATTAATCTAAAACCTAGAAAAATCAGTCCAATTCAATTCTCAATTAATCTCATCAATTAAATCACCATTAAAGCTCGATTTAATCAAGATATCAACATTTATTAATCAAATCAAGTTAGAAACCAAAACAAAAGAGTTAAGAACTTGAGAATTTCAATAAAGAACCTTTGATTACAGGAGAATCAAGAAGATCACCTCTAATAAGTTGTTTTTCCCTTGATTGGCTTGAAAGTTTCAAGAAATCCAATGAGATTTGTTGTAGAAAATTAAAAATCACTTTAGGAAATAAAAAATGAAATCAAATCAATTGGTTCCTCATCATTTTTATGAAATAAATTTAGTTTGGTAAGTAGAAAATTAGAGAGAAAAGATGATAGAAAAAGAGAAGTTACGTAAGAAAATGATTTGGCTTTTTAGGAAATCTTTTTATTAAATCCTTTTTATTATTATTAATAAACCATTTTAAAACCATTCTAAAATTATTAAAAATAAGGGAAAAGCTGATAATACACTTTGGTATAATAGATCCCTAAACATTCTAACTTTTGACACCTTTTTAATTTAGTCACCAAAACAACTTAATAAATTTTACAATTTAGTCACAACTTTTAAAATTGTCAATTAAACCAATTTATTTTTGCCAAATTGAGTCCATCAAAACCTTTAAAATATTATTCTAATATTTTAGAATATTTTCCACATTTTTATCTCGCCCAAAAATCATTTAACCGATTAAATTCCTGAAACTAGACTGACAGCCTAACCCGGCTCGCCCACACCGTCTAAACAACCCGGCTAACTCCTAGGCCTAAAATCGAGACGTTACAACTCTCTCCCACTTAAGATATTTCGTCATCCAAATTTACCTAGAAAAAAAAAATAAGATATCGTTCCTTCTAATCTTCCCACTTTCTTGTGTGGCCTCCACACCTTATCGTCACCACAACATCTTTACCATCTCGGTAACTTCATCACAAAGAACACCACCATAGGCATCCACAATTTCCTCAAAGGACTTCGCTATCAAATGACTAAACTAGAAAGCCATATATTTCCAAAACCAAACTTGGTTATTCCCAAATAAAACAATTTGAACTCTTGAAAACCGATCTTTAGCATCTTCCACAAACCTCAAGACCCTGGAGCACATCCTTGCAAAAATTAACTTACATAAGCCACCTTTCTTACGCCAATTCCTCGCCGGGTGTCTGAAAAGTTATTTGTAAGTGTGAACATATGTATGCATGATCACCTACATACCCTCATGAATGTCTATGAATATGGATGCAAAGATCTAATGTCATGCCCAAATGTATGCACGTACCAACATATTTAAATATGTATACATATAAGTGTTTTTGCAATGTGCATTTTTAATTATTCACACTTACTAAAAACATTCCCAGAACCAATGGACCAACTCGCTCCAATACCTCATAAGGTCCAATAAACCTTAGACTCAACTTGCCTTTCCGACCAAACCTTCATTAAAATCCAATGTTAAACCATTATCTCAACATCATTAAACATCAAAATCATGATTAGAATCAATAAAAAAACCCAACAAAACAGATCCCATTCAAAAATCACATAAATCCATCAATTAAACCTAGATTTAATCATATTACACAATTAAATCATAAAACCTCATTCGAAAACATATATAAAGGATAAAAACTTGGAAACTTCAATAAAGAACCATTCATTAAAGGAGAAGAACGAACCTCACCTTCAATGATTGAAATCCCTCTCAATTGGATGATTTACTTCTTGAAAAACAAAGGAAATCAATAAGATTTTGTAGAAACAAGTTAGGAAATCTATTAGGAATCATTAGTTTAAGAAAACAAGATCATTACCTCAAATATTTGCTAGAAAATAAGTGTTTTGTTGAAGAGATTTTGAGAGAAAAGTTTGGAGAATAGAAAATCACGTCAAATTGGTTTTTGTGTTAAAATAACTACATTCCTTTAATTAATTTTTTTAATCATTTAATTAAAACACTTTAAAACTAATCCAATTGAGTGAAAAATCTGATAAAAACACTTGGGTATATTAGCTCCTTAAAGATTCAAAGTTTTGACTGTTGCGTGTAAAAGTGTCTATCGCAATGTAGTGCAAGTGTACACGACGCAAGTAGTAAAGTGATACGAAGTATCGGATATCGTCTCCACAGGGACTGGGCTAACCCTTTCCTTCGCTATCTGCACAAGGGGAAAAGAATAGATTAAGATATTTGTCACGAAAATAATGAAGTAAACGTAAATAAAAAGAATAAAGATATCAAGATAAAGAGAATGGGCTGGTATTGAATTGCTCAGTAGTGCAGGTATTGAATCGCTTAGGAACTCCAGTTCTGTCGTCGCGCCCGTCGCCGACAGCACCTGTCGCGGCGGCTGTCCGTTAGCTGTCGCGGCAGCGAACACTAACTCCGTACTTCAAGCTTGGCAAGAATCCCAGATCTGCCTTGCCCTATCCCTAGGCACAAGTCTGTCGATGATCACGTCTTTGATGATACCTCCCGGCGTGAATCGAAGGATGAACACCGATGTGTATGAATTCTTCCTTAGTCACTTAACCCCGCCCTATCCCTAGGCACGAGATGGTTCAACTATAAACTAGAGAACGCACTCTTATCTCTTTCGTATACTTAACTCTCCCGATGCTAAGTAAATGGATAACCTCACAATGCTCTCCCGATGCTCTTGCAAGAGATTAAAACCAAGATAAAAGAACTTGAAATTTATTTTATTGAACTTGAAAAATCCTAAAACAAAGCAACCCTTGCAACTACTTTACAAAACAACCCGTGGCCCTAGGGGGTTTTAGAACATGTCGGTGACAGGTAAACGGCAGGGGGGTTTTGGTTATCGGTTATGGGGTAGAATGAGGGATATCCCCTCCTAGGTTAAAACTATGCCCTTATATAAGCTTTGGGCTCAAGTTATCTAAGGTAATAAGGATTACAACTTTAATTAAAAGTAAGATTCTAATAAAGACTTAATCTCTAAGTATCCTACTTTGCAGCCGCCATCCTTGTTTCTAGGAATTTACTCTCCTTGAGCTTTGGCTTGTCATATCTTTTGATCCGGGGCTTGGAAAAATATTTGGCTTTCACACGACAGACGAGCAGATTTTTCTCTATCTATCGAGGTCCACTTTACTTTTCCTCTTCATAAGGTTGCTGTCACCTTGCTGTCACAACAGGTCCATGACAGGTTCGTCTTCTTCGGCTGCTTGTCCAGTTCAGCTCTTCTGCTTATCTGCCCTGGGCCTGCCTTCATCGTCAACCATGGCAGATACCTACAAAAACAGCCATTTTTAGTAGAATCTGCGCCATTTAATATATTTGTGATGTTTTGTTGTAAACTGACCTAAATGCAATGAATAATGCTTGAATGCAGCAGAAATATGGGTTAAAAAAGGTGTAAATAATAGAACTTTTAAACACTCATCATTGACCCTTTTTCAAAACAGTAACTAAAACAATTTTACACTTTTACATTTTGGTCACTAGTCCCAAAACGTCAAATTTCCAAAACTCATTTTCCAAAATTGATTTCACCAAAATCTTTAACATATTTAATATAGATTTTAGAACATTTTCCAATATTTTTATCCTTCCAAAAAATACATATTCCAATTTAAATCCTGAAACTGACTCAAATAACTAACTCGGTTCTCCTGAACTGTCTAATCTTTTTCGGTTAACGTCTAGGCCCAAAATCGGGGCGTTACAAAGTGAGTAAAACAAAGAAAAAATAACCCAAGCAGCTTGAAGTTTGGTGCGAGCAGCTTGAGCAAAAGTTTAAAGTTGTAGAAGGGGTAGATGCATTTTGAGAGGTTGATCCAAGATAATTGAGGCTAGTCCCTGGTCTGGTTTTACATCCAAAGTTCAAAATGCCGGTTTGGAAAGTTCAATGGAGAAAGCTCTCCGTTCGATCTCCTCAGCATGTTCTGCCGAAAGATGATGGGGCATATTGGTAATGATAAGCTTTTGATTCAGTGTTTTTAGGACAATCTGAAAGGGTATACTTCCAGGTGGTACAATCAGCTTAGCCCGGATAAAATACAATCATGGAAGGATTTGGCTAGAGCCTTTTACGGAAAAATAAAAACATATAATATCCATTCCTAAAGTTGAACCAGACCGTTTAACACTGCAAACCATGAAGAATAGGTTTAACGAGAGCTCTAGACAATATGTGCAAAGGTGGAGGGATGTTGCAGCGCAAGTACATCCACCACTATATGAAAGAGAGATAACACTTGCTTTCGCTAGAACTCTGAAATATCCATTCCTAAAGTATATACAAGGAAATGAAACGAAGAATTTTGAAGACCTTGTGATATCAGGTGAGCTCATTGAAGAATTCATCAGGCAGGAGAAAATCATAGATCTTAGTAGTGAGATCATTATAGGAGGAAGTGGATCAGAAGATCATGTGGTAAGGTCTTATCCATACAATTGACCTTGGTCCTTGCGCCAACAAAACTATTCGTACTCACGTCGATATAACCCCATCGACCCGGCCTAAGCGATAGACCGAACCGAACGGGTCACACATGGAATATTAAAGTAAACCGGGAAGGTTTATCTCAATAAACAACCCTATTTTTTTCTTTATATCATATCTAGATGCTCATAAGGATTGTATGCGTTTAACATCGCAGCGAAGCATTCGTAACTTAATCGGAAATCAATTGCATTCAATTACGGCTCTTAGGGACAAAATTGTAATTTGACCTATTTGTACGGACTTATGTCATTTTTGTGTTACCATCTTTTAATTAGTCACATTACATGCATCTCAGTCAAAACTCAACTTAAAATAAACATTTATGCTCAATTATTTGCATCCACAACATTTAGTGACTAAAACGTAAAGAATCAGAATTTCAGAATATTCCATCAACTAACATAACAGCCAGTTCTTTCGGTACAGGCTATCCCTGTATCGGAACTAGCGTATCGAAACAGGTTCCCAATGCTCGAAACACAGGCCCGTATCGAAACACCCTTGAGGCGTTTCGGAACTGAAGCTTCCAGTAACAAATTGTACTGGAACAGGCTTCCTCTGACCATGATCCCTATACTGAAAATTTCCACGACCGCGCCCACGGCCTCTCTGTAGCTCAGCAGCTTGCACCAGAGCTTGTTCATCTCTAACGGGCTGTGGACAATCACGTTTCAGGTGTCCACACGATCCACATTTCCAGCACGTACCTAAATTACCTCAACACTCTCCCGTGTGCCTCCTACCACACTTGTTACAATCTGGAGTACGAATGAAAGTTTTCTAGCCTTGATAAACTCGACTAGGGTTACCACCACCCCTCCTAGGATCCGGTTGATACCTCCGATCCTTATGCTTCTTATAACGATCCTTTCCACCATCATACTTAGTAGCCCTATTTCCGGAGCTAGAACCACCCGAACGAGTAGCCAGACCAAAATTCTGTTGGATGTCCTTAGCACGTGTGATTAAGAAATCATAATTTGTGTAGTCTAAAGCCAACATGTAGGCCTTAACATCCTTCACTATCCCATAACAAAAATGATCGCATCTCCTCTATTCATCGGGAACCAGTTCAGGAGTATACTAGCTCAACCGAACAAACTGAATTTCGTACTCGGAAATAGTCATGTTTCCTTGCACCAAGGACATGAATTCTCTCTTCTTCTCGTCCAGATAACGGACACCCAAATACTTCTTCTTGAAAAAATTTACAAAGAATGCCCAAGTAACCTCGACGGGTTCCAAACTAGTAGTGATGATCATCCACCATGTATAAGCATCTCCGTGAAGCAAGGAGACAACACAACCAAGCTTCTACGGATCATTGCAACTCATCCGAACCATAATCCTCTTGGTACTCTCAAACCAAGCCTCAGAGCTCTCAGAAGATAGGCCTCTAAACTCCGTTCCACCCAAACTGGGCAATCGTTCCAGCATTAGTACCAGGCTGAGGTGCGGCCACATATATTCCTGCTATCGCTGCATGAAATTTTTAACTTTTTAAAACTCAAATTCTCTTTACATTAGTAATAATATGGCAACGGGTTTCCTTAACTTCATTCCCAATAGCATATAATAATCGCATTTCATCTTATCAAACACAGTGCATCTCACACAAGTCAAACAATGATCCAAACATTGCATATTCAATCACCGTGCATAACATTCATCAAGAATTCAACCCAAACAACAATATCACATTAATATTACCTCCCAATTCTTTCAAAACTTTGTTTTGATACCACAAAATGTAACCCCCTCGACCCGGCCTAGGCAATAGACAGAACCGAACATGTCACACAGGGAATATTTAAGTAAATCGGGAAAGTTTATCTTAATAAACAACCATATTTTCTTCTTTTTATCTTATCTAGATGCTCATTAGGGTTCCATATGTTTAACATCATAGCAAAACATTCGTAATTTAATCGGACATCAATTGCATTAAATTACGGCTCTTAGGGACTAAATTGTAATTTTACCGATTTTTAGGGACTTATGCCATTTTTGTGTTACCATCTTTTAATTAGTCACATTACATGCATCTAATCAAAACTCAGCTTAAAATAAACATTTATGCTCAATTATTTGCATCCACATCATTTAGTGACTAAAACGTAAAGATTCAGAACTTCAGAATATTCCATCAACTAACATAACAACCAACTGTTTCGGTACATGCTATCCCTGTATCAGAACTGGCGTATCGAAACAGGTTCCCAAGGCTCGAAACACAAGCCCGTCTCGAAACACCCTTGAGGCGTTTCCGATCTGAAACTTCCAGTAACAAATCGTTCATGAACATGCTTCCCTTGTTTTGAAACCCTTAGGTCATTTCAGGCTCACTGTTTCGGTACAGACTCGAGTGTACTGAAACACCTAGGCCTGTAAAGACACTTTTTGCTGGTTTTTCACACTTTAATTCACATTAAACCAATCCAACATGTTGTTAACATACATACAACATACTTAGAACATCAAACCACAACATATATGGTAGAAACAATGTCATAACAAGTATAAAGGCATCAATAAAATCTATATCCATACACCCTATGAAAAAATAGCCACATAGAAGTCAAAACACCAACCAAGGCATAAATCAAACACAAAAGTCCGTTTACAACTCATTAAGGGCATTACAAACGTAAGCAAATATAAAATCATACTTAAGCTTAGATCAAATCCTTGGTAATCTCCTTGCCTCTTTGCTGCCCACACAAGCTAATTCTCTACATTGTTGGAAAAAGAGAGTGTAAGCTCAATTGCTTTGTGAGGGATGCTCAAAATATTCAATCACAACAATGCATTTTGAAACCATTTCTCATTTCGAAATCTCTATCTCATGCTTGAAATCATTTTCATAGAAAAACCACATCATTTGCATCACATGTACCATCTATCTCATGCATTTACAAATGCAAAGTCTCAAGGCATAGCCTTACATGCTTAAATCTCAAAAAGCATTTCCAAAACATATTCTCCAATGCAAAACATCATGCATAAAATCAATTATAACAAGGTACATGTGAATTTCATAATCAATCTCATAAATTGGCATTTTAACAACAATACTCAGATATACGGATAGCTTGACTAAACGTCAAGTCCTACCCTAGTGGAAGCTCACATCACCGGACTCTCATGGAGGCATCTCTCATCGCCACAAAGCTTGGGTGTTTCATCAAGACATACCATGATGGAATCTCACATCATCGGACTCTCACTTTGGAACGGGATGGCATTACCCCTATTGCCCGAACCAAAAAGCACGTACGAATTTTGTATACTATAGTGCACTTCTCATCCTATTGGTTGACCAATTATATCTAGTAACAATACTCTCATTTCATGCCAATATACACATTTTAAACATCATTACCTACTGTTTTTCAATGCAACAAAACCAAAACAATCTCATCCCATTTCAAAAGCATGAACAATGCATAGCATTTTCTCAAATAATTCAAATTCATTGAAACATCAAATCTATCTCATTGGATCTTTAAAGTCATCATTTCATACCCCATAACATGCATAAAACAGTATGTATAAATCTATCATCAAACAAGAGCATGATCATAAAATCAATGAGACAATATCTGAGAAATGAGAGCCAAATATCTCAAACTTACTTCCAGGCTTAAAATAGTGTTTCAAACTCAATCTAAATCCCCAAACCTTTCTTTCAAGACTTTTAAAACCAATTTCACTCACCGACTCGCGAAACCAAGATTCGCCGACGCGAAATCAAGCATCTGAAGCCCTTAGAACTTCACAGTTTGCTTCCGATGTATTCTCCCATGTTTATATCACACAAGAACAGAGAATCGATGCATCATAATGCATTAAAATCACCAGCAACTCAAACAATCCCGCTGCTCTACCCAAAACACCAAAATATCCTTCCAAAAACAATTGAAATCACCTCTGATTGCTCTCTAAATTCAGCCCAACCATAATCTAACACTCCCACTCAATTTTAACCATCAAACAACATCTAAAAACAACCTAACAACATCCTTATACCTCCAGCAACTCAGATTTCACGCTTTCACCTCAAAAACCCAAAATCTAACAATCTAATAATTAGGGATTCATCCTATTTCGGGATTATTATTACAAAACCTTTATTCTCGCATCCTTTAACAACCAAAACAAGATTAAAACCATTCTTATAACAATCAAAACAATGCCCAAACGAATTACTTAGAAATCCACCTAGAAAAGCAAGATTAATCAATTTCCCATTAATCAAAACATTAAACTTAGTTAATAAACATATTTAGGAAGCCAAAGAGTTGGTAATTTCATTAAAGAACCTTGATTAGTGGAGTGAAAAGAAATCTTACCTCTAACCTTGCTTCTTCCCTTCAAATGACAAGATTTTGAAGAAGTCTTTCAAGATTACTTTGAGATTAATGATAGAGAAGCTTTGGAAATCATTTGGGAAACAAAAAGAAGTTAAAAGATTCAGATCTCTGAAGTTTTAGAGAGGAAATGAAGTGTTTGGCTGATTGGAAAATGAGAGAATGAAAGTTACGTCAATTCTCTTTTAGCTATTAAAAATTCTCTTTTATTTAAAAACCCCTTTTAAAATCCTTTTTAATTTAAAAAAATTAAAATGGTCAATTTGAGGGGAAAACGCTCACAAATAGATATAAGCTCCCTAAAGATTCTAAGTGTTGGCCCCTTTTTAATTTAGTCCTTAAAAACAAATTTTGCACTTTTTACAAAATGTCCACTTTCCGAAATCTTGACTTTCCAAGCCTCGATTTCTAAAATTGATTTTACCAACCTTCAATATATATTTTTAAAAGATTTTAGCAATTTTTCTCATAATTTTATCTTATCTCGAACTACAATTTCCCTGAACCGCTTCTAAAGGCTCAGATTTCTAATTCTAAGTTCATCAAACCCTAAACCACCCTTGAAACCTCTAGGCCCAAAACCGGGGCGTTACAGTTGACATACAATTTCTCAAAAAGTTGTCCATCCAATTTCAGTGACGTATACAAAGTTACTTTCGATGCTTGCTAAGAAGAACTTGTTAGGCCCAATTTAGTCTAAACCGAAGAAGCCTCCTTACCCAGAAGGTTATGATTTTAATGATGTATGTGATTATCATCTGGGAAGCACATGAAACACTATCGAGTATTGTGGAGCTCTAGGAAACAAGGTGCGAAATCTGATAAATGGCACTTTAAAATTCAACAATGGAGTCATTGAGATGAACTAGCAATGTGATAATATTAGATTTGTATGGAGCGTAGACAACTTGTCAATAAATCTTTGTAGTTTAAATCTCTTTTTGAGTAATGGCTGGAACAAACCTATTGCCTAAGCCCGAAGGCAAAAGAGAATCATTTGTAAGGGTGTGTGTCTGTTTTTTTTCAACTAATAATGCATTTCTACAAATATTTCCCTCAAAATTTAATTTATTCATGCATTTTCAAGAGTTTTTTTGCACATACATACATGTATATCAATTTTCAGGCGCGTCGTCGATTCTGATCCGACGGTTGATTTTGAGCAACAAGGTGTCTAGAGAAAATTGAAAAAAGTGAAGATGAGAGGGTGTGACCTATCTTCCAATGTACTTAGGCTTGTAGAACGACAAATGAGCGTGCTAGAGAGTGATGGAAAGGTCTCAAACACAAAATTTGAGTGAATATTTCCTCTCAAAAATTGTTGTCTAAGATTTCTGAATATCGTGTTAACTCCAAGCATCTATCCAACTGAAGATTACCCTTCTTCGATAATGTCTATGTATGACATGATATTTATCATTTCCTAACAAAAGATCACCGTCATACTGGGGCAAGAGATAAGAAAGCTTTTTCAACTAGAAGATGAATAATTTTGATCGTCCCAAAAAGACTTCTCCATCAAGGAGCATGCAATAAAATGATCTACATCAGGTGCAAGAGGTTATCTGTGCTCGAAGATCATGTCAAGTCAAATTAAGAATACTAAACTTAGAATCAAGAAAAAAAAAAGAAAAGAATGTCTAAGGTGAAAACCCAAAAAAGAACGCCTTAGGTAAAAAAGAGAAGACAGAAAAAAAAGAGATCAAGGTGAAAACCCAAAAGGGCGCTTTGGGAAGAAATTTTTGAAAATATCTAGGGTGAAAACCCAAAAGGCACTTTACATAAAAACAGAGAAAAAAATAAAAAAGAAGGAAAGTGGAATAGAAAAATGAAGACGTTGAATCAAAAGTGGATCTTCCAAGGGAGAAGCAAGTGCAGAATCTTTCATCCCTACCTAAAAGAGATTTGGAGGATTACTCTTCTACAAAACCAAAGCAGGCCCCGATGTTCGGCCAGAGTACAAGCTTGCTTAAGTTGCAAAGTTCCAAAGTAGAAGAAAGGAAATGAACTCTAGGGTGAAAACCCAAAAACATGCAGACTCGAGCGATCCAAAAAATGAAGAGAAATACAATGCATCTAAGCAAGCTCAAATCAAGCACTGCAGAAATAGCATTTCGTTCATAATTGCAAGCTTTAGCCTACATTGTATGTCTCTAAAGACCATTTTGATTATACGTGGATATCTAAAGTGGAAGAGTTTATCTTCAAATTATATTGTTGAGTTGATCAAATGATGGCTAATCACCAGGAGGGGATTAATTGGTGGAATAAAATTGAAGGGTGCAAATGGAGATATTAAAAAAAGAAGACAATGCAATTTTAGAGTGGTTCAACCTTCGAACAAGCTCTACATCCACTACCTCAGCAACCTACTGAGGATTTCAACAATTTAGTAACTTGAATTCGTCCCCTTTTCTCAGCTTAGGAGGAAACCTTACAAATTGATCAATCTCTCTACCAAAGATTGACCCAATATCACTCTTTTACAAAGGAAGATAGGAAAACTTTGTATGTACCTCTCAAAGGCTAATTGTTTACCCAATTACACATAAACACTCCCCAAACTCTAAAAAGATTTACAATGAAAATTTTCAAATGAGTTGGGTACAAGAATTTGACTTTAAATGCATAAGGGTTTGGATTGGATGCTTTGATGTTGCTTGAAGGTTCAATGGTTGTTGTTATAGTTTTGGAGACTTGTTTTTATACCATTGCATTGATTTCTAGCCATTTGGGTGGTTGAGGTCATTAATCTAGCCGTTCGGCTGCAATTTCCCGCAATAAATACTCTCTAACTGCTAACCGTATCGATACTCTTCGAGGGCGTATCAGTACATGCCTTAAAGATGAAAGACTCGTTGTGACTAAAAAACAAAGCATATTGATACGCTAAAAGTGCATATCGGTACGATCTTAATGGGCATATCAATACGATAAGTCATATCGGTACGGTTTTTGCTCACTAGAATCCTGAATTATGTTTTGATAAAAAGCGTATTGGTGCGGTACCTTAGCGTATCGATACCGTTTAACGGTCTTTTGAAATTTTGGATTCCCATAACTGACAAGTCGATGTTCGAATATTAAATGTAAAGTTTTTACAAAGGTTAGCATATCGTATCGATACGGTGACATATCACATCGGTACGCTATAGCATTAAAAATATTTTTATATGAAAAAGGGTATTGATATAGTCCTTATGCGTATTGATACCCTATAGCTTAAAGTCTTCCCTAGATGAATATCATATCGGTACGGGGTTAAACCATATCGGTACGCTATGGTCGATTAAAATTCCAGTGTTGAAAATCTGTATCGATACGCTAGAGGGTATGATACGCTTGGGCATTTTGTTGAAGTTTGGCTTGAAAACACTTGAAAAGTCTTAGAAAATTTTAACCCTTTTAATATTTTTTGACTTGAAAGAATACTAGGTTCAAAAAGGCTTGTCAATTGGTGAGTTTTTGAAATACTTAAAAATTTATTCTTTTTGCAATTAAGTCCCTAAAGTTATTTGTTATATCAAAATCAATTTTTGTTTTGCAATCTACCCCTTTTTGATATAACAAAACCAAGTATAAATTTTTATGTTTTGAAAACTTTGAAAAGATTACTCCCCCTTAGTTTAAGATAGGTTTTCAAATATTGGTTTTCAAATATTGGCTCTTACACTTCTCTCCCTTTTTGTTAGATCAAACATAATCAATGTATAAAATAAGGATAATAAACATGAGGCACAATGTAAAGCATAAATAAGCAACTCAATATTATTATGAAATAAAATCCAAAGCAAATTAAGTGCAAACATAATTCCAAACTCAGCCTAAAAACATAAATCAAAGCATAGGTTCTTAAAATAAAATATAGATATGTGCCTAAACTAGAAAACTAAATTATATTCCATGAGGTGAAAAACTACTCGTCCTCATAATCGTCTTCATCCTTGTCCTCTTCATCTTCATCATCTTGACTTGGTTGAAGTTTCCGAGTGTGGTTAAGCCAAGCACTATGGAATGCGGTGAGAGAGACATCCATAGAATTTTGTTGAAGTCCAATGGCCTTGACTTGATCCTCCAAAGATGTGAAGCAAGTATCAAGGCCCTTGACTCGATCTTTCAATGATGTGAAGCGAGTATCAATGGCAGCAAAACCAGCTTCCATGTTGTTAAATTTCTCATTAGAAACATCATAAGAGTATCCATGGAGGATTGAGCAATAGGAGCACCTTGAGGGCGTTGTGGAGCTTGAGGAGCTTCCGCTTAAACATCTTGGTGAGGAGCTCAAGGAACACGAACCCATTCATTGTTGAGGTAGGCAAAGTGAGCATGGGTAAGGGAACGATCATCTATGGGTAGGCCAAGGGGTTCGGGATAGTCATGGGAACAATCTATCTTAAGGGAGTGAAACAAATGACTCAAGGCCATCGAATAGTAAAAAGATTTGACTTTGTCGGTGTGACGGTGTTGAACAGGATAGAAAAGATCGACAAACATAATTTGACAAAGATTAGGGGGCTTACCCTCAGGAAAAGAACAAAGGCAAAAGTCATCCACTTGACAAATGGTTGAAAATTTCCCACTCGAGGGATGAATAAACCAAGAAATTATAAGATGAAGTATATGGTCTTGGGCATTTAAAACATTGGCAAAACCAAGAGGACATGAGCCAAAGAATTTTCATTATCAATCCCGATATTTTCAAAACCAAAGCTTGACAAAGAACATTTTGATCAATTCTATAAGTTGTGCCCATAAGATGAGATTCAATAGCAACAAAATGTTATCTTTTAGCATCATGAATGCATTTGGCATTTTAAAAGAAGATTATAATTAGATTTCGATATAAAATCAGAGATAGGCTCAAAAAGTTCATAAGTTTCCATCTTCTAAACAAACTAAGATATTCGAATTTAAAACATTCAGAATTTAAAAACGGGATTGAGACAACACATTCTTCTCTAAGGGTAAAACCTTGAAAAAGCTTGTAATGTGTCAAATTTGAAGGGTTAGGAAAACTATTTTGGATTATGAAAGGGAGGTTTGGTTTAGGATTACCCTCGTCGTCTTTGATAGGATCGAAAGATGTAGAGGCTAAATATCGTTTCGCTCTCTTTTTAGGTGCCATAATCCTGAAAACATCAAAACAATTTCAACATGTATGCAATTATCATCACATTCAATCCAAAGACAAATTCTATTAATTCAAGGTATTGATAAAAAACTATATTTTATAGGTTAAAAATATATACAAGTATAAAATAATTTTGGTTGAAAAAAGTTTTGAAAAACAAATTATAAAATTATACGGTATAAATTCATATTCGAATAAATTATTTTCGGATTTTGAAGATTTTTTGTAAAAACTTGAAAACTCATACTATATGTATATGCTTTATTATAAAATTCTATTAAAGACAACCATTAAAATTGAACGAAAATTAAAAAGAAAAGGTTTATACCCTATATGGGGAAATTTGGATGAACAAATGATGAATGATGCACAAATTTCTTGCAAAGCTTGAGCCTTGATGTGTTGATTAAAAACCCTCAATTGATTTTAAGTTTGATGTGAAAATTTTGAGAGATTGAGGGGTTTATAGTGATTTGCGGCTAGAGTTTTTAGAGAAAAAGAAGGAAAGTTTAATGTAAAAGTGATTTTTCATTTAAATGCTCGATTTTAACCGTTCGCTGATACCGTATCGGTACACTTGTAGAGCGTATCGATACGCCTTGCCTTAATTTTAAATTAATTTTTAATACTATATCGATATGCGTGACCATATCGATACAGTTTGATTTGTATCACTTCTCATTAACGAATTCGTATCGATACGGTTGTAACCGTATCGATACGCCATTACCAGAAAATGCATTTTGGACAGTTTTAAGTCCAAATATTTAACTTTAAACAACCCTAAATGCATGTGAATGATATATGAGCAAGATTTAATGACTAAAACTGATGCATACTCCCCCTAACAACAAGCATAGATGCAAAATAAGGCAAATCAACATAAGCATGAGCATCAATTAATTTCAAGCACATTTTTGGCCATTTGGGACCTAAAAGGGGCAAGGAAGGCTAGTTAAACCTAACTTTCTCCTAAGGGTCCAAAAACGCTCTTTATCTAAAGGTTTGTTAAATATATCCGCTAATTGTTTCAAAGTATCAACATATTCTAGAACTACATCATTTTTCAAGACATGACCTCTAATGAAATGATGTCTAATTTCTATATGTTTGGTTCTAGAGTGTTTGATGGGATTCTTAGTGAGACAAATGACACTAGTGTTGTAACACTAAAGGGGTATGGTATCTACTTGAAAACCATAATCTAAGAGTTGTTGCTTCATCCAAAGGACTTGAGCACAACAACTCCCTAAGGATATGTACTCCGCTTCGATGGTAGAAAAGGCTACGCTATTTTATTTCTTAGAGAACCAAGATACGTGCATACTACCTAAGAATTGACATGTCCCAGAGGTACTTTTCCTATCTATCCTACTTCCCCCATAATCTGCATCAGAGAATGCATGAAGGTCAAAGGATGAGTCTCTAGGATACTAAAGACCTAAACAAAGTGTATCTCTAAGGTATCTAAAGATTCTCTTAATGGAAACTAGGTGTGATTCTCTAGGACTAGCTTGAAACCTAGAACACAAGCAAACACTAAACATGATATCGGTCTACTTGCGGTAAGGAAAGCAAAGATCCAATCATAGAATGATAA
This sequence comes from Hibiscus trionum, assembly GCA_030270665.1. Taxonomy (NCBI): domain Eukaryota; kingdom Viridiplantae; phylum Streptophyta; class Magnoliopsida; order Malvales; family Malvaceae; genus Hibiscus; species Hibiscus trionum. The sequence continues at coordinate 2,649,742 of BSYR01000004.1, forward strand.
AGCTTAGAATCAACACACTTACCTCCTTCATCCTTATCAAACTTAATTAATGAGCTCATATGAGTGGCTTGAGGATTTACGTTCTCCAAGCCAAAGTTCTTGAGCATATCCTTGATGTATTTAGCTTGAACTATGAAGGTGCCATCTTTCTTTTGCTTCATTTGGAGCCCCAAGAAAAATGAGAGTTCTCCCATCATGCTCATCTCAAATTCACCTTGCATTAGCTTAGAAAATTCTTGGCAATTAAATTCATTAGTAGAACAAAAAATAATATCATCAACATATATTTGAACTACTAAAATGTCATTGCCATATCTTTTAATGAAAAGTATAGTATCGACCTTGCCTTTTTCAAAACTTTTTTCAATTAAAAAGTTTGAAAGTCTTTCATACCAAGCACTAGGAGCTTGTTTCAAACCGTTTGGAAACTTTGGATCTTCAAAACTGGGTGGTTGTTCAACATATACTTCTTCATTTATAAAACCATTTAGAAAAGCACTTTTTACATCCATTTGAAAAGGCTTGAAATCATGATAGCATGCAAATGCAAGAAGCATTCTAATAGCTTCCATTCTGGCTACGAGTGTATATGTTTCATCAAAATCAATTCCATCTTCTTGAGTGTAACCTTGAGCAACAAATCTAGCCTTGTTTCTCACAATGTTACCACTCGCATCTAGTCTGTTTCCAAATACCCACTTAGTTCCTACAGTAGATTGATTACTAGGCCTATCAACTAACGTTCATACTTTACTTCTCTCAAATTAACTAAGTTCCTCTTGCATAGCCAATATCCAAAAATCATCTTTTAATGCTTCTTTGATATTTTTAGGCTCTATGCATGAGATAAATGCAACATGATTCATAAGTTTGAGATATTATCTAGTAGTTACCCCCTTGGATGGATCACCCAAGATTTCACCACCTTTGACATAGTTGAACTCCCTTGGGTATGTCACCTCCTTTTCCTCAAGAGCCAAGTCCTTAAAGGCTTAAAGAGGTGGATCTTGTGCTTCTTCTTCTTTAGATGGAATCTCATCCACCTTTGATGTTTATCCTCCATCAATGGCTTCAATGATCCCTACATCATCATCATCACAAGATTCCTTCTTTAGAAGGAGGTTATCATCGAAAACAACATGTATAGACTCTTAAACAATCAGAGTTCTTTTATTAAATACACAGTAGGCTTTAGAGTTTAGGGAATAACCCAAAATATTGCTTCATCACTTTTAGCATCAAATTTACCTAAGTTATCTTTTTCATTGTTTAAAACAAAACATTTACAACCAAAAGGGTGGAAATAGCTAATGATAGACTTTTTGGATTTCAAAATCTCATAAGGTGTTTTCTTTAAAATAGGGCTAATCGTTACGCTATTAATAATATAACAAGTCGTATTAGTGTCTTCCGCCCAAAAATATTTAGGTAAATTGTTTTCGCAAAACATTGTCCTAGCTATCTCTTCTAAAGTTCTATTTTTCCTCTCAACTACCCCATTGTGTTGAGGAGTGCGAGGAGCCGAAAAATTGTGGTTAATACCGTTTTCATTACAAAAATCTTCAAAACTCATATTTTGAAACTCAGTTCCATGATCACTTCAAATATGCAAAATTTTAAGATCAATATCATTTTGGGGAATTTTTGTGAATGAAATAAAATTTTCTAAAGCCTCACCCTTAATACTTAAGAATAGAACTCAAGTGTATCTAGAAAAGTAATCTATCAATACAAAAGCATCTGACTTACCACCCAAACTCATAGTTCTAATAGGCCCAAATAAATCCATGTGGATTAGTTGTAATACCCTACTAGTCGAAACATCATTAGTGGATTTAAATGAGGTTCTCTTTTGTTTACCCTTAGCACAAGCATCACATATTTTATCTAATGAAAATTTTAGTTTGGGTAAACCTCTAACTATATTTTGGGAAGCCAATTTTTCTAAAACACTTATGCTAGAAAGCTTATGTTTCCTATGCCACAACCATGCATCATTCTCATCATGTGCAACTAAACATGCATGGGATGAATGTATGTCATGTAAATGCATCATATAAATATTTCCTATGCAATGACCAATGAGCATTTTTTATTTGTTTTAATGTTCACAATTTTACACCCATATTTATCAAAATGAACATCAAAACCTTTATCACAAAGTTGACTAATGCTCAAAAGATTATGTTTTAGACCATTGACAAATAAAACATTTTCAATAAGAATAGATGAGATGGGAGATTACCAATATAGCCAATACCCTCAATGTGGCCTTTGGAGTTGTCACCGAAAGTTACCACTCCACCATGCTTTGGCTTGAGCTCTATGAATCTACTCTTTTCTCCAGTCATGTGTCTTGAGCATCCACTATCAAGGTACCATGTGTTTTGGATTGAAGTTTTGGCCTTGTAACAATGCTCCCCCTACAAAGAAAGATTAGTTCTTTGATTTTGGTACCCAAACTGTAAAACCCTTAATTTGAATTAACTTGATTTTGATATAACAAATATTTTAAGGACTACTTTGGAAAGTAAATAAATTTTTAACTTCTCAAAAATTAACATGTAAAAGTTTAACCCAAATTGTTTTAAGGTTTAAACATAATCCCCATAAATTCTTCTAAAAGTGTTTTCAAGCTAAATATGTAGATTTTGCCCATGTGTTTCGATACATTTTAGGCTTATTTCGAAACGTTTTGCTACTGGAATTTTCAATATCGAATAGGTCTTGAAACGACTTCAGCCCGTTTCGATATGACCTTCATCTGGTCAAGTCATACTTTGACTTTGTTTCGAAATGTTAGTTATCCGTTTCGACACGTGGGTTAAAACTTTTCAAATTGGGAATTTAATGTTTTCGACCGTTGCCTGTCAGAACCAAATTTTAAAGTAAAGTACTCGTTTCGATAAGGCCTAGCTTGGTCTCGAAACGTTTTGCTACTGGAATTTTATGAGCTCAATCGTTTCGATACAGGTCTCAAAACGGCCCCATATTGTTTCGAAACGCTTTCGAACGTTTTGATATGACCTCTTTAATGCACATAACGGCTCTTTCTTTTTTAGTCGTGTTTCGAAACATGTAGGTACTGTTTCGATACGGGCAGTTGCAAAACTGTATTTATGGTGGGAAGATGAAGTCTCAACGGCTATATTTATGATGTCAACCACCCAAACGGCTAGAAATCAATGAGAAGGTATAAAAGGAAGCATTTTAAGCACCAGTAACAACTATTGATCATCAAAGCAACATCCAAGCAATTAATCCAAACCTTGTGCTCAAATTTCATATCTTGTACCCCAATTTGCAATCCTTTTATTGTAAACCTTTTATTCTCAAATTGGGTGTGTGGTTGAGTGTATTTTGGGCATATTTGTCTATTGAGAGATACATTTTATTGCCTTTGTAAATTTTTGTTCTTGTGAGGGTCTCAAGATCAATCTTTGGGTAGAAAGATTGATCATTGTAAAAGGTTTCCTCCTAAGGCTAGAAAAGGGGAAGATTTCATAGTGAATTGGTTGAAAATCCTTAGTGGTGATTAAGGTAGTGGATGTAGAGCTTGTTTTAAGGTTGAACCACTATAAATCCTCTTGTCTTGATTTTTCAATTTTCCAATTTCATCCCACAACTCTTAAAATTCCAATTCACCCCTCTTGGTATTTTCCATTTGATCGATCCACTCAACAATTGGTATCAAAGCTAGACTCTTGGAAGGCTTTACATTCTCAAGAGAAGATCCTAGAAGAGTGTGATCATCTACTTCAACCATTGTCATGGCTTCTACTTCCAGCCCCAACCTCTATGAAGCTCAATCCACCACCAAGCCACCTTATTTCAATGAGGATAACTATACCTATTGGAAGAATATGATGAAGCTATTCATCAAATCCTATGACTACATGGTGTGGGATGTTGTGGAAGATGGCCCAACAATCCCATTGAAGAGGACCGATGAAGTAAGGCTTGTGCCAAAGACCAAGTATGAGATGACGGATGAAGAAAGAAGAAAGCTCCAAATCAATGACAAGGCTCTTCATATAATCTTTTGTGCACTTGGTCCGGACATCTACTCAAAGATGTCTTCTTGTACGAGCACAAAAGAGGTGTGGGACAAGATAGAGACCACATACGAAGGGACTAATGAAGTCAAAGAGACTAAGATTGGACTCCTCAATCTTAGCTACGATAATTTCAAGATGGAGTCGGATGAGCCCATCTGCAAAATGTTTGATCGATTCTTATTGATTGTAAATGGTCTTAAAGGATTCAGAGAGGAGATTCCCGAAGACAAACTTGTCTGGAAGTTATTTTACTCTCTTTTCGAATCATGGGATGGGAAGAGAACGACCATCATCGAAGCTAAAAACTGGAAGACGTTGAAGCTTGATGAACTAGTTGGCTCTCTACTCACACATGAGATTATGAAGCGAGGGAGAGAAGACGAGAAGAGAAGAAAATGGAAAAAAACATGCAGTGGAGAAGAAAAAGCAAGGAATTGCTCTCAAGGCCTCTCTATCTCAAGAGGAGAGCAATTCAAGTGAAGATGATGAATTCGAGGAATTGTCTATGATAGCCAAGAGATTCTCAAGGTTCATAAAATCCAACCGAGGGAGAAAGTTCCAAAGAAAGAAGGATTTCAAGAACAAGGGAAAGGAAGAAGAAAAGGATCAAATGCAGTCTAAATGTTATGGTATGACCCCAAGAACAAGCAAATGCTATAGAAAAAAATGTATGAAAACAAGGATATTGTTGCAGTTATCAACCCTCCTCAAGCTTTCTCAGATATCCGATAAACTTAGAAGATGCATGAAAATGCTCTTTCTAAGAATTTTTTAATTTTTTGTTTTTAATTTTTGAACCTTTATTTTATTTTTGGTTATTTTAAGAGATAATTTATTTGTCTTTAGTATAATTAGTTTTCAGGTTTTCTTTGTTTTCCACATCAAGAAACAAAACCAGCATGGCTAAGAACCTCAAAACCATGGCAAGCTCAAGCTCACCCAAACGAGCAAACATCTGTCCCAAAACCGCTGCCAAAAAGGACGAGATGGCACATTCCTCAGCAATACTCGATGCCTCGGCAACCCCTAAAGCTAATGCCTCAGCAATGCCTACTGTTAATGCCCATTCAACAATGCACACCAGCATATAGGATGCATATGTTATATATTGTGATTACCGCATTGACGACAATGCTTATCTTGATTTTGGGGGTGTAGGTTTCACTGCCAAGGCACAACCATGGCGCGACATTATAATATAAAAATGCAATTTTGTTTAATAATTGTAAATTTTTTATTCCATACATTACCTTAACCGAATGAAGCTTATGCCTCGGCAATACTCTTTATCAATTGCCTTAGTTTAATTTTAATGAAATCTTCTTTCATGGCAATAGAACTCTCTCTTCTTACCATTGTTTAGAACTGTTTAAAGCCTTTAATTATAGGATGCTTAAGGAATATAATTTAGGAAATTGCTATTAGAACATTTGAGACTTTTATGACTTATATTATTTGAGAAATTCTAGTACACTTAGGGCATAGACTTTCTTAGAAAGAAAATTTTGGGTCAAAAGTTAGAGTTGCCTAACACTAGCTCTAGCTTAAGGAAGCCCTAGAGGTGCCTGAAACCGGCTCTAGGCTAATCACTAGAGGTGCCTAAAACTGGCTCTGGTAAGTTAGAATGCTTATAAAAAAGAGAAGAAAAAGAAAGAGAAAAGAAAATACCCAAGTTAAGTAGTTTAGTGCTTAAGTGTTTACCTAGATCCCATAAAATCATCTTGTCATAATTTGCTCACTATTTCTTATAGCTTGATCATATGGAATTCCTTAGGCATCTGACGCATTAAGGACCAAAAATGGTCGTAGCCATGTTTTGGAGAGAGAAGGTAAAGTAAGACCAAGGAGACGTTTTATAAAACTTAAGGTTTGGCCATTGATGGTTTGCATTGTTTGAGGACAAGCAATAGTTCGAGTTTGGGGGTGTGATAAGTGTCAGAAAGTTCTATATTTTCACCCTTTTTACATGGCAATTATTGCTCAAACTACACCCAATTGAGCTGCATTATGGCCCTATGTGCATTAATTACATTGTTTCTATCCTTGATCCTTACTTTTGATTTATTTAATGAAAAATGTATTGTTTGATGCATTCTGGTGCTTGTGCAGATTTACTCACTGCCAAGTCATATGATGCCGATAGGGCATGTGATGCTGCCAGGGCATGTGATGACGCGTGGGCAATGAAGAAAAGGGAGGATGGTGCGGAAGGAGCTCCCGGCAGGTCCAGACCGAGTCGAGCCAAAGATGACACCTTCTACTGAAGGAAGATGATTTATAAAGATAAAGCCTTACGGAGCAGATCGAGTTTCAAACCCATGCCAAGGTAGCAGAATTCTATGTCACGGCAGCTCATTGCCTCGGCGACATCTAATGCAAAGGCATTGTACAACAAAACTTGCCTGCGGGCAAAATTTGCAAGGTGGTAGCCGATTTAAAGAGCATAAAATGCTGAATTTTTCTACATACTTTGCATGGAAACCAGAGTTCAGGATGAAGAAAAAAGTATGGAAGGAAGGTTAAAGATGGAATTCGGCAAAAGTGGATAAAATGCATTAAATTAAAGAGATTCACCTCTTTAATGAAGACAAGTCTAACTCCAACTTAACTTCCTATCCAAGAAAGACTTTTCCCCAAGCCACCTTCTATTTAAAGAAGGCCAAGACACCAAATTGAATTGTCGAGTATAGAGAGTTTGAGAGGTTTAGCATGTTCTTTTCTTTTCTTAGGCTAAGGTTATTTTGTTTAGTAGTTGTGGGAAAACAATTGTATTTGAGTTTGTGAGATTATCCATTTGTTCAATGTCGAGAGAAGTGTGTGATTGGTTGGTGTTTATCTTTGGTTTACGCTGAGAGGTATGGTCAAAGTCTATTCACCAATAGTGTTTCGATCTTAGAGATAAGGAAGAGCCATCCAAAGATGCTTTGCCAAACCTTAACAGCATCTGCCCATGAGCAAGGGATTGCCACGGCAAGGACTCAACCATTGCGGCCGTGGTAGGGGCTTAGGTCACTACCAATGCAGTTCTGTGTTGCTTGCATTCAATGATGAAGACAAATCAACTGGTTTCCACACTATGACGCAACTTAACCCGGCCTACTCTTCTCTCTTTTTCGACCTCTCTATCTTTTATTTTTATTATTCTTTAGTTTATTAGTTAGGTAGAACTCTTCCTATCACTTATTTGTGTTTTTATTTTCTACAGTGCAGTAACTTAAGCAAGTGGCCCAAATCCCAATCCTTATGGAGACGATACTCAATACTTATCACTTTTTTACTTGAGACGTGTATACTTGCATAATTGTGTAGCATTTTATTACGCGTGTCATATATAACAAATATTTTAATGACTACTTTGGAAAGTAAATAAATTTTTAAGTTCTCAAAAAGATCAAAAATAGACAAGAAACAGTTTAACCTAAAATGTTTTAAGGTTTAAAAATAATTCCCATAAATTCTTCTAAGTGTTTTCAAGCTAAAATTGTAGGTTTTGCCCAGGCGTTACGATATGGCTTAGGCCTTCTTCGAAACATTTTTCTACTTGAATTTTTCATATCGAATAGGTCTCGAAACGAATTCTGCCCAGTTCGATACGACCTTCATTTGGGCAAGTCATACTTTGACTTTGTTTCGAAACGGTAGTTATATGTTTCGATACGGGTGTTAAAACTTTTCAAATTGGCCATTTAATGTTTTCGACCATTTTCTGTCAAAACCAATTTTTTAAAGTAAAGTACTCGTTTCGATATGGCATAGCTTTGTCTCGAAATGTTTTGCTACTGGAATTTTATGAGCTCAACCATTTCGATACAGGCCTCGAAACGACCCCATATTATTTTGAAACGCTTTCGAACGTTTTGATACGACCTCTTTAATGCATACAATGGCTCTTTCTTTTTTAGTCATGTTTCGAAACAGGTAGGTACCGTTTCGATACGGGCAGTTGCAGAACTGCATTTATGGTGGGAAGATGAAGTCTCAACGGCTATATTTATGATGTCAATCACCCAAACGGCTAGAAATCAATGAGAATGTATAAAAGGAAGCATTTTAAGCATCACCAACAACTATTGTAAACCTTTTATTCTCAAATTGGGTGTGTGGTTGAGTGTATTTTGAGCATATTTGTCTATTGAGAGATACATCTTATTGCCTTTGTAAATCTTTGTTCTTGTGAAAGTCTTAAGATCAATCTTTGGGTAGAAAGATTGATCTTTGTGGATGGTTTCCTCCTAAGCCTAGAAAAGGGGAAGATTTCATAGTGCAATTGGTTGAAAATCCTTAGTGATAACTAAAGTAGTGGATGTAGAGCTTGTTCTAATCTTGAACCACAATAAATCCTCTTGTCTTGTTTTTTTTCAATTTTCTAATTTCATCCCACGACTCTTAAAATTCCAATTCACCCCCTCTTTGCATTTTCCATTCGATCGATCCACTCAACACAAACCATTTTGGGTCCACAAGTGTTAGCTCCCAAAAGCTTGGCTCCCTTAGGAATCCAAGAAGCAATTGCATTTATATTTTTAGAAGCAATGAGTTCCTTAGGAACCCATACACTCCAAATTCTTTTAACTTTAGATTGCTTTTGAAAACCTCTTTGTTTGGGGTAAATTGGTTTTCTCTTAACATATTGGGTTTTTGAAGAATTTCCTTTTTCAAGAGCAAGTTTTCAAATAGTAAGAGAATTTTCGAGATTATCCACTTCCTTAGTGTGATAATCTTAGAAATCAGAAAGAAGTTTTTCAACATCAAGATTTTTCTTTTTAAGCTCATTTGAAAGATTTTGTCAAGTACAAAACCTTGTTTTCCAATTTGAAATTGGTTTTTGAAAGAGACTCGTTTTGAGATTTCAAATCGGAAATGACTTTCTTGTTTTTCAAAATAGACTCTTTAAACTTTTCAACCAATTAATCATAAATATTTTGTAACTCATAATATTCATCATATAATTCATCATAAGTAAGAGATGAGTTGGAGTTTACCATGTGATCCTCCACAAAGGCCATGAGGCAAAGATTGGCAACTTCCTCCTCTTCCTCGGATGACTCCTCGTCACTCCAAGTTGCCATTTAATCCTTGAGCTTTTTCTTCTTCCCAAAGCTCTTCTTCCTCAATTGAGGGCAATCTGTTCGGATATGGTCGGGCTTCTTGCACTCATAACAAGTGAGTTGGTCTTTTTCTTCCTATTTTCCTTTATTCTTGAAGTCCTCTCTTCTATTTAATTTTCTTCCTCGATTGGACTTCATGAATCGAGTGAATCTCTTGGCCAACATGGTCATCTCTTCGTCCTCCTCCTCACTAGAATCGATTTTGTTGTATGACGCTTTGAGTGTGATTCATAGCTTCTTCTTTTCAACCTCTTTCTTGTCTACCTTTTTCTCTTCTTTCTTCTTCTCTTCTTCTCTCCCTTGCTTCATGATCTCATGGGTGAGTAGAGATCCAACAAGGGCGTCTAGCTTGAGAGTCTTCAAATCTCGAGCTTCGATGATGGTCGTCCTCTTGCCATCCCAAGACTCCGAAAGAGAGTAGAGTAGCTTTCGGACTAGCTTATCTTCGGGAATAACTTCACTGAAGCACTTTAGTCCATTGACAATGACCGAGAACCGATCAAACATCTTGGAGACACTTTCGTCGGCTTCCATTTTTAAGTTTTCATAACTTAAATTGAGCAACCCGATCTTCGTCTCAATGACGTCACTTGTTCCTTCATATGTAGTCTCTAGGGTGTTCCACACTTCTTTAGCACTTTCGATTAAATACATCTTTGAGTATATGTCGGGAACGAGAGCACAAAATATTATGTGCAAGGCTTTGTTGTTGACATGCAAATGTCTTCTATTTCAATCGGTCATTTCGACTTTGGTCTTCGAAACAAGCCTCCCTTCACTGTAACCCCCTTAGCCTGGCCTAGACGCTTGACCCGAACTACGAAGATTACACGGGGAAAACCAAAGTTAACCCGAAAGTCAACCTTGATTAACGACCCTTTTTTTCTTTTTTTCTTTTCTAGATGCTCATTATTAGCCTATACGATTAGCAAAACATTTCAGCGGAATCGACACAGCGAACGGGGCTCAAAATGGATTCAATTGCATAGAAACGTCTTTTAGGGACTAAAACATAAATTTCCAGATTTATAAGGATCACATAAGTTTTAATGTTACCAATCCATAATTAATCATATAACATGCCATCTGGTCAAATTTCATCTCAAACGGATCATTCAAAATCATTAATTTAAGCAACCAAAACTCAGGGACCAAAATGTAAGAAACAGAAACCTGAAACAGTTCAAAATTCAAACTCAACGGTCAGGCGTTTCGATAAGGATGGCCCTGTACCGAAACGGTCGTTTCAAACATGCTTGACCGTTTCGATACTCGGGTGCGTTCCGAGACCCGTATCGAAACGCCCCTTTCTAGTAGCAAAATCGTTTCGATACGCCCCTACCCGTTTCGAAACCTCTTAGCCATTTCAGGCCTCTGTTTCGAAACAGAGAAGGGCGTTCTGATACGCCTTGCCCTGCAACGGTAGATTTTGCTGATTTTTCACATCTTTTCCCATTCAAACATTCCCGAAACATATCACAACATGCATACAACATAGATACGTACTGACGATCATCAATTTGAGGTATTAGCTACGACATGGCATCCATCATGCAAACATAGATACTAAAGGCATGCTTCTTAGTCCACCAAAACCATAACAAGCTAAAATCAACAATCACATCCAAAACAAACCTTAATGGCCATTTACAACTCAAAAATAAACCACTAAACATGCTCAAAGTAAAGGAAAACATCATCAACCATTCAAAAGTATAAATCCCACCCATTGCCTCTTATTACACTGAAATAAAGCCACATACTTTGCAAGGTTAAAAGCTTGGATTCCTCTTGCTTACTTGCTGCCTTGAAAGCCTAGTTTTTTGCATTGATGAAACAAAAGAGCGTAAGCACAAAGCTTAGTGAGGATCGTTAACAACATTCATCAATGCATGTTACATAACTTGTAAAACCACTACTTTACAACACATGCCTTTCCATAAAACATGCCTTCTCAAGACATCAATGCACTTTATAAACATATGCGCATATGCATTATTTTAAAACAACAAATAGACCTTTGCTCATGCTTTACCAAGAATCTCATGCATTCTTGCATCATTTACAAGCATCTCATGCTTCACATTATTCATTTACATTATATTGGCTCGCAAGTGATAATCCATAAACCATTTCAACACATGACACAATCGGATACGCGGATTACAAGCGTTGTCCCACACGCTTCACACATACTACCGAACTACACGCGGTGGAGATCAATGGCACAATCACAACTCCTCAACACTCGTGATGGGGATTAATGGCACAATCACATCCACTCAACACCTGTGATGAGGATTAATAGCACAATCGCAACCCCTCAACATCACTCGTCAGTAGTTGTATAATTCCACTAACGAGAGTACGGGACCCATAAACAAGACTCACACAAGGGACTAAACCATCTACTGTTGTGGTCTTAACCTCAATCGTTAGGGTACTTGGATGGAGATTACGACACAATCACAACCCCTCAACATCCAAGGCAACTTTATTCACGGTGTACCCAACTCTATAGCCGGCTAACTATATCCGATTAACATAACCAAAAACCATTTACATCACTTGCCAATATAATGATTTAACCACATTAATTCACTGTTTTTCAAGCATAAGCACAATGCCATTTCTACAAGCATAACATAGTTACATCATATGCATTCAACACATGAAAACCAAGGATCAATTACCTAGTGCATCCTTAACATAATGGCATTAAAATCCAGCAACATTCAAGCTTAAGACAAGCTTTAAAATAGTAAACAAATCCACATTTAACTCAAGTGCAATTTCATCAAACATAGCACATTTCCAAGAGAGGGATTTCTGAATCACTTACTCTTGAGCTTAGCTAAGTGTATCAAACTTACACTAAGCTCCCAAGACCACGCTCAAAGCGTTACAAAGCAGGAAATTGCATTTCCACTCACCGATACGCGAAGCCTTGCTCGCCAACACGAAAATTACTCTTCCGAAGCCTCCAACAACACCTCATTTGCTTCCGGATCAAGATCCCATGTTTTCACATCATCAAAACAGAGATCTAAATGCATTAAAATGCATTCCAACACCAGCAACAATTCACAAACTCGTTGCTCACCCAAACTACACCAAAATACCCACCCAAAACAACTGAAAACTCAATCAATTGCTTCTTAAACAAAGGCCAGCCAACATACATCACTTCCAACCCAAAATAAACATCAAAACACATCTATGAAACAACCTAACCCAACCTTATACCTCCAGCAATCAAGATTCCACCATTTCACCTCAAAAACCCACTTAAAACAACCAAGAACTCAAGGATTTCGGGATCTATGTTAACAACACTTTATTTTAACATATAAATCAACTTAAAACTCAATTAAAATCAACACAAAACAAAGCTTAACTCATCAAGTCGGAAAATTAAGATTTCAACCACAATTTCACAAGATTTTGATCTCCAAACAACTCCATAATGAAAACTCAACAAAAAATAGTATTTAGAAGCCAAATATCTTGGAAATTTCAATAAAGAACTTAGATTAGAGGTTGAGAACGGGATTTACCTCCAATCCTTGCTTCCCTCAATGAATGACAAGTTTTCCTTAGCAAAATCTTGAAGAACTAGGAAAGATTTCTTGAAAATGATTTAGGAAATGTTGAGAGGGTTTTTGGGAGAAAGAATTCTGGAGAAAGATGAGTGTATTAGTGTTTGGCTGAAAATGAGAAAGAGTTGGTAGTTATGTAATTGAAAATCACATTAACAACCTTTTAATTAATTATTATAAATCCCATTAAAGTCATTTAATTAAAAACCTTTTAAAACACATGTCATATTGAGGAAAGGTCAAATTGACTTAAAGCCCCCTAAAGATTCTAAGATCTTGGCCTCTACATAAAAAATCACATTTTTCCCAGTTTTGAAACTTTACAATTTGGTCACTACTCAAAATGTCCCATTTCCAAAATCTGTTTTGTAAAATTGACTTGACCAACCTCTTAAACATATTTTTAGAGGGTTTTAGCAATTTTAATCACATTTTTATCCTATCCCGATCCTTGATTTCCTTAAATCACCTTACGCGATTCGAACCGTTCTCGACCGATCCGATACGATGTCTAAAACATCTAGGCCCAAAACCAGGGCGTTACAACTCTCCCCCACTTAGTAAATTTCGACCCCGAAATTCTTACCTGTTGGAAAGAGATGCGGAAACTGCTTCAGCATGTCCGCCTTGCTTTCCCACGTGGCCTCCTCAACTCCTCGGTGTCGCCACAACACCTTCACAAGCTCTATCGTCTTGCCACAAAGAACTTTGTTACTCACATCCAGAACCTTCATTGGTTCCTCATCATATGACAGATCCAGATTCAACTTTAACTCCTCAACATGCGTCACATGCGAAGGATCCGATCTGTACCTCCTCAACATGGAGACATGAAACACATCATGTATCTTCTCCAACTCCGCTGGCAATCTCAACCGATATGCCATAGGACGAATACGTTCCACAATCTCGTAAGGACCAATGAACCTTGGGCTAAGCTTACCCTTACGCCCAAATCTCATCACCTTCTTCTAAGGTTACACCTTAAAAAACACACGTTCGCCAACCGCGAACTCAATTTCCTTACGCTTCAAATCCGTGTAAGACTTTTGCCTATCCGATGTTGCTTTTAAACGCTCACAAATGAGCTTCACCTTCTCTGTGGTTCCCTTTTAGCATAGTTGGCATCGAAATCAACTTTTGCCCAGCTTCTGCTCAACAGAGAGGGGTTTTACATCTTCTCCCATACAAAGCCTCGTATGGAGCCCTTTGAATAATTGAATGGTACCTGTTGTTATACGCAAACTCAACCAACGACAAATGCTTCTCCCAAGAACCCTGAAAATCTATCACACAACATCTCAACATGTCCTCAAGAACTTGAATCAGACGTTCCGACTGACCATCCGTCTGAGGATGATAAGAAGTACTGAAATTCAACCGTGTACCCAAAGCTTGATGTAAACATTCCCAAAATCGTGCTGTAAACCTCGGATCTCTATCTGACACAATGGACTTTGGCACACCGTGCAACCGCACAATCTCAGCTATGTACAGCTCATCCAACTCATCCAAGGTATACGTAGTATGCACAGGCAGAAAATGTGCACACTTCGTGAGCCGATCTACAATCACCCAAATTGAATTTTTCTTTGATGGCGACAAAGGCAATCCATACACAAAATCCATGGTGATTCGCTCCCACTTCCGTTCTGGAATTCTCAAAGGTTGCAGCAACCCATAAGGAACCTAATGTTCAACCTTCACTCGCTGACACACCATGCACTTACTAACGAACTCAGCCACGTCCTTTTTCAACCCCACCCATTAGTACTCATCTTTCAAATCACGATACATCTTTGTACTACCAGGGTGCATAGCAAAAGGGATACTATGAGCTTCAGTCAGAATAGTGCGCCTCAATTCAACATCATCCGGCACCACTATTCGACTCCTAAAGCACAGAACACCATCATCACTAAAACTGAAATCTGAAGGTCTACCTTCCGCAATGTCCTGAACATGCGAAACAAGAGAATCATCAAGCAACTGTTGATCCTTGATCAACTGAATCAGAGATGGTTTCACTTGTAATTCTGCAATAAGACCATCATCACGCGATATGCTCAAGCGAGCAAACATCACCCTCAACTCCATAACCACTTTTCGGCTCAAAGTATCAGCTACAACATTAGCCTTGCCAGGGTGATATTCGATCGTCAAATCATAATCTTTAAGCGAATCCACCCAACGACGCTGCCTAAGATTCAACTCCTTTTGAGACATAAGATACTTCAAGCTCTTATGGTCTGTAAGCACAACACACTTCTCACCGTACATGTAATGCCTCCAAATCTTCAAGGCAAACACCACCACCGCAAGCTCAAGATCATGAGTAGGGTAGTTGCGCTCATGCACCTTCAAATGCCTAGATGCATAGGCCACTACCTTACCCTCCTGCATCAACACGCAGCCTAAACCAACAATGTACGCATCACTATAGACCACAATCTCCTTACCAGACTCAGGTTGAATCAGAAAAGGAGCTTGCGTCAAAGCTTCTTTCAGCTTCTCAAAAGCTTGTTGTCTCGCTTCAGTCCACTCAAAGCGAACATTCTTCTACAACAACTTGGTCAAAGGTGCTGCTATCTTCGAGAAACCCTCGACAAACCTATGATAATACCAAGCTAGACCAAGGAAACTTCGCACCTCCGTCACTGACTTAGGTACTTTCCAACTCATCACAGCCTCTACCTTGTGCGGATCAACGTGAATACCCTCAGCTGACACAACATGTCCAAGGAAGACCACCTCCCTAAGGCAAAACTCACACTTACTTAGCTTGGCATACAACTAATTTTCCAACAGCGCTTGAAACTCAAGTGCCTATCATGATCCTCTTCGGTACGCAAATACACAAGGATATCATCAATGAACACCACCACAAACTGATCCAAGAATTCATGGAATACATGATTCATCATGTCCATGAAAGCAGCAGGCGCGTTGGTCAAACCAAACGGCATCACCAAGAATTCATAATGTATGTACCTCGTCCGAAAAGTTGTCTTAGGTACGTCCACATCCTTCACCTTAAGCTGATAATACCCTGATCTCAAATCAATCTTAGAAAACATTGAGGCTCCCCGAAACTGATCAAAGAGATCAGCAATTCTAGGTAAGGGATACTTGTTCTTGATTGTCAGCTTGTTCAGTTGCCAATAATCTATGCATAGCCGCATTGTCCCATCCTTCTTCTTTACAAGCAAGACCGGTGCACCCCAAGGTGACACACTCGGCCGGATGAAACCTCGATCCAACAGCTCCTACAATTGCGTTTTCAATTCTTTCAGCTCCTTAGGTGCCATGCGATAAGGAGCAATGGACACCTGAGTCGTATCCTTGTACAACTCGATACCAAACTTAACTTCCATGTTTGGTGGCAAGCCAGATAATTCTTCCGGAAAGACACCCGGAAAATCATGAACAGTTCAGATGTCCTGCACACGCACATCCTTGGTGCCATAATTCATCACATACGCAAGGTAAGCCTCGCAACCCAACCTCATCATACGGCTTGCTTCCAAAGCCGAAATCACATTAGACAAGAATTTCACATTCTCACCTACTACTACCACTTCGTAATCATCGGCCAGCTTTAAGGTGACTCGCTTGACATCAAAGTCAACCACCGCCCTATGCTCCGACAACTTATCCATGCCAAGGATTACATCAAATCCGTAGAAAGTTAACTCCATCAAATCCACAAGAAAAACATGTCCATGTACATATAAAGGGCATCTCTTATACAACTTCCTAGTGACTACAGTTGTTGCGTGTAAAAGAGTCTATCGTAATTATAGTGCAAGTGTACACGACACAAGTAGTAAAGTGATACGAAGTATCGGATATCGTCTCCACAAGGATTGGGCTAATAGCTTCACCTAGTTTCACTGCACGAAGTAAAGAAAATATTTGAGAAAGTTGTCACGAAAATATTAAAGTAACGTAAATAAAAGAGTAGAGAAATCAAGATAGAAAGAATGGGCTGGTATTGAATTGCTCAGTAGTGCAGGTATTGTATTGCTTAGGAACTCCAGTTCTGTCGTCGCGCCTGTCGCTGGCAGCACCTGTCGCGGCAGCTGTCCGTTGGTCGTCGCGGCAGCAAACACACCAACTCAGTACTTTCAAGTTTGGCAAGAATCCCAGATCTGCCTTGAACTATCCCTAGGTCCAAGTCTGTCGATGATCACGTCTTTGACGATACCTCCCGGCGTGAATCGAATGATGAACACCGATGTGTATGAATTCTTCCTTAGCCACTTAACCTTGCCCTATCCCTAGGAACAAGATAGCTCAACTATAAACTAGAGAACTCGCTCTTATTTCTTTCGTATACTTAACTCTCCCGATGCTAAGTAAATAGATAACCTCACAATGCTCTCCCGATGCTCTTGCAAGATATTAAAACCAAAATAAGAGAACTTGAAGTTTATTTTATTGAACTTGGAAAATCCTAAAACAAAACAACCCTTGCAACTACTTTACAAATCAACCCGTGGCCCTAGGGGGTTTTTAGAACATGTCGACGACGGGTAAACAGAGGAGGGGTTTGGTTATCGGTTATGGGGTATGTTCTCTCCTAGGTTAAAATCTATGCCCTTATATAAGCTTTGGGCTCAAGTATTCTAAGATAACAAGGATTACAACTTTAATTAAAAGTAAGATTCTAATAAAGACTTTAATCTTCAAGTATCCTACTTTTCAGCCGCCTCCTTGTTTCATGGGATTTCCTCTCCTTGAGCTTTGGCTTGACATATCTTTTGATCCGGGGCTTCGAAAAATATATGGTTTTCACACGACAGACGAGCATAATTTTCTCTATCTATCGAGGTCCACTTTGCTTTTCCTCCGCTAACTTGTTGTCGTCCTCTGCTGTCACGGCAGATCCATGGCAGCATCATCATCATCATCTGCTTGTCCAGTTCAGCTCTTCTGCTTCTCTGCCCTGCGCCCGCCTTCTTCGTCAGCTATGGCAGCAACCTGCAAAATCAACCATATTTCAGTAGAATCCGTGCTTTTACTAATTTTGTGATGTTTTGCTGTAAACTAACCTAAATGCAATGCAATGATGCTTGAATGCAGCAGAAATATGGGTTAAAAAGGGTGTAAATAATATAACTTTTACACACTCAACACACCCCCAAACTCAAGTTTTTGCTTGCCCTCAAGCAATTAAGACCTAAAAGAAAAATGAATATTTTTTGTGTTGGCCTTCAAACAGTGACTGTCCCTTACCCGTCGCTCATTCTCTGTGGCGGCAGCAACCTGTCGGAAAGATTAGGATCTGTCCGGAATCTCACTATAGTTCTCGTGCAGTGTGTGCATGCTTGTGAACAGTTATATGCCAAGACTCTCTTAGTTTCACTAGAATATTCAACTCTTAACTTGAATTTTTATGCCAAAGTTTATCTTTTTGAAGGCACATTTTCATGCTTCTTTGATTTTCTGTTTTGACTTGATTTTTATTTTTCAAGCTAAAGTTTCACTAGAGCCGGTTTCGGGCACCTCTAGCTAACTTCCTAGAGCCGGTTTCGGGCACCTCTAGGGCTATTGAGTCTATTTTGCTAAACTTCTTTCCTAGAGCCAGTGTTAGGCACCTCTAGGGGCTTATCAAGTGCTAAGCTTCCTATTCTAGTTTGGCTGAAAGAAATCTAAGCAGTATTACAGTCACAATGGTGTTTAAGTTTTTCAGAACTATGAAAAGGCTCTAAACTTTTCCTTAATCTGTCCTAAAGATGCTGTCACGGCAGAGCTGTCATGACAGGTAAGTTTACTCACAGTTTTAAGCCAACAGTTTAATCTTTTTTTAAGAGAAATAAAAGACACAATTATTAATTAAAGAGATGTACGAAGACTCCATTAAAAGGGAGGGTTGCCACCCCCAAACTCGAGGGTTGCATTGCCCTCAATGCAAATGACAGATAAAATGAAGGCAGGTACATCACAAAATATAGATAAGCAGGCAGCAAGAAAAAGAAAATAAAAGACTTAGATTTTAATCGCTGTCTTCACTGCTGCTGCTGACACGGATTTGGCAGCAGCGTCTGGGTTGTGGGGCAGGCTGGGTAGGCTGTTCCACGACCTGGATGTCTGAGCTGCTGCCGCTATCCCAAGTGCTGCTGGTGGTGGTGCTGGCTTTGGGCATTAACTGTCTATCGGCCACATGTTTCTGCCTCTTGACAGGCGTGAAGTCCTGCGCCAAATTCCTCCTAATAGGGGGTTCTGCCTCGTTCTCATTTGAGGCTGGTCGCTTCGTTCCTCGGGCAGAGGTGTCTGCCGGAGGGCTGCCAGCTGCCGGCTGGGTAGGTGATGGGGTGGAAGCAACAGAATGTGTGTGTGGGGAGGTAGGTGGTGTAGGTGTGTGGATAGGGGTGGGGATATGGAAATAGTGGGCAGGGAAAGTGGGGAAAACAACATCGGGATAATATAAAGTGTTGGTAATGAAATTTACCGTCGAGTTGGCGAAATCCCGGATGAATGTCATCAGCCCCATCTGTCTGTCTTCCACCCGCTGTATGGCAGCATGGATTTGGGCAGATTGGTCGGTCTGGGCGGCTGCTGCGGCAGGTTCATAGGCAGGTTCATCGGCAGATTCCTCGGATGATTCTGCTGGGGAGGCAGCCGGGTTGAAAGAGGAGAGGGGGGTTGCGACTATCAGCTCCATGAGGCTGGTAATATTGTTGTCGGTCCAGCCTCTGCCTTGGACTAATTTGTCGGTGGTGGCCTCTGGGACAGCAGCGCAGCGGCAAAGAGAAGTGATCATGAATGGTAGGCAAAGGCGGGAGGTGGAGCGAAATGTGCAGTCCAAGATGCTTTCCCTCATATAGCGGCCCACGTTGATAGGTCGGTCGTTCATGATCGAATGAATGAGGGCGAGCCGCTGCTGGTCCACCGTCGTGTGATGGGATGACGGTAGGATACGCTTCTTGATGAAAGCGTTCCATAGCTTTGCTTCTGGAAGGAGCTGCCCCCTTTTTACAGAGTTGGGGTTCTTTTTGCTCGTGTTCCACGTCGTTCCTTCCTCTGTCACTTCTGCCATGACAGCTCCGTAGGCGGCAGAGTCGAGGGTGTCCAAAAATTGCTGATGGGCATCATCGTTGGGACCAAAATAGAGGCCATACATGTGGTTGATGCTGTCAGCTGTGAATGGTACCTTGACCCCTCGGACAGTGACGGATGTCGCCGTCTTGCTGTTGATGGCAGCATAGAACTCCCTCACCAACGTGTCATTTAATTCTGCTGGTTGTTCTGCGAACTGCTCCCATAGTTCAGCTCGTATTGCCCTTGCGATGAATGGTCGAAGCCCCATGTTCGGAGCCTTTCGGATGTAGATAAAACCTCTTTCTTCCCATAATTCCTTGGTTGTGAAGGCCGACGGTGTGGGTGCTGCTGATGAAGAGGCTGAAGCAGCACCGCGGCGGGTCTGTCTGGAAGACATTTTAGTTGCAAGGGTTGTGAAAGTAAAGAAAACAAATAAAAACGAGAAGAGAAAGCAAGTAAGAATAAGCAGAAGTGATGAAAATGGAAATGAGAATGGGGTTTTATAGCGGTAGAGTTGCTTCCCGTTTAATGCTGTAACGGCAGGCGGGAATAACGGGGCGACTGTTGAGGTTGGCGTGTCTGACGCGTCTGTCACGTAATTATGCGTCTGTCACGCGTCTGTCACACGCTTCTGCGTCTGCCGTGTCAGTCTGTTGACAACATGTCTTATCCGTGTCTGCGGCGGCAGCTGGAACGACAGGCTTCAATAAATGGGCTCTGTTGGGCTGATGGATGGATGGTGGGCTTGGGTCACTTCTTCTTTTCTTCTTGACTCCTTTATTTGCTGAAAACAGAAAATATAAAAACATTATTTGAATAAAATAAACCTAATTTCCTAATAAATAATAAATAATAAAAATAAATAGAAATAAAATTTAGGTTAAATTAGGAATGCCTTGTGGGGCATCTCCTAAAGTAACCACTTCCTGTATTCCTGGGGCTTCAGTCCCCTAATAATGCTTGGGGCGCTGTCCGTTGACTTTGAATTGGTGCCCGTCTTTTAATGATTGGATTGTGATGGCACCATGGGGAAAAACTTGTAACACTTGGAACGGGCCAGACCATCTAGACTTTAGCTTTCCTGGGAAGAGTTTCAGTCTAGAATTGAACAACAACACAAGCTGCCCTGGGCAGAACTGTCGTGGCAGCAACTTCCTGTCATGCCACTTCTTAGTTTTCTCCTTGTAGATTCTTGCATTGTCGTAGGCCATTGTCCGTATTTCCTCAAGCTCGTTCAGATCTAACAGCCTTTTCTGGCCTGCCTTGTCCAAGTCCATATTCACGGCCTTGATTGCCCAATATGCTTTGTGCTCTATCTCGACAGGCAAGTGACAGGTTTTCCCATAGATCAATCGGTATGGAGACATGCCCAATGGAGTCTTAAAGGTTGTCCTATATGCCCATAATGCATCATTAAGGAGTAAATACCAATCTTTCCTAGTCGGTTTAACCATCTTCTCAAGAATGTTCTTAACTTCCCTATTAGATATCTCAGCTTGTCCATTGGTCTGTGGGTGGTATGCTGTCGCGATTCTGTGCTTGACACCATATTTCTTCAAGGCGGCAGCAATAACCCTATTGTCAAAATGTCTCCCTTCATCACTGATAATCGCCTTAGGGATGCCAAATCTAGAAAAAAATGTTTTTGTGCAAAAACTTTTGGACTGTCTTGGCATCATTCTTTTGAGTGGCGATGGCTTCAACCCACTTAGAGACATAATCCACTTCTAAGAGGATGTATAGATTTCCACATGAAGATGGAAAAGGTCCCATGAAATCAATCCCCCAAACGTCAAAGATCTCGACTTCCAGAATGTTCTGCAGTGGCATCTCGTTTCTCCTCGAGATGTTACCTGTCCGCTGGCACCTGTCACAGTTCTTGTAGAAGTTCTGTGCATCTTTATACAGTGTCGGCCAGTAGAACCCTGACTGCAGCACCTTGGCAGCAGTTTTATTGCCTCCTAAGTGACCTCCATATTGTGAAGCATGGCAGTGATGGAGAATGTCTTCTTGTTCTTCTTGTGGTACACACCTCCTTATAACCTGGTCTGCGCATAGTTTGAAAAGAAGAGGTTCGTCCCAATAATAATGCTTAACATCATTTTGGAACCTCTTCCTGGCTTGATAATTAAGATCAGAAGGTAGTATTCTGCTAACTATAAAATTAACGAAATCAGCATACCAGGGGAGTTCAGAAGACTTACCTACCACCATGGCTGTCGCGGTAGCGATTGCGGCAGCAAAGAGCTGCTCATCTGGGAAGGTCTCCAGTATGTTTGTCTCATCTATTGGCAGACTTTGTCCCTTCTCCAACCTTGACAAGTGGTCTGCCACCTGATTTTCTGTCCCTTTTTTGTCCTTGATTTCAAGGTCGAATTCTTGCAATAGCAGGATCCACCGTATCAATCGAGGCTTTGCATCCTTCTTTGCGAACAAATATTTCAGGGCAGAATGGTCTGTGTGCACTATCACTTTCGTCCCAAGTATGTAAGAACGAAACTTGTCAATGGAGAACACCACAGCTAATAGCTCCTTTTCTGTGGTGGTGTAGTTCACTTGGGCGTCATTCAATGTCTTGCTGGCATAATATATGACATGAAATAGCTTATCTCTGCGCTGCCCAAGTGCTGCCCCGACAGCATAGTCACTAGCATCGCACATAATCTCAAATGGTTGTGTCCAGTCTGGTGGCTGTACTATGGGGGCTGTTACTAGTTTTTCCTTCAGAACCTTGAATGCTTCAGTACATTCATCATTAAAGTCAAAGGGTCAGTTCTGCTCTAAGAGATGCCATAGGAGCTTGGTGATTTTTGAGAAATTTGCAATAAACCTTCGATAAAAACAGCATGCCCTAAAAAACTCCTAATGCCCTTGACTGTGGTCGGTGGCGGCAGCTTCTCAACTACTTCTATTTTAGCCCTGTCGACTTATATCCCACGGCAGCTAATCTTATGGCCAAGGACTATCCCCTCATCCACCATAAAGTGGCATTTTTCCCAATTCAAAACAAGATTTGCTTTTTCACATCTTTCAAGTACCTTTTGTAAGTTTCCAAGGCAGCTCTCAAAATCGTCTCCAAAGATGGAAAAATCATCCATAAATATCTCAAGGAAGTCCTCCACCATATCGGAGAATATGGCCATCATGCACCTTTGGAAGGTGGCGGATGCATTGCATAGTCCAAACGGCATCCTCCTAAAAGCGTACGTTCCGTAGGGGCATGTGAAAGTCGTCTTTTCTTGATCTTCTGGTGCAATAGCAATTTGATTGTAACCTGAGTAACCATCAAGAAAACAATAGTAAGATTTACCCTCTAATCTATCAAGCATTTGATCAATAAAGGGTAAAGGAAAATGGTCCTTTCGGGTAGCTTTGTTGAGCTTCCGATAGTCCATACAAACCCTCCAACCGGTCACAGTCCTGGTTGGGATTAAGTCATTGTTCTCATTGGTTATCACGGTCATTCCTCCTTTCTTTGGAACGCATTGCACCGGGCTCACCCATTTGCTGTCAGAGATGGCGTAAATAATACCAGCATCTAACCATTTGATTATCTCTTTACGGACCACCTCTTTCATCGCATGGTTTAGCCGCCTTTGGGCATCAATAGTCGGCTTATGATCTTCCTCTAGAAGGATTTTGTACATGCATAACGCCGGACTAATGCCTTGAATGTCTACTATCGTCCATCCAATTGCCTTTTTGTGCTACCTTAACATGCCGATTAGCTGCCGTTCCTGTTCCTGCGGCAGCTTAGAAGAGATGATTACGGGCAACGTATCATTTGAACCAAGAAAAACATATTTTAACTGCCCTGGCAGGGGCTTCAGTTCTAAGGCAGGTGGTTCAACAGTAGATGGCTTTTGGATTAAATAATTATCCGAAGTATAATTCAGAGGTTCGAATAACTTACTTGGACGGTTGCCTAACCAATTTACCTCCTCCTGATCTTCAGTATCAGATGTATCGGAGTCAGAGGAGTTGTTGTCGTCGGTGCTGTCATCAGTGCTGTCGTGACAGCTCGACCAGATGCAGGGTTGATCAAGGATAACTTCAGTGATAGCCTTGCATTCCTCGTCTGTATCAGCATGCTTCATTGCTTGGAGAACATTCAACTTAATCTCTTGGTCATTCACTCTCATGGTGAGTTCTCCTTTTTCCACATCAATCAGTGATCTTCTCGTGGCTAAGAAGGGTCGCCCAAGGATGATTGGTGCGTTTTCGTCTGCTTCACAATCTAAAACAAGAAAGTCAGCAGGAAAAATAAACTTATCCACTCTTACTAGAATATCTTCGATTTTTCCTTCTGGATGAACGTAAGAGCGGTCGACAAGCTGCAGAACTACTGTCGTGGGCCGCGCCTTTCCAATACCTAACTTCTGAAAAACAGATTTTGGCATTAAATTGATACTAGCACCAAGATCACAAAGTGCCTTACCCACATATTTGTCTCCGATTACACAAGGTATGATGAAGCTCCCCGGATCCTTCTTTTTCTGGGGTGGCTGCCGATGAAGAATACTCATGCAACCATCTGCCATCCTTACCATTTCAAATTCCCCAAGTTTATATTTCTTTGACATAACATCCTTGAGAAATTTGGCGTAACCGGGCATCTCCCTAACGGCATCTAACAGCGGAATATTAATATGAACCTGCTTAAAAATATCATAAATCTTTTTAAGTTGAGATTCTTGCTTAGCTTGATGTATCCGTTGAGGAAAAGGAGGTGGGGGACGATAATCAGCAATACGTCCTTCCCACTGCATACGAATCTGAGGAGGTTTAGGTTCATCATTTTTCTCCTCTGTCGCTTCTGCTTCCGTGACAGGTTCATCGGCAGCAGTCTGTTTATCACCTGTCGGGGCAGCTTCCTCGGCAGGTTGGTCTAAGGCTGGTTCCTTTCCTGTTTCAACTTCTTTTTCCGGCCCTGGTAGTTTCTTCCCACTCCTAGTAGTAATTGCCTTACACTGCTCATGTGTGGGTGGCCTAGCATTTTCAGTAATACTAGGGAATCCTCCATTCTGCCTCGGCTTAATATGTTGGGAAACCTGACCCATTTGTGTCTCCAGAGATTTCAAAGTAGCCTCATGATTTGTCATCCTCATCTCTGTTTTATCCATGAAATTTTCTGTCTTCTTGACAAACTGATTCATATTCTCAATATAAGTACCTGTCTGAGACATAAAGGTGGCCAGAGTCTGTTCCAGTATACTGCTCGTGGCAGCTGGTGGCTGCTGTTGCTGCTGCGGCGGCAGGTGCGTCGGCAGTTGCTGCGGCAGTTGCTGTCGCGTCAGCAATCAAGGTCCTCCCTGATTCTGATTATGTGCTTGAGGATTCAGGGCTTTATTGGGGTTACTCCAGGAAAATTTGGGATCCTTCCTCCAATTGGGATTATAATTGTTGGAATTTTAATTCGGCTTGTTGTAATTTCCAACATATTTTCCCTCTTCTAACTGTATTGGGCACTCATCCCGACTATGATTTCCCTCACAGATATCACATACTTCCTCTACAGCAAATCCTTGTTGACCATCATCATTCAATAACCTTTTCATTGATTTAGTAAGGAATGCTACCTGTGATTTCAACGTGCTGTCGGCTTCATAGTCCTTGACAGCAATTACCCGTTTACCCCCTCTTCTTGCGGTTGGAAATTGTTCTTCATTCTTGGCCAGATTTTTCAAAACTTGCAATGCCTCGTCTGGATCTTTATCCAATAATTGTCCATTTGCTGCAGAATCAATTCGAATAATAGTTTGTAAGTTAGCAGCATTATAGAACTTAATTACCTGATTCCAGACGGGGAATCCATGCATTGGGCAGTTCTGAAGAAGAGTAGTAAATCTGTCCCAGGCCTCGTGCATCGGCTCGTCATCTTCCTGCTGAAAAGTAGCAATTTCATTACGTAATCGCTCAGATAAATGCGAAGGATTAAAACGAGATAAAAATTCACGAGATAAATCTGCCCAAGTCATAATTGAACCCGGCGTAAGTTTATTCCACCAAGTTTTAGCTCTGTCCCTCAATGAATGGGGAAATAACCGAAGTCTCAGTATCTCCGGATTAACTCCTGGTAGTCTAAACGAACCACAGATTTCCTGGAACGTTTTGAGATGCTCCCTAGCATCTTCTGTCACAGCACCACTAAACTGTCTGGCATTGTTGATCATACTAAACATGACAGGTTTAAGCTCAAAGTTATCAACTTCAATATCCGGCAGCGTGGTCTCCAGCTCTACATGATCGTTCAACATGTAGTCACGGCATGACCGTCGTCCGGCTGCTGCAGGCGGGTCGCCGACAGGCGGGTCGTTCCCATTGTAGGCCATCTTCTCTAGCTGTTCCTCAAGGTACTCGTTCCTGGCTAGCACGTAACGAAGTCGGTTCCTAAGATTGAATGAACGTTCAACTTCCGGATCTAATGGATACTCAGGATCTTCACTTCTTTTAGATCTGCGCATAAACAAGAAAACCTCGTGAAAAGCAAGAGTTGAAAGCACCAAAGAAAAAAAAGAAAAATAAAAATAAAAGAAAAATAAAAATACAAACAAAAAGTGCAATAAAAGAAAGGTAGAGTTATGTTGCCAATCCCCGGCAACGGCGCCAAAAACTTGTTGCGTGTAAAAGAGTCTATCGCAATTATAGTGCAAGTGTACAAGACGCAAGTAGTAAAGTGATACGAAGTATCGGATATCGTCTCCACAGGGATTGGGCTAATAGCTTCACCTAGTTTCACTGCACGAAGTAAAGAAAATATTTGAGAAAATTGTCACGAAAATATTAAAGTAACATAAAAGAGTAGAGAAATCAAGATAGAGAGAATGGGCTGGTATTGAATTGCTCAGTAGTGCAGGTATTGTATTGCTTAGGAACTCCAATTCTGTCGTCGCGCCTGTCGCTGGCAGCACCTGTCGCGGTAGCTGTCCGTTGGTCGTCGCGGCAGAAAACATACCAACTCAGTACTTTCAAGTTTGGCAAGAATCCCAGATCTTCCTTGGCCTATCCCTAGGTCCAAGTCTGTCGATGATCACGTCTTTGACGATACCTCCCGGCGTGAATCGAAGGATGAACACCGATGTGTATGAATTCTTCCTTAGCCACTTAACCTTGCCCTATCCCTAGGCACAAGATAGCTCAACTATAAACTAGAGAACTCGCTCTTATTTCTTTCGTATACTTAACTCTCCCGATGCTAAGTAAATAGATAACCTCACAATGCTCTCCCGATGCTCTTGCAAGATATTAAAACCAAAATAAGAGAACTTGAAGTTTATTTTATTGAACTTGGAAAATCCTAAAACAAAACAACCCTTGCAACTACTTTACAAATCAACCCGTGGCCCTAGGGGGTTTTTAGAACATGTCGACGACGGGTAAACGGCGGAGGGGTTTTGTTATCGGTTATGGGGTATGTTCTCTCCTAGGTTAAAATCTATGCCCTTATATAAGCTTTGGGCTCAAGTATTCTAAGATAACAAGGATTACAACTTTAATTAAAAGTAAGATTCTAATAAAGACTTTAATCTTCAAGTATCCTACTTTTTAGCCGCCTCCTTGTTTCATGGGATTTCCTCTCCTTGAGCTTTGGCTTGACATATCTTTTGATCCGGGGCTTGGAAAAATATATGGTTTTCACACGACAGACGAGCATAATTTTCTCTATCTATCGAGGTCCACTTTGCTTTTCCTCCGCTAACTTGCTGTCGTCCTCTGCTGTCACGGCAGATCCATGGCAGCATCATCCTCATCATCTGCTTGTCCAGTTCAGCTCTTCTGCTTCTCTGCCCTGCGCCCGCCTTCTTCGTCAGCTATGGCAAAAACCTGCAAAATCAACCATATTTCAGTAGAATCCGTGCTTTTACTAATTTTGTGATGTTTTGCTGTAAACTAACCTAAATGCAATGCAATGATGCTTGAATGCAGCAGAAATATGGGTTAAAAAGGGTGTAAATAATAGAAATTTTACACACTCAACAACAGTCTCACCAAAAGAACTAGTCACTTGCATTCCTACTTCAAGCAACTCAACAGGTATATCAAGCAAATTTGCATGCTCACTCAAGATATAAGAATGTGTGGATCCAGAATCAATCAAAGCCAGCAAAGATAAAGACTGGAGAGCAAAGGTACCTGCGATGACATCAGTATCATTGCGCTCCTCACGCTGGGCGTAAACCCTCGCTAGTCCACCACCCTCGGGTCGAACGACTACTACATGAGCAATACCCCGCTGCCCCTCATCCCTCCTCTAAAAGTTCCCACGGTCGCGCCCACAGCCTCTCTGAGGTGCAACTACCACAGGAGCACGTCCTTGGCCTCCACCAGCCAACAAAGGACACTCCCTCCTCATGTGATCCGCCGAACCACAATTCCAACATGAAGTCCCTATCACCACAACACGAGCCTGGACCTCTCTAGCCACCCAAGGAAAATCTCGCCTCAAATGGTCTCTCGAACCGCATGTCCAACATGTATGCGGCTCAGATCTCACACGACCTCCCTGGGCCTGACCACCTCGACCAAGAGCACCACGCCTCCCCTCAGGCTGATGTCTCCTATCTCGACCTCTTTTGTTGCGTCCACGTCCGGAACTGTACTCGGCTGCTCTCTTACCAGAGCTAGACCCAACACCTCGAGACGACAATCCCAAGTTCTGCTCGATGTCTTTGGCTCGACACACAAGCACATCAAAGTCAGTATAATTTGCAGCCAGCATATACGTCTTAACTTCCTGTACCAGCCCGTACCAGAAGCGATCACATCGGTGCCTCTCATTAGGTACCAGCTCAGAAGCATACTGGCTTAGGCATACGAACTGGACCTCGTTCTCAGCCTCAGAAAGGTTACCCTGAACAAGCGACATAAAGTCACGTTTCTTCTCATCCAAGTATTTCACCCCTAGATACTTCCTCCTGAAGGCTCCTCTGAAAACCCCCAATCAACCTCATTGGGTTCCATACCAGACGTGGTAGTCTTCCACCAGCTGTAGGCATCTACTTGCATCAAAGAAACTGCGCATCCCAGATTGCGCACATCATTACAGCCCATCTGATCCATGATACGGATCGTGCTCGCCATCCAGGCCTCAGACGCCTCAGGAGACATACCATAGAACTCCACAGCTCCTAAGCTCCTCAACCTCTCTAAAGGTAAGCCCGCCTGCCCAGCTGCAGGGGCCTGTACATGCGCTCCGGCAACAGCAGCCTGAAAGGCTCCGGTGATCGCCTGAACTAGTGGCGCCAAATCACCCAAACCAGGACCAGCAAGTCCTTGCTTCCCCTGCTCCCCACCTCCAGGTGGTGGCGGAGGAGGTAGATTTCCACTAGGAGGGACATCAGCCCCCTGTTCACCCTGATCACCCTGCTCAGCCGCAGGCACTATCGTATTCGATCTCAGTTCTCTTCTACCCATAGCGCTATTTTAAACAAAGCATAGCAACAAAACAAGTTAAACCATTTAGGCCAGCTGCAAGCAAGAATCTCAAGTTCACAAAACATTTGATTAGTGTAATAAGTCAATGGGCACCCCAATTTCCCTTAACATAGCATAGCATACATGAAACATCATTCTCAACATGCTTTTCATCATCCAAATTAAACACATATCAACATAGCATCATCATCACAATAATCATCACACAATCTTATCCATTCCAAATACGATTCACATAAATCAAGCATGGCATAAGCTTCAAAATTCAACCAATTGCATGCTTTTCACAAAACATACATCAACACATATCAATATCTCATACCAACATCCCCAATTCTTTCGTAACCTGGCTCTGATACCAACAAATGTAACCCCCTTAGCCCGGCCTAGACGCTTGACCCAAACTACGAAGATTACACGGGGAAAACAATAGTCAACCTTGATTAACGACCTTTTTTTTCTTTTTCTTTTCTAGATGCTCATTATTAGCCTATATGATTAGCAAAACATTTCAGCGGAAGCGACACAACGAACGGTGTTGAGTGTGTAAAAGTTGTATTATTTACACCCTTTTTGACCCATATTTCTGCTGCATTCAATAATCATTGCATTGCATTTAGGTTAGTTTACAGCAAAACATCACAAAATTAGTAAAAGCACGGATTCTACTGAAATATGGTTGATTTTGCAGGTTGCTTCCATAGCTGACGAAGAAGGCGGGCGCAGGGCAGAGAAGCAGAAGAGCTGAACTGGAAAAGCAGATGATGAGGACGATGCTGCCATGGATCTGCCGTGACAGCAGAGGACGACAGCAAGTTAGCGGAGGAAAAGCAAAGTGGGCCTCGATAGATAGAGAAAATTATGCTCGTCTGTCGTATGAAAACCATATATTTTTCCAAGCCCCGGATCAAAAGATATGTCAAGCCAAAGCTCAAGGAGAGGAAATCCCATGAAACAAGGAGGCGGCTAAAAAGTAGGATACTTGAAGATTAAAGTCTTTATTAGAATCTTACTTTTAATTAAAGTTGTAATCCTTGTTATCTTAGAATACTTGAGCCCAAAGCTTATATAAGGGCATAGATTTTAACCTAGGAGAAATAATACCCCATAACCGATAACCAAACCCCTCCGCCGTTTACCCGTCGTCGACATGTTCTAAAAACCCCCTAGGGCCACGGGTTGATTTGTAAAGTAGTTGCAAGGGTTGTTTTGTTTTAGGATTTTCCAAGTTCAATAAAATAAACTTCAAGTTTTCTTATTTTGGTTTTAATATCTTGCAAGAGCATCGGGAGAGCATTGTGAGGTTATCTATTTACTTAGCATCGGGAGAGTTAAGTATACGAAAGAAATAAGAGCGAGTTCTCTAGTTTATAGTTGAGCTATCTTGTGCCTAGGGATAGGGCAAGGTTAAGTGGCTAAGGAAGAATTCATACACATCGGTGTTCATCCTTCGATTCACGCCGGGAGGTATCGTCAAAGACGTGATCATCGACAGACTTGGACCTAGGGATAGGCCAAGGCAGATCTGGGATTCTTGCCAAACTTGAAAGTACTGAGTTGGTGTGTTTGCTGCCGCGACGACCAACGGACAGCTGCCGCGACAGGTGCTGCCAGCGACAGGCGCGACGACAGAACTGGAGTTCCTAAGCAATACAATACCTGCACTACTGAGCAATTCAATACCAGCCCATTCTCTCTATCTTGATATTCCTACTCTTTTATTTACGTTTTCTTCAATATTTTCGTGACAACTTTCTAAACTATTTTCTTTACTTCGTGCAGTGAAATAAGGTGAAGCTATTAGCCCAATCCCTGTGGAGACGATATCCGATACTTCGTATCACTTTACTACTTGCGTCATGTACACTTGCACTACAATTGCGATAGGCTATTTTACACGCGACAAGTTTTTGGCGCCGTTGCCGGGGATTGGCAACATAACTCTACCTTTCTTTTATTGCACTTTTTGTTTTTGTTTTTATTTTCTTTTACTTTTATTTTTCTTTTTCTTTGGTGCTTTCAACTCTTGCTTTTCACGAGGTTTTCTTGTTTATGCGCAGATCTAAAAGAGGTGAAGATCTTGAGTATCCATTAGATCCGGAAGTTGAACGTTCATTCAATCTTAGGAACCGACTTTGTTACGTGCTAGCCAGGAACAAGTACCTTGAGGAACAGCTAGAGAAGATGGCCTACAATGGGAACGACCCGCCTGTCGACGACCCGCCTGCAGCAGCCGGACGACGGTCATGCCGTGACTACATGTTGAACGATCATGTAGAGCTGGAGACCACGCTGCCGGATATTGAAGTTGATAACTTTGAGCTTAAACCTGTCATGTTTAGTATGATCAACAATGTCGGACAGTTTAGTGGTGCTGTGACAGAAGATGCTAGGGAGCATCTCAAAACGTTCCAGGAAATCCGTGGTTCGTTTAGACTACCAGGAGTTAATCCGGAGATACAAAGGCTTCGGTTATTTCCCCATTCATTGAGGGACAGAGCTAAAACTTGGTGGAATAAACTTATGCCGGGTTCAATTATGACTTGGGCAGATTTATCTCGTGAATTTTTATCTCGTTTTAATCCTTCGCATTTATCTGAGCGATTACGTAATGAAATTGCTACTTTTCAGCAGTAAGATGACGAGCCGATGCACGAGGCCTGGGACAGATTTACTACTCTTCTTCGGAACTGCCCAATGCATGGATTCCCCATCTGGAATCAGGTAATTAAGTTCTATAATGCTGCTAACTTACAAACTCGTGTTCGAATTGATTCTGCAGCAAATGGACTATTATTGGATAAAGATCCAGACGAGGCATTGCAAGTTTTGAAAAATCTGGCCAAGAATGAAGAACAGTTTCCAACCGCAAGAAGAGGGGGTAAATGGGTACTTGCTGTCAAGGACTATGAATCCGACAGCACGTTGAAATCACAGGTAGCATTCCTTACTAAAGCAATGAAAAGGTTATTGAATGATGATGGTCAACAAGGATTTGCTGTAGAGGAAGTATGTGATATCTGTGAGGGAAATCATAGTCGGGATGAGTGCCCAATACAGTTAGAAGAGGGAAAGTGTGTTGGAAATTACAAGCCGAATTACAATTCCAACAATTATAATCCCAATTGGAGGAAGGATCCCAAATTTTCCTGGAGTAATCCCAATAACGCCATGAATCCTCAAGCACACAATCAGAATCAGGGAGGACCTAGATTGCTGACGCGACAGCAACTGCCGTAGCAGCTGCCGACGCACCTGCCGCCGCAGCAGCAACAGCAGCCACCAGCTGCCACGAGCAGTATACTGGAACAGACTCTGGCCACCTTTATGTCTCAGACAGGTACTTATATTGAGAATATGAATCAGTTTGTCAAGAAGACAGAAAATTTCGTAGATAAAACAGAGATGAGGATGACAAATCATGAGGCTACTTTGAAATCTCTGGAGACACAAATGGGTCAGGTTTCCCAACATATTAAGCCGAGGCAGAATGGAGGATTCCCTAGTAATACTGAAAATGCTAGGCCACCCACACATGAGCAGTGTAAGGCAATTACTACTAGGAGTGGGAAGAAACTACCAGGGCCGGAAAAAGAAGTTGAAACAGGAAAGGAACCAGCCTTAGACCAACCTGCCGAGGAAGCTGCCCCGACAGGTGATAAACAGACTGCTGCCGATGAACCTGTCACGACAGCAGAAGCGACAGAGGAGAAAAATGATGAACCTAAACCTCCTCAGATTCGTATGCAGTGGGAAGGACGTATTGCTGATTATCGTCCCCCACCTCCTTTTCCTCAACGGATACAGCAAGCTAAGCAAGAATCTCAACTTAAAAAGATTTATGATATTTTTAAGCAGGTTCATATTAATATTCCGCTGTTAGATGCCGTTAGGGAGATGCCCGGTTACGCCAAATTTCTCAAGGATGTTATGTCAAAGAAATATAAACTTGGGGAATTTGAAACGGTAAGGATGACAGATGGTTGCATGAGTATTCTTCATCGGCAGCCACCCCAGAAAAAGAAGGATCCGGGGAGCTTCATCATACCTTGTATAATCGGAGACAAATATGTGGGTAAGGCACTTTGTGATCTTGGTGCTAGTATCAATTTAATGCCAAAATCTGTTTTTCAGAAGTTAGGTATTGGAAAGGCGCGGCCCACGACAGTAGTTCTGCAGCTTGCCGACCGCTCTTATGTTCATCCAGAAGGAAAAATCGAAGATATTCTGGTAAGAGTGGATAAGTTTATTTTTCCTGCTGACTTTCTTGTTTTAGATTGTGAAGCAGACGAAAACGCACCAATCATCCTTGGGCGACCCTTCTTAGCCACGGGAAGATCACTGATTGATGTGGAAAAAGGAGAACTCACCGTGAGAGTGAATGACCAAGAGATTAAGTTGAATGTTCTCCAAGCAATGAAGCATGCTGATGCAGACGAGGAATGCAAGGCTATCACTGAAGTTATCCTTGATCAACCCTGCATCTGGTCGGGCTGTCACGACATATAAATCAGGCACTGCCGCGGCAGCCACCTACAGAGCTGTCACGACAACACTGACGACAACACCGGCGACAGCAACTCCTCTGACTCCGAAACATCTGATACTGAAGATCAGGAGGAGGTAAACTGGTTAGGCAATCGTCCAGGTAAGTTATTCGAACCTTTGAATTATACTTCGGATAACCACTTAATCCAAAAGCCATCAACTATTGAACCACTTGCCTTAGAACTGAAGCCCCTGCCAGGGCAGCTTAAATATGCTTTTCTTGGTTCAAATGATACGTTGCCCGTAATCATCTCTTCTAAGCTGCCGCAGGAACAGGAACGGCAGCTAATCGGCATGCTAAGGCAGCACAAAAAGGAAATTGGATGGACGATAGCAGACATTCAAGGCATTAGTCCGGCGTTATGCATGCACAAAATCCTTCTAGAGGAAGATCATAAGCCGACTATTGATGCCCAAAGGCGGCTAAACCATGCGATGAAAGAGGTGGTGTGTAAAGAGATAATCAAATGGTTAGATGCTGGTATTATTTACGCCATCTCCGACAGCAAATGGGTGAGCTCGTTGCAATGCGTTTTAAAGAAAGGAGGAATGACCGTGATAACCAATGAGAACAACGAGTTAATCCCAACCAGGACTGTGACCGGTTGGAGGGTTTGTATGGACTATCGGAAGCTCAACAAAGCTACCCGAAAGGACAATTTTCCTTTACCCTTTATTGATCAAATGCTTGACAGATTAGCGGGTAAACCTTACTATTGTTTTCTTGATGGTTACTCAGGTTATAATCAAATTGCTATTGCACCAGAAGATCAAGAAAAGACGACTTTCACATGCCCCTACGGAACGTATGCTTTTAGGAGGATGCCGTTTGGATTATGTAATGCACCTGCCACCTTCCAAAGGTGCATGATGGCCATATTCTCCGATATGGTAGAGGACTTCCTTGAGATATTTATGGATGATTTTTCCGTCTTTGGAGACGATTTTGAGAGCTGCCTTGGCAACTTACAAAAGGTACTTGAAAGATGTGAAAAAGCAAATCTTGTTTTGAATTGGGAAAAATGCCACTTTATGGTGGATGAGGGGATAGTCCTTGGCCATAAGATTAGCTGCCGTGGGATAGAAGTCGACAGGGCTAAAATAGAAGTAATTGAGAAGCTGCCGCCACCGACCACAGTCAAGGGCATTAGGAGTTTTTTAGGGCATGCTGGTTTTTATCGAAGGTTTATTGCAAATTTCTCAAAAATCACCAAGCCCCTATGTCATCTCTTAGAGCAGAACCGACCCTTTGACTTTAATGATGAATGTAACGCCCCGGTTTTGGGCTTAGAAGTTTTGGGCGTTGACCGGTGTGGTCAAAGTGCTGTTCGAATCTATAAGGGTGACATTAGGAAAGCCTAGTTCGGGTTGCATTAAAAATATGGAAAAATGTTCTAAAATCATCTTTTAATATATATATAAGTGAACTGTGAAATCAATTTTGAAAAATGAGGTTTGGAAGGGTGACATTTTGGCTAGTGACCAAAATGTAATTTTTGAAAGTTGCGTGACTGTTTTATAAAGGATTGAAACTTTGAATCTTTAAGGAGCTATTATTCCAAAAGTAGTTTCTCCAAATTTTTCTAAGATATTTTAAGGTTTTATTCTGATTTTTAAACATAAGAAAAGAGGAGGGAAAGTCATTTTGGCTATTTTGTAACTAACTTCTCATTTTCTTTTCTCTCATTTTCTCTCAACCCAAACACTTTCTCTCCAGAGAGTTTCTTCTGATTTTGTTACCTAAATCTCTCCTTTCAACTCTCTTTTGATTTCCAATCATCATATCTACAAAACCTCTCAATTTGCAAGTTGATTCTTCAAGCTTTTTGGCTCTAAAAGAGGAGAAACTCAAGTTTGGAGGTAAGAACGTCCTTATCCTCTAAACTCTCAGTTCTTTACTGAAATTCCCAAGTTCTCAATCCTTAATTGATGTTTTATAAATGGCTTTTAAGATTGTTTAATGGATCTTGGCTTAAAATGCAAGATTTGGTGTGTTTTTGATGAAATTTCGTTGGATCTGTTTAAGCAGTGTTTTAAGGTGTTAAAATGATGATTAATGAATGTTAATTTGATAAGGAATTGGGTTTTGATTAATGCAATCCCGGATAGGTTGAATTTCTAAGTTTAGCTTATGATTCTTGGTTGTTTTTGAGGTGATCTTGTGGATCTGGTGTTGCTGGAGGTATAAGGATGTTGTTAGGTTCTTTTTAGATGTTAAGTGATGTTAAAGGATGTTAGGTTTTGATGGTTTATGTCTGGGCTTTGTTGAGAAGTGGTTTGGATGCATTTTCGGTTGTGTTTGGTGGCTGAAAATGGAGTGTGGATGAGAGCAGCGAGTTTAGGTGCTTTCATTGAAGCTATTAATGCATGATGATGCATTAATCTACTGTTTTAATGTGTTAAAACAGGGGAGTCATCTTTGGATCCAAGTGGTGGTGATCCGGAGGCTTGATTTGGTGCTTCGGCAAGAGGCGAAGTGGAATCGGTGAGTGAAATTGGGTTTTCGGCTTTGAAACCAATGTCTTGGGGAGCTTAGTTTAAGTCTAAACAACTTTGCTAAGCTCAAGTGTAAGTTTCGGAAATACTCTCTAGTGGTGGCCATGATTTGATTGTTGTGCAATGTGGTTTATTGCATGTTTTAAACTCTGTTTTGAAAACATGATTTAGCATGGTTAATGCTGTTTTTGTAAGCCATATGTTGAAGGAAGCTCAAGGTAAGAGTTCCTTGTTTTTGAACATTGATTAAATGTGGTTTGATGCTTTTGAATGCATGATGAATATGGCTTGGTTTAATGCTTTAAAACAGTGGATAAAATGATGGTAATGATGTGTATTGGCAAGTGATGTTTTGAAAAGGTTAAGGTCACTAAGGTGGTTAAAAGTCCTTGAGTGAGCCTTGTTTACTTAAGAACATCAAGGTGGTTAAAAGTCCTTGGATGATTCTTGCTACGGACACAAAGGTGGTTAAAAGTCCTTGTGTGGTCCTTTCCATGGTGTTTAAAAGTCCATGGGCCAAGGTGTTTAAAAGTCCTTGGGGCCAAGGTGTTTAAAAGTCCTTGGGGTGATTATTATCATGGTGTTTAAAAGTCCATGGCCAAGGTGTTTAAAAGTCCTTGGGGTCAAGGTGTTTAAAAGTCCTTGAGGTGAACTTGTTAAGGACACAAAGGTGTTTAAAAGTCCTTGTGTGGTCCTTTCCATGGTGTTTAAAAGTCCATGGGCCAAGGTGTTTAAAAGTCCTTGGGGCCAAGGTGTTTAAAAGTCCTTGGGTGTAAGTTGATGAACTTGTTTTTAAAGAAATGAAATGTATCACTTGTGGCCAATATGACATGTAATGATATGAAGCATGAGATGCTTGTTTAAAGATTGCTTTTGAGCATGTGTAAATGATGATTTGAAGCATGATTTATAAAGTGTTTATAAATGCATTATTGAATGGTTTTATTGAGCATTCCTCACTAAGCTTTTGCTTACGCTCTCTTTGTTTTCTCAAATCAATAATGCAGAACATTAAAGTACTTTGAGGGCAGCAAGGAAGGCAAGCATTCAAGTGGAAGTAAAGCTCAAAGTATGGAAGGTTTTCTTAAGTACATTTAGCTTTTGGTAATTTGGCAATGGGGGACCTATGTGTATGTTTTGGGAGATGTTTTGAACTCCCTAGGTATTTTGAATGTTGTTGAGGTTGCTGGTTTTTTGTGGTTGGTCATTATATGCTTGAATTGAAAGTTTATGCTTGAATGGTTGCTTGAGTAGGAAGCATGCCTATAGATTTGGGGCTTTTCCATATATGTGGATGTTTTGATGAATTGTTGATGCAAGTATGTCTCTTATATGTTGAATTGCATGTTGGTAAAGTTTGGTGGCTTTTAGAGCATGATTGGATGTTTAATTGCATGTTAAAGTATGCATTTTGGGGTAATCTGTGCAGGGTGTTTCGGAACAGCACCTATCGTTTCGGAATGGGTGCCTTAAACAAGCCCAGGCGTCCGAAACGGGAGGGACCGTTCCGAAACGGTTTGGCTACTGCCAGCCCGTGTTGCGGTACGCGTTGCGGAACGGCCCCGCGTTTCGAAACGGGCTCTGCCTGTTTCGGAACGGATGACCGTTAGGGGCTGACATTGGCAGTTAAATGTTTTGAATTGTTTGCGTTTTGGTCCTGAATCTTGTTTGTGCAATTGTATGAGTTTGAGAAGTCCTTTTGAGCTGAAATTTCACAGAGAAGCATGAAACCTGATTAATTTCAAGTTGGTAACTTTAATTTGGATGAAGTCCTTATAATTATCAGAAATTACAATTTGGTCCCTAAAGTTGTAATTTGTTCAATTGGGTCCCTGTTTGATCTCTGATGTTTATGATCTTTGAGTATGCTGTTGTATGATCATATCTAAGGATTAATATGCATCTAGACAAGTTTAAAAAGAAAAAAAAGGGTCGTTAATCAAGGTTGACTTTCGGGTTGACTTTGGTTTTCCCCGTGTGACTTTCTTAATTCGGGTCAACCGTCTAGGCCGGGTTAAGGGGGTTACATTTGGTGGTATTAGAGCTGAGTTCTCGAGTAATTGGGAATGAATGTGTGCATGATTGAAGTATGTGTGCCTTGTATGCTTGTTGATCGAAAGCATGTTTAGTGGCTTGTGATTTGGATGCAATTGAGATGTATGCTGTGATGTAGCATGTTGTGGGTACTCATTGCCAAATAAAAGCTAATGAAATGGTGTTGATTTTGAATGAAATTGAGCTTGAATACTTGGATTGCTTACCTTGCTGGGCCTGACTTCGTTTTATTTGTATTGTGATTGCATGGTAAAAGTATGGCACCACATAGAGAGTTACGAGGTAATGTGCGAGCTACGGCTCCTAATGAGAACGAGAATGAGGAAAATACGGGTAGTGCGGTGTTACCTCCTCCTCCACCTGGTGGTGGTGCTGAGGGTGAAAGAGCTGCAGCTGGTGCTGGAGCTGCTGGACCAGAGGTTGGTCAGGGGCAAGCTATGCCTGATATGTCTATGTTGGTACAAGCTATTGCGGGTGCTTTCCGAGCAGCAGTAGCTGGAGCTCAAGGAGCTGGGCATCAGGGAGATGCTGGTGTATGTCTGCTGAGAGTTCTGAAGCTTGGCTAGAGAGTACCAAGCGAATCTTGGGTCAGATGAGTTGCACTGATGTGCAGAAGCTGGGGTGTGTTGTATCCTTGCTGCAGGATGATGCATATACGTGGTGGACAACCACTATAGCTGGGATGGTTGAAGCTGATGTGACTTGGACATTCTTTCAGAATATGTTCAAGCGGAGATATCTTGGTGTTAGATATCTTGATGAGAAGAAGCGTGAATTCATGTCTCTTACCCAAGGGAGCATGAGTGTGGCTGAGTATGAAGTGCAGTTTGTTCGACTCAGTCAGTATGCACCTGAGCTGGTACCTGATGAGCGGGCAAGGTGCGAGAGGTTCCGTTATGGCTTAGTGACGGATGTGAAAATGTATGTGCTGGCTACCGAGTATGATGATTTTGATGTGTTGGTGGGCCGAGCCAAGGACATTGAGATGAACTTGGGTTTATCTGCGAAAGGTGCTGGAGCAAGTTCTGGTAAGCGAGCTGCTGAGTATAGTTCCGGAGGTGGACGGAACAAGAGGGGACGTGATCAGAAGTATCAGTCTTCAGCTAGGAGAGGTGGTGGTGCACCTGCTAGAGGAGCCAATGCTAGAGCTGATCTGAGTGCTTGTTGGATCTGTGGTTCACGTGGTCACATGAAGCGTGACTGTCCTCGTGCTGTGAGAGAGGTGCAAGCTCCTGTTGCGGCAGCTGGTAATGGGTGTTGGAATTGTGGATCCGCAGACCATTTGAGGCGAGATTGTCCTAGGTTGGCTGGCGATCAGGTGCGTGCTCCTGTTGTTGCTGCACCGCAGAGAGGTCGTGGGCGCGGCCGTGGTAATTTCCAGAGAAGAGAGGAAGGTGGTCGTGGAGTGGCCCATGTTGTGGCTATTCAGCCTGAAGGTGGAGGCCAAGCGAGGGTGTATGCTCAGCGTGAGGGAAGGAATGATGCGGATGTGATTGCAGGTACCTTTACTTTGCAATCCTTGTCATTGCTTTCTTTGATAGATTCTGGATCTACGCATTCATACATTTTGCGTGAGCATGCTGAATTGCTTGGTTTGCCTGTTGAGTCTTTGGATGTTGGTATTCGTGTCACTAGTTCTTTTGGTGAGACTGTTGTGACTCGAAAGCTTTATAGAAGGTGTCCCTTGGTTGTTCAAGAACATGCTTTTCATGTTGATCTTATGGAGTTGCCCTTTTATGGTTTTGATGTAATCCTTGGTATGGATTGGCTTGTTGAGCATCGTGCTGTTGTGGATTGTGAAAACAAGCGAGTTTCGCTTAAGCTTGCGGATGATTATGAAGTTGTTGTGGTTGGTGAGAATGTGAAGTTTCTTGCCAATGTGGTGTCTACCTTGGAGGCGAGCAGGATGCTGAGGCAAGGTTGCGAAGCCTATCTAGCTTTTGTGATGAATCCTAGCTCTAAAGAGTTGAGGGTGCAAGATATCAGAGTTGTGAAGGAGTTTCCTGATGTTTTTCCTGAGGAGTTGCCTGGTTTACCTCCTAACCGCGAGGTGGAGTTTGGAATTGAGCTGTATGAGAATACAACTCCTGTGTCCATTACTCCCTATAGAATGGCACCTAAGGAGCTAAAGGAGCTGAAGACGCAGTTGCAAGAGTTGCTTGATCGTGGTTTCATCCGGCCGAGTGTGTCACCTTGGGGAGCACCGGTCTTGTTTGTGAAAAAGAAGGATGGCACTATGAGAATGTGCATTGATTAGCGTCAGCTGAACAAGTTGACTATCAAGAATCGGTATCCTTTGCCGAGGATTGATGATCTCTTTGATCAATTTCGGGGAGCTGCTGTGTTCTCTAAGATTGACTTGAGGTCAGGGTATTATCAGTTGAAGGTGAGGGATGTGGATGTGCCTAAGACAGCTTTCAGGACAAGGTATGGGCATTATGAGTTCCTTGTGATGCCGTTTGGTTTGACAAATGCTCCTGCTGCTTTCATGGACATGATGAATCGTGTGTTTCATGAATACCTGGACAAGTTCGTTGTGGTGTTCATTGATGATATCCTCGTGTACTCGCGTACTGAGGAGGAGCATGAAGAGCATTTGAGGATTGTTTTGCAAGCTTTGTTGGAGAATCAGCTTTATGCTAAGTTGAGCAAGTGTGAGTTCTGGTTAAGGGAGGTGGTTTTCCTTGGGCATGTGGTTTCTGCTGAGGGGATTCATGTTGATCCTCAGAAGATTAAGGCGGTGATGAATTGGAAAGTTCCTAAGTCTGTTCATGAGGTCCGTAGTTTCCTTGGTTTGGCGGGATACTACCGTAGGTTTGTGGATGGTTTTTCCAAGATTGTTGCTCCTTTGACGAAGCTGTTGCAAAAGGATGTTAAGTATGAGTGGACGGAAGCGAGACAACAGGCTTTTGAGAAGCTTAAGGCGGCTTTGACGCAAGCTCCTATCTTGATTCAGCCTGAATCAGGGAAAGAGTTTGTGGTTTACAGTGATGCATCCTATGTTGGTTTGGGGTGTGTGCTGATGCAGGAGGGTAAGGTTGTGGCTTATGCATCGCGGCAGTTGAAGGTGCATGAGCGCAATTATCCTACGCATGATATTGAGCTGGCTGCAGTGGTTTTTGCTCTGAAGATCTGGAGACATTATCTGTATGGTGAGAAGTGTACGGTGTACACAGATCACAAGAGTTTGAGGTATCTGATGTCTCAGAAGGAGTTGAATCTTAGGCAGCGGCGTTGGTTGGAGTTGCTCAAGGATTATGATCTGACGATTGAGTACCATCCTGGAAAAGCTAATGTTGTTGCGGATGCCTTGAGTAGGAAAGTAGCTGTTGAGCTGAGGGCTATGTTTGCTAGCCTGAGCATATCGCAAGATGGTGGTCTTGTTGCTGAGTTGCAAGTGAAACCATCTTTGGTTCAGTTGATCAAGGATAAGTAGTTGTTGGATGATTCCTTGGTGTCTCATGTTCAGGATATCGCGGAGGGTAGACCTTCGGATTTCTGCTTTAATGATGATGGAGTGTTGTGTTTTGGGAGTCGGATAGTAGTGCCTGCTGATGCTGAGTTGAGGCGTGCTATTCTGACTGAAGGTCATAGTAGTCCTTTTGCTATGCACCCTGGTAGTACCAAGATGTATCGTGATCTTCGTGATGAGTACTATTGGGTGTGTTTGAAGAGGGATGTTGCGGAGTTTGTGAGCAAGTGTTTGGTGTGTCAGCGAGTTAAGGCTGAGCATCAGTTTCCTTCAGGGTTGTTGCAACCGTTGAAAATCCCTGAATGGAAGTGGGAAAGGGTTACCATGGATTTTGTATCTGGTTTACCTTTGTCTCCCTCGAAGAAGAATTATGTTTGGGTGATTGTGGATCGCCTAACGAAGTGTGCGCATTTCTTGCATGTGCATACCACATTTTCTTTGGATAAGTTGGCAGAGCTGTACATTGCTGAGATTGTGCGGCAGCATGGTGTGCCCAAGTCGATTGTGTCGGATAGGGATCCGAGGTTCACATCGCGTTTCTGGCAGTGTTTGCATCAAGCTCTGGGTACAAGGTTGCATTTCAGTACGTCCTATCATCCTCAGTCGGATGGTCAGTCTGAGCGAGTTATCCAGATCTTGGAGGATATGTTGAGGTGCTGCGTGATTGAGTTCCAAGGTTCTTGGGAGAAGCATTTGCCTCTGGTAGAGTTTGCTTATAACAACAGCTATCAGGCAAGTATACAGATGGCACCTTATGAGGCTTTGTACGGGAGGAAGTGTAGGACTCCTCTTTGTTGGGCTGAAACGGGTCAGAAGTTGGTTTCGATGTCGGCTTTGTTGAAGGGAACGACCGAGAAGGTGAAGCTCATTTGTGAGCGTTTGAAGG
Source organism: Hibiscus trionum (assembly GCA_030270665.1). Taxonomy (NCBI): domain Eukaryota; kingdom Viridiplantae; phylum Streptophyta; class Magnoliopsida; order Malvales; family Malvaceae; genus Hibiscus; species Hibiscus trionum. Next base: position 2,692,443 of record BSYR01000004.1, read on the forward strand.
CAGCTTCTGATCGGCAGAAGTCTTACGCGGATTTGAAGCGTAAGGAGATTGAGTATGCGGTGGGTGACCGTGTGTTCTTGAAGGTTTCGCCTTGGAAGAAGGTGATGAGGTTTGGCCGGAAGGGTAAGTTGAGCCCTAGGTACATTGGACCATATGAGGTGGTTGAGCGTGTGGGTCCTGTTGCGTATCGGTTAAGGTTACCTCAGGAGTTGGAGAAGATTCATGATGTGTTTCATGTTTCTATGCTCCAGAAGTATAGATCTGATCCTTCGCATGTGATGCCTGTGGAGGAAGTGGTTTTGAATCCGGATTTGACCTATGATGAGGAACCGGTGAAGGTTCTGGATTCGGATAGCAAGGTTCTTCGTGGCAAGACCATTGAGTTGGTGAAGGTGCTGTGGAAGCATCGAGGTGTTGAGGAAGCCACGTGGGAGCGGAAGGAAGACATGCTGAAGCAGTTTCCTTATCTCTTTCCTTCAGGTAAATTTCGAGGACGAAATTTCTTAAGGGGGGAGAGTTGTAACGCCCCAGTTTTGGGCTTAGAAGTTTTGGGCGTTGACCGGTGTGGTCAAAGTGCTGTTCGAATCTATAAGGGTGACATTAGGAAAGCCTAGTTCGGGTTGCATTAAAAATATGGAAAAATGTTCTAAAATCATCTTTTAATATATATAAGTGAACTGTGAAATCAATTTTGAAAAATGAGGTTTGGAAGGGTGACATTTTGGCTAGTGACCAAAATGTAATTTTTGAAAGTTGCGTGACTGTTTTATAAAGGATTGAAACTTTGAATCTTTAAGGAGCTATTATTCCAAAAGTAGTTTCTCCAGATTTTTCTAAGATATTTTAAGGTTTTATTCTGATTTTTAAACATAAGAAAAGAGGAGGGAAAGTCATTTTGGCTATTTTGTAACTAACTTCTCATTTTCTTTTCTCTCATTTTCTCTCACTTTCTCTCCAGAGAGTTTCTTCTGATTTTGTTACCTAAATCTCTCCTTTCAACTCTCTTTTGATTTCTAATCATCATATCTACAAAACCTCTCAATTTGCAAGTTGATTCTTCAAGCTTTTTGGCTCTAAAAGAGGAGAAACTCAAGTTTGGAGGTAAGAACGTCCTTCTCCTCTAAACTCTCAGTTTTTTACTGAAATTCCCAAGTTCTCAATCCTTAATTGATGTTTTATAAATGGCTTTTAAGATTGTTTAATGGATCTTGGCTTAAAATGCAAGATTTGGTGTGTTTTTGATGAAATTTCGTTGGATCTGTTTAAGCAGTGTTTTAAGGTGTTAAAATGATGATTAATGAATGTTAATTTGATAAGGAATTGGGTTTTGATTAATGCAATCTCGGATAGGTTGAATTTCCTAAGTTTAGCTTATGATTCTTGGTTGTTTTTGAGGTGATCTTGTGGATCTGGTGTTGCTGGAGGTATAAGGATGTTGTTAGGTTCTTTTTAGATGTTAAGTGATGTTAAAGGATGTTAGGTTTTGATGGTTTATGGCTGGGCTTTGTTGAGAAGTGGTTTGGATGCATTTTCGGTTGTGTTTGGTGGCCGAAAATGGAGTGTGGATGAGAGCAGCGAGTTTAGGTGCTTTCATTGAAGCTATTAATGCATGATGATGCATTAATCTACTGTTTTAATGTGTTAAAACAGGGGAGTCATCTTTGGATCCAAGTGGTGGTGATCCGGAGGCTTGATTTGGTGCTTCGGCAAGAGGCGAAGTGGAATCGGTGAGTGAAATTGGGTTTTCGGCTTTGAAACCAATGTCTTGGGGAGCTTAGTTTAAGTCTAAACAACTTTGCTAAGCTCAAGTGTATGTTTCGGAAATACTCTCTAGTGGTGGCCATGATTTGATTGTTGTGCAATGTGGTTTATTGCATGTTTTAAACTCTGTTTTGAAAACATGATTTAGCATGGTTAATGCTGTTTTTGTAAGCCATATGTTGAAGGAAGCTCAAGGTAAGAGTTCTTTGTTTTTGAACATTGATTAAATGTGGTTTGATGCTTTTGAATGCATGATGAATATGGCTTGGTTTAATGCTTTAAAACAGTGGATAAAATGATGGTAATGATGTATATTGGCAAGTGATGTTTTGAAAAGGTTAAGGTCACTAAGGTGGTTAAAAGTCTTTGAGTGAGCCTTGTTTACTTAAGAACATCAAGGTGGTTAAAAGTCCTTGGATGATTCTTGCTACGGACACAAAGGTGGTTAAAAGTCCTTGTGTGGTCCTTTCCATGGTGTTTAAAAGTCCATGGGCCAAGGTGTTTAAAAGTCCTTGGGGCCAAGGTGTTTAAAAGTCCTTGGGGTGATTATTATCATGGTGTTTAAAAGTCCATGGCCAAGGTGTTTAAAAGTCCTTGGGGTCAAGGTGTTTAAAAGTCCTTGAGGTGAACTTGTTAAGGACACAAAGGTGTTTAAAAGTCCTTGTGTGGTCCTTGCCATGGTGTTTAAAAGTCCATGGGCCAAGGTGTTTAAAAGTCCTTGGGGCCAAGGTGTTTAAAAGTCCTTGGGTGTAAGTTGATGAACTTGTTTTTAAAGAAATGAAATGTATCACTTGTGGCCAATATGACATGTAATGATATGAAGCATGAGATGCTTGTTTAAAGATTGCTTTTGAGCATGTGTAAATGATGATTTGAAGCATGATTTATAAAGTGTTTATAAATGCATTATTGAATGGTTTTATTGAGCATTCCTCACTAAGCTTTTGCTTACGCTCTCTTTGTTTTCTCAAATCAATAATGCAGAACATTAAAGTACTTTGAGGGCAGCAAGGAAGGCAAGCATTCAAGTGGAAGTAAAGCTCAAAGTATGGAAGGTTTTCTTAAGTACATTTAGCTTTTGGTAATTTGGCAATGGGGGACCTATGTGTATGTTTTGGGAGATGTTTTGAACTCCCTAGGTATTTTGAATGTTGTTGAGGTTGCTGGTTTTTTGTGGTTGGTCATTATATGCTTGAATTGAAAGTTTATGCTTGAATGGTTGCTTGAGTAGGAAGCATGCCTATAGATTTGGGGCTTTCCATATATGTGGATGTTTTGATGAATTGTTGATGCAAGTATGTCTCTTATATGTTAAATTGCATGTTGGTAAAGTTTGGTGGCTTTTGGAGCATGATTGGATGTTTAATTGCATGTTAAAGTATGCATTTTGGGGTAATCTGTGCAGGGTGTTTCGGAACAGCACCTATCGTTTCGGAACGGGTGCTTTAAACAAGCCCAGGCGTCCAAAACGGGAGGGACTGTTCCGAAACGGTTTGGCTACTGCCAGCCCGTGTTGCGGTACGCGTTGCAGAACGGCCCCGCGTTTCGAAACGGGCTCTGTCTGTTTCGGAACGGGTGACCGTTAGGGGCTGACATTGGCAGTTAAATGTTTTGAATTGTTTGCGTTTTGGTCCTGAATCTTGTTTGTGCAATTGTATGAGTTTGAGAAGTCCTTTTGCGCTGAAATTTCACAGAGAAGCATGAAACCTGATTAATTTCAAGTTGGTAACTTTAATTTGGATGAAGTCCGTATAATTATCAGAAATTACAATTTGGTCCCTAAAGTTGTAATTTGTTCAATTGGGTCCCTGTTTGATCTCTGATGTTTATGATCTTTGAGTATGCTGTTGTATGATCATATCTAAGGATTAATATGCATCTAGACAAGTTTAAAAAGAAAAAAAAAGGGTCGTTAATCAAGGTTGACTTTCGGGTTGACTTTGGTTTTCCCTGTGTGACTTTCTTAATTCGGGTCAACCGTCTAGGCCGGGTTAAGGGGGTTACAATGAATGTACTGAAGCATTCAAGGTTCTGAAGGAAAAACTAGTAACAGCCCCCATAGTACAACCACCAGACTGGACACAGCCATTTGAGATTATGTGTGATGCTAGTGACTATGCTGTCGGGGCAGCACTTGGGCAGCGCAGAGATAAGTTGTTTCATGTCATATATTATGCCAGCAAGACATTGAATGACGCCCAAGTGAAATACACCACCACAGAAAAGGAGCTATTAGCTGTGGTGTTCTCCATTGACAAGTTTCGTTCTTACATACTTGGGACGAAAGTGATAGTGCACACAGACCATTCTGCCCTCAAATATATGTTCGCGAAAAAGGATGCAAAGCCTCGATTGATACGGTGGATCCTGCTATTGCAAGAGTTCGACCTTGAGATCAAGGACAAAAAAGGGACAGAAAATCAGGTGGCAGATCACTTGTCAAGGTTGGAGAAGGGACAGAGTCTACCAAGCGATGAGACAAACATACTGGAGACCTTCCCAGACGAGCAGCTCTTTGCTGCTGCAATTGCTGCCGCGACAGCCATGGCGGCAGGTAAGTCTTCTGAACTCCCCTGGTATGCTGATTTCGTTAATTTTATAGTTAGCGGAATACTTCCTTCTGATCTTAATTATCAAGCCAGGAAGAGGTTCCAAAATGATGTTAAGCATTATTATTGGGACGAACCTCTTCTTTTCAAAATGTGTGCAGATCAAGTTATAAGGATGTGTGTACCACAAGAAGAGCAAGAAGACATTCTCCATCACTGCCATGCTTCACAATACGGAGGTCACTTAGGAGGCAATAAAACTGCTGCCAAGGTGCTGCAGTCAGGGTTCTACTGGCCGACACTGTATAAAGATGCACAGAACTTCTACAAGAACTGTGACAGGTGCCAGCGGACAGGTAACATCTCGAGGAGAAACGAGATGCCACTGCAGAACATTCTAGAAGTCGAGATCTTCGACGTTTGGGGGATTGATTTCATGGGACCTTTTCCATCTTCATGTGGAAATCTATACATCCTCTTAGCAGTGGATTATGTCTCTAAGTGGGTTGAAGCCATCGCCACTCAAAAGAATGATGCCAAGACAGTCCAAAAGTTTTTGCACAAAAACATTTTTTCTAGATTTGGCATCCCTAAGGCGATTATCAGTGATGAAGGGAGACATTTTGACAATAGGGTTATTGCTGCCGCCTTGAAGAAATATGGTGTCAAGCACAGGATCGCACCAGCATACCACCCACAGACCAATGGACAAGCTGAGATATCTAATAGGGAAGTTAAGAACATTCTTGAGAAGATGGTTAAACCGACTAGGAAAGATTGGTCTTTACTCCTTAATGATGCATTATGGGCATATAGGACAGCCTTTAAGACTCCATTGGACATGTCTCCATACCGATTGATCTATGGGAAAACCTGTCACTTGCCTGTCGAGATAGAGCACAATGCATATTGGGCAATCAAGGCCGTGAATATGGACTTGGACAAGGCAGGCCAGAAAAGGCAGTTAGATCTGAACGAGCTTGAGGAAATACGGACAATGGCCTACGACAATGCAAGAATCTACAAGGAGAAAACTAAGAAGTGGCATGACAGGAAGTTGCTGCCACGACAGTTCTGTCTAGGGCAGCTTGTGTTGTTGTTCAATTCTAGACTGAAACTCTTCCCAGGAAAGCTAAAGTCTAGATGGTCTGGCCCGTTCCAAGTGGTACAAGTTTTTCCCCATGGTGCCATCACAATCCGATCATTAAAAGACGGGCACCAATTCAAAGTCAACGGACAGCGCCTCAAGCATTATCAGGGGACTGAAGCCCCAGGAATACAGGAAGTGGTTACTTTAGGAGATGCCCCACAAGGCATCCCTAATTTAACCTAAATTTTATTTTCATTTATTTTATTATTTAGTATTATTTATTAGGAAATTAGGTTTATTTTATTCGAATAATGTTTTTATATTTTCTGTTTTCAGCAAATAAAGGAGTCAAGAAGAAAAGAAGAAGTGACCCAAGCCCACCATCCATCCATCAGCCCAACAGAGCCCATTTATTGAAGCCTGTCGTTCCAGCTGCCGCCGCAGACACGGATAAGACAGGCTGTCAACAGACTGACACGGCAGACGCAGAAGCGTGTGACAGACGCGTAACAGACGCATAATTATGTGACAGACGCGTCAGACACGCCAACCTCAACAGTCGCCCCGTTATTCCCGCCTGCCGTTACAGCATTAAACGGGCAGCAACTCTACCGCTATAAAACCCCGTTCTCATTTCCATTTTCATCACTTCTGCTTATTCTTACTTGATTTCTCCTCTCGTTTTTATTTGTTTTCTTTACTTTCACAACCCTTGCAACTAAAATGTCTTCCAGACAGACCCGCCGCGGTGCTGCTTCAGCCTTTTCATCAGCAGCACCCACACCGTCGGCCTTCGCAACCAAGGAATTATGGGAAGAAAGAGGTTTTATCTACATCCGAAAGGCTCTGAACATGGGGCTTCGACCATTCATCGCGAGGGCAATACGAGCTCAACTATGGGAGCAGTTCGCAGAACAACCAGTAGAATTAAATGACACGTTGGTGAGGGAGTTCTATGCTGCCATCAACAGCAAGACGGCGACATTCGTCACTGTCCGAGGGGTCAAGATACCATTCACAGCTGACAGCATCAACCACATGTATGGCCTCTATTTTGGTCCCAACGACGATGCCCATCAGCAATTTTTGGACACCCTAGACTCTGCCGCCTACGGAGCTGTCATGGCAGAAGTGACAGAGGAAGGAACGACGTGGAACACGAGCAAAAAGAACCCCAACTCTGTAAAAAGGGGGCAGCTCCTTCCAGAAGCAAAGCTATGGAACGCTTTCATCAAGAAGCGTATCCTGCCGTCCTCCCATCACACGACGGTGGACCAGCAGCGGCTCGCCCTCATTCATTCGATCATGAACGACCGGCCTATCAACGTGGGCCGCTATATGAGGGAAAGCATCTTGGACTGCACATTTCGCTCCACCTCCCGCCTTTGCCTACCATTCATGATCACTTCTCTTTGTCGCTGTGCTGCTGTCCCAGAGGCCACCACCGACAAATTAGTCCAAGGCAGAGGCTGGACCGACAACAACATTACCAGCCTCATGGAACTGATAGTCGCAACCCCCCTCTCCTCTTTCAACCCGGCTACCTCTCCAGCAGAATCATCCGAGGAACCTGCCGATGAACCTGCCGCAGCAGCCGCCCAGACCGACCAATCTGCCCAAATCCTTGCTGCCATACAGCGGGTGGAAGACAGACAGATGGGGCTGATGACATTCATACGGGATTTCGCCAACTCAACGGTAAATTTCATTACCAACACTTTACATTATCCCGATGTTGTTTTCCCCACTTTCCCTGCCCACTATTTCCACATCCCCACCCCTGTCCACACACCTACACCACCTACCTCCCCACACACACATTCTGCTGCTTCCACCCCATCACCTACCCAGCCGGCAGCTGGCAGCCCTCCGGCAGACACCTCTGCCCGAGGAACGAAGCGACCAGCCTCAAATGAGAACGAGGCAGAACCCCCTATTAGGAGGAATTTGGCGCAGGACTTCACGCCTGTCAAGAGGCAGAAACATGTGGCCGACAGACAGTTAATGCCCAAAGCCAGCACCACCACCACCAGCACTTGGGATAGCGGCAGCAGCTCAGACATCCAGGTCGTGGATCAGCCTACCCAGCCTGCCCCACAACCCAGACGCCGCCGCCAAATCCGTGTCAGCAGCAGCAGTGAAGACAGAGATTAAAATCTAAGTCTTTTATTTTCTTTTTCTTGCTGCCTGCTTATCTATATTTTGTGATGTACCTGCCTTCATTTTATCTGTCATTTGCATTGAGGGCAATGCAACCCTCCCTTTTAATGGAGTCTTAGTACATCTCTTTAATTAATTATTGTGTCTTTTATTTCTCTTAAAAAAACAGAAAAGATTAAACCGTTGGCTTAAAACTGTGAAGTAAACTTACCTGTCATGACAGCTCTGCCGTGACAGCATCTTTAGGACAGATTAAGGAGAAGTTTAGAGCCTTTCCATAGTTTTGAAAAACTTAAACACCATTGTGACTGTTATACTGCTTAGATTTCTTTCAGCCAAACTAGAATAGGAAGCTTAGCACTTGAATAGCCCTAGAGGTGCCCGAAACCGGCTCTAGTGAAACTTTAGCTTGAAAAATAAAAATCAAGTCAAAACAGAAAATCAAAGAAGCATGAAAATGTACCTTCAAAAAGATAAACTTTGGCATAAAAATTCAAGTTAAGAGTTGAATATTCTAGTGAAACTAAGAGAGTCTTGGCATATAACTGTTCACAAGCATGCACACACTGCACGAGAACTATAGTGAGATTCCGGACAGATCCTAATCTTTCCGACAGGTTGCTGCCGCCACAGAGAATGAGCGACGGGTAAGGGACAGTCACTGTTTGAAGGCCAACACAAAAAATATTCATTTTTCTTTTAGGTCTTAATTGCTTGAGGGCAAGCAAAAACTTGAGTTTGGGGGTGTGTTGAGTGTGTAAAAGTTCTATTATTTACACCCTTTTTGACCCATATTTCTGCTACATTCAAGCATCATTGCATTGCATTTAGGTTAGTTTACAGCAAAACATCACAAAATTAGTAAAAGCATGGATTCTACTGAAATATGGTTGATTTTGCAGGTTGCTGCCATAGTTGACGAAGAAGGCGGGCGCAGGGCTGAGAAGCAGAAGAGCTGAACTGGACAAGCAGATGATGAGGACGATGCTGCCATGGATCTGCCGTGACAGCAGAGGACGACAGCAAGTTAGCGGAGGAAAAGCAAAGTGGACCTCGATAGATAAAGAAAATTATGCTCGTCTGTCGTGTGAAAACCATATATTTTTCCAAGCCCCGGATCAAAAGATATGTCAAGCCAAAGCTCAAGGAGAGGAAATCCCATGAAACAAGGAGGCGGCTAAAAAGTAGGATACTTGAAGATTAAAGTCTTTATTAGAATCTTACTTTTAATTAAAGTTGTAATCCTTGTTATCTTAGAATACTTGAGCCCAAAGCTTATATAAGGGCATAGATTTTAACCTAGGAGAAGTAATACCCCATAACCGATAACCAAACCCCTCCGCCGTTTACCCGTCGTCGACATGTTCTAAAAACCCCCTAGGGCCACGGGTTGATTTGTAAAGTAGTTGCAAGGGTTGTTTTGTTTTAGGATTTTCCAAGTTCAATAAAATAAACTTCAAGTTCTCTTATTTTGGTTTTAATATCTTGCAAGAGCATCGGGAGAGCATTGTGAGGTTATCTATTTACTTAGCATCAGGAGAGTTAAGTATACGAAAGAAATAAGAGCGAGTTCTCTAGTTTATAGTTGAGCTATCTTGTGCCTAGGGATAGGGCAAGGTTAAGTGGCTAAGGAAGAATTCATACACATCGGTGTTCATCCTTCGATTCACGCCGGGAGGTATCGTCAAAGACGTGATCATCGACAGACTTGGACCTAGGGAAAGGCCAAGGCAGATCTGGGATTCTTGCCAAACTTGAAGGTACTGAGTTGGTGTGTTTGCTGCCGCGACGACCAACGGACAGCTGTCGCGACAGGTGCTGCCAGCGACAGGCGCGACGACAGAACTGGAGTTCCTAAGAAATACAATACCTGCACTACTGAGCAATTCAATACCAGCCCATTCTCTCTATCTTGATATTCCTACTCTTTTATTTACGTTTTCTTCAATATTTTCGTGACAACTTTCTAAACTATTTTCTTTACTTCGTGCAGTGAAATAAGGTGAAGCTATTAGCCCAATCCCTGTGGAGACGATATCTGATACTTCGTATCACTTTACTACTTGCGTCGTGTACACTTGAACTACAATTGCGATAGACTATTTTACACGCGACAAACGGGGCTTAAACAGGGATTCAATTGCATAGAAACGTCTTTTAGGGACAAAAACATAAATTTCCATATTTATAAGGACCACATAAGTTTTAATGTTACCAATCCATAATTAATCATATAACATGCCATCAGGTCAAATTTCATCTCAAACGGATCATTCAAACTCATTAATTTAAGCAACCAAAACTCAGGGACCAAAATGTAAAAAACAGAACCCTGAAACAGTTCAAAATTCAAACTCTACGGTCAGACGTTTCGATACGGATTGCCCTGTACCAAAGCGATCGTTTTGAAACATGGTTCACCTTTTCGATACTCAGGTGCGTTCCGAGACCCGTATCGAAACACCCTTTTCCAGTAGCAAAATCGTTTCGATACGCCCCTTCTCGTTCCGAAACCCCTTAGCCATTTCAGGCCTCTGTTCCGAAACAGAGAAGGGTGTTTCAATACGCCTTGCCCTGCAACAGCAGATTTTGCTGGTTTTTCACATATTTTCCCATTCAAACATTCCCGAAACATATCGCAACATGCATACAACATAGATACGTACCAACGATCATCAATTTGAGGTATTAGCTACGACATGGCATCCATCATGCAAACATAGATACTAAAGGCATGCTTCCTAGTCCACCAAAACCATAACAAGCTGAAATCAACAATCACATCCAAAACAAACCTTAATGGACATTTACAACTCAAAAATAAACCACCAAACATGCTCAAAGTAAAGGAAAACATCCTCAACCATTCAAAAGTATAAATCCCATCCATTGCCTCTTATTACACCGAAATAAAGCCACATACTTTGCAAGGTTAAAAGCTTGGATTCCTCTTGCTTACTTGCTGCCTTGAAAGCCAAGTTTTCTGCATTGATGAAACAAAAGAGCGTAAGCACAAAGCTTAGTGAGGAACGCTAACAACATTCATCAATGCATTTTACATAACTTGTCAAACCACTACTTTACAACACATGCCTTTCCATAAAACATGCCTTCTCAAGACATCAATGCACTTTATAAACATATGCTCATATGCATCTTTTTAAAACAGCAAATAGACCTTTGCTCATGCTTTACCAAGCATCTCATGCATTCTTGCATCATTTACAAGCATCTCATGCTTCACACTATTCATTTACATTATATTGGCTCGCAAGTGATAATCCATAAACCATTTCAACACATGACACAATCAGATACGCGGATTACAAGCGTTGTCCCACACGCTTCATACATACTACCAGACTACACAAGGTGGAGATCAATGGCACAATCACAACCCTTCAACACCCGTGATGGGGATTAATGGCACAATCACAACCTCTCAACATCACTCATCGGTAGTTGTATAATTCCACTAAGGAGAGTACGGGACACATACACAAGACTCACACACGGGACTAAACCATCTACCGTTGTGGTCTTAAACTCAATTGTTAGGGTACTTGGATGGAGATTACGGCACAATCACAACCCCTCAACATCCAAGGCGACTTTATTCACGGTGCACCCAACCCTATAGCCGGCAAACTATATCCGACTAACATAACCAAAAACCATTTACATCACTTGCCAATATAATCATTTAACCACATTAATTCACTGTTTTACAAGCATAAACACAATGCCATTTCCACAAGCATAACATGCTTACATCATATGCATTCAACACATGAAAACCAAGGATCACTTACCTAGTGCATCCTTAACATAATGGCATTAAAATCCAGCAACATTCATGTTTAAGACAAGCTTTAAAATAGTAAACAAATCCACACTTAACTCAAGTGCAATTTCATCAAACATAGCACATTTTCAAGAGAGGGATTTCTGAATCACTTACTCTTGAGCTTAGCTAAGTGTATCAAACTTACACTAAGCTCCCAAGACAACGCTCAAAGCGTTACAAAGCAGAAAATTGCATTTCCACTCACTGATACGCGAAGCCTCGCTCGCCGACACGAAAATTACTCTTTCGGAGCCTCCAACAACACCTCGTTTGCTTCCAGATCAAGATCCCCTATTTTGACATCATCAAAATAGAGATTTAAATGCATTAAAATGCATTCCAACACCAGCAACAATTCACAAACTCGTTGCTCACCCAAACTAAACCAAAATACCCATCCAAAACAACTGAAAACTCAATCGATTGCTTCCTAAACCTAGCCCAGCCAACATAGATCACTTCCAACCCAAAATAAACATCAAAACACATCTAACAAACAACCTAACCCAACCTTATACCTCCAGCAGTCATAATTTCACCATTTCACCTCAAAACCCCATTTAAAACAACCAAGAAACTCAAGGATCTCAAGGATTTCGGGATCTATGTTAACAACACTTCATTTTAACATATAAATCAACTTAAAACTCAATTAAAATCAACACAAAACAGAGCTTAACTCATCAAGTCCGTAAATTAAGATTTCAACCACAATTTCATAAGATTTTGATTTCCAAACAACTCCATAATGAAAACTCAACTAAAAATAGTATTTAGAAGCCAAATATCTTGGGAATTTCAATAAAGAACTTAGATTAGAGGTTGAGAACGGGATTTACTTCCAATCCTTGCTTCCCTCAATGAATGACAAGTTTTCCTTAGCAAAATCTTGAAGAACTAGGAAAGATTTCTTGAAAATGATTTAGGAAATGTTGAGAGAGTTTTTGGGAGAAAGAATTCTGGAGAAAGATGAGTGAATTAGTGTTTGGCTGAAAATGAGAAAGAGTTGGTAGTTACGTAATTGAAAATCTCATTAAGTACCTTTTAATTAATTAATATAAATCCCATTAAAGTCATTTAATTAAAAACCTTTTAAAACACATGTCATATTGAGGAAAGGTCAAATTGACTTAAAGCCCCCTAAAGATTCTAAGATCTTGGCCTCTACATTAAAAATCATATTTTCCCAGTTTTTAAACTTTACATTTTGGTCACTACTCAAAATGTCCCATTTCCGAAATCCGTTTTGTAAAATTGACTTGACCAACCTCTTAAACATATTTTTAGAAGATTTTAGCAATTTTAACAACATTTTTATCCTATCCCGATCCTTGATTTCCTTAAATCACCTTACGCGATTCGAACTGTTCTCGATTGGTCCGACCCGATGTCTAAATCATCTAGGCCCAAAACCAGGGTGTTACATTCACCATCTCTTTTCATTGGAATTGTAGGACCATCTTCTACCACATCACATACCATGTAGTCATTTGACTTAATGAAGAGTTGCATCCAGTTCTTCCAATAAGGATAGTTATCCCCATTGAAGAATGGTGGTTTGATGATGCATAGAGACTCGTAGAGGTTTTGGCCGGAAGAGGATGCCATAACAAGATGTCGATAGAAGTGTAATTGATTAAACTCTTCCAAGATCTACTCAAGAGGGTGTTAATCATTCCAATGAGTGTAGCTCTGATACCAATTGTTGAGCTGATGAATTGTAGCTAATCACCAAGAGGGGGTGAATTAGTAGAATAAAAAGACAAGGCAATTTTAGAGTGGTTCAAGCTTCGAACAAGCTCTACATCCACTACCTCAGCACCCTACTGAGGATTTCTACAATTCACTAACTTGAATTCGTCCCCTTTTCTCGGCTTAGAAGGAAACCTTACAAACTGATCAATCTCTCTACCCAAGGATTGACCCAATATCACTCTTTTACAAAGGAAGATAGACAAACTTTGTATGTACCTCTCAAAGTCTAATTGTTGACCCAATTACACATAAACACTCCCCAAACTCTAAAAAGATTTACAATGAAAAATTTCAAATGAGTTGGGTACAAGAATTTGACTCTAAATGTACAAGGGTTTGGATTGGATGCTTTGATGTTGCTTGAAGGTTCAATGGTTGTTATTATAGCTTTGGAGACTTGTTTTTATACCCTTGCATTGATTTCTAGCCGTTTTGGTGGTTGAGGTCATTAATCTAGCAGTTGGGCTGCAATTTCCCGCAATGAATGCTCCTCAATTGCTAACCGTATTGATACTCTTCGAGGGCATATCAATACATGTCTCAAAGAAGAAAGTGTCGTTGAGACTGGAAAACAAAACGTATCGATACATGTAGAGCGTATGGGTGTTCTCTATTTATAAGCGCAAGTGCACACTCTTGTCAAGTTATAGTACAAAAGATATCGCCTCCCACAGGGATTGGAGTAGCTCTTATGAATGGTTTCCTGCATAAAGATTTAGTAAATGCGCAATTAAATCTCATGATGTGGAAATATAAAAACACAAATAAAAAAGATAGTGATGAGAGGGATCATAGGGAGAGAATTGGTCGATAGATTGGGTAAGGCAATTGCAGCTCAGTAGTGTGTGGACTGCAGTGTAAAGTCTGAGTATGTTTTACGCTGCCATGAATTGCTGCCTCGACGTGTATGGTGGGCGGCAGGCTACAACCCTGTCACGCGACCGCAGCGGGTCACTACCAATGCAACTTTCGATGTCTCGGCAGGTGGAACGGAAATAGGTCCTAGCGGCAAGTCTAGCAGACATTCCAAGTTCGGCAGGATAGTCGACAGTGATCCTCCCTATTTCTAGGCAAGGATGCTCGAACACTCATGTGATGTAGGCAATACCGAGCAATCTCAGTGTAAACCTAACACAGGCAAGTCCATTCGATTGGTGATCCCTCTTAGCCATTGAAACTTGTGAACTGGTGTTGAACCAAGTTAGTCACGCCCCAACATGTTTTGACCGTGCTTAACCCTTTCGTGAGCCTTGCACTTTCGTGCCCGACAAATGGATTCTCTCAATTTACTGGTGTAGACTAATCGAAAGAATAAAGTGCAATAGATTAAGCAAACTTCGGAATTTTATTGAAAACAACTCAAAACTAATACAACTGTTTCTCACAACCTACTTTACATATGCGCGCCTAAACCCTATGAAAGTTTGGCCGCGACCCCTAAACAACTCCATCCTATCTAGCTACATCTCCGATGTGTGACTGTTCAAGCACGCATCCCCTCACACCTCGTCATGCCCCTATACCCTTACAAGCATTGGGTATATATAGAGCTCATGGCCTCAATTTGAGTCCTCCTTGAAGTAGAAGTTCTTAAAGTATATTTACATTAAATACAGACTCCTTTTTTACTTAAATATGGACTCCTTGGACGTTGCCTTCTTCTGCAAGTAAGGATAAGTGCTCCTACTTATCGATCTTGGATCAGTTCTACCGGCCGCTACAAGCTTCATAAAATTGCAAGAATGGCTCATTGGGCTTAGGAAATTGCCCTCTTTCAATCGCGACCCATCTTGGCTAAGTCTGTGTATCTCCTGCCTGGGCAGCACTTGGCGGCAATGCCGCTCTGGCAGCGTCCTGGACGGCATCTGGAACTGCTTCAGTACAGCTCCTTTTGTTCCAGCTTTCTTGTCCTCTCCTGCCCTCTCCTCTCCTCTCCTTGCTACAGCACCTGAAAATATAAACTAAAGTAAAACAGTAACTTTTCTCAACCAAACATAAAATATTCAATAAAAGCATGGTAAAAGAGAAGATATTGTTATAATGCATGCAATGCACCTAAATATGTCTAAATGAGCTTAAGAACAACAATAATAAGGGCAGGAATGTGTACAAAATATACAACTTGTGGACACTCTACAATACGCTAGAAGGGCGTATCGGTACAGCCTTAAGGGGAGTATAGATACGATAAGCCGTATCGGTACGTTTTTTGCTCACTGAAATCCTGAATTGTGTTTTCATAAAAAGCGTATCGGTACTCTACCTTAGCGTATCGATACCGTTCAACGGTCATTTAAAATTTTGGATTCCCATAACTGACAAGCCAAGGTTCGAATATTAAATGTTAAGTTTCTATAAAGGTCAGCATATCGTATCGATACGGTGGCATACCGTATCGATACACTATAGCATTAAAAATATTTTTATATGAAAAATGGTATCGATACGGTCCCGATGCGTATCGATACACGATAGCTTAAAGTCTTACCGAGATGAATATCATATTGATATGGGGTTAAACTATATCGGTACGCTATGGTCGATTAAAATTCCAGTGTTGAAAATCCGTATCGATACGCTAGAGGGCATCAATACGTCTGTGCATTTTGTTGAAGTTTGGCTTGAAAAACTTGAAAAGTCTTAGAAAATTTGAACCCTTTTAATATGTTTTGACTTGAAAGAGTACTAGGTTCAAAAAGGCTTGTTAATTGGTGAGTTTTTGAAATACTTAAAAATTCATTATTTTTACAATTAAGTCCCTAAAGTTATTTTTTATATCAAATCAATTTTGGTTTTACAGTATCCTTCCTTATAGGGTTGTCTTTTAGTCAAAGATGTTAAAATTTCTAATGCTTGATTGAGATTAGAAAAGATGGGACAATAGAATGGGTGGAGTTCATGAGTCAAAGAGAGCCACCCAAACTGGTTAGAAATTAGGCATATGGGAAATGACCTTCTCGAAAGCCTAATAGCCTAGAAGGCACTTCAAATCTGCAAAAATCGGCACAACATCCGAGATCCTCTAGACACAAACTACGCTTGGGGCGACCCTCAGAAAATGGGTTCAAAGACGCTCCTACACAAGATATGCGGGATCCCTATTTTTGAAAGAAATCATATTTTTTAAAGAATAAATATTCTTTTCTCATTCATATAAGCATCTTGTATTGTTAAGAAACAAAAGAATTATTTCATTGCTCTTTGTCGAGATATAAAGTATATGGACCTAAGGAAGGTGTCTACTCAGACTAGAAGTTTAAAGCTTTCAAAGGTATTAAATGAATAATATCTAAGTCTAATAATAAGTGGGCATCTGAGCTTTGATCAATGATGAAGTTTTTTTCCCTTGAGAAGAAGAAAAGAGATGTCGTCGACAAATGTCATTCAGCTCAAAAGTTTAAATTCAGAAAAGAATGACAACAATGAAATTTGGGGGGGGGGGCAAACTTTTGTTGGGGGAAATTTGAAAAGGAATGAAGTCATAAGACCAGACTGAGCTAGGAGAAGAAGACTTCTGCAAGAATTTCATGCATCTTTGCATCATCACAATCAATCCTTTCATAAGGATATTTTTCTTAAAACATGAATTTCTTAATTTCTTCCTTCCACAACGAAATTTGTTCTCAATATGGGAATTTCTTAATTCCATCATTTCATAAGGATACTTTTTCTTAAAACAATAATTTCTTAATTCCATCCTTCTGTGAGGACATTTTTTTTCAAAAACTAGAATTTTTTTAATTACATCCTTCCATAAGGACATTTTTCTTAAAAACTGGAATTTCTTCATTTCATCATTTCAAAAGGAAGTTTTTCTCAAAACATGAAATTTTTAATTCAACCCTTTTACAAGAAATATTTTCTCAAAAAACATGAATTTCTTAATTCAATCCTTTCACATGGATGTTTTTCTCAAAACAAATTTTCTTAATTAAATGTTTTCCCAAAAGATATTTTCTTAAATCAACTTTATCTTTTCCTAAAAATATTCAAAGAGTTTTTAAAGGAAAAAGATTTATAGGTTTGACATCCCCAAACAGGAAGGAGAAGATTATCGTCAACAAATTCCAGCATCCTTGATAGGAAGGAGTAGAACAGATATAAAAATATTGTATCATGTCTTCAACCAAGAAGGAACAAACAATCATTAACAAGATCGAACATCCTTAACAGAAAGGAGTAGATCAACCAAATCATAATATTTAAATCAAACCTTTCAGTTTTGGAATTTTTAATTTATAACTCAATTTGACCAAGCACTCTTTTAATTTTGGCAGGTTTATCTTCTTGAAAGAAGGACGAAGTAGATTGGTCGACCATGCTCTCCTTAAAGAAAGTAGTGGAGCTAATTAATCAACAATGTCTATTTCCCTAAAAAAAGACAATAAGATCAACCAGAGAGAGAACCAGCAGCCAAAGAAAGCAAGAGTCCAAAAAGGGACAAGTTTAAGTCATTTAGGATATCACCTTCGGGAGTGATGAGGTTTTTCTAACGTTGAAATCTTACAATAAGGGGCATCTTATTTTAAGTGTTTCGGGCCATCACCTTAGTGAGTGATACCAAGACCTTCGGACTAAAATCCACGGGAGTGGTTTTAATACCCTTGGGGAATTAAAAATGTAATTATTAGAAAGAGAACCAACTTTTTTAGATCTTATCTCACTTGTAACATGTTGTAGCGGATCAAACACTCTTCTCAAGATCCTGCCTCTCCGTCAGTGTTTTAGCAAATCAAAACTTTTTCTCTAGACCTTATCTCTCTGTATATGGTGTAGAGGATCAACTTTTCTAGATTCTGCCTCCTCGGGAGCAAACCACCCCAATTTAAAAACTCTACTTCCCCAAGATTGGCAGCGTGGATGAACCGAACAAATTCACAAATATATAATTTAGACTAAAACTTTTTATTTTGCAATTTTAAATAAAACAAGTTGAAAATCAATCTAACATAACATTTCTTTACACTTGCATATTCTATCTTTCTAGAAGAAAGAAGAAGTGAAATAATCAACCAGATTCTATCTCTTTGAAGAAGTAAAAAATAGACTGACTAATGAACTCCTTTTCCTCAAAGACATGAAAGAGTGGATTAGCTAAATTCCAAAGATAAAGGTCGTGTCAGATAGTCTTCAATAGCTTTGGTAGGTCTTATTTTCACAAAAAAGGTGAAGTAGATTTGTCGATCAAAGTTCACCTCTCAAAGAAACAGAGTAGCATATCAATTAATGAGATCTAAACCCTTAAAAAGTGAAGACAAGAAGATCAATCGAGAAAAAAAAGCTATGTCAACAAAAGAAACCCAACCAGACCGGACGAAATTGGTCCTCTTTTTGTCTTTGCTCCATTGTTGCTTAAGAACAATGAGCAAAGAAGGACAGCTGTAGGAACCAAAACTTGTCCGACCCAGTATACAAACCCATACTCAAACCCATTTATCCAAATACAAACCAAATAACCTAAACTCATTTGCCCAAATACAAACCAAATAACCCAAACCCACCAGACCCACTTACAAAGCCTAATCCAAAAACTATAACCTAAACTAAATTTAACCTAACCCTAATATACTCTAATCCTAACCACCACTACCACTCCCCACCGACTTCAGCCATAATAACCTCCAAATAAACTCAATTTAAACCTTAAATTAAACCTTAAATACCATGATTGAGTCCTAACCAAAACCCTAAAACTAATTCATCATCCCATATGCCACATCGCCCATCGTCTGACCCCTCAATCAAATTCACCTCCTTAAACACTCATTTTTATCCCCTCATCCCTCTACACCACCGCCCAAACCAGCCCCATTAAACCTCCACATATCCTAAAAATAGCTCGATCTAAAGCTTTATAAATAAAGGTTTGATCTACAAAAAGAGGAGAATAAGAGATCAGATCGGAGAAAATAAAAACAAGAAAAGAAAAGCAAGACAAAAAATCAAAGAAGAAAGGAAGAAAATTCGGGAAAAAAACCTTTCGATTTCTAGTGATTTGAACCACCTAGAATGAATTTAAGGGAAATTGATCATCAAATTCGGATCTAGGAGATGAAACGAACCGTCCCAATCTTTCACATGAACTTCGGGCGCTAAAGGTGGCAATTCAATGTCGCCGATGAATAGCGGGCCATGGCGGTTTGTGACAGAGCGACGGTCGGTGTTCAGGGTTCAGGACAGAGCTTTCGGAGAGTTTTGAGAGTTTTTTATAGTTTAAGTTACAAAATGAATCCTTTTTGGTCTAAAGAGGTATTTATACACTCCTCAAAACGACATCGTTTTGAGCGTCACTGTTTAGGCCCAAAATGACAGCATTTTACGCTTATACCCACGCGGTGACCCGACCCGAGGGAATGACCCGCACAATTTTAATGAAAATGGGAATATTGCACTTTGGTCCTTACAGTTCCATTTCCCTTTCAATTTTGTCCCTTTCTCCCTTAATTTCTTATAATTATGCTATGTGGTTTTTGTTTTCTTTCATTTTTAATCCTTTTACTTTTGTTTATTATTTTTTATTATTAATATTAATATTATATTATTAGTATTATTATTAATATTACTATCTTTTACTATTATTATTGTTATTACTATTAGTATTCATATTTATTAATTATCTATAGTTTAATAATACATATTATTATTATTATTATTATTATTATTATTATTATTATTATTATTATACATGAAATCAGTTTTAATTAAGGTTTTCTCTTAAAAAAAGTGTTCTCTATTATGGATCATCGTGAAAACACGCCTCGAGCTTAAAGGGACATTGTTTTTTCCGGTTAATCCCTATTGTAAGAATGTCATTTTAACAAAACTTTGTATTTAGAATTCTCGATAAAATCATGTCTCGAGATTAAAGAGACGCGGTTTAATTTGATAATCCTAATACATTTTAACAAAATTACAAAATTTAAAACAATATTCTTTTTATTTGGGAATCTCAAGAAAATTATGTCTCGAGCTCAAATTGATGTAATTTTTTTATCCTAATTAAAGTATTATTCTTTTAAATATTTTTTAACAAAATATTTTTTACGCATTTAGGGATCATATTTTTAAATTATATTCGAATTCGTAATTTCTAACACTAAGAGACTACGCAATCAACTAGGTAGCGATTTTGAGCGTTGTGGGGTGTTAATCCTTCCCTACACGTAACTGACCCCGAACCTATTTTCTGATTTTACAGACCAAAATTCGTTGTTTTAATGAAAATGACAAAAACAAATTTTATTAAAATGACTTGATTTTCAAGTGAACCAATCTCACCTAAATTAACAGATCGGTGACGACTTCGTTAAAACCATTTTTTGTAAAAAAATGTTAAGATTGCGGGCCCGTTGTTACAGCATGTATCATAAGATTTTGATATATTGAATAATTTGTAACATGTTTATGTTACGCAACCAAAATTAAAAAAAAAATTAACATAACTTGATTACTCGAATTACCAAATAAAAAGTAATTTGTGCCTAATTTGTAAGATGTTTATGCTACCCAACCAAAATTAAAAAAAAAAATTAACATAACTTGATTACTCGAATTACCAAATAAAAAGTAATTTGTGTCTAATTGAATGTTGATGAGTCTACACTACAAACTTGCCGAAATTAAAGTGATAAGAGTATTCAAAATAAGGCTAGCTATTATGCCGAAGAAATGAAATGTTTTTCACTTGAACCAAGTGTAGTAGCATACACTGGGTTTGATGCAACCTTTCAAGCATGGGGGATTTTGACTTGAATTTGCCTCTTTGTTAGCTCATGGATTTTGACAAATAATGAGAGGTGGATATGAATATTCAATTTGATTCCTAAAATGCCTTTCTTCTTATGGAAACTTATTAATCATATTTCAGAACATTCCTTATCTATCGAGATTTGCATACTATTTACTCGTCCTTGTTCTGAGGTTTGGAAGCTAAGACTCCCCTCTATCTTCTTAAGGATTGTGATTTATTTCATAGTCCCTCCCTCACTCCAAGCTCTTTGTTGTTAAACCATGTGAAATGCATAGATTTAGGTACTTGGCCTCTTGTTCAAGAATAATGGCATACATCGGTTTTTTTGACAATTTACATCCTCAGCTCTCCCCATATGTCCTGTCCAAGCAATCTGATTTCCCTCTTACTTTCAACTTTGTATTTCTACCAAATCCCTTTCTCCTCTCCATTGGGTCTTTATTTTCATTGTTTGCTCCATCCTTTCTCAGAAGAAAATTGTGGTTAATTTATTCAATTTGAGATTTGTGTGACATGTTTTTGGATAAGACATTGGGAGAGAGCTTATTTGTGAAATGAATATTTTTTATTAGTTGGGACTATAAAATCATAGATGACGTAATGATCTGAGCCTATAATATAATTTCTCCTCCGCAACCCCTTCTCTTCACCCACATCGTTTTATTTGCTAAACTCTTTTATTTCTCTTTACACATTTTCCTTATAAAACCTGACCAAAATCTATGAAAGATATTAAATTGAAGGCTTATTATAAAATAAGTACTAAAACTATATATTTTTTTGTTTTAGATGTTTAAAGGTTTTTTAGTAAAAATATTTTCTTAATGTTTTGTTATATTTTTGGTTCCCAATGTTTCATTCCGCTAATGTTTTAACCGCTACCAGCTAAAGAAAAATTAAAGGTGAATAGAAAGGCGACACACAAAAATTTGAGAGAAAACCTAAGTTTCGGAAAGAGTAAGGTGTAAAATTAATTTTAATATTTATTATTCTTATATGGGTTTATCTAACCAATGCATACATGCATAGATCAAGGATCGTTTAATAGCTTGAATTAAATACAAGATTCTATTAATAAAAACTCTATCATTCAATGTATTACCCTAAAAGATTCTATCGAAAAGACATTCATTTAATGTATTCGAGTTCAGGGTTTAGGCAGGGGCTGAACTAGAAGTTTGTAAAAGAGGGGACTAGAATGAAATTAAAAATTTAAGGGGGGGGAAATAAAATTTTAAAAAATGAAGGCTTACAACATTGATTTCACCTTTTCCACCCTAAAGATTGGTATATTATAGTTGTTGAAAAGGAAAAGTTGGCAGGGGCCACATCCCGGTAAACCCCAGCGATGTTCTGTCCCTGGGTTTAGGATTCAGGGTTTAAGATTTTAGTGTTTAGAGTTTTATGGTTTATGTGTAACACTCTAAAAATTCCGTCTAAATTGTAAACCCTAGATTCACAAAATCTCTAATTTAAAACCCTACTTTTAAAATTCCTAATTCTTTAAACCCTAATAATTTGGGAATTTAATTCAAAAACCCTAATTGAGTTTGAGGGTTAAATTGAGAAAATTTAGATTTGTAAGGCTTAATATAGAAATTTAAGGGGTCAATTTGTAAATTGTGAAAAGCATATGTGTTAGCTTGCAAGCCCTCATTAAGTTCAATGGCTTCCTCGTGAATTACCCATAAATTATGTATATAAACCCTTTACGGCAGATTGTTATGCCATTGCTTCTACAGTTGTTGCATCTCTCTCTCCCCTATTCGAATAACATACTCTCTCACCTCTTTAAATCATCTTTTTATGTTTTTTTTTTATTTCGATGGAACCTTGATTCTGATTCAACTAGATCCGGATGTGAGAGGCGTTCATCCCGACGTTAGAGCTATTGCTGCTTAAAGTGTGTTTTCTTACCGTGTTATATAATAATGATTTTTACCGTGTGACATTGTTTATATCGTATGCACATTTTACACGTGATGTGGTATGACGAATTTTCCATGCATTCATACTTGATTTGATATTTAACTCAACATCGGATTTATCGAATTATGTGACATCGAATTTATCATACTATGAAATATCGAATTTATCGAATTATGTGTTGAGACTAGTAAAAAGTGATTTTAAATCATTGTCTGCATGGGTTGGGATTGTACGGTGGAAACAATGGTTTTTACCACACATCGATTGGTGGATGTAGAGAGCGGTTCTCGGGAACCTTACTCTTCGGATGGTGCGACGGAGTTTGGGTATTGTATTTTCATGTGCATCTGACATCATATCTTTACTATTCGGATTTAATGTGTTTTCAAAAGAATTTATTAGAAAAAAAATAAAAATATTATTTTGTTTGTGGTTGTTTGCACTTTAGAGACACACTAAGCTATTTAGCTTACTCCCCTTTAGTTTCTCTTTCAAATATACTCAGACACTTAGGCGACACGGTACTTGGAGCATCTCGTATTTTTCTCAAATAATTTATCATCAGTATGAACTTTATTTTAGACTATCAGATTATTATTATCATTATTATTTTATGTTTTGGGACGTTTATGTATTTTAGACCGTGGAACTTTATATTTTTGAGATTATGTTTCAGCACGTATTTACGAACTTTATTTCAAATATTTTATAAAATGTTCAGAATATTTTTATAATATTTGAATTTTGTAAAAAATTGTAGTATTTTACGATATTTATTATTAATTAATAATTAATTTTTTTTATAAACCATTTAAACTTAAAATCTATTACTTGAGGGAAAAGTTTTCAATAGTGACTTCATAAACTCGGTCGTTTCTTTTAAGTCGGGTTTAGGGGTTATGAGTTTATGGTTATAGTTTATGGTGTTAATATTTTAGGGTTTATTGTTTAAGTTTTAGGGTTTAGGGTTTATGGTGTCATGACTTTAGGGTTTAGTGTTTAGTTTTTTAAGATTTATGGTGTTAGGGTTAAGGGTTCATAGTTTAGAGTTTAAAGTTTATATTGTTATGTTTTATGGTTTTAGGGTTCATGGCTTAGGGTTTGGGGTGCATGGTTTATGTTCATGGTTTTGGATTTTATGGTTTATGGTTTAGAACTTTTGGTTTTAGGGTTTAAGGTTTCATTGCTTAAGATTTTAGGGTTTGGTAATATATTGAATGAGAGTTTTTTCAATGAAATCTTTTGGGGTTTTGTAATGCATTGAATGATAATTTTTTATGGAATATTGTATTTAACCCAAACTATTAAATAACCCTTAACTTATACATATATGCATATGTTAGACAAAGCCTTATTATATTCAATTATATTTTCATCCAGAATCATTCTTTAAAATCTAATTGAGATCCACTAATTGGTCAAGTGGCTAAGGATGTTCATGTTGTCTCACTTTGTATGGATTCAAATCTGACATTTACCATGGAATGTAATTTTAATGTTGGTTGTCGGTCGTCAGTGTTTATTATTTCTCTTGTTTTTTTATACTATGTCCTTTATTTTTTTCATGATTTTTTTTCAATTTTGAATAAGAATTTCTGTCCTTATGACATGTTTTTCTCTACTATTGTGACACATGTTTTTTTTGCTCTTGTGGTACATTCCTTATGACTTTTTGTACGCTTTTCGCATACTTTTGCAGTCGTTTTGGTTCTCACAAAAAGTCATTCACGACTTTTGATTTCTGATTGGTTTTTATGTTTCTCAGGGGAATAAAAGGGAAATAAGGGAAAAAGAAACTTTTTAGATTAAGAAAGTTGCAGAAAGTTTTTTGATGATGTCCATTACAAAGCCAAAAACTTATTTATCAACTAGCAGCTAGGATAGGATAAGACAGAATGTTAGAGCTTTTGGAACTCTTCTCTCTATGCAATTCTTGGGCCGCTTCAACAACCGTATCCAGCTCATCATTCTCTGCCAACTCATTGTGTCCTTCAGGTGTGGGTGCTAAGGCATGACCAGCATTGTCCATAACCTTGTCCTCAAGGTTGCTGGCAGGTGGTGTGGCAAAGACATTGTCAAACGAAATAGGTAAATGATTTATCTGGTAGGAGAGGTTTCCCACGGCAAGCCTTCAGTTTGGAAATGTGAAAGACATGATGGATCCTAGACGACTCCAGCAATTTGAGCTTATAAGCCACTGGACCAAGTCGTTGTTCAACTTGATAAGGGCTAAAAACATGGGCTAAGCTTATGTTGACGCCTCAAGCGAATAGAAAGTTGCCGGTAAGGCTGGAGCTTAACGAAAACCCAACTCCCAACATCCAAAACCAACTCTCGACGGTGCTTATCGGCCTAATTCTTCATGCCTTGCCATAAATTGCATTTTAGAACTTGCAGCATCGCATCCCACTCTCGCAATTCATGGTGGATGTGATCGTTTTTTTGTATTGTCGTCTAAGCAATCGACCATAGTAGGTGGATCACAACCATAATGGGCTTTGAAAGGAGTCATGTCAGATGAGTGTTGATAGGTAGTATTGTACCAATATTCTGCCCAATGTAGATATTGCTCCCATTTGCTCGGATCGTCATTAGCCATACATCGAAGATACATATCAATGCAGCGATTGAGAGCTTCCGTTTTCCCATCCATTTGAGGGTGGTAAGCAGTACTCATGCAAAGTTCCGTTCCTTGCATTTTGGCCATTTAAGTCCACACTTCACTAGTAAAAACCCTGTCGCGATCACTGACTAGAGATCTTGGAATTTCATGTAGTTTCCCAATCCCCTGCACCAAGACCTTAGCTATTGTTTTGCTATCGAAGCATTTAGGGAGGGCAAAGAAATGGGCATATTTTGTTAGGCGATCCACCACAACTAAAATTATTTCTTTACCATTCGAACAGGGCAGGCTAACAATAAAATCTAAAGCAAGGTCTTCAAATACCTGATTGGGAATAGGCAGAGGTTGGAGAAGACAAGCTTGAACGAGGCTCTCACTCTTCATCATTTGACACGTTTGACATTGTTGCACATAGAGGCGAACATCGTGTTTCATAGATTTTTAATAAAAGTTCAATGCCAGTCTTTTATACGTGCGATTAATACCATAATTGCCACCTATTTTCGAGTCATGAAATTCCCGAAGTAAGAGTGTGTGCAACGCTGTTTTCATTCGGAACCATGAATCTTCCACGGTACACTAAGTAGCCCTTTTGATTGACATGACCCTCCGGAACATCATTACTGGACTGATGTTATTGCCTCGAATAAACTAGTTTAGAAACAATGGTCGAGAAAGGTTCATACAAGTCGATGCCACTTCCCGTGACAAAGCATCAGCCACTCGTTTAATTTTCTTGGTCAGTATCAAATGTCGAAATGATAACCAATTAGCTTAAACAGCCAACATTGTTGTCCTGAAGTTTGTATTGTTTGTTGGTTAAGTTCTCAAAGGGATCGTTGATCAGTAACAATGCTGAAGCGGCGACCCAACAAATATTGTAGCCATTTTCCCACGGCTTGAGTGAACACAAACATTTATTGGTGATAGATGGAAGCCCATTTCATGTGTGGGCTCAATTTCTTACTATAGAAATCTATTGGTCGACCCTCTTGGGGTAGGAGTGCCCCAATGCCAACCTCGAAAGCATCCATCTCCACAATAAACTCCCTAGTGAAATCAGGTAAACTCAGCACAGGGGAAGAACATAGACAATTTTTTAGGTGGTCGAAGGCTTGTTGGGCGAACTCAGACCAAACAAATGCCTCCCCTTTGCGGAGCAGATCGGACAAGGGCGCGACAATGGTTGCAAAACCCTTAATGAACTTGCGATAGTACCATACAATTCCAAGGAAACCACGAGCACCTTTCACTAAAGTAGGTACTGGCCAAGCTCGTATGGCTTAAACTTTTAGTGGATCCACGGCCAACCCCTCTTGTGACACTACATGACCCAAGTAATCAACTTGTGCTTTCTCAAAAACACATTTAGATCATTTGGCCACCAATCAATGATCTCATAATTTCTCAAAGACCTTACGCACATGTGCCAAATGATCTGCTCAAGTGTGGCTATAGATTAAGATGTCATCGAGGAAGAGGAGCATAAATTTGCGTAAGTAAGGGCGAAACACATCATTCATTGTATCTTGAAATGTGGATGGAGCATTGGTCAACCCGAATGGCATGACAAGAAATTCGTAGTGGCCTTCGTGTGTCCGAAAGGCGGTCTTGGGCACATCTTCAGGTCGAACTCTAATCTGATGGTACCTGGCCAAATGATCCAATTTGGAAAAGAACCCTGGGCCACCCAATTCGTCAAATAATTCCTCCGCCGTCAGAATCAAAAAAAATTCCTTGACAATTATTGCATTCAATGCTCTGTAATCAACACAAAAATGCCAAAGAACCATCTTTTTTAACCAATAGAACGGGAGATGAAAAGAGGTTGTGACTCTTATGAATAAAATTCTGTTGCAGCAATTGTTTGACTTAGGTTTCCACCTCTGGTTTCTGGAAATAAGGATAATGATAGGGTTTCACATTCACTAGCTTGCTGGAGAGATCGAGGTGAATCACGTGATCATGTTCGCGAGGTGGTGGCAACCCAGACGGAGCAACAAATACATCAGCATACTCAGTTAGCAAAGCAGCCATATCGGCTGGCAACCCGTCCTCCTTGATCTCAGAATACAAATTTAGATGAATACAATAACAAGCAACCACAGCCTGAGTTTCTGCTAGTCGACGCAGGGCATGTAAACAAACAAGTTGGGTCTCAGACCCAGCCTCTCCTTGCCATCTTGCCGAGACTAAAATTGTAACTTGGAAAAATCTATAGTGGCGTGACCAAGAGTCACCATCCATTCAACCCCAAGCACCATCTCAGCGCCTTTCAATGGTAAAACGTAGAAATCAGTCTGAATCTCCAGACCTTGAATCTGTAGCCTGAGATTACGCACACATCCTTCACAGTGCAATTGGTCACCATGGCCCACTAAAACCTTAAAATTAGGAGCAATTGTGATTGGTAAACCCCAAATAGCGAGTTGTTCTAGCCTGAACGAAATTGTGGGTGCTACCA
The DNA here is from genome assembly GCA_030270665.1 of Hibiscus trionum. Classification (NCBI taxonomy): domain Eukaryota; kingdom Viridiplantae; phylum Streptophyta; class Magnoliopsida; order Malvales; family Malvaceae; genus Hibiscus; species Hibiscus trionum. The sequence goes on from BSYR01000004.1 coordinate 2,720,371, forward strand.
CCATCAATTAAGATTTGCACTCCCGGCCGTTGACATCTCCTTTCACGTGAAGAGTATTGGGTGTGACAGAGCAGGCCAACACGTTGAAAGAAGCCAAACATTGTTCTTAGTCAGCCTCTTCTGAAAATCCTGGACTATTCTAGATATTCTCAACCATCATTTGTTCTAGAGAAGTTATTGTATCAAGAGCCTCATCGTCGAGTAGAAACAACTAAGGCTCTTTGCACTTGTGACCCAGCACAAATATATCATCACAATAGAAACATAATCCTTTTTCTCTGCGCGCATGTGCTTCAACGACAGAAAGGCGTCCAGGCAGTATAGGGTTTACCTTAGGTGGGGGCCGACCTGTCATGGATTTGGGCACAATGGATGGTAAAGATGGGGTAGGAAAAAGTGGGGAAAACTTTGGCCCAGCAAAACGGCTTATCAATTTCTTTTTATTAAGGATCTTGGCCTCATGAAAATGTGCCAAAGCTAGGACCTCTATCATGGTCTTGGGCCGCTATGCGAGAACCTCATTCTTGATGTCGGTCGTAGGCTGAAAATGAAGCATTGGGTCATAAACTCGTCAGAAAATGTGGCTATCATTCGTAAAGCCATTTCTTCAAACCTAGTTTGATACTCTTCGACAATTGTGATCTGGAGCAGCTTAGTTAACTGACCTTCCGAGGATTCAATCTTAGTCACAGAGAAAAGGCGGTGAATGGCATCGACCAGGTGATTCCAGTCAGCTGACTGGTGTTGGTGTTGCATCTATCGGTACCATTTTTTGACGTGCCTTCCATTCTAAAGGATACCTTCGTAACACGGCGGTGATCATGCGTGTTGTATAATTCGAAGAAGTCGTTGGCGGAGGCGAGCCACTCTTTGGGGTCTTTGACGGTGAATATAGGAAGTTCAACTTGCACCGGGCGTGGGGCGAACGAAAAAGCATCACCGGACTCCTCCTTGATATTGGCTTTCCCATGGTTAAAACTAGGCTCTCCTTCCCTGGCTTGGGATGTTTGAGTTGTTATCCCCATAGCGAGGGACATGGCCGAAAATTTCTTTGCCATCTCTTGAAGGGTGCATTGGGTTTCCTCATTCTAGTGGTTCTGGTTCTTAGTAAACTGCTGCAAGGAGGTTAAAACTTGGTCTTGGCGAGTCATGGTGTCTTGCAATGTTTAGAGTGCCTCAGTTTTGTTGACCATGATGAAATCAATGAAAGCCCCAAACTGTCATGGATGACAAAATAAAAGAATTTCTCAGGGGAATAAAAGGGAAATAAGGGAAGAAGAAAGTTTTTAGATTAAGAAAGTTGCAGAAAGTTTTTTCATGATGTCCATTACGGGGCCAAAAACTTTTTTTTATCAACTAGCAGCTATGATGTGACCACAACCAGCAAGAATCCCAATGAATTTCCTAGAGGTCCTATGACTCGTGCAAGAGCTAAAATGATTCAAGATGCTGTGGAAAGTTTGCTTTGCCAATGCTGGAAAATGAATGAAGAAATGACAACAATAACTAGATCTTGCGACGTTTTGAGTTTGTTGGAAAGTTGAAATAAGTTGCATAAGAATTTGCATGAGTAGTTGCATAATAGTTCATTCATTCCATGAGAATAAATATGCTTTTTGTTGCATTTATGCAAGCACTTCATTTATGAAAATACTTCACTTATGTATGTGTTTCATTTAAACATGTAGGTTCATTAATTAAACTAGTTCATTCATTGAACTTGTTCAATTAATTCTTTAAGTTTGCATAACATTTTTATCATATTTTGATTAATATTTTATGTGTTTTTAGTGTCATTACACGTTGGGATTAAGATGGAAACAATTGAAGACTTTTCATCTTCTTCAAGGAGACATGTCATCTTTATCACCATTCAAAGAGAGAGACTTTTTTAATTTCATGGAGAATGAAGCATTTAGAAGACTTTATTATGCTTTTATTCAACCAATAAAGTTGAGAAATAAAGAAAGGAAGTGGAAGAGACACGTACACTTAGATGCAAACATGGGCAGATTCATTCCAAGTCATCTACATGCACTTTTAAGAGCCAAGCAAGTGGAATATCAAAGGATCCATCACTTGGACGTGTATAAGTCTTCATTCAAGCCTTATTATGTCCAAATTCATTCTAAAATACACAAATGGCCGGCCACACTTGATAGGATTGAAGACAAACCATTGAATGTCATAAATTAGAGCCTTAATGCATTGTTTTGTCCATTCAAATTCTAGGCTGCCATGTACTATAAATAGGATGCTCATTTGCCTTTGTAAGGACCTTTTTTTTGCATGAAAATATATGAGAGTGTTTTCTTCATTGTTCTTTAAGAACTTTATCAGCTTTCAAGCTAGTCTTGTGGCAAATTTCCCCTTTTCATTCCATTCTATTTATAGCGTTGGTTCCTAGCTTTCTAGCTAGCGGGTCACGTTCCACCCTTCCACCATCACTTCCATTTGATTATATTTTTGGTTCTTAGCTGAATTATAGCTAAAGAGTCACAATCCAACCTTCTTCCATCATTTCACAAAGAGTAAGAACATGTAAGGTTCGGGTCAACATTCACTATCTTGTTGGTTCTTTCTTGTTCCACGCCGATTCTATTCCATCCATATCAACTTCTATCCATTTTTCCCCTTACATCTATCTTTCAAACCATAATCACCAACCATTCTAGCACCTATTAAAACAACAACTTTCACCATCTTCATTCCAAATACATCACTTCCACACTCAAGTTTCAAGTTTGCAACTTCATACTAGAATCACGATCGGGTAACATCACATACGAATTCGGTCATCACACAACCGGATACATATCATTTGGCATTAGAGTTATTTTGATTCAGTAAGTTAAGTGTTTCTATCTCCCGGTTTGCATAAAAAAAAGAAAAAAAGAAGAAAAAAAAGGAAGTTTGGTTGTTGTTGGTATTACTCAATTCAGCAAATTATTATTTCCTATTGCCTTGTTATTTTCTAATCATTCTACTTTTCTACCTATAGCCTTTTTTTCTAAACTCTTCCTTTCAGCCAATTTCTACAAGCAAACTTGTTAAGCCTTGAGTAAGTTCTCTAAGGACTTTGATAGGAGAACAAGAGCGGTAAAAGGCAAGAGTGCACATCAAGGGTAAAAGCCATCCTGAGTGAAACACGAGTGTGAGTGTTTTCCTTGGAGTGTAACGGTGAGAATTTGTGCTAGTGAGGTTTATTAGTTAATCATGTCTCAAGATTCCGTGAGAAACACTATTGGTGCTAGTAATAATGTTAATGTAGATGCAACTAACTCCAATCTTCAAGATGTTATCCGAGAGATGGACAGGTTGTTGCAACAAAGGTTGGGGCCGATGCAAGAACGATTAGATCATTTGGAGGAAAGATCTCAACGAAGGCATAATTCCGATCACGAGGAAGAGTATGAGGGAAAGGTGGATGAAGAACTCATAGACGAGCGAGCCTCCCAGCAAAGTTTGAGGCGTCGAGAACCTAGGTACCAAAGAGCTCGGCTAAGAGTTGATGATAATCTTAGCAACATCAAAATAACCATTCCTTCTTTCCAAGGAAGAACGGATCCTGAAGCTTATCTTGCATGGGAAAAAAAGTTGAGCACATCTTTGAGTGCCACAACTACTCCGAGCTTAAGAAGGTAAAACTTGCAGCCATTGAATTTACAGATTATGCACTAATATGGTGGGATCAGTTGACATCTAGCATGAGACGCAATGGCGAACATCCAATTTCTACTTGGAATGAGATGAAGGCTGTTATGCGTAGGAGGTTCGTTCCAACTCACTATCATAAGGAGTTGTTCAACAAGCTTCAAAATCTCACCCAAGGCAACCGTAGTGTTGAGGATTACTTTAAAGAGATGGAAGTAGCCATGATCCGAGCCAACATTGATGAGAATCGAGAAGCCACCATGGCCAGATTTCTATCCGGCCTTGATTCTAATATTGCGGCCAATGTTGAGTTGCAACATTATGTGGAGATCGAAGACATGGTTCATATGGCCATGAAGGTCAAGAGGCAACTCAAAAGGAAGGGAACAACTCGTGCCTATGGAGGCTCTTCTCCTAAATGGGGACATGGTACCTACAAACAGAAGGCATCCTTTATGCCTAAAGAACGAAGCATTCCAACAAAGAGTGTCAAACCTATTGCCGAAACTAGTAAGGGAAAGAGCACCGCTATGCCAGTTCGATCCCGTGATGTGCAATGCTTCAAATGCTTGGGGTGAGGTCACATTGCTAGCCAATGTCTAAATCGCAACACAATGCTCATTCGAGAAGATGTAGAGATCAAAACTGACCAAGAAGAGGAAGAAGATGATGTTCCTATCCAAGAAGAAAGAAGAGATGGAACATGATGTAGATGGTGAGATTCTTGTTGTGAAAAGAAGCCTAAGCGTGCAAGCCATAGAAGGAGAAGATCAACGTGAGAACATCTTCCATACTTGCTGCCATGTAAACGAAAAGGTATGATTTGTCATTATTGATGGAGGAAGTTGTACTAATGTTGCTAGTACTTTGATGGTAGAGAAGCTTAGATTGGCAACAACAAAGCATCCTCATCCTTACAAGCTACAATGGCTCAATGATGGAGGAGAACTCAAAGTCACCAAGCAAGTTCTTGTGCCATTTTCCATTGAAAAATACAAACACGAGGTGTTATGTGATGTTGTACCAATGCACGCTAGCCATATCTTGTTGGGGAGACTGTGGCAATTGGACAAAAGGGCTATCCATGATGGTTATACCAACTGTTGCACTTTCACCCATCAAACCAAAAAGATCGCTTTAGCCCCTCCTTCACCAAAAGAAGTCCATAAAGACCAAATCCACTTGAGAGAGAGTTTCAAAACAGCCAAAGAGAAAGAAAAAGAGTTTAAATCCAAAGAGAGTGACAAAAATGAGGGAAAACAAACCATTCTTTTTGCAAGAGAGAAAGAGATCAAAAAGTGTTTGCTTTCAGAGAAATGGGCACTTGTACTCATGTACAAGGAAAATCTTTTGAACACTAATGATCTTGATCCTGGTTTTCCATCTTTTATTGTCTCTTTATTGCAGGAATTTGAAGATTTGTTTCCGGAGGAGATTCCGAATGGGCTTCCACCTATTCGAAGAATAGAGCACCAAATTGATTTCATTCATGGAGCCATCATTCCAAATCGACCAGCATATAGAAGCAATTCGGAAGAAACTAAGGAGTTGCTAAGACAAGTATCCGAGTTAATGGAAAAAGGCTATGTGAGAGAGAGCCTTAGTCCATGTGCCATGCCAGTTTTACTTGTACCTAATAAGGATGGAACTTGGCGTATGTGTGTGGACTGTCGAGCAGTGAATAAGATAACGGTAAAGTATCGTCATCCTATTCCTAGATTAGATGATATGCTTGATGAATTAAGTGGTTCTAACATCTTTTCTAAGATTGATCTTAAGAGTGGGTACCACCAAATAAGAATGCGATAAGGAGATGAGTGGAAGACAGTATTCAAAACCAAGCAAGGTTTGTATGAGTGGTTGGTTATGCCATTTGGCTTAACTAATGCACCAAGTACATTCATGAGGTTAATGAATCATATACTTCGACCATTCTTGGGTAAGTTTTGTGTGGTGTATTTTGATGACATACTTGTGTATAGCCAAAATTTGAATGATCGTGCTCAACATTTAAGGTTAGTTTTGGAAGTTTTGCGAAAAGAAAAGTTGTATGCTAACCTACAAAAAATGTACATTTTGCACTAACAAAGTTGTGTTCTAAGGTTTTGTTGTTAGTTCAAAGGGTTTGGAGGTTGATCAAGAAAAGATAAAGCAATTGAGGAATGGCCGAGACCTACTAACATTAGTCAAGTGAGGAGTTTTCATGGACTTACTAGTTTCTATCGCCGGTTTGTTCCCAATTTCAGCACCATAGCCGCACCTTTGACCGGAGTTATTAAAAAGAACTCTAGCTTCTTTTAGGGAGACGAACAAGAGAAGTCTTTTTATTTGATTAAACAACTTTTAACCAATGCACCCTTATTATCTTTACCTGATTTTGATGAAGTTTTTGAAATTGAATGTGATGCATCAGGTTTAGGAGTTGGAGCTGTATTATCTCAAGAAGGACGCCCTATTGCATATTTCAGCGAGAAATTGAGTGGAGAAACTCTAAATTATTCAACTTATGACAAGGAGATGTATGCTCTCACTAGGGCATTAGAAGCGTGGCAACACTACCTATGGCCTAAGGAGTTTATCATCCACACGGATCATAAGGCGCTGAAACACTTGAAGGGACAACACAAGCTTAATAAGAGACATGCCAAGTGGGTTGAATTCCTACAAACATTCCCATATGTTATCAAATATAAGAAGGGTAAGGAAAATGTTGTTGTTGATGCTTTATCAAGAAGGTATACTCTTCTTAACCTTTTGGATTCTAGATTGGTAGGTTTTGCTTTAATCAAAGAGATTTATGAATCTGATTATGATTTTGGTGAAATTTACAAAGCTTGTGAAAAAGGAATATATGAGAAGTTTTGTAGGGTTGATGGGTATCTTTTCAATGAAGGAAAGCTTTGTATCCCTTAAGAATCCATTAGAGAATCGCTTATCAAAGAGGCCCATTGTGGAGGACTAATGGGACACTTTGGAGTGGCCAAAACGCACTTTATATTGAAAGAACATTTGCATTGGCCAAAGATGAAACGAGACGTGGAGAAGTGGTGTGAGCATTGCATCACATGTAAGAAGGCAAAGTCCAAAGTCATGCCCCATGGACTTTACACACCATTACCAATTCCAAATGCACCATGGTAGGATATTTCCATGGATTTTGTGCTAGGACTTCCACGCACAAGGAATAACAAAGATTCCATTTTTGTTGTAGTAGATAGATTCTTAAAAATGGCTCATTTCGTTCCATGTAACAAGACTAATGATGCTTCCCATATTGCTAATTTGTTTTTAGGGAAGTTGTGAGATTACATGGAGTTCCGAGAACTATTATGTCTGATCGAGATGTGAAGTTCTTGAGTCACATTTGGAGGACGATAGAGTAAGATTGGAACAAAGCTGTTGTTTTCTACAACTTGTCATCCACAAACGGATGGCCAAACTGAAGTTGTCAATCGTGTATTGTCCATGCTTCTTAGGACAATTATACGCAAGAATCTAAGGACTTGGGAAGAGAACTTGCCACATGTTGAGTTTGCATACAATCGCTCCATGCATACCGCCACTAAATGTTCTCCATTCGAAGTGGTATATAGTTTCAATCCTTTGACCCCAATTGATTTGCTTCCTTTTCCTATTGATCAATTCAAAAATAAGGATGGGCAAAATAGAGCTGAATTTGTGAAGAAGCTTCACCAACAAGTGCGGGAGAACATTGAGAGGAGAACAAAGCAATATGAGCAGTAAGCTAACAAAGGGAGGAAACGAATAACTTTTGAACCCGGAGATTGGGTTTGGTTGCACTTGAGGAAAGAGAGGTTTCCAGCCCAACGCAAATCGAAACTTATGCCTCGAGGAGATGGTCCTTTCCAAGTGGTCAAGAGGATTAATGATAATGCTTATCAAATTGACCTTCCCGGTGAGTATAATGTGAGTGCTACTTTCAATGTTGTTGATCTATCTCCTTATGATACAGGTGACGATTTAGGGCAAATCGCTTTCAAGATGAAGGGACTGATGTGACCACAACCAGCAAGAATCTCAATGAATTTCCTAGAGGTCCTAAGACTCGTGCAAGAGCTAAAATGATTCAAGATGCTGTGGAAAGTTTGCTTTGCCAATGCTGGAAAATGAATGAAGAAATGACAGCAACAATTAGATCTTGCAACATTTTGAGTTTGTTGAAAAGTTGAAATAAGTTGCATAAGAATTTGCATGAGTAGTTGCATAATAGTTCATTCATTCCATGAGAATAAATATGCTTGTTGTTGCATTTATGCAAGCACTTCATTTATGAAAATACTTCACTTATGTATGTGTTTAATTTAAGCATGTAGGTTCATTAATTAAACTAGTTCATTCATTGAACTTGTTCAATTAATTCTTTAAGTTTGCATAACATTTTTATCATATTTTGATTAATATTTTATGTGTTTTTAGTGTCATTACACGTTGGGATTAAGATGGAAACAATTGAAGACTTTTCATCTTCTTCAAGGAGACATGTCATCTTTATCACCATTCAAAGAGAGAGTCTTTTTGAATTCCATGGAGGATGAAGCATTTATAAGACTTTATTATGCTTTTATTCAGCCAATAAAGTTGAGAAATAAAGAAAGAAAGTGGAAGAGACACATACACTTAGATGCAAACATGGGTAGATTCATTCCAAGTCATCTACATGCACTTTTAAGAGCCAAGCAAGTGAAATATCAAAAGATCCATCACTTGGACATGTATAAGTCTTCATTCAAGCCTTGTTATGTCCAAATTCATTCTAAAATACACAAATGGCCGGCCACACTTGATAGGATTGAAGACAAACCATTGAATGTCATAAATTGGAGCCTTAATGCATTGTTTTGTCCATTCAAATTCTAGGCTGCCATGTACTATAAATAGGATGCTCATTTGCCTTTGTAAGGACCTTTTTTTTGCATGAAAATATACGAGAGTGTTCGCTTCATTGTTCTTTAAGAACTTTATCAGCTTTCAAGCTAGTCTTGTGGCAAATTTCCCCTTTTCATTCCATTCTATTTATAGCGTTGGTTCCTAGCTTTCTAGCTAGCGGGTCACGTTCCACCCTTCCACCATCACTTCCATTTGATTATATTGTTGGTTCTTAGCTTAATTATAGCTACAGGGTCACAATCCAACCTTCTTTCATCATTTCACAAAGGGTGAGAACGTGTAAGGTTCGGGTCAACATTCACTATCTTGTTGGTTCTTCCTTGTTCCACACTGATTCTATTCCATCCATATCAACTTCTATCCATTTTTTCCCTTACATCTATCTTTCAAACCATAATCACCAACCATTCCAACACCTATTAAAACAACAACTTTCACCATCTTCATTCCAAATACATCACTTCCACACTCAAGTTTCAAGTTTGCAACTTCATACTAGAATCACGATCGGGAAACATCACATACGAATTCGGTCATCACACAACCGGATACGTATCAAGCTAGGATAAGACAAAGTCTGTAAGAGCTTTTAGGGACTCTTCTCTCTCTTCCTCCTCTACGCAATTCCTGGGCTGCTTCAACAATTGTATCCAGCTCATCATTCTCTGCCAACTTATTATGTCCTTTAGCTTTGTGTGCTAAGGCGTGACCAGCATTTTCCATAACAATATGTTTCATAATGATAATATGATGGTCTCAAAATTAAAATTCAATTTTTCATTGGTTGGGGATAGATATTTTGGCTTAATCCATTTATTATGACTAAATCACAGTTGAAAACAAGAAATTTATTCCCATCAACAAGCATACATATTATTAATTTGTTATCTAAAGTAATGATCTTGCATTTCAAATATATTCTTGAATGTGAAGGGCTAAAATCAATTCTAAGAAAATAAGGAAGGAGCCGAAAATAAAGGTTAGGAGGGGCAAAGTATAAATAACTGTAAAATGAGGGGAAATTTTAAATAAGTTGAAAATTGGAGGTTGAAATGGGAAAATTTCCCATTATATTTTTAAATATAAAAAAATAGAGGGACAACAACCTAAGCTTGCAACAGCTCCGTCCTAGTAAGAAAATATCATTCATACCCACAAATAAACTCCTTAGAAAGTAAATAAATCATATACATAGTACATCAACTTTAGAAAGTAAATAAATTAAGAAGTCCTCTAACTCAAGCCTAATAATTAGTGTATATTCAAGTCTGATGGTAGATTATTCCTCTCCTTCCTAAACACATGCTAACTCTTCTAAACTTATAATAATCACAATCATTTCATTCAAATATAGTAAATTTCTTTTGACAAATCCTAATGCTAACATTTAAGTAAACAATAATACAAACTTTGCAATGAAGAAAACATTATTCTTTTTTAGTATGAGTATATGAGTACATCAGTTTTATTAAAAATTAAAAATCCAAAAATATAATGAGAGTTTACAACGTAGGTAAACAAATTTGAACCGGACATATTCCTAAAAACACGAAAACTAACGTCTCTCTATCATATACATGACCATACAAAGAAAAGGGAAAACCCTAACTCAACGGCTCAAAACAAAAAGATACAAAAATCATCAAAGGTCGACGATGAAAGGTAAAACCTAACAACAAACAACATTAAAAAATGTGTATTTCAAAAATAAGACACATCGACAACAATGTCATTACCAGAACTCAATCGCAAACAAAAGTAGTGATTGTGAGCTCGTATCTAAATTTAGTTTGAGGGTCCAAAATAAGGATATCAACAAGATAAACAAAAGTGTGCAACCTTGATTAGTTGTGGCGACGTCTAATTTAACCATGATACAAAAAACAAATGAACAAAAGAAGCGGCCAAGCGACCGTTTAAGAGAAGAAAAACATGCCAAAAGACGAAATATATGTACCGAAAGATATAAAAACGTATCACAAAGAAAGATTTATTGAATTTAAAAACTAAAAAACGTACTACGAAACAAAGAAAAAAATTACCAACGGTCGGCAACCAGACTTAAAACTGATGTCGATGCCGATCATATAAAATAAAAAACAAAGGAAAAGTTGCAGATACAGGGAAAAAGGACAAGGAATGAGGCTAGGGGCCCATGCTCTCGGCAATTTTACATCAAAAACCTATTTTAATTACTTGATTACAAAAATGACCCCCTGCCAAAGTTTTGTAGAAAAATGACCCCCAAATCTACCACTTAGGGCGTCCTCGCGTTTTGCAAAATGTGATTATAGACCTCGCGTGATACAAAACGCGGGTTTTGTCTAACGTAGGCCGCCTTTTCATATTCTAAAATTTAAAATTAGTGGATATGACCTCGCATTCTGGGAAACGCGAGGTCTCTGAGAAAATGAAAATATCACGTCTAAACTAAAATAGACCTCGCATTTTGAGGAAAGTGAGGTCTTCTAAAATCCAGCCTTGAATACAAGGGTGTATAGGCATGTTCGAGGTATTTTATCGTGTCATTAGCCCGACAATTTTGGTAATTTTTAAACTTAAATACGTAGTATTGGAACTTATCTTCCACTTGAGATTGATATTGGCACGTACGAGACATTGCACATTGTATTAAAAGCGCGTTGATAATGCTTCCAACGCTTGTTTAAGAAGTTGAAATGGCTTGGTAGGCATGTTGTGGGTGTTTTCCCGGGTTATTATTAGAATAATCTTCGTAATATTTTAGGTTAGAGGCCTGGTGTTAGAACTTATCTTTCATTTGAGACTGATATTGGCACATAATAGATTTTTTGAATGATATAAAAATGGCCATGAAAATGGTTCCAAACCTTAGTTTTGGGATGAATAAAAAGGTAAAATGCTTTGAGAATCATGTTTAATGGGTTTATCTAGAAATTTAATCATCGCATTCCTGTAATCCTTGAGAAGCATGTAATATATTTCTATTAAAAAAGAGAAAAAAATTGACCTCGCTCACTGTAGAAAGCGAGGTCATTTTGAACGTTTTAATTAATTTCCTAATTATTTTGATGATTATGCAAAAATTAAGAATAAGTTGGAAAATTTGTCCATATTTTCCTCTAATAGGACCTCACGCTCTACATATAGCAAGGTCCGTTAAGCATATAAATCGAGGACGACAATCTCTATATATTCTCGTAAGTCATCTTCATTCTTCGTTCTTCTTCTTCTTAGTCTACTATTCAATATTATTTGTAAATAGTTCGATCGATATAATATGTCAAGACAAGAAACTATTACAACTTTGGTATACTATGATGGGCAGATAGTCGATGATGCATCTATCGGCGTCGTATTTCAGTCCTCAAGTACTATATTGCTTCCGCTTCCATACAACTTATCATATAAGAAGTTGATGAATGAAGTGAAGAAACATGTTACTCATGGTCGTGGGAAAAAGTTGGAATCGTTGAAGTTTCGACTACCGGCGTCGTTAGAACCATTAACATATTCTTTATACCACGTTGTGGACAACGCTGATGTGGAATCGATGGTGGAATCTCACCTACAGTTTTCTTTAGGCGGGGCCCTTGAGCTTAAGTTGTATGCAATATTTTCTGATGATGATGATGTACTTATGTAATTTAATGTTGATGTACTTATGTCAATTAACAATCTTGTAGTACGTATTTTTAATATAATTTTCAATAATGTAATTTTCTGCATCTAACCAATTACATTTTTAAACCGTTAACAATCACCAAAAATGTAATTAGAAAAACGTATTATTTAATAATATTACATTAGAACAACTAGCATTTATGAGGTCCAACGTATCTTCTTATATGCCACACGTTGTTCAGCCTCTTCCTTCGTCATACACGAATCCTCCAATTACAGACGTGGTCTTTTTGGACATATTCTACAATATAGTTGTCCACACTCGTTTTCTTCACTGTCGAAAGAACTGATCGGCGTATGTTGTAGTTTTTAATTGCATCCTACGCGATTTTCTTAGTTCTGAATATCATCCCAACTTCTAGTTCACCGTCAGTACCGACATTAACATCGCATGACTGTCTCCCAATAGATGAGAAACCATCTACGTTTGTAGCCTTTATAGCATTGGAACGAATGAAATGGACTAAGAGAAATTTTGAGCGAATTACAACGAAAGGAAAATGTGAGATTTTGAGGAAGCGAAAGGGTCAATTTATAGGGGTGTAAATGAACCGGTGTTCTTCCATGTATTTTAGAAACTGGTCGTTCATTTATTTTTTTTAAAGTATAGTATTTATAGCAAACATGCATTGAAACACGTAAAATATCACATAAATAAACATGTTAATTTGTTACAATTAAATTGTACAATTATACCCCTTGGGGTATGCATCTTTCGAAGTCTTTGATGAAGTGGGCATATAAATAAGTATCTTTCGAAGTCTTTGATGAATTGATTTAAACGAGAGGTGCAATAGTTTGCAGACTTGTATGCCTACCGAGAGATGTGTCGTTGTTATAGACAAATGGTGCCATAGTTCATCCTAGTTGTTGGAGCCCTAAAGCTTTGTGGATTTTGTGAGTATCCGATAATCATCATATTCCACGATACAGATGTCACCAACAATGTTACATGCGATGGACTTCCTGTAGCCTTCACGATGAAGGCGTACGAAGAAGCTACCAGTACCCTCGAACAAAAGTTCAAGATTGATTCCGGCACTTCAAAAGGACCACTCATTCCCTGATATTGCAAGTTGTCATAAAACTTGAACCAAAACAAGGAAGATACATATTACCAAATATTATTAACCGACCAAAATAATGTATTCACCGTATAAATGCAACTACTTATACCAACAGATCGCAATATCAAGAAAATTAATTTGTAAAACAATTTTCCTGATAGATGATATGTTGCCATTAGTAGAAACAATTTTATATTCTCTTCGAAGCTGGCACAGATTTGAATGGAGCAATAGCAAATGATGGTGGGTTTGTTTGCCCTCGATTCTGCCTTAAATAGGAAAAGATTTATGCTCTCCAAAATACGAGGTATTCAGTCGCGTTTGTGCTTTGTAGTACGCGAGGTCTACAGATATCCATGACATGGCAGGACAAGTACATAGTGTCATGTCACTGAACCTTTTTTAGTGTAACAAGCGAGTGAAAAAATAGTTTTGAAGCTTTTTTTAGTGTAAGAATAACAATATAAGTTTATTACATTTAAAATAAATATATCAAATGAAGAAAATATATTATGGTAGTTGGGCCACATAAAATGAAGAAAATAGATTATGATAGTTAGGTCACTGATCCCGGTCAAAGATGGCATCTTCTACATAACCGGGGCGAGGTCAGTGACATCCTAACCGGTCAATTGTACTCCTAAACATGATTTAAACAAATGATGTCATAGTCAAATAATTGATACTTGGTCCGGAGCGATTTTTCAATTCCTCAACTTGTCTTGGTACCCACTTTGCATCGTAATTTGAGGAGAGGTTCACATTGGAAGTCATGATCCCAACCAATGAGGGCATCTTGTACATCACTCCCCAAAACATGTACGGATGTTGAGGTCTCGCCATAGTCGTCCAATCCAACTGATCCAGTCTGAAGGTCTTCTTTTCGGCTTAACTTCTAACGCTGATATTAACACATACAAGACATTATAACTAATCAATTATACCCCTAAACATGCTTGCTTTGATGAAGTGGACAATCGAGGATTTTGAGGTTCCTCCAAAGAATACAATTGTTACCCACTTTCATCATCATCTACAATGGTAGGGCCTTCGACTACGGTTACATGTTGTGGTCTTCACCTAGCCCGACACTTTATGAAGACCACACTTTTCCTGATATTGTGATCTGTCGTTCATCTTGAACAATAACACGAAACACTCGTCTTACAAAAACTAGAAACCCATGAATAACAGATAAATATGAAACTCGCAATGTTTGTTCTCATCACTACCTGTAACTCAATTTTTTCTTTGGATGTGATGGCAAGCAATTGCTGGTAGGTATGTAGGTTTATATAGGCCAAAACTCGCGCTATGCAATTCTGACCGCCACGTTAGATTCCTGACGCAGAAATGAAATCTCACTAGACCTCGCTCTATGCATAGCACGAGTTCCTTTTACCACATCAAATCTACGGACAGCTGCCATGTCAGCAAACCATAGAACCTCGCATTTGGCAGAAAGCGAGGTCCATGCTAAATTAATAAATAATTGTAATTAAAATTTTTATATCCAATTAAATTTTCCAAAAATCTAAAAAAATCTACGACAATATAATAATATAATTTTATTTGATTGTGATATTAATGTTGTTTTACATAAATAAATAAAAAAGAAATTACACAATCATCCTAGTGACCCCTATGTTTCCAAAAAACTAAAAAGATAGACGACGATATAATAATATAATTTTATTAGATTATGATACTAATGTTCTTTTACATAAATAAAAAAGAACTTACACTATGATCCTAGTGACCCCTATGTCCACAATGTTCCCGACGCGAATTCCTTTGAATATTTGCACCATCATTATCAGCATCATTATCGTCGCTGTCATTATCGTCGTCGTCTTCATCCTCTAATGAAAGATGAGTCCCACCACTCGTACTAGGGCCGGTGAAGAATAGGCTCTCTGGCGGTGTCTGATCCACAATACCAAATCCGAACTATGGCGGATTGTAGAATGGAGGCACAAATGTAGAAGGTTGTGGTGCATAGTAGACTGGGGGAACCACATTAAGCGGATGAAACACGTCTGTGAAAAAACATTCTGTCGAACTCACCATTTGCTGAAAAAATGGACTACTTCTCGTGGGGTGAAATGCCGAGAAAGTCGACTGCTGGAATGTAGGTGTTGGATGGGGTGTCTCTGGCTGGGCGGCTGAATGGGCAGGTTCCTGCGCTGCTCCTAATGATGATGACCCGTGAGATGACATTTTGTTGGCGGACATTGCATCAGAGGACGATTTCAGGGAGGCTGATCTAAATAGCATGCTCACTCCTCCGGGGTTCATAGATAAGGCTTCCCATTAAGACGATACCACTGCGTATACTCAAAGGTAATGTCGTAGTCCTATATGGGATCCAAAATAGGGGGCCGTCTACCGAAACGGGTCATCCACTGCCCCTCACAGTCCACGTGATGTTGGCCCCAATGGACTTTTGTCTTGCCTTGTCGGGTTAACTTGTTCAATGTATCCAAATTCGGTGGGACACTCGGAATCCCTTGGATGTAGTTGAAGTGCCGCAACACGCGGTCTGTAGGATGCCACTCCACTATCTCGTAGTGTATGAGCCGAACCATCAGTATCCAGACGGCCTCACTCATCATTATTTCAGGCGGAATGCATGCTCAAATTTCAAGATCCGCGTACGGTGTCCAGAGGAACTACAAAAAAATGTAAAATCAATTAGATAAAATCGATTTCCAAAAATTTAACTAATAATTTTCGATTTAAATAAATTTGGATAATAAATATCATACCAAAAAATGTGGATCTAGGCCATTTATCTTATCAATCAACAGTCGATAATCTCGTTGGTTGGTCGGTAGTCCCACATGTGTTAATTGACCCAACCACCTATCATTCAATAAAATCCTATGTAATATAATATTAAAAAAATAACAAAATAATTTTTTGGCAATTTTATTAGTACCTTTTAACAAGTGGGAATTGGTATGGGGTCGAGTTTCAAGGCGTCGGGCTTAAAATTGGCATTTGAATCCATGCCCAACACTATAGCAACCAAAGGCACCCGCCAATTGCACGTCTGCTCGGGTCGACAGTTCTGCATAACTCTCGAAATAGAAATGACAAGACTACCCCTCCCCAACATTTGTTTCTCAATTCTAGAAGACTCGCCATATGAGGCAACCACGTCAAATGGACCTTATTGCGAGATTTTTCTACCATCAAGACCCCCCCCAATAAGTCGTAGAATATGGGCACGAGCAAACCGCTGTAAAAACAAATTTGTCAATATAAATTTATGTTCTATAAATTTAAATTTCACATGAATAAATAATAATAAACAATAAAAAATTATACCATCTTCGTATCATCATCAACGTGGGGGTAGTTTGGTCAAATTGTTGTCCAAGAATTTAACTTTGAGTTTTCCACCATCTAAATCGGTCTCTGTCGGCCTTAGTCAAAGCAAGGCTTCACACACACCCGCCCAGTCTGCCTCTGCAATCCCGGTGATAAGCTCGTCGTCAATGGGTAAACCGAGAATAAATGCAACATCTTGCAAGGTAATGGACGCCTCACCGCAGGGAAGATGAAACATGTGTGTCTCGGGCCTCCACCTCTCTAGTAACGTGTTAATCAATGAAGGGTTCAACTTTGGACTGTCAAATATGTGGGAAACATGACCAAAACTGAACGCATGCAAATAGCCGTCAAGATCCGGATACGGTCATCCCGTGTGATTGATGTTACACTGCAATGCACGTTCATACCCCTTGCAAAATAAAATTTAAAATTCATAAATTAGTAAATAGAATATTAACAATTATAAAAATAAACAAATAATAAAAAAAATTAAAAATTAAAAAACTTACATTAGGGTCTATGCGCCAGAAATTCCACATGTGTCTGTTGTCGAGCCTCAATAATCGTTCCAGACCACCGCAAATTGAAAGACTTAAAAATAAAACCAAAGGAGAATAGTAATTGTAGAGAGTAGACAATATGATATGAAAATAGATGAGACAATGAGTCCTATTTAAAGGAGTCCTCGCACCCTACTCGAAGTGGCGTTAAAGGGACCTCGCTATCTTCAAAACGCGAGGTACTTTGAGAATTTGCAATGATTTGATTCGTTTTAGTCCGAACAGAATCAGACTCTTTTACTGGACCTCGCTATCTACAAAACTCGAGGTCGGTTTTTTTATTTAGATAAGAATTTGATTTGTTACTTTCATTCATTACAAATTATGTTTTAATAAGATTTATATTTCTTACTGTAATTAAAAAATAACAAAAATTTTGATTGGGATAATTAATTACAAATATAACATACATTAAATACAAATAAAATTTTACATTCATTACAAATTTTGTTTTAATAAGAGTTTTATTTCTTACTGTAATTAAAAAAAATAAAAAAAATATTTTGATTGGGATAATTAATTACAAATATAACATACATTAAATACAAATAAAATTTAAATACCGTATTTTCCTTTAAATAATATCTTCTTCTAGACAATATATTGATCCTAACAAATATGAAATACTTTAGGATCTTTTCAAATAATTAGAATATTGCATCTACTAAAATTAGCTTCCAAAGAATTAAGATCTTTCGAATAATTAGTTCAAATTACATTTTATATATGGTTAAATATCATCTTCCAAATATTGAACCGTTTTTAATAATTATTTTTTAAGATTTCGATTTTGGCTAAGTCACATAATTATCACCTGAAATAAAATTTCAAACGGTTAAAGGAAACTCGCAATATGCATAGAGCGAGGTCCCTGCACAGTAATTATCGTTGTCCGTTAATGTGACTCTTCAATTTCTCCAAAACCTTGCGTTTTCCAGAACGCGACTTCGTATTCGGCCCACGTTTGATAAAAATCGCTTTTTGTATCACGCGAGGTCTATAATCGCATTTTGCAAAACGTGAGGACGCCCTACATGACAGATTTGGGGGTCATTTTTCTACATAACTTTGACAGGGGGTCATTTACGTAAATTACTTTTTAAGAGGGTTTTCGGTGTAAAAATGCCCATGCTCCCACCCTAAATTTTTTTCGCAGCATTATGTATTAATTTAATAAAATCTTTTTCGCATAATCGTGTATTAATTAAATAAAATGGTTCATATTCCCCACCCACAAACACCAACCATCAAAGTACACACTCTCATACTCAGTAAAAAAAATACTTTACGTGTTGGGCTAGACTCTTCTCTCCCAAGTGTTCTGTTGAGTGGATCGTAGAATCGATTTAAGCCAAGAGTGGGTGAATTGGATTTTTAGAAATTTTGGTGGTGGAGTGGAAAATAAAAATTTTCTAGACAAGAGATTTAGAGTGGTTCAAGTTCCAATTGAACTCTACATCCACTATCTTAGCTTCACTAAGGATTTTCCAACAACTCCACTAATTGATCTTCCCCTTTTCTAGGATTAGGAGGAAATCTTTACAATATGGTCAATTTTTCTACCCAAAAATTGACTCAAACCTCACTCAATGATTACAAAGAAATTTAAGGCTAATAGCAAGTATCTCTCAATACAAATGTAGCCCTTTTTACAAGCACTCAACCCAATTGAACAAATAAGATTAGAAATACAAGGTTCTACAATTGGGGTTTACAAGAAAATATGGGATTTTAGCACAATAGCTTGAATTTGATGTATAGATCTTTCTTTTTGGATCAATAGTTGTTGCGGTTTCTTTTAGAAGTCTCTTTTATACATTCTCATTGAATTCTAGCCGTTGGGGTTGTTGCCTTCATTATTATAGTCGTTGGGATGTTATCTTCCCTCCATGAATGCAGTTTGCAACTACTCGTTCCGAAACGCCCGACCCTGTTTCGAAACAGACCAAAATAGAAATAGTCGTTGAGGTGTAGTAAATAGGTCGTACCGAAACGGACACGATCGTTTCGATACGCTAAGAGTCTGTTCCGAAATGTTCTGAAGCCTGTTTCGAAACAATTTTCCACTATCAAAACCCGTATCGAAACGGCTTAGAAGCGTTTCAATACGCTTTAACTATATCTTAGAAATTAGTTAAAAAGTTCAACGGTCATATTTTGAAACCAAGTTTGAAATTCGTTTCGAAACGTTTGAGGTCGTTTCGAAACTACCGTATCGAAACGGTTCAAACCATTCCATTGTTCTTCATCCGTTTCGAAACGCAAAGACATGTTTCGATACACCCGTATTGAAACGAGAAAGCTAGTTCTGAAACAGAGGTTAACAGTTTCACAATGTTCCGAAACGCCTAAAGGCCGTTCCGAAACGGTGACTCGAAAATCATTGTTTTGACTTGGTAAATACTTAGAGAAATTTGAGTAAGCTTAAGTTTTTACTTTGACAATTTTCTTTGAACACATAGAGAGGTTTTGAGGACTTAAAAATTCATTTTCTCTTTTTCAATTTAGTCCTTAAATCCTTTGTTATATCAAAATCAATTCATTAGTTTTACAATCTCCCCTTTTTAATATAACAAAACCAAGTTTGAATTTTTAAGAATTGTGAAATCTTGAAGACGTTCTAACTCCCTCTCAATGTATGATGGGTTTTAATGTTTTGAAGAGATTTAAAATTCAAGTGTTTGAAACTCAAAACCAACTAAAAAAATGTGGCTCTTATATTACTTCTCCCCCTTTTTGTTAGATCAAAAAGAATAATAATTAATGCTAATCATGAGAAGAAACAAGGTTATAAGCAAGAAACCAAACAACATAATATCGATATCATTAAGTTCAAGAAACAAATCAGCAAACACAAATACTTAAAGCATTAGAGTTTAAGCTCAATCCCAAAGAAAATAATCAAATCATAGGTCTTTAAAACATAAAATGATATATATGTGCAAAATTAATCCTAATATGATAGACTAATATGATATGCAATATAAATCCTAGGCCTCGTCATCATCGTCACCACCATCATCAAGAGAATCATCATTTTCTTTATCTTGAGCACGACGATAATTCCTCCAATCACCATAGAATGTGGAGAAAGATAAATCCATAGATGATTGTTGATTCTCAAGAGAGGAGACGCGTTCCTCCAAAGATTGCATGCGAGTGTTGAGAGCACCAAAACCCAAAGCCATGTTTGTATCGGTCGAGTTGAACCACTCAGTAAGGAAGGCCATAAGTGCCTCATTGTTAGGAGCCGGAGCTTGAGGTGGAGGCTCAACTTAACGTGCCGGAGCTCGCCTATCAACATGAACCCATTGGCCATGATTATAGCAAAACCCGGACTTGATAAGAGAAGATTCACCAATATTTTGCTTGCGGAGTTCCGGAGAATCATAAGAACAGTCAAAATTGAGGGTACCAAAGACATAGCTTAAAATAGCCCCATAAGTGAAGGATGTAAGTGTATCGGTGTTGCGAATCTTCACTTGATGGACCATCTCGGCGAACATGATTTTGACCAAGTTCGGGCGTTGTGCTTTGCGAAAACACTCCAACCAAAAATAATCAACTTGACGAACGTGGGCAAACTTACCTCCTGAAGGGCGGATGAACCAAGAAATCATCAAATGAAGGAACCAGTCATGAGCATCTAATGTGAGAACAGATCCGGTGTGAGCACCAAAGTGGTTCTCATCCTCAATGCTTTCATCTTTGAGCCCAAGAGCTTTCTCTAAAATAGGTATATCAATAGTGAACTTCCTGTCCAAAAGGTACGACTCAATGCCAATCACCTCGGTATGATCTTCATTAGCAATAAGAACGACATTGGAGTAGAATAGCAGGACCATATGCTTGTAAACAATGTCTGGAATGCTCAAAAAGGCCAAGAAGCTCCATTCTCGTAAGAGAGCTAGAGAGCGGAATTCAAAGCGCTCGGAGTCAAGGAACGTGATATCCATAACTCGCTCTCGGCGAACGGCTAAATCTTTGATGATTTTGAAACGGTCTTTAGTCTCTTGATTCCTAAGACTCTTTTGAAAAAAGGAGGGTAAGGTTAGGACGGATGTTTGCTTGGGTTGAACCTTCACCCGTTTGAGTCTTGCATTTCTTGTTAACGTTTCCATGAAATTCCTAAAAACACAAAGCAAGCAAAAAGAATTTAAATGTATGCATTTAAATCCTTAATTCAATCCAATGAAAAATCACATTAAGTTTTTAAAGAGAAACACTTTAAAAACGTATATATATATATATATATATACACACACACACAACAAAAATTTTGAAGAAGAAATAGCTTTTGAAAAACAGTAAAAAAATACGAGTGAAAACAAATATATTCGAATCAAAAATTGAAGATTTTGAAAAAAAAATACAAGTTTTGAAGAACCCAAGTTGCAAAACATATAATTTATACAAAATTAATATTTTCTAACCTAAGATACGAATAAAATCAAAGGAAAAAGAAAAAGAATGAAAAAATACCTCAAAAAGGGATTTTTGGATGAATGAATGGAAGAAATTGCACCAAGTTGTTGAAGCTTGCTTAGACTTTAGTTTGTGAGTAAAAGCCCTCAAGATTTGATGAAAAAATGAGGTTTAGAGGGTTATTATAGAGAAAAGTTGGGTTTAGGGTTTTTAGGATTTTGGGGAATTTTAATTAAAAGTAAACTTTAGCAACTAAAGCCCTTAAAAAGATGTCCAGATACGCGTTTCGAAATGAGCACGACCGTTTTGAAACAGACCTACTGAAACGTTGACTAACGTTTCGAATCTTGTTGATTGTTCCGATACGGCTTTGATCGTTTCGATACGGCTTTGACCGTATCGAATCCCACGTGATAACTCGTATCGAAACAATTTTGGGTCGTTTCGATACATGTCTTGGCAGAGGCAAAATGTTTCAAAACCCTTATAGGCGTTTCGAAACACCCTGGTCACAAAGCATTCTTTTAAGGCACCCGTATCGAAACAGGTTGACCTGTTCCGATACGCCTAGGCCTGGAGGTGCAGATGAGGCTCTAAATTGCAGAAAAAATGAATTCTAGTAAGTTCTAGATGCATAAATGCTATGTATGAGCAAGAGAAACATGTAAAAACATAAAAAAAAAATACTCCCTCTAACTATAAGCATGGATGAAATTAGGATTAAAAACACATAAGCATGTCATTTTACAAGAAATCAAGCAATTTAAGCACAAAAAAGGTCCTAAAAGGTCAAGATAGGCTAGTTAGACCTAACTCTCTCCTAAGGGACCAAAAACGCTCCTTATCTAGAGGTTTTGTAAAGATATCCGCTAATTGATTTAAGGTGTCTACTAACTCTAAAACAACATCTTCCTTAAGGACATGATCTCTAATGAAATGATGCCTTATTTCTATGTGTTTGGTTCTAGAGTGTTGGATAAGATTTTTTGTTAGGCATATAGTACTAGTGTTGTCACATTTAAGGGGTATGGTTTCAACTTTAACTCCATAATCTAAGAGTTGTTGCTTCATCCAAAGGACTTGAGCACAACAACTCCCTAAGAATTTGTACTCGGCTTCGGTGGTAGATAGAGCTACACTATTTTGTTTCTTAGAGAACCAAGATATGAGCATACTACGTAAGAATTGGCAAGTGCCGGAAGTACTTTTCCTATTTATTTTGCAACCCCCATAATTCGCATCCGAATAAGCATGAAGGTTAAAGGTTGAGTCTCTAGGGTACCAAAGACCTAAACAAGGAGTATCTCTAAGGCACCTAAAGATCCTTTTAACGGCTATAAGGTGAGACTCTCTAGGACTAGCTTGAAACCTAGCACACAAGCAAACACTAAACAATATATTCGGTCTACTTGCGGTAAGGTAAATCAACGATCCAATCATAGAGCGATAAAGCTTAGAGTTAACACACTTACCTCATTCATCTTTGTCAAGCTTTGTAGATGAGCTCGTAGGTGTGGCTTGAGGCTTTGCATTCTCCAAGCCAAACTTTTTAAGCATATCTTTCATGTACTTTGCTTGATTTATGAAGGTGCCATCCTTCCTTTGTTTGACTTGGAGTCCCAAGAAGAATGAGAGCTCCCCTATCATGCTCATCTCGAATTCACCTTGCATTAACTTATAAAACTCTTTGCAATGACATTCATTAGTAGATCCAAAGATAATATCATCAACATATATTTGTAATACTAAAATGTCATTTTTATATCTGTTTATGAAAAGTGTATTGTCCACCTTGCCTTTTTCAAAACCTTTTTCAATTAAAAAGTTTGAAAGCCTTTCATACCAAGCTCTAGGAGCTTGTTTTAAACCATAAAGTGCTTTGGTTAGCTTATAAACATGATTTGGAAATTTTAAATCCTCAAAACCCGGTGGTTGTTCCACATTCACTTCTTCATTTATAATACCATTTAAAAATGCACTTTTACGTCCACTTGAAAAGTCTTGAAATCATGATAACATGCATATGCAAGCAACTTCCTAATAGCTTCCATTCTAGCTACGAGTGCATAGGTTTCATCAAAATCTATTCCCTTTTCTTGAGTGTAACCTTGAGAAACTAGTCTAGCTTTGTTTCTCACAATGTTACCACCCTCATCTAGTTTATTCCGAAATACTCATTTAGTTCCTATAGTAGATTGCTTTCTAGGCCTTTCAACTAATGTCCATACATTACTCCTCTCAAATTGATTTAACTCATCTTGCATGGCAATAATTCAAAATACATCTTTTAATGCTTCTTTAATATTCTTAGGCTCAATGCATGAGATAAATGCAACATGATTAAGCATTTTAAGAGAAGAGCGAGTAGTTACCCCCTTGGATGGATCACCCAAGATTTCACCACCTTTGACATAGTTGTACTCCCTTGGGTAGCTCACTTCCTTTTCCTCAAGAGCCAAGTCCTTCAAGGCTTCAAGAGGTGGATCTTGTGCATCTTCTTCTTTAGTTTGAATCTCGTCCTCCTTTGAAGTTTTTCCTCCATCAAAGGCATCAAGGATTCCTACATCATCATCATCACAAGATTCCTTCCTCGGAAGAAAGTTATCATCGAAAACAACATGTATAGATTCCTCTACAACTAAAGTTCTTTTGTTAAACATGCGATAGGCTTTGGAGTTTAAAGAGTAACCTAGAAAAATAGCTTCATCACTTTTTGCATCAAATTTACCTAAATTGTCTTTTCCATTATTTAAAACAAAACACTTGCAACCAAAATGATGAAAATAGCTAATGTTAGGCTTTTTAGATTTTAAAATCTCATAAGGAGTTTTCTTTAAAATAGGCCTAATCATTACCCGGTTAATAATATAGCAAGCGGTGTTAGTGGCTTCCACCTAAAAATACTTAGGTAAATTGTTTTCACAAAGCATAGTCCTAGCCATTTCTTCTAAAGTTCTATTTTTCCTCTCAACTACCCCATTTTGTTGAGGAGTTCTATGAGCTGAAAAATTATGGTTAATCCCATTTTCATTACAAAAATCATTAAAACCCATATTTTGAAATTTCGTTCCATGATTACTTCTAATATGTGAAATTTTAAGTTCAAGATAAGTTTGGGTTATTTTTGAAAATGTGATGAAGTTTTCTAAAGCCTCGTCCTTAGTGCTTAAAAAGAGAATCTCAAGTATATCTAGAGTAATCATCAACAAGCACAAAAGCATATGATTTTCCACCCAAGCTAGTTGTCCTAATTGGACCAAATAGATTCATATGAATTAATTGCAAACACCTACTTGTAGAAACATCATTAATGGATTTAAAGGATGATCTATGTTTTTTACCCTTAGAGCATGCATCGCATATTTTATCATTTGAGAACTTAATCTTGGGTAAACCTCTAACTAGATCTAGGGAAACTAATTTTTCTAAAACACTAATGCTAGCATGTCCTAGTTTCCTATGCCATAACCATGCATCATTTTCATTTTGTGCAACAAAATATTTTATTTTGTTTGATTTAATGTCAACAATTGACCAATGATCATTATTTTATTTTGTTTGATTTAAGGTCAACAATTTTACACATATATTTATCAAACAAGACATTAAACTCTTTATCACACAATTGACTAATGCTCAATAAATTGTGTTTTAGACCATTGATATACAAAATATTTTCAAAGAGTATAGTAGAGTGATTACCTATGGAGCCAATACCTTCAATGTGGCCTTTGGAGTTGTCACCAAATGTCAAAACTCCTCTACTTTTTGGCTTTAAATCCATGAATCGACTCTTGTCTCCGGTCATGTGCCTCGAGCATCCACTATCAAGGTACCATGAGTTTTGGCTTTGTGATTTGGCCTTGTAGCAATGCTCCCTCTACAAACAAAGAGTTAAGCTTTGATTTTTGGTACCCAAATCATTTTGGGTCCATGAGTGTTACTTCCCAAATACTTGGTTCCCTTGGGAATCCAAGATGAAATGGTTGCAATATTGTTAGAAACTACAAATTCCTTAGGAACCCATACACTTCTAACTTTC
Organism: Hibiscus trionum; assembly: GCA_030270665.1. Taxonomy (NCBI): domain Eukaryota; kingdom Viridiplantae; phylum Streptophyta; class Magnoliopsida; order Malvales; family Malvaceae; genus Hibiscus; species Hibiscus trionum. The sequence goes on from BSYR01000004.1 coordinate 2,746,029, forward strand.
TTATTCTTGTGATACTTATGGGAGCCTCTTTGTTTGTGGTCAACAAAGTTTCTATTCACATGTTGGGATTTTGAAGAAGATGTTTTTTCAAAACCGTTTTTCCCAATATTGGTTAGAGAAGCTGTAACCCCCTTAGCCCGGCCTAGACGGTTGACCCGAACTACGAAGATTACACGGGGAAAACCAAAGTCAACCTTGATTCACGACCCTTTTTTTTCTTTTTAGTCTTGTCTAGATACATATTAACCCTAAGTGAGTACTCATAAAACATATTTGAGAACGGCACAGCGATCGAAAGTTTAGAGACTATTTTGTAATTTCTGTAAATTAGAAGGTCTTTACTGAGTTTAATGTTACCAATATGAAATTAGTCATGTTACATGCTTCACTGCCAAATTTCATCTTAATTGAACATCTCAAACTCAAGCAATTGCAACATCAACATTTAGGACTAAAATGTAAAGCTTGCAAACTTCTGCGCCATTCAAATCAGTGCCCAACGGTCACCTGTTTCGAAACGTCCACCAGCTGTATCGAAACAATGGATCGAAACAGAGTTGACCGTTTTGATACGCGGGTTGGTTCCGAGACTGGTTCCAAAACGAGGCCTTCCAGTAGCCAAATCGTTTCGAAACATCCCTTAGCGTTTCGAAACACGAAGGTCATTTCAGGCCCCTGTTTCGAAACACTAGGGGGTGTTTCGATACGGTTTGCCCAGAAACAGCAGCAAATGCTGGTTTTTCATGCACAAACTCGATCAAACACATTCAAATGACTTCCCAAGCATATCAACAAGTCATCAAACATATAAGGTGCATGTTTAGAACTCCTAAACACATTCAAAGCATCAAACATGAAAATTCATAAGTCTAGAGGCATGCATCCTAATATCCAATCCAAAAAGGGAAATCAAACCTCCAAACAAGAAATTAAAGCCTTTTACAATTCAAATCAACCAAGGCACACATGCCACAACTACAGGGAGTTTAACACATCTCCCAAAACAAATCCTAAGTTCCCATTGCCAATTTATCAAAACTAATAGTGTATGAAAACTTCACCATACGTGAGCTTGGACTTCCTTGGATGAACTTAGCCTCCTTGATGCCCTTAAACACCTCAATTAATTGTATTATAGGTAAAAGAGTGCGTAAGCACAAATGCCTAGTGAGGCATGCTCTAAAGAAAACCAACACAATAATGCATTTTTAGAAAACACTTTCATCAAAGCTTTTAAACCACATGCTCATCTATTTCTCATGCTTAAAAAACTTCAAAGCAAACTCATTGAAATCACATGTACCTTCATTCTATCTCATGCATTAAAACCAATGCAAAACTCATGGCAAGGCCATTCACATGCTTGTATTGTCAAAGCATTTCTAAACAAACTCATATGCATATCTCATAGAATAAATCATCTCATCAAGGTACATGCGTAACAAAAACCATTTCATCAATTATATTGGAATTTAGCATTTCATCAATACTCGGATATGCGGACACATTTCTACACTAGACTCTTCCGGTGGAATCTCACATCACCGTACTCACTTGTCTAGCAACAACTTCCGGTGGAATCTCTCATCACCGTACTCTCATGGTGGAATCTCTCATCGCCACAAAGCTTGGGTATTTCACCAAGTCCTACCCGATGGAATGCCCATCATCGGAAAATCTCCCTTTTGCTTAACCAAAGAGCACGTACGATTTTTTAGTTTATAGTGCACTCTCATCCTATTGATCAATCAATTATATCCGGTAAGTTTCTCAACATCTATGCCAATATAATGTGTTTAAGTATCATCACACCTACTGTTTTTCATGCAAAATAATTCAAATGTTTTCTCATCGCTTTTCAAATCAATAATCATACTTTGCTTTAAGGTAAGAGTTCAAATCTATTCAATGCATCATGCCATCACATGCCAACTCTACAAGCATAATCTCATGCTTCAAAACATGCATAAAAATAGTAGGAATTTAATAATCACAAACCATGAGCATGTAAAAGCAATTTGGGGTCAAACACCACTTTAGAGAAACCAAATCAAGCCATACTTACTTCCGGACTTAGGAAGGTGTTTCAAACCTCTCTTAAATCCCCAAACCTTGTGTTATTGTCCTCGTGGACTTCAAAACCAAACGCACTCACCAATTTCGTTTCGCTTGCTTGCCGAAACGCCGATTAAGCCTCCAGATCAACTCCAAAAGTGTCCGAAGATGTCTCCCCTGTTTTAAACACATCAAAGCAGAGGATTAATGCATCATCATGCATTGATATCTTCAGCCAACACTCCTAAACTCGCTGCTCTACCTAAACCTAACATTTCGGCTACCAAACACAACCGAAATCACCTCCAAACAATTCCAAAACATAACCCAGCCAAGATCCATCACTTCTAATCATTTCTAATCATCAATTAACATCAAAAACAACTCTCAAATCGTCCTTATACCTCCAACTATAATAGAACACCAAAAACACCTCAAAACCCACCATTTTCATAAGCAAAAACTTAGGAAACACAACTTATTTGGGATTGGATTGATAAAACCTCATTTCTAACATCATTTAACACCCAAAATACATTATAGAACTATCTCAAAACAGAGCCCAATCAATTACAACGAAAATCTTCAAGATCTCTTCCAAAATCTTGAGTTTTAAGCCAAAATCTTTTTTCTAACATTAAAACCATTTATAAAACTTTAATAAAGGATTGATAACTTGGGAATTTCAGTAAAGAACTGAGTATTTAGAGGAGAAGAACAACCTTACCTCTAAATGGTGATTTCTCCTTGATTTGGGCAAAATTCCATGAAAAAAGCAATGTAGAAATCAAAAGGATTTGTTGCAAGATTGATTAGAGACCAATAGGTGATAGAAATCTCATCAATTGAAGTGAAGATCAAAGTGAATTTTGCTGGAGAAAATGTGTTTGGATGATAGGATTTTGAGAGAAAAATGAATGAGGGAAAATTAGAGAAAGGTAGTTATGAAAATTAAAAAGTAGTTTTCTCCTTTCTTTTATTTAATTAAACATTAATTAAATCACCCAATTAAGGAAAAATCTGGAGAAAAACATTTTGGGTAATTAGCTCCTTAAAGATTCAAAGTTTCAATCCTTTACAAAACAGACACTACTAAACTTTGCAAAAATCACATTTTGGTCACTACACCGAAATGTAGTATTTCCAACCTTATTTTGTAAAATTGATTTCACCACTCTCTTAAGTATATTAAATGAGGATTTTTAAATATTTTTCCATATTTTTAAAGCATCCTGATCTAGGCTTTCCCTAAAACCTCCTTTTATATTCGAACCGTTTCTCAGACCGGTCCGGTTCAAACCCTAAACTTCTAAGCCCAAATTGGGGTGTTACAACTCTCCCCCTCTTAAGAAATTTCGTCCTCGAAATTTACCTGGAGGAAAAAGATAAGGAAACTGCTTCATCATGTCATCTTTTCTTTCCCATGTGGCTTCCTCAACACCATGATGCCTCCACAACACATTAACCAACTCAATGGTTTTACCTCGAAGAACTTTACTGTCTGAATCCAGAATTTCAATCGGCTCCTCATCATAGGTCAAATATGGATTCAACTCCACTTCCTCCACAAGCATAACATGCGAAGGATCCGATCTATACCTCCGAAGCATGGAGATATGAAACACATCATGTATCATTTCCAACTCTTGCAGTAACCTCAGCTTGTACGCAACAGGACCCACACGTTCAATCACCTCGTATGGTCCAATATATCTAGAGCTCAACTTCCCCTTCCGGCCAAACCTCATCACCTTTTTCCAAGGTGAAACCTTCAAAAACACACGGTCACCCACCGCAAACTCAATCTCCTTACGCTTCAAATCCGCGTAAGACTTCTGTCGATCAGAAGCTGCCTTCAACCGCTCACAAATGAGCTTCACCTTCTCGGTGGTTCCTTTCAACAAAGCCGGCATCGAGACCAACTTCTGACCTGTTTCAGCCCAACAAAGAGGAGTTCTGCACTTCCTCGCATACAAGGCTTCGTAAGGTGCCATTTGAATACTTGCCTGATAGCTATTGTTATAAGCAAACTCCACCAAAGGCAAATGCTTCTCCCAAGAGCCTTGAAACTCAATTATGCATCACCTCAACATATCCTCAAGCACTTGAATAACACGCTCAGACTGACCATCCGATTGCGGATGATAAGAAGTACTGAAATTCAGCCACGTACCCAAAGCTTGATGCAAACATTCCCAAAAATACGATGTGAACCTCGGATCTCTATCCGACACTATAGACTTTGGCACACCATGCAAACGCACAATCTCAGCAATGTACAGCTCTGCAAGCTTGTCCAAAGTATATGTTGTATGCACAGGTAAGAAATGCGCACACTTCGTAAGGCGATCCACAATCACCCACACCGAATTCTTCTTCGATGGCGACAAAGGCAAACCAGACACAAAGTCCATGGTAATCCTTTCCCACTTCCACTCAGGAATCCTCAACGGTTGCAACAACCCTGAAGGAAACTGATGTTCAGCTTTAACCCGCTGACAAACCATACACTTACTCACATACTCCGCAACATCTTTTTTCAAACCCACCCAATAGTACTCATCCCTTATATCACGATACATCTTTGTACTACCAGGGTGCATAGCAAAAGGACTACTGTGAGCTTCAGTCAGAATAGTACACCTCAACTCTGCATCATTTGGCACTACTATTCGACTTCCAAAACATAAAACTCCATCATCAATAAAACAGAAATCCGATGGTCTATCCTCTGCAATATCCTGAACATGTGGCACCAACGAATCATCCAACAACTACTTATCCTTTATCAACTGAACCAAAGATGGTTTCACTTGTAACTCAGCCACAAGACCTCCATCTTGCGAAATACTCAAGCTGGCAAACATGGCCCTTAACTCCACTACCACCTTCCTGCTCAAGACATCCGCCACAACATTAGCTTTTCTCGGATGGTACTCGATCGTCATATCGTAATCCTTAAGCAACTCCACCCAACGTCGTTGCCTAAGATTCAACTCTTTCTGAGATATCAGATACTTCAGACTCTTGTGATCCGTGTACACAGTACACTTCTCACCATAAAGATAATGTCTCCAAATCTTCAAAGCAAAAACCACCGCAGCTAACTCAATATCATGCGTAGGATAATTGCGCTCATGCACCTTCAACTGTCGCAATGCATAAGCCACCACCTTACCCTCTTGCATTAGCACACATCCCAAACCAACGTAAGATGCGTCACTGTACACCAAAAACTCTTTTCCTGATTCAGGTTGAACCAAAATAGGAGCTTGCGTCAAAGCTGCCTTAAGCTTCTCAAAAGCTTGTTGTCTTGCTTCTGTCCACTCATACTTGACATCTTTTTGCAACAACTTCGTCAAAGGTGCAGTAATCTTCGAAAATCCATCCACAAACCTCCGATAATATCCTGCCAATCCAAGGAAACTACGGACTTCATGAACAGACTTAGGAGGCTTCCAATTCATAACCGCCTCGATCCTCCGAGGATCAACACGAATCCCCTCAGCCGAAACCACATGACCAAGGAACACAACTTCCTTTAGCCAAAACTCACACTTGCTCAACTTAGCATAAAGCTGATTTTCCAGAAGCGCTTGCAAAACAACCCTCAAATGACCTTCATGCTCCTCCTCAGTACGAGAGTACACAAGGATATCATCGATGAACACCACAACAAACTTATCCAAGTACTCATGGAACACCCTATTCATCATGTCCATGAAAGCTGCAGGAGCATTCATTAAACCAAACGGCATTACAAGAAACTCATAATGCCCATACCTCGTCCTAAAGGCTATTTTGGCACATCTACATCCTTCACCTTAAGCTGGTAGTACCCTGACCTTAAGTCAATCTTAGAAAACACAGCCGCTCCACGAAACTGATCAAAAAGATCATCAATCCTCGGTAAAGGATACCGATTCTTGATGGTCAACTTGTTCAGCTGACGATAATCGATGCACATTCTCATAGTGTCATCCTTCTTCTTCACAAACAAGACCGGTGCACCCCAAGGTGACACACTTGGCCGAATGAAACCACGGTCAAGCAACTCCTAAAGTTGCGTCTTTAACTCCTTCGGTGCCATGCGATAGGGAGTAATAGACACTGGAGTTGTATTTTCATACAGCTCAATTCCAAACTCCACCTCTCGACTTGGCGGCAATCCAGATAACTCCTCCGAAAATACTCCAGGGAACTCACGAACAGTTTTGATATCCTGAACAAGCAACTCCTTAGAAATAGGATTCATCACAAAGGCTAAGTAAGCCTCGCAACCTTGCCTCAGCATCCGACTCGCTTCTAAAGTAGACACCACATTGGCAAGAAACTTCACATTCTCACCAACCACCACCACTTCGTAATCATCCGCAAGTTTCAGTGAAACTCGCTTGCTTTCAAAATCTACTACAGCTCGATGTTCAACAAGCCAATCCATACCAAGGATTACATCAAAACCATAGAATGGCAATTCCAAAAGATCAACAAGAAAAACATGGTTTTGCACTTTCAAGGGACATCTTCCATACAACTTTCGAGTCACAATTGTCTCACCAAAGGAACTAGTCACACGCATACCAACATCCAAAGACTCAACAGGTAAACCAGCATTTGAGCATGTTCACGCAATATGTACGAGTGTGTAGATCCAGAATCAATAAAAGAAAGTAATGACAAGGATTGTAAAGTAAAGGTACCTGCGATCACATCCGTATCATTCCTTCCCTCACGCTGAGCATACACTCGAGCCTGACCGCCACCCTCAGGTTGAACGGCCACAACATGTGCTACATTCCTCCAACCATCATCTCTACGCTGGAAATTACCACGGCCGCGCCCACGGCCTCTCTGTGGCTCAACTGCTCTCACCGGAGCCTGACCCTCCTTCAAAGGTTGAGGACAATCCTTCTTCAAATGTCCACGGTTCCCACAATTCCAGCATGTACCAAGGTTACCCCAACACTCGCCACCATGCCGTCTACCACAACGGTTACACTCAAGAGTCCTCTGAACAGCATTAGGTCCTTGCTGACCTCTACCAGGGTTACCACCTCCACGCCTAGCATCAAAGTGCGGCCTCCTATCCTTATGCCTCTTGTTGCGATCTCTACCATAATCGCATTCAGTTGCTCTCTTCCCAGAGCTTGATCCACCCGCTCGGCTAGACAAACCAAGATTCGACTCAATGTCCTTGGCTCTAGTGACCAAGACATCGAAATCTGTATAGTCAGCCGCAAGCATAAAGGTCTTCACATCCGTTACCAACCCATAATGGAATCGTTTGCACCTCTCCCGCTCATTAGGGATCAGCTCAGGTGCATACTGACTGAGGCGGACAAACTGAATCTCATACTCAGCCACCGTCATGCTACCTTGCACAAGAGACATAAATTCTCTTTTCTTCTCATCTAGGTATCGCACACCCAGATACTTCCGCTTAAATGCACTCAGGAAGAACATCCAGGTCACCTCATCATCTTCCATCCCAGAGATAGTGGTCGTCCACCACGTATAAGCATCACCATGCAGCAGTGACACCACACAACCCAGCTTCTGCACATTATTGCAGCTCATCTGACCCAAAATCCTCTTGGTGCTTTCAAACCAAGACTCAGATCCTTCCGAAGATAAACCTCTAAACTCAGTACCTCCCAGACTGCGAAGACGTTCCAAAGGAAATCTCACATTGGCATCATCCTGATGCGCAGCTCCATGAGCTCCAGCTACTGCTGCCTGAAAGGCTCCAGCAATAGCCTGAATCAACACAATCATGTCAGGAGTAGCTTGCCCCTGCACACCTTCAGGTCCAGCGACCCAGCACCAGCACCAACACCAGCATTTCCAACTCCAGCACCATCATCACCACCAGGTGGTCCACCACCAGGAGGAGGAGGTAAATCCACAACATTCTTAGCATTCTCATCATTCTCATTCTGAACCATAGCTCTTGTATTCATCCTCATCTCTCTACGTGGCCCCATTTACAAAGAAAACAATGCACTGACACAAATGCAATAAACACAATTAGGCTCAATAAGGTAAGTAATCCAGGTACTCAAGCTCTTTTTCGAAAACAATTCCTTTCATTAGTTTTGATACGGCAATGGGATCCCCTAACACATTCCAACATAGCATCATATCACAAAAGCATCACATTTGATATCATACATCACTATTCACACAACATTCTTTCACCCAAAAGGCATATCATGCAATTACACAAACAACATCCACATCACAGACCCCAATTATACGACAACTAAGCTCTGATACCACCAAATGTAACCTCCTTAGCCCGGCCTAGACGGTTGACCCGAACTACGAAGATTACACGGGGAAAACCAAAGTCAACCCGAAAGTCAACCTTGATTCACGACCCTTTTTTCTTTTTAGTCTTATCTAGATACATATTAACCCTAAGTGAGTACTCATAAAACATGTTTGAGAATGGCACAGCGATCGGATATCATACAGGGACTCAATTGCACTAATTATAAGTTTAGGGACTATTTTGTAATTCCTATAAATTAGAAAGTCTTTACTGAGTTTAATATTACCAATATGAAATTAGTCATGTTAAATACTTCACTGCCAAATTTCATCTTAATTGAACATCTCAAACTCAAGCAATTGCAACATCAACATTTAGGACTAAAATGTAAAGCTTGCAAACTTCTGCACCATTCAAATCAGTGCCCAACGGTCACTTGTTTCGAAACGTCCACCAGCTGTATCGAAATGATGGATCAAAACGGAGTTGACCGTTTCGATACGCGGGTTGGTTCCGAGACTGGTTCCGAAACGAGGCCTTACAGTAGCCAAATCGTTTCGAAACATCCCTTAGCGTTTCGAAACACGAAGGCCATTTCAGGCCCCCGTTTCGAAACACTAGGGGGTGTTTCGATACAGTTTGCCCAGAAACAGCAGCAAATGCTGGTTTTTCATCCACAAACTTGATCAAACACATTCAAATGACTTCCCAAGCATATCAACAAGTCATCAAACATATAAGGTGCATGTTTAGAACTCCTAAACACATTCAAAGCATCAAACATGAAAATTCATAAGTCTAGAGGCATGCATCCTAATATCCAATCCAAAAAGGGAAATCAAACCTCCAAACAAGCAATTAAGGCCTTTTACAATTCAAATCAACCAAGGCACACATGCCACAACTACAGGGAGTTTAACACATCTCCCAAAACAAATCCTAGGTTCCCATTGCCAATTTATCAAAACTAATAGTGTATGAAAACTTCACCATACATGAGCTTGGACTTCCTTGGATGAACTTAGCCTCCTTGATGCCCTTAAATACCTCAATTATCTGCATTATTGGTAAAAGAGAGCGTAAGCACAAATGCTTAGTGAGGCATACTCTAAAGAAAACCAACACAATAATGCATTTTTAGAGAACACATTCATCAAAGCTTTTAAACCACATGCACATCTCTTTCTCATGCTTAGAAAACTTCAAAGCAAACTCATTGAAATCACATGTACCTTCATTCTATCTCATGCATTAAAACCAATGCAAAACTCATGGCAAGGCCATTCACATGCTTGTATTGCAAAGCATTTCTAAACATACTCATATTCATATCTCATAGCATAAATCATCTCATCAAGGTACATGTGTAACAAAAACCATTTCATCAATTATATTGGCATTTAGCATCTCATCAATACTCAGATATGCAGACACATTTCTACACTAGACTCTTCCGGTGGAATCTCACATCACCGTACTCACTTGTCTAGCAACAACTTCCGGTGGAATCTCTCATCACCGTACTCACATGGCGGAATCTCTCATCGCCACAAAGCTTGGGTATTTCACCAAGTCCTACCCGATGGAATGCCCATCATCGGAAAATCTCTCTTTGGCTTAACCAAAGAGCACATACGAATTTTTAGTTTATAGTGCACTCTCATCCTATTGATCGATCAATTATATCCGGTAAGTTTCTCAACATCTATGCCAATATAATGTGTTTAAGTATCATCACACCTACTGTTTTTCATGCAAAATAATTCAAATGTTTTCTTATCGCTTTTCAAATCAATAATCATATTTTGCTTTAAACCAAGAGTTCAAATCTATTCAATGCATCATGCCATCACATGCCAACTCTACAAGCATAATCTCATGCTTCAAAACATGTATAAAACAGTAGGAATTTAACAATCACAAACCATGAGCATGTAAAAGCAATTTGGGGCCAAACACCACTTTAGAGAGACCAAATCAAGCCATACTTACTTTCGGACTTAGGAAGGTGTTTCAAACCTCTCCTAAATCCCAAACCTTGTGTTTTTGTCCTCATGGACTTCAAAACCAAATGCACTCACCAATTTCGTTTCGCTTGCTTGCCGAAACGCCGATTAAGCCTCCAGATCAACTCCAAAAGTGTCCGAAGATGTCTCCCCTGTTTTAGACACATCAAAGCAGAGGATTAATGCATCATCATGCATCGAAATCTTCATCCAACACTCCTAAACTCGCTGCTCTACCTAAACCTAACATTTCGGCTACCAAACACAACCAAAATCACCTCCAAACACTTCCAAAACATAACCCAGCCAAGATCCATCACTTCTAATCATCAATTAACATCAAAAACATCTCTCAACTCGTCCTTTTACCTCTAGCTATAACATAACACCAAAAACACCTCAAAAACCACCATTTTCATAAGCAAAAACTTAGGAAACACAACCTATTCGGGATTGGATTGATAAAACCTCATTTTTAACATCATTTAACACCCAAAATACATTAGATAACTATCTCAAAACAGAGCCCAATCAATTACAACGAAAATCTTCAAGATCTCCTCCAAAATCTTGAGTTTTAAGCCAAAATCTTGTTTCTAAAATTAAAAAAAATTATAAAACTTTAATAAAGGATTGACAACTTGGGAATTTCAGTAAAGAACTGAGTATTTAGAGGAGAAGAACAATCTTACCTCTAAATGGTGATTTCTCCTTGGTTTGGGCAAAATTCCATGAAAAAACAATGTAGAAATCAAAAGGATTTGTTGCAAGATTGATTAGAGACCAATAGGTGATAGAAATCTCATCAATTGAAGTGAAGATCAAAGTGAATTTTGCTGGAGAAAATGTGTTTGGATGATAGGATTTTGAGAGAAAAAAGAATGAGGGAAAATTAGAGAAAGGTAGTTATGAAAATCAAGAAGTAGTTTTCTCCTTTCTTTTATTTAATTAAACATTAATTAAATCATCCAAATTAAGGAAAAATCTGGAGAAAAAACATTTTGGGTAATTAGCTCCTTAAAGATTCAAAGTTTCAATCATTTACAAAACATACACTACTAAACTTTGCAAAAATCGCATTTTGGTCACTACACCGAAATGTAGTATTTCCAACCTTATTTTGTAAAATTGATTTCACCACTCTCTTAAGTATATTAAATGAGGATTTTTAGATATTTTTCTATATTTTTAAAGCATCCCGAACTAGGCTTTCCCTAAAACCTCCTTTTATATTCGAACTATTTCTCAGACCGGTTCGGTTCAAACCCTAAACTTCTAAGCCCAAAATTGGGGTGTTACAGAAGCTTTGAGTTTACTCACCTCCTCTTGGAGGTAAACATGGTATTTTTTAAGAAGGTCATTTAAATCATTTGGTTTCTTTTCATACTCAATTGAGGAATTTGGTAAAACTAAGACCTTTTCAAATTCCGAGTTGGTTTTATAAAGGGAGTCATTTTTGGTCCTTCAAACCGAAATCATTTTCTTATTTTTTAAAATGGACTCCTTGTCTTTCTCAACCAACTCATCATATACCTCTTGCAACTCATCATAAGCATCTAGAAGTTCATCATATGTAAAATCAAAAGTAGATGAGTTAGAGGTTACCATAGAAGAATCCTCCTCAAGAGCCATGAGGCAAAGGTTGGCCACTTCATGTTCCTCATCCTCGAATGACTCCTCATCACTCCAAGTAGCAAGCTTGGCTTTGAGCTTCTTCTTCTTCTCAAAGCCTTTCTTCTTGAGTTGAGGGCAATCAGAACGTATGTGACCTAGCTTCTTGCACTCAAAGCAAATGATCAGATCCCTTTCTTCTTCTTTGCCTTTGTTCTTGAAGTCCATCTTTCTTTGAAATTTTCTCCCTCGGTTGGACTTCATGAACCGTGAGAATCATTTGGCTATCATAGCCAATTCCTCAAAATCTTCCTCCTCACTAGAAGAGCTCTTCTCTTGTAAAGAGGCTTTAAGAGTAACTTCTAGCTTCTTCTTTTTCTCTACCTCATGCTTCCCTATCCTTCTCTCTTCCTTCTTCTTCTTTTTCCTCTCTTCTTTGCTTCATGATCTCGTTTGTAAGAAGAGACCAAACAAGCTCATCAAGCTTCAAGGTTTTCAAATTCTTTGCTTCAATGATGGTCGTCCTCTTACCATCCCAAGACTCCGAGAGAGAGTATAGAAGCATCCTCACTAGCTTATCTTTGGGAATTACTTCACCAAATCCTTTAAGGCCATTGACGATGATCGAAAATCGATCAAACATTTTTTAGATGCTCTCCTCGGGGTCCATCTTAAAATTCTTATAACTCAAGTTTAGCAACCCAATCTTCGTCTCTTTCACATCACTAGTGCCTTCATAAGTCGTCTCCAAAGTGTCCCACACTTCCTTTTCTCTTTCGATAGATGAAACCTTTGAGTAGATATCCGGACCAAGTGCACGAAATATGATATGTAGAGCTTTGTCGTTGACTTGCATCTTTCGGCTATCTTCCTCGGTCATCTCCGACTTTATTTTCGGAACTAGTCTTCCTTCATCGGTTCTTTTAACCGGAATGTAGGGGCCTTCTTCCACTACATCCCAAACCATGTAATCCGTTGACTTGATGAAGAGACGCATCCGATTCTTCCAATATGGGTAGTTGTCCCCATTGAAGAAGTGTGGTTTAGTGGTTGATTGTGACTCATGGAGGTTGGAGGTTGAACTAGATGTCATGGCTTGTCTTTAGAATAGATCACACTCTCCTAGGAACTCTTCTTCCAGTTGTTAATCCTTCAAAGAGGTAGGCTCTGATACCAATTGTTGAGTGGATCGTAGAATCGATTTAAGCCAAGAGGGGGTGAATTGGATTTTTAGAAATTTTGGTGGTGGAGTGGAAAATAAAAATTTGCTAGACAAGAGATTTAGAGTGGTTCAAGTTCCAATTGAACTCTACATCCACTATCTTAGCTTCACTAAAAATTTTCCAACAACTCCGCTAGTTGATCTTCCCCTTTTCTAGGCTTAGGAGGAAACCTTTACAAAATGGTCAATTTTTCTACCAAAAAATTAACCCAATCCTCACTCAAAGATTACAAATAAGTTTAAGGCTAATAGCAAGTATCTCTCAATACAAATGTAGCCCTTTTTATAAGCACTCAACCCAATTGAACAAATAAGATTTAAAATACAAGGTTCTACAATTGGGGTTTACAAGAAAATATGGGATTTTAGCACAATAGCTTGAAATTGATGTATGGATCTTTCTTTTTGGATCAATAGTTGTTGTTGGTGCTTTTATAAGTCCCTTTTATACCTTCTCATTGAATTCTAGCCGTTGGGGTTGTTGTCTTCATTATTATAGCCGTTGGGATGTTATCTTCCTTCCATAAATGCAGTCTGCAACTACCCGTTCCGAAACGCCCGACCCTGTTTTGAAACAGACCAAAATAGAAATAGTCGTTGGGGTGCAGTAAATAGGTCGTACCGAAACGGACACGATCATTTCGATATGCTAAGAGCCTGTTCCGAAACGTTCTAAAGCCCGTTTCGAAACAATTTGCCACTGTCAAAACTTGTATCGAAACGGCTTAGAAGTATTTCGATGCGCTTTAACTATATCTTAAAAATTAGTTAAAAAGTTCAACGGTCATATTTTGAAACCAAGTTTGAAATTCGTTTCGAAACGTTTAAGGTCGTTTCGATACTGGCGTATCAAAATGGTTCAAACCGTTCCGTTGTTCTTAATCTGTTTTGAAACACAAAGACCTGTTTTGATACACCCGTATCGAAACGGGAAAGCTAGTTCCGAAACAGAGGTTAACAGTTTCAAAATGTTCTGAAACGCCCAAAGGCCATTCCGAAACGTTGACTCAAAAATCACTGTTTTGAGTTGGTAAATACTTAGAGAAATTTGAGTAAGCTTAAGTTTTGACTTTGACAATTTTCTTTGAACACATAGAGAGGTTTTGAGGACTTAAAAATTCATTTTCTCTTTTTCAATTTAGTCCTTAAATCCTTTGTTATATCAAAATCAATTCATTAGTTTTACACGTTCTTCTTTCTTCACTCTTTGCTCGCAGTTTCAATAGGGATTTCTTTCTCGATAGATCGCGCGTGGGGTTCTCCTCCGGTGTATCTTCGTCGATGCCTTCATCTTGATCTGGTCTAGGTACGGAGCGGTCTGAAGGCCGTTCGTGGAGGGTGGAGAAAATTTGTCCTCTTTCCTAGGAGATCCATGGTTAGTTTGTCGGCTTATTTCCATAAGTTTGGGTCCGATTATGGGGGGGTTCTCATTTTTTTCGGGTTTTCCAATCGTCGACTATGATGATGCCAAGCATTTCGTCTATGGTGGGCTCTCGCCGCCTTTGCAGCGTAAAGTTAGGGGCAGGGACAGTTTCCTTTCTCACCTCGACAATGGTGCTATTCAAACCAAGGTTACCAACGATTCTAACGGGAGTTCTTCCTTTGATGGTGGCTCGAAAGAGGCGGGCTTGATCTTGCCAGAAACTTTGATTTTGAGCTTTGAAAATGGAAAGTTTCACTGGGTATTACCCTATGAAAATGAATTGTTTTTGCACTTTGCTTTTGTCTCACTTGTTGTACCACGTGGAGAATTCATGCCATATTTAAGGTTTGTGGGCTTTTCTCCCGAGGATAAGGTTATGGCTTTTCACAATCCCATGTTTAAGGGGATTGTGTCTTTTACTTTTAGCTTTATTGAAGTTGACTTTTTGAACTTTGAGGAAAATGTTTGGAATGTCTGCAAAGTCAAGATTCAAGATACGAGGATCTTTCTGGATTTTTTACCTTGTGCCTTTGTTTTCTTTAGGGATGAGAGCCGGTTTCCATTTGACAAAGGCCTTAGTGTTGGCAAGCAATCAGGTCCCTTTAAGGGCATTGTGCCCTTTTCCTTTTTTAATGCAGTGAGTTCAAGAGCTGTCGCCTCTGTTGATTTAGCGGATAACCTGGGACGGGTTATCCACGACAAATATGATCGCGTCAAGCCATACTATTATCGAGGGTTGGAAGGTTCGATCGATAGCACTAGGGGTTCATCCTTCCCTTTGGATCATTCGCTTTTTGTCGAATACATTTGATCTAAGGTTTTGTTTCTCTATTGGCTTGCGTCCACTTGAGAAACTTGATGTGGCTGCTCTTTAGGTGGCATGTTACCTTCTCAGGCTTGGTACGATGCATACATCGTCCGTAATGACAAGACCCTCTACCTTCATAGGAGAGGGAGCCTGCCTCCGAAAAGAACTCTCGCATGGATGTAGTTTGTGTTTTTATCCTAGGATCTTATGTAGGTTTATTTGTTTCTTTGTTTGTGGTTTCGTTCCATGCAAGTTGTGGCTTGTTTCTCTTTATTTTTGGTTTGTTATCCGTCGTCCTTTTCCTTATGTTGTTCGTTCTTGTTGTGTTTTTTCGTGGGCATTTACCTGCGGTGTTTACTTAGGTTGTATGGCGCCTTTATGGTCCTCTCTTTTTATGGTTGAATGAATTTCTCCTTATTGATAAAAAAAATAGTTCATGTATAACATAAAAACCATATGGGTTAGGATCAACTTACAATGTATAAAACTCAATTACATGGAACGACAGTGTAAGTTGATCATAACCTTATATATATATATATATATATAAACAATGAATTGATTATAAGTTTGTTCTCACTTTTATATTTCCATCCCAATCCCTAATTTTGGCTCTCTACCCGATAAAAGCATAATTCTTATATATAATTTGATCAAAATTGAAAGCAACAATATGGGATTTCATTCTACGATATAAAAAAGAAAAAGAAAAAAGAAACGACATTTTTGTAAGATAAGCTCAGCTTTGGCATCGGTTATGTGGTCCCAATAAAATGAAATATGATTATGTATGTATACGTGTGTTCCCATTAAGATGTGGAGATGGGTGGGATTATCAAATACATGTTGAAATAAACCCCCAATAAATGTGGTAAAAAAATTAGAAGAAAGGAGATCTTCTTGGAACCCCTTTCCTACTCTTCCTCCTATAAGAATGTGGAGTTTTTTCAATCTGAATCCCCTCATCATTGATCTGCAAAACATTTTTTAATGAAACAAAATTAAACTCCGTTCAATATGCATATATAATGTATTAACAACACTGGATGATACACACCTTGCATTCGATTGAACAAAATCTGGAAGCCGCTCCCGGAAGCAATTGCCATCCACAGGTTTGGCACTTTATTATGGAGTTGGGTTGGGCATCTTTCTGTCTTCTTTGATTAATATAAAGGACTTTGGTGTCGTTGTTTATGTAGGGCTGGATACATGAAATATCCATAAGTTTATGCAACCCATTGGTTTTGATTACCACTTGATGCGAGGCTTTATACACCTAATAATAATATTATTAATAGGACACGATTAGCTAAACTTCAGTTCAACCGAATACTTTTTTGGATAAAACCGTTATGTCTCGAAAGTTTAGAGTTGGAATTTTAGAATCTATAAACGCTAAAAAGCAATGAGAAGGTGGAGATGAACATACTTGAAGAATTTGGTGAGAGGGGTGTTCCTTGGATCTCAAGCATTCTTCACAAAGGACCGATCCCATACAATCTAAACAAAAGAAGACATATTTAGAGGCATGGGTCTCACATGGAGAATCCACCAATGGCATTAACCAATTAGGTTTAAGCTTAATCTGTTCCTCCATTGTTAAGCCAATTCAAGATTTTCGATATAACTGTATATGGATTTTCGTAGCCAAGTCTTGATTATATATACATACATTTCTACTTTCCCCTTTTTCTACATGTATTAGAATAAAGAAATCCTAGTAGGACAAATTTTCAAGGTTTCTGGGTTGTGCTAGGATTTCCTATTATTTCTCATCTTTTATGTATGGGTTTGAACGAGAAATACAGGAGCATCTCACTATTCAACAAAGTTGTTGCTCACTGACTTCTCTCAAAAACAGTATCTCAGAGTTGAAACTTTTGAGACCAACCATTTAACTAATTTGAGAGCAAAATAACATACAATCAGTTGGTTTAGTGGGATGAGACACTATATTCCTTGAGTAAGGTCTAAAGTTCGAATTCTATTATTGTGAATAGAAAAAACTAAATAAAAGAATCGCTCTATAATAAAATATGCAAAAACTCAATATGGATTAGTCATCATTAATTTAAAAACTAGTAGTTAAACTAAAAATTAGCATTGAGAAGTAAAGTCCATTAACAAACCTTTAATATTTTACCCCAAAATTTAAAAAATTACGTTTCGAAAAGTTAAGTTTCGGATTTTTAATACTAAAATTTGTAAGTGTTGGATTTGTATTAGAAAATTGTTTCGTAAATTAGTAAAAATTAAACATTGAATATAATTATTTTGTTTCATAAAAGTGATTTTTTTAGATGATTATTTCTTAATTTTAATATTATTAAAATAATATATTATATTACTCCCTCCGTCCCATAATTTTTGTCCCTTATTGACTTTTTTTGGGTCAATTTTTTTCAACTTTGACTCATAATTATTTAAAATGTATCATTGATAAAAATATGAAAAAATATATTTTAAAAACCTCTAATCGAGTAGTTTTCAAATATATATTTTATAAAATTTAATTATTTAAAATATTCAATATAATAATAGTCAAAGTTTAAAAAATTTGACTTTTAAAAAGTCAATAAGGGACATTTTTTATGGGACGGAGGGAGTATAATTTAAACATTGAATATAATATCTTGTGAAAGTAAATCACATATTTTCTGGATATGTTGGGTCAATGGTCTTAGCCAAACACATTTTTTGTTTGCCTTGTGCATAACAATTATTTCTACAAGATTTGAGGAGGCATCGACGAATGTTTGAAGATCTAAATGTAATGATCTTTGTATATTCATAGATATTTTCTTGACCAACTAATATATAGTGTTTCAAGACCAAGAAAAGATATAATTATCTTTATTCACATCCAACAATTTTACAACTATTGGGATACTAAATAGATATGATATATTCATATTGAATCTTCTTTAAGATTCTTTCAACTTATGTCTATTCATTGACAAAAGAAATATATAAAAATGCTCGATATTCAGGTCGAGATAAACTTGATGTCAAGATTCAAGTACTTGTATTAAAATACTTCATGAGTTTCCAATTTGAAGCTCTTTAGGAGTTCTAAAATTATCATAATGGATCTTTATCCAAACTCCTTTGTAAAATACATAAGGAAATTTGATCATTCTTATAGTATTTTCTCAATTAGTATTCACTAAGGCGATTATACCAAATGCGCCAAAATATTCATGAGACATGTCTAAATAAATTTCCTCGGAAATTTCAAAATGCTTCTAGCATTTTAAATCCTTCAAGGATAAATATGAATCCACAAATAATTAGACGCATGTAAAAATTTTCATAACTGCCAAAGTAATTTCATCCACCATGAAGTAATTAAAACTTTTCATAAATCATAGTTCAAGTCGTATTTACGACTACTTATTTGTGCCTCACTTGCATTACACAATTAGGTGTTTGAATTGCTGGTCTAAATACTTCTCTTTTAAAAGTTCAAAGCGTCTTTCTACATTGGTCAATTCAATATCTATACTTCTGGATAGATTTCTATACAAGATCCTCGTTTTCTTTGTTTACTTCTATAGAAGTATTCTATGCAAAATTGTTTGCAAAATCGTTGCCGACAACTTTTCAATTTTCTGGTTCCATTCTCGTAATGACATAACTCATCGAATTCTCTTCAAGATTTCAATCTTTATTTTAGGTACCTGAAACTCTTCAAGAGTTTTATAATTAGTTATGTCTTGGGTCTCTTTAGGAGCAACCGCCTCCAATATATGACCATCTCATAATACTTTTCATTTACGAGAATTTTGATCATTGAAACCATTTCAACTATCATGCTTCAAGCATGATTTACATCCACTTGCTCTAACATGTAATTTAAACTTAGAGCATTTCAGTTGGTATATGAGACTTAATTACTCTCATTGGGTCAGTAAATATGTCCGGTAGTTGACATGAAATAACATGAATTATCTTATGAACTTTTAGTTCATATTCAAGGATCTAGATAATGATAATTCATTTCCTTCTTTATCCAGCTAATTATTCTCTCCCCTTGATGTTGAGAAAAATCATCTAATAAATGATTCTCCAATTAATGTTTAGAATTTAAACATAAAAGGAGACTCGTACTCAATATATATTCTCAACCCTTTTTTACTTGCCCATTTTGTGCGTTATGGTGGAGCAATTCAATTATATATCGCACATTCAAAAATGAGAAATATGACTTCTGACCAAAAGTCAAATCATAATGTGAAGTTTATTATAACTCGTTGGCTTGATGCGTATAAGTGTTGCTATATGAAAATACCATATAAATAATAATTGTTTTGTTCTCACAGTTTAGCTATTAAATAGGAGGCATCCAATTAAAAATTTGTTAAACCGTATTTTTTATATTCAATAGGCTTTGTAACAACCGATATAGCCTAAAATATAAACCCACAGGCTTTTGCAAAACGAACAATCTAATTGCATAATTTGAATCCTTTTAGAATCAATCTCACAAACTTCTAGTTGTAAGTTGATAAAACAATGTAGATGCATCTACTAAAATCATATAAAACTTTCCACATTTGTGGATATATGGGCTCATATTTTGTTCAAATATGCAAGACATACAGTCTCAACTTTAGTACAAGAACTTCAAGTTCTAATTCTTTTGGTAAGTGGGATCATCTATATCCTTTGAGAACAAACAACACAAGAACTTCAGGTTCTTTTAGTAAGTGAAATTTAATCAATTCCCTTAAGCAACACAAGAACTTCACGTTCTTTAATAAGTAGAATTTAATTCATTCCTTTGAGAATAAGCACCATAAGAACTCCAGGTTCTTTTAATATATGTGCATGTAAATTTCAATAGCTTTCGCATCATTATTGATCAGGATGGTCTAACTGATCATACCAACTACATACAAGTGTGTATATACATTTCTGAATTTCGTAAACTTATGGTTTACCATAACATGTGATTCAATCTCACTCGTACATGTCTAGTACGATCATCAAAATTGTTCCTTTGGAAAGGAATATATTTAGCTCTTTCGGAGCTTTCAATGGAAATTATCTTTTGGTAGCAATATATATAGCTTTTCTAGAGCTTTCAACTGACTTTTTAGCTACCAGAACTTATATCCACAATGACTTATTTCAAATGCTAATTGATAACATATGTTATCTATAATTTCCAAAGGGATATTTTACAAACTCATATTTACTCTCTTAAAATTTCCAATTCTAGTGGTGACGATATTATTGCCATAGCAGTAATTATTGCAATATTTGCAATTTTGCACTTTTTATAGTGTGCTTTCTCTCAAGAATTTATTGCTCTTCTAGAGCATCAATATTTTCAATACTTTGAGATATAGTACTCACATTATTCCCTTGCATTTAAATGGGAAAATATATCTTACGCTTATGTTGAGCATAAATCGTACCATAGATTGTTAATTTTTCAACGTACGACAAGTACGAGACCAATAGTTTATAACATCACATTGGTAATAAAAATAATTTTACTTCATTAGAATGATCTTTATCACTCTTATCATCCTTATAACCTCACCACCAGTGGGTAGAAGTATTCTTAAAATGACCATAATGCCTATGTCCATGCCTCGACCATGACCACAACTTCTAATGTGGCTTTTATTCTTTCTATAATATAATCTCACATTCACTTCAAGGTATGGAGTAGAGCCAATGGTCCTTTGAAACCTTTTTCATGATATTGTGTTTAAGGACAATATTATTTGTCGTGAAAAGTGGAGTATATTTTTATTAACATATCCTTTTCATAGAGAACAAAGATTTAATCCTCATACGTGGCATTGTTAAACCAGTCTACAAGGTCCTTAAAAAACCTCCTTTGAGACCAGTAGCCTCGCAGAATGGGATGTCCAGCCAATATACTTGGATTATATCGAAATTATGTCTCTAATTGAATAATGATTTACCATGTTTGCATTCACTTCAGGGAATGAAACAGTTCCAATAATCGCATGGAATAAACATCACGCTTGTATTCACTTCAGGGAATGCCCCATCATTGATAATCGCATGGAATAAACATCATGTTTTGCATTCACTTAATGGAATGCCTCCCATAAAACTTTTTAGATCAAGACGAATTTTCGTAACTTGAACTTGGGAGAAGTCAATAGTCGAGTTTTTCGACACATAAGAATCATTGCTTTCGAGCACATATAGACTTTATAACAGTCTTCTTGTAGATTCAAAATCACCATAATTTATCGCACTTTAAAATCGACCTACAGGTTAAAGCGCAAGGTGCACAACCATAATAGAAGCTTGATTTTACACGTGGCTTCACAAGCTCGGTTTGTTTTGCAAATCCCTGCTTTAAATTTTGGGTGCTTCGTGGAGCATCATGAGTAATAACACAATAAAATGATGGTTAAATTTGTTAGTATAATAACACTGTAAAACCAATATAACAATTTTTTGGAAAAGAATATGTTACAAATAATTGGAATACGATAAATATCATAACCTTTAATTTCAGTTTAGGCCGACAATTTGTTTGGCTGGTTACAGTCATGACGAACAATATCGAATCACCGAAAAATAATGTTGAGGTATGTACGAACAATTTTGTGAATAATCATTTTATGTCATGTCTCTTTTCAAGCCATTTAAACACATGTAAAACTCAAAACACGGTTAAAAATATCAATATTATCAAATAATATAAACAAATATTAATCTTTAGTTATGAACTAAAGAAATAATAGACAAAATAATTGGAAAAAAAATTAAGGAGTCACCTTTGTTGAGGATAAGACGAATGAAGATTTCAGGGGTGCATACCAATCTCATTACTAGTATGTCAAACTCCATGCACATACTTGATAAAGTTCATAAGCTGCCTCGAATCTTTAAGTCAAAACTTTGGCAAACGAACGCCGGTATTGTGTGTATAAATAGCCCACATCTTTCTCATCTATAATTATTTGAGAAAACTCATGATGATAACGTGTTATAAATAAAATAAAGAAGAACAAGAAAAACAAAGAGATGAGAGGAAGAGAGAGATTCATATTATTCTCAAAAATAGACTTGAATACAATGCTTTCATCAAATCATCTATTTATAGGCATAAGAAGTACATAATACATTAAACTCTAATTAATGTAGGTAACACTCCTAATAATAAAGTAAATCAAATCTCCTTGATAAAGTTCTTATCATGATAGACAACCACATAAATAAATATTCATAACCCGAACATATTTAAAAACTAAATGTTGAAAAAAATGAGGGTAAAATGTTCAAATTTTTTATTTTCAATGAAATGGAAATATTCAACGTTTTATCAAACACAATCAATTTTACACCGGATTTTATGTATTAAAAACTCAATTTTGCTAGATTTTAATGTAATATTTTTTTTAAATTGAGATATGTTAGATTTATTGAATAATGATATGTCCAAAATTACAATGAAAGTTTACATCTTAGTAAATAAAAATACCTAATACGGACATATTCTTATAACCAATGGAACAAAAAAACTAGTGCCTCGAGATCATATGAGGACCTTACAGAGAAAATGTAAAAACTCAACCCAACGACTCAAAACAAAAGAAAGATACAAACATCACCAAAAATCCGCAATAAAAGGTAAAATTGTTGAGTGAAACAATCAATCGATAGAGTCCAATATGGATGAATTGGCAAATTAAAATTTGGTGGAAACTAATTGAAAAGGAAAGGAAATTTTGTAAGGTGATTTAGAGTGGTTCAACTCCCTCAATAGAGTCTACATGCACTACCTTAGTTACCACACTAAGAATTTCACAAACCCACTAATTTGTCTTTCCTTTTAGGAGAAAGAGACAACCTCACACAATTCAACAAGACTTATACCTGAAATCTTATGAACCGTTTCCATTCAATATAAATGAGTAAACTATGAAAACCCTCAAAAAGAATATGTTTGCAACAATGAAGCTCTCTTATACCCAAAACACTTAAAAAAATGAGAATTACAATAAATGCACTTCACAAGTGTTCTCATAAGAAAATAGAAAATAAAGCTCTAAAATTCTTGTATATTGGATTGAATGCTTTGAATTTGTTGTCTTGTTGGTGAAGAACCTTTGGAGGCTTGTTCTTATTCTTTCTCATTGATTTCCAGCAGTTGCGAGGGTTATAATTATAGTTGTTGGAGGGAGTTCTTCCCTCATTAAATGCACTTCTAAAGCAGTGAGTATCAATACTAGGACTAAGGTATTGATATCTGCTCAAATAGAAATAGTTGTTATCTGACAGGAGTGTCCCTGTACTCGAACCTGAGTATCGGTACGAAGTAAGGGATACCCAAACTGATAAGGTGTATTGGTACTGAAATGGCTCATTAGAATTTTAACAAAGCTTAAGGTATCTATTCGCTAAGTATCATACTAGTACTCGTTGTGTATTTTTAAAACTTAGCTTCGGGGTGTATCGATACGTTATGTATTGTACTAGTACTGTCTGAGCATTCGTTGTTTTTAATTTAAAACTCCATGCCGAAAGTGGAAATTTTTAGTACCTTTCACTTAAAAACATTTTTGAAACAAGTTTGTATTAACTTAGAAGATTTAGGCTTATTTTAAAATAGGTCAATTTAATAAAGGCTTATCGACTTAAAAATATTATGTGTTATTTCAATTAACCTTAAAATTTTATTTAATGATAATTTAATTATTTTGAAATCTTTGTTATATCAAAATAATAAAAAGAACTATTGGTTTAACATTCTTTCCTTTTTTATATAACAAAATCAAATAAATTTTTAAGACCCCTCCCCTTTTCTTTTTGAATAAAAACCTTTTTTTGAAAAAAAAATATCACTATTCTCCTATTTTTGTTAGATCAAACTCAATGAGCATAATGGAAAATAAGGACAAAATATAAAACTCCAAAATAAAACATTAGTTCATTCAACTAATAATATCCAAAATACCATAGCATAATATCCAAGTCGTAGAAATATAAGCAAAATATCCAACAAAGGTGCATAAAAACATAGGTCCAAAAGAAATACTTGAAAATGTCAATAAGCATAATAATCAATAAGTCCAAATGTATGATATGCATGAATAAGCCAAAAGAAGGTAGACGGCCGAAGCATCATCGTCATCTCTACCAATAACATGAGCCCTCCACTCATGGTGGAATCCGACAAGAGAGTTCTGGATGCTGGTGATTTGGGTCTCGAACTGTGTCTCCAAGAAAATGAGCTGAGCATTTAGAGTGGTAAACTTCCTATCAAGATATGCGATCAAAGTATCTTGGGAAAGAGGAACAACCGGTGGTGCGGGAAGTGGCTCTAGCCTCTACATGAGTGACCGGAACATCGTCGTCGTCGTCAATGTCATCTTCACCAATGGCATTAGGATCTCTCACCCATTCTCTGTTAATAGGGTCGATAAGAGGAGATGGAAGATCAAAAGAACAGTCAATGTTTTCCTTTCGGACAGGAAATAGATTTTACATCTTGGTGCGACGATGATTTACAGTGTGGACAATGTCGGCAAAGATGATTTGGGAGAGGTTGAAACCACCAAGTGACTAGAAGATGAAAAAAACGAGAACCAGGGATTAAGGACCAATTGTCATCTGGTGGTTGAAACCACCAAGTGACTAGAAGATGAAAAAAACGAGAACGGTTACAGAGAAACCCGAGTCATGGGTGGAAGGGATTTGGGTATCATCATCAAGACCTATGAGAGTGGCATAACGTGAACAAGCATATAAATGATGTTCTTGCCCATGAGATAAGACTAAGCGGCAATGGTCTTGGTTTTATTGGCATTAAGAAGACACCGAACATTAGAGTAAAAAAATGTGAACAAGGGTTCTATAGAGCATATAAATGAACTTCCATTGCCTAAGTAAATCTAGATAGCTTCGGAACACATATACTTAAAATCAATAACTCGCTCACGAAGAATACCCTGAAACTTAGCGGGTTGGTTTTGACGACATCGTTCATTAAAGCTTTGTGAGTACATGTTCAGAAAATTTGGTTGAGGGGTGTTTCGGAAGCACCAGACGCACTGGTCCTAGGCCTTTAATTTGGTTTTAGGAGCCATTTTAAAATTCAAAAAGATTTAGGATTTAAAACACCTAATTTGGCTCTAGACACAACTCAAAACTAGGAACTACCTTCTGGAAAGAAAAAATATATATGCAAACATCCAAATCAATCCAATACGATCAACCAAAGTTCAAGGGAAAAATATATAGTTGTGTAAAAATATTTGTCTACATATTTTAAACAGTTTTATATTTATAAAAAAGTGTAGTTTTAAACTTGTAATCATATATATATATATCGAATATATATACAAAGAGAAAGAGAAATTCTGAAATTTTGAAAAAAAATACGGATCCTATAATCTAGATTCAAACCTAATAAACTAGCCAAATTACTAAATAATTCGAAAATAAATAGAGAAAATAGGAGTTTAATTTGAAAGATAGGTGAATGGATGAATGAGATGATGGTTTTGCACTAAACTGGTGAAGAGGAGGATGAGTTCCACGTTTGGATGAAGAAACACAACCAAACTCGACGAATTTTGGTGAAAATGTAACCCCTTGACCCACCTTAGTCGGTAGACCCGAATAAAAAAGATCACAAATTATTGCTGAAGCAAACCCGAACAAACTTCATTGAATGTAGGCTTATTTTTTTTATCTTATCTGGATGCATTGTTAAATCTTGTGGTGTACATACAAGCAGCGGATCAATTTTCATTCAAGACGAACATTGATAAGGCACTCAATTGCAAATACAAGCAATCTAGGGACCAAAATACAAATTTGAATAATTACAGGCACCTATACAAGTTTCAGATTACCAATATTTAATTAATCACATTTCATGCTAGCGTGTCAAATTTCAGCTTAAATGGATAACAAAAAAGCATCCAATTTAACAAAATACGAAATTAAAGACAAATCGTAAAATTGCCAAAATACATGGACTAACACGTTTATAGAAGCTTCTTACGACAATTAAATACATTAAAAGCATGCTTGCAAAATCTCGGGTCAAACAAAGAACAATTATCCAATCAGTTGATGCATGAACATATGAGGACCAATATGTAAAGAACTTAAACTTGGTAAAGCTTATTTACTTATTAAACTACCGGCCATACCGGTGCCAAGTGTATCGATACGGGCTGCATTAAAAATGCATCTTAGAGGATTCGAATCACGAACCAAACATGTCCAAATTCTTACATGCAAAATCGACATGCTTCTAATATTATACAATCATTAATTAAATAGACTCAAATAATTACATGTCAATTATTCAACTCAATTCATATTTGTACAATTAATCTAGAGGCATGCTTCCTAACAATATAAAGCATTGTCCAAAAAGCACCAAATAGTCAAGACCTCAAACATAGGCTATAAATCAAATAAGAAACAGAAGTACATAACCATAAGTACACTTAGAACACAAACAATTCATCAAATCATTATTTAAACCATTTTAAATCATTAGATCATAACCAACAAATGTACTTGGTAGTAACTGAAACCAACATCGCACCCATTAAATAAAATCATCATCCAACAAAATATCAACCATACAATCAAGCCTTATACAAGATAACATCTCAAAGATTAACCCGCATTGTCGTATTACAAATAATGATAATACCATTAAACATACTTTTTAGGACGCTTGTCTTGGGAACACTCCTTGCCTCGAACCATTACCCCACACTTGCTTAGTTCACTGCATTGACGAAAGAAAAGAGAGCGTAAGCGTATAATTCCTAGTGAGTGCGCTCTAAAGGATAAAACGTCAATGCATTTTCAAATCAAAATCGATATTAGAAACCTTTATTGAAGCATGTCAAACACACCATTTTCAAAGCATTTAAATAAAATATGCTTATTTGAAACATATACTTCATACTTTCATAACAATCCTTTCATTCTCAAGACATTTATAAAAAAACATGATTAATCAAATCAAAATATTTTTCTGATTGTTTTCAAAACGTATCATGCATAACAACCATATGAATCAAATCACTTTTCACAAGTCTCATGTTTAATCAAACCAAAGCATTTCTCATAATCTTTTGTAAATCATGTCATGCATAATAACCATATGTATCAAAGCTTCTAATAAGCACGCATAAATCACCATACGCACAAAAGCCTTTCCATTAAATCTCACATATTGGCAAATATTATGACCCCGGATAAACTCACCTCTATCCTTATAATAAAAACAATATGTTTATCAAAATGCATCAAATACACGAATTTTTCGGTGGACTCATATCCACCTAATCTCACTTCGGCATGAAATAGGCTCACCCTAAAACACAGCAAATAGGCTCACCCCTATTGCAAGAACCAAAAAAATCATCAGCCCGAGTAGCCTAGTTAAACTGCTATACCTCAAGAGTCGCGGAGCGATCGACTTTATTTTATAGTGCACTTTAAACCTTATGGCATGCCAACTATATCTGATACTTTCTTATTTACGTCACATAAATAATATATCATTTTCAAATACATTTGCTTATTGTTTTTTTTTTTGTGCTAAGCAATAGATTTTATTAATGATAAGACTTTACCATAATTAGGGGCCTCTTTAAAAACCTCCCTAATCTTAATTGGAAAAAAAGAGTACACCCCAACTAAGCTTACAAAACTACCAACCCCTTGTCTGGCGATCGATATTCACCTCAAATAAACACCATGAAGACAAGACAAACATAAACAATTCACCACCAGGTTGTAAAGAGCACACTTGTACGCAATCCAATTTTGAGAAGGAAGCCACATCCAGTTGCATTTTTAATGTTACCTCCATCTAAAATGAACTTTACTTACCCAACTTTAGAAGGAAACCACTCCACAGATGCAAGGCAACAACTAGGATTATTCTACCAGATTTCATCGTTTTGAGAAGTGACCTTATTCCTGAACACATTTTCATTTTGGCTAGCCATAATCACCACAAGGCAGATGCAATTATGAAAAGCCTAACATATAGTCGGACTTGACCGTGGATCCAAATAATTCTGCCAGTGACCTCTTTTTTTAAGGCTTGACCCTCCAAGCTTTCTTTTAATTTGGTTAAGCAGCCCAGTTTGTCTGCAAATTTTACAATTTTCCACCACTGTAGCAACGAAACCCCTTTGTTCGCAATCAATATGTACAACCTTGGAAAAGAACACTAAACGAAGTATCTCCACACCAACAGTTTTCCCAAAACCAGAATGTTCCATCGAATCTCATGGTCCACCAGAAAGTTATCAATCTTACTAGGCTTTTTTCTTGATCAAATCCCTGTGATTTTCCTCCCAACAAGGTGTATTTCAATAAAACTATTAAATCCTCAATCCCATGCCCACTACTTTCTTTTTTGTTACTAGCTGTGTTTAATGCTATCTTACAACTGAACAATCTTACTACTATCAACGTTAAAAATGTATCTGGGTATTATACCACACTTGTTCACTTCAAATTTGTTTTTATCCCAAAAAGTAATGAGTCCACGAGAACCGCCCAACTTCGACCTCAGGAATAGCTTCTATCTTGGTTACATGAAGCATCACCGCCTTTGCCCTGTACAATGTAAAAATTACTATGGCCTTCAACTTCGCTTTTGACCCCATTCCTCTTAAATTCCATGGCAAAATCTTCATTCTGATTTCTTCTCCTAACATTCCAAACAGTTTCGATGATCAATTTCTTCTAAGGTAGCTAGTTCTTTCACCACCTCATTCTCGTCCCTTCTAAATTCAATTCCAAGGTTCTTTCCAACCGCTAAAGTCTTCTTATCCTCTTTGGTGTAATTATCCCATCTTGCTTGCATATCAGAGTCAGCGAGTGATCTTCCTTCCAGACCAGATTTCTCATTTTCCTTTCCTTTATTCTTGAAACGTCTCTTCGCGCGATCTCGTTTCTTCCTTTCAGCTTCAATCAAAGCCTTGTCTTTAAACTCTAAAAGTGATCCGAATCTTCTCTCCTTCCTTTGAGGCCTCTTTTTGATTTCTTCAAACTCTGGTAAGTCGAATTTATCCCTACTCTCCTCTAGATTTAGGTTTGTAAAAACAGATAATCGGATGGATTTCAGGTCGGGTCAAATCAGATATAGGTTAATTCAGGTCAAAAAAAAAATTTGACTCGACTCGGGTCGGTGCGGGTTAGTAGCAGGTCGGGTCCATTGCAGGTCGGGTTCATTTTAGTTCAGGTCCATTTCAGGTCGGGTTCAAACAGATCGGGTCCGAACCAGGTAATTGACAGGTTAATTCGGGCTCGGGTAGACTTCAGGTCGGGTTCATTTCAGTCCGGGTTTATTTCAGGTCGGGTTCATTTCAGGTCGGTTTCATTTCAGGTCAGGTTAATTCGGGTTTTGAATTCGTATTATTTTTTAGTTCAGTACAATTGTAAAAGTAGTCGATATTTATTTCAAGTTAATTATTTAACGTCTTTCATGGAATCACATTAAAAATAAAAATTTGGCACTAGAAATGAATAAAACATATCATAAATGAATCATATCTAAAACAATAAAGTAAATTAAAAACTTGAAATAGGGTCAATTTCGAATAAAAACAAAGTTTTAGGGACTATAATGAACAACAAATAATAAATAAGAGTCAATTTGGACTAAAAATAAAATTTTAAAGACTTGATTGAATTGAACTAAAACTTGAAGGACTTAAATGAAAAACATCTAAAATTTAAAGGGATACAAAATATTTAGCCCATTTTAAAAATGAATGAGTGGTGGGATATGAGCTCAAAGCCTCAAACTATTAATAATTATTATTAATTATTAATTATTATACTATATATACATTATATAACTTATAAGTTTTAATATATATATATATATTAATTATATTTATATGGTATATTATAATTTTTAATATATATATATATTATATGTTATATTAATTATTATGTACGTGTATATATAATATATATGTATTATATGTTATATTAATTATATTTATATGTTATATTATAAGTTTTAATATATATATATGTGTGTATTATATGATATATTAATTATTATGTACATATACATATAATATATGTATATATTTATATGTTATATTATAAGTTCATATTAGAGTGTTTAGGGTTTATGGTGTTGTATTATGATTTATGAGTTATCGTTATTGTTTATGGTTTAGGGTTTGAGAATTAGGGTTTACATTCAAGGGTTTAGGGTGTTGCATTAGGGTTTATGAGTTATCATTATTGTTTATGGTTTAGAGTTTAAGGGTTTAGAGTGTATGATATAAGAGTTAAGGTTTATGTTCGAGGGTTTATGGTTCATATTAGAGTGTTTAGGGTTTAGGGTGTTGCATTAGGGTTTATGAGTTACCATCTATGGTTTAGAGTTTAGGGGTTAGTGTTTAGTGTTTGAGAGTTAAGGTTTATATTTGAGGGTTTAGGGTGTTTCATTATGGTTTACGAGTTATTATTATTGTTTATGGTTTAGAGTTTAAGGGTTTAAGGTTTAAGGTTTTAGAGTTAGGGTTTGTATTCGAGGGTTTGTTGTTCATATTAGAGTGATTAGGGTTTAGGGTGTTGCATTATGGTTTATGAGTTATCATTATTGTTTAGGGTCATGGTCGAAGACTGAAAATAAAAGTATAAATCTGGAAATGACCATATTGAACAAAAGAAAATAATAACGATAATAAAATGCAGAAAATTAAATTACACTGGATATGGGACCATATTTAAAAATAAAGTAAAATGCGAGAAATTAAATGAATATCCAGAAAGGACCGGATTAAATAAAAAATAAAATGCAAGAAATTAAAAATTGAAATTAAATGTTAGTAAGTCACGTTAGATGTTAGTAAGCGAACTGAGTCGTAAGTAATACGAATCATGCCCCGATACGATTCACCATAAAACCGAAAAAAACATGATGGAACAATAGAATAAATACGAGCAAATAATGACATAAATACATAACATAAAGTGTAAATATAAGATAATCATATATATATACGTAACATTATATAATATAACATATATATATATATATATATATATTAAAATAAAAGTTATACAAACAATGTGCTGACACATTGGCATGAAAAAAACGATAAAAAGTAAAGAACATATCCAAACTAGTATACACCTAAAGAAAAATAGATAGAACTGTTGGTGAATTTGGACTGCAAAACTAGCTGATTAGCACTGACTGGAAATATAAAAAATAGAAATAAAAATTGATTACCCGTGTCGTGGTATGTTGGTCACTGCCTTAGAAACAAAACTGCCCTGAACAGTGTAGTCGCTTCACAGGCAGAATGTCCCCCGAGGTGAACACGGACGCTCCAAGAATCGTACACTCGACTCCGGAGTGAACAACGGTGGTACTGCTCAGACGATGGAGGAAAGCAGAGAGAATTTGAGACTGTTTGTTGTGTGTTTGATGATACTAATGTTGCATGTATCACCTCTATTTATAGGCTGAACATCATGGACATAATAGACATTTCACTGTCCAAATAAATACAAAATTATATATGTATAATTGCAGTATTAACTTGCTGTAACAGCTGTTGTAACAGCTTCTCAATGACAACATTTTAATTCTGCAATCAAACCCAGTAACAGCTCTATGAACACATGAATTTGACTGGAAAAACAGTCTAAATTCAACACTAGAATAGACTGTTTATATTCGAATAAATTCGAATAAAACTGCATTGAATCAGAACGTTCATATTCGAATTTAATTAAAAAATAAATTCTGAATTCGAACAGTTTTCTCAAAGCCTATAAATAAGAAGAAAAATTCTTTCACATAAATCTTTTGTTTTTAAGAAAATTCCATACGAATTTTCTCCAAAAAGAATATATCTGCGCGCATATGTGTCGAAGACACGTGTTACTCGAGCCCGAGCCGGCCGGCCGGCCGGCGGCGGCGGCGCGTGAGGACTTCCCTTGTTCTTTCCCACTCAACAAGGGAGGGGGGAAGCATGGGTATAAATACCCTTCACTAGCTATTTTCCCAACCAATGTGGGATATAGCATTAGCAATACTTGAAGCATTACCAACATTCCCCCACTAATGCGAAAGAATTCATCTGTATCTCAAACACAGACCTCCTCAGAAGAGCAATAACGGAATTAGTTGCTTAAGCACTAGTGAACGTATCTTGAACTAGTACATAGTGATGATGAGCGATCCTTCTCTTAGATAAGTGAAACTAGTCTTGAACTTTCTAAGATAGGGGTAAACTCATAACACACAACTAACTCCTTCATCCACCAAAGTTCTCGATGTGTAAGATATATATACACAAGTGTATATTTGGCCATCTTACCTCAGGATTCTAGTAAGTGTATTATAAAAACGGCCCAACGTTTTTCACAGAAGGTGGCTAATTCTTCTCACTTATATAGGTTATTTCATCAAGTTTATCTCGATATAAACCAACCTGAAATCGGGCTATGAAATAATTAAGAACCATTTGTAATAGCTCAACCTCTTATATATATGGTGATTTCTTCAAGTTCATTTAAAATGAACCACCCAATCTTGGGATAAGAAATCATTAAGAATAAATATTCAACCTCATTATCGGTGAATTCAAAATGTCCTTCTCAATAGGATCATTCAAACTTTGAATTCATTAAGAGTTTCTTGAAACTCAACCTTTTATGGCGGTAAGTTCATCTTGCCATTCTCAATAGGACAACACATTCAGACTTGTGTTATGAACTTATTAAGAATAAGTATTCAACCATGATTCGGTAAATTCATCAAGTCTTTCTCACAAAGACCACCCAAAACCTGGGCTATGAATTTATTAAGAGTAATAGTACTCAACCTGGGCATGTACATTATTCGTCATAGGGATAGGCAGTGAGAAATGTACACTATGAGTCTTTCCATGGTTTTGTTTGACCACATTGAACTTAGATAACTAAGTTGGGTATCCACCATGAATTCCTCAACCAATGGGC
Source organism: Hibiscus trionum (assembly GCA_030270665.1). Lineage (NCBI taxonomy): Eukaryota > Viridiplantae > Streptophyta > Magnoliopsida > Malvales > Malvaceae > Hibiscus > Hibiscus trionum. The sequence goes on from BSYR01000004.1 coordinate 2,779,422, forward strand.
TTTAAACCCATCCCCATCGACGAATCTATGACCAACTTCCGACTTAACCCTTTGGTAAGCGGATCTGCTAGGTTTCTTTCCGACTTCACATACTCTAAAGAGAGTACTCCATTCCTTATTAAGTGTCTAACATATTCATATCTTATGCGAATGTGTCTCTTTTTACCATTGTAAACTTGACTCCTGGCAACACAAATCGCAACTTGTGAATCACACAATAAGGAAACGGGAGGAGCCGGACTTCCCCACAACGGAATATCGGCTAACAAACTCCTTAGCCACTCAGCTTCTTGCCCAGCTAAGTCAAAAGCTATAAACTCTGACTCCATAGTAGAGCGAGCAATACAAGTCTGTTTTGAAGACTTCCAAGAAATTGTTGCTCCTCCCAAAGTAAATACATACCCACTCGTAGAGCTTACTTCATCACTATCAGAGACCCAGTTGGCTTCACAATATCCTTCTAATGTAGCAGGAAAGCCAACAAACTCAAGTCTCCAGTTCATCGTACCCTTAAGGTACTTAAGTAAGCGTCTAAGAGCAACCCAGTGCTCACCACTAGGGTTGTGAGTATATCTACTAAGTATGCTTACAGCATAGGCAATATCTGGCCGAGTATAGTTCATTAAGAACATCAGACTGCCAATTATTTTGGCATATTCCGCTTGAGAAACGCTACTTCCTTTATTCTTAAAGAGATGTATGCTAGAGTCATAAGGAGTTCGAACAGGGATGACATCAAAAATGTCAAATTTCTTTAACACTTTCTCGATATAGTGTGTCTAACTTAAAGAAAATCCCTTTTCAGTTTTGGTTACTTTGACTCCTAAAATTACATCAACTTCTCCCAAGTCAGTCATCTCAAACTTAGTGGACAAGAAACTCTTTGTTTTGTTAATGGACTCAATGTTAGTACTGAAAATCAACATGTCGTCAACATACAGGCTTATGATGACACAATCAGTACCAAACATCCTCGAATACACGCATGCATCCGAACCATTCACAACAAAACCAAACCTAAGAATAGTTTTATGAAATTTCTCATACCACTGTTTAGGAGCTTGCTTCAGGCTATAAAGTGACTTTTTAAGTCTACAAACTTTGCCTTCCATACCAGGCGCCTCGAAGCCAAGAGGTTGCTCCATATAGATCTCATCATCTAGATCCCCATTCAAAACTGCAGTCTTTACATCCATTTGTTGTACTTGCAACTTGTGAATGGAGGCTAGTGTAAACAATGCACGGATCGTTGAGATTTTAGTGACGGGAGAATAAGTATCAAAGAAGTCTTGAACAAATCTTTGAGTGAACCCTTTGACTACTAGCCTTCCCTTATACCTTTGGATAGAACCATCTGGTCTAAGTTTCTTTCGGAAGAACCATTTACTGTTGATGGTTTTAAATCCTCTAGGCAAGTCAATTAATTCCCAAGTATGATTAGACATTATTGATTCTAGTTCATCTTTTATAGCGCTTTTCCAGAAACTAGCATCGATAGATCGTATAGCTTCTTCGTAAGTTTTAGGATCCTCATCTAACAAATAAGCCTGAGCTATAGGATCAAAAAGGGTGTCTAAATCATTTATCTCAGAAATAAAGGAAGTTATGAAGTCTGGTCCAAAAGAGGTTTCAACTCTTTGTCTCTTACTTCTTCTAGGCTCAAATTCAATCTCTTGTGAAGACCTAGCAGACACACTAGAAGAAGTGGATGGCAAGTTTTCTATTTATGTTTCAACACTTAATCTAGGTTTCTTAAGAGGAAAGATATCTTCAAAGAAAACAGCATCACTAGATTCACAAATAGAAGAGTCTTGTAAAGTTATGAATCTATATGCGACACTGTTAGAAGCATAGCCTATAAACACTGCATCAATAGTCTTAGGTCCAATGGTGGACTTCTTAAAGTCTGGCAACCCCACTTTGGCCAGACACCCCCACACTTTCAGGTATTGTAAATTTGGGGCATACCCTTTCCATAATTCGTATGGGGTAGAATCAATTTTTTTATGAGGTACTCGGTTCAAAATATGATTAGCCGATAGAATGGCTTCCCCCCACATGTTGTCGGACAACCCAAAACTTATCAACAATGAGTTCATCATCTCTTTTAAAGTTCTATTTTTCCTCTCGGCTATACCGTTCTGTTGAGGAAAATAAGGGGCTGAAGTTTCATGTATTATGCCATTCGTCTCACAAACCTCTTTTAGAAAATTAGATCAATATTCACCACCTCTATCAGACCTAAAACGTTTTATTCTCCTATCTAACTGATTTTCAACTTCTACCTTATAAATAAGAAATAAGTTTTTAGCTTCATCTTTAGTTCTTAGGAGATAAACTTTTGTATACCTAGAGAAGTCATCTACAAAAGTTATGTAGTAGTGTTTTCCTCTTTTACTTTCAGTGTTTCTAAAGTCTGCTAGATCAATATGAATAAGTTCTAACAGTTCAGTCTTTCTTTTAGAAACAGTTTTAAAGGTAGGTTTTGCATGCTTAGCTTCTACACAAACTTCACATTTATTATAGTTTGTTATGTCTAGTTTAGGAAAAATATTCATATTCATCATTTTCTTTAAGGATTGAATATTTACGTGTCCTAATCTAGCATGCCACATATCAACATACTCGACAATATAAGCATAAGTGGTAGCTTTATTATTTTATCTGCCTCAAAAACTAACTTAATGTCTGCCTTATTTAAGAGGCCACCACTGATCAAATTTCTACGCAGGGCAGACACATATAGGACATTGTTAAGGGCTAAAGTTTTACAGGAAGTCAGCTTGAGTAAAACCTTGCCTTTACCTATCACTTGAGAGCTACTTGAGTTTCCCATGTACACAAGTTCACCATTTTTCACGTCCTCAAACTCGATGAAGAACTCCTTCTTTGCGCAGAAATGTCGAGAAGCTCCGGTGTCCACGACCCACTCGGTGTTCTTCTCTACAAGGTTGACCTCTGAAACCACCGCGGCAATGACATCATCATCCATGTCCTCCGCCACATGCATGCGTGGTCTAGTCTTGTTCTGGCGGTCCAAACGGTGCTGACATTGGTACGCCTTGTGACCAGCTTGCCCACACACGTAGCACTTCATGGTTTTCACGTCTTGCTTGGCCTTGACTGGTTTCTTGAAGTTGGTAGTCTTCTGTGGTTTGGGCTTTTTGCTCTAGGGGCCTTTCTTAAAGGGCCTTTTGGACCCTGAAGCACCACTAGACTGAATTAAATTAGATTTAAAAGATAAGTGACTAAAGTTGTTAGTAATCTTATCTTTCAAACGGATGGCCTCTTTGATTTTCATGTGACCGATCAGCTCCTGAAGTGGTATGTCCCTTTTCTTGTACTTGAGGGAGTTGCGATAATCGGACCAGGACTTTGGCAACTTCTCGATCAGGACATTTGCTTGCAGAACCTCACACATCTGCATGCCTTCCGCGACGATGTCCGAGACAAGATTCTCGTAGTCATGGACCTGGTCTATGATGGGCTTGTTGTCGGTCATCTAGAATTTCAACCACTCACCCACGACGTACTTTTTGATTCCCGCGTCATCGATGCCATACTTTGTGTCCAAAGAATCCCATATCACCTTTGCACTCCTCTCCTTAAGGTACATGTCAAATAGTTTGTTGGACATGTAACTTAGGAAATGGCCACGAACCGTCTTGTTGTCCTTCTCATACTTGGCAAAGGTGGCAGCAGCAAGAGCATCGGCGGCAGCATCATTCTGCCCTTGGTTATTGACAGGAACAACAACAGTAGGGGAAACAACGGATGGTGGTTTGGTGAGCAGCTTATAGTCAAGGTCCAATTGCTCGAAGAAAATAAGGATGCGTTGGGACCCCCTTCGATAGTTGGTACCATCCAATGCATCAAGCTTGGAAAGGTTTGCAGTATTAACTTGCTGTCTAAAAACTCTGGAACAGACTGTTTATATTTGAGCCCGAGCCGGCCGGACGGCGGCGGCGTGCGAGGACTTCCCTTGTTCTTTCCCACTCAACAAGGGAGGGGGAAGCATGGGTATAAATACCCTTCACTAGCTATTTTCCCAACCAATGTGGGATATAGCATTAATAATACTTGAAGCATTACCAACAAGCACTAGAGCAGCAAAAACGAGAAAAAATTAAAGGGGCTACATGGTTTTTTATAGCAATATATATATGGGTTAGGATCAAGTTACACTATGTAAAACTCAAATAGTTTTACACTAATTTATGGCCATTAGATTGGTTAAATGAATGGATGAGATTAACTCCTTACTTTTTTCCCCAAGTGATAATTTTTCCATATCCTACTTTTAATCTCATCCATTCATTTCACTCATCCAATGGCTATGGATTAGTGTAAAACTAAATGAGTTTTACATAGTGTAACTTGATCCCATCCCTATATATATATATAAAAGGGCAAAGCAACAAAAACAAGAGAAATTTAAAGGGTACACGGTATTTGATGGGGAAAAAATAAAATAAAAAGATGAGCTTCATTCATTATCTCTTCCCTAACTTTGCTCTCAAAACAGAACAAGGGTCTCACTTTATATTGTTTACCACGGTGGTTCATCACCGGCCAAGGCAACTACGGCCTGAAGCCACGAGGACAATGGCATAATAAACTCTAAATTTTAAAAGGTACACCCTTTTGCCCTCATTTTCTCTATTTTTTTTAAAACCTTTTGAATCTTCAATCTTTGTTTGAAAACGGAACTGGAACGGAAAGAGAAAAAATGATGTTTTAAAAAAGTTTGAATCCGTCGATTTTTTAGTGAGGAAATAAAAAAGAAACCCTTTTGTTTTACAGATTCGAAATCCTTTTTTTGCTTAAAAAAAAAGACTAAGAACTAATTTCTATTTGATAGATGAAGAAGAGGATGCCTAGGAATTTTTTTCTTGTATTGATTTCGCTGAAAAAATAGATACAACGTTTTTTTTCCGAATCGAATCCTCTCCCCCTTTTGATTTTTTTCGGATTTTTATATCCGAGCTAACAAGATGATCACAAAAAAAAATTACAAAAGGTACATGTTTTTGTTTTGAAGCCTGATATTTCTGAAATGGCCTCTGAAATTTGTCTAGTTGACTTTGCTCTGATCTGCCCTGTTGCATTCTAGTTTCTTCCTTTGTCGTTTTGATATTCAATGTTACTTTCCGAGTTATGGCTTTTTTGGGTTCTGACTGTACTAATGTTTCTTGTTTGCTTCTTGGTTTGACCAAATTGAGGGATGGTCATCGGCGTGCAAGCCCGTCTTTTGGTCGTACGAGGGTAGAGAAGCGTGGAGATGAAACGGCAGAGAGGAGCTAGTACGCGTGTGGAGGCATTCGAATGGGCGTGCGTGATATCTGGAAAATCGAAAAGCTGCGCGTGGCAAGTGTGATTCTGGGAGGTTCTTGAGTTGTTCGGGGTCGTTGATCTCTGCTCGATCCAACGGTCCGTGTTTGTAGCAGCGGTTGCAAAGAACAATAGGAAGAGAGTTAGGGTTCTCTTAGTTGTTCGGGCCGAATTATATTGGTTTTCGTTTTGGGCTTCGTTATTTACTTATTAATGACATTATGTATTTATGTAAAACCTATGTTTGATTTTGGTATAACTAAGTATGTTAAGGACTAAATTGAAAACTTGAAATAAGATATTTAAGTCCCTTAAATGATTTATAAATCACCAACACTTTAAATTAATTTGAAAAATTCAAACTCCAAATATTTTCTAAGTGTTTCAATGCCAAAGTATTGAAAATCGTCCAGGTGTATCGATACGCCTCCAGCCGTATCGATACTTTTTTACAAAGTTGGCTACTGGAAAGACGCGTTTCGATAAGCACTTAACCGTATCGAAACAGATTCAATTGTATCGATACGCACCTATGTAAAAACTGAAAGAGTTTGAATGGTGTACCGATACGGCTTAACCTGTATTGATACGGTTTTAACGGATTTTTTAATTCGAAGAGGTTTAAATGTTTTCGACCGTTGGTGTCAATCGTTAGGTAACTAACATTTAAAGTGGCAGTTGTCCTGTATCGATACGGTGTTACCCGTATCGAAACGGAAACTTCTAGTGAGCTAAGTTGAGAAAAAGGTATCGATACGGTCTCTTCCGTATTGAAACGATCCATGTCCCGTACCGATACGCTTCCACGCGTTTCGATACGCCCTCTTTATTATGTGCAACGACTCTTTCTGTTTTGAGACATGTATCGATACGGGTCCCCGTGTACCGATACGGATAGCTGCAGAAGTGCATTTATGGTGGAAAGAGAGTGTCCCAACGGCTACAATCAATACCCTAACCACCCAAACGGCTAGAATTGATAGAGAAGGTATAAATTGAAGCTCATTGAAGACCAGCAACAACCATTGCATCAAAGATAAACATCCAAGCAAAAATTCAACCTCAAGTGTGCCTATTTTCCAATTTCTTGTAAACCCCAAATTGAGTTGTATTCAATTCCTATTCTATCTTCAAATTTGGGTTGAGTGTTGTACTTCAAGGGGCAATATTGTATTTGAGAGATATCTTTCTTGTCCAATTTCTTCTTTGTTTATTTGTGAGGGTTTGGTAAAATTTTGGGTAGAAAATTTAACCGGTTGTGTAAAGGTTACCTCCTAAGCCTTGAAAAGGAGAAGACCAAATTAGTGAATTATTTCAAATCCTTAGTGGTAGCTAAGGTAGTGGATGTAGAGTTCATTTGGAACTTGAACCACTCTAAAATCCTTTGTTCTTCATTTTTAGCTATCCTTTCACTCCAACAAATTTTTAAAATCCCAATTCACCCTCTCTTGGTCTTGATCAATCCATCGATCCACTCAACAATTTATCCATTATAAATGGGCTTGTATTATTTATAATATTGGGCTATGTATTTTGTATATGGACACTTAATAAAATTGGGTTTGTATTAACTTCAATTATTTATTTAATAATAATAATAATAATAATAATAATAAAATCCATACTTATAATAATAATGATAGAAATTGTAATAATATAGGTGGTGATGATAATAACAATTAATAATACTTATTAACATATATAACTAATAATGACATAATATGTAGGTAGTAATGACATACACACATAATATTTAGTGTTTTTTTTTTTACTTTTTTCCTCTTTTTCGTTTAGCCCAATATCAAGCCCAAAAGTTAATACAAACACGAAAGTTCAAGGTCTCGGACAAAATTAGTGATTACAATCATTATTGTTTATGGTTTAGAGTTTAAGGGTTTATGGTTTATGGTTTATGATTTAAGAGTTAGGGTCTAAGTTTTTGAGTTTAGGGTTTATGGTTTAGTGTTTAGGGGTTCAGGGTTGTATACATACATATATACAAAGATATATTATAAAATATAAAAACCATAAACCCTAATGATAAACCTTAAACCTTAAACCGTCTGTTGATTGTTACTATATATATATATATATATATATATATATCATTGACAACTTTAAGGCATGACGAATGGGCACCACCAGTAGGCCTTGGAAACCGGCACAATCTCCACGTGGCGAATTGTTACAAAGGTTGGGAAGTTGTACTAGTAGGCTTAGGTCATTGGGACTTGGGTGTGGTCCGTGTGGAGGAGGTCAAAGGGTCACATAATCCTCGTGCTATCTTGGATTCGAAATAAATTTATAAATATTTTGGTTGTAACTTTAAGTTCTTTTTAATGAAGGTTTCTAACTATAATCTTACATTATGAGTAGGGTTTAATTTCGCATGATTTCTCTTTTAGTCTATGTGTACTTTGGTGTGTGTCAATATATAAAAATATATAAATATTATGTATTATAATAGTTGATTTTGGTACATTGATATATATATATTTGTCAAAAAAAAGTTTAATATCAAAATAAATGTCCAAATTATCTCATTTTAAGTTAATTAAAAATTAATATATATCACATTTATGTATATTGTATATTGTATATGTTATATATATTATGTATATAATCTATAATATATGTATATTGTATGTATTATGTATATGTTATATATATTATGTATATGTATATGTTATATATATTATGTATATAATCTGTAATACATGTTATGTATAATATGTAATACATAATTATGTATTATGTATTATGTATATGTTATAGATATTATGTTTATATATATGTTATATATTATATATGTATATATGTATCATGATTCATGATTCATGTATGTGTATGTATATAATATGTATGTGTATGTGTATATATACTAATATATATGTACTTATGTGTGTATGTATGTATTTTTGTATTATGTGTCATGTGTGCATATATATATCATATCATATGTATATTTATGAACTTTTTTTAATTCATTAAGTCATGGATTTTGGGTCAATATCAGTTCAGGTCAATAACAGTTCGAGTTCAAAATAGGTCCGGTCAATTAACAGATCGGGTAAAATCGAGTCTCGAGTCGATTCAGTCGGGTAATATTAGGTAATTTGCCAGGTCGGTCTCGGGTCGATTCAGTCGGGTAATATTAGGTAATTTGCCAGGTCGGTCTCGGGTCGATTCAGTCGGGTAATATTAGGTAATTTGCCAAGTCGGTCTCGGGTTCGGGTTTGTTTCAGTCGGATGCAGGTCGGGTTTCAGGTCAAAATTAACAGGTCAGATTCGGGTTCGAGTCCTTTTCAGTCGGACGCAGATCGGGTTCGGTTGCTACAGTAACAGGTTCAACTTCAGTTCGGGTCAGCAACAGTCAGTTACAGTTCGGGTCATCAAATTCTCGAGTCAAATCAGATTCTTACTCGAGCAGGTTTCAGGCAGGTTTTCAGGTTCTGACTTGTTTTTACATCCCTATCTAGTTTACAGTATTCTCTTGAAGAATCGCTATCACAGTTTTCATTTTTTACTGTGCCCTTTTCAGTAGCGTTGTTAAGATTATCCACCTCTTTCTCCGATGATCCTTTATATGTCTATATGACAACTCCACATCTAAGGAATCTATATTTTGGCAGAGTTCATTTTTTTGATAGCCCATATGTTCTATATCTTTCCTAATTTTGGCAGAATATGGGTCAAGTTCAATTGACTCCTCCAGCCATGGTATCTCACAATGTCCGCCCAACTAGGCCCACATCTAATTGGGCTTTCAGAATTTATAGTGTCAGATTTTTCATTAACATGTCTACCAGATATACAATTATGGACAGAGTTATCTTCCCCAATAATAGCCTCAAAATTTTCAACTCCTTCATTCTTATCCCTCGTCCGCATGTCTGTAGGATCCGGATTGTTAATGCCCATATCATGCGAAGAACTCCCCTCCACATTTAATGTTCCCTCGTAACCAGGAGAAAACTTTCCCGAACCTTTGGACTGAGCTTGTTGATGAGTCCGTAGAACTACCGATCGACACCGTATCAGACTTCTTCACCGTCTTATTGTTCTGACTCCAAACAACCAAACTCGACAACTCAGAAATCCAAATTTAAAAAAAATTATTGCCTACTTCTAAATCCATAGATTCTTCAATTCTCTGAATCTGGTTCGTTGATATCAGCAACCATTATTTTGAAAAGCATTTTCCCCCAGAGCAATGAGAGATCCCCATCAACCTGCAATTCTCTTGAATGTCTCATGATTTCAACAATGTAGTGGAATCTCTCTCACTCCACCCATGCTACTCTTTCTAGTATCTTGAATGATTCTGGCCAATGCTTAACTTCTAAAAGGAGCTAATTTTGTTCCTCTAAAAGGAAGAGCAACCCCTCATCATGGAATTTTTGACCTTCAATTCTCCGAGCCCCCATCTATGAAGTCTTTCAGTGAAACATACCTATAAGGCATTTTCTTAATCGCCAAAGACATTCATCCTCCACGTGGCCTTGAATCGTTGACCTCTGCTCATTTTGGAATCGCCCTGACCTGCTTGTTGACTTGTATTAGCATTTTGTTTGTAGTCAATACCTACTTTTTCGTCTGGTGTATTGTTTGAATTTTGTTATCTCACGTTGTTGACCCACCTCTTCGAATGAAATTTTGGTTTCTTCCTTTTCTTTCTCCAATAAGATGTTCTACTATGGAATCTAGCTACTGAAACAAACAGTCTAAATCCGTATAACCTTTCAATAGCTCTATCTGCATCTTTTCTATTTGAAAATCGAACAAAATCAAAACGTTTGCCTTTTCTGTCCAGTTTCTTCGCAATAAAAGAATCCACCAGATCCCCATGCCTTCCGAAAGTTTGTCTTAAACCACTCCAGTGTAGCTTTTTTGGGAGGCTGCTAACTAATAGAGTGATTTTTCCTCTCCCACCATTTCTGCTCTTCTCCGTCATGGGTAAATGCAGTTTCTTTGTTTAATGAAGCTTCATGCGTATGAGAGTTGCAACAGATGCATTTCACAAAACCGTTTCATATGCAAAATCACATTGTCAAAGGTAACAACACATTCCCTTAGAAACCGTTTCTTAATGTTCTTAGGCATCCATAAACATGTTTAATCATTGCAAATAATTTAAGTAATGCATAAAACAGTAATAATCAATCCATGCTTTTAAACCAAAACATGTAAATCAAGTCTCATATCAATTCGATTTACAAAAGACGAAAATAGAGAAAACTTACTTTCGAGCTTAGCTAAGCTTGCTAGGCTTTAACTAAACTCCCAACGCCATAGTTCAAATCTCTTTATAGTACCAAAACACATTTGCACTCACCAACTCGCTACCGTCTTGATACCAACATCTCGACGCCAATGCCTCAACGCCGGTTTAAAAGTGGTCGTTGGATTAAAAAAACAAAAAAAGGAGATATGGTTACCCGGTGAACCGGTAACCCTTTTATGATGGTATAAGTTGAGAAAAAAATGAGGAGCGGGAAAAGGAAAACAAAATATTAGGGCATCGAAACCAAGAGGACGAAGGCGTTATTTGCATCAACCAAAGAAGAAAATCTGAAGGAAATTTGTCGAGGAGGTTGGGTTTGAGCACGGTTTGTAGGTTAGTTCTTGCTTCTTGCTTCCTTTATTGTCGTTTTTTTTATTTGAGCAAAACCACATTGCAAATGATGAAGGTTTTTGTATAAACCGTTTGAATGTGCTTCCATAAAAATTTCTTTGTACTTTACAATGAATATTGTAGAGGAGATTGGATTGGAAGAATGAATTTTTCGGGTTTAGGGTTATTGGCAGTTTACGGTTCTGCTGCAATAAAAAAGTAATAGCAATAAAATTCATATAGAAAGTAGGAACAAAGATAACAATAGTTAAAAGAAGTGTTGAACACCTTTATTAACTAGTTTAGAGGCTTGAATAACTCGTTCACTTTGTTCTTGAATAACAAAAGAAATAAGGTTAAATAATTAAGCGATGTTTCAGTTGGGAGTGATAAATGTTACAAATGTAGAGTAGATTGGATTGGAAGAAGGAATGTTTAGGTTAGTTAGTGGTAGTTCCTTCAATTTCCCCTCTTTTTAATTGTAGTTGATAAGGTACGAAAAGGAGAAAGAAATATTGTCGAGGAGATTGGATTTGTAAGAAGGATTTAGTTGAAATCCATGTAATGGTTATGATTGTTGGCTGAGATGGTTCTTGTTTTTGGTTAAAAAAGCTGGTTTGCATATTATCTACAGCTCTAGTATTGAATGTGTTGGAAGGTATGATTGTTTCTTAAGATCAAATAGGTGATTTGAAGTAGTATGTAAATTTGGGAAATGAGTTTTTATTACACATGGTTGAAAGCAATATTTCTTGGTTGATGGTATTTGTCGAACTTGAGAACGAATCAGAAACCTCCAAATATCATTTCACATTTGAATGGAAAATTTAACCATATGTAGTATTTCCGGGGAAGTTTATGTTTTTAGACATAATCTTATAAGTAGTTGGCAGGTTATCATACTTTGCTAAAACTGAAATGTAGCTTTCATATGTCAATGTAAAGAGGTGAAATAGAACAAATCCTTAGAATTCATATGCAAAATCCTAGTCGTGAAGTTCAGATTTTGGAGAAATGTCATAAATTTTGCCTTTCAACGTTCCATCTTTGATTATTTTAGGTACACGTTGCAGACAATGGAACATAAGAAGAAGTCCGATAAAGGGGAGGCAAAGGCTAAGGCACCTAAGATATGTACACCATATTTCCATTTCTAGTAAGTTGAAGTTGAATGTATATAGAACTGTCTAATTTATTAAATATGAGTTGCATAAGCTAACAATGAAATTATGTTTTACAGTAAAAGAGAATGTAAACGTTTGGAGGGTGAGAAGATAATGAACAACAGTGTAAGTGTGTTGTGTAATGGTTTGTTAAGTGTACATGATATTTGTATTGGACTAATTGTGAGAGTGATACAGGAAAGAAAAGCATTGGGTTTGAGGTGGAAACAAATGAGTGAAGATGAGAAGGAGCCTTATCAACAAATGTTCGAGGAGCAGAAGCGCCTCCAATATGAAGGATATTGTAGTATCTGAGAAAGACAAAAAGGTAAGTGAATTTTTGAAATTATTTATGGAGAAAGAGATGAAAATGTTGTAACATAATGTATATTCGTGTAACAGTCAAGTAATTAATGTTTTTATGAAATGTTGTAGGAGATATCTTTAAGATGTAGCCTTATTAAGCTGTCAGATGTGTTTGAAGAGATGAGGAAGTTGAATATTGAGGGTATGGTACATGAGTTAGGGTTTGGTCCTTTAATGGAAATAAAACCGAGAGCAATTCATCGTGACCTATGTCGCATTTTAGTAGAGAATTTTGATGTCCAGAGCTCGATCATGGAATTTGATGGACATAAAATTCCAGTGCTGGTGGAAGATGTGGAGGCTGTTTTGGGTTTGAAGAATGAAGGAGTCGATGTTGAAATTGGAACGAGAAATGTTAATGCAAAACAAATGGCATCGAAGTACGAAATAAAGAGGGATACCACAATGAAGGAACTTGAGGGGGAGATACGTAACGGTGATTTTGAGGGAGACGAGTTGAAAGCTCGCGTTCTTCTTTTCATTGTTGGTGTTTTTATAAGTCCAAATGCGAACTATATGCCTTCCTCGGAACATTTGCGGTTGTTGTGCCCAGAGGGGTTGAAGGGAAATCTCAATTGGTGCAAATATGGATACAAGAGGTTACTTGATGGAGTAGAGAACTGGAAAGTTCGCGGTGGTTTGGCATACATGACCGGATGCATCGCGATATTAGAGGTAATATATGTTTAAAAGTATGTTTTGTTCGAACGTAGTAGTTGTTTCACGGGATTGAGTTTATTGAGTTATATTATAATGTTTTGATGAATAATAAATGTAGGTGAGGTTATTTGATTTTTGGAGTGGAGTAACGAGCAGAAGAGTTGCTGCCTCTGAAGGTCACGGTCGCATACATGCATGGGGCAACAAGAAGGAAGTAAGGAAGATTGTAAACAGCCTCAAGGAAGAAAGGCATCCAAAAAAACCCAAGGTAAGTGGGTTAAACCATTTGGTATTATATAGGATGTTGTGGTTATATGAAATGATTTACTGATGATGTTTGCAGGTACTTGGGTATGATGATGAGAAAGTGGAAGGGGAAGAAGGGGATCGAAAGAATGGAACAAATGATGTTGTTATGGAGATGCTGCAGACTGTACTGTTAGAGTTGGGTGGAATAAAAGATAGTCTGCAAGCCCGTGTGGAGAAGGAAAAAGAAATCGAAGAGAGTATAAGGGAATTGAAGGAGGAATGCAAGAATTTAAATGCCAACATGATAGAATTGCAGAAGTCGTTGAGGAAATCTGATGGAGAACTTGTTGTTGCTGTTAAAGAAGAAGAAGAAGTGGTTGACAAAGGGCAAGTCAAAGTGTATGATCTGAACGAAGGAGTTGATATTGACGAGGACCCAATGATGGACGACGATATCGAGTGGTTGAATGAAGAATTCGTTGCTGTCCCGAAAACAAAGAAAAAGGTATAATAAGTTCTTTTGATCAATGTTTCATGAAGTTAAGGTATGAGATTATTGTTGTTGATATTGTTTGTGTTAACTTGTAGGGCAAGACAATAGCAGTAGCTACTGCAAAGGTTAGTGGCAAAGGAATAAGAGTAGGAATCACAACTCGGAACATGAATAAAGTCAGCTATTGAATGACGAATGATGTGTGACAATGTTTGGTTTAAGTAGGATTTGTTTAGAACATTAAATGTTGTGTGTGTTTGATTACATATATTATAGACAAATATGGATGAAATTCGAATGTTATTCAAACTAATTGTAGGGGTTGAATAATTAATGAGGTTTTCTAATAAAACTTATTTCTTTGAACGTGCAGTACTTATTTGTGTTATTAAGTATTGAACAACAAATGTGTAAGCATTACAGATACTGGCATACGTGCAAGTACCGGAGGGAGTAGGCACGTCAGCGAAAAACACTTGTGACTATATATGGAATACGCCATTGCCTGAATGGTAAGCAATCTGAATCTGAAAGTATTCTACAATGATGTTGTTCTGTTCAATATAAATTGTAAGTTTTTTGTATGGGTGCAGTGAAGTCATTGTAGATTTTGGCCACTCATATTTGTCTGTAAGCGATGCAGATACGATACGACCTGGAAGTTGGGTGGGTTCAATGGTTAGTAGGTTTGACTATTCCTTTTAAGCATTTTGTAGTAAATTTGAAGAAATTTAGTATGATAGTTGCTATATGTTTGTGGTTTAGGTTATAGATGCTATTGGTTTTACCATTGTTGATGAAAATATAAGGAAGTAATCTAAAAGAAGGAGAGGGTACATCCCGTGTACATTGAGTGTAAGTTTAATATTAAAGAATATTATGTCTATTATGAACAAGTGGATGTGGTTTTGTAAGGATACATGGTTAATAATAAATGATGTATTGTAGTCTCAGCTTCTGGAAGGGGTAAATGTTGGTACAATTGCCGAGTATTGGCGTAAGATTGGCAATCTGTATGGTCGGTTGATGGACTATAAAGTGGTACGAAGAAGCATTAATATATTAAACATCCCATGCACTTTCATGTCATCTATATATTACAATGGAAATCTTTGCTTGTTTCAGCTCTTTATACTCGTGAATGACAACAACACTCATTGGTTTATGTGTGTCGTCGATATTGAAGCTGGTGTAGTGAAGCTACTCGACAGCTTGCCAACGACCTGATCCAATGGTGCAAGAGTGTGTATGGCCGAGAACCTGGTAATAAGCGAGAACTACGAACTTTTATTCTTCCATTGTTTAAGATGTGACATAGTATGTAAAAACATAAAAATGTTTCTGCATGTAGACCAATAGTCTAAAAGAATGTTTAAAAGATAAGAAGTTTGTCCAAGTGTTTGGCTCACCATCAAGGCCGTTGAGCGATCTGCGCGTGATGGTGGAAAAAGTCAAACATCAGGATAATGGGTACAAAGTTGTTATATTATAGTACCTTATAAATCTTGTACCAAAAAGGTAGTAACTTTTTCTGTACTTCAAACAGGCACCGGAACCCCATAGAGCTAGGTTCGATGCCCTCTACTGGAACTAAAGCACCGAAACCCCGTTTAGTTGGTTTCGATGCCCCTCTAAATAATGTACTTTGCATTTGGTTAACAATTTCTGTATGTACACATTTCCTAACAATTAAATGACCCAACTTGAACCTTCGTGAAACTGTGTAATAAAGTTATGTATATACCAATTTCTCTTGCAAACTTGTACCAATTTGTGTACATTATGCTACTACTAAGTGTATATAGTTCCGAAACCCCTTCAGATGGTATCAATCCCAGTAAAAGGAATCTTGCTTTTCAGTGTGCTGTCTTTTCACTAGAATCACATGAACTGTTTCGTCTTCCTCATCGTGTATACAGCTAGTTTCGAAACCAAGCAGAACGAATCAGCCTTTTCAGTTTCCTGTCTTTTCATTAATGAAGGGGTTCATGTTCATGTACCTCGTTCAATGAACAGACACACATTGTGCATTCCTTCTCTCTCAGTTTCCCTCCATAGACTTTTCACTTTCCCTCCCAACTAAATTTCCCTATATATTAACAACTCTTCTCTTTACTCTTTACAACATCAAAAACTCATTATACTCAACTCAACCCTTCGCTCTATATTCACTTCTTCACCAAATCCTTTTTAATTCCTTCAGATAAAATGAGTTCAAGCATATCTTCGAGACATAATCCTCACCAATTCGCAAAGAGGAAACTAGAATTTGAATCAGACTCAAATAGTGAGGATGATTTATATTTCGATTCTAATGAGGATGATCAACCAAGCCATGACACACTCAAAAGAAGCAAATGGTTCAACAAGTTTTTCCAGACCATCGATACAATGCAGACAATCAATGACCCTTCTACTACATGGCTTTGTCCAGCATGCCAAGGAGGTCATGGTGCCTCTCACAGGTTTAATGGCATTCAGTCCCTACTGACACATGTCAGAACGAAAGGCGGACCAAAGCTCAAACTCCATCGCCAACTTGCTGAGCTCTTGGATGAGGAATTGCGTAGAAGGGGTACTTCGACTATTCCTCAGGGTCAAGCTTTTGGCCAATGGACTGGTTTGAGAGATGATCCGAATGGTGCTAATACTGCCTGCCCCCTGCCTGCAAACGACGAGGATGATGATCACCAAATACTCTGTCCACATATGGTGATGATAATGAACACAAGGCTGAATAAAAATGATGCTGGGAAGGTAGTTATTTAACAAATTTGAATTATGTTTTCAATAATATTACAATTGCTTAACTTCTAATCTCTTGCATTTTATGCTTCAGTGGATTGGTATGGGAAACCAAGAGCTTCGTGACTATTTCGGGTCCTACCGTACTATTCTTAGGGCTCGCCAATCTTACAGTCCTCACGGACATCATGGAATGAGCCTTCTGATTTTTGATAGCACGTCAACAGGTTATCTCGACGCTCAGCATCTGCATAACCAGTTTGCTGCCCAAGGTTTCGATAGAAATGCTTGGGAACAATGTCAAGGCTTCTTGTATGGTCCAGGTAGAGAGCGCCAACTTTATGGTTACATGCTTGCCAAAGAGGACATAGACGACTTCAACCGCCATTCTCAAGGTTTTCTCTATCATCTGTTTCTTCTTTTATACAAGATGAACTTCTGCTCATACTAATGCATACATATTTTGTTCATTAGGCAAAAATAGGGTCAGATATGAGATCTGATCATATGCAGAGATGGTTGGTCAGTACCAACGAAAGGATGGTTCCAGTGCCATGGGTGGCAGAGGGCATGGAGGTCGTTTCTCGGGGCAGGGATGAGGACTGACGAGGCGCCATTATGTTACTTTTTTTTCAATATGTATTTGAAAAACTTTGGAATACATTTTATTTCTTTCATAAATTACTTCATCTTTAGTTTTCATATGATCCTTCTCTCGTAAACCAAATGTTAATTTTCAACTCATAAGGTTGAAGACCTTCAAATATTTTCGTGCTCAACCAGAACCGAAACCCTATATACGCGGTTTTGATGCTACATAAAAGACTTTAACTTTTGCCCATTCTGCAAAACCAGAACCGAAACCACGTTTAGGTGGTTTCGATGCCCTTATCAAAACTTGTACGAAAGTATGTTTTTTGGAAAGAATATATGTATGTACACATTTCCTTACAAACACATTAGACATTTCGAGGAACCATGGAAAAATTGTGTAATAAAAAAGTATACACTATTTGCTCTTACAGAGTTGTACCATTTTGTGTATATTTGCTACTAATAATCGTATATACACTTATCCTAATAAAACTTGTATGCTTTTCGGTAAGATATTGTGTATGTACACATTTCCGTAGATGTACAAGAGCCATTTCAACCTTCGTGAAACGTGTAATAAAAATTGTATATACCGTTTTCTCATTCAAAATTTTCCAAATTTTGTACATTTGATATTAATATGCGTATATACTCAAATCTTTACAAAACATGTACCAAAGTAGGCTTTACGGGTAAGAATTTATGTATGTACACATTTCCTTACAAGTACAAGAGCAATTTTCAACCTTCGTGAAACTTTGTAATAAATAAGGTATATAACATTTCCTCTTACAAATTTGTACCAATTTGTGTACATTGGGTACTATTACGTGTATATACACAAATCCTTACAGAACTTTTACCAAAATATGCTTTACGGGTAAGAAATTGTGTATGTACACATTTCCTACAAGTACATGAGCCATTTTCAACCTTCGTAACAATGTAATATATAAGGTATATACCGTTTCCTCTTACAAATTTGTTCCAATTTGTGTACATTTCGTCCTAATAAGTGTATATACACAAATCTTAACAAAACTTGTAACAAAGTATGCTTTTCGGGTAAGAATTTTTGTATGTACACATTTCCTTACAAGTACAAGTCCATTTTCAACCTTCGTGAAACCGTGTAATAGAAAAGGTATATACCTTTTGCTCTTACAAATTTGTACCAATTTCTGTATATTTGCTAGTAATATATGTATATACACAGTTCCTTACAAATATTGTACCAAAGTATGCTTTTCGGGTAAGAATTTCTGTATGTACACATTTCCTTACAAGTACAAGTCCATTTCAACCTTCGTGAAACCGTGTAATAGAAAAGGTATATACCTTTTCCTCTTACAAATTTGTACCAATTTATGTATATTTGCTAGTAATATATGTATATACACAGTTCCTTACAAATATTGTACCAAAGTATGCTTTTAGGTAAAAATTTGTGTATGTACACATTTCTTACACGTACAGATCCATTCTAAAAGTTCGTGCATGTGTTATAAAAAGGTATATACATTCTTCTATTACAAAATTGTACTAATTTGTGTACCGCTTCATGTAACAATTTGTGTACCGCTTTTTACCAGGTAAACAATGCATCTTTGTAATAAAAAGATATATACATTCTTCTATTACAAAATTGTACCAATTTGTGTACCGCTTCATGTAACAATTTATGTACCACTTTTTACCCGGTAAACATGTCTGCCGTTTTTAGCCTGTATTTAAAGGTTGTTCCCTAGAACTCCCCTCATTCTACCAATCACCCCATTCAAAAATTTAAATTTAACCAATAAAATTAATTTCAGTACAATTGAGTTTAGATTATATCTAACTCACAATAATAACTAATAATTCAATTAAAACATTTAAATTTCATATATAAAATCATACTCTTTAGCATCTAAAAATTAAATTAATCCATTAAAATTTATTTTAACATCAAAAGACAATAGAATTGATAGAAAATCAACACAAAATAATTAGGAAATCATTAGAAAATCAAAGTTTACCCAAATAAATTGGAAATTAAAAATGAAGATGGCTTCTTCAATCTTCCAACTTAAAATCCATTGAACAAGATGAGAAAAATCAAAATCTCTTGTGTGCCTATTGATTAGAAATAGTTTAGGAAGAAAATGAATAAAAATTGTATAAGAAAATAAAAAAAATTAAAATAGTATTTGGGAGAATCTTGAGAGAAAAAGAGAAATAAGTTTAGACATAATTTTTTTTTCTTCAGAAAATAATAACTGTCGTCATATTATAGCTAGAAATAGATGATAAAAGGTTTATTTAATAAATGTGTCAAATGATCCCATAAAATCATCACTTTAGTTCTTTTTATAATATTTTACAACCTTTTGCAAAATAGTCACTATTTAATTTAATATTAAATCAACCCATTTAAAATTACACAAACTCAATTTCTTCCTCATTAGATATATTTCTGAAAAATACTAGTCACGATAAAATTATCGAAAACTAATTTAATCAAACCAAATTATTTTCTAAAATTATTTAATTAGCTAAAGCCTAACATAAAATTTCAACCCGATTCCGATAATTCATCGAATCTTCTAGCCTGTTTTTTAAGATGCTACAGAAAATGACAATTTTTTTTATATAAAATAGGGAGAAAACAACAATTTTTAGGGATAGATAATTTGAAAATTTGGAAAATATGATATGACAACCTTATATATAGCCTATAAACCCCACACACCGACACGATACATATGTTTATCGGTATGAAACGAACTGATATTGAATATCAGTATCAATTCACCCGAAAAATATCGTACCGATAATAGGTGAATAGTATCGGTACTCTCTACACAAAATAGTCACTTTTGGCAGCAAAATACCCAAAAACATCATCAAAAAGTTTCTAAATACATGTATATGATGTATGAGCATAAAAATCATTGACATACACATAAACATACGAACTCCCCCATAACTTTTAGAATGGATAAAAATCATTGGCAGCACAAAGAAATTACTCAAAGCATGGATCTCAAACAAATTTAAGAAAGCTTAAAAACATAAAAGACACTAAGCTTCAAGGAAGGTTGGTAAGACTTAGTTTTCTCTTGTGTTCAAAATTGTTCCTTTTCTAAAGACTTCATAAAGATATCTGATATTTGATACAAGATGTCTATAAATTATAGAAGTACGTCTTCTTTAAGATATAATCTCTAATAAAATGATGTCTTATTTCTTTTTACATTCTTTATAGCATCTCAAAATTGGGGTAGTACATTTGAGTATTCTAATTGGGCTGATTTAGGATTTAGTCGGATAATTGACTAAATAATTAATTCGGGGTAATTAATTACAATTTGAATAATTAATTTTTGATAAATTTCGTTAGGGAAATATTTTAGAAGTTACTTAACGGTTTTGTTAAATAACATGATTTTGGTTTGACTGACTTTTAAATTGAGGCGATTTATTTTTAATTTAATTAATGACTATTTTATAAATGTTTTAGTAACTAAATTGAAATGGGACAGAAACTAAGAATCAATTAATCTATTTGTGTTTTAATATCAAATCCCTCTAATTTTATCGGAACTACCCAACATTATTTTCTTCCACTCAAGGATGAGTTTTCTAAATTTTCTCTCAGCTTTCTCTTGACTTCTTCCAAACACATTTCAAGAAACCTTTGATTTTCAATCAGTTTCTATTCCATTTCCTTCTTACATGATTTCTAATTTCTAGCTAAACATCTGATCATTTTTTTCTCTTGATTTCACGCCAAATAAAAGAGGAGAGCTCATCTTCAATTTTATTTTCCATCAAGTAAGGTGAGCTATGGTTTGATATTCTACATGTTTTGTGTTTCTACTCTATGATACAATTGGACTGTTGTTCGCCAACACCAAATTCAGACGATGCTGACCGTGAGGAAATCATAATCTCATTCGTGAGCCGCTTGGAAACTGAGATGGAGTTGCAGGTACAAATTGGATGATTCCTAAATTATAGGGTTAAGAACTGAATGACATTGAAGGGTGGACTTAGGGGAATCTACATTTTGTTTTAGACTAGTCTATGCATTCACTGACCAAGATGTTAATTGGACAATCTGAAAAATAGATATTTCAACTTTAACAAGGATACAGTTCTGCTATTTGCTGGTGATCCGGTTCAACCAACTGTTGCAAAATGGATAGAGACCCGACCCGACTACCCGAACACAAATAATCGGGTATTTATCCGGAAATTTTTTTTATCCGGGTCGGGTACCCGGCCCGTCATTTTCCGGGTCAGGCCCGGGTCAAAAAATATGATTTTTTCGGGTACCCGGTTCCTATTTTTTAATTTTTTATTTTATTAGATTACTTAATATTTTTACTTTAGAACTATATTTAAATCTCTAAATTCATTCTATATTTGTATTATATGCTTTCATGTTTTAAATTTTTCAACAAAAAAATATTAATTTGTGAATATGTAAGATTCGATATGAAACAAACAACAAGGTTTCTCTATTGCATTTATGCATTAGTGTGTTTCTTTAAAAAATATGAGATTAAAAAAAATCACGACCGAGATTAATATTTTTAATGTTTTTCTTATGGTTATAAACTTCAAATCATTATTATTTTTTTGTTTGGATCATGTGTTATAAACTTTTAAGATTTTTTTTTTAATTTTAAAATAAAAAAATTATAAAAAAAAATAAGAACCGGGTACCCGGTACCCCATTTTCCGGGTACCCGGGTTTAACGGGTACCCGATTACCGGGTACCCGGTATTTACGGGTCGGGACACGGGCCGACAAATCTAATACCCGAAGGTCCGGGTACCCGGTTTTTCGGGTACCCGAAAACCCGGGTACCCGGATTTGAACACCCCTAGTAATAGCTAACTGAAGATTCAAGAGTCAAACCCCTCTTTGTTCGAGTCTTGCAGAATCTCACCCTTTCCTCTTTGTTCGAGTCTTGCAGAATCTCATTCTCACCCTCTCCTCTTTGTTTGAGTCTTGCAGAATCTCACCCTCTCTTCTTTGTTCCAGTCTTGCAGAATCTCACCCTCTCCTCTTTGTTTGAGTCTTGCAGAATCTCATTCTCATTCTCTCATCTTTGTTCGAGTCTTGCAGAATCTCACCCTCTCCTCTTTGTTCGAATCTTGCAGAATCTCATTCTCACCCTCTCCTCTTTGTTCGAGTCTTACAGAATTTCACCCTCTCCTCTTTGTTCGAGTCTTGCAGAATCTCACCCTCTTTTTTTGGTATAGAAACCGAAAGATCCTCCTCATCTTCAACCTTGTACAGCAGCGCACGTCCATACAGATAGTTTGAAACCCTAGTATGTAATGACAGTATTTTATTAATAATTAAGTTAATGACAAAAAGGTTAAATATTTTAAACCTTGATTTCAAGGGCACGGCTGAAGAGATGGGCAGCTGGGGTGAAATTGTGCTCTCTAAAACCGTCAACAGCGTTTCTCCCGATTAGGGCCGTAATTGAATAGAGTCGAACTGTTCGTATAACGCTTGTTTATTTATGTTCGATTAATAAACAAACGACATGCATGAATAAAGATGTGTATGTTCACGAACAAGCTCGTTTATAGGCTCATTTATAAGCTTGTTATATGCTCGTTTATAAGCTCGTTTATAGGATAAAAATGCTTGTGGATTATCTAAATACTACCTTTTGTTGTTGCTAAAGATGTTATATAAGTTCATGTTGAAATGTAATTTTTATTTTGTTGCTTTTGTTTTATTTATTTATTTATTTATTATTAATTTAGTTAACATTTCTGAACATATTTAAACGAACACGTTTGCAAATAAATAAACACGTTCGCGATCACTTAAATGAACATGTTCGCGAATACTTTTTCTTTGAACAATTACTACCTAGGGGAAGAGAAATTTGCTCCTAATGGGTCTATAACCCACAACATGGGGAAGGGGAATGTCTCAACTGAGAGCTTTTAACCACTTGCTCTAGAGATTGTTGACGCGAACACTTAAACGAAAACGTTCGCGGACACCTAAACGAACACATTTGTGAACATTAAACAAACGTACACGAACACATTCAAAAATAAATAAACGAACACAAATACAATATTAAAAATTTAAACGAATATGAACTGAACATGAAGACCTTAAAAAATAAACAAACGAACATGAACATAATTTTATTCGTTCAAGCTCGGTTCATTTACACTCCTTGTGATGAACAATCGAAGCACTTCCAGAGGTTGGCTCCGTCATCGTCACTCCTTTTGCTTTAGTATTCACCCAAAAACACAAAAGGGAAAATGGATAACAAGTCTTAGGCTTCTCTTGAGCTAAATCGCGGTTTGATAGGTAAAAGACCGAAACCTTAAACGAGAAGCTCTAAATGAGGAAAGTGGAGGAAGGGTGCTGTCGTAATTGTAAGAAAAAGGCTTCTTTTTGGTAAAATTATTATCAGTGTTAAGGAGATTGTGATTTTGATTTCGAAATTCTGATTTAATGAAAGCAAAAATGGCTTCCAAACAATTGTCTGAGGAACATAACAATCTTTCAAACAAAACAATTAATCACATTACTAATCCAAGTATAACACTTAAAACATTGATAAGCATTTTGTGAAGAGTATATAGGATTGAATGGGACAAGAGTATTCACGAAACGGTTCTCATTCTCGCCGAGATGAATTACCCAACAAGCTGTTTGATGAAGGTGAGCTTTGTCCACTAGACCAATGATCTTGGACTGATATTGGAGATCTGTTTTTTACTCCATCTAACGCTGTAGTTAAACTTTCTCCATCCCTTTGCTTCACAATCACCACTCTCCTGCTTCCTACATCAGACTTCTCCTTTGACTTACTAAAAGATTTCTCACTTTCATCGCCCGAGGATGGACAGGAGGAAGCCGCTGTTGGTGATTCAATGCACATGCCCGGAACCCAAGCACTGAGCCTGATGTGTTCTAGCTCTTCTGCAACTTCGGTCATGGTGGGCCTCATGTCCCGATGAGAAGCAAGGCATCTAAATGCTAGCTCAGCCACATTATGAATTGATGAAAGTGTCCAAGCATCTCTATGTGGATCGAGGTATGGATCGATTATCTCGTCCACGCAGCCTCTTCCTATCCTATCATTAGCAAGTGCAGCTAAGTTTACCTCACTATGAGCACGCGAGAAGTCGACCACTTTCAATGCAGTTATTATCTCCACAAGAACAACCCCAAAACTGTATACGTCACTTTTATCCGAAAGATGGAAGTACTGGTGGTATTGTGGATCAAGATATCCAGGAGTTCCTTGAGGGGCAGTAGAGATATGGGATGATTCCGTCATCCCAAGCCTGGAAAGACCAAAATCAGCTACCTTGGATCTGTAGTTGTAGTCCAAGAGGATATTGCTAGACTTTATATCTCGGTGGAAAATAGGCGGATTCACAGAGTGAAGATAGGAAATAGCGTTGGCAGTTTCAGCAGCTATGGTGAGCCTTACAGTCCATGGAAGTCCTTGACCCCTCTCTCTTTGTAGATGCTGGGATAAGGTTCCATTAGGCATAAACTCATACACCAGGATAGGTTCACCATCCTCTATGCAGCAACCTAGGAGGCGGACAAGATTTGGGTGACTGACGGAGGAGAGGAGCTTAATTTCATTCATTACTTGGTCAATACTATCAGGATCTCTATACCTGAACCTTTTTATGGCAACCCAGTCATCGTTCTGGAGTTTTCCTGCATAAACTGTACCATAGGCTCCAGTCCCCAGTCTTTGTTTATCACTGAAACCATTAGTAGCTCTTTCAATATCTCTATAGGCATAGCAAGGAACACTCGAGTTGCCTGCAGCTTCTGATAGAAGGCGCTTTGCACTGATATGTTTGTTGATGGAATTAGAACGACGTCGCAAATAGAAACATACAAGAGCCACAACTCCCATTAGCAAAGCTCCCCCAACAAGCCCTAACAATAAAACAGCATGGTTCCTCCGTTACTTAAAGAAGACAATACAGATACTATAAAAAGGATGATGAAAACAATACTCTACAACAACTATTTTGACTTGCTGCCCAATTACCTCCAACCAGAACACCGACTCTTGTAGTTCGCTCACACTTGCCAGAAATGTATCTTGAACCGTGGTGGCAATTAGACACTGAAAAATGTAGCATCCGGAAAAGAAAGAGGAGTCGGTGAATTTATTCAATTACAAAATTACAAGTTATAGAATTCAATACCATCAGAACAAAAGAAATTGCTTTCAAGACATTTCACATGCTGGTAGCAAATTCATATTCTACTCTAGTGACAATATAATTTGATTAAAATTTTAGCTTTGAATTTGTCAAGATCTTTCTCAACATAAATACATAGTCAAAAACTTTAGACGTTGAACTGATAAAATATGCAAATGTCAACCTTACAGAAAACAAGCAGATTTCCTTTCAGCAAAAACTGTTTGTATCATAATCATGGTCAGTGACGGAACCAGAGTTGGGGGTAAAACATAAATATTGAAAAGTGTGAGGGACAAATTCATAATCAATTCAAATTTATAAAAAAATTTATATAAAAGAAGGGTAGAGAATTTTTTTTTCTCCCAAAGATAACATGGGTCCGTCTCTGATCATGGTGGTTCTTAATAAATTTTACAGCAAGATTTAACCCTATATTTACAGCTAAAATATTACACAATTGATAGGAAGATCCTTCAAGCGAGTTGGTTTACCAAAGGAGATGTTAAATTTCAGCCATGCTTCTTAAATCATTAGCCAATACTATATCCAATTCTATCTGCAACATTTTAGTGCATTCTACTTTTATGCACGCCTTTACTTCCACAAGGGAGAAAAGTCAAATAAAAAACAGAGATGCAAAACAGTATCCTATTGCCAAGTCAACTGCGCTATGTTGTTTGTTGACATTGACCGTGCAGCTTCATTATTGCCTTTCTTGAAGAGAGTACCTTTATAAAAGATGCTTAGATTTATGGGTTGAGAAGAATGAAGGTGGGAAATCAGTTCAATTGAATGAGTTTCAGAGTCAAAATTAACAACTATTGTGGCTATATTCATGGCAAAATTGTTGATTAACAACTAGTGAAATTCAACCACTAAATAAGAAATGAACAAACAAAAATTACTTTGCAGCGGAACCCCCAATACCCCACTTTGAAGATGCAAACTCCTCATGTTTGTTCATATAGCACTAAAAAACATCAAACTGTACATGATTTCACTACAATCCTAGCAGTTGTACATTCATGGTCCATATTTTTTCAATCTAAAATCCAAGTCAAACAAATTCATCCAAACCAGTCATAAAAATGAGGGAAATAAACAAAATAAAAAGAGAATCTTTGACTGGGAAGAGTTGACATACCTCTCCGGCAACCACCGCCTTGTTTGAATCCATCTCCTTCAAACCCTTCCTTGCAAAGGCACCTACACCCCACCGTATCGTTACCATTCTTAACATCCGTAGTATTAGCATTGGGATCGCAGTTACAGTCTTTAACCCACCATTCCAAGTTACCTCGTTCCAAATCCAAAGAAACCACCGAGTTCCTTGTAGAGTCAACTACAATGGAAGTTGAGGAAAACAAGAAACGGCACTGCGTGTTAATAACTTCCTCAAAGCTCAACAGCCGACCGCCGCCACCGCCGCCGGTAAAACAGCTTATGTTATCACTCCTAGCAACGCAAGGGTTAACTCTAAATGATCTCTCTAAGAACATGGGCCTTATTTCACAAGGAGACGGTAAGGGCTTCGAACAGTTTTGGAGCAGAAGACTGTTATCCACGGAAAGCGCGTAGTTTCCACCGAAGAGAACGGAGAGTGAAGCAAGCGGTCGTTGGCATTTGGCGGGAAGGTCGATGATGATGTTCTTCGAAGTTATGTTGAGGACATGGAATTCTCCAATTCGGACCCCGGTCGCGGTACAGTTGAGTTGGATGGGGCAACCCGGCGAGAATCCGAATGGAAAGGGTAGGTGTGTGGAGAAATTACTGGTGACGCAGGAGCCTTGGCACTTGTTGTTCTCCGAGTTAACTGAGTTTGCTAGGAAGATAACAAAAAGAAATGCTATGGGTATCATTTTCGATTCTCAAAGAACAGAACAGAGCAACATCAGCTTCCTGTAAAACAAGAAGGCGAGCCAAACAGAGGTTTCAATAAGAGAAACGGAGTAAAAGTGAAATATGTAATTGAAGGAAAAGACAGAGACAGAGGAGTAATTGAGGGGAGTTAAAGCAGAGCAATTGATGGCGTTGGGAAGCCCATCTAATCTCAATAAATGCCAATACAAAGAAAGGTCAATGCATTGTAATTTCGGGAAATTTCTTCTATTTTTAAGAAAATTTTGAATGAGGTTTAGTTGGGAATATTTATCATCTTACCTCTAAACTCTTCTTCTTCTTCTTCTTCTTCTTCTTCTTCTTCTTCCTCCTCAATGGCTGCAACAATCGACTCTTCTTTATTTCAACAACTGAGCTCCAAATGCAAAAACTGAACCACTACAAATTCTGGGCTTTTGGTTTTCATTTCAAATCAAACATAAAAAACGACGAGGTTTTCGAAGAAAATTCAAAGTTTTTAAAGGCAAAGAGTAGTTGAACTCCATTGACATTGACAAGTAGGAGAATAGTATATTTTAGGAGAAAAAATAACTGTTCTGCCCCTCGAATTCGTGAAACGATTTGACGGAAATGTCCTCGGCGAAGTGGGTTAAATTACGGAGATAGACCATACCAGATTATTATTATATTGTGGGTCAGCACCGCACTCAATAAAAAAACGGGTTTTTGAGTTTTGACTAACGACAGATTTGTTTATTTTTAATCAAATGTGTGAATGACTCTACATCATTAGACTAATCAATTTAAATACAATTTTATATTAACCAATATGATGTAAATATATAAATATTCAAGTGGTCCATGTATCCAAAATTTTAGTAATTTTTTTTGTTACCCTTTCTGTTTTCAGGGCTTCACCTTGACTAATTCGAATCGACTCGCATCACACATATAATTTTGGTAGGTGAATCTCACGGCGAAGATTTTTTTTGTATACACAGGCCTCGAACTCGAAACCTGCTTAAGCGGAACTAAGCTGCTTACCACTTGGACCAACTCGTTGGTGAAAATTCGAGTAAATTGATACTTTAACGCTAGAATTTGTTTCACCAACATATATCTTTAGTTAATATTTTCGGTAAATAAATAAGACACATATCGGTGAATTAATGTAGACTAGAGTAATTATTTGATGCACTGTTAGTAAAAAGTTTTTTTCACAAGCAGACTTATAAAGTTATTGTGTATCCTTTTAGGGCCCTAAACTATAACTATAAATTTCAAACCTTAATGTAGACTAAGCGCTTGTGAGAATTTTTTCACCACTAGTTAATAGAATAATAATCCAATTAAATTGTAGAAAAACGAGTTACATTTTAAAGATTATTATTAATTACATTTTCTAATGGAATTTAAAAAAATTTACAAGTAATAAGAATGATGACAAATGTTCTTCGATACATATTTAAAAATCTAAAAAGTAAATTCATTGAGAGATGAGAAATTATATCATGGCGGTAGAAATAAAAAGTTTCCACAAGCGTCTTAATTTTAGTGTTTAGAAATTTAGTTTATGGTTAAAAGATTCAGGGTTTAGGTTTAAAAGTTTAGAATTTAAGGGTTGCAGTTAGAATTTAAGGTTTGCAGTTAGAATTTAGAATTTAATGTTAGAATTTAGAATTTATAGGTTAAACCTAAATCCCTAATAATATTATTCTAAACTTGAACCCTAACATCCAAACCCTAAATTCTGACCATAAACTATAAGCTTCAAACCATAAACAAGATCCTTTAGCCCTAAAAGTAAAACACTTGTGAAAACTTTTTTATTTTCATCGTCAGTGCATGGAATATTTTCTCTAAGAATTTAAGGGGATCTAAATTAGGGATGTACACGGGTCAGGTTTTTGGCCCACCCGGACCGACCCGAAAAAATTACCCTAAATCCACACCCGACTCGACATGATCCGAACATATTCTTTAAAAAACTTGACCCGACCCGACACAAAATAAATATACTAAATCCGACCCGACCTATATAAAATAAATTAAATTTAGGGACCTAATTGTAAAAAAAATATTTTTAAGGGACTTAATTGTAAAAAATAATCTAAAGGACTAAATTATAAATAAAAATTCAATTTTAAGGACTTAATTATAAAAATTATATAAAGAGGGGTATTATTATAAACATCCCTAAAAAATTTAGGGAAAAATTATACTATTAGTCCCGGGTCGAGTCGAATATTTTCCACCCTAAAACCGAACCCTACCCGACCCGAGTTTACCCTTAACAAAAACTCGATCCGAATCCAATTTTTTCATTAAAAAACCCGACCGAATTAGGCCAGATCGGATCGGGTCGGAACCCGTCAAATTCGAGTAAAATTTCCATCCCTAATCTAAATAGTTTAATACGCCTTTCATAAAAAAACTAAATAATTGAATATATTTGTTGTTGTTTTAACCGAATTTTTTTAATTTCTGTTAGATAGTATACCTAAAAATAATACATATTTTAAATATATTTTTAACATCTAAAAAGTTTTCAATGTTTTGTTGCCCTGATTAATTAAACGTTTGATGCCTATTCAAAGGTGTCAGGTTTAGTCTTTGAATGAAAAATGTTTAAAAGTCTTTCTTAATTTAAAATCTAATTCGAGTCAATATAATTAAATAAAATATAATTAATATAAAATTTATTCAAAAATAAAAGATTTAATAAAACAAAAATATTACAATTAAGGTATTCTTCATAATATCATCTTTAAAATTCGAATTTAGATTCTTTTACATGTGTCCTATCACATTATATTCAATATTTATCGGTGAATTAATAAAGGTAAAGTACACAAATGGTCACTAAATAAAACAAAATTGATTTTTTGACAACAGAAACTTTAAAAGTTACAAAATGGCCATTAAACTTGTTGAACTGTCACAAAATGGTCACATTAAGGACCATTCTATAATAGTTTGATCAGTTTTAATAATCATTTTGTAATAAACTGATAAAGCCCAATGACCATTTTTCAACAATTTGATAAGTTTGATGATCATTTGTAATTTTCAAAACTTAAATGGCCAAAAAAAACTTTGAATATATAAGTTTGACATCTATACTTTTAGGGATTTGAGGACTAATATCAGATAAGGTCGTTGTGGAAGAAAAATAAAATAATCATTTGTAATAAACTGATAAAGCCCAGTGACCATTTTTAACAATTTAATAAGTTTGATGATCATTTGTAATTTTTAAAATATAAATGGCCAAAAAAACCTTGAATATATAAGTTTGACATCTATATTTTTAGGGATTTGAGGACTAATATCAGATAAGGTCTTTGTGGAAGAAAAATAAAATAATCATTTGGTTCCATATGATAATATTTAATGATCGAAAAGATCATAGGCAATGGAAAAGTAGATGTAGTCAAAATTGTATTGAAGACACTATGTGGGTCTGTTCACGGAGACTCCGATAAACATGTGGTTCATGGAAATGCGAAATATGACTCATTTACTCCACTAGGGTAAATGTGAGACTATTGTAGTTTTGTGCCCTAAGTGAAGTAATTTATGTAATTACTAAATCATTTGGATTGAAATGAAATAAATAAAATTTCTATATGTTATTTATCGACTATTTTATTTGGTACATTGTCCTCAAACTTGATATTGCATGTAAAGCGATAAGCAAATATTGGCTCATTGATTACCTATTGTTTAACTGAATATAAGTTCTATTATAATGTTGATTATAATATGGAAGACTATAACCCCCTTGACCTGGCCTAGACGCCCGACCGAACCGAGTGAGTTACATTAGGTTTGCCGAAGTAAACCGAAAAGAATTAACTTGAAATACATCCATTTTTTCTTATCTTGTCTAGACACAAATTATTAACCTATGATGTACATGATAGCAACATTTTGGTGTTTTTGGGCAGAACATCATGGTGGTTTTGGTTGCTGGTGATTTAATGCATTGAGATGCATTAATCCCCTGTTCTTGTGTGGTATAAACAGAAGAGAATGGATCAAAAGCAATCGGTGAAGTTCCAGGAGCTTTGGAAGCTTGATTACGCTTCAGCAAAGCAAGTGAGGCGATGTTGGTGAGTGAATTTGGTTTTAAAGCCTTTCAAAGACTTGAAAGCAAGGATTGAGGGTTTAGTTTGAGTTTGAAACACTAATCTAAGCCCGAAAGTAAGTTTGAGATGTTTCGCTCTTGTTGAGTGTGTACAAGTTCTATAGTTTACCCCCTATTTAACCCATATTTCTGCTGCATTCAAGCATAATTCATTGCACTTAGGATATATTTCATTCATACATCACAATTATATCAAACAGCACAATTTCTACTGAAATTGGTTGCTTTTGCAGGTAGCTGCTGTAACAGATGGAAGGCAGTGGAGAAGCAGAGCTGGAACTGGACCGCAGACGAGGAGGATGATGCTGCCATGGCCGCTGCCGTGGCAGCCAAGGACGATAGCGATAGTGACGAGAAGAAGTGAAGTGGGCCTCGAAAGAAAGAGAAAATTAAGCCGGTCTGTCGTGGAGCACCCTTATATTTTTCCAAGCCCTAGATCAGAATGAAGGCTAAGCCCAAAGTTCAAGGAAGAAACTCCAAGCAAGAAGGAAGGACGAATTAAAGATATATGCTCTGAAGATTTAGTCTTTAATAGAGTTGTACTTTAGTTTAAACTTGTATTCTTGTCATATTAGAAAACTTGAACCCAAGGCTTATATAAAGGCATGTAATTCGACCTAGAGGAGGATATCATCCTACTTTCTAGCCTTCTTCCCAAAAACCCTAGCCGTTTTCCCTTCCTCAACATGTTCTAAACTTCCCCTAGGGCTAAGGGTTGGTTCTGTAAAGTAGTTGCAAGGATTGCATTTGTTTTAGGATTTTTTGAGTTCAATAAAATAAACTTCAAGTTTGCTTATTCTGGTTTTCAACATCTTTCAAGAGTATCGGGAGAGCATTGTGAGATTACTCATTTACTTAATATCGGGAGAGTTAAGTATACGAAAGGAATAAGTACGGGTTCTCCAGTTTATGGTTGAACTATCTCAGACCTAGGGATAGGACGAGGTTAAGTGGCTAAGGAAGAATTCAACAATATCGGTGTTCATCCTTCGATTCACGCCGGGAGGTATCATCAAAGACGTGTTCATCGACAGACTTGGACCTAGGGATAGGCCAAGGCACATCAGGGATTCTTGCCAAGCTTGAAGTACTGAGTTGTGTGATTGCTGCCGCGACAACAACAGACCGCTGCCGCAGCAGGTGCTACCGCGACAGGCGCTACGACAGAACAGAGAAGTCTTAGACATTGCAAACACCTGCACTACGGAGCAGATCAATACCGGCCCATTCCTTACTCTGAATATTTTCATCCTTTATTTTCAATCTTCTTTATTATCTCGTGACAAACAATTAAACTATTTCTTTTCCCTCTCGTGTAGAAATTCAAGGTTAAAGCTATTAGCCCAGTCCCTGTGGAGACGATATCCGATACTTACGTATCACTTTACTACTTGCGTCGTGTACACTTGCACTACATTGCGATAGACACTTTTACACGCAACAACTCTTGTTTCTCGGTTTTTATCCCATTGATTTATATGATCATGCTCATGTTTTGAAGATAGATATAAACCTACAATTTGATGCATGCTTTGAGAAATGATTTGATGGCTTATATGATCCCATGAGATAGAAATATGATTTTGGAGAGATAGAACTTATTGAGAAAATGCTATGCTTTAATTACGCTTTTGAAATGGGATGAGAATGGTTTATGTTGATGCGTTGGAAAATAATACGTAAATGATGTTTAAAAGTGTATATTGGCATGAGATGAGATTACTTTTACCAGATATAATTGGTCGACCAATAGGATGAGAAGTGCACTATAATATACAAAATTCGTACGTGCTCTTTGGTTCGGGCAATGGGGTAGTGCCATCCCGTTCCAAAGTGAGAGTGTGGTGATGAGAGATTCCACCGCAATAGGTCTTGATGATGTGAGATCCCATCAAGTTTTGTGGCGATGAGAGATACCGCCATGAGAGTTCGGTGATGTGAGATTCCATCGAGGTAGGACTTGACGATGTGAGATTCCGTCAAGCTATCCGCATATCCGAGTAATGTTGCTAATATGCCAATATATGAGATTCACATGTACCTTGATGATAAATGTTTTATTGATTTTAGTTTTGCATATATGAATATGATTTGAGGAATGCTTTATGAGAAACAAGCATGAATGGCTTTGCTTTGAGACTTTGCATTTTAGTTAATGCATGAGATAGATGGTACATGTGGTTTTAAATTATGTGGTTTTTGCTTTGAAAATCATTTCAAGCATGCAATAGACTAGGCATGATGAGATAATGTTTTCTAATTGAGAAATGGTTTTAAAATGCATTGTTGTTGTTGGTTTGTTTTGAGCATCCCTCACTAGGCATTATTGCTTACACTCTCTTTTCCCAGCAATGCAAAGAAATAACATCTTTTGGGCATCAAAGAAGCAAGAAGGAACAAAAGGAGTGAGACTTAGCTCAAGTATGGTTTTATGCTTACTTACTAGTAATAATTGGCAATGGGGAGGATGCCTTTATGTTTTGGGAGAGTGTGTTTTGAAACTCCTTGTTTTCTGGCAAGTTTGTGATGCCCTTGATGACTTCTAAATGGCCTTTACTTGTTGGGTTTTTGCTTTGTCTTGCAGTTTGGCTCTTGAATGGTCTTTTTGCATAGGTAGCATGCCTATAGATTTCCTTAATGCATATTGCCATGCTATGATGTTGAGATTACCATATATGGTTGAGGTTTGATGTTTGATTAAGTTGTATGTATGTTGGAATGACTATGAGTGCATTAAAGTGTGGAAAATCAACAAAAAATGTCATTATAGGCTAAGATCTTTCGGTACAGCCTGAATTGGCCTTGGGGTTTCGAAACAGAGGCAAGTGTTTTGATACGGGCTCCTTCAGGTTGGCTACTGGAATCTCGTGTTCTGAAACACCATAGAGGGTGTTCCGAAACGAGCCCAAGCTTCGAAACGTTTGAACCTGTTTCGAAACGGGGTGTTCCGATGTAGAGCAATTTGTACCGAAACACCCAACTGTTAAGTTGGTTATTGGAATATTTTAAAGTTATGTTTCTTTATGTTTTAGTCCATGGATGTGGTGGATGCAATTAAATGAGCTTGGATGATTGTTTTGAGCTGAGATTTGATAGAGAGGCATGTAATGCGACTAATTGAAGGTTGGTAATCTAAAATTGGAAGAAGCTCTTGTAAATTATTAAAATTATGAAGTAGTCCCTAAAATGTGTTTGAATGCAATTGACTCACAAACGTTGCTTGATTGAGTTGCAAATTGTTACACTATGAAGTTTATCACTTAGGATAATGTTGATCATCTAGACAAGATAAAATGAAAAAATAGGGTTGTTTATTGGGGTAAACTTCTCGGTTTACCTCAATATTCACCGTGTGACCCGTTCGATTCGGTCATTCGTCTAGATCGGGTCGAGGGGGTTACACTGGTTTTTGAATAGTTTAAGTGCATGGTTTCTAAAGGGCATGATGTTCAAATGATGATTTGAAGTAATTGAAATAAGTTCCAATGTGGTTTATGAAAATGGTTTTAAATGCATTGTTGGTGTTTTGTTTTTGAGCACTCCTCACTTAGCCTTGTGTGCTTACGCTCTCCTTGTCCATCCATGCAGAGAATTAGAGCTTCGAAGGTAGCGAGAAGCAAGGGATCAAGAAAGACTTCACTACTAGAAAGTATGTTTTGGTATAGACTATGAGTAATATGAGCAATGGGTGATCCGTTTTGTTTTTGGGAGATATGTGTAAACTCCCTGTTTGGGCAAGTTTATATTGCTGTTTTGGACTTGTAAATGGCCTATGGTATTTGGTTTATGCTTTGCTATGGTTTTATGAAGCATGCATATAGATTTTCTTTTGAAGCATGATGATATCAAATGATGTTGGATATGCCATGTTTGATTGAGGATCAATCCTTGAATATGTTGTGTATCCTTAGAAGCATGTATATATGGTTTGTTTAGCTAAATTGTTTGTTAAACTAGCAAAAATGGGCATTTCAGGCCCAGCCGTATCTGTATGCGACTACCTGTATCGATACAGTAAAACCATTTCAGGCATGGCGTATTGATACGGTGAGTACCGTATCGATAAAGTCTTAGTGTAATTAGTTGGGCAAATGAGTACGCGAGGGCGTATCAATACTTTGAGCTACTAGAATTTCGGATGTAGAAACCGTACCGATACGATGCCAAGTTTATCGATACAGTGGCATGTAATTTAGTTATTTGGAATCTTTTTGAAGTTTTGTTTCTTATGTTTTAGTCCCTGAATGTTGTGGATGCAATTAAATGAGCTTAGATGTTCGATTCGAGTTGAGGTTTGACTGTGGCATGAAATATGAGTAATTAAAGGATGGTAACTTGAAATTGAATGAAGTTCCTATAATTTGCTAAAATTACAAATTGGTCCCTAATCTATGTTTGTAATAAAGTAAATGCCTAAATCATTGATTCGTTGAATTGAGCTTTCTTCAGCTATGCGTTCTATTCACATATGATAATATTGGGCATCTTGATAAGATAAAAAGAAAAAATATAATAGGGTCATTTATTGAGGTAAACCTTCTCGATTTACTTCAATATTCCTCGTGTGATACGTTCGGTTTAGTCTCACGTCTAGGCTGGGTCGAGGGGTTACATTTGTTGGTATCAGAGCCAAGTTTGCGATAATTGGGAGATAAGTGTGATTGGTTGGTATTGTTGTTATTTGTTTAAACTAAATTTGTAATAATATAAGATGTTGATATTGGCTGAATGCCGATGATTGTTATGCACGGTGATTGTTACATACATGATGATTGTGAATTGAATCATGTTGGTTGTTGTGCATGGTGTTTGCAAGTGTTTGGAATATGTATGTTGATTGCTTTATGCCATGTTGGGGTAAAATTTGGGATCCTTATTCCCTTATTACTATAGTTTAAAGGTTTTGATATGAATTGGAAGTCTTGGATCCTTTCTTGAAGCTGGCCTGATTATTTTGTTTTGGTTTATTAGCATGCCTTAGTCATAATAACACAATGAGATCGAGGAGAGAGTTGCGATCTGGTACAATTACAGCTGCCATAAGGCAGGGAAATCAGGAGAATGAGATACCTCCTAGAGGGAATTCACCTCCTCCACCTGATCCACTTGAGGGTGAGGAGCGAGTACAACCTGAGCAAGCTGGGCCAGTGTTGGGTGATTTGAAACTAAGCAAGTTACCTTGAAACTTGCTATTGTTGCTGGAGCTTTCCATGCTTTTTTTGTTGGAGTGCAAGTGCAAGCACCACCTGCTTGGCAAACGGGGTTGCCGTTAGAACGTTTGCAGAGTTTGGGCAGTGTTGAGTATCGTGGATTGTCGCTCGAGGCATCTGAGGCTTGGATGGCCAGTACGATACAGATTTTGGAACATATAGAGTGCAATGATGCACCTAGCTGGGATATGTTGTCTCGTTGTTGCAAGGCGATGCTTACAATTGGGGGACGACTGTAACTACTGTTGAGCTCGATGGTCACAACTGAGATGCTTTCCAAGCATGGAGAAGAGTAAATTTTCGGGTGCTTTTGTAGAAGCTAAAAATGTGAGATTTGAACACAAAGATTTAGAGTGGTTCGGCTTTCTAACCCAAAGCTTACATCCACTACCTTAGCTTCCTACTAAGGATTTCAACCAAATTCACTAAGAATATCGTCCCTTTTTCTCGGATTAAGAGGAAACCATTACAACGATCAAGCTTTCTACCCAAAGCTTGATCAAGCTGTAACCCCCTCGACCCGGTCTAGTCGCTAGGCTGAATCGGGAGAGTCACACAGGGATAATCGGAGAAAAATCCAAGAATTTCCCTCCGATTAACAACCCTAGATTAAGATTTATCTTTTCTAAATGCAATTTAATGGTCCTATGGTGTTAAGGGTTACAACAGAAGAACAACGACTCAATCAGACATCAACCGGATGTCCAATTGGAGCCAAACAGTCACGAAGGACCATTTTGCAAAATCACGAAGGACTAATAGTTTATTAGTCTTGGTTTCGAAACGGAAACCTCCAGAGACAAAATGTACCAAAACGGCACCACCCCGTTCCGATATGGGTGCCCCAAATGCCTGGTCGTTCCGAAACCATACCAGGTGTTTCGAAACGCCTGGGCACAGATTGACCCGAAAATGTATTTTAGCATCCCCAAACATCCCCAAACTTACCTCGAAAGAGCACAAACCACAAAGCAACATATTGAGAAAACATTCTAGAGGCAAGACACCCTAAGAACAAGTTTCAAACATGCATACACACAAGCATGGATATCAAACTTAAAAGCTCAAAAGAACAGTTTAGCTCAAAACACCAACAAGCCAAAACACAAGGCATTTAACTAAAAGCCAAAGCAAGCCTCAACATAGCATGATTTCAACATTTAAAGCATGTAGCAACATGATCAAACACATGAGAGTTTACAACCACCTACCAAACCACAAAAGCAAGTATCCCCATTGCTAAATTATTATTACAACTTAAAATCCATACTTGATCTTAAGCTACGATCACCAGAGCCTTTCCCTCGCCTTCATTTGCTTCCCGGATCGCTAACAATCTACATTGTTGGAAAGGAGCGCGTAAGCATAAAAGCTTAGCGAGTGGTGCTCAAAACCACAACAACAACAATATAGTTTTAGTAAAAACCATTTAAGAGTTGAAAATAAAACCACAAGCATGAATTCCACCAACATGATTATCAACATACTTACATATGCTTGACATCTTACATCAAGCAATGCAACAACATATAACTACAAGGCATGACTCTCTACATCTACCATGATAACATTCAACCTTCCAACACACGAGTATTATGACAATTATGGTTACATTACTCGGATACACGGATTGGATTCGATGGCATCTCACATCACTGAATCTATAGGAACAACAAGACTCACGATGGCATCTTACATCACCGTGGTCTAATAATAAAGCTTCCGGTGGCATCTTACATCACCGTACTCCTCTCTAATGACATCTTACATCACTAGGGCCACACGCGAATTTTACAAGTGCACTCTAATCCTATGGTCAACCAATTATACCTGGTAAGACTCTCATATTTGCCAATACTCAACATCATATAAACCAACATAACAATACAACACTCAATAATCAAATACACGCATTCATCCCATATCAACAACGCATAACAAGAGTAAAATATAAAATTTCGGAAAAGTAAAACGTAAACATTTAAATACTTACTCTCGACCTTAGGTTGGCCTTTCAAGCTCAACCTAAACTCTCAAAAACATTTCCACTCACCAGTAACACACCACACTAGTCGAACTCTCTCTTAAGCTTCAATGACTTCCGGTAACACGTCCGAAATCCCCAAACTCGATTCCGCTGATTCAAACCAGACCAAAGAAGAAGATTAATACACTTTCCAATCACAAAAACCCAATATTATCAATATAGCAAATATCCCACAACACATATTCCCGATTCAAGCCCGGAAGTAGACAAAACCCATCTTCAACGAAAATCCAGCTATTACTAAAACAAATCATCATCTAAAGCATACCCGAATGCTTCAAAACCATCAAAATACATCCACAAACCCTTTAGGAACCATTTCCAACCATAAACAACCCAAAACCCATATTTCCCTAACTCAAATTTTTACCCATTCATTCCATTTCGGGATTTTAGGTTTATCACACCATTTAAACACTTATGAACCCCTAAAACTTAGGTTATAACCTAACCAAAACGTCATTTACCAAAAGCTTGCTTAAACCCTTCAAAACCCCATTTTACCCAAAATGAGGAATCTCGAGAAATCTTCAAAACTTAGGAGTTTTTTACCTCTTAAAATCAAGTTATTTACCTCTTAAAATCCTTCAAGATGGTGAAGATTGGTGGGAAAAGGATGATGGATAGACTTAGGAGTTTTTGACGTGAAATGGAAATGGAAAGGGGAGAAGAAAGGGGATATCCTCTTTTTTTTTTGAAATATAATATTTTACTTCCCTTTTATCTTAAAAACCTTTTTTTAACAAAAATCCATTATTTTGCTTTATTATTATCACTATCTATTTCTTAAAAATCCAATTTAGTTTAAAACTCATTTATGAAACCATTTTCATTTAAAGTCAACCCAAACGCCAAAACTCGATTTACAAACCTTGCCCGGGTCTCGGTCTGAACTCACAGACCCTAAACCCGGGGCGTTACAGCTCTCCCCCACTTAAGGAATTCTGTCCTTGAAATTTACCTGATGGAAAAAGGTACGGAAACTGCTCTTCCATGTCTGCTTTTCTCTCCCAAGTGGCTTCTTCCACACCCTGATGTCTCCACAAGACCTTCACAAACTCTATGGTCCTACCCCGAAGTACCTTGCTATCGGTAGCTAGAATCTCGACTGATTCTTCATTATACGATAAATCCGGGTTCAATTCAATCTCTTCCACTCGAATAACATGAGACAGATCTGATCTATACTTTCGGAGCATCGAAACATGGAACACATCATAAATCTTCTCAAGCTCGGATGACAATCTCAACCTATATGCAACAAGACCAATCCTCTCAACTACCTCGTAAGGACCAATGAATCTCAGACTTAACTTTCAATTTCTACCAAACCTCATTACCTTTTTCCACAGGGAAACCTCCAAGAACACTTTCTCGCCAATAGAATACTCAATCTCCTTTCTCTTCAAGTCTGCATACGATTTCTGTCTGATTGAAGCTGCCTTCAAGCGATCACAAATCAGTTTTGCCTTCTCGGTAGTGCTCTTAAGCAAGTCTGTCATAGGTATAAGCTTTTGTTCGGCTTCGGCTCAACAAACAAGTGTTCTACATCTCCTACCATACAGAGCTTCGTACGGTGCCATATGAATACTAGCCTGATAACTATTATTGTACGCAAACTCTACTAGCGGTAGGTGCTTCTCCCATGAACCTTGAAAGTCGATGATGCAACACCTCAACATGTCCTCTAAGACCTGAATTACTTTCTCCGGCTGACCATCTGACTGTGGGTGATACGAAGTACTGAAGTTAAACCAAGTCCCCAAGGCACGATGCAAACACTCCCAAAATGTAGCTGTAAATCTCAGATCTCGGTCTAACACAATAGAATTTTGTACACCATGTAGTCTCACAATCTCACTGATATACAACCTGGCCAACTTGTCTAAGGTGTAAGTAGTATGAACATGTATGAAATGGGCACACTTAGT
The DNA here is from genome assembly GCA_030270665.1 of Hibiscus trionum. NCBI lineage: Eukaryota > Viridiplantae > Streptophyta > Magnoliopsida > Malvales > Malvaceae > Hibiscus > Hibiscus trionum. The sequence goes on from BSYR01000004.1 coordinate 2,820,034, forward strand.
GAATCTGTCAACTATCACCCATACTGAATTCTTCTTCGAAGGAGTTAACGGTAAAACTGACACAAAATCCATAGTGATCCGTTCCCACTTCCATTCCGGAATCTTCAACGGCTGTAACAAACCTGAAGGTAACTGATGCTCGGCCTTAACGCGTTGGCAAACCATACGCTTACTCACAAACTCGGCCACATCTTTCTTCAACCCAATACAGAAGTATTCATCTTTCAACCCATGATACATCTTCGTAGTACCCGGATGCATAACAAAAGGACTGTTATGAGCTTCGTTCAAAATAGTACGTCTCAACTAGACATCTTCTGGAACAACTAATCTATTCTTGAAACATAAGATCCCATTCTCACCAAATCAGAAATCTGTGGGTTTACCCTCGGCTATATCTTACACGTGAGGTGCCAAAGATCTATCTTGCAACTGTTTCTCTCGGATTAACTAAACTAACGAAGGTTTAACCTGTAGCTCGACTATCAAACCACCATCTTCAGGCATACTCAATCTAGCAAACATAGCTCACAACTCAACTGCCACCTTCCTACTCAAAGCATCAGCCACTACATTTGCTTTACCCAGATGGTACTCTATTGTGAGGTCATAGTCTTTAAGAAGCTCTAACCACCTACGCTGTCTAAGGTTCAACTCTTTCTGAGTAATCAAATATTTCAAACTCTTGTGGTCGGTGTAGACTGTGCATTTCTCACCATAAAAGTGGTGTCTCCAAATCTTCAAGGCAAAGACTACAACCGCTAACTCTATATCATGGGTGGGGTAATTCTTCTCGTGAACCTTCAAATGTCTCAAGGCATAAGCTACAAATCTTCCTTCTTGCATAAGCACACAACCTAAACCTACATATGTACGCATCACTGTAGATTACGAACTCTTTCCCTGGTTCAGGCTGAATCAAGATAGGAGCTTCTGTCAATGCTTTCTTCAACTTCTCAAATGCTTGCTGCCTTGCATCTATCCACTCAGACAGAACATATTTCTGTAATAGTTTAGTCAAAGGTGCAGCAATCTTAGAGAACCCCTCAACAAACCTTCGATAATATCCGCCTAAACCTAGAAAACTACGGATTTCGGTCACTGACTTCGGTTGTTTCCAACTCACTATTGCTTCTATCTTCTTGGGATCCACACTAATCCTATCGGCTGAGATCACATGACCTAGAAAGACTACTTCCCTAATCCAAAACTCACATTTGCTCAACTTGGCATACAACTAATTTTCAAGCAAAGTCTGTAGCACTAATCGCAAATGCTCATCATGTCCCGCCTCGGTTTTGGAGTACACTAAAATGTCATCTATGAACACTACAACAAACCTGTCCAAAAACTCATGAAACACTATGTTCATCATGTCCATAAATGCAGCTGGGGCATTAGTAGACCCAAAAAGCATTACCAAAAACTCGTAGTACCCATATCATGTACGGAAAGCTGTCTTCGGTATGTCCACATCTTTTACCTTCAACTGATAGTACCCCGATCTCAAATCAATCTTCGAAAACACTGAAGCACCTCTCAATTGATCAAGAAAATCATCATCCGTGGCAAGGGATATTTGTTCTTCACTGTTACCTTGTTAAATTGTCTATAATCTATGCGCATCCTCATACTGCCATCTTTCTTCTTCACAAACAAGACCGGAGCACCCCAAGGTGAAATACTAGGTCTAATAAAACCTCTATCTGACAGTTCCTGAAGCCGTGTCTTCAGCTTTTTCAACTCTTTTAGTGCCATTCTATACGGAGCAATCGATACGGGAGCAGAATCTGAATACGTATCAATAGCAAACTCAACATCTCTATCTGGAGGCAAACCAGACAATTCTTCTGGGAAAACATTCGGGAAGTCACAAACTGTCCTGATATCTTGCGGTCTAACTTCACTCATATTCGAATTCATCACATAGGCTAAGTAAGCTTAACAACCCGAATCCATCATCCTCTGAGCCTCTAAATCTGAAACAACATTGGAAAAGAACTTAATGTTCTCGCCAACTACCACTACCTCGTAGTCATCAGAAAGCCTCAAAGAAACTCTTTTAGTCTCAAAATCTATCCTAGCTTTATGCTCCACAAGCCAATCCATACCCAGAATTTCTTCGAAACCATAAAACGATAGTTCCATCATGTCAACTGGAAACACGTGACCCTGAACCATCAAAGGATATCTCCGAAACACTTTTTTAACTACAACTGTCTCACCCAAAGAACTCGTAACATTCATACCTATATCTAACAACTCAAAAGGAAAACCTAAAGATCTTGCACGCTTACCCAAAACGTATGAATGTGCCGAGCCAGAATTAATCAACGAATGCAAGGATAAGGATTGTAACACAAAATTACATGTGATCACATTCGTGTCATTCCCAGCCTCACGTTGTGCATAAACTCTAGCCGATCCACCTCCCTCGGGCTGTACCGCGACAACATGAGCCACATTCCTCTAACCATCATTCCTCGGCTGGAAGTTACCTCGGCCGCGCCCACGACCTCTTTGATACTCAACAGCTCTAGCTAGTGCATGGCCATCCCTAGCCGGATGAGGACACTCACACCTCAAATGTGCCTGATATCCACAGTTCCAACAAGCATGAAAGGTACCCCAACACTCCCCGAAATGGTTCCTCCCACATCTAGCACACTCGGGCAATGGGGGTAGTGCCATTCCGATCCAAAGTGAGAATCCGATGATGAGAGATACCGTCGGGGTAGGTCTTGGTGAAACACCCAAGCTTTGTGGCGAAGAGAGATACCGCCATAAGAGTCTGGTGATGTGAGATTCCAACGGGGTGGGACTTGGCTTTATGTCAAGCTATTCCACATATCCGAGTAAAGATATAATATGAAATACCAATATATGAGATTCTATTTGATTCACATGTACCAATGTTGAAATGATTTTATGCTATGAGAAATGCATATGAGATTTTGAGATTTATGAAATGCTTTTGAATGTTAAGCATGTATGGCTTTGCCATGAGATTTGCATTGGTTGAATGCATGAAATAGATGGTACATGTGGTTTTCAAATGGAGATTTGCTTTGAAATGGCTTTCAAGCATGAGATAGAAATAACATGCTGTAGAAATTGGTTTTGAGAAAGAGATTTAAAAGCTTGCATTGTTGTGTTGGTGTATTTAGAGCATGCCTCACTAAGCTTTCGTGCTTACGCTCTCTTTTACCAACAATGCAGATAATTGAGACACTTTGGGCAGCAAGGAGGCTTAAGAAGATCCAAGGAATAGTAAAGCTCAAGTATGATGATGTTTTGCTTTTACTTTAGTAATGATATTTGGCAATGGGAACTTGTGGTTTGCTTTGGGAGATGTATTTTGGACTCCCTGTGGTTGATGCAAGTTTCGTATGGTTTTTATGGTTCGTAAGAGGCCTTTATTTTGGTTTTGGTGCTTATTTTTGCTATATGTTGTGATTATGGTTTGTGTCTTAAGCATGCTACATCTTTTTCTTTGCTATGCTTGAGTTAATCAACTAAATGTTTGTAACCCCCTTAACCCGGCCTAGACGATTGACCCGAATTAAGAAAGTCACACGGGGAAAACCAAAGTCAACCCGAAAGTCAACCTTGATTAACGACCCTTTTTTTTTTCTTTTTAGTCTTATCTAGATGCACATTACACCTATGTGTGATCATACAAACAACATACTCAAAGATCACAAACATCAGAGGTCAAACAGGGACCCAATTGAACAAATTACAACTTTAGGGACCAAATTGTAATTTCTGATAAATATAAGGACTTAACCAAATTTGAAGTTACCATCTTGAAATTAAATAGGTTTCATGCTTCTCTGAGAAATTTCAGCTCAAAAGGACTTCCCAAACTCATACAATTGCACAAACAAGTTTCAGGACCAAAACGCAAACAATTCAAAACACATAACCGCCAATGTCAGCCCCCAACGGTCAACCGTTCCGAAACGGGGGACAGCCCGTTCCGAAACGCGGGGCCGTTCCGAAACAGGCATAGCCCGTTTCAAAACGGGGGTCTGGCAGAGGCTTACTCGTTCCGAAACGGCCCTCCCCGTTTCGGACGCCTGGGTTCATGCAAGGCACCCGTTCCGAAACGCGGGGCACCCAGTTCCGAAACGCCTGCACCAGATTGCTCCAAAATTCAACTTTAATCATGCAATTACACAACCAAACATGCTCCAAACATCACCAAACTTTACCAGCATGCAAGTAAGCATATAAACAACATACTAGCATCATCAATTCATCCAATTAACATCATATACAAAAAGCCCCAATTCTATAGGCATGCTTCCTACACAAGCTAGCTATTCAACACCAAAATTCCAAAACAAGCATATAAGGTTTCAATTCAAAGACCAGCAACCACATCAATATTTAACAAACTTAGGGAGCCTCAAACACCTCCCAAAACACATACGTTGGTCCCCCATTGCCAAATCATACAAAAGCTAAAATGTTTAACAAAACCTTCCATACATTGAGCTTCACTTGAACTAGATTGCTTGACCCTTCTTGCTGCCCTCAAGGTACTTTAATGCTCTGCATTATTGAATTTAGAAAACGAAGAGAGCGTAAGCAAAAGCTTAGTGAGGCATGCTCATTAAAAACAATTCAATAATGCAATTAAAACCATTTATAAATCATGCTTAAAATCAACCTTTGCACATGCTCAAAGCACACTTTAAAACAAGCAATCTCATGCTTCATATTATATATCAAAACAAGCATCTCATGCTTCTTACATACTTAACATGTCATATTGGCTCAAGTGACAACTTCCATTTCATAAAACAAGTTCAACAACTTCCCAAGGACTTTTAAACACCTTGGCCCCAAGGACTTTTAAACACCTTGGCCTATGGACTTTTAAACACCATAGAAAGTAACACATCAAGGACTTTTAAACACCTTGATCCCAAGGACTTTTAAACACCTTGGCCATGGACTTTTAAACACCATGAATTGAATCTCATCAAGGACTTTTAAACACCTTGATCCCAAGGACTTTTAAACACCTTGGCCTATGGACTTTTAAACACCATAGAAAGGATCACCTAAGGACTTTTAAACACCTTAGTGTCCGCAACATGAACCATCCAAGGACTTTTAACCACCTTGATGTTCATAAGTAACAAGGCTCACTCAAGGACTTTTAACCACCTTAGTGACCTTAACATTTTCAAAACATCACTTGCCAATATACATCATTTTCATCATTTACAACACTGTTTTAAAGCATAAAACCAAGCCATATTCATCATGCATTTCAAAGCATTAAACCACATCATTTCAATGTATAAAAGCAAGGCACTCCTACCTAGAGCTACCTTCAACATATGGCTTACAACAACAGCAAAAACCATGCTAAAACATGCTTCCAAAACAGTATGTAAAACATGCAAATCATCATTTTGCAATACATCAAAATCATGGCCACCACTAGAGAGAAAATCCGAAAACTTACACTCGAGCTTAGCAAAGTTGTTTAGACTTAGACTAAGCTCCCAAGACATTGGTTTCAAAGCCGAAAACCCAATTTCACTCACCGATTCCACTTCGCCTCTTGCCGAAGCACGAAATCAAGCTTCCGGATCAACCAAACTTGGATCCAAAGATGCCTCCCCTGTTTCAACACATCAAAGCAGTAAATTAATGCATCACCATGCATCAATTACTTCAATGAAAGCACCTAAACTCGCTGCTCTCATCCAACCTCCATTTTCGGCCACCAAACACAACCGAAAATGCATCAAAACCACTTCTAAACAAAGCCCAGCCATAACCCAGCAAAACCTAACATCCATCATCACCATTTAACATCTAAAAACAACCTACAACCATCCTTATACCTCCAGCAACATCAGATCACCAAGATCACCTCAAAAACCACCTTAAAACACAAGCTAAACTTAGGAAACTCAACCCATCCGGGATTGCATTGATCAAAACTCATTTCCTTATCAATTTAGAGTTCATTTAACATCAAAAACACCTCTTAAAACCCAGATTACTCAGATCTAACGAAAATCAAGTGAAAACATCAAAATCTTGCATAATTAGCCAAGATCCACAAATCTACTTGAAAACCTTTAATTAAACATAATTTTAGGATTGAAAACTTTAGGAATTTCATTAAAGAACTTAAAGTTCAGAGGAGAAATCGTTCATACCTCCAAACTTGTGATTCTCCACTTTTTGGAATGAAAACCATGTTGAAACTTGTAGCAATTGAGTAGGTTTTGATGACACAATGATTTGCTATCAATTGTGAATTGAAAGGATGATTTTAGATGAAGAAATCAGATCAAAATCTCTGGAAAAAGAAATGTTTGGTTGGAGAGAAAATGAGAGAAGAAAATAGGAAGTTAGGAAAGAAAATAGTAAAAATGAGTTTCCCTCCTTTTATGAAACCTTTAAAATCAGAATTTAGGATTAAAATATCTTAGAAAAATCTGGAGAATTCACTTTTGGGCAAATAGCTCCTTAAAGATTCAAAGTTTCAATCCTTTTTAAAACAGCCACCAAATTTGCGAAAATTACATTTTGGTCACTAGCCAAAATGTCAACCTTCCAAACCTCATTTTCCAAAATTGTTTTCACAGTTCATCTAATTATATTAAAAGATGATTTTAGAACATTTTTCCATATTTTTAATGCAACCCGAACTAGGCTTTCCTAATTTAACCTCTTTAGATTCGAACAGGACTTTGACCAAACCGGTCAACGCCCAAAACTTCTAAGCCCAAAACCGGGGCGTTACAACTCTCCCCCCCTTAAGAAATTTCGTCCTCGAAATTTACCTGAAGGAAAGAGATAAGGAAACTGCTTCAGCATGTCTTCCTTTCGCTCCCACGTGGCTTCCTCAACACCTCGATGCTTCCACAGCACCTTCACCAACTCAATGGTCTTGCCACGAAGAACCTTGCTATCTGAATCCAGAACCTTCACCGGTTCCTCATCATAGGTCAAATCCGGATTCAAAACCACATCCTCAACAGGCATCACATGTGAAGGATCAGATCTATACTTCCGGAGCATAGAAACATGGAACACATCATGAATCTTCTCCAACTCCTGAGGTAACCTCAACCGATACGCAACAGGACCCACACGCTCAACCACCTCATACGGTCCAATGTATCTAGGGCTCAGCTTACCCTTCCGGCCAAACCTCATCACCTTCTTCCAAGGCGAAACCTTCAAGAACACACGGTCACCCACCGCATACTCTATCTCCTTACGCTTCAAATCCGCGTAAGACTTCTGCCGATCAGAGGCAGCCTTCAACCGCTCACAGATGAGCTTCACCTTCTCGGTGGTCCCTTTCAGCAAAGCAGGCATAGAAACCAACTTTTGACCAGTTTCAGCCCAACAAAGAGGAGTCCTACACTTCCTCCCGTACAGAGCCTCATAAGGTGCCATCTGTATACTCGCCTGATAACTATTGTTATAAGCGAACTCAACCAAAGGCAGATGCTTCTCCCAAGAACCTTGGAACTCGATCACACAGCATCTCAACATATCCTCCAAAATCTGAATAACTCGCTCAGACTGACCATCCGACTGAGGATGATAGGATGTACTGAAATGCAACCTTGTACCCAAAGCTTGATGCAAACACTGCCAAAAACGCGATGTGAACCTCGGATCCCTATCCGACACAATCGACTTAGGCACACCATGCAACCTCACAACCTCAGCAATGTACAACTCTGCCAGCTTATCCAAAGAAAACGTAGTATGCACAGGCAAGAAATGCGCACACTTCGTCAGGCGATCCACAATCACCCAAATCGAATTCTTCTTTGATGGAGACAAAGGTAAACCAGATACAAAATCCATGGTAACCCTCTCCCACTTCCATTCAGGGATTTTCAACGGTTGCAACAACCCAGAAGGAAACTGATGCTCAGCCTTAACTCGCTGACACACCAAACACTTGCTCACAAACTCTGCAACATCCTTCTTCAAACCAACCCAATAGTACTCATCACGAAGATCACGATACATCTTAGTACTACCAGGGTGCATAGCAAAAGGACTACTATGACCTTCAGTCAGAATAGCACGCCTCAACTCAGCATCAGCAGGCACTACTATTCGACTCCCAAAACACAGCACACCATCATTATTGAAACAGAAATCCGAAGGTCTACCTTCCGCGATATCCTGAACATGAGACACCAAGGAATCATCCAACAACTGCTTATCCTTGATCAACTGAACCAAAGATGGCTTCACTTGCAACTCAGCCACAAGACCACCATCTCGCGATATGCTCAAGCTAGCAAACATCGCCCTCAGCTCAACAGCTACCTTCCTACTCAAGGCATCCGCAACAACATTGGCCTTTCCAGGATGGTACTCAATCGTCAGATCATAATCCTTGAGCAACTCCAACCAACGCCGCTGCCTAAGATTCAACTCCTTCTGAGACATCAAATACCTCAAACTCTTGTGATCCGTGTACACAGTACACTTCTCACCATACAGATAATGTCTCCAGATCTTCAGAGCAAAAACCACTGCAGCCAGCTCAATATCATGCGTAGGATAATTGCGCTCATGCACTTTCAACTGTCGCGATGCATAAGCCACAACCTTACCCTCTTGCATTAGCACACACCCCAAACCAACATAGGATGCATCACTGTAAACCACAAACTCTTTCCCTGATTCAGGCTGAATCAAGATAGGAGCTTGCGTCAAAGCCAACTTCAGCTTCTCAAAAGCTTGCTGCCTCGCTTCTGTCCACTCATACTTAACATCCTTTTGCAACAACTTCGTCAAAGGAGCAGCAATCTTGGAAAAACCATCCACAAACCTCCGGTAGTATCCCGCCAAACCAAGGAAACTACGGACCTCATGAACAGACTTAGGAACCTTCCAGCTCATCACCGCCTCAATCTTCTGAGGATCAACACGAATCCCCTCAGCTGAGACAACATGCCCAAGAAACACCACCTCCCTAAGCCAGAACTCACACTTACTCAACTTAGCATAAAGCTGATTTTCCAACAAAGCTTGCAAAACAATCCTCAGATGCTCTTCATGTTCCTCCTCAGTACGCGAGTACACGAGGATATCATCAATGAACACCACAACGAACTTGTCCAGGTATTCATGAAAAACACGATTCATCATGTCCATGAAAGCAGCAGGAGCATTTGTCAACCCAAACGGCATCACAAGGAACTCATAATGCCCATACCTTGTCCTGAAAGCTGTCTTAGGCACATCCACATCTTTCACCTTCAACTGATAATACCCTGACCTCAAGTCAATCTTAGAGAACACAGCTGCTCCCCGAAATTGATCAAAGAGATCATCAATCCTCGGCAAAGGATACCGATTCTTGATAGTCAACTTGTTCAGCTGACGGTAATCAATGCACATTCTCATAGTGCCATCCTTCTTCTTCACAAACAAGACAGGAGCACCCCAAGGCGATACACTCGGCCGGATAAAACCACGATCAAGCAGCTCTTGCAACTGCGTCTTCAGCTCCTTCAGCTCCTTAGGTGCCATTCTATATGGAGTAATGGACACAGGAGTTGTATTCTCATACAGCTCAATTCCAAACTCCACCTCGCGGTTAGGAGGTAAACCAGGCAACTCCTCAGGAAAAACACCAGGAAACTCCTTTACAACCCTGATATCTTGCACCCTCAACTCCTTTGAGCTAGGATTCATCACAAAAGCTAGATAAGCTTCGCAACCCTGCCTCAGCATCCTACTCGCCTCCAAAGAAGACACAACATTGGCAAGAAACTTCACATTCTCACCAACCACCACAACTTCATAATCATCAGCAAGCTTAAGCGAAACACGCTTATTCTCACAATCCACAACAGCACGATGCTCAGCAAGCCAATCCATACCAAGGATCACATCAAAACCATAAAAGGGCAACTCCATAAGATCAACAAGAAAGACATGCTCTTGAACAACCAAAGGGCACCTTCTATACAACTTTCGAGTCACAACAGTCTCACCAAAAGAACTAGTGACCCGAACACCAACATCCAAAGACTCAACAGGCAAACCAAGCAATTCAGCATGCTCACGAAGAATATATGAATGCGTAGATCCAGAATCAATCAAAGAAAGCAATGACAAGGACTGCAAAGTAAAGGTACCTGCAATCACATCCGCATCATTCCTGCCCTCTCTCTGAGCATACACCCTCGCTTGGCCTCCACCTTCTGGCTGAATAGCTACAACATGAGCTACCCCTCGGCCACCTTCCTCTCTCCTCTGGAAATTACCACGGCCGCGCCCACGACCTCTCTGCACTGCTGCAACAACAGGAGCACGCTCTTGGCCACCAGCCAACCTCGGACAATCTCGCCTTATGTGGTCTGCAGAACCACAATTCCAGCATCCATTTCCACCAGCATTACCAGCTGCCACAGCAGGGGCTTGTGCTACTCTCTCAGCACGAGGACAGTCACGCTTCAAGTGACCACGTGAACCACAGATCCAACAAGCACTAGGATCAGCTCTAGCATAACCTCCTCTAGCAGGTGCACCGCCACCTCTCTTGGCTGAGGACTGATACTTCTGATCGCGTCCCCTCTTGTTCCGTCCACCTCCGGAACTATACTCAGCTGGTCTCTTTCCAGCACTTGCTCCAGCACCTCTAGCAGACAAACTCAGGTTCATCTCAATGTCCTTGGATCGACTCACCAACACATCAAAATCCTCATACTCAGCAGCCAACATGTATGTCTTTACATCCGTCACAAGACCGTAACGAAACCTCTCACACCTCGCCCGCTCATCGGGTATCAGCTCCGGTGCATACTGACTGAGCCGTACAAACTGTACCTCGTACTCAGCTACACTCATGCTCCCTTGAGTAAGAGACATGAATTCCCGCTTTTTCTCATCCAGATATCTCACTCCCAGATATCTTCTCTTAAACACATTCTGAAAGAATGTCCAGGTAACATCAGCTTCAGCCATTCCAACTATGGTGGTCGTCCACCATGTATAAGCATCGTCCTGCAGCAAGGACACAACACAGCCCAGCTTTTGCACATCCGTGCAACTCATCTGACCCAAGATACGCTTGGTACTCTCAAGCCAAGCCTCAGAACTCTCAGCTGACAAACCTCTAAACTCAGTCCCTCCAAGACTGCGCAGACGCTCCAAAGGCAATCTGACTCCAGCATCTCCCTGATGCCCAGCTCCCTGAGCTCCAGCTACTGCTGCTCGAAAAGCACCCGCAATAGCTTGTACCAAAGCAGACATATCAGGCATCGCTTGCCCCTGACCAACCTCTGGTCCAGCAGCTCCAGCATCAGCCGCTGCTTCAGCTCCACCTCCCTCAGCTCCACCACCACCAGGTGGAGGAGGTAGAACCGCACTCTCCTCATTCTCGTTCTCATTAGGAGCCGTAGCTCTCACGTTACTCCTTAACTCTCTACGTGGTGCCATACTTTTACCATGCAACAACAATGCAAAATAAAACAAGTCAGGCCCAGCAAGGTAAGCAATCCAAGTATTCAAGCTCCATTTCAATCAAAATCAATTTCATTTCATTAGCTTTTGTTTGGCAATGGGTACCCTCAGCATGCAACATCACAACATACAACGCAGTTGCATCAACATCTCAAGCCACTGAACATGCTTTCAAACAACAAGCATTCATAGCATACATACTTCAATCATGCATACAAACATCCCCAATTACTCGCAAACTCAGCTCTGATACCACCAAATGTAACCCCCTTAACCCGGCCTAGACGATTGACCCGAATTAAGAAAGTCACACGGGGAAAACCAAAGTCAACCCGAAAGTCAACCTTGATTAACGACCCTTTTTTTTTCTTTTTAGTCTTATCTAGATGCACATTACACCTATGTGTGATCATACAAACAACATACTCAAAGATCACAAACATCAGAGGTCAAACAGGGACCCAATTGAACAAATTACAACTTTAGGGACCAAATTGTAATTTCTGATAAATATAAGGACTTAACCAAATTTGAAGTTACCATCTTGAAATTAAATAGGTTTCATGCTTCTCTGAGAAATTTCAGCTCAAAAGGACTTCCCAAACTCATACAATTGCACAAACAAGTTTCAGGACCAAAACGCAAACAATTCAAAACACATAACCGCCAATGTCAGCCCCCAACGGTCAACCGTTCCGAAACGGGGGACAGCCCGTTCCGAAACGCGGGGCCGTTCCGAAACAGGCATAGCCCGTTTCGAAACGGGGGTCTGGCAGAGGCTTACTCGTTCCGAAACGGCCCTCCCCGTTTCGGACGCCTGGGTTCATGCAAGACACCCGTTCCGAAACGCGGGGCACCCAGTTCCGAAACGCCTGCACCAGATTGCTCCAAAATTCAACTTTAATCATGCAATTACACAACCAAACATGCTCCAAACATCACCAAACTTTACCAGCATGCAAGTAAGCATATAAACAACATACTAGCATCATCAATTCATCCAATTAACATCATATACAAAAAGCCCCAATTCTATAGGCATGCTTCCTACACAAGCTAGCTATTCAACACCAAAATTCCAAAACAAGCATATAAGGTTTCAATTCAAAGACCAGCAACCACATCAATATTTAACAAACTTAGGGAGCCTCAAACACCTCCCAAAACATATACGTTGGTCCCCCATTGCCAAATCATACAAAAGCTAAAATGTTTAACAAAACCTTCCATACATTGAGCTTCACTTGAACTAGATTGCTTGACCCTTCTTGCTGCCCTCAAGGTACTTTAATGCTCTGCATTATTGAATTCAGAAAACGAAGAGAGCGTAAGCAAAAGCTTAGTGAGGCATGCTCATTAAAAACAATTCAATAATGCAATTAAAACCATTTATAAATCATGCTTAAAATCAACCTTTGCACATGCTCAAAGCACACTTTAAAACAAGCAATCTCATGCTTCATATTATATATCAAAACAAGCATCTCATGCTTCTTACATACTTAACATGTCATATTGGCTCAAGTGACAACTTCCATTTCATAAAACAAGTTCAACAACTTCCCAAGGACTTTTAAACACCTTGGCCCCAAGGACTTTTAAACACCTTGGCCTATGGACTTTTAAACACCATAGAAAGTAACACATCAAGGACTTTTAAACACCTTGATCCCAAGGACTTTTAAACACCTTGGCCATGGACTTTTAAACACCATGAATTGAATCTCATCAAGGACTTTTAAACACCTTGATCCCAAGGACTTTTAAACACCTTGGCCTATGGACTTTTAAACACCATAGAAAGGATCACCTAAGGACTTTTAAACACCTTAGTGTCCGCAACATGAACCATCCAAGGACTTTTAACCACCTTGATGTTCATAAGTAACAAGGCTCACTCAAGGACTTTTAACCACCTTAGTGACCTTAACATTTTCAAAACATCACTTGCCAATATACATCATTTTCATCATTTACAACACTGTTTTAAAGCATAAAACCAAGCCATATTCATCATGCATTTCAAAGCATTAAACCACATCATTTCAATGTATAAAAGCAAGGCACTCCTACCTAGAGCTACCTTCAACATATGGCTTACAACAACAGCAAAAACCATGCTAAAACATGCTTCCAAAACAGTATGTAAAACATGCAAATCATCATTTTGCAATACATCAAAATCATGGCCACCACTAGAGAGAAAATCCGAAAACTTACACTCGAGCTTAGCAAAGTTGTTTAGACTTAGACTAAGCTCCCAAGACATTGGTTTCAAAGCCGAAAACCCAATTTCACTCACCGATTCCACTTCGCCTCTTGCCGAAGCACGAAATCAAGCTTCCGGATCAACCAAACTTGGATCCAAAGATGCCTCCCCTGTTTCAACACATCAAAGCAGTAAATTAATGCATCACCATGCATCAATTACTTCAATGAAAGCACCTAAACTCGCTGCTCTCATCCAACCTCCATTTTCGGCCACCAAACACAACCGAAAATGCATCAAAACCACTTCTAAACAAAGCCCAGCCATAACCCAGCAAAACCTAACATCCATCATCACCATTTAACATCTAAAAACAACCTACAACCATCCTTATACCTCCAGCAACATCAGATCACCAAGATCACCTCAAAAACCACCTTAAAACACAAGCTAAACTTAGGAAACTCAACCCATCCGGGATTGCATTGATCAAAACTCATTTCCTTATCAATTTAGAGTTCATTTAACATCAAAAACACCTCTTAAAACCCAGATTACTCAGATCTAACGAAAATCAAGTGAAAACATCAAAATCTTGCATAATTAGCCAAGATCCACAAATCTACTTGAAAACCTTTAATTAAACATAATTTTAGGATTGAAAACTTTAGGAATTTCATTAAAGAACTTAAAGTTCAGAGGAGAAATCGTTCATACCTCCAAACTTGTGATTCTCCACTTTTTGGAATGAAAACCATGTTGAAACTTGTAGCAATTGAGTAGGTTTTGATGACACAATGATTTGCTATCAATTGTGAATTGAAAGGATGATTTTAGATGAAGAAATCAGATCAAAATCTCTGGAAAAAGAAATGTTTGGTTGGAGAGAAAATGAGAGAAGAAAATAGGAAGTTAGGAAAGAAAATAGTAAAAATGAGTTTCCCTCCTTTTATGAAACCTTTAAAATCAGAATTTAGGATTAAAATATCTTAGAAAAATCTGGAGAATTCACTTTTGGGCAAATAGCTCCTTAAAGATTCAAAGTTTCAATCCTTTTTAAAACAGCCACCAAATTTGCGAAAATTACATTTTGGTCACTAGCCAAAATGTCAACCTTCCAAACCTCATTTTCCAAAATTGTTTTCACAGTTCATCTAATTATATTAAAAGATGATTTTAGAACATTTTTCCATATTTTTAATGCAACCCGAACTAGGCTTTCCTAATTTAACCTCTTTAGATTCGAACAGGACTTTGACCAAACCGGTCAACGCCCAAAACTTCTAAGCCCAAAACCGGGGCGTTACAATGTTGCTATGCGTTTGGAATTGCATGTTTAAATGATTGAGTGGGTGCCATAAGCATGTAATTATGATTTGGGGATGCTTTGTTGAAGTTTGAAATGATTCCAAGACTGAAATTGGGATAGTTCTGGTATGCGTATCGATACACGGGCTTGCGTATCGATACACATAAGCCAAATTTGTGCTTTTCTGCACAAGTGTTTCGGTACGATTGAGAAGTGTTTCGATACGGGCTTGAAGAGCGTACCGATATGCGGGGAAGCGTATCAATACACTTTCTATGAATTTGGTCACTGCCATCCCGTGTATCGATACAGTTCCAGGCGTACCGATACGTGACCATTAATTCTGTTAATGGCATCTTTATATGTTTGAAATTGTTGCATTTTAGTCCCTGATTTTCAAGTAGGCAATTGGATGTGTTTGGTTAGTAGGTTTATGATGAAAATTTACAGAGAAGCATGAAACATGACTAATTGAGTAATTGTAAACTTAAAATCAGAGAAGTCCTTTTAATTCTCAGAAATTACATTTTGGTCCCTAAATGTCTAGATTGTTCAATTAAACCCCTAATCGAGATCCGATCGCTGTGCCGTTTCTTCCCACGCTCTTTGGTGATCACAAAGGACTAATGTTGTATCTAGAAAAGAAAAAAGAAAAAAAGGGTCATCAATCAGAGTCGTCTTTAACGAGTTGGCTTCGGTTTTCCCCGTGTAATCACCTCAGTTCGGGTCAATCGTCTGGAATGGGCTAAGGTGGTTACACTTGTTGATCACTCTCCATCACACCTAAACAAAAAAATCAAGTAAATTTTGGTATCCAAATTGCTTTGGATCCATAGACGTTAGTTGCACAAAGTTTAGTCCCCTTAGGAATCCATTTTTCAATTTTATCCTTTTTAGTTGAAGTACTTAGTCCTTTTGGGATCCAAATACTTCTAAAATCTTTTCCATTCAAAATTCTAGGGGCCCTAGATTGTCTTACATAAAAATTTGATTTTTCAGCATGATTTTTCTTTTCAAGCTCTTTGGAAATCAAATCTTTTTCTTTCTTAAGATCATCAATCTCCTTTTGATGATCTTTTTCAATCGTTTGAAACAAATTTTGTAAGTTTAAAACTTTAAGCTCAAAATCTTTGATTTTTGCTTCAAACTCAAAACTGGTTTTAGAAAGAAAATCATTTTCGGTTTTTATCTTTGAAATCAATTTCTTATTTTTTGAAAATAAAGCCTTGAATTCAAAAACCAATTCATCATAGGATTCTTGTAACTCATCAAAAGAATATGAATTGGAACTAGATGAGTTAGAAGTCACCTCCCCCTCATTGAGGGCCATGAAGCATAGGTGGGCTACCTCATCATCGGTGGAGTCTTCATCACTCAATGTCGCCACGTATGCTTTCTTTGAAGATGATCCTTTATTGTTGGACTTGTGGGAATCCTTCATCTTCTTCTTCGATTCATGTTTTGATTTATCCATCTCACACTTCATGAAACCGGGTGAATTTCTTGAAGAGATAGTCCATCTCTTCATCTTTGCTTTCCTCGTCACTTAGTTCTACAGGATGGCATGTGGAGGATTTGAGAGCAACGACACTCGTGTTGATGCCTAGCTCCATGATCTCCTTCTTCCCAATTTTTCTTATCTCTTCCTTCTTCTTCTCTTCTTCTTTGTCTTTTTTCATGATTAGGTGAGTGAGAATCGACACCATGAGTTCATCAAGCTTCAAGGTCTTGAGATTTTTGGCTTCGATGATGGCGGTCTTTTTCGAGTCCCATGACTCGGGAAGGGAGTAGATAAGCTTTCAGACAAGCTTTTCTTCCGGAATGACTTCTCCATAGCCTTTTAGTCCATTGGTGATGGTGGAGAATTGATGGAGCATCTTCTCAATGTCTTCTTCCGAATCCATCTTGAAGTTCTCATACTCGTGGTTGAAGAGGCCCATCTTGGTCTCCTTTACTTCGTTAGTTCCCTCATATGTGACTTCAAGCTTGTCCTATACTTCTTTGACACTCTCACAAGAAGACATCTTCTCATAGATGTTGAGGCTAAGTGTACAAAAGATGAAGTGCAAAGCCTTGCAAATTAGTTCCATCTTCTTGCTGTCGTCGACACTCCATTCCGCCTTGCTTCTTTGTGGTACGAACGGACCATCCTCAATAATGTCCCAAAGCTTGTAGTCTTTGGATTTGACAAAGAACATCATTCTTGTCTTTCAATAAGCATATTTGGTCCCATCAAAGAAGGGTGACTTGTCGATGGATTGCGCCATTGAAGCGGTTGTTTGAAATATTGTTCGAGCTTGCCGGATCACCTCAAGAGGATGTTAATCCTCTTTAATTGAGCCAAGCTCTGATATCAATTATTGAGCTCGATGGTCATAACCGAGATACTTGCCAAGTGCAGAGAAGAGTGATTTTTAGGTGTTTTTGTGGAAGCTAAAAATGTAAGATTTGAACATAATTATTTAGAGTGGTTCGACTTTCTAACCCAAAGCCTACATCCACTACCTTAGCTTCCTACTAATGATTTCAACAAAATTCACTAAGAATTCTGTCCCCTTTCCTCGGATTAAGAGGAAACTGTTACAATGATCAAGCTTTCTACCCAAAGCTTGATCAAGCACTCTATTACAAGAGAAATTCAAAGGAAACTAGAAATCCCTCTAATAGGTGTATGTTTGCAATTCTAAGCACTCACCCAAAACCTACACACTTGTGCAAATTTGACAATGTTTAGCTCATAAGTGTTGTCTATACAAGAAATGAACAATTAAGCTCTAAAGACAATCTTTCATCATATTGTTGTTGACAATTGAAGCATTAACCATCTCTTGATGCTTGGAGGTCCCTTTTATAATATTAATTGAGTTTGTAGCCGTTGAGGACCATTGGGGTTGAATTTGAGCCGTTGGAGCCTTTATTTTCCACCATAAACGTAGTTCTACAGCTTGGAGTATCGATACCCTTGAATTCGTATCGATACGGTCTTGATGAGGAAATAGCCGTTGATCACTTCAAGCTGGTGCGTATCGATACGCTTGGGTAGCGTATCGGTACGGTCCTGCAATTTAAAAGATCATTGGGAAAATTACAGTTGGGGGTAGTTGGGCGTATCGGTACGCAATACAACCGTATTGATACGCGAACTAGCCATTGGGTATTTTAAAGCACGCCGTATCGATACGGAAAAGCGTATCGGTACGAGTTTTAGCTACTGGAAAATCACGGTAGTTAAAACCCTAAAGGGTATCGAAACAGTTCAATACAATATCGATACGGTTATACTAAAACATGGTTTTTACTACTTTAAATCATTCCAAAGCCTTGTAAAGCCCTTAAACACATTTTCAAGTTGTTTTTGACTAAAAACATATTTTTAAATTCTTTTCAATTTAGTCCAAATCAATTTTCAATTATTATATGAAAACAATTAGTTCTACAATCTCCCCCTTTTTTGATTTAATAAAATCAACTTGAAAAATTGTTTGGGATTCTCTCCCCCTTTTTATTTTAAAAATTTGAATATGAGATTAAAATTTGAATGAAATTAAAGCTCTCCCTTATTCTCTTGAAAAATCAATTTTTCAAAATATTTCTCCCCCTTTTTGTTATATCAAAAAGAATTTAAAAGAACATTAGGCTCAAAATAACTTAGGAGGTAAAAAGAAATTTGACACAATTAAATTTTGGTTTTAAAAATGGGCTCCCCCTTACTCTAAGCATCAAACAATGTTAGTTCAAGATATATGATAATCTAGTTGAAATAAAAAATAAATCAAATTTGACAAATAAAACAACTAGATTTTACCACACTTGAACTCAAGGGAGGATGTGAAGTCTTCCTTCTTCAAGTGTTCTTCCTTGTGTGCATGGATCTCCCACTCAAATTTGGACTTGTTGATCATTCTCCATCACACCTAAACAAGACAATCAAGTAATTTTTGGTATCCAAATTGGTTTGGATCCATAGACGTTAGTTGCACAAAGTTTAGTCCCCTTAGAAATCCATTTTTCAATTTCATCCTTTTTAGTTGAAGTACTTAGTCCTTTTGGGACCCAAATACTTCTAAAAACTTTTCCATTCAAAATTCTAGGGGCACTAGATTGTCTTACATAAAAATTTGATTTTCCAACATTATTTTTCTTTTCAAGCTCTTTGGAAATCAAATCTTTTTCTTTCTTAAGATCATCGATCTCCTTTTGATGATCTTTTTCAATCGTTTGAAGCAAATTTGTAAGTTTAAAATTTTAAGCTCAAAATCATTAATTTTTGCTTCAAAATCTAAATTGGTTTTAGAAAGCAAATCATTTTCGGTTTTTAACTTTGAAATCAATTTATTGTTTTTCAAAAATGAAGCCTTGAATTCAAAAACAAATTCATCATAAGCTTCTTGTAACTCATCAAAAGAATATGAATTTGAACTAGATGAGTTTGAAGTTACCTCCCCCTCATTGAGGGCCATGAAGCATAGGTGGGCTACCTCATCATCGGTGGAGTCTTCATCACTCCATGTCGCCACGTATGCTTTCTTTGAAGATGATCTTTTTTTGTTGGACTTGTGGGAATCCTTCATCTTCTTCTTTGATTCATGTTTGGATTTATCCATCTCGCTCTTCATGAACCAGGTGAATTTCTTGAAGAGATAGGCCATCTCTTCATCTTCGCTTTCCTCCTCACTTAGTTCTACATGATGGCATGTGGAGGATTTGAGAGCAACGACGCTCGTATTGATGCCTAGCTCCATGATCTCCTTCTTCCCCATTTTTTTTATCTCTTCCTTCTTTTTTGTCTTTTTTCATGATTTGGTGAGTGAGAAGTGACCCCATGAATTCATCAAGCTTCAAGGTCTTGAGATTTTTGGCTTCAATGATGGCGGTCTTTTTTGAGTCCTATGAATCGGGAAGGGAGTAGATAAGCTTTCGGAAAAGCTTTTCTACCAGAATGATTTCTCTATAGCCTTTTAGTCCATTGGTGATGGTGGAGAATCAATGGAACATCTTCTCAATGTCTTCTTTCGGATCCATCTTAAAGTTCTCATACTTGTGGTTGAAGAGGCCGATCTTGGTCTCCTTTACTTCGTTAGTTCACTCGTATGTGACTTAAAGCTTGTCCCATACTTCTTTGGCACTCTCACAAGAAGACATCTTCTCATAGATGTTGAGGCTAAGTGCACAAAAGATGAAGTGAAAACCCTTGCAATTTAGTTCCATCTTCTTGCGGTCATCGGCACTCCATTCTGCCTTGCTTCTTTATGGTACGAACATACCATCCTCAATAATGTCCCAAAGCTTGTAGTCTTTGGATATGACAAAGAACATCATTCTCGTCTTCCAATAAGCATAGTTGGTCCCATCGAAGAAGGGTGTCTTGTCGATGGATTGCACCATTGAACTAGTTGATTGAAATGTTGTTCGAGCTTGCCAGATCACCTTAATAGGATGTTAATCCTCTTCAATTGAGCCAAGCTTTGATACCAATTGTTGAGCTCGATGGTCATAACCGAGATGCTTGCCAAGTGCGAAGAAGAGTGATTTTTTCGGTGTTTTTGTGGAAGCTAAAAATGTAAGATTTGAACACAAAGATTTAGAGTGATTCGACTTTCTAACTCAAAGCCTACATCCACTACCTTAGCTTCCTACTAAGGATGTCAACCAAATTCACTAATAATTTTGTCCCCTTTTCTCGGATTAGGTGGAAACCGTTACAATGATCAAGCTTTCTACCCAAAGCTTGATCAAGCACTCTTTTACAAGAGAAATTCAAAGGAAACTAGAAATCCCTCTAATAGGTGTATGTTTGCAATTCTAAGCACTCACCCAAAACCTAAACACTTGAGCAAATTTGACAATGTTTAGCTCATAAGTGTTGTCTATACAAGAAATGAACAATTAAGCTCTAAAGACAATCTTTCATCATAATGTTGTTGACAATTGAAGCATTAACCATCTCTTGATGCTTAAAGGTCCCTTTTATACTCCTAATTGAGTTTGTAGCTGTTGAGGACCGTTGGGGTTGAATTTGAGCCGTTGGAGTTTTTATTTCCCACCATAAGCGCAGTTCTACAGCTTGGAGTATTGATACCCTTGAGTTCGTATCGATACGGTCTTGATGAGGAAATAGCCGTTGATCACTTCAAGCTGGTGCATATCGATACGCTTGGGTAGCATATCGGTATGGTCCTACAATTTAAAAGATCACTAGGAAAATGATAGTTAGGGGTAGTTGGGCATATCGGTACACAATACAACCGTATCAGTACGCGAACTAGCCATTGGCTATTTTAAAGCACACCGTATCGATACAAAAATGCGTATCGGTACGAGTTTTAGCTACTGGAAAATCACTGTAGTTAAAACCCTAAAGGTATCGAAACGGTTCCATACAGTATTGATACGGTTACACTAAAACATGGTTTTGACTACTTTAAATCATTCCAAAGCCTTGTAAAGCCCCTAAACACATTTTCAAGTTGTTTTTGACTAAAAACATATTTTTAAATTCTTTTCAATTTAGTCCAAATCAATTTTCAATTATTATATCAAAACAATTAGTTCTACAATCTCCCATTTTTTGATATAATAAAATCAATTTGAAAATTGTTTGGGAATCTCTCCCCTTTGTATTTTAAAAATTTGAATAAGAGATTAAAATTTGAATGAAAATAAAGCTCTCCCTTATTCTATAGAAAAATCATTTTTTCAAAATATTTCTCCCCCTTTTTGTTATATCAAAAAGAATTTAAAAGAACATTAAGCTCAAAATAACTTAGGAGGTAAAAACAAATTTGACACAATTAAATTTTGGTTTTAAAAATTGGCTCCCCTTACTCTAAGCATCAAACAATGTTAGTTCAACATATATGATAATCTAGTTGAAATAAAAAATAAATCAAATTAGACAAGTAAAACAACTAGATTTTACCACACTTGAACTCAAGGGAGGATGTGAAGCCTTCCTTATTCAAGTGTTCTTCCTTGTGTGCATGGAGCTCCCCCTCAAATTTGGACTTGTTTATCATTCTCCATCACACCTAAAAAAGACAATCAAGTAATTTTTGGTATCCAAATTGCTTTGGATCCATAGACGTTAGTTGCACAAAGTTTAGTCCCCTTAGGAATCCATTTTTCAATTTCATCCTTTTTAGTTGAAGTACTTAGTCCTTTTTGGACCCAAAAACTTCTAAAAACTTTTCCATTCAAAATTTTAGGGGCACTAGATTGTCTTACATAAAAATTTGATTTTCCAACATTATTTTTCTTTTCAAGCTCTTTGGAAATCAAATCTTTTTCTTTCTTAAGATCATCGATCTCCTTTTGATGATCTTTTTCAATCGTTTGAAGCAATTTTTGTAAGTTTTAAATTTTAAGCTCAAAATCTTTGATTTTTGCTTCAAACTCTAAATTGGTTTTAGAAAGCAAATCATTTTCTATTTTTAACTTTGAAATCAATTTCTTGGAGGTCCCTTTTATACTCTTAATTGAGTTTTATAGCCGTTGCGGATTGTTGGGGTTGAATTAGAGCCATTGAAGCCTTTATTTCCCACCATAAAATATAGTTATGTAGCTTGTCATATCGATACCCTTGAATTCGTATCGATACGGTCCTGATGAGGAAATAGCCGTTGATCACTTCAAGCTGGTGCATATCGATAAGCTTGGGTAGCGTATCGGTACACTCTTGCAATTTAAAAGACCGTTGGGAAAATGACAGTTGGGGGTAGTTGAACGTATTGGTACGCGATACAACCGTATCGGTACGCGAACTAGTCGTTGGCTATTTTAAAGCACACCGTATCGATAAGACAAAGCGTATCGGTACGGGTTTTGGCTATTGGAAAATCACTGTAGTTAAAACCCTAAAGGGTATCGATACTGTTCCATACAATATCGATACGGTTACACTTAAAACATGGTTTTGACTACTTTAAATGCACTTTAAATCATTCGAAAGCATTGTAAAACCCTTAAACACATTTTCAAGTTGTTTTTGACTAAAAACATATTTTAAATTCTTTTCAATTTAGTCCAAAACATTTTTCAATTATTATATCAAAACAATTAGTTCTACAACTGCAGCTATGGAGCCTAATGATGTGAATTGAGAGTTCTTCCAAGCTTCCTTTAAGAAAAAGTATCTAGGGGTTAGATACTTAGATGATAAGAAATGTGAATTCATTTCTTTGGTGCCGATTGATAGGTATCGTTGTGACCGTTTTTGCTATGGTCTTGTGCAAGAAGTGAAGACTTACATGTTGGCCTCTGATTATACGAATTTCGATGTGTTGGTGACGCGAGTAAAGGATATTGAACAGAGTTTGGGCTTGTCCTCATGTGTGGATGGTTCTAGCTCATGTAAGAGAGTTGTTGAATTCGGATCTGGTGGTGGACATTATAAGAGGCGAGCGGACAAGAAGTATCACCCTGATGCGAGGCGTGGCGGAGGTAGGGCTGAACGTGGAGCACATGGTCAAGGTGCTCAGGCTAGACCGGCTTTTAACACCTGTTGGACGTGTAGATCGTGTGAGCATATGAGACAAGACTGTCCGCAATTGGCCCGAGAAGGTCAAGATCATGCGGCTGTTGTGGCGAACTCTTGCTGGAGTTGTGGATCGGCTGACCATTTGAGACGTGATTGTCCATTGTTGGCTGGTGGTGGTAAAGCTAGGGCACCTGTTGTTGACCACAGAGAGGTCGTGGGTGCGGTCATGGTAATTTTCAGCGTATAAAGGAGGGTCAAAGGACTGTGGCTCATGTAGTGGTGGTTCAGCCTGAGGGTGGTGGTCCTGCGAGGGTTATGCGCATAATGAGGGACGGAATGACACCGATGTGATTGCAAGTACTTTTACTTTGTAATCCTTTCCAATACTTTCTTTGATTGATTCTGGTTCTACGCATTCATACATCTTGAGTGAGCATGCGCATTTGCTTGATATCTCTTTTAAGGTGTCAAATGTGGGAATACAAGTAGCTAGTTCTTTTGGTGAAACAGTTGTCACAAGAAGGTTGTTTATGAGATGCCCTTTGTAACGCCCCAATTTTGGGCCTAGATGTTTTAGGGTTCGAATCGGACCTGTTGAGAATGGTTCGAATCTTAAAGGGAGATTCAGGGAACACCTGGTTCAGGATGCTTTAAAAATGTGGAAAAATACGTAAAAATCCTCATTTATTATGTGAATGATTATGGTGGTAACAATTTTACAAAATAAGGTTTGGAAATACTACATTTCGGTGTAGTGACCAAATCGCAGTTTATGCAAAAGTTAAATAGTGATTGTTTTGTAAAGGATTGATACTTTGAATCTTTAAGGAGCTAATTTTACCAAAATGTTTATAATCAGATTTCTCCTTATTTTGGGTGATTTTAATAATGTTTTAATTGAAGGAAATAAAGATAATTAAAAGTAAAAACTATCTTTGACTTTTCATAACTACTTTACGTCAATTTTCTCTCATTTCATTTTATCTCAATTTCTTTTCAGCCAAACACATTCCCTCCATCAATTAGCCTATGATTTTCATTCCTTTTTGATGAGATTTCAGTCTCATTTTGATTCCTAATCTTTTCCTCACCAAATCCTCTTGTTTTCACATTGGATTTTGAAGAAAACTTGCCCAAATCAAGGGGAAATCAACCATTAGAGGGGAGACATCTTCGGACGCCTTTGGTGTTGATCCGGGAGCTTAGATAGCATTTCGGCGAGCAAGTGAAACGTAATCGGTGAGTGCGAATGGTTTTAGAAGTTCTTGAGGGAACAAAAATCAAGGTTTGGGGATTTAGGAAAGGTTTGAAACACCTACCTAAGTCCGGAAGTATATATTGGCTAGATTGCTCTCATATATGTGGTGGTTGCCCCTAAAATGCTTTTACATGCTCATGTTTTGAGATAGATAAATTCCTACTGTTTTTATACATGATTTGTAGCATGAGATGATGCTTGAAAAGATTCATGAAATAACATGTTGCATTGATGAGTTTTGAGCTTTTGTTTTAAAGCATGGCAAATGTTATGATTTTGAATGAGATGAGAAAGCTTTGAGAAATGTTGCATTAAAAACAGTAGGTGAGATGATGTTTTGACATAATATATTGGCATGGAAGATGAGATACTTACCGGATATAATTGATCGATCAATAGGATGAGAGTGCACTATAAACTAAAAATTCGTACGTGCTCTTTGGATTCAATCCAAAGGGAGAGACCGATGATGGGCATTCCATCAGGTAGGACTTGGTGAAATACCCAAGCTTTGTGGCGATGAGAGATTCCGCAATGTGAGTACGGTGATGTGAGATTCCACCGGAAGAGTCTAGTGGTTTGAGAATGTTGTCCGCATATCCGAGTAATAATGAGATGTGAAATGCCAATATAATATATGAAAATGCTCTTGATTCACATGTACCTATTGATTAGATGATTTATGCTATGAGAAATGCATATGAGATTTGTATATGAAATGCTTTAGTTTCACAAGCATGTGTATGGCCTTGCCATGATTTTTGCATTGGTTTAAATGCATGAGATAGAATTGAGGTACATGTGTTTTCAATGGAGGTTTGCTTTGAAATGGTTTTCAAGCATGAGTTAGAATGAGCATGTTGTAGAAAAGGCTTTTGAGAAAGTGTTTTGAATAATGCATTGTTGTGTTGGTTTTCTTTGGAGCTTGCCTCACTAAGCAAATGTGCTTACGCTCTCTTTTACCAACAATACAGATAATTGAAGTGTTTTTGGGTAGCAAGAAGGTTAAGAACATCCAAGGAAGTGCAAAGCTCATGTATGGTGATGTTTTACATACTTTAGTCTTGATATTTGGCAATGTGGTACCAAGGTTGTAATTGTGAGATGTGTTTTGAACTCCCTAAGTTTGTGGCATGTTTGTGATGGATTTTATGGGTTGTAAATGGTCCTAATGGTTTGGTAGGAGGTTTGAGTTCTATATTTGGTTTGGTGGATAGGAAGCATGCATATAGTTTGAGTGTACTTGTGTTTGATGCCATGATTGAGCTTATGCTTCTTATATATGTTCCTTGATGTTTAAACAAGTTGCTGGTATGTTATGGTATGATTTGAAGCATGTTTAAGTGGTTAAGAGGTGAAAAAACTAGCAATTTCTGCTGTTACAGGTCAGGGTGTATCGAAACATCCTTAACTGTTTCGAAAGGGGGGCCTGTAATGGCCATAGTGTTTCGGAATGGTTGAAGGTGTTTCAGAACATTTTGGCTACTGGAGAGGCCTGTTTCGATACCGGTCTTGGAACACACCCGAGTACCGAAACGGTCAACACCATTTCGATACGGGCGTTTCGGTACGAAGGTTTGTGTTCCGAAACGGACGACCGTTTGAGGATGATTTGAATTGTTTTAAGTTTCCATGTTTTACATTTTAGCCCTGAATGTTGTGGATGCAATTGCTTGAGCTTGGAATGTCCTTTTAAGCTGAAACTTGACAGAGAAGCATGTAATATGACTAATTTCATATTGGTTAACTTAAAGTATGAAAAGTCCTTATATTTTCTAAAAATTACATTTTGGTCTCTAAATGTGTAAATCACACAATTGAATTCCTAAATGATTTCTGATCGTTTTGCCATTCTCTCACACGATTCTTGAGTAATCACATAGGCTTAATGTGCATCTAGAAAAGATTAAATGGAAAAAGGGTGTTTAATCAAGGTTGACTTTCGGGTTAACTTTGGTTTTTCCCGTGTAATCTTCATAGTTCGGGTCAAGCGTCTAGGCCGGACTAAGGGGGTTACATTTTTTGGTATTAGAGTCAGGTTAACGAATAATTGGGGTTTGGTAAGTGGTTATTGTATGCAGTTACATATGTTTGTGACTTTTCGGTGAAAGTATGATGTATGATTTAATTGAGATGAATTTGTGATGCTATGCTGTGTTTGGGGTATAGTTGGGGATCCCATTGCCATATCATTACTAATGAGAAGAATTGTTTTCAAAAATGAGCTTGAGTACTTGGATTACTTACCTTATTATGCCTAATTGAGTTTGTTGAATTTTGTCAGTGCATTGTTTTATTATGGGGCCACGTAGAGAGCTTAGAATCAATACTCGAGCTATGGCTGAAAATGAGAATGTAGAGAATGCTGAGGATCTACCTCCTCCTCCCCCTGGTGGACCACCTAGTGGTGGTGGAGCTGGGGTTGATGCTGCTGGAGTTGGTGCTGGGGTTGCTGGTGTAACACCCCAAATTTGGGCCTAGATGTTTAGAGTCTGAACCGGACCGGTCTGAAAAACGGTTCAAATCTAAAAGGGAGTTTTAGTAAACACCTAGCTCGGGATGCTTTAAAAATATAGAAAAATATCTAAAAATCCTCATTTAATATATAAAAGAGAATGGTGGAATCAATTTTATAAAATAAGGTTTGGAAATACTACATTTCGGTGTAGTGACCAAATCGCAGTTTTTGCAAAGTTAAGTAGTGACTGTTTTGTAAAGGATTGGAACTTTGAATCTTTAAGGAGCTAATTTTACCAAAATGTTTTAATCAGATTTTTCCTTAATTTGGGTGATTTAATTAATGTTTTAATTAAAGAAAATGAAGGGTGGTTAAATTAGAAACCACCTTTGACTTTTCATAACTACTTTTCACAAATTTTCCCTCATTTTATTTTCTCTCAAATTCCTTTCAACCAATTACATTCTCTCCAGAAAATATACTTTGATTTTCACTTCATTTGATGAGATTTCAATCTCTCTTTGATTCTTAATCAATTCCTCATCAAATCCACCTGATTTCTACATTGAATTTTCAAGAAAACTTGCCCAAATCAAGGAGAAATCATCTATTAGAGGTAAGCTTTGTCCTTCTCCTCTAATGATCAGTTCTTTACTGAAATTTCCAAGTTATCAATCCTTTATTAATGATTTTTAAGTGGTTTTAATGTTAGAAACAAGAAATTGTCTTAAAACTCAAGATTTTGGAAGAGATCATGAAGATTTTCGTGGTGAATGATTGGGCTCTGTTATGAGATGGTTTCTAATGTATTTTGGATGTTAATTGATGTTAAAAATGAGGTTTATCAATCAAATCCCGAATAGATTTGTTTTCCTAAGTTTTGCTTGTTAGAATGATGGTTTTTGGGGTGATTTTGGTGTTTTGTCATAGCTAGAGGTATAAGGACGTGGTTGTGTTGGTTTTTGATGTTAATTGGTGTTTAGAATTGATTAGAAGTGATGGATCTTGGTTGGGTTTTGTTTTGGAAGAGTTTGGAGGTGTTTTCGGTAGTGTTTGGTAGCCGAAATGTGGTGTTTGTGTAGAGCAGCGAGTTTAGGTGTGTGGCTGATGATTTCAATGCGTGATGATGCATTGAAAATTCTAGGGGCACTAGATTGTCTTACATAAAAATTTGATTTTCCAACATTATTTTTCTTTTCAAGCTCTTTGGAAATCAAATCTTTTTCTTTCTTAAGATCATCGATCTCCTTTTGATGATCTTTTTCAATCGTTTGAAGCAAATTTGTAAGTTTAAAATTTTAAGCTCAAAATCTTTAATTTTTGCTTCAAAATATAAATTGGTTTTAGAAAGCAAATCATTTTCGGTTTTTAACTTTGAAATCAATTTATTGTTTTTCAAAAATGAAGCCTTGAATTCAAAAACAAATTCATCATAAGCTTCTTGTAACTCATCAAAAGAATATGAATTTGAACTAGATGAGTTTGAAGTTACCTCCCCCTCATTGAGGGCCATGAAGCATAGGTGGGCTACCTCATCATCGGTGGAGTCTTCATCACTCCATGTCGCCACGTATGCTTTCTTTGAAGATGATCTTTTTTTGTTGGACTTGTGGGAATCCTTCATCTTCTTCTTTGATTCATGTTTGGATTTATCCATCTCGCTCTTCATGAACCAGGTGAATTTCTTGAAGAGATAGGCCATCTCTTCATCTTCGCTTTCCTCCTCACTTAGTTCTACATGATGACATGTGGAGGATTTGAGAGCAACGACGCTCGTATTGATGCCTAGCTCCATGATCTCCTTCTTCCCCATTTTTTTTATCTCTTCCTTCTTTTTTTGTCTTTTTTCATGATTTGGTGAGTGAGAAGTGACCCCATGAATTCATCAAGCTTCAAGGTCTTGAGATTTTTGGCTTCAATGATGGCGGTCTTTTTTGAGTCCTATGAATCGGGAAGGGAGTAGATAAGCTTTCGAAAAAGCTTTTCTACCAGAATGATTTCTCCATAGCCTTTTAGTCCATTGGTGATGGTGGAGAATCAATGGAACATCTTCTCAATGTCTTCTTTCGGATCCATCTTAAAGTTCTCATACTCGTGGTTGAGGAGGCCGATCTTGGTCTCCTTTACTTCGTTAGTTCACTCGTATGTGACTTAAAGCTTGTCCCATACTTCTTTGGCACTCTCACAAGAAGACATCTTCTCATAGATGTTGAGGCTAAGTGCACAAAAGATGAAGTGCAAACCCTTGCAATTTAGTTCCATCTTCTTGCGGTCATCGGCACTCCATTCTGCCTTGCTTCTTTATGGTACGAACATACCATCCTCAATAATGTCCCAAAGCTTGTAGTCTTTGGATATGACAAAGAACATCATTCTCGTCTTCCAATAAGCATAGTTGGTCCCATCGAAGAAGGGTGTCTTGTCGATGGATTGCACCATTGAACTAGTTGATTGAAATGTTGTTCGAGCTTGCCGGATCACCTTAATAGGATGTTAATCCTCTTCAATTGAGCCAAGCTTTGATACCAATTGTTGAGCTCGATGGTCATAACCGAGATGCTTGCCAAGTGCGAAGAAGAGTGATTTTTCGGTGTTTTTGTGGAAGCTAAAAATGTAAGATTTGAACACAAAGATTTAGAGTGATTCGGCTTTCTAACTCAAAGCCTACATCCACTACCTTAGCTTCCTACTAAGGATGTCAACCAAATTCACTAATAATTTTGTCCCCTTTTCTCGGATTAGGTGGAAACCGTTACAATGATCAAGCTTTCTACCCAAAGCTTGATCAAGCACTCTTTTACAAGAGAAATTCAAAGGAAACTAGAAATCCCTCTAATAAGTGTATGTTTGCAATTCTAAGCACTCACCCAAAACCTAAACACTTGAGCAAATTTGACAATGTTTAGCTCATAAGTGTTGTCTATACAAGAAATGAACAATTAAGATCTAAAGACAATCTTTCATCATAATGTTGTTGACAATTGAAGCATTAACCATCTCTTGATGCTTAAAGGTCCCTTTTATACTCCTAATTGAGTTTGTAGCTGTTGAGGACCGTTGGGGTTGAATTTGAGCCGTTGGAGTTTTTATTTCCCACCATAAGCGCAGTTTTACAGCTTGGAGTATTGATACCCTTGAGTTCGTATCGATACGGTCTTGATGAGGAAATAGCCGTTGATCACTTCAAGCTGGTGCATATCGATACGCTTGGGTAGCATAACGGTATGGTCCTACAATTTAAAAGATCATTAGGAAAATGATAGTTAGGGGTAGTTGGGCATATCGGTACGCAATACAACCGTATCGGTACGCGAACTAGCCATTGGCTATTTTAAAGCACACCGTATCGATACAAAAATGCGTATCGGTACGAGTTTTAGCTACTGGAAAATCACTATAGTTAAAACCCTAAAGGTATCGAAACGGTTCCATACAGTATTGATACGGTTACACTAAAACATGGTTTTGACTACTTTAAATCATTCCAAAGCCTTGTAAAGCCCCTAAACACATTTTCAAGTTGTTTTTGACTAAAAACATATTTTTAAATTCTTTTCAATTTAGTCCAAATTAATTTTCAATTATTATATCAAAACAAATAGTTCTACAATCTCCCATTTTTTGATATAATAAAATCAATTTGAAAAATTGTTTGGGAATCTCTCCCTTTTTGTATCTTAAAAATTTGAATAAGAGATTAAAATTTGAATGAAAATAAAGCTCTCCCTTATTCTATAGAAAAATCATTTTTTTCAAAATATTTCTCCCCCTTTTTGTTATATCAAAAAGAATTTAAAAGAACATTAAGCTCAAAATAACTTAGGAGGTAAAAACAAATTTGACACAATTAAATTTTGGTTTTAAAAATTGGCTCCCCTTACTCTAAGCATCAAACAATGTTAGTTCAACATATATGATAATCTAGTTGAAATAAAAAATAAATCAAATTAGACAAGTAAAACAACTAGATTTTACCACACTTGAACTCAAGGGAGGATGTGAAGCCTTCCTTCTTCAAGTGTTCTTCCTTGTGTGCATGGAGCTCCCCCTCAAATTTGGACTTGTTTATCACTCTCCATCACACCTAAAAAAGACAATCAAGTAATTTTTGGTATCCAAATTGCTTTGGATCCATAGACGTTAGTTGCACAAAGTTTAGTCCCCTTAGGAATCCATTTTTCAATTTTATCCTTTTTAGTTGAAGTACTTAGTCCTTTTTGGACCCAAAAACTTCTAAAAACTTTTCCATTCAAAATTTTAGGGGCACTAGATTGTCTTACATAAAAATTTGATTTTCCAACATTATTTTTCTTTTCAAGCTCTTTGGAAATCAAATCTTTTTCTTTCTTAAGATCATCAATCTCCTTTTGATGATCTTTTTCAATCGTTTGAAGCAAATTTTGTAAGTTTTAAATTTTAAGCTCAAAATCTTTGATTTTTGCTTCAAACTCTAAATTGGTTTTAGAAAGCAAATCATTTTCGATTTTTAACTTTGAAATCAATTTCTTGGAGGTCCCTTTTATACTCCTAATTGAGTTTTATAGCCGTTGCGGACTGTTGGGGTTGAATTAGAGCCATTGAAGCCTTTATTTCCCACCATAAAATATAGTTATGTAGCTTGTCATATCGATACCCTTGAATTCGTATCGATACGGTCCTGATGAGGAAATAGCCGTTGATCACTTCAAGCTGGTGCATATCGATAAGCTTGGGTAGCGTATCGGTACACTCTTGCAATTTAAAAGACCGTTGGGAAAATGACAGTTGGGGGTAGTTGAACGTATTGGTACGCGATACAACCGTATCGGTACGCAAACTAGTCGTTGGCTATTTTAAAGCACACCGTATCGATAAGACAAAGCATATCGGTACGGGTTTTGGCTATTGGAAAATCACTGTAGTTAAAACCCTAAAGGGTATCGATACTGTTCCATACAATATCGATACGGTTACACTTAAAACATGGTTTTGACTACTTTAAATGCACTTTAAATCATTCGAAAGCCTTGTAAAACCCTTAAACACATTTTCAAGTTGTTTTTGACTAAAAACATATTTTAAATTCTTTTCAATTCAGTCCAAAACATTTTTCAATTATTATATCAAAACAATTAGTTCTACAACTGCAGCTATGGAGCCTAATGATGTGAATTGAGAGTTCTTCCAAGCTGCCTTTAAGAAAAAGTATCTAGGGGTTAGATACTTAGATGATAAGAAATGTGAATTCATTTCTTTGGTGCCGATTGATAGGTATCGTTGTGACCGTTTTTGCTATGGTCTTGTGCAAGAAGTGAAGACTTACATGTTGGCCTCTGATTATACGAATTTCGATGTGTTGGTGACGCGAGTAAAGGATATTGAACAGAGTTTGGGCTTGTCCTCATGTGTGGATGGTTCTAGCTCATGTAAGAGAGTTGTTGAATTCGGATCTGGTGGTGGACATTATAAGAGGCGAGCGGACAAGAAGTATCACCCTGATGCAAGGCGTGGCAGAGGTAGGGCTGAACGTGGAGCACATGGTCAAGGTGCTCAGGCTAGACCGGCTTTTAACACCTGTTGGACGTGTAGATCGTGTGAGCATATGAGAGAAGATTGTCCGCAATTGGCCCGAGAAGGTCAAGATCATGCGGCTGTTGTGGCGAACTCTTGCTGGAGTTGTGGATCGGCTGACCATTTGAGACGTGATTGTCCATTGTTGGCTGGTGGTGGTAAAGCTAGGGCACCTGTTGTTGACCACAGAGAGGTCGTGGGTGCGGTCATGGTAATTTTCAGCGTATAAAGGAGGGTCAAAAGACTGTGGCTCATGTAGTGGTGGTTCAGCCTGAGGGTGGTGGTCCTGCGAGGGTTATGCACATAATGAGGGACGGAATGACACCGATGTGATTGCAAGTACTTTTACTTTGTAATCCTTTCCAATACTTTCTTTGATTGATTCTGGTTCTACGCATTCATACATCTTGAGTGAGCATGCGCATTTGCTTGATATCTCTTTTAAGGTGTCAAATGTGGGAATACAAGTAGCTAGTTCTTTTGGTGAAACAATTGTTACAAGAAGGTTGTTTATGAGATGCCCTTTGTAACGCCCCAATTTTGGGCCTAGATGTTTTAGGGTTCGAATCGGACCTGTTGAGAATGGTTCGAATCTTAAAGGGAGATTCAGGGAACACCTGGTTCAGGATGCTTTAAAAATGTGGAAAAATACGTAAAAATCCTCATTTATTATGTGAATGATTATGGTGGTAACAATTTTACAAAATAAGGTTAGGAAATACTACATTTCGGTGTAGTGACCAAATCGCAGTTTATGCAAAAGTTAAATAGTGATTGTTTTGTAAAGGATTGATATTTTGAATCTTTAAGGAGCTAATTTTACCAAAATGTTTATAATCAGATTTCTCCTTATTTTGGGTGATTTTAATAATGTTTTAATTGAAGGAAATAAAGATAATTAAAAGTAAAAACTATCTTTGACTTTTCATAACTACTTTACGTCAATTTTCTCTCATTTCATTTTCTCTCAATTTCTTTTCAGCCAAACACATTCCCTCCATCAATTAGCCTATGATTTTCATTCCTTTTTGATGAGATTTTAGTCTCATTTTGATTCCTAATCTTTTCCTCACAAAATCCTCTTGTTTTCACATTGGATTTTCAAGAAAACTTGCCCAAATCAAGGGGAAATCAACCATTAGAGGGGAGACATCTTCGGACGCCTTTGGTGTTGATCCGGGAGCTTAGATAGCGTTTCGGCGAGCAAGTGAAACGTAATCGGTGAGTGCGAATGGTTTTAGAAGTTCTTGAGGGAAAAAAAATCAAGATTTGGGGATTTAGGAAAGGTTTGAAACACCTACCTAAGTCCGGAAGTATATATTGGCTAGATTGCTCTCATATATGTGGTGGTTGCCCCTAAAATGCTTTTACATGCTCATGTTTTGAGATAGATAAATTCCTACTGTTTTTATGCATGATTTGTAGCATGAGATGATGCTTGAAAAGATTCATGAAATAACATGTTGCATTGATGAGTTTTGAGCTTTTGTTTTAAAGCATGGCAAATGTTATAATTTTGAATGAGATGAGAAAGCTTTGAGAAATGTTGCATTAAAAACAGTAGGTGAGATGATGTTTTGACATAATATATTGGCATGGAAGATGAGATACTTACCGGATATAATTGATCGATCAATAGGATGAGAGTGCACTATAAACTAAAAATTCGTACGTGCTCTTTGGATTCAATCCAAAGGGAGAGACCGATGATGGGCATTCCATCAGGTAGGACTTGGTGAAATACCCAAGCTTTGTGGCGATGAGAGATTCCGCAATGTGAGTACGGTGATGTGAGATTCCACCGGAAGAGTCTAGTGGTTTGAGAATGTTGTCCGCATATTCGAGTAATAATGAGATGTGAAATGCCAATATAATATATGAAAATGCTCTTGATTCACATGTACCTATTGATTAGATGATTTATGCTATGAGAAATGCATATGAGATTTGTATATGAAATGCTTTAGTTTCACAAGCATGTGTATGGCCTTGCCATGATTTTTGCATTGGTTTAAATGCATGAGATAGAATTGAGGTACATGTGTTTTCAATGGAGTTTTGCTTTGAAATGGTTTTCAAGCATGAGTTAGAATGAGCATGTTGTAGAAAAGGCTTTTGAGAAAGTGTTTTGAATAATGCATTGTTGTGTTGGTTTTCTTTGGAGCTTGCCTCACTAAGCAAATGTGCTTACGCTCTCTTTTACCAACAATACAAATAACTGAAGTGTTTTTGGGTAGCAAGAAGGTTAAGAACATCCAAGGAAGTGCAAAGCTCATGTATGGTGATGTTTTACATACTTTAGTCTTGATATTTGGCAATGTGGTACCAAGGTTGTAATTGTGAGATGTGTTTTAAACTCCCTAAGTTTGTGGCATGTTTGTGATGGCTTTTATGGGTTGTAAATGGTCCTAATGGTTTGGTAGGAGGTTTGAGTTCTATATTTGGTTTGGTGGATAGGAAGCATGCATATAGTTTGAGTGTACTTGTGTTTGATGCCATGATTGAGCTTATGCTTCTTATATATGTTCCTTGATGTTTAAACAAGTTGCTGGTATGTTATGGTATGATTTGAAGCATGTTTAAGTGGTTAAGAGGTGAAAAAACTAGCAATTTCTGCTGTTACAGGTCAGGGTGTATCGAAACATCCTTAACTGTTTCGAAAGGGGGGCCTGTAATGGCCATAGTGTTTCGGAACGGTTGAAGGTGTTTCAGAACATTTTGGCTACTGAAGAGGCCTGTTTCGATACCGGTCTTGGAACACACCCGAGTACCGAAACGGTCAACACCATTTTGATACGGGCGTTTCGGTACGAAGGTTTGTGTTCCGAAACGGACGACCGTTTGAGGATGATTTGAATTGTTTTAAGTTTCCATGTTTTACATTTTAGCCCTGAATGTTGTGGATGCAATTGCTTGAGCTTGGAATGTCCTTTTAAGCTGAAACTTGACAGAGAAGCATGTAATATGACTAATTTCATATTGGTTAACTTAAAGTATGAAAAGTCCTTATATTTTCTAAAAATTACATTTTGGTCTCTAAATGTGTAAATCACACAATTGAATCCCTAAATGATTTCTGATCGTTTTGCCATTCTCTCACACGATTCTTGAGTAATCACATAGGCTTAATGTGCATCTAGAAAAGATAAAATGGAAAAAAGGGTGTTTAATCAAGGTTGACTTTCGGGTTAACTTTGGTTTTCCCCGTGTAATCTTCATAGTTCGGGTCAAGCGTCTAGGCCGGACTAAGGGGGTTACATTTGTTGGTATTAGAGCCAGGTTAACGAATAATTGGGGTTTGGTAAGTGGTTATTGTATGCAGTTACATATGTTTGTGACTTTTCGGTGAAAGTATGATGTATGATTTAATTGAGATGAATTTGTGATGCTATGCTGTGTTTGGGGTATAGTTGGGGATCCCATTGCCATATCATTATTAATGAGAAGAATTGTTTTCAAAAATGAGCTTGAGTACTTGGATTACTTACCTTATTATGCCTAATTGAGTTTGTTGAATTTTGTCAGTGCATTGTTTTATTATGGGGCCACGTAGAGAGCTTAGAATCAATACTCGAGCTATGGCTGAAAATGAGAATGTAGAGAATGCTGAGGATCTACCTCCTCCTCCCCCTGGTGGACCACCTAGTGGTGGTGGAGCTGGGGTTGGTGCTGTGGAGTTGGTGCTGGGGTTGCTGGTGTAACACCCCAAATTTGGGCCTAGATGTTTAGAGTCTGAACCGGACCGGTCTGAAAAACGGTTCAAATCTAAAAGGGAGTTTTAGTAAACACCTAGCTCGGGATGCTTTAAAAATATAGAAAAATGTCTAAAAATCCTCATTTAATATATAAAAGAGAATGGTGGAATCAATTTTATAAAATAAGGTTTGGAAATACTACATTTCGGTGTAGTGACCAAATCGCAGTTTTTGCAAAGTTAAGTAGTGACTGTTTTGTAAAGGATTGGAACTTTGAATCTTTAAGGAGCTAATTTTACCAAAATGTTTTCATCAGATTTTTCCTTAATTTGGGTGATTTAATTAATGTTTTAATTAAAGAAAATGAAGGGTGGTTAAATTAGAAACCACCTTTGACTTTTCATAACTACTTTTCACAAATTTTCCCTCATTTTATTTTCTCTCAAATTCCTTTCAACCAATTACATTCTCTCCAGAAAATATACTTTGATTTTCACTTCATTTGATGAGATTTCAATCTCTCTTTGATTCTTAATCAATTCCTCATCAAATCCACTTGATTTCTACATTGAATTTTCAAGAAAACTTGCCCAAATCAAGGAGAAATAATCTATTAGAGGTAAGCTTTATCCTTCTCCTCTAATGATCAGTTCTTTACTGAAATTCCCAAGTTATCAATCCTTTATTAATGATTTTTAAGTGGTTTTAATGTTAGAAACAAGAAATTGTCTTAAAACTCAAGATTTTGGAAGAGATCATGAAGATTTTCGTGGTGAATGATTGGGCTCTGTTATGAGATGGTTTCTAATGTATTTTGGATGTTAATTGATGTTAAAAATGAGGTTTTATCAATCAAATCCCGAATAGATTTGTTTTCCTAAGTTTTGCTTGTTAGAATGATGGTTTTTTGGGGTGATTTTGGTGTTTTGTCATAGCTGGAGGTATAAGGACGTGGTTGTGTTGGTTTTTGATGTTAATTGGTGTTTAGAAATGATTAGAAGTGATGGATCTTGGTTGGGTTTGGTTTTGGAAGAGTTTGGAGGTGTTTTCGGTAGTGTTTGGTAGCCGAAATGTGGTGTTTGTGTAGAGCAGCGAGTTTAGGTGTGTGGCTGATGATTTCAATGCGTGATGATGCATTGATCCGGAAGCTTAGATAGTGTTTCGGCGAGCAAGCGAAACGTAATCGGTGAATGCGTATGGTTTTAGAAGTCCTTGAGGGACAAAGAATCAAGGTTTGGGGATTTAGGAAAGGTTTGAAACACCTTCCTAAGTCCGGAAGTAAGTATTGGCTAGATTGCTCTCTTGAATGTGGTGATTTCCCCTAAAATGCTTTTACATGCTCATGGTTTAAGATTGATAAATTCCTACTGTTTTTATGCATATTTTATAGCATGAGATGATGCTTGAAATGATTTCATGAAGTAACATGTTGCATAGTTGAGATTTGAGCTTTTATGTTAAAGCATAGCAAATGTTATGATTTTGAAATGAGATGAGAATGTTTGAGAATTATTGCATGAAAAACAGTAGGTGAGATGATGTTTTAACATAATATATTGGCATAGATGTTAAGATACTTACCGGATATAATTGATCGATCAATAGGATGAGAGTGCACTATAAACTAAAAATTCGTACGTGCTCTTTGGTTAAGCCAAAGGGAGAGAGCCGATGATGGGCATTCCATCGGGTAGGACTTGGTGAAATACCCAAGCTTTGTGGCGATGAGAGATTCCGCCATGTGAGTACGGTGTTGAGAGATTTCACCGGAAACTATGTTGCTAGACGAGTGAGTACGGTGATGTGAGATGCCACCGGAAGTGTCTAGTGAGATATCCGCATATCCGAGTAATAATGAGATGTGAAATGCCAATATAAAATATGTAATGGTTTTTGATTCACATGTACCTTTGATGAAATGGTTTATGCTATGAGAAATGCATATGTGATTTGTTTATGAAATGCTTTGGAGTACAAGCATGAGTTTGGCTTTGCCATGAGTTTTGCATTGGTTTAAATGCATGAGATAGAATGAAGGTACATGTGTTTTCAATAAGAAGTTGCTTTGAATGGTTTTCAAGCATGAGATAGAATGAGCATGTTGTTCAAAAGCTTTTGAGAAAGTGTTTTCAAGATATGCATTACTGTGTTGGTTTTCTTTAGAGCATGCCTCACTAAGCATTTGTGCTTACGCTATCTCTTTTACCAATAATGTAGATAATTGAGGTGTTTTCGGGCATCAAAGAAGTTAAGATCATCCAAGGAAGTTCAAGCTCATGTATGATGAAGTTTTCACACACTTTAGTTTTGATATAATGGCAATGAGAAACAAAGAATTGTATTTGGGAGATATGTTGAAATCTCTAAGGTTGTGGCATGTTTGTGTTGGCTTGTTTGAGTTGCAAATGGCCTTAATTGTTTTGTTTGAGGTTGGATTGCTTATATTGGTTTGTGATTAGGAAGCATGCTTCTAGACTATGTGAATTTGTGTTTGATGCTATGTTCGTGTTAGAATGTCCTAAATATGTTCCTTATATGTATGATGGTTTGTTGGTATGATTTGGGAGTCTTTGAGGCATGTTTGAGTGTGTTAATGAATGAAAAACCAGCATTTGCTGCTGTTTCTGGGCAGGGTGTATCGAAACACCGTATAGTGTTTCGAAACGGGGGCCTGAAATGGTCTTGGCGTTTCGAAACGTATGGGGCTGTTTCGAAACAGTTTGGCTACTAGAATGCCATGTTTCGGAACTGGTCTCAGAACATACCCGCGTACTGAAACGTCAACACCGTTTCGATACAGCGTTTCGGTACGGTGGGTAGGTGTTCCGGAACGGGTGACCGTTGGACACAGATTTGAATTGTTTTGAGTCTGCATGCTTTACATTTTAGTCCTAAATATTGTGATTGCAATTGCTTGAGCTTGAGATGTCCTTTTAAGCTGAAATTTGGCAGAGAAGTATGTAACATGATTAATTTCATAATGGTAATCCTAAAATCAATGAAGACCCTCTAATTTACAAAAAATACAATTTGGTCTCTAAACTTGTATAAAGTGCAATTGAGTCCCTAAATGATAACCAATCGCTGTGCCTTTCTCATCCATGTTTCGTGAGTACTCACTTAGGTTTAATATGTATTTAGATAAGATTAAAATGAAAAAAAGGGTCATTAATAAAGGTTGACTTTCGGGTTGATTTTGGTTTTCCCCGTGTAATCTTCGTAGTTCGGGTCAAGCTTCTAGGCCGGGCTAAGGGGGTTACATTTGTTGGTATCAGAGCCAGGTTATCGAATAATTGGGGTTTGGTATGTGGTTGTAGTATGTGATATTGCATGATGGAGACTTTTTGGTGAAAGTATGATGTATGAATAGTGATGTACGATTCAATTGAGATGATTTTGTGATGCTATGCTATGTTTGGAGTGTGGTTGGGAATCCCATTGCCATATCAAAACTAATGAGAAGAATTGTTTTTGAAGATGAGCTTGACTACTTGGATTACTTACCTTATTGTGCCTAATTGTGTTTATTGCATCTTTGTTAGTGCATTGTTTTTATAATGGGGCAACGTAGAGAGCTGAGAATCAATACTAGATCGATGGTCGACAATGAGAATGCCGAGAATGCTGAGGATTTACCACCTCCTCCCCCTGGTGGTGGACCACCCGGTGGTGGTGAAGCTGGAGCAGGTAATGCTGGTGCTGGTGTTGCTAGACCCGAGGGTGTGCAGGGGCAAGCTGCTCCTGACATGACCATGTTGATCCAGGCTATTGTTGGAGCTTTCCAGGCAGCAGTAGCTGGAGCTCATGGAGCTGCGCATCAGGAAGATGCTAATAAGAGGTTCCTTTGGAATGTCTTCGTAGTCTAGGAGGGACTGAGTTCAGAGGCTTATCTCCGGAAGGATCTGAGTCTTGGTTGGGGAGCACCAAGAGGATTCTGGGTCAGATGAACTACAACAATGTGCAAAAGCTGGGTTGTGTTGTGTCACTGCTTCATGGTGATACCTATACGTGGTGGACGACCACTATCTCCGGGATGGAGGATGACGAGGTGACTAGGACGTTCTTCTTGAATGCGTTCAAGCAGAAGTTCTTGGGGGTACGTTACCTCGATGAAAAGAAGAGAGAGTTTATATCTCTCATGCAAGGGAACATGTCTGTAGCTGAATATGAAATTCAGTTTGTTCGCCTCAGTCAGTATGCACCTGAGCTAATCCCTAGTGAGCAGGAAAGGTGCAAACGATTCTGTTATGGGCTAGTAGCGGATGTCAAGACCTATATGCTTGCAGCTGATTACACGGATTTCGATGTCTTGGTCACTAGAGCCAAGGACATTGAATCGAATCTTGGTTTGGCTAGTCGAGCGAGTGGATCTAGCTCTGGAAAGCGAGCGGCTGAACGCGATTATGGTAGAGATCGCAACAAGAGTTATAAGGATAGGAAGCCGCATTATGATGCTAGCCGTGGGGGTGGTAACCCTGGCAGAGGTCATCAAGGATGTAATGCTGTTCTGAGGACTCTTGAATGTAACCGTTGTGGTAGAAGGCATGGTGGTGAGTGTTGGGGTAACCTTGGGAAATGCTAGAATTGTGGGAACCGAGGACATTTGAAGAAATATTGTCTTCAGCTGCTGAGAGAGGGATAGGCTCCGGTGAGAGCAACTGAGCCACAGAGAGGTCGTGGGCGCGACTGTGGTAATTTTCAGCGTAGGGATGATGGTGGCAAGAACGTAGCACATGTTGTGGCCGTTCAACTTGAGGGTGGCGGACAAGCTCGAGTGTATGCCCATCGTGGGGGAAGGAATGACACGGATGTGATCGCATGTACCTTTACTTTGCAATCCTTTTCATTACTTTCTTTGATTGATTCTGAATCTACACACTCGTACATATTGCGTGAACATGCTCAAATGCTTGGTTTGCCTGTTGAGTCTTTGGATGTTGGTATTTGTGTGATTAGTTCCTTTGGTGAGACAATTGTAACAAGAAAGTTGTATAGGAGATGATTCTTAAAGGTGCAAGATCATGTGTTTCTTGTTGATCTTATGGAATTACCATTCTATGGGTTTGATGTAATTCTTGGCATGGATTGGCTTGTTGAACATCGAGCCGTTATGGATTTTGAAAGTAAGCGAGTTTTGTTGAAACTTGTGGATGATTATGAGGTTGTGGTGGTGGGAGAAAATGTGGAGTTTCTAGCTAATGTGGTGTCTACATTGGAAGCAAGCCGGATGTTGCGGCAAGGATGTGAGGCTTATCTAGCCTTTGTTATGAAACCCAGTTCAAAGAAGGTTCGCGTTCAGTATATAAGAACCGTGTGTGAGTTCCCTGGAGTGTTTCCGGAGGAATTACCTGGTTTGCCGCCTAGTCGAGAGGTTGAATTTGGAATTGAGTTGTATAAGAACACAACTTTGGTGTCCATTGCTCCCTATCGCATGGCACCCAAAGAGTTGAAGGAGTTGCTTGACCGTGGCTTTATTAGGCCTAGTGTGTCACCTTGGGGTGCACCTGTCTTGTTTGTTAAAAAGAAAGATGGCACGATGAGGATATTCATTGATTATCGTCAGCTGAATAAGTTGACCGTCAAGAACATGTATCCTTTGTCGAGGATTGATGATCTTTTTGATCAGTTTCGGGGAGCAGCTGTGTTTTCAAAGATTGACTTGAAGTCAGGGTACTATCAGTTAAAGGCGAAGGATGTGGATGTGCCGAAAACAGCCTTTAGAACAAGATATGGGCATTTGGTTTAACGAATGCTCCTGCTGCTTTCATGGACATGATGAATAGGGTGTTCCATGAATTCTTGGACAAGTTCGTTGTGGTGTTCATCGACGATATCCTTGTGTACTCTCGTACTAAGGAGGAGCATGAATGTTATTTGAAGATTGTTTTGCAAGCGCTGTTGGAAAATCAGCTTTATGCTAAGCTGAGGAAATGTGAGTTTTGGCTAAAGGAAGTTGTTTTCCTTGGTCATGTGGTTTCGGCTGAAGGGATTCGAGTTGATCTCCAGAAGGTTGAGGCGGTGA
This sequence comes from Hibiscus trionum, assembly GCA_030270665.1. Lineage (NCBI taxonomy): Eukaryota > Viridiplantae > Streptophyta > Magnoliopsida > Malvales > Malvaceae > Hibiscus > Hibiscus trionum. The sequence goes on from BSYR01000004.1 coordinate 2,862,498, forward strand.
TGAATTGGAAGCCTCCTAGGTCCGTTCATGAAGTCCGTAGTTTCCTTGGTTGGCAGGTTACTACCGGAGGTTTGTGGATGGATCTTCTAAGATTGCTGCCCCTTTGACGAAGTTGTTGCAAAATGATGTTAGGTATGAGTGGAAGGAAGCGAGACAACAAGCTTTTGAGAAGCTAAAACCAGCTTTGACGCAAGCTCCTATCTTGGTTCAACCTAAATCAGGGAAAGAGTTTGTGGTATATAGTCTCACATCCTGTGTTGGTTTGGGGTGTGTGTTAATGCAAGAGGGTAAGGTGGTGGCTTATACATCGCGACAGTTGAAAGTGCATGAGCGCAATTATCCTACGCATGACATTGAGTTGGCTGCAGTGGTTTTTGCTCTTAAGATCTGGAGACATTATCTCTATGGAGAGAAGTGTACCGTGTACACGGATCACAAAAGTTTGAAGTATTTGATGTCACAGAAGGAGTTAAATCTTAGGCAACGACGCAGGGTGGAGTTGCTTAACGATTACGATCTAACGATCGAGTACCATCCGGGGAAGGCCAATGTTGTGGCTGATGCTTTGAGCAGGAAAATGGCGGTGGAGTTAAGAGCGATGTTTGCTAGCTTGAGCATATCGCGAGATGGTGGTCTTGTTGCTGAATTGCAAGTGAAACCATCTTTGGTTCAGTTGATAAAGGACAAACATTTGTTGGATGATTCCTTGGTGCCACATGTTTAGGATATTGCTGAAGATAGGCCATCGGATTTCTGTTTTAATGATGATGGTGTTTTATGTTTTGGAAGTCGGATAGTGGTGCCCAATGATGTTGAGTTGAGGCGCACTATTCTGACCGAAGCTCATAGTAGTCCTTTTGCTATGCACCTTGATAGTAGAAAGATGTATCGTAATCTGAAGGATGACTACTATTGGGTGGGATTGAAGAAAGATGTTGCTGAGTATGTTAGCAGATGTATGGTTTGTCAGCGGGTTAAGGCTGAACATCAATTTCCTTCAGGGTTGTTGCAGCCGTTAAGGATTCCTGAATGGAAATGGGAGAGGATCACCATGGACTTTGTGTCTGCTTTGCCTCTATCACCATCAAAGAAGAATTCTGTTTGGGTGATTGTGGATCGTCTTACGAAGTGTGCGCATTTCTTGCCTGTGCATACTACGTACACCTTGGATAAGCTTGCAGAGTTGTACATTGCTGAGATTGTACGTTTGCATGGTATACCAAAATCTATAGTGTCGGATAGAGATCCGAGGTTCACCGCAAGGTTTTGGGAGTGTTTGCATCAAGCATTGGGTACGCGGCTGAATTTCAGTACCTCTTATCATCCGCAAACGGATGGACAGTCGGAGCGTGTTATCCAAGTGCTTGAGGATATGTTGAGGTGTCGTGTTATTGAATTCAAGGCTCTTGGGAGAAGCACTTGCCTTTGGTGGAGTTTGCTTATAATAACAGTTACCAGGCGAGTATTCAAATGGCACCTTATGAAGCTTTGTACGGGAGAAAGTGCAGAACTCCTCTTTGCTGGGCTGAAACGGGACAAAAGTTGGTCTCGATGCCGGCTTTTTTGAAAGGAACCACGGAGAAGGTGAAGCTCATTTGTGAGCGGTTGAAGGCAGCATCGGATCGGCAAAAGTCTTACGCGTTTTGAAGCGTAAGGAGATAGAATTTGTCATGGATGATCGTGTGTTTCTGAAAGTTTCACCTTGGAAGAAGGTGATGAGGTTTGGTCGGAAAGGCAAGTTGAGCCCAAGGTACATTGGACCATACGAGGTGATAGAACGTGTGGGTCCTGTTGCTTATAAGTTGAGACTACCTCAAGAGTTAGAAAAGATACATAATGTGTTTCATGTATCCATGCTTCGTAGGTATAGATCGGACCCTTCGCATGTTATGCCTGTGGAGGAAGTTGAGTTGAATCCGGATTTGACATATGATGAGGAATCTGTTGAGATTCTGGATTCAGATAGTAAGGTTCTCCGTGGTAAAACCATTGAGCTGGTCAAAGTGTTGTGGACACATCGTGGTGTTGAGGAAGCCACGTGGGAAAGGAAGGAAGACATGAAGAAGCAATTTCCTTACCTTTTTCCTCCAGGTAAATTTTGAGTACGAAATTTCTTAAGAGGGGGAGAGTTGAAACGCCCCAATTTTGGGCCTAGATGTTTTAGGGTTCGAATCGGACCGGTTGAGAACAGTTCGAATCTTAAAAGGGATTCAGGGAACACCTAGTTCGGGATGCTTTAAAAATGTGGAAAAATACCTAAAAATCCTCATTTATTATGTGAATGATTATGGTGGAAACAATTTTACAAAATAAGGTTTGGAAATACTACATTTTGGTGTAATGACCAAATCGCAGTTTTTGCAAAAGTTAAATAGTGACTGTTTTGTAAAGGATTGAAACTTTGAATCTTTATGGAGCTAATTTTACCAAAATGTTTTTAATCAGATTTCTCCTTATTTTGGGTGATTTTAATAATGTTTTAATTGAAGGAAATAAAGATAATTAAAAGGAAAAACTATCTTTGACTTTTCATAACTACTTTACGTCAATTTTTTCTCATTTCATTTTCTCTCAATTTCTTTTCAGCCAAACACATTCCCTCCATCAATTAGACTCTGATTTTCATTCATTTTTGATGAGATTTCAATCTCATTTTGATTCCTAATCTTTTCCTCACCAAATCCTCTTGTTTTCACATTAGATTTTCAAGAAAACTTGCCCAAATCAAGGGGAAATCAACCATTAGACGAGAGACATCTTCGGACACCTTTGGTGTTGATCCGGGAGCTTAGATAGCATTTTGGCGAGCAAGCGAAACGTAATCGGTGAGTGCGAATGGTTTTAGAAGTCCTTGAGGGACAAAGAATCAAGGTTTGGGGATTTAGGAAAGGTTTGAAACACCTACCTAAGTACGGAAGTAAGTATTGGCTAGATTGCTCTCATATATGTGGTGGTTGCCCCTAAAATGCTTTTACATGCTCATGTTTTGAGATAGATAAATTCCTACTATTTTTATGCATGATTTGTAGCATGAGATGATGCTTGAAAAGATTCATGAAATAACATGTTGCGTTGATGAGTTTTGAGCTTTTGTTTTAAAGCATGACAAATGTTATGATTTTGAATGAGATGAGAAAGCTTTGAGAAATGTTGCATTAAAAACAGTAGGTGAGATGATGTTTTGACATAATATATTGGCATGGAAGATGAGATACTTACCGGATATAATTGATCGATCAATACGATGAGAGTGCACTATAAACTAAAAATTCGTACGTGCTCTTTGGATTCAATCCAAAGGGAGAGACCGATGATGGGCATTCCATCGGGTGGGACTTGGTGAAATACCCAAGCTTTGTGGCGATGAGAGATTCCGCCATGTGAGTACGGTGATGTGAGTTTCCACCGGAAATTATGTTTACTAGACAAGTGAGTACGATTAAGTGAGATTCCACCGGAAGAGTCTAGTGGTTTGAGAATGTTGTCCGCATATCCGAGTAATAATGAGATGTGAAATGCCAATATAATTTATGCTATGAGAAATGCATATGAGATTTGTATATGAAATGCTTTAGTTTCACAAGCATGTGTATGGCCTTGCCATGAGTTTTGCATTGGTTTAAATGCATGAGATAGAATTGAGGTACATGTGTTTTCAATGGAGTTTTGCTTTGAAATGGTTTTCAAGCATGAGTTAGAATGAGCATGTTGTAGAAAAGGCTTTTGAGAAAGTGTTTTGAATAATGCATTGTTGTGTTGGTTTTCTTTGGAGCTTGCCTCACTAAGCAAATGTGCTTACGCTCTCTTTTACCAACAATGCAGATAATTGAAGTGTTTTTGGGCAGCAAGAAGGTTAAGAACATCCAAGGAAGTGCAAAGCTCATGTATGGTGATGGCTTTTATGGGTTGTAAATGGTCCTAATGGTTTGGTAGGATGTTTGAGTTCTATATTTGGTTTGGTGGATAGGAAGCATGCATATAGTTTGAGTGTACTTGTGTTTGATGCCATGATTGAGCTTATGCTTCTTATATATGTTCCTTGATGTTTAAACAAGTTGCTGGTATGCTATGGTATGATTTAAAGCATGTTTGAGTGGGTTAAGAGGTGAAAAACCAACAATTTCTGCTGTTACAGGTCATGGTGTATCGAAACATCCTAAACTGTTTCGAAACGGGGGCCTGTAATGGCCATAGTGTTTCGGAACGGTTGAAGGTGTTTCGGAACATTTTGGCTATTGGAGAGGCCTATTTCGATACCGGTCTCGGAACGCACCCGAGTACCAAAACGGTCAACACCATTTCGATACGGGCGTTTCGGTACGAAGGTTTTTGTTCCGAAACAGACGACCGTTGGATGATGATTTGAATTATTTTAAGTTTCCATGTTTTACATAGTAGTCCTGATGTTGTGGATGCAATTGCTTGAGCTTGGAATGTCCTTCTAAGCTGAAATTTGACAGAGAATCATGTAATATGACTAATTTCATATTGGTAAACTTAAAGTCTGCAAAGTCCTTATATTTTCTAAAAATTACATTTTGGTCCCCAAATGTATAAATCTCGCAATTGAATCCCTAAATGATTTCTGATCGCTGTGCCCTTCTCTCACATGATTCTTGAGTAATCACATAGGCTTAATGTGCATCTAGAAAAGATAAAAAGGAAAAAATGGTCGTTAATTGAGGTTATTTTTGGGTTGACTTTTGTTTTACCCGTGTATTCTTCGTAGTTCGGGTCAAGCGTCTAGGCCGGGCTAAGGGGGTTACACCCTTTATATGTTCAAGGTCATCTGTTTGCGGTTTATTTAATGAAGTTGACTTTTCATGGTTTTGATGTAATCCTTGGTATAGTGTATCCCCATCTTATCACTCTGATCTCCCCTTCTTTAATTAATTGTGTTTTTAGTTTTATTTCTTTAACCAAACCTGAAGTTAATTGTGCATTTAAATTTCTCGTGCAGTCAACACACTATTCCAATCCTTGTGGGATTCGATATCTTTTATACTATAACTTGGCAGGAGTGTGCACTTGCGCTCTCACAAAAAGGGAACACCTACACGCCATACAGATGCGCCACAATCATTGCCGCCCGTTGGCAGCGTGCCTGCCAAGGCAATGGAGAGTAGCGGCTATATAGGGCCAACTATTCTCTCCTCGTTCTTCACTTTGCTCTCTCTCTTCTACTCTCAATTCTTCTTGTCATCTTTGCTTTCAAGATTTCGTTTGTTTTACTTTCTTGCAAATTCTTTCTTTTTCTTTAGGAAACACAGTCGTTCTTACACCTATGGCAACATCAAAACCCATCGCCTCATCCTCCAAGCCAACCTTCCAGAGGTTCTTAAATGTTGACGTAGCGGCAACCTACCGACAATATTACGCTGATCGAAAACTATGGGAAGAGATAGGCTTCCAATACACAAGGCAAGATGGGGATCTTGGCCTTGAGCCCACCGCATTCGAAAGGGTCCACACCCTAGGATGGCACATTTTCGCACGACAACCAGAGGAGATAAAAAACAATCTAGTGCGAGAGTTTTATGCCCACAAACCTACCCCGGGAAACCCCTTCGCCAATGTTCGTGGCGAGGAATTCAAGCTCACAGCGGAAACAATCAACAATTTCTATGGGATAAAAATCAGAAGGAATCCGCACGAAGAATGGAGGTCGTACTTAACGACAGCAAACTACGAAAAGATTAAAAAAGAAACCTGCCAGTCTAATGCCAAATGGATGATCGACAAGAATAATGGTTCAGTCAACCGCCACGACCTGCTGCTGGAGGCCATTCTTTGTAGTAACTTCGTCCAGCGCCACCTAATGCCCACTTCGCATGGTTCGACAGTCAACAGGCCGCGGTTGGCCCTAATCCACAGTATTATGAAGGGGCAGCCAATCAACGTTGGAGAAGTTATTCTTGAAGGAATCTATGCCCATGCAGCCAAACCCAATTCCAAAGGATCCCTCGTCTTCCCCGAACTCATCACAGGCCTCTGTGCCAACTTCCGTGTGCCGCCGCACCCCAAAGATAAAATCATTGCCGCTAAGGAAGGGTCGACGAGGAAGGCACACCTCCAGATGATGAATGAGTCAGAGCCTGAAACGCCTACAACCACCCAGCCACCGTCCCAACCTACCGCCATACCATCCGCAGCGGGCAGTACTAATGCTGACATTCCCTCCGTCGTGATTCCCCTGTTGCGCAGCCTCGTAGAAAGCTACCAGAGAATTGAGCACAAGCAAGTAATATTTACGAAATACATTGCGGAGGTGCAAGAAGCCTTTGTGGCCTACTTGCTAGTTAAATACCACGACGCTGGTCCACAGTTGCCAGCCTTCCCATCGGAGTTAGCAACGTCTAAACCTACTCAGATCACACCCAGACCAGCTTCCACTCCAGCTGTCGCCGCTAGGGAAGGGCCACACATCCGCTCCAAGAGAAGGACCTCACCCACTTCCATTCAGCCATACAACCTCACCTTATCATCTGACTCTGAAAAGGAAGAGGAGACTACCGCTGCCTCCCTAGTAGCAAAGGAGGCAGCTGCCAAAGAAGCCGATGAGTCAGACATGGAGATATCTGATTCTTTCGATGACGAACCGGCCGAGTCAGCAAGGAAAAGAAAGCGGTAACCCAGTGCGATTGAATCTCAAGGTGAAGGGTCTGATACAGAACCAGAAGAACCACCCAAAAGACCCACTCCCATCCGCATCCAGCCACCACGCGACCAGAAGAAGAGCCCAGCCGCCAAGTCTCCTGCCACACACTGCCTCGTCCTCTCCGCCTCCTCAGAGACCTCATTCGATGCAGCAGTAGAAAAGGAGGGGAACTCCCCTAGTCTATAGCACCCTTTTCTTTATTTTATTTTTCTTTCTTTTTATGTTTCTTTTAATTTTCTGCTTTTCTTTTTCTTTTTTATGTTTTATTTTAATCTTTCTGTTTTTATTTTATATTTTGTGTAAGGCATTGAGGACAATGCCATCATTGAGTTTGGGGGGTTAGTCCTCTTTGTTTCTTTAGTTGCATTTAGCAGCATATAGGAGCATATGTAAATTCTGCCCAAGCACATAATGAAATAGAAAGTCTTAGTTTAAAAACTTGTGCCTATGATAGTTAGCCGATTACTTATATTTGCACTATACTTAAAATTTAACTTAACCATGGGAAGAAGTATGAAAATTACTTAGAAAATTTTTCTTTTGCCAATTATTTTTACACTGTCTGTTAAGTGCTGAGTTTTGCTGGAGTTCTAAGTTTAACACTGCCTCTTTATTTAATGAAAATTTCTTAACTAGATGTAGGTTTGCCGCCGCAGCAGCACAGGGCGGCAGCACAAAGATGTTTAATACTATAGAGGTGCCCGAAACAGGCTTTAGAAAGGATGCTTAAAATCCTAGAGGTGCCCGAAACAAGCTCTAGGAAGGATCATGTGCAAGGAAACTCCACTGATATCAAAGTCCAAGTATTTGAAATTAATTGAAGTGACAGACAAATTAGCAAGAGTGAATGAAAGCCTTCACGGGATGACTCTATTCAAAGGGTTCGGAGTTTCTTAGTGTGCACCTATATTAGCTTCAGACCCAGAGAATAGTTGTGATGAGCTGAAGCCATTAAAGCCATGATCAGAGAAAAAGAGAAAAAACGTGCTTAACTGTCCTACCAAGGCAGCAACTCATATCTTTTTGAGTATTCAATTATTTTTAGCATTCTTTGTTTACTTAATATACTCAGCATGCTTAGCATAGACACATACCTGCACATACTATGTTGGCACTAAGAAAATTAAAATCAAAGTTATTTCATGTCATTCCCTATCACTAACATAAATTCGGTGCCACAGCCTTGAGGTAAGAAATCAAGTTAAAGGCTATGCTTCTGTTAAATTTTGTGCAAGGGGCAGGTTTGCTAGTTAGGTTGCATTGCTTGAGGACAAGCAATAGTTTGAGTTCAGGGGTGTGTAGAGTGTCCACAAGTTCTATATTTGTACACATCTTGACCCTTATTATTGTTGTTCTTAAGCTCATTTAGGCATATTTAGGTGCATTGCATGCATAATAACAATATTTGCTCTTTTATCATGCTTTTATTGAATATTCTATGTTTGGTTAAGAAAAGTTACTGTTTTAGTTTAGTTTTCATTTTCAGGTGCTATAGCTGAGTAGAGGAGGAGAGGACATGAAAGCAGGGAGCAAAAGGAGCTGTACTGAGGCGGTTCTAGTTGTTGCCCAGGACGCCGCTGTAGCAGCATTGCCGTCGACTGTCGCCCAGGAAGAAGTTAAACCGACTTAGCTAAGATGGGTTGCGATTGAAAGAGGACAATTTCCAGAGTCCAATGAGCATGGTCTTGCAATTATCTGAAGCCTGTAGCGGCCTGAAGAGCTGATTAAAGATTGATAAGTAGGAGTACCTATCTTTAATTGCTGAAGAAGGCAACGTCCAAAGAGTCCACATTCAAGTCAAAAAGGAGTCAACATTTAATGTAAAGTTACTTTAAGAACTCCTACACCAAGGAGGACTCAAACTTAGGCTTAGCCCTATATATACCCATGTATGTGAGGGTATAGGGGCAAAGTGGAGAGGTATATAGATAGATTACGTTGGGGAGATAATCCTAGGCTAATTCTCCAATAGGGTTTAGGTTTTTGTATGTAAAGTAGTTGTGAGAAACGGTTGTAATAGTTTAAGTGTGTTTTCAATAAAATACTATCAAGTTTGCTTAATTCATATTCTTCACTTCTTCAATTAGTTCCAAAAGTCCAATTGAAGAAATCTATTTATCGGGCACGAGAGTGTCAAACTCACGAAAGAATTAAGCACGGTCTCATCATATCGAGGTGTTGACTAATTCGTCTTAGACATAAGTTAGAATTTCAGCGACTAAAAGGAGTAACCAAACGTCGACTGTCTGTGTTAGGTTTACGCTGAGATTGCTAGGTATTGCCTACATCACGTGGTGACAGAATCCTTTCCTAGACATAGGAAGGATCAGTTCAGAATTGCTCTGCCGAACTTGGAGTATCTGCCAAACTTGCCGCCGGGACTTCTCTCCATCTAAGCTGCCGAGACAACGAAAGTTGCAAGCGCAGAGTTCCGCTGTGGCAGCGAAAGTTGTCGTCGCCTCAATCCGCCATTACCCGCCGAGGCAGTAGATCGTGGCAGTGCAAAACACACTTAGGCTTTACAATACAGTCTACACACTACTGACCTGCAAATACTTGACCCGATCTATCAACCTTATCTCTCCCAATCACTATCTTAAATTATTTGTGTTTTTACTTTTTTCTTTATTCAGAAATTTAATTGTGCAATTTACTAATTTCTTGTATAGGAAAACACTCATAGTAGCTGCTCCAATCCCTATGGGAGACGATATCTTTTATACTATAACTTGACAAGAGTGTGCACTTGCGCTCAGAAATAGAGAACACCTAAAACTCTCTACACTACATAATATTGTTTGGCGTGAGAAATAAGAGGGAGCATACCATGAACCCCCACGTTAATCTAGACACTACTAGGCTTTCTCTTCAATTCCTACCCTAAATTTTTGGACTTGAGAACTAAGAGGGAGTAAACCACGAAGCCCCAAGTAATTTATTATCTCTAGGCAGAGGAGAGTTCAATTTTTTTCATTGCCTTGACAAACATTGTTGCCTTATTTATTTCTTTTTACCTTGGCATTAAAACCTTTTCTCCTTTTTTTCTACGCTTAGCTTCAAAAATTCTAAGTTTTCTTGGGAACTAGATGCATACTACGTGTTGAGTGAAAGTTCAATTCCCTAAAGTAGAGATCAATTGTCAAGAAAACCTGACATTACTATTATGCTGGCATAGGTAAACTAAAGATTTAAAATTTCTTCATCAGACAACTTATTCTAAAACTAATTAAACCTGCCTAATAAAGTGTTAGCATTCTTCAAAGTTTGGCGGAGACAAAATTTTCTTTTTCTTTTTTCAGTGGATCGATATGCATGGCTAAAACCTAATCTATATGGCATACATGGCATGTCAACAAATATGTAAACATGAATGCATGACATGGCATAAATGTGAGCCAACGCACACCCCCAAACCCAAGATGTGCATTGTCCTCAATGCATGAAAACAACACGTATACACAAATAAAACAGGAAAGTAAAAATGCATGAACATGTGAATGTACTGAAATGAGATGCAAAGGAGTTTAGGAAGAGGAGGACTCCCCTTCGGATGGTTCTTCTCGTGTGACTCAGGTCTTCCTTTTGACAAAGCTCCCACGATCAGGGGCTTTGCGCTTTATTCTTGTCGCACTGGGCTTTAAGGTGGCAGTAGAGGCTCCAACATCACAGAGGACTTCTTCTATAATTCTAACAGGCTCAGAGGCAGCAGGTGCATCGGTAGAATCGGACTAGACATGTGCAACATGCATTGCGGGATGATTTACTTTGTTTTGACTCGATTGGAGTGTTGGTACTAGTAGATTCAACTTGCACAAGGGACAACGGGATAGTAGCATCAGATGGGGTATGAATTGATCGGGGACTGGTTGGCATGGCATCATCGTTGGCAAAGATTTCTATAGGGAAATTTGGCAAGAAATTCGAGGATATTTTCTCAAGGGTTTCCCTGATGGCAACATCCTTGGCATGACTATACTGCCAAATCTTTACATTCCGCTCCTTGGCTTTGTCTAATTTAAGGAGAATAATCTCCTAGCCATAGTTGATATGTGAAAGCAATGTCGTTGCACTAGCCGACATGGGAGCATCAGATTCTGCCTTTTGCATTTTGGGCTTTGGTGTTGTCATGGTTGCCTTTCCTTTTCCTTTATCCATGGACTCGGTTGCAGTGAGTTGCCTCCATAGAGCCGGCGCGATTGTGGTGCCCTTAATTTCTTGGCCTTTGTATGAGACGGTCTAGGGCACACTGTACTATCCCTAAACATATAGCCTAGAACTTCAACATTGGTTCGAATATAATAAATTGTTGGAGCTAATCTTAGAATGACTAAAGTTTGAGAGTCTTGGAACTAAATTAAAATGCATGACACAAAGATTGATTATTTCTTAGTGACTAAATCGAATTCTTGAGGAAGTCTAAAGCTTGCATGAAAATTTATTTGAGATTGGGGCCTTGTACACTTGTCAACTCTAAGCCAAGGCTATTGTGGGAGGAAAGAAGTAATGAATCACGACAAACCTTGGGGGTGAGAAAGATGAATACGGGTGTTCATCTTTATATTCCTTATCCATTTCTATACCCGAAACTAGAGTGAGAGAGGTGTGAGAAACCTCGAGATTTTTGATTATGCTAGCAAGATTTTAAGACTTGATTTCGAAAGGATGCTTAGGAGAAGGTAATCTTGCTCTTCTCCATTGTTAAATGAAAATTCTTGTTGAATTGTAGAGATGCGTGTATACCTTCATTCATGTATTAAGGAATTGCTTGAGAAGTTAGAGAAACTAGTTTGAATTATGCATCCTAGTGTATTTAGTAGTTTTGTGGTTACATTGTGAATTGGAGATTTGGACAAAACCTAAGTAGTATTCGAAAGATTTTTATTAGGAGCAATATATGTGAGTTTGAATGTAGATGTAATTAAGTTATGTAAAATATTAGATTGAATCTTGACATTCAAAGTGGTAAATTGAATTGAATTGAACTTGTATCACTTGGTAGAAAATTTGAAGGGAGCTGTTCGAATGAATAAATGTTTATCTGTGGGAAAAATACCCTATTTTGAGTGTTTGTAAAATTGTATATATATGAATCGGGACTATTTAGTATAAGGGAAGAACTTGCTGGAATGTTTTGTAAATATTTGCATAATTTAGGAAATCATTTTCTGTATTTAAATGTATGCATATGTGATTTGGGGTTGTCTTGTAAGTGTAAACATGCTTGTTGAACTGTTCGAATAATTAAAATCAAGGAAGTGCTATAAAAAATCATGTAGGAACTGTTTTTAATAATTTCAGGGGCTGTTATAAAAAAATGGTAACATGGGACTGATTTCCTCATGAAAGATGGTCTATTTGGTGTGATTATAAGCACCTAATAGATTATTTTGGATGATTAAATATGTATATATATGTAAATTATCTTGAATTGAGTGCTGTGAATCTATACATGGACTGATTTTGATTAAAATGAATGAATGTTATGAAGCTGTCAGTTTTGATAAATATAAGTCGAGAATGGACTGTTTTGATCAGTGAAAACATTAATGGACCGAATTGTATGTATTTGGGCGTTTGTGTACAAAAGTGAATGTTGATAAATGGATTGAATTGACATCGATGTTCTGTTACTTAAATTGTGGTTTATACCTTGTTTAGGAAGAGGATAGTAGCATGAAAGCTAGAAAAGAGGAAAACCTTTGGGAGTGGGTGAATATGTGGATTCAGGTGTCTCGTAACTTCGGGATATTAGGTGAGTATAGTTTAAAGTCTCGAAATAAAATGAAACTATTCCGAGCACGCTATTTTTGTTTTAAATTATTTTAGTAGCACTGTTTTTATGCTTTTAAGCATGGATCATGAGGTACGTATTTTATTACTAACACTCATGGATCGAAATGTTGTGAGATAATGAGAAATGTATGATAGATTAAAAGGTAGATATGGATGATGATATGTGATACGCTATGTGATACATGTTGGATAGAAAAGTACAACTTGATGGGAACCATGCGAATGAGATGGATAATGGATCTATAATGCATAGCTAAAAGAGAATACATGTGGTAATACATGTTTGATATGAAGACTCGTAAGACTTACTGATCTAAGCATACGTGATTGGTACTATCTTCTAATCTGATTAAATCAAGGTCTATACTTTACCGAAAGATACTTAAGTTAGAATTATGCCAAATTATCTGAAATAGATAACTATAAGCTATGTTTACTTATTGTGTATTTGAATTGAATGATATCAATAAAGGAACTTGTAATGATACGAAGTAAGCCTTAGTGGCAAAATATCAAGATATGTTGAATTCATAAGATACATGTTGAAAGAAATCTGGGCTAAGATGCCATTTGATCAAAAGAAATGATATAATGTGAAGTCACCTGAGGTGACTATATACCAGAATTGATCAGGGTAAGGAGCTTATTGATATGTTATTGTGATAAAGAGCCTATGCTCATAATGTCTTTGAATGATAAGATTAAAATAAAAGCCTTGGTTTCGAGTGAGTCTTAGGTATAGTTGGCAAGTCATAGACTACATAGAGCTCGAGTTTGGGATGGACTACGGTCCGGGACAGAGGTCCCTATTTGGCGACAATAGGAGGGATTATGTAACTCCCCAGTTTTGGGCCTAGGAGTTTTTAAGGTTAGTTCGAGGTTCGTAGGGCCTAGACTAGAGATTCGGGTTAGTTCGGGAGTGGTTTAGGGAAAACATTGTTCAGGATATGATAAAATTATGAAAAAAATTCCTAAAATCTTCTAAAAATATGTATAAAGGGTTGGTGAAGTCAATTTCAGAAAATGATTTTTGAAGATTGAAATTTCGAGTTAGTGATTAGTTTATAAAAATGTAAAATTTGTTTTTAAGGATTGTTTTGAAAGAGGGCCAAAACTTAGAATCTTTAGTGAGCTATTACACCATGTTATCAACCTTTTTCCCCTTGTTTTTGTATTTTTAAAAGATTTAATAAATTGATTTATTAATTGAGATTTGATAAAAATGATTTTAAAAGGCTAAAACATTTTCTTACGTAACTACTTTTCTCCTAACTTTTTCTCTCAATTTCCCCATCAGCCAAACTATCTTTTCATCACTAAAATCTCCAGAGATTTATCTCTTCTCAACCACTTTTAATTTCTAAATGATTCTCATGGATTTCTACATCAACTAGGTATGGATTTCTTGAAGGTTTTCATCTAAATCATTGCAATCAGGGGAAAAGCTTGTGTTAGAGGTGATCTTTCTATTCTCTCCTCTAATCAACGTTCTTTAATGAAATTCACAAGTCTTCGGCTCTCTAATTGTGTTTATTAATAAGGTTTTATAATCTATTTGATGAAAATGGTTAGATCAAGCTTTGAAAGATGATTTCTCAAGATTTTTGTGATGCTACTGTTTTGATTAATTTGAGATTGATTTTAATCATGATTTGGATGTTAAATGATGTTGAAATAAAGGTTTTACCATAGTAATCCCGAAATGAATTGATCTCTAGTTGTTAGATTGTTAGATTTCGGGGTTTGTGCTGATGATTTGGTTCTGGTGTTTCTAGAGAGATAATGATGCAATTAGGTTATTTTTGGATGTTGTTTGATGATTAAAAATGGATGGATGTGTTAGGTTTTGGCTGGGTTGAGTTTGTAGAGTAATCGAAGGTGTTCTAGGTTGTTTTGGATAAGCATTTTGGTTTTTTTGGGCAGAGCAACGAAGCGGGTTTGGTTTCTGGTGATTTTAATGAACTGAGATGCATTAATCCTCTGTTCTTTTGTGGTATAAACAGGGGAGAACGTGAGAGATCAATGATGTTCTAGGAGCTTCGGAAGCTTAATTACGCTTTGACAAAGCAAGCGAGGCGTTGTCGGTGAGTGGAATTGGTTTAAAAGCTTTTTAAAGACATAAACACAAGGTTTGGGGGTTTAGATTGAGGTTGAAACACTAATCTAAGCCCAGAAGTAAGGTTTATGCATGTTTTGAAGATAGATGTAAACCTACTGTTTTACGCATGTTTTGAGAAATGATTTGATGACTTATATGATCCCATGAGATAATATTATGATTTTGAAAAGATATAGTTTGTTGAGATAATGTTATGCATTGTTTATGCTTTTGAAATCGGATGAGAATGATTTATGTTGATGAATTAAAAATAGTATGTAAGCGATGTTAAAAATGAGTATATTGGCATGAGATGAGATTCTTTTTATCGGATATAATTGGTCGACCAATAGGATGAGAAGTGCACTATAATATAGAAAATTCGTACGTGCTCTATGGTTCGGGCAATGAGGGTAGTGCCATTCTGTTCGAAAATGAGAGTATGGTGATGAGAGCTTCCACCACGATAGGTCTTGATGATGTGAGATTCCATCAAGCTTTGAGGCGATGAGAGATACCGCCATGAGAGTTCGGTGATGTGAGATTCCACCGAGGCAAGACTTGACAATGTGAGATTCCTTCAAGCTATCCGCATATCCGAGTAATGTTGCCTAAATGCCAATATATGAGATTCACATGTACCTTGATTATAAATGATTTAATGAAAGGAGATTTGCATATGAGATCATGTTTTGAGAAATGATATATGAGAAACAAGCCTGTACGACTTTGCCTTGAGACTTTGCATTTTGATTAATGCATGAGATAGATGGTACATGTGGTTTAAATGATGTGGCTTTTGCTTTGAAAATGGTTTCAAGCATATGATAGAAAGAGCATGATGAGATAGAGATTTCTAAATGAGAAATGGTTTTAAAATGCATTGTTGTTGTTGGTTTGTTTTGAGCATCCCTCACTAGGCTTTATTGCTTATGCTCTCTTTATCCAACAATGTAGAGAAATAACATCTTTTAGGCAACGAAGAAACAAGAAGGAAACCAAGGAGCAAGACTTAGCTCAAGTATGGTTTTATCTTTACCTATTAGTAATAATCAGAAATGTGAGGATGGCTTAATGTTTTGGGAGAGTGTAATTTGAAACTCCATGGATTGAGTTTTGTCTTTTAAATGGTCTTTTTGCATAGGTAGCATGCCTATAGATTTCCTTAATGCTTATTGCCATGCTATGATGATAGAATTGCCATGTATGATTGAGGTTTGATGTTTAGATATATTGTATGCATGTTGGAATGTTTTTGTATTGACTAAAGTATGAAAAACCAGAAAAAGTGTTATTACAGGCCCAAGTGTTTCGATACACCTAAGGTTGTACCGAAACGGTGAGCCTGAAATGGCTTAGGGGTTTTGAAAGAGGGAATGAGTGTTTTGATACATTTGGCTACTAGAATCTCGTGTTCTGAAACACCATAGAGGGTGTTTCGATACGAGCTCGAGCTTTGAGACGCTCGACCATGTTCCGAAATGCGTATTCCAATACAGGGCAACCTGTACCGAAACACCGAACCGTTAAGTTGGTTATTGGAATCTTCTGATGTTATGTTTCTTTATGTTTTAGTCCCTGAATGTTGTGGATGCTATTAAATGAGATTGAATGATTGTTTTGAGCTAAGATTTGACAGAGAGTCATGTAATGTGACTAATTAAAGGATGGTAACTTAAAAATGGAATAAGTCCTTGTAACTTGTTAAAATTACAAAATGATCCCTAAAATGTATTTGTGTTCAATTGGGTCCTTAATAATTGTTTGATTGAGTTGCAAATTGTTTCGTTGCAAAGTTTATCACTTAGGATAATGTTGAGCATCTAGACAAGATAAAATGAAAAAATAGGGTTGTTTATGGGGGTAAACTTCCCGGTTTACCTCAATTTTCCCCGTGTGATCCGTTTGGTTCAATCATTCGCCCAGACCGGGTCGAGGGGGTTACAGATTGACCAGTACTACTACTACTGCCATTTTATGGGGGACAATTGGTTGGGGATTCGTGTACCTAGGCTGAAGTTTGAATCACAAGGCTGTGATAATAAGAAAATATGTGATTATAATTTAAATTAATAAAAAGTTGTGATAACTCAATTGATAAGTAGCATGATTATAATGAAATGTTGTGATAACTCAATCGAATGAAAGAATAAGAATTGGCATGAATTGGTTGATTATACTTCTTGAGGATAATGATTTAAGACTATGAATGTTATATTTATATCTTTGTTAATAGGAGATGCATGACTATTTTACACCATGTTGATAAATTTCAAAACAAGCAATTATGATTAATTCCATGTCTGTTAATGCACGAGTTAAGTATTCATGATCAAAGAAATATTTTACTCGATAGCTTAAGTAACATAGTTATTTATATGAGTTTGGTAACTCTTCTTATTAATAGTGATGATATACGAATGATATGTGCAAGATATCGAGATGATTAATTAGAATTAAGGGTAATATTAGGTATAAGTCTTTGTTGATGAGAATTCTTAGTTCTATTACCCAACTCCTTGTTTAAATTATTGTTTTAAATGGTTAATGGAGTTGATGGAAGGGAGGGCATAGATGATAATCTCTGAAATAATTATTATAATCGGTAATACATGCTTAAAAAATTCTAAATTGCCTCCTTAGCTTAAGATAAAAGTCTTGATAGAATACTTGTTAAAATTTGTGTAGTGTTAAAATATTTTATTGGTGAGTAATAAGCTTGTAACCAAATTTGGTATAGTGTTTTGATCAAATAATTATATCTTGTTTAAAAACGTGAAAATAAGGCACCATGGCTAAGAAAAATAGTATAAACTATTTTGATTACTTGCGTTACAAATAATGGTCACTTAAATGGTTCTTGTACATCCCTGCATGTGAATGGGAATATTTGGTTTAATGGTCATGTTCGAAATACCATGTGGTCTAACTTGTGATTGGTGTGATAAGGGTTATCTTATTATGATGCCACATTGAATAACTTACCGGATAAGAAACTATAACTAGATATGTTATAACTAGCATTTTAAGGGTTAGGCAACTCATGTTTATGGTTTGGTTTGGTTGAGATCTTCTATACAACTAATCTAAGTTTAGTGTATGGCATGGTGATACCTTTCTTGTCTAGTAATTCATGTATATCATAAGATAAGCATGTTAAATAAATTGCTGCAGCAAAAGAATATGTTTCATGTTGCTAAAAAACCCAGGCTAAGTAATAAATTTGTATTTAAAACTTGAACTAGTTTGGGGTGATAATATGAACATATTTTGAATGCTTTAAACAAAATGAATGGCCAAGTAATTTCATGAATAAGGGTGATGGGTTAGTAACTTATATGCTAGGAATTAGTACTTTTGGAGTGATATGTTAATAATGTATAAGATAAGTTGATTTCATACTTATATCGTGCATGCTACTTTATATGCTAGTCAGTGGACATCTGAGGGACCATGTGTGGGGAATTAATAGAACCTATAAGTTAACTAAAGCGTGGTTCTAATAACTTGTACAAGAAGTAACATATGATAACAAAGGAAATAAAGTTTTTAAGCTGGTGTAAGAGTTGCTATTGTGCTTAAAAACCTTAAAGTATAATGGATTTACGTGATTAGATTGGTCTAACCTAGACGTAATGTTGTACACAAACTTATGATCAAGATAAATCATTGTTGATTAAACTTGTGTTTACCTAGCTTAAAAAGGATTTAAAAGAAAAAGTATAGAATAATAACTTGGATCTATTGAATTATGCATTTGATTAACTTAAGCTACCTAACTAAGCATAAGCTTACCTTAATCTTAATTTACATTTCAGGGTATGAAAGCTTCCATTCTTCTACAGAGCTTGGTCGGGATCAAAAGTATTATGAAGTGCGTCATAATATCTTAAGTACTCCTAGATGGTGGCACATAATTGTTATGTAGTCATAATGCATTTAAAAGCATCTTTGATCATATGTGTATGTATATATGATGCTCTATAAGAATTATAAGTTTGTAATGGACCTTTATTTTTATTTGTTTGCTGACATGCTATATGAGTTAATGGAGTGAGTATACTTGATTGGTTGCTTAAAATTAGTATGTGTAGTAAGTTGTTAGGTCACCATTGTTTCCTTGCATGTTTCTGGGCTGATTTACATATACCTCTACCCCATGTTATATACTAGAATATGGTGTGGTTTGATGGTTGCTTGTTAGATAATTCATGATAGAAGTGTAGATCAATATTGATTATTATATTCATAGCTTGAAAGCATGTTAAGTATATTTATTAAATGATTGGAACCATAGTTTTGATTCAAGGATGCTTGATGTTATAATACTCAGTTCAAAAGGCCTATATACATATCGAGATATTTTTATATATAAAATGCTAATCAATCATAATTGTGAGCGGATTATAAGTATCAAAAGTTTTATAATTTTGCATGGCCTTATATGCATTATACTTTAGTAGTCTCTCTTTGTACCGCTGAATAAATACTAGAAGGTAAAAACTTGTATGATAAGTTAAACTACGTTATGATTCGTTTACTGACCCATTTGACATTGGAGTCTAAAGTATGTTTGTTGTTTAGGTTCTTGATGGTTCTACTTTCATCGGAGATATATCAATGCATCTAGTGACCACCCTATTGTTTAGCAATCAAAAGGTCTAATGGAAGAATTTCAAAGTAATTACGGGAAATAGGAAAGAGAATGATGAAGAACTTTCGTCTTATTTTTTTTCAGACCACCATTGAATGGTTTATATGTACAAGACTTTTCCTGTGTGATTGTTTAAGTTAAAATTATAAAAAGGTCTGAGTGCACACCTTGTCTTAAATTAAAGACAAATTCAAGTATTAGTAAATGAGTTTACTGCAGAATTGGAATTTACCTACGAGTTTGAAAGACAAATAGCCTTCCATGACAAGTCATAAGAACATGTTATGAATTAATAATTAAAGTGCCCTGTCATGTATAAGTACGTTACATGTTCATGTTCTATGCTGGAGACTAAGTTACTCTCTAATTAAAGAGTTGGTTTTAAATTACTCGGTTTTTGTGAAAACCATGGTTATCTCTTTTATAAGTTTGTTATGAATGTGCGTGTGATTCTTTAGTAACACATACTAAATCGAACTATCTTCTAAGCCGGGTTAGGTGCGTTACACACACCATGTCTCATGCAAATATTAGAAATTAATAGGGGTAAAAACAAACTGCTATTAGGCTTACCAGCACATTTATATGTCTCCTTGATGATTATCCGACCAACTTTGATCTTTCGACCAACTATGATTGAGTGCAGTAGTGCCAGCTATTCCCTCGACACCGTTTCGTTGTGGGTGGTTGGCATCAAGTTTGCCTTGAGAAAGTGTTTCCACGCCCTCGACTGAGATTTCAATCCAGTCTCTTAACTGTTCGGTGTCCCTTGAAGGACACAATCCACACCGTGCCTGGTTTACATAGATCTGCTAACAACTTCTTCTTCTTCTTGGTAGGGGTTATTAACTTGACATACTCTAGATGTTTATCCTCGACATCCCCCAACTTGAACATGGTATTAATATAACCCTCATCAAAATGCATGCATGTGCCTCGAATCAATAAGAAAGGGTTGTCTTTGGTGGTCAAGTGAGCATAAAATTTTCGAACAATATTGGCGTAGACCTCACCTTTTGTTGGCAGAAAAGTTCCCACTTTGTGCATGGTTACCACCACCATGAAATATGGAAGAAATCCCACGGTTGGCTCGTCTTTGAAATCGAAGTGCTTCTCATGGAAGAATATTCTTGAGGCAAATTTTTCCTCATGCTTTTTGCGTATCTCCTCATTGAAGAATATCTTGACCGGCATGGATGAAGAAGCCATTGAAACATGGTAGGAGCTTAGGAGTTTTTGTAAAAAGAATAAGAAAAAGTGGATATTGGGTTTCGTGCTTGATAATGACACAAAGAGAGAAGTGAAAAGACTTGATCTTTGAAACGGCTAAAAGTAAAGAAGATAAAGTGACAAGGTTTAGGTGTTTAAAGAAGGAAAAGGTTGAGTGTTTTAAATGGAGTGGTTATTGTAGTCGATTAAAGAGGGGTAATGATGGTGTTAGGCATGTTTTAAGGAAGAGAAAAAGGGTTGATGTGATAAGAGTTTAAGTGATAGGGTGATGTGATAAGGGTTTAAGTGATAGGATATGTTTTAAAGAGATAAGGGTTTAAGGAGATTAAGTTGAGTTTAAATTTCAACTTATCCAATTGGGCGGCTAGGGTTAATTTTAAAGTAAAATTTTTCACTTTCTCATGGGCTGGATTTTATCAAGCTAGGGTAAATCTTTTTCTCCCAAAATTTCATCTGCCGCATTGCCAAGCTTCTATCCTGGTATTCTGCTTGGCACACTAAATCTGCACATACTCAAATGAAAACCTCGAAACGCAGTTAAGGAAATTTAGAAACTAAAAGAAGAAAAATCAAATAAAGAAAATGCTGAAAAGAAAAAAACATCTAACCTAATATTTACAAAAATTCAGAACCTAATGATGATGTTACGAAACTTCTGCCAAGAGAATAACCTCATTGGCATTCTTCTGATACCTTCCAAATTAATGTTTCAACCATTGACCATTTAACTTAAAAATTTCACCCGACTTCAAATTCCTAATGTCCACAACTCCATGGGAATACGGCTTCAAGACTTCAAAAGGTCCTGACCATCTTGACTTGAGCTTGCCTAGAAAAAATTTAAGAGTACATGAGTTAAATAACAAAACATGTTGGCGTACCTTAAATTGTTTTGGCATTATCCTTTTGTCATGCCAGCGTTTTGTCCTCCCCTTGTAGAGTTTGACATTCTCATAGACTTGTGTTCTGAACTCTATTCTCCAGCAGCTCTCAATACTACATCAAGCATTTTGATTGCCCGATATGCACGATGCTCCATCTCCACCGGTAGGTGGCATGCTTTTCCAAAAATGAGTCTAAACGGTGAAGTACCCAAAGGAGTTTTAAAACAACTTATATAAGCTCACAAGGACTCATCTCTGTAACCCCCCTTGACCCGACCTAGACGATAGACCTGAACCAAGAAGATCAAATTGGGTTTACCGAAGCAAACCTGAACTGTCTTGCTTGAATTATGGTCCATTTTTTTCTTTTAACTTGTCTAGATCCTAGCAATAACTAAGGTCAAACGATCATCATTTACCTATTCAATTGATGCAACAACATAAGGTGACCATAATGCAAAGAATCTAAACATGGTAAAATCCATTAACCGAAATAACTACAAGCTTTTCCAATACTCGGACTGCACTCAATGCATTTTAGGAATTTGAATCCCAACTCAACTTATTGAATTATTCACAAAAAAACATTAATCTTGCTTCTAATATTATACCACCATTAAACACATAGACTCAAATAATTACATACTAATTATTTAACATAATTCATATTTAAACAAGTAATCTAGATGCATGCTTCCTAACAATATAAAGCATTATCTAAAAAGCACCAAATAGTTAAGACCTCCACATAGGCAATAAATCAATTAAGAAATCATTGCATGTGACCAAATGTACTCTTAGAACACAAACAATCCATCCAATCATTTTTAAACCGTTTAAATCATTAGATCATAACTATCAAGTATACATGGCAATAAAATAATAATACCATCATCTTAACCATTGGATACAATCATCAACTGATGTAATACAAAATCAATCAAGTTATCATAACTTAAATAAAACTATTCCTCCAATTATTTTACCCACATTGCCTTGTTGCAGATAATAATGTTCCCATAAACATACTCTTTAAATGTGGTTGTCTTGGAATCACTCCTTGCCTCGAACCACGACCCCCACATTAGTTAATTCACTGTATTGACGGAAGAAAAGAGATCGTAAAAATATAATGCCTAGTGAGTGCGCTCAAAAAAGGTAAAACGTCAATGCATTTTTGAAACCAAAACGTTATTAAAAACACACATTTAAGCAAGTTCAAACACATCATTTTCAAAGCATTTAAATAGAACCACCTATTCAAAACGTATACTTCATGTTTTCATAATGATCCTTTCATTCTCAAGATATTTAAATAAAACATTCTTAATCAACACAAAGCATTTTCACATTTATTTCCAAAATGAATCATGTATAACAACCATATGCATCAAACCACTTTTCACAAGTCTCATGCTTCTTTTATCTTCCCAAAACATTGATATTAAACCATATTCTAAACATATATCACATATTTCTTGCATTACTAATACTATTAAGCAAACCTCAACTTAAGCCTTCACATGCTTATTCTTCCAATAGAAAAGCTTAAGAAGCACCCCATGTATAAACCAAATTATACAACATAATTCATCAACATGATACATTATCAATTATATTGGCTTTCAATTGATCATAAACCAAGTCTCACTTTAAAAAAATTACATCGGATACACGGATGTTCAAAGTGGTTACTCTTCACACTTAACATACATCTTCAACCGGAGCATGGCTTAGTCTTCGCCCCTCAATGGTTAACCGAGTATGGCTTACTCTTTGCCCCTCAATCGTCAGGGTACTCATGTTGGAGAATGCTTTACTCTTCACCCCTCGACAAACATGAGGCGACTTATTATAATGCACTTTAAACACTATGGCTAGCCAACTATATTTGATAACATTTTAAACCACATCACTTGCCAATATAATTCTTTATTAACAATTTTAGCTCATTGTTTTTCATATGCACTTAACAAAACATTTCCATATGTAAAAATCACATTGCCAAAGGCAACAACTACATTTCATTTAAGAATCATTTCATAATGCTCTTAGGCATTCATATATTTAACAAATCATTGCATATCATTTAAAAGATGCATAAAACAACAAGTAAACCAATCCATGCTTTTAAACCAAAACATGCAAATCAATACTCATATCAAACTGATATTAAAAAGGTGAAGTAATAAAAACTTACTTCCGAGCTTAGTTAAGCTTGCTAGGCTTTAACTAAACCCCAAAGCCATAATTCAAACCTCTTTATAGTACCAAAACAGATTTGCACTCACCAACTTGCTATCGCCTTGATGCGAACTTCTCGACAACAATGCCTCGACGCCTAATAAAAAAACGTTCGAACACTTATCATCTCCCACAAGAAAATGCAAGAGTCAATATAAATTTGACCACAGCAAAGTATCCAATTAAATAAAATACCCCACGACTTAAAAAGCCTCATCATTGGATCAACCATAAACGAAATGACCCTTTTATTCACCTGTTAAGACCTTGACTCGGGATAATTAAGCCCCTTATTTTATGGTTTTTGACACTCACGCCACTGCTCCCTATACCCCTTTTAATCCCTTCTTCCTTTTTTTTTTCTTTTGAAATAACGTACAATACTAAAAAATTTCCCTTGATTCAAAACCCATTTTCTTGCAATATTCATGCACCCAACGCACAATTGTGCGTCCAAGCAACTGCGACAACCGTGCCATGTAATGTTCGAATGTCACGATGAATTAAAAAGGCAGCAGTAGCCTACTTGATTTTTTTCCTTTTTCTGCTTTAAAAAACTTCGCTAACATTTCATCGAACACTCACAAAACATGCTAACATATGATCTAATAATTTTGGCCGTTCTTGGCTAACTCCATTGCGAAAACCAACTCCAATCTTTAAAACTTCAACATACTTAAACAACTACCTACAATCAATAGCAAGATTGCGTGGAGTCAGAATCCACCTGAAGACATAACAAGGAAAGATAAATAGACTACACAATCTTTCCTCAACCAACATATAGATTCCACGATTCAGCAACGCACTCTTATTTCCGAAGATGAAATTCAATTCATTGCCTTATACTTATTGCATACCTTGACCATTCTCATGGAAAATGACGTAAAGGACACCATCAAATTCTCCTTATCAATTAACATCATTGATCATGTCTCGAACCTGAACATCAACTTTCCTACATGATGTGTACATCATAACCATATCAACTAAAATACTCAAAATTCTCATTAGAATCTGTAGGAATATACTTGCCGATGGGACTCCAATATTTACTTATATTAGGACTCTAATATTTAATTATTTAATTTTTATTCCTGCAGATTTGTATGTACATAGTTTACTTGTATTAGGACTTTAACTCTATCTCTACTCTTGTATAGATTAACTAGGAGTCCTAGAGTCCTACTTTAAGTTAGCCTTATCTTGGTAAGAGTTTTTACCTAACATAGGAGTTTTATTATTAGTCTAATTCCAACTCTTGTAGCCTATATAAAGGCCCCTATTCGACAGAATTAAATAAAGGAAAACCCTTTCTTCTGTCCATATCAATTACTTACATGGTATCAGCCTAAATTACATTCCTGACATTTTTTTTTCTGTCCCTTTTTCGACAGAATTTTTTTTATTCTTCCTCTCCGAGATTTTTTTCTCCCTCATATCCCGTAATTTTCCCCTCCTCTTGAACCGACAGAATATTTTTATGTCCTTTTTAGACAAATTTTTTTTTCATTCTCCTCTTGCCTCGTTTATTCTGGCCGGGCTCCCTCCAAATCTTCATCTTCTGGTATCTGATTCACTAAAGACCAGATGATGGAAATCCAGGAATTGTTTGAGAAATTTCAAGGAACTCGTGAGGCTCATTTAACTGTTGCAGAACAAGACGGTACTCCTCTCTCCTCTGCTCTTACTACTTCCAAAACAACTCCGATTTGGATTTTGGATTCCGGTGCGTCATATCATATGACTGGGGATCGAAGTCTCTTTTCTACCTTTCAACCGACAACTGGTACGAGTATTCGAACTGCTGATGGGACTATTTCTCAGATCACAGGCCGTGGATCCATTCAAGTGGATAACTTAATCCTTGAGGATACTCTCCTTGTTCCTAATCTCACATTTAATCTCATTTCTGTGAGCAAATTATCCCAGGATTTCAATTGCTATTTTAATGCTTCTGGTTGTACTTTGCAGGCACTGAATTCACAGAAGAGGATTGGTGCAGCTAGGTTGCAAAATGGGCTCTACGTACTCTCTCAAAGTTCTCCCACATTAGTTACTGTTTCGCATTTAAATTCTGTTATGTTATGGCACAATCGTTTAGGTCATCCCAGTTTTCATTATCTTGCTAAACTTCAGCCTTCATTGTTTGTTAATACAAAACCAAGTTTATTTCATTGTGATGCATGCTCTATTGCGAAACATACTAAGAAACCTTATCCTCCATCTAAATACAAACCCTCGCATCCCTTCTCTTTAATTCATAGTGATATTTGGGGACCTTCTCGGGTACAAAATGCGAACCATTGTAAGTGGTTTATTACATTTATTGATGATCATACTCGCCTTACTTGGACCTTTCTTATGCGAGAAAAATCCGATACTCCTGTCATCTTTGAACAATTCTATAATATGATTCTAACCCAATTTCATACCCGAATACAACAGTTTCATTCTGACAATGGTAGGGAATATTTTGCTCACTCCTTGGGATCATTCTTTCACAAACATGGGATTGTTCAGCTTAGTTCCTGTGTTGACACCCCTCAACAAAATGGTATTGCCGAAAGAAAAAAACCGTCATCTCCTTGAGGTAACCCGAGCCCTTCTTTTTACTACCCATGTTCCTCATTATCTTTGGGGTGAAGCTTTATTGACTGCGACTTATCTTATCAACCGAATGCCAAGTAAGGTTCTTGCCTTTAAATCACCTCAATATTTGTTCTTGAAGTATTACCCTAGTTTCAAACCTATTTCTTCTATTCTTCCTCTAAAAATGTTTGGTTGTACTACTTTCATTCACAATCACAAACCAAACAAATCCAAACTTGAACCCCGAGCTATTAAATGTGTATTTGTTGGGTATTCCTCCAGGAAAAAAGGGTATAAAGTTTTTCACCCTCCCTCCAAGAAACATTTTGTCACTATGGACCTAACTTTTCTTGAACAACAGCCTTACTTCCAACCTACCAGAGCTCAGGGGGAGTCTTCTCAACCTCTCTCACCACTTTCTGAGGTAATAACACCTTCCTTGTCCTTCCCAAAATCAAATTTGTCGCCTTCTTTACAACAGCCAGAACAGCCCACTCTTTCTTCCGAGCATGATCTATCACCTGAAACTGTCACAAAACAGTCCACAACTTCTGTCCCACCTATTGTTCATGTTTATAACCGACGAAAACGTATCCCTGAGTCCATCTTGCAATCTACTACGCGCCAAGAATTGGATATGAATTCAGCAGCCCATATTCAAGAGACAAGTAAGCATTCTTCACAGAATTTAGATGATTTTCCTATTGCCATTCGTAAAGGAGTTCGAACATGTACTAAGCATCCTATACAAAAGTTTGTTGGTTACTCTTCTCTCATGCCCTCTTTTCAAGCATTTACAGCTAGCCTTGATGCCCACAAAATTCCTAAAGATATTAATGAAGCTCTTAGTGATCCACGGTGGAAGAGAGCTGTCCAAGAAGAACTCTCGGCACTAGAAAAAACTGCTACTTGGACGATTACTGATTTACCTTCCGGGAAGAAAGCTGTCGGATGCAAATGGATATTTGTGATCAAATATAATTCAAATGGGAGTATTCAGCGATATAAGGCACGGTTAGTGGCTAAAGGTTTCACACAGACTCATGGCATTGATTTTACCGAGACTTTTGCACCGGTGGCCAAACTTAATACTGTCAGAGTTCTTCTTAGCATTGCTGTCAATCTTGATTGGAACCTACATCAGCTTGATGTCAAAAATGCCTTTCTCAATGGGCATCTTGCTGAAGAAGTTTATATGAAGATTCCTCCCGGACTTCAAGCTTTTGGAGGAGCAAAGAAAGTGTGTAAATTGAATCGGTCTTTATATGGCCTTAAACAATCTCCGCGGGCCTGGTTCGAGAGATTTACTATGGTTATCCTCAAAAGTGGATACAATCAATCCCTTGCTGATCACACACTCTTCTTTAAAGCATGCTCGAATGGGAAGAAGGTCATTCTACTTGTCTATGTCGATGACATTATCATCACCGGAGATGATGAAGCAGAAATTTCTAAACTCAAACAAACACTTCAGAGGGAGTTTGAGACTAAGGACATGGGCAAACTTCGGTACTTCTTGGGAATGGAAGTAGCTCGATCTCAGCAAGGATTAGTCATTAATCAACAGAAATATGTGCTTGATCTTCTCCAAGAAGCTGGTTTACTTGGATGCAAACCAGTCGATACTCCTATGGATGCTAATCTTTCATTCAACTCGGCAGCTCCTCCTCTTCGAGATAAAGAAAGATTTCAGAGGCTTGTTGGGAAACTCATTTATTTATCCCTTACTCGGCCTGATATAACATTCTCTGTTAATGTTTTAAGTCAACATATGAGCAGCCCCACTGAAGAGCATTTGGCAGCAGCTTATCGAGTCCTCAAATATCTCAAAAAGACGCCCGGACATGGCTTAATTTTTTGGAAAAGTACTGACAGATCTGTTAAGATCTATACAGACTCGAGTTGGGCTGGAAATTTGACAGATCGAAGATCCACAACAGGGTATTGTTCCTTTGTTTGGGGTAATCTTGTGACATGGAAGAGTAAGAAACAACATGTCATTTCTCGAAGTAGTGCAGAAGCTGAATTTCGAGCACTAGCCCAAGGCATGTGTGAAGGCCTTTGGCTTCTTAAACTTCTCAATGAAGTGGACCCTCAAAATGCTAGCGATTTTGAGATTCTTAGTGATAACCAATCTGCTATAAAAATTGCTAAGAACCCAGTTCAACATGATCGTACCAAACATGTTGAAGTTGATAGGCACTTTATAGCCGAAAAAGTCAAGAATGGGATTGCTCGACTATCATACGTCCCATCCGCTAGCCAACTCGCTGATCTACTCACAAAAGCTTTGCCTCCAGCAACATTTACTGCGTTTATTTCCAAGCTGGGCATATACAATGTATATACGCCAGCTTGAGGGGGAGTGTAGGAATATACTTGCCGATGGGACTCCAATATTTACTTATATTAGGACTCTAATATTTAATTATTTAATTTTTATTCCTGCAGATTTGTATGTACATAGTTTACTTGTATTAGGACTTTAACTCTATCTCTACTCTTGTATAGATTAACTAGGAGTCCTAGAGTCCTACTTTAAGTTAGCCTTATCTTGGTAAGAGTTTTTACCTAACATAGGAGTTTTATTATTAGTCTAATTCCAACTCTTGTAGCCTATATAAAGGCCCCTATTCGACAGAATTAAATAAAGGAAAACCCTTTCTTCTGTCCATATCAATTACTTACAGAATCATAACCCAAGTTTTCTCGAGCAAACTTTACGAATCTTGATTTTACGATCAAGCATCCGACACTTTACGATATACTTAATCCATTTACAACACTTCTCTAACTTTCATTTTCAAAATCCATATCGTTAACATCGATGAGAATAACCACTTTCAATATTCAAAACAATGGACCAACGTCACCTACAAACTCACGAACGAGGACAATGTCTCTCAAGTTCGAGGACCATTTATTTAACCATCCTCGATCGAGGACCAAGTCAACTAAATATCGGAAACCATCTTCCTTATAATAGCAATAACCTAGATTACGCTTATTGAGATAAGAAGTAAATACTAAATAAATCATTTCTCATATAAAATTAAATTTATTATCGGCGTTTAAACATGGCAGTTGGGGTGTAGGCTCGACAAGTGATCCAAGACAAACCTGTAAAAACTTTTTCAATAGCATTTGTCACGGGCAGTGTGTTCTCGATTATCCCCAATATAAGCAATTAACAACATAATTACATACGAAACACATTTATCAATTTCTTAAAATAACCAAATGAAACTCTATCCATCCAAATTTGTGAACATGGCTCTGGTACCAACAAATGCAACTCCCTTGACCCGGCCTAGACGATAGACTCGAACCAAGAAGATCACATTGGGTTTGCCAAAGAAAACCTGAACTGTCTTCCTTAAATTACGGTCCATTTTTTTCTTTTAACTTGTATAGATGCATTATTAAGACTTAAGGTGTTCATTCAAGCACCAGTTCTATTTTCACTCCAAACGAACATCGATATGGCACTCAATTGTAAATTCAAGCATTCTAGGGACCAAAAAGTAAATCTAAATAACTATAGAGGCTTACACTGGTCTCATGTTACCAATTATTAATTAGTCATTTTTCATGGTAGCATGTCTATTTTCAGCTCCAACGGATAACAAATAAGCATTTAATTTAGCAAAATACGATTTAAGTACTAAATCATAAAATAGCCAAAATATAGGTACTGACTTGTTTATAAAGCTTCAAAGAGAAATTAGATACATTAAAAGCATGCTTGCAAAAGCTCATGTCAAACGAAAATCTTTTACCTATTCAATTGATGCAACAACATACGGTGACCAGAATGCAAAGAATCTAAACAAGTAAAATCCATCAACCAAAATAACTACAAGCCATTCCAATACTCAGACTGCATTCAATGCATTTTGGGAATTCAAATCCCAACTCAACTTATCGAATTACTCACGAACAACATTAATCATGCTTCTAATATTATACCACCATTAAACACATAAGCTCAAATAATTACATACCATGTATTCAACGCAATTCATATTTAAACAAGTAATCTATAGGCATGCTTCCTAGCAATATAAAGTTTTTTCTAAAAAGCACCAAATAGTCAAGACCTCAACATAGACAATAGATCAATTATGAAATCAAAGCATGTGACCAAATGTACTCTTAGAACACAAACAATCCATCCAATCATTCTTTAAACCGTTTAAATCATTAGATCATAATTATCATGTGTACAAGGCAATAAAATAATAATACCATTATCTTAACCATTTGATACGATCATCAACTAACGTAATACAAATTCAATCAAGTTATCATAACTTAAAAAAACTATTCCTCCCATTATTTTACCCAAATTGCCTTGTTACAAATAATAATGTTGCCATAAACATACTCTTTTATTATGGTTGTCTTGGAATCACTTCTTGCCTCAAACCATGACCCCCACATTAGCTTAATTCGTTGCATTGATGGAAGAAAATAGGGTGTAAGCATATAATGCCTAGTGAGTGCACTCAAAAAGGGTAAAACATCAATACATTTTAAAAATTAAAACCGTTATTAGAAACCTACATTTAAGTAAATCCAAACACATTATTTTCAAAGCATTTAAATAAAACAACCTATTCAAAACATATTCTTCATGGTTTCATAATGATCTTTTCATTATCCACATATTTAAATAAAACATTCTTAATCAACACAAAGCATTTTTCCGTTTATTTCCAAAATGAATAATGCATAGCAACTATATACATCAAACCACTTTTCACAAGTCTCATGCTACTTTTATCTTTCCAAAACAATCATATTAAACCATATGCTAAACATTTATCATGTATTTCTAGTATTACTATTAAGCAAACCCTCAACTTAAGCCTTTCAAATGCTTATTCTTCCAATAGCAAAGCTTAAGGAGCACCGCATGTAGAAACCATATTATACAACATATTTCATCAACATGATACGTTATCAATTATATTGGCTTTCAAGTGATCATAAACCAATTCCCACTTTACAAAATATTACATCGGATACACGGATTTTCAAGTACTTACTTTTCCCACTTAACATACATTCTCAACCGGAGCATGGCTTAGTCTCCGCCCCTTAACCAAGTATGCCTTACTCTTCGCCCCTCAACCGTTGGGGTACTCATGTTAGAGAAGGGTTTACTCTTCACCGCTCAACAAACATAAGGCGACTTATTATAGTGCACTTTAAACCTTATGACTAGCCAATTATATTCGATAACATTTTAAACCACATCACTTGCTAATATAATTCTTTATTAACCACTTTAGCTCACTGTTTTTCATATGCACTTAACAAAACATTTTTATATGTAAAAATCACATTGTCAAAGGCAACAACCACATTCCATTTAAGAATCATTTCTCAATGCTCTTAGGAATTTATATATTTAACAAATCATTGCATATCATTTAAAAGATGCCTAAAATAGCAAGTAAACCAATCCATGCTTTTGAACCAAAACATTGAAATCAATACTCATATCAAACCGATATTCAATAGGTGAAATAAGAAAAACTTACTTCCGAGCTTAGCTAAATTTTCTACGTTTTAACTAAACCCCCAAAGCCATAATTCAAACCTCATTATAGTAACAAAACATATTTGCACTCACCAACCTGCTATCGCCTCGAAACCAACGTCTTGATGATAACGCCTCGACGCCTAATCAAAAAACGTCCGAACACTTGTCATCTTCCAAAAAAAAAATGCAAAGCTCAATATAAATTTGACCACACCAAAGTAACCAATTAAATAAAATACCCCACGACTTAAAAAGCCTCTTCATTCGAACAACCATAAATGAAATGACCCTTTTATTTCCCCTATTCTGACCATGACTCGGGAAAATTAATTCCCTCATTTTTTTTTTACTCTCACGCCACCTCTCCCATATCCCCTTTTTAATCAATTCTTCCTCTTTTTTTTTCTTTCAAAATCACGTACAACACTCAAAAATTTCCCATGATTCAAAACTCATTTTCACGCAACATTCATGCACCCAACGCACAATTGTGCGTCCAAGCAACCGCGACAACCGTGCCATGTAATGTTCGAATGTCACAATAAATTAAAAAGGCGGCAACAACCCACTCGATTTACCCTTTTATCGGCTTTAAAAATCCTCACCAGCATTTCATCAAACACTCACAAAGCATACTAACATATGATCTAAAAACCCAAATTTAAATTCAACCAATTAGATTAATTTCAGAATCAATATCATAAAATTGATATTAGATTATATCTAACCCACATGAATAACTCACGATCCAATTAAAATATTTAGATTTTTGTCTATCAAACCATGACTCACTCTTTAGCATCCAACAACTAAATTAATCTATTAAAATCCATTTTAATATCAAAAGACAATAGGATTGATAGAAAATCAACACAAAATAATTAGGAAATCATTAGAAAATTAAAGCTTACTCAAATAAATTAGAAATTGAAAATGAAGATTGCTCCTCCAATCTTCCAACGTGAAATTCATTGAACTAGATGAGAGAAATCAAAATCTCTTGTTTGGCTATTGATTAAAAATGGTTTAGAAAGAAAATGAATAGAAACTGAATAAGAAAATTAAAAAAAAACTAAAATGGTGATTTGGAGAATCTTGAGAGAAAACGAGAGATATATTTAGACATATCTTTCTTTCTTGAGAAAATAATAACTGTAGTCAAATTCTAATTAAAAATAAGTAGTAAAATCTTTATTTCATAAATGGGTTAAATAATCCCATGAAACCACCACTTTAGTTCTTTTTACAAAATTGTCATTATTTTACAACCTTTTGTAAAATAGTCACCATGTAATTAATATTAAAACAACCCAATTAAAATTATTCAAACTCAATTTCATCCTTTATGAAACTTATTAAATATATATATATATTTTCACAAATACTTGTCATGATAAATTTGTCGGAAATCAATATAATTACCTAAATTATTTTTTAGATTTAATTAATTAGTTAAAGCCTAACAAAAAATTCCAACCTGATTCCGATAATTCACCTGAATCTTCTAGCCCGTTTTTCGGGGTGTTACAGTTTCAAGGACCAATCTTTCCTTGATGGATTTACAGTCTTCTCTAAAATATTTTTGATTTTCTGGTTTAAAATTTTAGCTTGCCAATTTGTTTGGGGATGATATGCTGTGACAAGCCTCAGCTGAATTCCATACCTGCACAAAGCTTTAAAAATTAGATTACATTTAGAATGTGTACCTTCATCATGAATAATCACTCTGCGGGCACCAAATCGAGTAAAAATATGTTTATGCAAAATCTTAGCAACAACCTTGACATCGTTTGTTGGCAATGCAACAACCTCAACCCATTTCGATACATAGTCAACGACCACGAGAATATATAGATTACCAAATGATGGGGAAATGGACCCATAAAGTTTATCCTCATACATCAAATAAGTCTACATGCATAATGTTTTGGAGCGGCAATTGGTGTCTGCCAAAGATGTTTCATGTCTACTGGCATCGATCACATGCCCTGACATAATTTTGGGCATGATTGTATAGCGTGGGCCAAAAAAATCTTGACTGCAACACCTTGGCACCAGTTTCCATCCTGGCAAATTGACCTCCATATGGTGCAGCATGGCGTAGTAGCAATGTACTGTGTTGTTCATCCTCTAGCACACATCAACAAATCACTTGGTCGACACACTGTTTGAATAATATTGGCTTGTCCCAATAATATTGTCAAACATCTCGCAGAAAATGTTTCCTGGCATTGTATGCCAAGTTTGTGGCAGAATGTTGCTTACCAGGTAGTTGACTATGTCAGCGTACCATGGCATGGCATTAACTATAAGAAAATTCTCGTATGAGAATTCATCTCATATGGTAGGGGTCTTACCATCTTCAAGGTGATGTTCCAGGTGTGATAGGTGGTCAGCTACCAAATTTTCACTACCCTTCTTGTCTCGGATCTCGAGGTCAAATTCCTGTAGAAGAAGCATCCATCGGATCAATCTGGGCTTGGCATCCTTCTTTTCCAAGAGGTACTTCAGTGTCGAATGATCTGTATACACCACAACTTTGTTACCAACTAAATAAGATTTGATTTGTCAAAATCAAATACAAATGCAAGAAATTCTTTATCACTTGTTGAGTAATTCAGCTGAGCTACATTTAAAGTCTGGCTGACATACTAAATGGTATGAAAAACTTTGCCATGTCGTTGTCCCAACACTGCATCGATGGCATAGTCACTGACATCGCACATGAGCTCGATTGGCTCATTCCAATATGGTGCCACAACTATAGGGGTAGTAATCAACTTCTTCGTAAGTTCCTGAAATGCTCTTAAATAAGAATAATCAAATGTAAAATTAGCATTTTGTTCCAACAACAATCATAAAGGTTTATAAATTTTAGAAAAATATTTAATGAAATGTCGATAAAAACCTACATGTCCTAAAAAAATTCTTATACCTTTTACACTCTTAGGGGTGGAAATTGCTTGATTAACTCAACTTTTGCTTGGTCAATCTCTAATCTTCTCTTGGTTACCTTTTGCCCGAGAACAATGCCCTCCTTCACCATGAAGTGGCATTTTCCCAGTTCAAAACTAGGTTTGTCTCAATGCATCTCCTCAACACTTGATCCAAACTCTGAAGACATTCCTCAAATGTTTTGCCAAACACCGAGAAATCATCCATGAATACTTCCAAGTTATGCTCAATCACGTCGAAACAATTGGCCATTATGAAATGTTGAAACATTGCTGGGACATTACACAAACCGAATGTCATTCTTCTAAAGGCATACGTCCATATGAACACGTGAACGCGGTCTTATCTTGATCTTCAGGGGCGATGGTAATCTGGTTATTACCTGATTAACCATCCAAAAAGCAATAAAAAGCTTTACCTACAATCCCATCCAACATTTGGTCGATGAAAGGCAATGGTAAGTGAATCCTTCCGCGTGGCTTTGTTCAGCTTTCTGTAGTCCATGCACACTCTCCATCCTATGACAGTCCTTGATGGAATCAATTTATCCTTATTGTTTTGTACCACTATCATGCCACCTTTCTTTGGCATGCATTGTACTGGGCTAACCCATGAGCTATCAGAAATGACATAAATTATCCCAGCTTCAAGCACTTTGATAATCTCCTTCTTTACTACTTCTTTTATGCTTCGATTCAGCCTTTTTTGGCCTTCAACGATCTTGATGTGGTACTCCTCCAAGATAATCTTTTGCATGCAAATGGTTGGGCTTATACCTCGGATATCGACCGAGGTCCAACCCAAAGCTTGCTTATAATTGCTTAATATTTTCAGCAATCTTGCTTCTTGATCATTAATGACATCAACAACAATGATCACTGACAAAGTTGAGTTCTTACCTATATAAGCATACTTGAGGTGGTCTAGCAATGGTTTCAGCTCCAATTCTGGTCATTTATCCATTGATGGTTTTGGTGCCTTGGTTTCTTTGTCGGCCAACTCTAGTGGCTCAAAATAGCTCACTTCTTGAGCCTCTAAGGTTTCTTCAGGCTCCTCACTCATCTTATCATTGACATCCAATTCTCTAGCATCATCATCTGCATCTTGGCACAATTGTGCCACGTCCAAATGTGAAAATGGACTCCATCATCTCATCGGTTTGCCAGTCCTTAGGTTCATCTGCGTATTTTAGAGGTTGAAACACATTAAATGTAACATGTTGATCATTCATACGCATAGTAAGTTCACCATTATGAACATCAATCAAAGCCCTACCCCTGGCAAGAAATGGTCTTCCAAAATAATTGGGACTTTAATATCTGCCTCGTAGTCTAAAATGATGAAATCAGCTGGAAAGATAAATTTGTCTACCTTTACCAACTCATCCTAAATCTTACCCTTAGGATGTGTAAAGGATTAATCTGCTAGCTAAAGTGTCACCGTGGTAGGTCTTGCTTTTATGCCAAGCTTCCTAAAAACTGACATTGGCATTAGGTTGATGATGGCTCCTAAGTCACACAGTGCCTTACCCATGAATCTGTTGCCAATGGTTCAGGGAATAGTAAAACCTTTTGGATCATCCAGTTTCGGTGGCAATCAATTGAGTATTATGGTGCTAAATCCTTCAGTGAGAGCTACAGTCTCAAAATCTCCTAACTTCCTCTTCTTAGACAAAATGTCTTTCATAAATTTGATGTAGTTGGTCATTTGCTCAAGAGTTGCTACCAATGGTATATTGATTTTGTAACCCCCTTAACCCGGCCTGGACGGCTGACCTGAATTAAGAAAGTCACACGGGAAAAACCAAAGTCAACCCGAAAGTCAACCTTGATTAACGACCCTTTTTTTTCTTTTTAAACTTGTCTAGATGCACATTAACCCTAGTTGTGATCAAACAAACAACATTCTCAAAGATCATAAACATCAGAGATCAAACAAGGACCTAGTTGAACAAATTACAACTTTAGGGACCAAACTGTAAATTCTGATAATTATAAGGACTTCACCCAAATTAAAGTTACCAACTTGAAATTAATCATGTTTCATGCATCTCGGCCAAAATTCAGCTCAAACGGACATTCCAAACTCATACAATTGCACATACAAGTTTCAGGACCAAAATGCAAACATTTTGAAACATATAACTACCAATGTCAGCCCCCAACGGTCATCCGTTCCGAAACGGGAGACAGCCCGTTTCGAAACGCGGGGCCGTTCCGCAACGCGTACCGAAACGAGGGCTGACAGTAGCCTTTCTGTTTTGGAACAGTGTCACCCGTTTCGGACGCCTGGGCTGCTTCGAGGCACCCGTTCCGAAACGGTAGGCACTGTTCCGATACGGCCTGCACAAAATGCAGAAAAAATGCTTGCTTAAACATGCAATTGACCAACCAATCATGCTCCAAATGCTATCAAACTTTACCAGCATCTCATACAACATACAAGAGACATATTTGCATCAACCAATCATCATTATATCAACATATATGAAAAGCCCCAAATCTAAAGGCATGCTTCCTACACAAGCAACCATTCATGCACAAAAGCCTTCAAACCAACACATAATGGCCAATTACAAAAACCAACACTAACAACAACATAATTCCAACTTAGGGAGTTCCAAACATCTCCCAAAACAACAACATAGGTCCCCCATTGCCAAATGCCAAAAGCTAAAAGTGTTTAAGAAAACCTTCTCATACATGAGCTTAGCTTCCACTTGATCGCTTGCCCTCCTTGCTGCCCTCAATGCACTTTAATGCTCTGCATTATTGGTTTAAGAAAAGAGAGAGAGCGTAAGCAAAAGCTTAGTGAGGAAAGCTCCTTAGAACTACACAATAATGCGTTTATAAAACTCATTTATAAATCATACTTCAAAATACATTTAGACATGCTCACAAGCAATCTCAAACAAGCATCTCATGCTTCACATCATAACATGTCATATTGGCCACAAGTGATAATTACCATCTTTAAAACAAGATCAACATAAGACTCACACATGGACTTTTAAACACCATTGTGATCTTATCCCCAAGGACTTTTAAACACCTTGGCCCATGGACTTTTAAACACCATGGCAAGGACCACACAAGGACTTTTAAACACCTTTGTGTCCTTAACAAGTTTCACCTCAAGGACTTTTAAACACCTTGACCCCAAGGACTTTTAAACACCTTGGCCATGGACTTTTAAACACCATGATATAAATCACCCCAAGGACTTTTAAACACCTTGGCCCCAAGGACTTTTAAACACCTTGGCCATGGACTTTTAAACACCATGATATAAACCACCCCAAGGACTTTTAAACACCTTGGCCCCAAGGACTTTTAAACACCTTGGCCATGGACTTTTAAACACCATGATATAAACCACCCCAAGGACTTTTAAACACCTTGGCCCCAAGGACTTTTAAACACCTTGGAAAGGACCACACAAGGACTTTTAAACACCTTTGTGTCCGTAACAAGAACCATCCAAGGACTTTTAACCACCTTGATGTTCTTAAGTAAACAAGGCTCACTCAAGGACTTTTAACCACCTTAGTGACCTTAACCTTTTCAAAAACATCACTTGCCAATATACATCATATATCATCAATAATCCATTGTTTTAAAGCATTTAACCAAGCCATAAACATCATGCATCTTTAAGCATCAAACAACATTTATACAATGTTCAAAAACAAGGAACTCTAACCTCGAGCTTCCTTAAACACATGGCTTATAATCTCAGCAAACACACATGCTAGATATGCTTTAAAAACAGAATTTAAACATGCAACAAACACATTGCACCCAACCATCACATGGTTCCTCAACAAGAGAGTGTTTCCGAAAACTTACTCTTGAGCTTAGCAAAGTTGTTTAGACTTAGACTAAGCTCCCAAACCTCCAAAACATTGGTTTCAAAGCCGAAAACCAAAATCCACTCACCGATTCCGTTTCGCCTCTTGCCGAAACACCAAATCAAGCTTCCGGATCACCACCACTTGGATCCAAAGATGACTCCCCTGTTTTAACACATTAAAACAGTAGATTGATGCATCATCATGCATTAATAGCTTCAATGAAAGCACCTAAACTCGCTGCTCTCATCACTCTCCATTTTCGGCCATCAAACACAACCGAAAATGCCTCCAAACAACTCCTCAACAAAGCCCAGCCATAAACCATCAAGACTAAACATCCATTAACATCATTTAACATCTAAAAAGGAGCTTAACAACATCCTCATACCTCCAGCAACAACAGATCCACAAGATCACCCAAAAACAACCAAGAATCATAAGCTAAACTTAGGAAATTCAACCTATCCGGGATTGCATTAATCAAAACTCAATTCCTTATCAAATTAATGTTCATTTATCATCAAAAACACATCTCAAATCACAGCTTTAACAGATCTAATGAAAATCTATCAAAAATCACCAAATCTTGCATTTAAAGCCAAGATCCATTTCACAACTTTAAAAGCCTTTAATAAAACATCAATTAAGGATTGAGAACTTGGGAATTTCAGTAAAGAACTGAGAGTTTAGAGGAGAAGGACGTTCTTACCTCCAAACTTGAGTTTTCTCCCTTTTAGAACCAAAAAGCTTGAAAATCCAAATAACAAATTGCAAGGTTTTGTTGTAGAGATGATTAGGAATCCAAAGAGAATTGAAAAGATAGATTTGAGTGAAAAAATCAGAAAGAAATCTCTGGAGAGAAAGTGTTTGGATTGAGAGAAAATGAGAGAAAAAGGAAAATTGGGAAAATAGGAAAATTAGTTACAAAATAGCCAAAATGATTTCCCTCCACTTTTCTTTAGCTTTAAAATCAGAATTAAACATTAAAATATCTTAGAAAAATCTGGAGAAACTCCTTTTGGAATAATAGCTCCTTAAAGATTCAAAGTTTCAATCCTTTATAAAACAGTCACGCAACTTTCAAAAATTACATTTTGGTCACTAGCCAAAATGTCACCCTTCCAAACCTCATTTTTCAAAATTGATTTCACAGTTCACTTATATATATATTAAAATATGATTTTAGAACATTTTTCCATATTTTTAATGCAACCCGAACTAGGCTTTCCTAATTTCACCCTTATAGATTCGAACCGCACTTTGACCGAACCGGTCAACGCCCAAAACTTCCAAGCCCAAAACCGGGGCGTTACAACTCTCCCCCCCTTAAGAAATTTCGTCCTCGAAATTTACCTGAAGGAAAGAGATAAGGAAACTGCTTCAGCATGTCATCCTTCCGCTCCCACGTGGCTTCCTCAACACCGCGGTGCTTCCACAACACCTTCACCAACTCAATGGTCTTGCCACGAAGAACCTTGCTATCCGAATCCAGAACCTTCACCGGTTCCTCATCATAGGTCAAATCCGGATTCAATTCCACTTCCTCCACAGGCAACACATGCGAAGGATCAGATCTATACTTCCGGAGCATAGAAACATGAAACACATCATGAATCTTCTTCAACTCTTGAGGTAGCCTCAACTTATACGCAACAGGACCCACACGCTCAACCACCTCGTATGGTCCAATGTACCTAGGGCTCAACTTACCCTTACGGCCAAACCTCATCACCTTCTTCCAAGGCGAAACCTTCAAGAACACACGGTCACCAACCGCATACTCAATCTCCTTACGCTTCAAATCCGCGTAAGACTTCTGCCGATCAGAAGCTGCCTTCAACCGCTCACAAATGAGCTTCACCTTCTCGGTGGTTCCTTTCAACAAAACCGGCATCGAAACCAACTTCTGACCCGTTTCAGCCCAACAAAGAGGAGTCCTACACTTCCTCCCATACAAAGCCTCATAAGGTGCCATTTGAATGCTCGCCTGATAACTATTGTTATAAGCAAACTCAACCAAAGGCAAAAGCTTCTCCCAAGAGCCCTGAAACTCAATCACGCAGCACCTCAACATATCCTCCAAAATCTGGATAACACGCTCAGACTGACCATTCGACTGAGGATGATAAGATGTACTGAAATTCAACCTCGTACCCAGAGCTTGATGCAAACACTGCCAGAACCGCGATGTGAACCTCGGATCCCTATCCGACACAATCGAGTTAGGCACACCATGCAGCCGCACAATCTCCGCAATGTACAGCTCCGCAAGCTTATCCAAAGAGAACGTAGTATGCACAGGCAAGAAATGCGCACACTTCGTCAGGTGATCCACAATCACCCACACCGAATTCTTCTTCGATGGTGACAAAGGTAAACCAGATACAAAATCCATGGTAACCCTTTCCCACTTCCACTCAGGGATTCTCAACGGTTGCAACAACCCTGAAGGAAACTGATGCTCAGCCTTAACTCGCTGACACACCATACACCTGCTGACAAACTCCGCAACATCCTTTTTCAAACCCATCCAATAGTACTCATCACGAAGATCTCGATACATCTTAGTACTACCTGGGTGCATAGCAAAAGGACTACTATGACCTTCAGTCAGAATAGCACGCCTTAGCACAGCATCATTAGGCACCACTATCCGACTCCCAAAACACAACACTCCATCATCATTAAAACAGAAATCCGAAGGTCTACCCTCCGCGATATCCTGAACATGCGGCACCAAGGAATCATCTAGCAATTGCTTTTCCTTGATCATCTGAACCAAAGATGGTTTCACTTGCAACTCAGCCACAAGACCACCATCACGCGAAATACTCAAACTGGCAAACATAGCCCTCAGCTCAACAGCTACCTTCCTACTCAAGGCATTCGCTACAACATTAGCCTTCCCAGGGTGATACTCAATCGTCAAATCATAATCCTTGAGCAACTCCACCCAACGTCGCTGCCTGAGATTCAACTCCTTCTGAGACATCAAATACCTCAAACTCTTGTGATCCGTGTACACAGTACACTTCTCACCATACAGGTAATGTCTCCAGATCTTCAAAGCAAAAACCACTGCAGCCAGCTCTATGTCATGCGTAGGATAATTGCGCTCATGCACCTTCAACTGCCGCGATGCATAAGCCACCACCTTACCCTCTTGCATCAACACACATCCCAAACCAACATAGGATGCATCACTATACACCACAAACTCTTTCCCTGATTCAGGTTGAACCAAGATAGGAGCTTGCGTCAAAGCTGCTTTAAGCTTCTCAAAAGCCTGCTGTCTCGCCTCTGTCCACTCATACTTAACATCCTTCTGCAACAACTTCGTCAAAGGTGCAGCAATCTTAGAAAACCCATCCACAAACCTCCGATAGTATCCTGCCAAACCAAGGAAACTACGAACCTCGTGAACAGACTTAGGAACCTTCCAATTCATCACCGCCTCAACCTTCTGAGGATCAACCCGAATCCCCTTAGCAGAAACCACATGCCCAAGAAACACCACCTCACTTAACCAGAACTCGCACTTGCTCAGCTTAGCATAAAGCTGATTCTCCAACAAAGCCTGCAAAACAATCCTCAAATGCTCTTCGTGCTTCTCCTCAGTACGCGAGTACACGAGGATATCATCGATGAACACCACAACAAACTTGTCCAGGTATTCATGAAACACACGATTCATCATGTCCATGAAAGCAGCAGGAGCATTTGTCAACCCAAACGGCATCACAAGGAACTCATAATGCCCGTACCTTGTTCTGAAAGCTGTCTTAGGCACATCCACATCTTTCACCTTCAACTGGTAATACCCTGACCTCAAGTCAATCTTAGAGAACACAGCTGCTCCTTGAAATTGATCAAAGAGATCATCAATCCTCGGCAAAGGATACCGATTTTTGATAGTCAACTTGTTCAGCTGACGGTAATCAATGCACATTCTCATAGTGCCATCCTTCTTCTTCACGAACAAGACCGGTGCACCCCAAGGCGACACACTCGGCCGTATGAAACCACGCTCAAGCAACTCTTGCAACTGCGTCTTCAGCTCTTTCAGCTCCTTAGGTGCCATCCTATAGGGAGTAATGGACACAGGAGTTGTATTCTCATACAGCTCAATCCCAAACTCCACCTCGCGATTAGGAGGTAAACCAGGCAACTCCTTAGGAAACACACCAGGAAACTCTCGCACAACCCTGATATCTTGCACCCGCAACTCCTTAGAGCTAGGATTCATCACAAAAGCTAGGTAAGCTTCACAGCCTTGCCTCAGCATCCGGCTCGCCTCCAACGTAGACACCACATTGGCAAGAAACTTCACATTCTCACCGACTACAACAACTTCATAATCATCCGCAAGCTTCAGCGAAACTCGCTTATTTTCACAATCCACCACAGCACGATGCTCAGCAACCCAATCCATACCAAGGATTACATGAAAACCATAGAAAGGTAACTCCATGAGGTCAACATGAAAAACATGATCTTGAACAACCAAAGGACACCTTCTATACAGCTTTCGAGTCACAACAGTCTCACCAAAAGAACTAGTGACACGCATACCAACATCCAAAGACTCAACAGGCAAACCAAGCAATTTAGCATGCTCACGCAATATGTAAGAGTGCGTAGATCCAGAATCAATCAAGGAAAGTAATGACAAGGATTGCAGAGTAAAAGTACCTGCGATCACATTCGCGTCATTCCTCCCCTCTCGCTGAGCAAACACTCTAGCCTGCCCGCCACCCTCTGGCTGCACAGCTACAACATGAGCCACACCTCGGCCACCTTCCTCTCTCCGCTGGAAATTACCACGGCCGCGCCCACGACCTCTCTGCGGTGCTGCAACAACAGGAGCACGAACTTGGCCACCAGCCAACATAGGACAATCACGCCTCAAATGATCCGAAGATCCACAGCTCCAGCAACCATTACCAGCTGCCGCAACAGGAGCTTGCACCTCCCTCACAGCACGAGGACAATCACATTTCATGTGACCATGCGAACCACATATCCAACAAGCACTCGGATCAGCTCTAGCGTTGCCTCCCCGAGCAGGTGCTCCACCTCCTCGCTTAGCCGAGGACTGATACTTCTGATCACGTCCCCTTTTGTTTCGCCCACCACCGGAACTATACTCAGCTGCTCGCTTACCAGCACCTTTAGCAGATAAACCCAAGTTCATCTCTATGTCCTTTGCTCGGCCCACCAGCACATCAAAATCATCATACTCGGTAGCCAGCACATACATCTTCACATCCGTCACTAAGCCATAACGGAACCTTTCACATCTCGCCCGCTCATCCGGGACAAGCTCAGGTGCATATTGACTGAGTCGAACAAACTGTACCTCATACTCAGCCACCGTCATGCTCCCTTGAGTAAGAGACATGAACTCACGCTTCTTTTCATCTAGGTACCTCACACCCAGATACCTTCTCTTGAACACATTCTGAAAGAATGTCCAAGTTACATCAACTTCTGCCATCCCAGCAATAGTGGTTGTCCACCACGTATATGCATCCTTCTGCAGCAAGGACACAACACAGCCAAGCTTCTGCACATCAGTGCAACTCATCTGACCCAAGATCCTCTTGGTACTCTCTAACCAAGCCTCAAAACCCTCAGCAGACATACCCCTGAACTCAGTCCCTCCCAGACTGCGCAAACGCTCCAAAGGTAGTCTAACTCCAGCATCTTCCTGATGCCCAGCTCCACGAGCTCCAGCTACCGCTGCTTGAAAAGCACCAGCTATAGCTTGAATTAACACCGTCATGTCAGGAACAGCTTGCCCCTGACCAGCCTCAGGTCCTGCAGCCTCAGCACCAGCTGCAGCTCCAGCTTCCTCAGCCCCAGCACCACCACCACCAGGTGGAGGAGGTAAAACCGCACTCTCAACATTCTCCTCATTTTCATTCTCATTCTGAGCCGTAGCTCGCACATTACTCCTCAACTCTCTACGAGGTGCCATACTCTAATTATGCAATCACAATGCAAAATAAACAAAGTCAGGCCCAGCAAGGTAAGCAATCCAAGTACTCAAGCTCATTTCCAATTATAAACAACATCATTTCATTAGCTTTGATTTGGCAATG
The DNA here is from genome assembly GCA_030270665.1 of Hibiscus trionum. NCBI lineage: Eukaryota > Viridiplantae > Streptophyta > Magnoliopsida > Malvales > Malvaceae > Hibiscus > Hibiscus trionum. The sequence goes on from BSYR01000004.1 coordinate 2,907,114, forward strand.
GGTACCCACAACATGCTTCACCACAGCATACAACTCAATTGCAACATACATGCAATCCACTCAACATGCTTTCACTCAACAAGCATACAAAGCATACACACTTTAGACATTCACATACACATTCCCATTTACTCGAGAACCTGGCTCTGATACCACCAAATGTAACCCCCTTAACCCGGCCTGGACGACTGACCCAAATTAAGAAAGTCACACGGGGAAAACCAAAGTCAACCCGAAAGTCAACCTTGATTAACGACCTTTTTTTTTCTTTTTAAACTTGTCTAGATGAACATTAACCCTAGTTGTGATCAAACAAACAACATTCTCAAAGATCATAAACATCAGAGATCAAACAGGGACCTAGTTGAACAAATTACAACTTTAGGGACCAAACTGTAAATTCTGATAATTATAAGGACTTCACCCAAATTAAAGTTACCAACTTGAAATTAATCATGTTTCATGCATCTCGGCCAAAATTCAGCTCAAACGGACATTCCAAACTCATACAATTGCACATACAAGTTTCAGGACCAAAATGCAAACATTTTGAAACATATAACTACCAATGTCAGCCCCCAACGGTCATCCGTTCCGAAACGGGAGACAGCCCGTTTCGAAACGCGGGGCCGTTCTGCAACGCGTACCGAAACGAGGGCTGACAGTAGCCTTTCCGTTTCGGAACGGTGTCACCCGTTTCGGACGCCTGGGCTGCTTCGAGGCACCCGTTCCGAAACGGTAGGCACTGTTCCGATACGGCCTGCTCAAAATGCAGAAAAATGCTTGCTTAAACATGCAATTGACCAACCAATCATGCTCCAAATGCTATCAAACTTTACCAGCATCTCATACAACATACAAGAGACATATTTGCATCAACCAATCATCATTATATCAACATATATGAAAAGCCCCAAATCTAAAGGCATGCTTCCTACACAAGCAACCATTCATGCACAAAAGCCTTCAAACCAACACATAATGGCCAATTACAAAAACCAACACTAACAACAACATAATTCCAACTTAGGGAGTTCCAAACATCTCCCAAAACAACAACATAGGTCCCCCATTGCCAAATGCCAAAAGCTAAAAGTGTTTAAGAAAACCTTCTCATACATGAGCTTAGCTTCCACTTGATCGCTTGCCCTCCTTGCTGCCCTCAATGCACTTTAATGCTCTGCATTATTGGTTTAAGAAAAGAGAGAGAGCGTAAGCAAAAGCTTAGTGAGGAAAGCTCCTTAGAACTACACAATAATGCGTTTATAAAACTCATTTATAAATCATACTTCAAAATACATTTAGACATGCTCACAAGCAATCTCAAACAAGCATCTCATGCTTTACATCATAACATGTCATATTGGCCACAAGTGATAATTACCATCTTTAAAACAAGATCAACGTAAGACTCACACATGGACTTTTAAACACCATTGTGGTCTTATCCCCAAGGACTTTTAAACACCTTGGCCCATGGACTTTTAAACACCATGGCAAGGACCACACAAGGACTTTTAAACACCTTTGTGTCCTTAACAAGTTTCACCTCAAGGACTTTTAAACACCTTGACCCCAAGGACTTTTAAACACCTTGGCCATGGACTTTTAAACACCATGATATAAATCACCCCAAGGACTTTTAAACACCTTGGCCCCAAGGACTTTTAAACACCTTGGCCATGGACTTTTAAACACCATGATATAAACCACCCCAAGGACTTTTAAACACCTTGGCCCCAAGGACTTTTAAACACCTTGGCCATGGACTTTTAAACACCATGATATAAACCACCCCAAGGACTTTTAAACACCTTGGCCCCAAGGACTTTTAAACACCTTGGAAAGGACCACACAAGGACTTTTAAACACCTTTGTGTCCGTAACAAGAACCATCCAAGGACTTTTAACCACCTTGATGTTCTTAAGTAAACAAGGCTCACTCAAGGACTTTTAACCACCTTAGTGACCTTAACCTTTTCAAAAACATCACTTGCCAATATACATCATATATCATCAATAATCCACTGTTTTAAAGCATTTAACCAAGCCATAAACATCATGCATCTTTAAGCATCAAACAACATTTATACAATGTTCAAAAACAAGGAACTCTAACCTTGAGCTTCCTTAAACACATGGCTTATAATCTCAGCAAACACACATGCTAGATATGCTTTAAAAACAGAATTTAAACATGCAACAAACACATTGCACCCAACCATCACATGGTTCCTCAACAAGAGAGTGTTTCCGAAAACTTACTCTTAAACTTCCTCCAAAACATTGGTTTCAAAGCCGAAAACCAAAATCCACTCACCGATTCCGTTTCGCCTCTTGCCGAAACACCAAATCAAGCTTCCGGATCACCACCACTTGGATCCAAAGATGACTCCCCTGTTTTAACACATTAAAACAGTAGATTAATGCATCATCATGCATTAATAGCTTCAATGAAAGAACCTAAACTCGCTGCTGTCATCACACTCCATTTTCGGCCATCAAACACAACCGAAAATGCCTCCAAACAATTCCTCAAAAAAGCCCAGCCATAAACCATCAAGACTAAACATCCATTAACATCATTTAACATCTAAAAAGGAGCTTAACAACATCCTCATACCTCCAGCAACAGATCCACAAGATCACCCAAAAACAACCAAGAATCATAAGCTAAACTTAGGAAATTCAACCTATCCGGGATTGCATTAATCAAAACTCAATTCCTTATCAAATTAATGTTCATTTATCATCAAAAACACATCTCAAATCACAAGTTTAACAGATCTAACAAAAATCTATCAAAAATCACCAAATCTTGCATTTAAAGCCAAGATCCATTTCACAACTTTAAAAGCCTTTAATAAAACATCAATTAAGGATTGAGAACTTGGGAATTTCAGTAAAGAACTGAGAGTTTAGAGGAGAAGGACGTTCTTACCTCCAAACTTGAGTTTTCTCCCTTTTAGAACCAAAAAGCTTGAAAATCCAAATAGCAAATTGCAAGGTTTTGTTGTAGAGATGATTAGGAATCGAAAGAGAATTGAAAAGATAGATTTGAGTGACAAAATCAGAAAGAAATCTCTGGAGAGAAAGTGTTTGGATTGAGAGAAAATGAGAGAAAAAGGAAAATTGGGAAAATAGGAAAATTAGTTACAAAATAGCCAAAATGATTTCCCTCCACTTTTCTTTAGCTTTAAAATCAGAATTAAACATTAAAATATCTTAGAAAAATCTGGAGAAACTCCTTTTGGAATAATAGCTCCTTAAAGATTCAAAGTTTCAATCCTTTATAAAACAGTCACGCAACTTTCAAAAATTACATTTTGGTCACTAGCCAAAATGTCACCCTTCCAAACCTCATTTTTCAAAATTGATTTCACAGTTCACTTATATATATTAAAATATGATTTTAGAACATTTTTCCATATTTTTAATGCAACCCGAACTAGGCTTTCCTAATTTCACCCTTATAGATTCGAACCGCACTTTGACCGAACCGGTCAACGCCCAAAACTTCCAAGCCCAAAACCGGGGCGTTACAGATTTGCAATTGCTTAAGAACTTCCAAAAAGCGCTTAAATTTCTGGTCTTGCTTATGCTTTTGAAGCCTAGCTAAAAGTGGTGAATAAGCAAATGTCGGCTCCACTGACTTTGCCAAGGTGGTGTCGGCATCTGGCTCCTGTTTGTCATTCATATGCTGTTTGGCATCCGTTAGTGGTCTGGCATCACCAACTTTTGTTTCTTTCTTCTTTGTTTCTTTGAGAACATCTGCTGGCATCATCTTTTCAGTTTGGCAAGCACTTGGTTGCTTTGGCAGCCATCTCTATCTCGCATTGCTTGCCACTCTGAAGAGTTACAACTTTGCATTGCTCATTGTCTCTATGTCGAGCATCCTCCGTATCACTTGGCAAAGATCTCTGGGGTTGATTTCTGAGAGCATTGACAATCTACCCAAGCTGAACTTCCAAGTTTAGCATTGATGCTGCCAATGTAACATCCCAAAATACAGTCTAATCGGATTGGGTTTCGGCGATTGGAAATCTTGCATCGAAAAGGTTCAAATATTGTTTTGATTTTGGGTATGAAGTCAATTTCATGAATGTTGAATTCTGATTTAATCAAATTATTGTTTAAGGACCTTAACGAATACATTGAGAACTTTTTAGTGACTAAATTATAGAAATTGAAAGTTTGGGGGTAAAACCATAAAGCAATGTAAGTTGAGGTACTAATCTTGCGATTAGCCACTATCCATTATTATTTATCATCTACGTGGATTAAATTGATGAGCTTCTTTCATATGAAGGAAAGCCTTCGACTCACAATTGTTAAAAAGAAAGGAAAAAAGGAATTAAAAATTCTTACACGATACCTTACCAAGCAAGCACCTCAATCTTCATCTTCTCTCAAGCACACACCTTCATTAGAGGATAGATTAAGCTTAGTTTTTCTTCGAATTATTTTTATCGAAACGTTGCTAGCAATCGGGTAAGCTTTTTCCCTCAAGCTATTGTTCATATCTATGGAGGAATTGAATGTAATCCCAAGTTAGGGTTTTGACTATCCATGGATAACATATCATTGTTGCTTACATCGAACTAGGATATCAATTTTGATATCATAATGTTAAACATGATATTCTATTATTAATTCTAATGATCTCCTATTAATTTTCCTAGCTCAAGAGTTGGAGAACGGACAACAACCATCTCCATCCAAAGCTAAGAACAAAGGAGTTGTTATCCGAGAGCTGTAGGAGCTTCAAATTATCGAGGTGAGTGTAGTCGTAGTCTCAGGATTAGGCTAGGTGCCTTTCCCAAATTCATTGCTATAAAAAATTAACATTGTTAACTCAATTTACTAAGGGATGTGACATTGAACCATTAAGTGGATACCTTGGTAAGCATGGGTAAGTATACTATTGAATATTGGATATCGATATTGTCATTGGGCATTGCTATTGACATAGTTATTGTTATCGAACATAAAAAATGAATCATCAGTTATTGATATTGTCGTTGAGATCATTAAACATTGTCATCGTAATTGTTATTGTTATAGAATATTGGAATTGAAACATTGTTTATTGATAATTATATCGGAAATATTGAACATTGTAATTTCGATTGAACATTGATTATTGATAATGTCATTGGACCTTGGATTCGAAGGACACTAGATACAATTGGCATGCCACATAATACATGAGCTCAGTGTACTGGTGGACTACGGTCCTAGGGCTACGACCTATATGATTTGGTGAGGTGGAGGGAGGTGTTGTGGTATTGGTCACATTAGCGAGGCAGAGAGACTAGACCATTTTATTGACTTGGCGAGGCGTAGGAATTCGCGTATCCACTATCCGGAATCAATCCAAGGGTCATTGTTAAAATATGAAATATCGCTATTCAATATGATCATTGCAATGATAATGATAGTTGTTGCGTCGTTATTGTTGTCGCTTGAATTGTCATGCATTGCTTTGTTATTGCCATTATTTTGACTACCTCACCAGGCAATATATGCCTAATGCATTGCATTTCATCCATTTCAGGTTAAGAGATTCGACTATTAGAAATCGGAGAAGTAGTTGGGTTGCACAAGTCACAAGCAAGCCTAAATAAATGTATATCGAACCTATGAACTCCTAGTATGGTGGCAAAGTAATTAGAATAGTCTTATAAGGCACTTTTGTTATGTATAAATTGTTCTTGTGATGTGTTAGTGCATAAGGCTCCAAATGAACTTTTTGTATGGCTTAAACGGAATAAAAATGACATATTTGACTTAAAAAGGTGAAATCATTGTAAGCGGATTCATATGATCCTAAAATTGGCATGGCCATTGAAATATTGTCTGTAAAGTTTTATTACATTTGAACATTGTTTGGTAAGTCAAATCAAATAAAAACTAGCAAAAATATGTCATTATAGGGCGGGGCGTATCGATACAACTTTGCATAATTGGTCAGGTTAATGTTGGTGAAAAGGGGCGTATCCATACGGCCTAAGCATATCGATATGGATTTTGGCTACTGGAATTTGGAAACAAAAATGGTATCGATATGGGGTTAAGGCGTATCGATACCGAGTCAACATGATCAACCAGTATCAATACAGCTATCAATCGTATCGATACGGTCTTGTCACATTGAAATCTGGAATTTGGAAACTAGGCTTAGCGAACCGATACAGCCTTAAGTGTATCAGTATGGTGACAATTAATTTGGTTAAAAGCCATAGATTATAGTTTTGTATTGTTTACAGAATGTTCAATGAATCTTATACAGTCTAATTGGGAACATAAATGAAGTCCGAATATCATGAAAATTTAAATGACATTGTTCATATGATGAATTCATTGTAGTAAGCCTAATTTCATAAAGAGGCCACTAAAATGCTACAATTATGATTTAGTCCCTAAAAATCTATAAAAGTTTAAATTGGTCTTAATTGGGTAATCATAGATCTCTAAAAGATTAATTAGATTTGTGTATTGCTTATTCTTGGATGTCAGGATTAACAACATTGTTTGTTACATGGATTTATAGTGTCGTTCACCATATAGTTCACTGGTAGCGCACTGCGACCCGGTTCTCGACTAGGTCGTGATGAGGGTGTTACATTTGTGGTATCAAAGCTAGTGTTTAGTCGATTCTTGGACTAAACCAAACCTTATTGCATTGTTACTATTTTACTTTTCCACCTAAGAGTTGTATATTGTGTATATTTTAACTTGTCGACTAATCTGATCTTTTTATATCATAGATATGTATGAGACTAATTAAACTTATATAGACGAGCATGCTACCGGCTCCTCAACTCATGGTGAAGAAGTAAAGGGGAGATCCACCAAATCCTCCCCTTTCTAATGTTGAGTCGGTATTGCTTGATGCCTAAGAAGAGTGTTATCAGAACACGGCTGACGTGTTACAATAGTTTGTGGTCTCGATGAGAGCTAAACCACCTGCGCAACCATCTCTACTTGTTGCCCAACATATTCAGGCCCCTATCGATAAGTTGGCTTCACTGCGGAGTATTGGCTGGACAACACGCTAGGAATTCTGAATAAGCAGTTGCAGTGCTCGAATGAGCACAAGCTAGAGTGCACCCTTGCATTGCTAGTTGATGAAGCATTACAATAGTAGGAGACCACTATTCTTACTATTATTGAGGAAAATATCACTTGGGAGTTCTTCTAACAAGAATTCTGAAAAAAGTACATTAGGGAGTACCATCTCGCGGAAAGACGCAACATCTTTCTCCAACGGAAACAAGTGGCTGACCTATCGAGCAATACATCCATGACTTCTGTAAGTATTGCCGATATGGTGTTGAATACATCAAGTAAGAGGGAGATAAATGTAGGATGTTTATTTCTGAGCTTAGCGATGAGCTATATCCTATGTTTAGTACTTTGGGCATTACCAACTTCCAAGTTTTATGAATCGAGTTAAGGCTACTGAGGCTGCTCAGAGGGCTCAAAGGGCCGATGGATTCAACAAGTCAAAGAAAAGGTTCAGAGAAGAGGGTGGCAATCCATTTGTTCAATATTTGGAGAGTTGAACCCACGAAACGAGTAAACATGGTTTTATCCAACCATAGGGTAAAGCTACTTTGGCTTAGGGATAAGTTAAGAAGTTCAGCGGCTAAAAGAGGATCCATAACCGGTTGGTGTTCGCACTTAGATTCACGCTGGGAGGTATCATCAAAAACATGTTCGCCAATCGTACTTCAAGCTTTGGGAGTAGAGGGAGTCATAGAAGGGAGCCTTGCCAAACCTTGAATCGTTGCTTAACTGCCCAGGCAGTCACTTGCTCTCTGCCGAGCCGAGCGTCTACCAAGGCATAATCTTGGGCGGCTGTTGAAAGTTGTTAAGTTGATATGCAAAACTGTTCCGAGACAATACATCAATTCTCCACACTATGAAACATCCAATATCAAACCTTTCCCTCACTCTGATTTCTCAATTTACTTTACTTATTTTAGTTTTAGATTCAATCAAACCAACTCCAAATATCTGTGTTTTTACTTTACCTCTGCAGAAAAGTGAACTCCGAAAAGCTGTCACAATTCCTGTGGAAACGATATCTTAAATACTATAACATGGCACCGTGTACACTTGCACGCTAATTTGCGCATCACTTTTGCACGCAACAAGTTTTAGGCGCCGTTGCCGGGGTTTGGCGTAGAACTTTTTGTTTTTTTCTACACTTTTTATTTTTTCATTTAACCCCCTGGTTTTCTTTGGTTTATGACCAGAGCCAAACAGAAATCACCCTTGCGAAAATACAATCTAGAAACTGAACGTACTGCATGCAGATTAAGACAAGCAAACAAGGAACCCATGGCTGATCCAGAAAATGTACAGAACATACAACCACCACCCGAAGCGACAATGCTGAGGCGGGCAATGACATGTAACTTCTTGCTGCTTGGCAGTTAATGAGAGACTACATGGAGGAAGATCTTAGAAGGCTGAACTCTGGCTTGATCGACCATGAAATAGCAGCGGACCACTTCGAGCTCAAACCCGTCTTGTTCAACATGCTGAATACACTTGGACAATTTGGAGGATCCGCCACTGAAGATGCCCGCCAGCACATGAAGCCTTTCCTGGATATCTGTAAGTCTTTCAAAATCCACGGAGTTCATCCGGATGTGCTACAGATCAGATTATTTCCCTATTCACTGAGGGATAGGGCAAAGACTTGGTTTAGCAGCCTACCATCGGAGTCCATTGAATCTTGGATAGAATAATGCAGAGATTTTTTAGCTCGATTTAATCCTGTCAATTTGACTAATAAACTGCGGACTGGCATCACTACGTTACGACAAGCAAAAGATGAACCAATGTACGAGGCATGGGAGAGATACTGCGAATTGCTGAATAAATGCCCCTCCCACGGATTTCCAGAATGGACACTAGTATCTATATTCTACAACGGTGTTAACACACCAACAAGGATGATGCTGGATTCCTCTGTCAATGGTACATTTCTCGAAAAGGAGCCAGCCGAAGCAATTCAAATTCTGAACAAGATGGCCAAAAACGACTATTTGTTTCCTAATGCTCGCCGAGGCGGCATAAGAAGGCAGGCCACAACAAACGAGCTAGGAACATCAGATGCACTCGTAGCATAAGTCGCTCGGTTGACGAAGATGGTAGAAGCAATGCAAGGGCAGAACAATACACAACAAGTCAAAGCAATTGAATCCTACTGCGACCAATATGGGGGAGACCATGACTAATCTGAATGCCAACAAGGGACAGAGACCAGCTGCTTTGTAGGAAACTTCAACAGAAACAACAACCCTACATTGAACACCTACAACTCTGGTTGGAAGAGGCACCCTAACTTTTCTTGGAATAACCCCAACAATGCTCTGAATCCAGCTGCTCAGATGAATCATTCACAAGGACTTCAGCAGACGATGCCGCGGTAGCAGCCGCAACAGACAACACCCAGTTCCTTGGAGCAGTCTCTCAGTGCCTTCATGGCTAAGACAGGTACATATATGTCCAACATGGATTTATTTATTAAGAAGACTGATGCCCTCATGGACAAGATCGAGACGAGAATGAAAAATCACGAAGCTACTCTTAAGTCACTTGAAACCCAGGAAAGACAGTTTACGTGTCCTCTGAATACTGGAAATAGTGGAGTATTGCCCAGCGATACTGAAGTCGCAAGGAGATCCACCCATGAATAGTGCAAGGCAATCACAACCAGGAGTGGAAAACAACTCAAGGAACCATGCACCGACGAATCGAAGAAGACTGGTCCAGCCACCGTGGCAGAACCTAACGCCACCGCCTCGACAGAATTAGAACCAACTCTTCCAACACTCAATTCTACCGATAACCCAGACAAGGCTAAAGAGAAAATAGAAAAACCAGAGCAGATCACACTCCCTCAAATTAGATTCCCATGCAAGAATGGTATTAAAAATATTCAGCCGCCTCCCCCATTCCCTCAGCGGCTGAAGCAACGAAAGCAAGAGTACTAGTTTATGAAATTCCTAGACATTCTCGAACAGATACACATCAACATACCCTTTATCGAGGCCATAGAGCAAATGCCAAATTATGCAAAGTTCCTCAAGGACATGGTGTTGAAGCGAGCAAGGATAGGGGAATTCAAAACGGTATCCAAGACAGTAGAATGCATGGCAAGGTATCAAAACCGAGCACCGCCTAAACTAAGAGACCGAGACAGCTTCTTCATTCCATGCGCTATTGGAAACCACTACAAAGGGAAAGCCTTATGTGACCTCGGGGAAAGCATAAACTTAATGCCCAAATCAGTGTTTGAGAAGTTGGGAATTGGGAAGGCTCAACCCACCACAGTCATGCTCTAGTTAGCTGACCGCTCATACGTGCATCCGAAAGGAAATATGGAAGACATCTTGGTAAGAGTCAATAAATTAATTTTTCCGGCTGACTTCCTCATTTTAGATTGTGAAGAAGATGAGAATGCACCAATCATACTGGGAATGCCATTCCTGGCCACGGGCAGAACGCTAATTGATGTGGAGAAGGGAGAACTGACCATGAGGGTAAACGACCAACACATAAAACTCAATGTAATTCAGACCCTCAAGAAAGCAGAATGTAAAGAAGAGTGCCAACTAATCAAGAAAAAAATGGAATTAATTTTTACAATGGATGCCCCTTGCCTTAACAGTCACTGCCGGGCAGAGATCCTGAACACTTCCGAGGTAGTTACTCAAACGACTACCTCGACATCTATCTAGGTAGTTTTCTTGACGACTTCTTTGCCAATAGTGAAGAGGTAAACTAGACCGGTACTAGTCAAGGTAAGTACTTCGAACCCCTTAAATATACAACGAAAGAAAGTACTATCGAAAAGCCATCTATTGAACAACCACCTAAACTAGAACTGAAACCCCTCCCCGAACAACTAAAATATGTTTTCATTGGACAAAACGATACTTTGCTCGTAATCATCTCTTCCAAGTTAATGCAGGAACATGAATGACGGCCAGTTACAATTCTCGTGCAACATAAGCAAGCCATTGGATGGACAATAGCTCACCTGAAGGGAATCAGTCCTGCAATCTGCATGCATAAGATCCTCTTAGAAGATGATCATAAGCCGACAGTTAATGCCCAAAGGCGGCTGAATGAGGCAATGAAGGATGTTGTGAGAAAAGAAATAATGAAGTGGCTCGATGCAGGAATCTTTTACGCCATATCCGACAGCAAATGGTTGAGCCCCGTCCAATGCATGCCCAAGAAGGGAGGGATGACAGTCATTACAAATGAAGACAATGAATTAATCCCAACCAAGACTGTGACCGGTTTGAGGTTTTGTATGGACTATCAAAAGCTAAATAAAGCTACTCCAAAGGACCACTTCCCCTTACCTTTCTTAGATCAAATGTTAGATAGGTTGGCTGGGAAACCTTATTATTGTTTTCTTGATGGTTACTCAGGATACAACCATATTGCTATAGCTTTAGAAGACCAAGAGAAAACTACCTTTACATGCCGATATGGAATGTACGCCTTCAGAAGAATGTCATTCGGACTCTGCAACGCACTAGCAACTTTCCAACGATGTATGATGGCCATTTTCTCAGACATGGTGTAGAATTTCCTAGAAATCTTCATGGATGATTTTTTAGTTTTTTGGGATAGCTTCGACAAATGCCTTAAAAACCTGGAAAAAGTACTCGAAAGAAGTGAAAAATCCAATCAGGTCTTAAACAGGAAAAAATGCCATTTCATGGTAGACAAGGGCATTGTCCTGGGCTATAAAATCTCCCTCCGCGACATTGAAGTCGACATAGCAAAAATTGATGTTATCGAAAAACTGCCACCGCCAACCAACATTAAAGGGATCAGAAGTTTTCTGAGAAACGCTGGTTTTTATCAAAGTTTTATTGAAAAAGTTTTGAAAATCACTAAACCCTTGTGTTCTTTACTTGAGCAATATTAGCCCTTCAATTTCAATGATCAATGCACTGAGGAATTCGAGACATTAAAGTAGAAACTGGTAGCAGCCCCCATTGTAGTACACCCAGACTGGACCATACCCTTCGAAATAATGTGTGATGCCAGTGACCATGCTGTTGGGGCAGTTCTCGGGCAGAGGAAAAATAATGTCCTTCATATCATATACTATGTCAGCAAAACACTTAACGAAGCCCAAGTGAACTACACTACCACCAAAAAGGAACTGTTGGCAGTAGTCTTTGCTTTCGTCAAATTTCGAGCGTATCTCCTTGGGGGAAAAGGTGATAGTGCACATAGACCACTCAACAATCAAATAGCTATTCTCAAAGAAAGATGCAAAACCACGACTGATACGATGGATCCTACTCCTGTAAGAATTTGACGTAGAAATCAAAGACAGGAAGGGGACAAAGAACCAGGTGGCTGATCACTTGTTACGAATAGAGGGGAGACCTACATATGTGACAGAAATCCAGGAGACCTTTCCAAATGAACAAATCATAGCCACCGTAGAAGTAGACCTTTCCAAGATAGACTCCACCACGCCTTAGTATGCTGACATCGTAAATTTTCTCGTTAGTGGCATATTTCCTCCTAACATGAATTATCAAGGGAAAAAGAGGTTCCAAAATGATGCAAAACATTATTATTGGGACGAACCTCTCCTTTTTAAATAGTGTGCAGACTAGCTAATTCGTAGATGCATACCAGAGGAGGAACAACATGAAATTCTCCAACATTTCTACAACTCACCATAAGGAGGACATTTTGGAGGAACCAGAACCGCCGTCACGATTCTCCAATCGGGATTCTACTGGCTAACATTATACAAGGATGTTGAGGCATACTACAAGCAGTGCGATCGATGCCAGCGCACAGAAAACATCTCAAAGAGAAACGAGATGTCGTTATAGAATATCTTGGAAGTCGAACTATTTGATGTATGGGCAATCAATTTTATGGGCTCGTTCCCATCATCCTGTGGGAACTTATACATATTACTGGCAGTAGATTACGTGTCCAAGTAGGTGGAGGCCATAGCTACAACAAAGAATCACTCCAAGACCGTGTTGAACATTCTCCACAAACACATCTTTGCGAGGTTTGGAGTTCCTAGAGCCATAATAAGTGACGAGGGGAAGCACTTCAATAATAAAATGATTGCCAAGGCATTGTCTAAATATGGAGTCACGCATAAGCTTGCCACTGTAGACCATCCTCAAACCAACGGGAAGGCCGAAATCTCAAACAGGGAACTGAAAAGCATTCTTGAAAAGGTTGTTAACCCATCTAGGAAGGATTGGTCCCTCTGGATCCACGATGCATTATGGGCATACCGAACTGCTTTCAAAACCCCATTGGGCATGTCAACTTACATGCTGGTTTATGGAAAAAGTTGCCATTTACTTGTCTAGATTGAACACAAGGCATACTGGGCCATCAAGACAATAAACTTAGACTAGGAAAAAGCCGGGCAAAAAAGACTCATGGGCCTAAATGAAATTGAAGAATTCAGAGCTGCAACATACAACAACGCCATGATATAAGGAAAAAACCAAGAAGTGGCACAACAAGAAGTTTTTGCCGTGGCAGTTCATGCCCGGGCAGCAGGTTCTACTCTTCAATTCTCAATTAAAGTTGTTACTAGGAAAGTTAAAATCAAGATGGTCTGGACCCTTCGAGGTGGCCAAAGGATTCCCCCATGGTGCAGTCACCATAAAATCCAACAAAGATGGCCATGAATTCACAGTAAATGGGCAGCGATTAAAGCACTATACATGAACCCACGTCACTACAGACCAGGAAGTAATTATGTTAGAATATGCATGCCAATGCACTCCTAACAAAGCCTAATTTATTATTATTATTCATTTTATGTTTTAGAGATTAGGTTTATTTTTCTTTATTTATTTGGGATGCATATTTCTATTTTATCTTTGCTTTTTTTTCTAAGGTTGTTTCAAGAAACTCTCTCAACTCTACCTTCATGCCAACAGCCATCGAGGGCGGCAAAGCACTTCAAGATGGCAGCACAGAAGAGGGTAATCATTGGCAATGACGATAGCTCCTCCGACTCACAACCAATTTAAGCTTCTCTCCCCTTCTTCTCTTTTGTTATTGTTTTTTATCTAATATATGCATTAATTTTTTGTATGTAGGTATGCTTTGAGGAAAATGCTCCTCTCAAGTTTGGGGCAGGGGGGGGGAGGGATTAGTCCTCTAAATTTGTCTTTTCTTTTTCTTCTATTTTCTAGTTTTTTATGATTTCAGGTTCTAATTGTAACATGCATTTGTTTAAAGCCTAATGAACTCTTAGTTTGAGAACAATTCTTGAGTATCCTTTACCCGTCGCGACGAATGGCCCACCTAGGCGGCAACCTTAGCATGACTTTAGGTTAACTTAGAATACAATTGTGGTCTGAACTTAAAAGAAATCACTCTTTGTGATTAGATTGATTTTGGACTTCTAGAAAACTTAGGTATTTCACCTAATAAACTTTGGTAGAACTTGAATTTTGAAAAAAAATCAGATGTCCAAGAGGTGCCAGAAACTGGCTCTAGGATAAGCTAGAGGTGCCCGAAACTTGCTCTAGAGAAAAAGAAAAAAAATATTTGCAATCATTAGAAAAGCATATTACCAACAACTAGTGGTCAAATTGAAAAAAAAACTAGAAGGAACCCAAGGGAATTAAGGTGTTTTTCGAAGGTTTCCTTAGAAGCAGAAGATTCATGCTTTTCACAGGGAACACACACACTCACGAGATACATAGTTCGGTTCCGGGTAAATCTTTTGTCATTCAAAGGGTTTCTAATTAGGCATAAATCTACACGGTATGTAAAGGTTGCTCAGGATGTTTTCTCGACTCAGTTTGCATGTGATTTTAAGTTTTGGCATGTTATTATTAAATTGTGTTGCTTGAGGACAAGCAATAGTTCGTGTTTGGGGGTGTGTTAAGTGGACAAAAGTCCTATATTTATACCCTAGGTTAGCTCAATTATTATTGTTCTTAAGTATAGTTTAGGTTGCATTCAGTAGGTAACATACACAAAATAGCATAGATTAGACAATCTTCCTTATTTGATGAATTTAGTTGATTTTGTACATATGATACTACTCAAGTGCATTTTCTCCCTGTGCGTAGTTACTTGCCCAAGTAGATGCCGTCGAGGCAGCAAAGAGGGCAGATGAAGAGAAAGTTGGGAGTTGAAGGAGGAAACTATTGGAACATCAGGAGAGTTGATCGAGGAGGAAATAATCAGAATGCAGAGCTGTGTCAACCCCTGCACACCAGTCCATATTCCCGCCGAGGCAGTCAACTACTTCCCACCGAGGCAACACTTCAAGGAAGAATGAAAAAATGTAAAGTGGTATGCGATAGAAAGAGCTCATCAAGCCCGATTTTTAGAGACTATTTGCCCGTGCATTAGAGTCCAGGAAACAAAGAAAAGCTAGGTCAAAGTCATGTTGAAGAAAAGTTAAACGTGAATCTAGGAATATTTAATGATCTTTTTATGAGTTGTAATCATATTCTAACTAGTATTCCTACCCTAAACCGACTTAGGCCTAGGCTCCTCCCCTATAGATATGTAATCGACTAGAAGGAGAGAAAAAAATAGAGATTTGAGAGAAACTCCCTCTTGTTGAAACCCTAGTGCCGTCCAAACCCACCATGTTCTAAACCTTCCCTAGGGCTAAGGGATGGTTGTGTAGTAGTTGTGAGAGTCTTGTCGCATTCGTTTAGGATTTCAGTTTTGCAATAAAATTCAAGGTTTGTTTACTCTTGGTTCTTCATTGTCGAATTCTTTATCAGGAGATTAGAGGGCGATAACCCATTTGTTCAATATCGGGAGAGTTGAACTCACGAAACGAGTAAACACGGTTTTATCCAACCATAGGGTAAAGCTACTTCGGCTTAGGGATAAGTTAAGAAGTTCATCGGCTAAAAGAGGATCCATAATCGGTTGGTGTTCGCCCTTATATTCACGCCGAGAGGTATCATCCATGACGTGTTCGCCAATAGTATTTCAATCTTTGGGAGAAGAGGGAATCATAGAAGGGAGCCTTGTCAAACCTTGAATCATCGCTTAACTGTCCTGGCAGTCACTTGCTCTCTGCCGAGGCGGGTGCCTGCCGAGGCATAGTCGTGGGCGACTATTGAAAGTTTTTAAGTTGATATACATAACTATGCCGAGACAATACATCAATTCTCCACACTACGAAACATCCAATACCGGCCCATTCTCTCACTCTGATTTCTCAATTTACTTTACTTATTTTAGTTTTAGCTTCAATCAAACCAACTCCTAATATCTGAGTTTTTACTTTACCTGTGCAGAAAAGTGAACTCCGAAAAGCTGTCACAATCCCTATGGCGACGATATCTTAAATACTATAACTTGGCACCGTGTACACTTGCACGCTAATTTGCGCATCACTTTTGCATGCAACACTTTGAAAATAGTAAGGTTTATGTTGAGGGGTTTATACGGTATACCGAATACGCCAATTACCCTAACGAATAAGGAAAATTTATAGTGTCACGTCTCTCGTTAGTGGGGTTATAGATTTACCGATGAGTGGTGTTGAGGGATTTTTACGGTGTATCGAAAACTCCACCACGGGTGTCACAACGGTGGAGGGTAGTTCCCGTGTGTGAACTTGTAGATGCCAGTGAGAATTTATGAAGTGTAGGGACAACACTTGTGAATCCGTGTATCTAATGTGGTTTTGAGGAATGAACATGTTGATGATCGCTTGTGAGACAATATAATTGATGATGTGTTATGAAATGGTTAATGATGCATAATATTTAAATGCATGGTTTACTCTTTTAGCTTGCATATGTTAGTTATGCATGAAAAGGATTAAGTTGAGTGTTAGCAATAGATTTGCTGTTGAGTTTATAACACATGATGCATGATGCTTAATATGTTGTTTTGATTAACGAAAGTGCGTGGTTTTAAAAAAGGCATGATGGATTTCAAATGATGTTTAACAAATTGAAATGAGATTTAAATGTGGACATGAAAACGATTATAATGCATTGATGGTGTTTTGGTTTTGAGCATTCCTCACTAAGCCTTATGTGCTTACGTCCTCATTTGTCCATCAATGCAGATAATTGAAGCTTAAGTGGCAGCAAGAGGCAAGGGATTCCAATGGACTTTGCTTTAGAATGTATGTTTCGAATTGTACTAGAGTTATAAGGGCAATGGGGAAATCCATAGTACGTTTTGGGTGATGTGTATGAATACCGATTTGAGCATGTTTGTTTTATGGTTTTAAACTTGTAAAAGACCTTTCTTTGATGGATTTTGTATTGGTTTGAGTTTTGACTCTTGAGTGGTTTATTTGCTAGGTTGCATGCCTATAGTTTACCTTTGATGCAATTTGCCATGATTTGATGTTGATTTTGCCATGAATGATAAACAATTGATGTATAAATATGATGTATGCATGTTGCAAGCCTGTTGGTTTAGTTTAGGATGGAATTAAGTGTGAAAAACCAGCAAAAAATGTCATTACAGGCCCATGTGTTTCGGTACACTTGAGCCTGTATCGAAAAAGTGAGCCTAAAATGGCCTAATGGTTTCGAAATAGGGAAGACCTGTTCCGGTACGTTTTGCCACTGGAAACCACTGTTTTGAAATACCTGAAGGCTGTTTCGATACGGGCCCGTGTTTCGAGCTCTCTACCGAACCGATGGGCTGGTAAGTTATTTGACAGAATATTATGAAGTTCTGATTCTTTTTGTTTTGGTCCCTGAATGTTGTGGATGCAATTAAATAAGCATGAATGTTTATTTTGAGCTGAGTTTTGACTAAGATGCATGTAATGTGAATAATTAAGGGTTGGTTACATAAAAATGATATAATTCCATATGGTTTTGTAAAATTACAAATTGGTCCCTAAAATCGTAATTGAATGTAATTGAGTCTTAATCGATGTCCAATTGAGTTACCAATGTTCCGAGGCGATGTTAAGCACTTAAGATTCTAATGAGCATATAGACAAGATAAAAGAAATAAAAAATAAGATTGTTTATTGAGGTAAACCTTCCCGGTTTACTTCAATATTCCCCGTCTGACCCGTTCGATTCGGTGTACCACCTAGGCCGGGTCGAGGGGGCTACATTTGGTGGTAAGTTAATTGTAAGTTGATGTGATGAGATTTCAAGTGATGGATGATGTTTTCTTTGCACGGTGATTGTTATAATCATGTTGATGATGATCAAATGATATGGATTCCAAGCATAATGATTGTGATATATGTGTGAGATGTTATATACATGATGATGTTGTGGACTGAATTTGATTGATTTCTATGCACGGTTCTTGTGATACGTATGTTGTATGTCGTATGCTATGTTTGGGGGAAAATTGGGTTACCCATGGCCTTATTACTATAGTAAAGTGTTTTTAAATTGAATTTGAAGTCTTTCATCCTTGCTTGAAGTTGGCCTGATTTCTTGTTTTGTTTTATTATCATGCCTTAATTATAGTAAAACAATGGGACCAATGAGAGAGATACGTTGGGTGAGGAGCAAGGACAGCATGGGCAAGATGGTCCTGTGTTGGGTGATTTGACACCTTTTGTTCAGGCAATGACTTTGCTGAAGTGAAAATGCAATCACATGTTGCTGGGCAATTGAGTTTGCCATTTGAACGCTTGCGAAGTTTGGGAGGCGTTGAGTATCGTGTTTTGTCTCCTAACGCATCCGAGGCTTTGATGGCCAGGACGATCCGAATTTTGGATCAAATGGGGTGTAATGATGCACGTAAGCTGTGATGTGGTGTTTTGTTGCTGCAAGGTGATGCTTACAGTTGGTGGACGACTGTAACTGCGACTATGGAGCCGAATAAGGTGGATTGGGAGTTCTTCCAAGTTGCCTTTAAGAAGAAGTATCTAGGAGTTAGATACTTGGATGAGAAGAAGCGTGAGTTTATGTCCTTGGTTCAAGGTAGCATGTCAGTGGATGAGTATGAGGTTCAGATCGTTTGTTTGAGCTAGTATGCTCCTGAGTTGGTGCCGAGTGATAGGCATCGTTGTGATTGCTTCTGTTATGGCTTGGTGCAAGAAGTGGACTTTTATGCTGGCTAACGATTACACAAATTTTAATGTGTTAGTGACACGAGCTAAGGATATCGAGCAGAGTTTGGGCTTGTCCTCTTGTGTGGCTGGCTCTAGCTCGGGTAAGAGAGCTGCAGATACTAATCCTTGTGGTGGACAGTATAAGAGGCATCGTGATCATAGGAAGCGGCCTGAGCCCAGGCGAGGGAATGTTGGGAGTGGTGTGCCAGTTTAGGGTAATAGGGTGAGGTCTAAAAAATGCTTGTTGGGTATGTGGATCGCGTGAGCATTTGAGGCGAGACTCTCCTCGTATAGATCAAGAAGCGTAGGCTCATGCGGCTATGGTAGCTAACTTTTGTTGGAGTCGTGGATCGACAAATCATTTCAGGCGTGATTGTCCTTTGTTGGCTGGAGGTGGTCAGGGTCAGGCACCTATTGCTGCAACACATAGAGGTCGTGGGCGTGGTCGTGGAAATTTTCAGCATAGGGAGGATGGATAAAGAGCTGTAGCACATGTTGTGGTTGTTCAACTCGAGGGTGGTGGTCCTGCGAGGGTGTATGCACATCGCGAGGGACGTAATGCCACCAATGTGATTGCAAGTACTTTCACTTTGCAATCCTTGTCATTGTTATGTTTAATTGATTCTGGATCTACTCACACATACATTTTGAGTGAGCATGCACATTTTCTTGATATCCCTGTTGAGATGTTAGATGTGGGAATGCAACTAATTGGTTCCTTTGGTGAAACTGTTGTTACGAGAAGGTTGTATAGGCGATGCCCTTTATCAGTTCAAGGCCATGTGTTTGCAGTTGATTTAATGGATTTGCATTTCTATGGTTTTGATGTAATCCCTGGGATGGATTGGTTGACTGAGCAGAGGGATGTGGTCGATTTTGATGTTAAAGGAGTTACCTTGAAGCTCCATGATGATTACGAAGTGGTAATCGTGGGCGAGAATGTAAAATTCTTGTCTAATGAAATTTTGGCTCTTGAAGCGAGTCATATGTTGGAGTTTGGTTGTGAAGCTTTCTTAGCTTATGTGATGAATCCTGGTACAAAGGAGGTACGAGTACAAGACATACAAACGGTATGCGAGTTTCCGGGTGTCTTTCTGGAAGAGTTGCCTGGTTTGCCACCGAACAGAGAAGTTGAGTTTGGCATTGAGTTGTATGAAAATACAACTAAGTGTCTATTACTCCTTATCAAATGGAACCTAAGGAGTTGAAGGAGTTGAATATGCTACTTCAGGAGTTTCTAGATCGAGGGTTCATTAAGCGAAGTGTTTCACCTTGGGGTGCATCAGTCTTGTTTGTGAAGAAGAAAGATGACACCATGCGTATGTGTATTGATTATCGGCAACTGAACAAGTTGACAATTAAGAACAAGTATCCTTTGCCAATGATTGATGATTTGTTTGACCAGTTTCGAGGTGCTTTAGTGTTTTCTAAGATTGTTTTGAGGCCTGGATATTATCGATTGAAGGTAAAGGATGTAGATGTGCCTAAGACAGCTCTTCGTACAAGGTACGGGCATTATGAGTTATTGGTGATGTCCTTTGGTTTGACGAATGCACCGACTGCATTCATGGACATGATGAATCATGTGTTCCATGAGGTTTTGGATCAGTTTGTGGTAGTGTTTATTGATGATATTCTCGTGTACTCTCGTACCAAGGAGGATCATGATAAGAATTTGCAGATTGTTTTACAAGTGTTGTTGGAGAATCAGATTTATGCTAAGTTGAGCAAGTACGAATTTTGGCTCAAGGAAGTTATTTTCCTTGGACATATGGTGTCGGCCGAGGGTATCCAAGTTTACCCACATAAGATTGAGGCGGTGATGAATTGGAAGACGCCTAAAACAGTGATTGAAGTTCGTTGTTTCCTTATTTTGGCGGGATATTATCGAAGGTTTGTGGAGGGTTTCTCTAAGATTACTCCTCTGTTAACCAAGTTGTTGCAAAAGATGTTCGTTTTGAGTGGACGAATATTAGACAACAAGCTTTCAAGAGGTTGAAGGAAGCTTTGACGCAAGCTCCTATCTTGATTCAACCTGAATTGGGTAAGGAGTTTGTAGTTTATAGTGATGCATCATACGTTGGACTAGGTTATGTGTTGATGTAAGGTGGGAAGGTAGTGGTGTATGCATCTAGGAAATTGAAGGTGCGTGAGTGCAACTATCCTACTCATGATCTAGAGCTTGCTGCAGTTGTGTTTGCTTTAAAGATTTGGAGGCATTATATTTATGGTAAGAAGTGTGTGGTCTATACGGATCATAAGAGTTTGAAATATCTAATGTCTCAGAGAGAGTTGAATCTTAGGCAATGAAGATGGTTGTAGTTGCTCAAGGATTACGATCTAAAGATAAAGTATCACCCTAGAAAGGCCAATATTGTGGCAGATACCTTGAGTAGGAAGGTGGTTGTAGAGTTGAGGGTGATGTTTGCTCGGTTGAGTATATCGCGAGATGGTGGATTGATAGCTGAGTTACAAGTGAAACTTTCCTTGATTCAGTTGATTAATGAGAAGCACTTGCTTGATGATTCTTTGGTGCCTCATGTTTAGGATATAGCGGATGGTAATGCAACATATTTTTGTTTTAACGATGATGGTGTTTTGTGCTTTAAAAGTCGAATAGTTGTGCCGAAGGATGTTGAGTTGAGGCGCACTATTTTGACTGAGGCACATAGTATTCGTTTTGTTATGCATCCTGGTAGTATTAAGATGTAACGTGGATTGAAAGATTAGTACTATTGGGTTGGGTTGAAGAAGGATGTTGCTGAATTTGGGATTAAGTGTATGGTTTGCCAGCATGTGAAAGTTGAGCGTCGGTTTCCTTCCAATTTGTTGCAACCTTTGAGAATACCAAAATGGAAATAGGAGAAGATTAGGATGGATTTAGTGTCTTGTTTGCCTTTAACCCCATCAAAAGAGAAGTCCATTTGGTTGATTGTAGATCGCCTTACGAAGTGTGCACATTTCTTAGTTGTGCATACTACGTATACGTTGGATAAGCTGGCAGAGTTGTACATTGCGGAGATAGCGTGTTTGCATGGTGTACCTAAATCTATAGTGTCGAATAGGGATATGAGGTTTACATTGAGGTTCTGGAGTGCTTACATCAAGAGTTGGGTATGCGTTTGAATTTCAGTACCTCATATCACCCTCAGACGGATGGTCAATCGGAGCAAGTTATCCAAGTGCTTGAGGATATGTTGAGGTGTTGTGTTAAAGATTTCCAAGGTTCTTAGGAAAAAACAGTTGCTTTTGGTGGAGTTTGCCTATAATAATATCTTTCAAGCGAGTATTCAAATGGCTCCGTATGAAGCTTTGTATGGAAGAAAGTGTAGAACGCCTCTTTGTTGGGCGGAGGCGGGGCAAAAGTTGGTTTCCTTGCCGAATTTGCTTAAGGGAACAACTGAGAAGGTAAAGATTATTTGTGATCGGTTGAAGGCTGCATCGGATCATCAAAAATCTTATGCGGTTTTAAACCGTAAGGAAATTTAGTTTGCAGTCGGAGATCGCGTGTTCCTGAAGGTATCGCCTTGGAAGAAAGTGATGAGGTTTGGACGTAAGGGTAAGCTTAGTCCAAGGTTTATTGGACATGATGAGGTTGTAGAGTCTGTTGGTTTTGTTGCATATCAGTTGAGATTGCCTCTCGAGTGAAAGAAAATTCATGATGTATTTCAGGTTTTGATGTTGTGAAGGTATATATCGTATCCATCTCATGTTATGCGTGTTGAGAAGACTGATTTGAATCCGGATTCGACTTATGATGAGGAACCAATAGGGATTCTTAAATCTAGTAGCAAAGTTCTTCGTGGTAAGACGATTGAACTTGCGAAGGTGTTGTGGTGACATCGAGGAGTTGAGGAGGCCACATGGGAGAGCAAAGCGGACATGTTGAAGCAGTTTCTGTACCTCTTTCCTTCAGGTAAAATTTCGAGGATGAAATTTCCTAAGTGGGGGAGAGTTGTAACCCCCCAGTTTTTGGCCTAGAGGTTTTAAAGGTGTTCTAGGATCACATGAATCTTTAGGGAGCTATTACACCAAGGTGTTATTAGCTATTCCCTTGATTTTGTGTTTTAAATGATTTAATTAAATTGATTTAATAAGGGAGTTTTATCAAAAGGGATTTTAAAAGGCTAATCATTTTCTTACGTAACTATTTTTCTCTCAACTTTCCCTGCAGCCAAACTCTCTTTTCATCACTAAAATCTCCAAGAAATTATCTCATTTCATCTACTTCTGATTGTAAATGATGCCCATGGATTTCTACAACAACTAGCTAAAGTTTTCTTGAAAGATTTCATCAAAATCATTGCAAATCAAGGGGAAAGCTTGTGTTAGAAGTGATCTTTCATTTCTCTCCTCTAATCAAGGTTATTTATTGAAATTCTCAAGTCTTTGGCTCTCTAGCTTTGTTTAATAAAAATATTTTGTAATTCAATTGATAAAAATTTCTAAATTAAGCTTGTGAGATGATTTTTCAAGATTTTCGTTATGGTATTGTTTTGATTTATTTGAGGCTGATTTTAATCATAATTGGATGTTAAATGATGTGGAAATAAAGGTTTTTTGAATGTAATCATGAATTGAGTTGAATCTCTAATTGTTAGATTGTTAGATTTTGGGGTTTTGAGGTGTTAGTGTGAAATTTGAGTTGCTTGGTATAAGGATGTAATTAGGTTGGTTTTGGATGTTGATTGATGATTAAAATGGGATGGAAGTGTTAGATTATGGATGGGCTGAGTTTAGAGACCAATCGAGGTTGATTTCGGTTGTTTTGGACGGGATTTTGGTGCTTTAGGGCATAGTAGCGAGAATACATCGGAAACAATCTGTGAAGTTCCAGGGATGGAAGTTAATTGATGGATAAAATGGGATGTAAGTTTCTGGTGATTTTAATGCATTATGATGCATTAATCTTATGTTATGTTGTGCTATAAACATGGGAGAATACATCGGAAACAATCTGTGAAGCTCCGGGGACTTTGGACGCTTAAATTCACGTCGACGAAATTTGGTTTCGCAAGTCGGTGAGTGGGAACGTGTTTTCCAGCTTTGAAACACTAAAAAGATGGTTTTGGTAACTTAGTGTAAGCTTGAAACACTTTACTAAGTTCGGAAGTAAGTAAAAGGATTTTCTCCCTCGGACTGTGATATTATGAATTGTTGATGCACTTGATTTTAAATGCATGTTACCTACAATTTTAAAGCATGAATTGAAGTAAGGGATTTACTGTTTTTGAAGTTATATTGTTGAAGGGTGCACAAGGTAAAGGTAAGTGATCCTTGTAAGTATATGCTTATACTTATATTACGAATCATGGTTTGATGCTTGGAAATATGGTTTATCGGTAATGCTTTGAAAATAGTGAGGTTTATGTTAAATGTGAATTATATTGGCAAGTGATGTTGTGAATTTGGTTTACAAATGAAAATCGGATATAGTTTGCCGTCTATAAGATTGAGTGCACTATAGACAAGTCGCCTTGGATATTGAGGGGTTTATATGGTGTACCGAATACTCCATCCAAGTACCCTAACGATTGAGAAAAATGTATAGTGTCCCATCTCCCGTTAGTGAGGTTATACATCTGCCGATGAGTGGTGTTGAGGGGTTTATACGGTGTACCGAGTACTCCACCACGGGTGTCTAACAGTGGAGGGTAGCTCCCGTGTGTGAACTTAGACATGCCGATGAGAATGTATGAAGTGTTGGGACAAAACTTGTGAATCCGTGTATCCGATGTGGTTTTGAAAAATGAACATGTTGATGATCACTTGTGAGCCAATATAATTGATGATGTGTTATGAAATGGTTAATGATGCATATTATGTAAATGCATGTTTTACTCTTTAAGCTTGCATATTGTAACACCCTAAAACTACCCTAGTTGGAATTGTAGAAAAATAACATGAAAATTGTAAATATTTTACACTTTAACTAAGATTGCAATAAAACAAGATAGGTTAGTCCTATTAATTTACAATTGGATTGAAACACAATATGTATATTTGTCTGTAGACTTATAAGTAATAGAATCTAACATGTAATATAAGTATGTTACATATGTTAGATAGTAAAAATTTTATTGGACTCTCAAATAATATGATTAATAAAATGATAGTGGGAAATTATATTGGATTAAAATTAAAATAATTAACCAATATATATATATATATATATGGATATATGTATATTATATATATATATATATATATATATATATATTGTGGGCTGATAATAGTTGAATAATAATAATAATATATGGTAATGGACCAAGTATCCATATTATAAGCCATAACCGGCCAGGATGGTTTAAAGAGTAAACACGTGTATTCCACTCACATTATCATCATATTCCTTCAAACAACATCTCAAATTGCTGGATTTTAGAGCTAGATAAGACAATCATTCATGCATGTTCATCTCAAAATTCATGTAAGTGTATATGTGTTTACCGATTCTGTCCATGTTTTTAGATGATGTTTTTGTTGATTTTATGATGTTATAATGGTTGATTCATGGCTGAAGAATTATGTGGAAATGTTCATTGATGTGTTAGAAGTATTTTGGATGTGATAGAATGGTTGATAGGCTGGAAAAATGCATGAATTTAAGCTGGAATTCAAATCTGCCCAGATTCGTAATAAACTGATCACCTGGATTAAAATAGAATTTTGACCAAGTTAAGGTTCGAACTAGGAAAATTGCTATAAAACAAAGTTGTAGATCATGAAATTTTACATAAGATAGAGGTCTAACTTGCCTAAAAATGTTACTGAAATGTCTCAAAAATTATGTTAGAAGTAACGGGTTCTGTTATGAAATGAAACTGGAGACTTCATGGATTCATCACCATTTTGGAAATGTTTAAGGTCGAATTTGAAGTCTATAAAATTTGGTAAAATATATAAGAAACAGGGGAACCTAATAATGTTTGATTACTAACATGATAATGCTTTTAAATGACTTGAAATATATGTTTAGGGCCAATACAATACTTAGATAGTGAATCTGGACCCATCTGGAATGTAACCCCCTATTTTGACCTAAGGGTTTATAACAAATTGAAATTGACAATTTGGAAACTTTACCCTCAAGTAAGATTATTTATAAAAATTATGCCAAAATTATTATTCAATTATAAAAGATATCCTTTAATGTTCGTCTTAAAACAAGCATGCTAAAAATAGTTTATCAAACCCCAAAAATAATAAAAATGTCCAAAGTCCACGTTTACAACCAAATCTGAAAAAAAAAACTTAAATAAATAAATATAAGTCTAGAACAAAACGTACTGACAAATAGTATCAAATAATGTTCGAACGAGATCCTCCAAGTACCGAAACCTAAGTCTGGAAATCTGAAACAGATACTAAGGGGGAGTGAGCTATAAAGCTCAGTGTGTCTCTAAAGTGCATAACAGAAATCAATCCAACAATAACGTCACAATCAAGAATTAACAGATATTCTGAAGTATTACAAGTAATGCAAACATATATCATAACATGACATGCACCCAACTACATCACCGTCCGAAGAGTGAGGTTCCCCTGAACCACTCTACACCTCAACACCATGTCCGAAGCAGAACTCATCCCGAAAGATGGAACTACTGATCCGAAGCGAAGTTCAACCCGAAGGATGAAGTCGCTGAGCTTCCTCCGTACAATATCCCAACCCAATGATATGACATGTAATCCGATTTTAGAGTCCGAATGCAATCTTGTTAAATAACTAAGATGCATGTACATAATAATCCGATTCCGATATGTGTTACATAACATGATCATAGCATCCGAGTCATACATTATTTATCAGGTAATAGAGCAGAATAGCATACAGTCGAGTCATGCAATATTCATCAGATAACAGAGCAGAATAACACATAAAATATTTCTCAATCAACCGAGCAAGATAACACAAAACATTTCTCATACAGATCACACAATCAGGCAACACATACATGTAGCACAGACAGAGAACACACCTTAGGCAGCTAAATAGTCAACGTCGATAGTGACGTCTCCCACGCTCAGCTCTAGCGGAAGGTCGAACAGAATCAGCTCCTAAAAACAAGAACACTATATAAGACTTTCTACTATGCCACATTCGAATAATTACGCTTAACAGATAACTTACTAGCATATCTCGAAGACTGTGCCACCGGAGGTCTGCCTGGTGGAGGAGGAGGTAAAAACTCAGGGTCAGAGTCCACGTCACCTGAACACAAGAAAATATCCGAGTCAAACTTTGATGCAACATTTAACAAAAAATCTGAGCTCAACATATAAACTTGATCCAAAAGGCATTTCGGGTTCGAATTTGAAGGAACGGACAGCGGCAACGAAACTGGAACGTCGAAAAACATTAAGGTGAACTCGGCCTAAAAAGTCAACACGAAAGTCAACGCTGACGTCATCATTGACTGTGATGACGTCAACGCTGACGTCAGCCTGCATCAGCCTTGCAACAGCAGATGACGTCACTACTGACGTCTTCCATCTCGGACAACCAGGTCGGTTCAGCAACCCAACCCGGTTCACAAACTTCAGCCACCCAAATCAAAAAACCCTAATCCCCAATCTAACAAACCCTAACACCACGCCCCGGCGGCGTCCAACCACCACAGCCACGACCAACACGACAGTGGCCACTGTCAATCATGACAGCGACGGTAACCCCGAAGCCCAACGGACTCGACCCAAACACTCACCCTAACCCGAGACGGAGGTGGCGTGCACGCAGAAGACGGCGGCGGCACACACAAAGAACGGCGGCGGCAGTGTACGATTTAACGCACTATTTCGAACCCGTTTCCAGCGAAGAACGGCAGCGGGACGGAAGCTGGGTGATCGGGTTTCGTTCGCACAACGACGATGAGCGCTCCGGTGGTCTCGAAATGCTTGAACGGCGATGAAGGCCCCTTGGCCGGAGCTTTAACAGAAAAGGATGGGGGAAGGGTTTTCGGTAAGCTTTGTATATCTCTTTTTTTTATTATTTTAGATAGACGAGAGAGAGCGGCGCACAGATACCCAAATAAAAACAAAAGAGTGTTTACCCTAGATAAATGGGTAAATTACAGAATAAGGGTCTCTGTTTTTACCCGCCTAACAATTTAACCATCAAACTTATAATTTAATCAATTTGGTCCCCATTTTAGATTAGGTTAAATTCCGATTTTCCCCCAAATTCTAGGGTTTCCAATTGGGGATTTTAAGATTTAGGTTTTACAAATTGGGGCTAAAATGGGGTGTTACAACTCTCCCCCCGTAAAAAGAAATTTCGGCCTCAAAATTTACCTGGAGCAAAAAAATGCGGATACTGAGCTTTGATGACAACTTTGGGCTCCCAGGTAGCCTCATCATGACTGCGACCACGCCACAAGACTTTGACCATCTTAATGGTCTTCATTCTGAGAACTTTCTTATCCTGAGCAAGAATCTCGATAGGCTCCTCCTCAAAGCGTAAATCAGGACGAATCTCAATCTCCTCCACAGGTAAAACATGAGACGTATCAGCATGATAGCGTCTCAACACAGAAACATGGAAAACATCATGAATATGCTGAAGCTCTGGTGGTAACTCGAGCTGATAAGCAACAGGTCCAACCCGACGAAGAATCCGATAAGGACCAATATAACGAAGACTCAGCTTGCCCTTCCGACCAAACCGAAGTACCTTCCTCCAAGGAGATACTTTCAGGAAAACCTCATCACCAACCAAAAACTCAAGATCTCGACGTCGCAAGTCAGCATAAGACTTCTGTCTGTCAAAAGCAACCTTAAGCCGGTCTCGAATCAATCTGACTGTTTGCTCGGCCTCACGGACTAGGTTTGGTCCCAACAATCTATGCTCATTAAGTTCAGTCCATCCAATAGGTGACCTACACCTACGCCCATATAGAGCCTCATACGGTGCCATCTTGATACTAGCCTGGTAGCTGTTATTATATGCAAACTCTGCGAGCGGCAAGAAATCCTCCCAACTACCACTGTAATCAAGAACACAACCTCTCAACATGTCCTCAAGAATCTGAATCACACGCTCGGACTGTCTGTCAGTCTGCGGATGATAAGATGTACTGAAGTTCAACCGGGTACCCAAAGTAGAGTGAAGTGCCTTCCAGAACTTCGCTGTAAACCTCGGATCACGATCAGAAATAATCGACAGCGGTACCCCATGAAGTCGAACGATCTCAGAAATATAGAGCCGAGCCAACTTATTCAAAGGATAGTTGACTCGAACCGGAATGAAATGAGCAGACTTAGTCAAACGATCCACTATAACCCAGACGGAGTCATCGGAAGACCACTGATAAAATCCATAGTCACATGCTCCCACTTCCACTAAGGAATCTCGATGTGCTGAAGCAACCCAGATGGACGCTGATGCTCTGCCTTGACTCTCTGACAAGTCATACACTTAGACACAAACCCGACAACATCCCGCTTAAGACCCTTCCACCAATACCTCTGACGAAGGTTTTTATACATCTTATCACCACCAGGATGCATAGAATAGGCGCTGTCATGTGCCTCGCGAAGAATAACCTGTTTCAACCTAGATTTCCTCGGAATACAGTACCGGCCTCAGAAACACAAAACACCATCCGGATCAATGGTATAATCCACAGATGTACCCTCAGAAACCTCTCTGATATGATGCATAAGAAAAGGATCCGTAGGCTGCTCAGCTCGAATATCAGATATCAGCGTAGGAATGACCCGAAGTTCTGCCATCAAACTACCATCCTCAAACAAACTCATCCGAGCAAACAAGGTCCTCAAATCTGAGATAGCATTACGACTCAAGGCGTCGGCAACCACGTTCGCCTTTCCCGGGTGATACTCTATCTCACAGTCATAATCCTTAAGAAGCTCCAACCAGCGACGCTGTCTCAGATTCAACTCTTTCTGCGTAAGGAGGTATTTTAAACTCTTGTGATCGGTGAAGATATAGCACTCCTCTCCGTAGAGATAGTGTCTCCAGATTTTCAGAGCAAAGATCACAGCATCAAGCTCCAAATCATGGGTAGGGTAGTTACACTCATGCACTTTCAACTGACGAGATGCATAGGCCACTACCTTCCCCTCCTGCATCAGAACACAACCCAATCCCGTGTGAGAGGCATCACTGAATACCGTATAGGCCTTCCCAGGCTCAGGCTGAATCAGAACCGGTGCTTCAGTCAACACGGTGTTAAGTTTCTCAAAACTGGTCTATTGAGCCTCAGTCCAGACAAAAGGAATATCGTTCCTTAGAAGTTTTGTTAGAGGAGCTGCAATAATCGAGAAACCTTCCACAAACCTCCGATAGTAACCAGCTAAACCCAAGAAGCTTCGAATCTCAGGAACATTCTTGGGCTGCTTCCAACCCAAAATAGCCTCAATCTTCTTTGGATCAACTTGAATACCATTAGCAGAAACCACGTGTCCCAAGAAGGTAACCTCGGTCAACCAGAATTCACATTTACTGAACTTTGCATACAATTGCTTTTCACGCAAAGTCTGTAGAACAACCCGGAGTTGTTCCTCATGTTCTGCCTCCGATTTAGAATAAACCAGTATGTCGTCAATGAAAACAACCACGAACTGGTCCAGATAGGGTTGAAACACCCTATTCATCATATCCATAAAGGCTACAGGGGCATTAGTCAATCCAAACGGCATCACCAGAAACTCGTAATGACCATAACGAGTCCGAAAAGCGGTCTTGAACACATCAGAATCCTTAACCTTGAGTTGGTAATAACCCGATCTCAGGTCTATCTTAGAAAATACTTGTAGCTCCCCGGAACTGATCGAACAAGTCATCAATACGAGGAAGTGGGTACCTGTTCTTGATCGTCAGCTTGTTCAGCTTCCGATAATCAATACAAAGCCGAAGTGATCCGTCCTTCTTCTTCACAAAAAAATAGGGGCTCCCCAAGGAGAAACACTAGGTCGGATGAAACCCCTATCCAACAATTCCTGCAACTGAATCTTCAATTCTTTAAGCTCTTTCGGAGCCATCCTGTAAGGAGCCATAGAGACAGGAGCTGTACCCGGATATACATCTATGCCAAACTCAACCTCGTCACGTTTTGGCGGTACCCCTGGCAATTCCTCCGGAAAAACATCTGGAAAATCCCTAACCACCGGGATCTTATCCAAACCAGAATCTGACTGCCTCGAGTCAAGAATATAAGCAAGATAGGCAGTAGCCCCATGTCGAATCATCTTTTCTGCTTTGAGAGCCGAAACAACATTGGTCATATAACCTCTACGCTCTCCAACCATAATCACCTCGCACCCATTTGAGGTTTTCAGAGTCGCCCTTTTCTTTTCACAATCCAAACGGACTCGATGAGCGGATAACCAGTCCATTCCGAGAATAAGGTCGAACTCTCTGAAAGGTAACTCCATCAAATCGGCGGAGAATATTTTCCCTTGAATCTCCAAAGGGCAATTCTTGTACACCTTGGTAACCTTGACATGATCACCCACTGGACTATAAACGGAAACCGCATTCCCAGTATTCTCAATCGGAATTTCAAGTCCCCCAGATACCGAACTCGCAACATATGAATGGGTAGAACCGATATCTAATAAAGCAAAATACGGAATAGAGTGGATAGAAAATGTACCAGCAATAACATCTGGCTCATCACGATCCTCATGTCTCCTGGTAGCATAAACCAAACCTGGCTGTCTCACCCCGGATCCAGCTGATCCTCCACTCTGAGCTGGCCTACCTCTACCAGCAGAAACTGTAAAATCGGGTCTACCTCGACCTCTACCCCTAGCAGGAGTCTGTAATGATGCCTGTGACGGAGTCGTCATATGAGCTGATGGAGGTGCATGCGGACAATCTCTGAAAATATGATCAAAAGACCCACATCGAAAACAAGCCCCGGACTGTCTCCTACACTCCCAAGAATGCCATTTCTTGCAGAAAGAACACTGTGGTGGCCCCCGCGTGCTAGTCGATCCTCCAACACTAGATGTTGGAACACCAGTGGTCACTAGTCTGGCTCTGGAATAACTCTGATAGTCACCTTCATCTCTTGCCCTCTTCCTGGTCTGGTTAACCTGACTATACTGAACTGTCGCGGTCGACTGCCTCTTACCCCGATCCATACCATGAGACTCAGCTTGCCTCAACTCTGCCTCATTGCGTTCTGCAGTCCTAGCTCGCAAGGTAATATCCTTGTACTCTTTGTCCAAATGTAAAAACACACCAGTCTTGATCGAAGGTCGCAGACCCTTCAGAAACCAGCTACACTTCTCTTCCTCTGTAGTAACTAACCCAGGGACGTACTGTACCAGCCTCAGAAACTCAATCTCATACTGATTCACAGTCATGTCATTTTTCTTCAGATTTATAAAGTCCTCACGACACTTGGCTAGATACTCAGCCCCAACATATCTGTCTCAGAAAGCCTGACAGAAATGATCCCAAGTGATCCGACTAGCAGAAATAACGGTCTTCTCAGCCTCCCACCAGTTCAGGGCTTCACCCTTCAATAAAGATACAACAACTCTTAATTTTCTGTCAGCAGGGTAGTCCATCTCATCAAATAACTGCTGTAATTTCTTCAACCAATACTCAGCGTCAGCTGGATCTGTATCCGTCTTACCATCAAACATCGACATACCAGCAGACAAAAACTCGGCAGATATGGGTCTCCTAGAACCCTGTCGAAGATACTCAAGTAGCTCCAAATGCACTGCAGCAACATCAACTCCAGCAGTCTCACTGTTACCGGCTGCACGGGGACCATCACTCTGAATCTGCTGATCAGGGTGATCGGTCTGTTGACCGCTCGTATGAACCTCATGTTGCTCCTCAGCCTGCTCATGTTGTGGTCCTCCTGATGTGGTGGCGAATGCTCAGGAGGATTAACGTCACTCGTGTAACGCCCCGGTTTTGGGCTTAGAAGTTTTGGGTGTTGACCGGTTTGGTCAAAGTGCTGTTCGAATCTAAGAGAGTGAATTTAGGAAAGCCTAGTTCGGGTTGCATTAAAAATATGGAAAAATGTTCTAAAATCATCTTTTAATATATTTAAGTGAACTGTGAAATCAATTTTGGAAAATGAGTTTCGGAAGGGTGACATTTTGGCTAGTGACCAAAATGTAATTTTTGAAAGTTTTGTGACTGTTTTAAAAAGGATTGAAACTTTGAATCTTTAAGGAGCTATTTTACCCAAAGGGAGTTTCTCCAGATTTTCTAGAATATTAAATGATTTAATAATGGTTTTAAATAAAAGTAAAAGGAGGGAAAGATATTTTAGTCATTTTTAACTAACTTTCTAAATTTTCCATTTCCCATTTTCTCTCATCTTTTCTCTCAAACCAAACACATTCTCTCCAGATCTTTTCCTCTGATTTTTATCACCTAAATACTTCTTTTCAATCCTCTTTTGATTCCTAATCATCTCATCATCAAAACCTTTGTAATTGCTACTTGATTCATCAAGCTTTTTGGTTCCAAAGAGGAGAAATTCAAGTTTGGAGGTAAGAACGTCCTTCTCCTCTGAACTTCAAGTTCTTTAATGAAATTCCTAAGTTCTCAATCTTTAATTGATGTTTTATAAATGGCTTTTAAGATTGTTTAATGGATCTTGGCTTAAAATGCAAGATTTGGTGAGTTTTTGATGAATTTTCGTTGGATCTGTTTAAGCAGTGGTTTTAAGGTGTTAAAATGATGATTAATGAATGTTAATTTGATAAGGAATTGAGTTTTGATTAATGCAATCCCGGATAGGTTGAATTTCCTAAATTTAGCTTATGATTCTTGGTTGTTTTTGAGGTGATCTTGTGGATCTGGTGTTGCTGGAGGTATAAGGATGTTGTTAGGTTCTTTTTAGATGTTGAAAGATGTTAAAGGATGTTAGGTTTTGATGGTTAATGGCTGGGCTTAGTTGAGAAGTGGTTTGGATGCATTTTCGGTTGTGTTTGGTGGCCGAAAATGGAGTGTGGATGAGAGCAGCGAGTTTAGGTGCTTTCATTGAAGCTATTAATGCATGATGATGCATTAATCTACTGTTTTAATGTGTTAAAACAGGGGAGTCATCTTTGGATCCAAGTGGTGGTGATCCGGAGGCTTGATTTGGTGCTTCGGCAAGAGGCGAAGTGGAATCGGTGAGTGAAATTGGGTTTTCGGCTTTGAAACCAATGTCTTGGGAGCTTAGTTTAAGTCTAAACAACTTTGCTAAGCTCAAGTGTAAGTTTTCGGAAATACTCTCTAGTGGTGGCCATGATTTGATTGTTGTGCAATGTGGTTTATTGCATGTTTTAAATTCTGTTTTGGAAGCATGATTTAGCATGGTTAATGCTGTTTTTGTAAGCCATATGTTGAAGGAAGCTCAAGGTAAGAGTTCCTTGTTTTTGAACATTGATCAAATGTGGTTTGATGCTTTTAAATGCATGATGAATATGGCTTGGTTTAATGCTTTAGAACAGTGGATAATTTGATGATAATGATGTATATTGGCAAGTGATGTTTTAAAAAGGTTGAGGTCACTAAGGTGGTTAAAAGTCCTTGAGTGAGCCTTGTTACTTAAGAACATCAAGGTGGTTAAAAGTCCTTGGATGATTCTTGTTACGGACACAAAGGTGTTTAAAAGTCCTTGTGTGTTCCTTTCTATGGTGTTTAAAAGTCCATAGGCCAAGGTGTTTAAAAGTCCTTGGGGTCAAGGTGTTTAAAAGTCCTTTAGGTAATTTATATCATGGTGTTTAAAAGTCCATGGCCAAGGTGTTTAAAAGTCCTTGGGGTCCAAGGTGTTTAAAAGTCCTTGGGGTGAAAGTTGATGAACTTGTTTTCAAAGAAATGAAATGTATCACTTGTGGCCAATATGACATGTAATGAATTGAAGCATGAGATGCTTGTTTAAGTATGCTTTTGAGCATGTGTAAATGATGATTTGAAGCATGATTTATAAAGTGTTTTATAAATGCATTATTGGATGGTTTTATTGAGCATTCCTCACTAAGCTTTTGCTTACGCTCTCTTTGTTTTCTCAAACCAATATTGCAGAGCATTAAAGTACTTTGAGGGCAGCAAGGAAGGTAAGCATTCAAGTGGTAGTGAAGCTCAAAGTATGGAAGGTTTTCTTAAGTACATTTAGCTTTTGGTAATTTGGCAATGGGGGACCTATGTGTATGTTTTGGGAGATGTTTTGAACTCCCTAAGTATGTTGAATGTTGTTGAGAATGCTGGTTTTTGTGGTTGGCCTTTATATGCTTGAATGGTTGCTTGTGTAGGAAGCATGCCTATAGATTTGGGGCTTTTCATATATGCGGATGTTTTGATGAATTGTTGATGCAAGTATGTTTTATATATGTTGAATTGCATGTTGGCAAAGTTTGGTGACATTTGGAGCATGATTGGTTGGTCAATTGCATGTTTAAGTATGCATTTTTGGGCAATCTGTGCAGGGTGTTTCGGAACAGCACCTACCGTTTCGGAACGGGTGCCTTAAACAAGCCCAGGCGTCCGAAACGGGAGGGCTACTGCCCGACCCCCGTTTCGGTACGCGTTGCGGAACGGCCCCGTGTTTCGAAACGGGCTGTCTCCCGTTTCGGAACGGGTGACCGTTGGGGGCTGACATTGGCAGTTAAATGTTTTGAAATGTTTGCATTTTGGTCCTGAATCTTGTTTGTGCAATTGTATGAGTTTGGGAAGTCCTTTTGAGCTGAAATTTCACAGAGAAGCATGAAACATGATTAATTTCAAGATGGTAACTTCAATTTGGGTTAAGTCCTTTTAATTATCAGAATTTACAATTTGGTCCCTAAAGTTGTAAATTGTTCAATTGGGTCCCTGTTTGATCTCTGATGTTTATGATCTTTGAGTATGCTGTTGTATGATCATATCTAAGGCTTAATATGCATCTAGACAAGTTTTAAAAGAAAAAAAAGGGTCGTTAATCAAGGTTGACTTTCGGGTTGACTTTGGTTTTCCCCGTGTGACTTTCTTAATTCGGGTCAACCGTCTAGGCCGGGTTAAGGGGGTTACATTTGGTGGTATCAGAGCTGAGTTCTCGAGTAATTGGGAATGAATGTGTGCATGATTGAAGTGTGTATGCTTTGTGTGCTTGTTGAGTGGAAGCATGTTGAGTGAATTGCATGTATGTTGCATTTGAGATGTATGTTGTGATGTAGCATGTTGTGGGTACCCATTGCCAAATAAAAGCTAGTGAAATGGTGTTGATTTTGAATGAAATTGAGCTTGAATACTTGGATTGCTTACCTTGCTGGGCCTGACTTTGTTTTATTTGTGTTGTGATTGCATGGTAAAAGTATGGCACCACGTAGAGAGTTACGAGGTAATGTGCGAGCTACGGCTCCTAATGAGAACGAGAATGAGGAAAACGCGGGTAGTGCGGTGTTGCCTCCTCCTCCACCTGGTGGTGGTGGTGCTGGGGCTGAGGAAGCTGGAGCTGCAGCTGGCGCTGGAGCTGCTGGACCTGGGGCTGGTCAGGGGCAAGCTATGCCTGATATGACGATGTTAGTACAAGCTATTGCTGGTGCTTTTCAAGCAGCAGTAGCTGGGGCTCGTGGTGCGGGGCATCAGGAAGATGCTGGAGTCAGACTACCTTTGGAGCGTCTGCGCAGTCTTGGTGGGACTGAGTTCAGGGGTATGTCTGCTGAGAGTTCTGAAGCTTGGCTTGAGAGTACCAAGCGAATCTTGGGCCAGATGAGTTGCACTGATGTGCAGAAGCTGGGTTGTGTTGTGTCCTTGCTGCAGAAGGATGCGTATACGTGGTGGACAACCACTATTGCTGGGATGGCAGAAGCTGATGTGACTTGGACATTCTTTCAGAATGTGTTCAAGCGGAGATATCTTGGTTTGAGATATCTTGATGAGAAGAAGCGTGAATTCATGTCTCTTACCCAAGGGAGCATGAGTGTGGCTGAGTATGAAGTGCAGTTTGTGCGACTCAGTCAGTATGCACCTGAGCTGGTACCTGATGAGCGGGCAAGGTGCGAGAGGTTCCGTTATGGCTTAGAGACGGATGTGAAAATGTATTTGCTGGCCGCCGAGTATGATGATTTTGATATGTTGGTGGGCCGAGCCAAGGACGTTGAGATGAACTTGAGTTTATCTGCTAAGGGTGCTGGCAAGCGAGCTGCTGAGTATAGTTCTGGAGGTGGACGGAACAAGAGGGGACGTGATCAGAAGTATCAGTCTTCTGCTAAGAGAGGTGGTGGTGCACCTGCTAGAGGAGGTAATGCTAGAGCTGATCCGAGTGCTTGTTGGATCTGTGGTTCACGTGGTCACATGAAACGTGACTGTCCCCGTGCTGTGAGAGAGGTGCAAGCTCCTATTGCGGCAGCCGGTAATGGGTGCTGGAATTGTGGATCCGCAGACCATTTGAGGCGTGATTGTCCTAGGTTGGCTGGTGATCAGGTGCGTGCTCCTGTTGTTGCTGCACCGCAGAGAGGTCGTGGGCGCGGCCGTGGTAATTTCCAGAGGAGAGAGGAAGGTGGTCGTGGAGTGGCCCATGTTGTGGCTATTCAGCCTGAAGGTGGAGGTCAAGCGAGGGTGTATGCTCAGCGTGAGGGAAGGAATGATGCGGATGTGATTGCAGGTACCTTTACTTTGCAATCCTTGTCATTGCTTTCTTTGATAGATTCTGGATCTACGCATTCATACATTTTGCGTGAGCATGCTGAATTGCTTGGTTTGCCTGTTGAGTCTTTGGATGTTGGTGTTCGTGTCACTAGTTCTTTTGGTGAGACTGTTGTGACTCGTAAGCTTTATAGAAGGTGTCCCTTGGTTGTTCAAGAACATGTTTTTCATGTTGATCTTATGGAGTTGCCCTTTTATGGTTTTGATGTAATCCTTGGTATGGATTGGCTTGCTGAGCATCGCGCTGTTGTGGATTGTGAAAACAAGCGAGTTTCGCTTAAGCTTGCGGATGATTATGAAGTTGTTGTGGTTGGTGAGAATGTGAAGTTTCTTGCCAATGTGGTGTCTACCTTGGAGGCGAGCAGGATGCTGAGGCAAGGTTGCGAAGCCTATTTAGCTTTTGTGATGAATCCTAGCTCTAAAGAGTTGAGGGTGCAAGATATCAGAGCTGTGAAGGAGTTTCTTGGTGTTTTTCCTGAGGAGTTGCCTGGTTTACCTCCTAACCGCGAGGTGGAGTTTGGAATTGAGCTGTATGAGAATACAACTCCTGTGTCCATTACTCCCTATAGAATGGCACCTAAGGAGCTGAAGGAGCTGAAGACGCAGTTGCAAGAGTTGCTTGATCGTGGTTTCATCCGGCCGAGTGTGTCACCTTGGGGAGCACCGGTCTTGTTTGTGAAGAAGAAGGATGGCACTATGAGAATGTGCATTGATTACCGTCAGCTGAACAAGTTAACTATCAAGAATCGGTATCCTTTGCCGAGGATTGATGATCTCTTTGATCAATTTCGGGGAGCTGTTGTGTTCTCTAAGATTGACTTGAGGTCAGGGTATTATCAGTTGAAGGTGAAGGATGTGGATGTGCCTAAGACAGCTTTCAGGACAAGGTATGGGCATTATGAGTTCCTTGTGATGCCGTTTGGGTTGACAAATGCTCCTGCTGCTTTCATGGACATGATGAATCGTGTGTTTCATGAATACCTGGACAAGTTTGTTGTGGTGTTCATTGATGATATCCTCGTGTACTCGCGTACTGAGGAGGAGCATGAAGAGCATTTGAGGATTGTTTTGCAAACTTTGTTGGAGAATCAGCTTTATGCTAAGCTGAGCAAGTGTGAGTTCTGGTTAAGGGAGGTGGTGTTTCTTGGGCATGTGGTCTCAGCTGAGGGGATTCGTGTTGATCCTCAGAAGATTGAGGCGTTGATGAATTGGAAAGTTCCTAAGTCTGTTCATGAGGTCCGTAGTTTCCTTGGTTTGGCGGGATACTACCGAAGGTTTGTGGATGGTTTTTCCAAGATTGCTGCTCCTTTGACGAAGCTGTTGCAAAAAGATGTTAAGTATGAGTGGACGGAAGCGAGACAGCAGGCTTTTGAGAAGCTTAAGGCGGCTTTGACGCAAGCTCCTATTTTGATTCAGCCTGAATCAGGGAAAGAGTTTGTGGTTTACAGTGATGCATCCTATGTTGGGTTGGGGTGTGTGCTGATGCAGGAGGGTAAGGTGGTGGCTTATGCATCGCGGCAGTTGAAAGTGCATGAGCGCAATTACCCTACGCATGATATTGAGCTGGCTGCAGTGGTTTTTGCTCTGAAGATCTGGAGACATTATCTGTATGGTGAGAAGTGTACTGTGTACACAGATCACAAGAGTTTGAGGTATCTGATGTCTCAGAAGGAGTTGAATCTTAGGCAGCGGCGTTGATTGGAGTTGCTCAAGGATTATGATCTGACGATTGAGTATCATCCTGGAAAAGCTAATGTTGTTGTGGATGCCTTGAGTAGGAAAGTAGCTGTTGAGCTGAGGGCTATGTTTGCTAGCTTGAGCATATCGCAAGATGGTGGTCTCGTTGCTGAGTTGCAAGTGAAACCCTCTTTGGTTCAGTTGATCAAGGATAAGCAGTTGCTGGATGATTCCTTGGTGTCGCATGTTCAGGATATCGCGGAGGGTAGACCTTCGGATTTCTGTTTTAATGATGATGGTGTGTTGTGTTTTGGGAGTCGGATAGTAGTGCCTGCTGATGCTGAGTTGAGGCGTGCTATTCTGACTGAAGGTCATAGTAGTCCTTTTGCTATGCACCCTGGTAGTACTAAGATGTACCGTGATCTTCGTGATGAGTACTATTGGGTGGGTTTGAAGAAAGATGTTGCGGAGTTTGTTAGCAAGTGTTTGGTATGTCAGCGAGTTAAGGCTGAGCATCAGTTTCCTTCAGGGTTGTTGCAACCCTGAGTGGAAGTGGGAACGGGTTACCATGGATTTTGTATCTGGTTTACCTTTGTCTCCATCGAAGAAGAATTCGGTGTGGGTGATTGTGGATCGCCTAACGAAGTGTGCGCATTTCTTGCCTGTGCATACCACGTTTTCTTTGGATAAGTTGGCAGAGCTGTACATTGCTGAGATTGTGCGGCTGCATGGTGTGCCTAAGTCGATTGTGTCGGATAGAGATCCGAGGTTCACATCGCAGTTCTGGCAGTGTTTGCATCAAGCTCTGGGTACAAGGTTGCATTTCAGTACATCCTATCATCCTCAGTCGGATGGTCAGTCTGAGCGAGTTATCCAGATTTTGGAGGATATGTTGATGTGCTGCGTGATTGAGTTCCAAGGTTCTTGGGAGAAGCATCTGCCTTTGGTTGAGTTTGCTTATAACAATAGTTATCAGGCAAGTATACAGATGGCACCTTATGAGGCTTTGTACGGGAGGAAGTGTAGGACTCCTCTTTGTTGGGCTGAAACTGGTCAAAAGTTGGTTTCGATGCCGGCTTTGTTGAAAGGGACCACAGAGAAGGTAAAGCTCATTTGTGAGCGGTTGAAGGTTGCTTCTGATCGGCAGAAGTCTTACGCGGATTTGAAGCGTAAGGAGATAGAGTATGCGGTGGGTGACCGTGTGTTCTTGAAGGTTTCGCCTTGGAAGAAGGTGATGAGGTTTGGCCGGAAGGGCAAGTTGAGCCCTAGGTACATTGGACCATATGAAGTGGTTGAGCGTGTGGGTCCTGTTGCGTATCGGTTGAGGTTACCTCAGGAGCTGGAGAAGATTCATGATGTGTTCCATGTCTCTATGCTCCGGAGGTATAGATCTGATCCTTCGCATGTGATGCCTGTGGAGGAAGTGGTTTTGAATCCGGATTTGACCTATGATGAGGAACCGGTGAAGGTTCTGGATTCGGATAGCAAGGTTCTTCGTGGCAAGACCATTGAGTTGGTGAAGGTGCTGTGGAAGCATCGAGGTGTTGAGGAAGCCACGTGGGAGCGGAAGGAAGACATGCTGAAGCAGTTTCCTTATCTCTTTCCTTCAGGTAAATTTCGGGGACGAAATTTCTTAAGGGGGGGAGAGTTGTAACGACCCGGTTTTGGGCTTAGAAGTTTTGGGCGTTGACCGGTTTGGTCAAAGTGCTGTTCGAATCTAAGAGAGTGAATTTAGGAAAGCCTAGTTCGGGTTGCATTAAAAATATGGAAAAATGTTCTAAAATCATCTTTTAATATATTTAAGTGAACTGTGAAATCAATTTTGGAAAATGAGTTTCGGAAGGGTGACATTTTGGCTAGTGACCAAAATGTAATTTTTGAAAGTTTTGTGACTGTTTTAAAAAGGATTGAAACTTTGAATCTTTAAGGAGCTATTTTACCCAAAGGGAGTTCCTCTAGATTTTCTAGAATATTAAATGATTTAATAATGGTTTTAAATAAAAGTAAAAGGAGGGAAAGATATTTTAGTCATTTTTAACTAACTTTCTAAATTTTCCATTTCCCATTTTCTCTCATCTTTTCTCTCAAACCAAACACATTCTCTCCAGATCTTTTCCTCTGATTTTTATCACCTAAATACTTCTTTTCAATCCTCTTTTGATTCCTAATCATCTCATCATCAAAACCTTTGTAATTGCTACTTGATTCATCAAGCTTTTTGGTTCCAAAAGAGGAGAAATTCAAGTTTGGAGGTAAGAACGTCCTTCTCCTCTGAACTTCAAGTTCTTTAATGAAATTCCTAAGTTCTCAATCTTTAATTGATGTTTTATAAATGGCTTTTAAGATTGTTTAATGGATCTTGGCTTAAAATGCAAGATTTGGTGAGTTTTTGATGAATTTTCGTTGGATCTGTTTAAGCAGTGTTTTTAAGGTGTTAAAATGATGATTAATGAATGTTAATTTGATAAGGAATTGAGTTTTGATTAATGCAATCCCGGATAGGTTGAATTTCCTAAATTTAGCTTATGATTCTTGGTTGTTTTTGAGGTGATCTTGTGGATCTGGTGTTGCTGGAGGTATAAGGATGTTGTTAGGTTCTTTTTAGATGTTGAAAGATGTTAAAGGATGTTAGGTTTTGATGGTTAATGGCTGGGCTTAGTTGAGAAGTGGTTTGGATGCATTTTCGGTTGTGTTTGGTGGCCGAAAATGGAGTGTGGATGAGAGCAGCGAGTTTAGGTGCTTTCATTGAAGCTATTAATGCATGATGATGCATTAATCTACTGTTTTAATGTGTTAAAACAGGGGAGTCATCTTTGGATCCAAGTGGTGGTGATCCGGAGGCTTGATTTGGTGCTTCGGCAAGAGGCGAAGTGGAATCGGTGAGTGAAATTGGGTTTTCGGCTTTGAAACCAATGTCTTGGGAGCTTAGTTTAAGTCTAAACAACTTTGCTAAGCTCAAGTGTAAGTTTTCGGAAATACTCTCTAGTGGTGGCCATGATTTGATTGTTGTGCAATGTGGTTTATTGCATGTTTTAAATTCTGTTTTGGAAGCATGATTTAGCATGGTTAATGCTGTTTTGATGCTTTTAAATGCATGATGAATATGGCTTGGTTTAATGCTTTAGAACAGTGGATAATTTGATGATAATGATGTATATTGGCAAGTGATGTTTTAAAAAGGTTGAGGTCACTAAGGTGGTTAAAAGTCCTTGAGTGAGCCTTGTTACTTAAGAACATCAAGGTGGTTAAAAGTCCTTGGATGATTCTTGTTACGGACACAAAGGTGTTTAAAAGTCCTTGTGTGGTCCTTTCTATGGTGTTTAAAAGTCCATAGGCCAAGGTGTTTAAAAGTCCTTGGGGTCAAGGTGTTTAAAAGTCCTTGGGGTCAAGGTGTTTAAAACTCCTTGGGGTCAAGGTGTTTAAAAGTCCTTGAGGTAATTTATATCATGGTGTTTAAAAGTCCATGGCCAAGGTGTTTAAAAGTCCTTGGGGTCCAAGGTGTTTAAAAGTCCTTGGGGTGAAAGTTGATGAACTTGTTTTCAAAGAAATGAAATGTATCACTTGTGGCCAATATGACATGTAATGAATTGAAGCATGAGATGCTTGTTTAAGTATGCTTTTGAGCATGTGTAAATGATGATTTGAAGCATGATTTATAAAGTGTTTTATAAATGCATTATTGGATGGTTTTATTGAGCATTCCTCACTAAGCTTTTGCTTACGCTCTCTTTGTTTTCTCAAACCAATATTGCAGAGCATTAAAGTACTTTGAGGGCAGCAAGGAAGGCAAGCATTCAAGTGGTAGTGAAGCTCAAAGTATGGAAGGTTTTCTTAAGTACATTTAGCTTTTGGTAATTTGGCAATGGGGGACCTATGTGTATGTTTTGGGAGATGTTTTGAACTCCCTAAGTATGTTGAATGTTGTTGAGAATGCTGGTTTTTGTGGTTGGCCTTTATATGCTTGAATGGTTGCTTGTGTAGGAAGCATGCCTATAGATTTGGGGCTTTTCATATATGCGGATGTTTTGATGAATTGTTGATGCAAGTATGTTTTATATATGTTGAATTGCATGTTGGCAAAGTTTGGTGACATTTGGAGCATGATTGGTTGGTCAATTGCATGTTTAAGTATGCATTTTTGGGCAATCTGTGCAGGGTGTTTCGGAACAGCACCTACCGTTTCGGAACGGGTGCCTTAAACAAGCCCAGGCGTCCGAAACGGGAGGGCTACTGCCCGACCCCCGTTTCGGTACGCGTTGCGGAACGGCCCCGTGTTTCGAAACGGGCTGTCTCCCGTTTCGGAACGGGTGACCGTTGGGGGCTGACATTGGCAGTTAAATGTTTTGAAATGTTTGCATTTTGGTCCTGAATCTTGTTTGTGCAATTGTATGAGTTTGGGAAGTCCTTTTGAGCTGAAATTTCACAGAGAAGCATGAAACATGATTAATTTCAAGATGGTAACTTCAATTTGGGTTAAGTCCTTTTAATTATCAGAATTTACAATTTGGTCCCTAAAGTTGTAAATTGTTCAATTGGGTCCCTGTTTGATCTCTGATGTTTATGATCTTTGAGTATGCTGTTGTATGATCATATCTAAGGCTTAATATGCATCTAGACAAGTTTTAAAAGAAAAAAAAGGTCGTTAATCAAGGTTGACTTTCGGGTTGACTTTGGTTTTCCCCGTGTGACTTTCTTAATTCGGGTCAACCGTCTAGGCCGGGTTAAGGGGGTTACAACTCGTATTAGCAGCGGTACGACCTCGTCCACGGCCTCAACCTCGGCCGGCCGTAGCTCTAGTACTCCTACGGGGTGGCATAGTAGTCTATCTACAAAAGAAGAGTCCTAAAGTCAAAATTTGTACTTGGAGACTTTAATTAAAACATATATTACTTTTTAAAAATCCGGACATTTATCTGAAAATCTCGTAGTTTCCGAAAACATTTATAATGCATGTTTTTTTTTTGAAAACTTTAAAATCAAATTTTTATCGAGCCTCACAGGCCGAGGGGTGTAACCTAGGCTCTGATACCACTAAATGTAACCCCCTATTTTGACCTAAGGGTTTATAACAAATTGAAATTGACAATTTGGAAACTTTCCCCTCAAGTAAGATTATTTATAAAAATTATGCCAAAATTATTATTCAATTATAAAAGATATCCTTTAATGCTCGTCTTAAAACAAGCATGTTAAAAATAGTTTATCAAACCCCAAAAATAATAAAAATGTCCAAAGTCCACATTTACAACCAAATCCGAAAAATACTTAAATAAATAAATATAAGTCTAGAACAAAACGTACTGACAAATAGTATCAAATAATGTTCGAACGAGATCCTCCAAGTACCGAAACCTAAGTCTGGAAATCTGAAACAGATACTAAGGGGGAGTCATCTATAAAGCTCAGTGTGTCTCTAAAGTGCATAACAGAAATCAATCCAACAATAACGTCACAATCAAGAATTAACAGATATTCCGAAGTATTACAAGTAA
Source organism: Hibiscus trionum (assembly GCA_030270665.1). Taxonomy (NCBI): domain Eukaryota; kingdom Viridiplantae; phylum Streptophyta; class Magnoliopsida; order Malvales; family Malvaceae; genus Hibiscus; species Hibiscus trionum. The sequence goes on from BSYR01000004.1 coordinate 2,951,971, forward strand.
TGCATACATATATCATGACATGACATGCACCCAACTACATCACCGTCCGAAGAGTGAGGTTCCCCCGAACCACTCTACACCTCAACACCATGTCCGAAGCAGAACTCATCCCGAAAGATGGAACTACTGATCCGAAGTGAAGTTCAACCCGAAGGATGAAGTCGCTGAGCTTCCTCCGTACAATATCCCAACCCAATGATATGACATGTAATCCGATTTTAGAGTCCGAATGCAATCTTGTTAAATAACTAAGATGCATGTACATAATAATCCGATTCCGATATGTGTTACATAACATGATCATAGCATCCGAGTCATACATTATTTATCAGGTAACATAGCAGAATATCATACAGTCGAGTCATGCAATATTCATCAGATAACAGAGCAGAATAACACATAAAATATTTCTCAATCAACCGAGCAAGATAACACAAAACATTTCTCATACAGATCACACAATCAGGCAACACATACATGTAGCACAGACAGAGAACACACCTTAGGCAGCTAAATAGTCAACGTCGATAGTGACGTCACCCACGCTCAGCTCTAGCGGAAGGTCGAACAGAATCAGCTCCTAAAAACAAGAACACTATATAAGACTTTCTACTATGCCACATTCGAATAATTACGCTTAACAGATAACTTACTAGCAGATCTCGAAGACTGTGCCACCGGAGGTCTGCCTGGCGGAGGAGGAGGTAAAAACTCAGGGTCAGATTCCACGTCACCTGAACACAAGAAAATATCCGAGTCAAACTCTGATGCAACATTTAACAAAAAATCTGAGCTCAACATATAAACTTGATCCAAAAGGCATTTCGGGTTCGAATTTGAAGGAACGGACAGCGGCAACGGAACTGGAACGTCGAAAAACATTAAGGTGAACTCGGCCGAAAAAGTCAACGCGAAAGTCAACGCTGACGTCATCGATGATGTCATCATTGACTGTGATGACGTCAACGCTGACGTCAGCCTGCATCAGCCTTGCAACAGCAGATGACGTCACTGCTGACGTCATCCATATCGGTCAACCAGGCCGGTTAAGTTCAGTGCACTGGTCCGTTCGGTTCAGCAACCCAACCCAGTTCACAAACTTCAGCCACCCAAATAAAAAAAAACCTAATCCCCAATCTAACAAACCCTAACACCACGCCCCGGCGGCGCCCAACCACCACAGCCACGGCCAACACGACAGCGGCCACTTTCAATCATGACAACGACGGTAACCCCGAAGCCCAACGGACTGGACCCAAACACTCACCCTAACCCGAGACGGAGGTGGCGTGCACGCAGAAGACGGCGGCAGCACACACAAAGAACGGCAGCGGCAGTGTATGATTTAACGCACTATTTCGAACCTGTTTCCAGCAAAGAACGGCGGCAGGACGGAAGCTGGGTGATCGGGTTTCGTTCGCACAGCGACGATGAGCGCTCCGGTGGTCTCGAAATGCTTGAACGACTATGAAGGCCACTTGGCCGGAGCTTTAACGGAAAAGGATGGGGGAAGGGTTTTCGGTAAGCTTTGTATATCTCTTTTTTTATTATTAATTTAGATAGAAGAGAGATAGCGGCGCACAGATACCCAAATAAAAACAAAAGACTGTTTACCCTAGATAAATGGGTAAATTACAGAATAAGGGTCTCTGTTTTTGCCCGCCTAACAATTTAACCACCAAACTTATAATTTAATCAATTTGGTCCCCATTTTAGATTAGGTTAAATTCCGATTTTCCCCCAAATTCTAGGGTTTCCAATTGGGGATTTTACGATTTAGGTTTTACAAATTGGGGCTAAAATGGGGTGTTACATGGAAAATTTGTTAAAATGAAGTTCTTAATGCCCTATTTTTTTATGAAATTGGAACATGGTTATCATTTAATTAGATGTGTTTAATAGTGCTTAAAAACTCAGAATTAAATTAGCCTTGTATCATAGGTGAATTGGCCCTAATGTTGCAAGATAAAATCTGGAAATAGTTTAGGTCATCGTAAATGCCTTATTTTCAAACAATAAACTGTATTGATAAGAAAATAATAAAAATATGTGCTATACATGGTCTTAAAGCTATGTGAAAAAGATTTATAGAATGGTAAAGAACTCCTAATTTGAAGTTGTGTGTAAAAAGTTATGGACAGTTTAGTGAATGTATTTATGTTTATTTGATGAGAAAATATATGCATCCTAATAAATGTATTTATCTTAGTGAATGGTAAAGAACTCCTAATTTGAAGTTGTGTGTAAAAATATGTGCTTGGAAGTATTGTGAGTGTAGCTATCTTAGGGTTATGATTAGCATCCTAACCAATGTATTTAGGTTTATTTGATGAGAAAATATGAAGCATGCGATGAATCTAATAATGGTTTGGTAAACTTAAAATGTAAAGGAAGAAGAACTAAAGGAAATGTGATAGAATGTTACATGATATGAGTTTAAATGTGAAATTTAGCTACTGTTTTGATGGTTATATGATTGAAGTGATAGATTATGCTTGCTGGAAATTTTGTTAAATGTGATATTGAATGTTTTCAAGCATGGTTGATATGAACTTGTTACATGGACTTGTAATGTGATTGTTAAACAAGTGTTTGATTTTGTTGAATTACTAAAAGACATAATAAGTCCTTGGTTGACTAGTGGTCCTTAGGTAGAAGGGCATGCCTTAGAGTCTGAGCTCTACTGTTTTAGAGATGGTTAGTCACCTATTGATGCATTAGGCATCCACTGTTAAAAGTTACATATTGAATGGTGTAGTTAGACACCTTGATACATTAAGTATCTACTGATATTTAGTGCTTTGAGCATCTACTGTTATATGTTGGTACTAGGTACCTATTGACTTGATTACCTGGTCTATTAATCATCCAAGAAAATAATATAATGTACTTCTAATAAGACTTAAATGATCATTGAAATGGTGTAATGAAACATGATTGTTATGCTATATGAAATGATATGTTTGAAAAGGATAGTGATCATATTTGAGTGACATGAAAATGTGATCCATGATATGTTATGATCTTGTCTTAATTGTATCATTCAATGACATGATTGGTTGCTATGTTATATGAGTTGTTTAAATGTTTTTATTACATGATATGCTAGAAACTAGCTAGGTGAGCTAATTTGATCTAAGCCTAGCTTGGTAACCTTGAACCTATGATTAAGAGATTAAAAGATTGAATTAGTAATGTTAGGTGCCACCTCACTATAAAGTACCTATTGTACTTATCATTCTTTTGTTTCCTTCTTCCATAATAACAAGTTCCTTGATATCTAAAAGCTAGTTGTTTTGATCCGAGAGCCATTGCAAGCCTAAGTACAAGTATGCTATAGTTTTGTTTAGACTCCTAGATGGTGGCATAGTATATGTTAATGTGTCACATGCATTTTGGAACATGTATTTGCTAGTTGGTTAGAATAAGTTTAAGACAAAGTTTATGTTATGTAATATTGAATTTAATGTTTGATGTATATATATGGGTTTGATGGTTTAAATGTGTATATGGTGAAGTTGTTTAAGCTTTGATAAGGATTATGAAAATGTTATATGCTGCTTAGATTGGTGGCTGCCCAAATGATAATAGATGTTGAGAATGATATGTATGTTTGATCTAGGTGATATGCATCTAGTGTTTTGTTGCTTATATGACATGTTCGAATGGCCTATATGATAGTAGGAAGTCGTATATGTTTTAGTGATTTGAACAAAGGATATGAATGCATCTAGTTGAATGTTTTGAATGAAATTACTAATGAATGACATTGAAATAAAACGAATGCCATGGTTTTCTAGAATAATTTGAATAGGATGCTTATATGATTAGGTGGTGTATTCGAATGGTGTATTGATCTTGATGGATATGTTAATTGATGTAGGAAGATTGTATCTAGTTGTTGAATTGAAAAGAATCAATGTGGTCGATATGTTCTATTCGAATGCCTATGTTGTTATGTTAGAGTTCGAACATGATCATTATATGAATAAGTTGATTGTTAATGATTATGAATTAAATTGGACAAAAAGAATATCTCTCAAATACAATTTTGTCCCTTGTAGTACAACACTCAACCCAAATTTGAAGATAGAATAAGAATTAAATGCAACTCAATTTGGGAATTACAAGAGATTGGAAAATAGGCACACTTGAGGTTGGATTTTTGCTTGATGTTTGTCTTTTATGCAATAGTTGTTGCTGGAATTCAAAGAGCTTCAATTTATACCTCCTCTATCAATTCTAGCCGTTTGGGTGGTTATGGAATTGATTATAGCCGTTGGGACCCTCTATTTCCACCATAAATGCACTTCTGTAGCTATATGTATCGGAACACGGGGAGCCGTGTCGATACCTCTCTCAAAACAGAAAGTGTCGTTGTACATAATAAAGAGGGCGTATCGAAACGCACGTAAGCGTATCGGTACGAGACAAGGACCGTTTCGATACGAAAGAGACCGTATCGATACCTTTTTCTCAACTTAGCTCACTGGAAGTTTTCGTTTCGATACGAGGGTTTACCGTATCGATACAGGTCAACTACCACTTTAAATGTTAGTTACCTAACGACTGATACCAACGGTCGAAAACATTTAAAACACTTCGAATTAAAAATTCAATTAAAACTGTATCGATACGGGTTAAGCCGTATCAGTACACCATTCAAACTTCTTCAGTTTTGCAGAGGGGCGTATCGATACAGATGCAATCTGTTTCGATACGCTGTTTCGATACGGTCAAGAGCATACCGAAACGCGTATTTCCAGTAGCCAACTTTGTAAAAAAGGTATCGATACGGCTGGAAGCATATCGATACGCCTGGACGGTTTTCAATACCTTGGCCTTGGAACACTTAGAAAATATTTGGAGTTTGAGTTTTTCAAATCAGTTTTAAAGTGTTGGTGATTTAAAACTTATTAAAGGGACTTAGAAATCAATTTCAAGCTTTCAATTTGATCCTTAACAATTTAATTATATCAAAATCAAACATAGGTTTTACACAAGTTCTCGAAGACATGCTCAGAGCTTGTATTATCGACTTCGAAAAGAATTGGGAGAAATTGTTGCCTCTGGTTGAATTTGCCTACAACACCAGCTACAAATCATCTATTCAGATGGCTCCATATGAAGCGTTGTACGGCTGAAAATGTAGAACTCCCTTATGTTGGTCCGAACTCGGTGATAATAAGGTGTTAGGACCATAATTGCTTCGGGAAATCGAAGAACAAGTTTAGATTATCCATTCCCGACTAAAGCAAGCCTTTGATAGACAGAAGTCATCGCTGATCTGAAGCGTAGAGACATCCAACATGAAATTAGTGACAAGGTATTCCTTAAGGTGTCTCCATAGAAGAAAGTGTTCCGCTTCAGAAAACGAGGAAAGCTAAGTCCTCGATTCATTGGACCTTTCGAGGTTGTTGAAAGAATCGGTCCTGTAGATTATCGACTCGCTCTACCTCCCGAGTTCGATAAGATTCATAACGTCTTTCATGTGTCTATGCTCCGACGATACCGATCTGATCCGAGTCACATTTATGAGCCCGAAGAAGTTGAGCTCAATCCTGATCTTTCATACGAAGAAGAACCTGTTCAAATCCTCGATCGAGAAGTCAAGGGACTTCGCAACAAGAATGTTCCCCTCGTCAAAGTTCTTTGGAGGAATCACAAAGTCAAAGAAGCGACGTGGGAATCCGAGGATACAATGCGAAAGCAATATCCTCATCTGTTCGATTCAGGTAAAATTCGAGGACGAATTTTCTTTAAGGGGGGAGGAGTTGTAACACCCTAAAACTACCCTAGTTGGAATTATAGAAAAATAACATGAAAAGTGTAAACATTTTACACTTTATCTAAGATTGCAATAAAACAAGATAGGTTAGGTCCTATTAATTTACAATTGGATTAAACACAATATGTATATTCATGTGTAGACTTATAAGTAATATAATCTAACATGTAATATAAGTATGTCACATATGTTAGATAGTAAAAAGTTTATTGGACTATAAAATAATATGGTTAATAAAATGATAGTGGGAAATTATATTGGATTAAAATTAATACAATTAACCAATATATATATATATATATATATATATGAATATAAGTATATTATATATATATATATATTGTGGGCTGATAATGGTTGAATAATAATAATAATATATGGTAATAGACCATACCAAGTGTCCGTATTATAAGCCATAACTGCCCAGCATGATTTAAAGAGTAAACACATGTATTCCACTCACATTATCATCATCTTCCTTCAAACAACATCACCCAAATGAATACAGAGAGGGAGACGAGAGAAATCTGGAAATTCTAAGCTTTGGAACATCTTAAATTGCTGGGTTTTAGAGCTAGATAAGACAATCATTCATGCATGTTCATCTCAAAATTCATGTAAGTGTATATGTGTTTACCCATTATGTCCAAGTTTTTAGATGATGTTTTTGTTGATTTTATGATGTTATAATGGTTGATTCTTGGCTGGAAATTTATTTCGAAATGTTCATTGATGTGTTAGATGTATTTTAGATGTTTTAGAATGGTTGATAGGCTTCAAAAAATGCATGAATTTAAGTTGGAATTCAAATATGCCCAGATTCGTAATAAAATGATCACCTGGATTAAAATAGAATTTTGACGAATTTAAGATTCGAATTAGGAAAATTGATGTAGAACAAAGTTTTAGAGCATGCAATTTTACATAAGATAGATGTCTCACTTGCCTAAAAATGTTATTGAAATGCCTGGAAAATTATGTTAGAAGTTACGGGTTCTGTTTTGAAATGAAACTGGAGACTGCCTGGGTTAATAACCATTTTGGAAATGTTTGAGGTCGAATTTGAAGTCTATAAAATTTAATTTTTTTTATGAAACATGGGAACCTAATAATGTTTGATTAGTAACATGATAATGGTGTTAGATGACTTGAAATATATGTTTAGGGCCAATACAATGCTTAGATAGTGAATCTGGACACATCTAGAAAAATTGTTAAAATGAAGTTCTTAATGCCCTATTTTTGATGAAATTGGAACATTATTATAATGTACTTAGATGTGTTTAATAGTGGTTGAAAATGTGGAATTAAATGAGCCTAGCATCATAGGCGAATTGGCCCCTAAAGTTTCAAGATAAAATCTGGAAATAGTTTAGGTCATCGTAAATGCGCTGTTTTCAAACAATAAATTGTATTGATAGGGAAATGATAAAAATATGTGCTATACATGGTCTTAAAGCTATGTGAAAAGTATTTTTAGAATGGTAAAGAACGTCTAATTTTAAGTTGTGTGCAAAAAGTTATGGAGAGTTTAGTGAAGGTTGCTCAAACTTCCAATTTAGGGGCCAGTTTCATGTGTTTAAGTGTTTGTGTTGTTTAAATGGTTATATATATGCTTGAAAGATGTTCTAATGTGATTTTATAAGCGTTGTATGGATGTTCAAGATCAAGAGTGTGAAGTTCTATTGGAGGATTCAAGGGTTGGACTATAAAAAAGAAAGGACAAGGGCATTGTGATCAAGGATCAAATGAGTGATGTTCTAATGCTTAAAAGTGAATTGTGAAATCAATTTTGGAAAATGAGGTTTGGAAGGGTGACATTTTGGGTTAGTGACCAAAATGTAATTTTTTAAAACTGCGTGACTGTTTTAAAAAGGATTGAAACTTTGAATCTTTAAGGAGCTATTTACCCAATGGGAGTTTCTCCAGATTTTCTAAATATATTAAATGATTAATTAAATGTTTTTAAACTAAAGAAAAGTGGAGGGAAGATATTTTCCTAATTCTAACTAACTTTTCTCTCAACCATTTTCTCTCATCTTTTCTCTCAAACCAAACACATTCTCTCCAGATCTTTTCTCTCTGATTTTGTCACTCAAATTACTCATTTCAACTCTCATTTGATTCCTAATCATCTCATCAACAAAACCTCTCAATTTGCAAGTGGTTTCATCAAGCTTTTTGGCTCTAAAAAGGAGAAACTCAAGTTTGGAGGTAAGAACGTCCTTCTCCTCTGAACTTCAAGTTCTTTGTTGAAATTCCCAAGTTCTCAATCCTTGATTTGTGTTTTGTTAAAGGTTTTTCAATTGAATCTTGATTTTGACTTAAAATGCAAGATTTGGCGATTTTGGTGAAATTTTCGTGTGATCTGTTTGGGCAGTGTTTTGAAGTGTCAAAATGATGTTAAATGAATGCTAAATTGATTAGAAGTTGAGGTTTAATTAATGCAATCCCGGATAGGTTGAATTTCCTAAGTTTTTGCTTGAGTTTTTGGTTGTTTTTGGAGTGTTTTTGGTGATCTGTTGTACCTGGAAGTATAAGGACGTGTTTGTGATCATTTTGGATGTTGATTGGTGTTTAAAAATGGTTAGAAGTGATGGATCTTGGCTGGGTTAAGTTTTGGAAATGTTTGGAGGTGATTTCGGTTGTGTTTGGTAGCCGAATTGTTGGTTGTGTGATGAGCAGCGAGTTTGGTTGTGTGGCTGCTGTTCTTAATGCATAATGATGCATTAATGTGCTGTTTTTGTGTGCTTGAAACAGGGGAGTTTGATCCGTGAGCTTTTGAGGTGTTGCGGAAGGTTTCGGATGCTTGGAAGGCTTGGTGGCTAGCCTTGTTTTGTGTATCGGTGAGTGAAGTTGGGTTTTCAGCTTTTAAACCAAGGTTTGAAGGTTTTTGGGAGCTTAGTGTAAGTCTAAACAACTTTGCTAAGCTCAAGAGTAAGTGAATGGTTTTTCGCCCTTGAATTATGATTGTGGAATTGGCTTTTAAGCAATTGTGGTTGATGATTGAAATGCATGTGTTTTGCATGGTTTAAATCTGTTTTGAAAGCATATTTTAGCATGGTTCAATGCTGGTTTTGAAAGCCATATGTGGAGGATGCTCAAGGTAAGAGATCCTTGGTTTTATACATTGGAAATGTGGTTTTGATGCATGGTGTTGCATGTTGTTCAATGGCTTTGTCTAATGCTTTAAAACAGTGAATTAATGTTGGTAAATGATGGTTTTTGCATATTGGTTATGCATGTGAATCATTTGATTAATGTGGTAATGGTTTTGCATATTGGTTATGCATGTGAAACATTGGACTAATGTGGTAAGGTGGTTATATTGGCAAGTGATGTAAGTGGTTCTTGGTTCTTTGATCGGATATAGTTAGCCGGCTATAGGATTGGGTGCACCGTGAATTAAGTCGCCTTGGAGGTGGAGTGGTCAAGAGTGGAACGGTAAACTCCCTTCAAGTATCCTAACGAGATGGTTGAGGTCATAATGGAGGTGTTGCCCATTCGAGGACCTTGGTTGAGCAAAGGTTATATGGTGTTTTAAAGTCCATATGTGAGAACCTTGTGCTTGTTGAGATCACAATGGCGGTGTTAAGTCCATGTGTGGATCTTGTGTGGGATGTCCCGGATCTCGTTAGTGATGTTATACAACTACCAATTGGTGAATGCAAAGGTTGTATGGTGTTTGAAAGTCCATACATGGGAACCTTGTGCATGTCAAGGTTGTATGGTGTTTGAAAGTCCATACATGGGAACCTTGGGGAAAAGTTGAGGTTGTATGGTGTTTGAAAGTCCATACAAGGGAACCTCGGGAAAGCTAAGGTTGTATTGTGTTTAAAAGTCCATACATGGGAACCTTAGGATGTTGAGGTCAAATGGTGTTTAAAAGTCCATTTAGGAGACCTTGGATTGGTATGGTGTATGGAGCGTAGGGACAACGCTCGGAATCCGCGTATCCGATTGGGTGTTGAGTTGGAAAGTGAATGTGGTTGATCACTTGAAGGCCAATATGATGTTCTTGATTGTGATGAAGCATGAGATGCTTGAATTGATGCATAATTGCATGTGAAGCATGAGATGCTTGAAAAGATGCATGGTTGCATGGAAAGTGTATAATGCTTGTGAATGCATGTTTACTTGTTAAGTTGAACAAGTGTTGATTATCATTAGGAAAATGATGCATGTGAGCATGAAATATCTTTAGTGCATTGGAGTCTTGTTAAGACTTGTTTTTAAAGGCATGTGATGTTGATGTTGTGGTATATATATGTTGCCTTTGGTTTAATGCATGTGTTGGTTGGTTTGTGAAATGGTTTTGAAAGATTCTTGCTTGAATTGGCTTTCAAGTTTAAGAAAGGTATGTTGTGAAATGGGAGTGTTTTCCAAGGTTTTGTTTTAGCTTGCATATGGTGTTTATGCATGGTTTGGCTAAATGGTTGATTTTGCAAGTTGTGCTTTGAAAAGGGTTTTCTTAGTTTGCTAAACTAAGGGTTGGTTTTCATGTATGTGCGATGCATGGTTTTGAGCTTGTTGTTGAAAAGGGGTTTTCAAACATGGCTTTGGTAAACAAATCGAGTTTGTTTTAAAAGTGATTTATGGCTCGCTGCATTGATGGTGTTTTGGTTTTGAGCATTCCTCACTAAGCATTATGTGCTTACGCTCCTTTTTGTCCATCAATGCAGATTCTTGAAGTTTGGACAGCGAGGAGCAAGGGATTCAAGAAGGACTCCACTTGAGATGTATGTCTCGGTTAATAGCTATAGTTAATAAAGGCAATGGGGTAGAATTTCTTGGGTTGATGTATGTGTTTGTTTATGTTCGGACAAGTATGGTTTTGTGTTGTTGATGTTGTTGGAACATGGTTTGGCTTATGAGTTTGAATTGGATGTATGTTGTTTAAATGGTTGCTTGTGTTGGAAGCTTAGCCTTGAAATTGGGGCTTTTCATATATGTTGACATGTTGTTGAATTGTTGATGCAAGTATGCCTCTTTTATGTTGAATTGCATGTTGGCAAAGTTTGGTGGCTTTTGGAGCATGATTGGATGTTTAATTGCATGTTTAAGTAGGCAAAATTCTGCATTTTGTGCAGGGTGTTTCGGAACAGGGTGAACCGTTTCGGAACGGGTGCCTTGAAGCAGCCCAGGCGTCCGAAACGGGAGGGACCGTTCCGAAACGGAAAGGCTACTGCCCGACCCCCATTTCGGTACCCGTTGCGGAACGGCCCCGCGTTTCGAAACGGGCTGTCTCCCGTTTCGGAACGGTTGACCGTTGGGGGCTGTCAGTGGCAGTTATGTGTTTCAAAATGTTTGCATTTTGGTCCTGAATCTTGTATGTGCAATTGTATGAGTTTGAGATGTCCGTTTGAGCTGAAATTTGGCCGAGATGTATGAAACATGATTAATTTTAAGTTGGTAACTTAAAATCTGGTTAAGGCCTCAAAGTTTTCAGAATTTACAATTTGGTCCCTAAAGTTGTGTTTTGTGCAATTGGGTCCCTGAATGATCTCTGATGGTTGTGATCTTTGAGTATGATATTTGTGTGATCACATCTAGGGTTAATGAGCATCTAGACAAGATTAAAAAGAAAAAAAAAGGGTCGTTAATCAAGGTTGACTTTCGGGTTGACTTTGGTTTTCCCCGTGTAATCTTCTTAATTCGGGCCAACCGTCTAGGCCGGGTTAAGGGGGTTACATTTGGTGGTATCAGAGCTGAGTTGCGAATGCTTGGGGAAAATGGTAAGTTGTTGTGATGTGTGTTGATGTTTACCTTGTTGTGTGGATGAAAGTTGGTTGAATGTTGGCTGAAACACGTGTTTCTGGGCTTGATGCTGATGTTTCTGAGCAAATTGTTGCTGTTTCTGATCAAGTTGCTGATGTTTTCGAGCATGTTTTGTGTTTATGAATCATTGGTGAATTAATGTGGATATGTGCTGATGTTGTGAGCTGGTGTTATGCTTGATGATTGTGTAATGAGTATGTTATGTAATAATATGCTGATGCAAATGGATGCTGTTGGATGTAAGCATGGTCGAGTATGTTGATTGATATGCTTGATGTTGTGATATCCATGTTGTGTTGACTGTGATGTCATGTAAAGGGGAGGATTCGGGATACCCATTGCCTTATTAATATAGCTATTGTGTTATTTTGGAGTTGGAGTTTGAATCCTTGCTTAATGCTGGTCTAACTGGTTTGTTTGTTTGTTGTGATTGTATGTTTGTTGTTGTTAGTAGTATGGCTAAGTCGATGAAAGAATGGCAGTTGGGTGAGATGGTTGCTGCCTTGGGGCAGGTTGTTAAGGCGTGGAATTCACCCTTTCGTGGAGGTGTTTTGTCTCAGCTTTCTGTGCCTGGGGTTGAGGTGGTAAGGCAGGAGGAAGAAGTTGGTTCTGTGATGAAGGGTTCATCATCTGATGTTCAGGAGGTGTTGGGAACATCTCAGGCTGTGGTAAAGGTAAAGTCAGTGGATGTGCTGGCTGTGGGATGTGTGGGTTTGCCGAAGCAGCATTTGCTTGATTTGGGTGCTGTGGAATATCATGGTTCTACACCGGAGATGTTTGAGGCCTGGTTGGCCAGTGTGGTTCTGATCTTGGATCAGGAAGGCTGTGATCTTGTTTGTAAGCTGGGGAGTGTTGTTTCTCTGATGTTGGAGGATGCATGTGTCTGGTGGACATCTGTGGCAGTGGCGTCACACATTCATGATATTGATTGGGATTTCTTTGTATCTGCCTTTTATGAAAGGTATCTTGGAGGGAAGTTTCCAAGGGTTGAGCAATGTGACGGTGGTGCTGTTGTGGAGCAAGTGTTGCTTGGGCAAGGAGTGGAAGTTCAGCCACCGGTGTGTGACCGTTGTGAAAGGTGCCATGTTGGAGGTTGTTGGGGCGCGGGTGCTTGCTGGAACTGTGGTTCCAAAGTGCATGTTAAGCGTGATTGTCCTCTTGGAGTGAAGTCAGCTTTGGTGATAGCCAAAGGATCTCAGAAAGGTCGTGGGCACGGCCGAGGCAAGGTTCAGAAGTGGCAGAAAGAGCAGAAAGTTGTGAAGAGTGTGGGAAAGGAGAATTGCTGGAAATGTGGGTCTGCTGGACACATGAGACGTGATTGTTTGATGTTGGCTCGGAACAGCCAAGGTCCCTTACCGCAAGGAGTTGGTGGTGACCCTGGTGTGTTAGCTGGTGCTGCAGTGGTGCGGCAGGAGGTTGATGGTTCCGCAAGGAAGAGAGCTCGTCAGATGAAGCTTCAGGGAGGTGTTGTGTTTTCAGGTAACCTTGTTTAGTAATCTTTGCTCTAGTTACCTTGGTTGGTTTCTGTTGGTTTTCCTTGCGTGATAAGTTTAGTCTTGTTGCTAGCATGTTGGGGTAATGGTTGTAGTTTGGAAACATCTTTGGTGTGAAGAAGGCTTAGGTGAGAATCTTGTGGTTAATAATTGTTGGTATGATGGAGTTAGATAAGTTAGAAGTGAGGTAGGAGGTTGTTCTTAGACGGATTTGAGGATGTTATTGGAGGGTGTGAACTGGCATTCATGCACAGTTAAAATCATTGTTATATGCTATATTATATATGTTGGTCCATGCATACATGTGGCATGACATTAGAGGTTTTGCATACATGTACATCAGGCATTGATAGGGCATGTTGGTGATCATGCATACGATGTTCACACTCGCTAATAACTAATCGAATCTGTTAGAGTGGTGGTTGGATGATGGGTTTTTAGAGGTTGTTTTGGTGCTGAGTGGAAGTTAGAAGTAATGGAGTTTGTTAAGTTAGTTGCTAGTAATAGTGAGAGTGGCATAGCCTGTTGGTAGAAGATTGGTGTTTGATGCTTTATGAGTTTAGTGGTTTGGTGGTGAGGAGTACCGGTTGAGGTTAGAATCGGTCAGGTGGTTTGAATAGCTAAGTGGGAGTGGTAGTTCCGTGGTGCTAAGTGAGGTTGCAGTTTAGTGGTTGTTTTTTTTTCAAGTGCTGAGGTAGCTTAGCATTTAAGTTGTTGTGGAAGGGTGTGTTTGTAAGTGTTGGTTCTTAGCAACCTTTGAGAAGTTGTTATGTATGTTCGAGTTAAGCGGTGTTCTGGCGAGGCTAGTGTCGTGGTCAAGCTTGTGGTGGAGAGGTAATGAAGGGTTGAAGGCCATTGTTGGTTGGATAGATTCTTATGAGAAGTGGTTGGCTGGTTGTGTGTATGTGAATTTCTTTTGAGGTCAGCTGGTGGTGTATGGAACAGCTGGCGGAGCCGAGTTGGGTTTGTGATGTAAATTTTGGTTTGTGGGTGAGTAGACCTGGTGAGTCGTTTTGGTAATGTTAGCGGCAGATGTGAAGGAATGCCAGCTTTTGTTGAGGAGTTTGGGTAAGCAGTTGATGCTTAAGAATTTTTGCTTGTTGGGAAGATTCTTGGAAGGGGTTTGAGAGTTGCAAGAGTTTTAGAAGCAGAGAAGTTTGCATAGTGATTGAATTGGATTGGTTAGAGTCCCTGTGTAAACCAGTCTTGGAAGTTGTGTGTTACAGTAATGTGTGCTGTGAAAGTTAAAGTTCTTCATGATTGAAGTTGGGGCTGTGTACAGTCCGGATATGTGGAAGGTTAGGTTGTGGCTATCTTTGAGTGTTCTGGGTTTGTGAACAGCATGTGGTGGTGTTGGGTTCAGTGGAGTTTTGTGTGGAAAGTGTTCAGTGTTGGTTGAGGTTTTTGTGTTGCCTTGTGTGTGTTTTGAGAAGGTTGTGGTTCTCTTTTTTCCAGTTGAAATTTCGAGGACGAAATTTCCTAAGGGGGGGAGAGTTGTAACACCCCGGTTTTGGGCTCAGAAGTTTTGGGCGTTGACCGGTTTGGTCAAAGTGCTGATCGAATATATAAGAGTGAATTTAGGAAAGCCTAGTTCGGGTTGCATTAAAAATATGGAAAAATGTTCTAAAATCATCTTTTAATATATAAAAGTGAATTGTGAAATCAATTTTGGAAAATGAGGTTTGGAAGGGTGACATTTTGGGTTAGTGACCAAAATGTAATTTTTTAAAACTGCGTGACTGTTTTAAAAAGGATTGAAACTTTGAATCTTTAAGGAGCTATTTACCCAATGGGAGTTTCTCCAGATTTTCTAAATATATTAAATGATTAATTAAATGTTTTTAAACTAAAGAAAAGTGGAGGGAAGATATTTTCCTAATTCTAACTAACTTTTCTCTCAACCATTTTCTCTCATCTTTTCTCTCAAACCAAACACATTCTCTCCAGATCTTTTCTCTCTGATTTTGTCACTCAAATCACTCATTTCAACTCTCATTTGATTCCTAATCATCTCATCAACAAAACCTCTCAATTTGCAAGTTGTTTCATCAAGCTTTTTGGCTCTAAAAAGGAGAAACTCAAGTTTGGAGGTAAGAACGTCCTTCTCCTCTGAACTTCAAGTTCTTTATTGAAATTCCCAAGTTCTCAATCCTTGATTTGTGTTTTGTTAAAGGTTTTTCAATTGAATCTTGATTTTGACTTAAAATGCAAGATTTGGCGATTTTGGTGAAATTTTCGTGTGATCTGTTTGGGCAGTGTTTTGAAGTGTCAAAATGATGTTAAATGAATGCTAAATTGATTAGAAGTTGAGGTTTAATTAATGCAATCCCGGATAGGTTGAATTTCCTAAGTTTTTGCTTGAGTTTTTGGTTGTTTTTGGAGTGTTTTTGGTGATCTGTTGTACCTGGAAGTATAAGGACGTGTTTGTGATCATTTTGGATGTTGATTGGTGTTTAAAAATGGTTAGAAGTGATGGATCTTGGCTGGGTTAAGTTTTGGAAATGTTTGGAGGTGATTTCGGTTGTGTTTGGTAGCCGAATTGTTGGTTGTGTGATGAGCAGCGAGTTTGGTTGTGTGGCTGCTGTTCTTAATGCATAATGATGCATTAATGTGCTGTTTTTGTGTGCTTGAAACAGGGGAGTTTGATCCGTGAGCTTTTGAGGTGTTGCGGAAGGTTTCGGATGCTTGGAAGGCTTGGTGGCTAGCCTTGTTTTGTGTATCGGTGAGTGAAGTTGGGTTTTCAGCTTTTAAACCAAGGTTTGAAGGTTTTTGGGAGCTTAGTGTAAGTCTAAACAACTTTGCTAAGCTCAAGAGTAAGTGAATGGTTTTTCGCTCTTGAATTATGATTGTGGAATTGGCTTTTAAGCAATTGTGGTTGATGATTGAAATGCATGTGTTTTGCATGGTTTAAATCTGTTTTGAAAGCATATTTTAGCATGGTTCAATGCTGGTTTTGAAAGCCATATGTGGAGGATGCTCAAGGTAAGAGATCCTTGGTTTTATACATTGGAAATGTGGTTTTGATGCATGGTGTTGCATGTTGTTCAATGGCTTTGTCTAATGCTTTAAAACAGTGAATTAGTGTTGGTAAATGATGGTTTTTGCATATTGGTTATGCATGTGAATCATTTGATTAATGTGGTAATGGTTTTGCATATTGGTTATGCATGTGAAACATTGGACTAATGTGGTAAGGTGGTTATATTGGCAAGTGATGTAAGTGGTTCTTGGTTCTTTGATCGGATATAGTTAGCCGGCTATAGGATTGGGTGCACCGTGAATTAAGTCGCCTTGGAGGTGGAGTGGTCAAGAGTGGACCGGTAAACTCCCTTCAAGTATCCTAACGAGATGGTTGAGGTCATAATGGAGGTGTTGCCCATTCGAGGACCTTGGTTGAGCAAAGGTTATATGGTGTTTTAAAGTCCATATGTGAGAACCTTGTGCTTGTTGAGATCACAATGGCGGTGTTAAGTCCATGTGTGGATCTTGTGTGGGATGTCCCGGATCTCGTTAGTGATGTTATACAACTACCAATTGGTGAATGCAAAGGTTGTATGGTGTTTGAAAGTCCATACATGGGAACCTTGTGCATGTCAAGGTTGTATGGTGTTTGAAAGTCCATACATGGGAACCTTGGGGAAAAGTTGAGGTTGTATGGTGTTTGAAAGTCCATACAAGGGAACCTCGGGAAAGCTAAGGTTGTATGGTGTTTAAAAGTCCATACATGGGAACCTTAGGATGTTGAGGTCAAATGGTGTTTAAAAGTCCATTTAGGAGACCTTGGATTGGTAGGGTGTATGGAGCGTAGGGACAACGCTCGGAATCCGCGTATCCGATTGGGTGTTGAGTTGGAAAGTGAATGTGGTTGATCACTTGAAGGCCAATATGATGTTCTTGATTGTGATGAAGCATGAGATGCTTGAATTGATGCATAATTGCATGTGAAGCATGAGATGCTTGAAAAGATGCATGGTTGCATGGAAAGTGTATAATGCTTGTGAATGCATGTTTACTTGTTAAGTTGAACAAGTGTTGATTATCATTTGGAAAATGATGCATGTGAGCATGAAATATCTTTAGTGCATTGGAGTCTTGTTAAGACTTGTTTTTAAAGGCATGTGATGTTGATGTTGTGGTATATATATGTTGCCTTTGGTTTAATGCATGTGTTGGTTGGTTTGTGAAATGGTTTTGAAAGATTCTTGCTTGAATTGGCTTTCAAGTTTAAGAAAGGTATGTTGTGAAATGGGAGTGTTTTCCAAGGTTTTGTTTTAGCTTGCATATGGTGTTTATGCATGGTTTGTCTAAATGGTTGATTTTGCAAGTTGTGCTTTGAAAAGGGTTTTCTTAGTTTGCTAAACTAAGGGTTGGTTTTCATGTATGTGCGATGCATGGTTTTGAGCTTGTTGTTGAAAAGGGGTTTTCAAACATGGCTTTGGTAAACAAATCGAGTTTGTTTTAAAAGTGATTTATGGCTCGCTGCATTGATGGTGTTTTGGTTTTGAGCATTCCTCACTAAGCATTATGTGCTTACGCTCCTTTTTGTCCATCAATGCAGATTCTTGAAGTTTGGACAGCGAGGAGCAAGGGATTCAAGAAGGACTCCACTTGAGATGTATGTCTCGGTTAATAGCTATAGTTAATAAAGGCAATGGGGTAGAATTTCTTGGGTTGATGTATGTGTTTGTTTATGTTCGGACAAGTATGGTTTTGTGTTGTTGATGTTGTTGGAACATGGTTTGGCTTATGAGTTTGAATTGGATGTATGTTGTTTAAATGGTTGCTTGTGTTGGAAGCTTAGCCTTGAAATTGGGGCTTTTCATATATGTTGACATGTTGTTGAATTGTTGATGCAAGTATGCCTCTTTTATGTTGAATTGCATGTTGGCAAAGTTTGGTGGCTTTTGGAGCATGATTGGATGTTTAATTGCATGTTTAAGTAGGCAAAATTCTGCATTTTGTGCAGGGTGTTTCGGAACAGGGTGAACCGTTTCGGAACGGGTGCCTTGAAGCAGCCCAGGCGTCCGAAACGGGAGGGACCGTTCCGAAACGGAAAGGCTACTGCCCGACCCCCGTTTCGGTACCCGTTGCGGAACGGCCCCGCGTTTCGAAACGGGCTGTCTCCCGTTTCAGAACGGTTGACCGTTGGGGGCTGTCAGTGGCAGTTATGTGTTTCAAAATGTTTGCATTTTGGTCCTGAATCTTGTATGTGCAATTGTATGAGTTTGAGATGTCCGTTTGAGCTGAAATTTGGCCGAGATGTATGAAACATGATTAATTTTAAGTTGGTAACTTAAAATCTGGTTAAGGCCTCAAAGTTTTCAGAATTTACAATTTGGTCCCTAAAGTTGTGTTTTGTGCAATTGGGTCCCTGAATGATCTCTGATGGTTGTGATCTTTGAGTATGATATTTGTGTGATCACATCTAGGGTTAATGAGCATCTAGACAAGATTAAAAAGAAAAAAAAAAGGGTCGTTAATCAAGGTTGACTTTCGGGTTGACTTTGGTTTTCCCCGTGTAATCTTCTTAATTCGGGCCAACCGTCTAGGCCGGGTTAAGGGGGTTACAGCCTCACTAAGTACCTATTGTACTTATCATTCTTTTGTTTCCTTCTTCCATAATAACAGGTTCCTTCATATCTAAAAGTTAGCTATTTTGATCCGAGAGCCATTGCAAGCCTAAGCACAAGTATAATATAGTTTTGTTTAGACTCCTAGATGGTGGCATAGTATATGTTAATGTGTCACATGTATTTTGGAACAGGTATTTTCTAGTTGGGTAGTATAAGTTTAAGACAAAGTTTATGTAATGTAATGTTGAATTTAATGTTTGATGTATATATATGGCTTTGATGGTTTAAATATGTATATGGTGAAGTTGTTTAAGCTTTGATAAGGATTATGAAAATGTTATATGTTGCTTAGATTGGTGGCTGCCCAAATGATAATAGAAGTTGAGAATGATATGTATGTGTGATCTAGGTTATATGCATCTAGTGTTTGGTTGCTTATATGACATGTTCGAATGGCCTATATGATAGTAGGAAGTTGTATATGTTTTAGTGATTTGAACAAAGGATATGAATGCATCTAGTTGAATGTTTTGAATGAAATTAGCAATGAATGACATTGAAATAAATCGAATGCTATGGTTTTCTATAATAATTCGAATAGGATGCTTATATGATTAGGCGGTGTATTCGAATGGTGTATTGATCTTGATGGATATGTTAATTGTTGTAGGAAGATTGTAACTAGTTGTTGAATTGAAAAGAATCAATGTGGTCGATATGTTCTATTCGAATGCCTATGTTGTTATGTTAGAGTTCGAACATGATCATTATATGAATAAGTTGATTGTTAATGATTATGAATGTATACATGTTTAAAAAGTATAATATGCTATGATATGAGATGTTTTGATTGTATGTACCATGTAGGGTGATAGCCGAATGTATATAGGACTTGTTTAGTCTTGTATTGATTCTTATAAGTTTTGATTTAAAGGTGTATGCGTGTATTAAGGATGATAACATGAATGTAAGTTGCTAAGTCATATGTTATATGATAAAAGTTTTTAAATGGCTCACCTAAGAATTTTAATTGTTATTAAATGCTAGGAAGTCATACGTTGTGCACTCTAATTGTCTGATTGATCATTATGTGTTTCGATGTTCTGATTACATGTTTACATGATTAAATGATACGTATATATATTATGTTCCGGTAACGCCTCTCGCTCCTAAACCAGGCGTGGGGTGTTACACATATGGTAGCTATGCATTAAAAGGATTAAGTTGAGTGTTAGAAATGGATTTGCTGTTGAGTTTATAACACATGATACATGATGCTTAATATGTTGTTTTAATTAAGGAAAGTGCATGGTTTTAAAAAGAGCATGATGGGTTTCAATTGATGTTTAACAAATTGAAATGAGATTTCAATGTGGACATGAAAACGGTTAGAAAGCATTGATGGTGTTTTGGTTTTGAGCACTCCTCACTAAGACTTGTGTGCTTACACTCTCATTTGTCCATCAATGTAGATAATTGAAGCTTAGGTGGCAGCAATAGGCAAGGGGTTCCAAGGGACTTCACTTTAGAATGTATTATTCGAATTGGACAAGAGTAATAAGGGCAATGGGAAATACATAGTACGTTTTTGGTGATGTCTATGAACACCCTTTTGAGCATGTTTGCTTTATGGTTTAAAACTTCTAAAAGGCCTTTCTTTGATGGATTTTGCATTGGTTTGAGGTTTTACTCTTGAGTGGTTTATTTTCTAGTTTGAATACCTATAGTTTACCTTTGATGCAATTTTCCATGATTTGATGTTGATTTTTCCATGAATGATAGCATATTGATGTTTCGGTACACTCGAGCCTTTATTGAAATCGTGAGCCTAAAATGACATAAGGGTTTCGAAACAGGGAAGGTCTGTTCCGGTACGTTTTGCCACTGAAAACCACTATTCTGAAACACCTCAAGGGTTTTTAGATACGAGACCGTGTTCTGAGATCTGTGATCTTGTTTCGATACGCCTTTGTCGATACAGGGCGAGCCTGTACCGAAACGACAAGCTATAAAATTAGTTGATGGAATATTCTGAAGTTCTGATTCTTTGTATTTTGGTCCATGAATGTTGTGGATGCAATTAAATGAACATGAATGATTATTTTGAGCTGAGTTTTGACTGAGATGCATGTAATGTGACTAATTAAGGGTAGGTAACATAAAAATAGTATAATTCCCTATGGTTTGGTAAAATTACAAAATTGTCCCTAAAATCGTAATTGAATGCAATCGAGTCTTAATCGATATCTGATTGAGTTATAATGTTCCGCTGCGATGTTAAGCACTTAGGATTCTAATCAGCATCTAGAAAAGATAAAAGAAATAAAAGAATAGGGTTGTTTATTGAGGTAAACCTTCTCGATTACTTTAATATTCCCCGTGTGACCCATTTAGTTTGATCTACCCGCTAGGCCGGGTCGAGGGGGTTATAGTTTTTGCGTTGAAAATCTGGAGACACTATCTCTACGGAGAGAAGTGCTATATCATCACCGATCATATAAGCATTAAGTTCCTTTTGACTCTATAGGAGTTAAATCTTCGACAACGGAGGTGGATGGAACTCCTTCAAGATTACGATCTTGTCATCGATTACCATTCGGGCAAAGCCAATGTTGTAGTTGATGCACTCAGCTGCAAGCCTTTGCCTGGTAAGTGTTGTAATTAAATGTGAAACCCTATGTATTGAATAACAATTTGTCTCATTGAAAATCGTTTTTTGTAGCCCCTCGAGCTATTAATGCTCACTTCGACTTTGGAAGCATCGTTGCCTCGCAGCTGAACTTCAGGTTCAATCTACTATTCTTTCAAGAATCAAGACATTGCAAGATCAAGACTCTAAACCTCGATCCAATGTCTCTAAGCTTCAAGATAACCCCGACTTTAGAGTTAATTCTAAAAGACTTCGATGATTTCGTGATCAGGTCTGTGTGCCAAATGATGAATCTTTTCGTGCCAATATCCATAAAGAAGCTCATACGAGTTCTTTCTCTGTTCACCTGGGATCTGAAAAGATGTATAAAAACCTCTGTGGACTCTATTGGTGGCCTGGCATGAAACAAGCTATAGTTAATTTCGTATCCAAATACCTCACGTGCCAACGTGTCAAGGTTGAACATCGTGCTCCTACCAGATTGTTGCAGCCTATTGATATTCTATAATGGAAGTGGGAGAATATCACTATGGATTTTGTTAGTGGTCTATCGTTAAACCCTTCTAAACATGATGGTATATGGATCATTGTGGATAATTGTAACACCCCAATTTTGGGCTTAGAAGTTTTGGGTTTGGACCGGACCGGTCGGGTTGCGGTTCGAATATATAAGGGTGAATTTAGGAAAGCCTAGTTCGGGTTGCATTAAAAATATGGAAAAATGTCTTAAAATCCTCTTTTATTATATATAAGAGAAAGGTGAAATCAATTTTACAAAATGAGGTTTGGAAGAGTGACATTTTGGGTTAGTGACCAAAATGTAATTTTTGAAAACTGGGTGACTGTTTTAAAAAGGATTGAAACTTTGAATCTTTAAGGAGCTATTTACCCAAAAGAGTTTCTCCAGATTTTTCTGAATATTAATCAATTTAATTAATGGTTTTTAATTAAGTGTAAAAGGAGGGAAAAGATATTTTGGCATTTTAACTAACTTTTCTCTAAATTTACATTTTCTTTTCTCTCAACTTTTCTCTCAACCCAAACACATTTCTGCAGCAAAATTCTCTCTGATTTTGACAACTAAAGATTAGATTTCAATCCTCATTTGATCTCTAATCAACTCTACAACAAAACCTTAGCATTTGCTTATTGGATTTTCAAGAATCTTGGTTCCAAAAAGGGAGAAACTCAAGTTTAGAGGGGAGACATCTTCGGATCTTTGTGGTGTTGATCCGGAAGCTTGATTGGTGTTCGGCAAGTGGCGAAACGGAATCGGTGAGTGGATTTTGGTTTTCAGCTTTGAAACCAATGTTTTGAAGGTTTGGGAGCTTAGTTTAAGTCTAAACAACTTTGCTAAGCTCAAGAGTAAGTTTTCGAAAAAACTCTTTTGTTGATGAACCATGAGTTGGTTGAGTGCAATGTGATTGTTTGCATGTTTAAATTCTGTTTTGAAAGCATACTTTAGCATGTTTATTTGATGGTTTATAAGCCATGTGTTGAAGGATGCTCAAGGTAAGAGATCCTTGTTTTGAACATTTGATAAAATGTGGTTTTGTTGCATAAGGATGCATGATGATTAATGGCTTTGTTAAATGCTTTAAAACAGTGGACTATTGTTGTTAAATGAGACTTATTGGCAAGTGATGTTTCGAGAAAGGTTAAGAACACTATGGTGGTTAAAAGTCCATAGGTGGTTCTTGTGTTAAGAACAACATGGTGGTTAAAAGTCCATGGGTGATTCTTGTGCTAAGGACACAATGGTGGTTAAAAGTCCATGTGTGGTCCTTGTGAATTGTAAGGTCACAAAGGTGGTTAAAAGTCCTCGTGTGAGCCTTGTGTATTTTAAGAACACCATGGTGGTTAAAAGTCCATGGGTGATTCTTGTGTTAAGGTCACAAGGTGGTTAAAAGTCCTTGTGTGGACCTTGTGTATTGTAAGAACACCATGGTGGTTAAAAGTCCATGGGTGATTCTTGTGCTAAGGACACAATGGTGGTTAAAAGTCCATGTGTGGTCCTTGTGAATTGTAAGATCACAATGGTGGTTAAAAGTCCATGTGTGGATCTTATGTTGATTGTATTGTGAAATGGAAAGATTATGATTATCACTTGTGGCCAATATGACATGTTAATAATTTGAAGCATGAAATGCTTGTTTTAAATGCTTATGTGCATGGATAAAGGTTGTTTTGAATTAAGGTTTATAAAAGTGTTTTATAAATGCATTATTGAGTTGTTTAAATGAGCATTCCACACTAAGCTTTTAGCTTACGCTCTCTTTTTTTCCTTAAACCAATAATGCAGAGCATTGAAGTGCGTATAAGGGTAGCAAGAGGTCAAGAATCCAAGTGAAGAACTAAGCTCATGTATGGTGAAAGTTTCTTTACACTATTAGCTTTTGGCATTTGGCAATGGGGAACCTATGTTGTTGTTTTGGGAGATGTTTTGGACTCCCTAAGTTGGTTTTATGTTGTTGTTGGTGATGGAACATGTAATAGGCCTTTGTGAAGTTGGTTGGGTATTATGATGCTTGAATGGTTTTCTAAATAGGATGCATGTCTATAGAATTGGGGATTTGCTTAATTGATGCCATGTTTGAGTATGGTTGATGCAATTATGTTTCTTATGCATGTAATGTCTTGCTGATATAATTTGGTTGCCCTTGGAGCATGTTTGATGGGTCAATTGTGTGATAAACCGGCGAAATCCATCAAATCTGGGCAGGCCGTATCGGAACGGGTGCTACCGTTTCGGAACGGGGGCCTGAAATGGCCTAGGCGTTTCGAAACGGGAGGAACCGTTCCGGAACAAAAATGCTACTGCCGAGCCCTGTATCGAAACGTGTTTCGGAACGGTCCCGCGTTTCGGAACAGGTCCTCCCTGTTTTGGAACACTCGACCGTTGGGCACTGAAATTGATGGTTAGATGTTTTGAAATCTTTGCGTTTTGGTCCTGAATCTTGTTTATGCAATTGAATGAGTTTGAGATGTCCGTTTGAGTTGAAATTTGACAGAGAAGCAAGAAATATGACTAATTTCATAATGGTAACTTAAAAGTGGGTTAAGTCCTTATAATTTCCAGAATTTACATTTTGGTCCCTAGATTCATGTTTTGTGCAATCGAGTCCCTAAATGTGTTCTGATTGTTGTGATCTTTGAACATGTTGTTGTTATGAACATATCTAGGGTTAATGTGCATTTAGATAAGATTAAAAAGAAAAAAAGGGTCGTTAATCAAGGTTGACTTTCAGGTTGACTTTGGTTTTCCCCGTGTAAACTTCTTAATTCGGGTCAATCGTCTAGGCCGGGTTAAGGGGGTTACAATAAATTTACCAAGTCAACACACTTTGTGCCGGTTAGAATGGACTACTGTCTTCCTAAGCTAGCTGACTTGTATATTACGAAAGCCATTCGACTCTAGGGAGTACCTAAATCAATTATCTCCGATCGAGATCCTCAATTTGATTCTCAGTTTTGGAGAACATTGCAAGGAGCTTTGGGCACCAGAGTAAACTTAAGCATTGCGTTCCACCCACAATCTGACGGCCAGTCAGAAAGGGTAATACAAGTAATCACCGAGAACCCCTCCATTTGAATCTTTGAAAAGTGCATCAATGTTGAATTTTTCCATTCATGTGATTATGAATAGGTTTTGATAGTAGCTTGATAATTTGACAATGAATTTAGAGAATGAACATGATTGATCATGTAAAAAGGATAACATGCATGAAATCCAATACTTGAATAGTCATGAAGATGAACAAGGTAGTTCCAATTGTATATGGATTGAGCCTAAATGAATTGGATGAAATACATGTTGGAAGACTTGATTAAGAAGTGAATTGAGTTAACGAATAACTGAAAATAATGCTTAGGATGCTAAAATTGAGCTAGTAATGATACTAGTCACCAAGATGGCTTGATTGATTAATAGGGACTGTTTTTAGGAAATCAGTAAATTCAGGACTAATCTGGACAGAATTAAGGGCAGGAATGTAAAATGGATTGAATTAATAATGTAGGAAAATGTATGCAAGTTAACTTCTCATTTTAGAACCTTGTTTAAATTAATTATAAAGCTAGAAACATGACCTAGTGTAACCTGCCCAAAAAACTCTGTTCTGGGCAGTAATTTTGAAAAATAACCATAAATATTATAGATTGAATTTAAGGCTAAATTTTATATGGAGCAAACCCTGATATTTCTATTTTTATTAGGAACAAACAGAACTAAATTCTGAGTTGTATACTGGAAACTGTAAATGGAAACCCTGGACAGTGCAAACTGTCTAGTAATGCAATTTAACTTTTTTTTACATTAAAATTTGTATTAATCTATATAGCCTAAAAATATGAGGCATATATGGCTAGAAAGATAATATAAAAGCATTTTAGTGAATGATGTACATGCTGCCTGACAGAAACTGTTTTGTGCTTGTAATGAAGTGTATGCTTGAATGTATGGAATTGTATTGATTAAATGGATTGCTTATATTGTTTCTATAATCTTGTGCGAGGATTTTTAGAACAAGGAGTAGAGGATGTTGGTGAAGGCACTAGAGTTGGACATCCAAAAGTTATGCTTAAGGGGACAACTCTTAAAGATTAAGCTTGCTTGGAGTATTGTGAGTGTAGTTTTAAATAGGATAAGGACTTAGGTCCTAACCAAAAAGCATATATAAATTTTCTTGCCTATTGTTTGATGCTATGAAATGAATGTAATCTATATTGGTAACTTGATGCTAAGGGAAGAAGGGATAAATTAAGGATTAAGATGGGTAGATGCTTATAACTTGACTTGTGAATGATGAATGAAATGTGATTGAATGCTTGTCTTCCATGACTTGAATTGCTCCATTCGAATGTCTCTAAATGTGAATATGAGCTAGTTGGTCGCTTAATTAATGATAATGTATGATACATGAGAACTAAGACATGATTCGGCCTAAGGGCAATTGTAATTTGATAAGTCATTCTTGAAATTGAATAAGCTTTTTACTTGTAAGACCAAGTCTTAACACTTGATCCAATGAAAGCTTCTTACATGAATGACCATGACTTGAACTTTTGTTATTTGAAAACTTGTTAATTAAAGTTAAATGATAAAGCCCTTGCTTGCTAGTTAGTCTTAGGTAGGAAGGCATGCCTTAGAGTCTAGAGCTCCTTATGTTTCGGGTAGACTATGGTCCAGGGCCAAGGCCCTTATTTGGAGACAGTTGGAGGGAAGTGTGTGAGGTCATTTGGCAACAATAGGAGGGTTTGACCACTACTACAGTACCTCTTGTGGCGATAGTTGGTTTGTGACTTGATTACCTAGACGAAACTAAATATCAAGGCATAATTATATTAAAATGCTTGTAATATGATAAGCTTGACTTGCATAATGTATATGACCTATTGTTCTTGATAGTGAGCTTGTAAGATTAACGGATTCATGAGATGAAAATGATAAACATGATGCTTGTTGAATGAATTGAGCACTTGTATAACTTGTCTATCACTTGAATTTTGTATTGCTTACTTTATTGTCTATTGCCAATGGTATATTGACTTACTTGATCCTTATTGTTTTTCATTCGAATGGTGCTTGAAATTGTTAAGTTGGGTCTTAACTTCACTTGTTTGAGCCTAGATAGGTTGTACTTGATTTAAAGCCTTAAAACTTGACTACTTAATAACTTGCTAGTCCTAGTTGCTACCTCACTAAGCACAATCTTGTACTTATCACTCTTGTTTTCCTTTTTCCCAAATCCAGGTAGAAAATGTTCAAAAGTATACTTTCTTGAACCAGAAGCAAGACACACGAGCAGCTTGAAGTATGATCCTATACTTGTTTTTGTACTCTCCTAGTTGGTGGCACTTTGAGATGTATCTAGATCTCGTGTTAGTTCATGCATTTGGTACTTTGAGATTGGTAATTTTGTGTGAATAAAACTTATGGATTGTATGACTTATATGGCTTGTATGTGCCTTGATATCTAATGCCCAACTAAATACTATCATGTTTTGGTAATATGATGATATCATGTCTTGTTATCATGATAATTGCAATGCTTGAATATGTATGATTGTTATGGTTGGGAATGATTGATATTTGGTCAATATATGCTTGTTACCTTGGAAACCTATTCGAATGGAACCTTGACCTCATATGCTTGCCATTGTTCGAATGTTGTAGTAAATAGGCTTGTCTTCTTAACCATCTATAGGAATTAATTTGAATGGATTGTATGCCTTGATTGATAAATATGAGTTTGTAAACTTTTATTGAATGCTAATGAAGTTTAGGTTGTTTGCAAGCATGTCTAATCAAATAGACGGCTTGAATGATGAGCTAAGCCCTATTTTCACGGCTTTGGGATTACGGACTTTCAAAATCTAGTCAATCGGGCCATTGCAACTGAAGCAAAGATTAAGGCTTCATAGAAACGAAAGGGTGGCCATCGAAATGACAAGAGGTATAAAGACGACGACAAACCTTACTGGAAATCAAAGAAAGGAAAGCATCATAAAGAAAGCTCTTCAACCTTCACTCCTGCTCTGTAGAGCAACTACACGCCGAGACCTCAATCGGTGTCCAAGCCTACGGTACTGCTTATCTCTGTCAATAGTACGTGTGTAACCCCCTCAACCCGGTCTGGACGATAGACCAAACCGAACGGGTCACACTGGGAATATTTAAGTAAACTAGGAGGTTTACCTCAATAATCAACCCTAATTTTTACATTTTATCTTGTCTAAATGCTAATTAGGATCCTAAGTCATTAACATCGTGGTGGAACAAAATGCAACTCGATCAAACAACGAATTGAAACTCAATTGCAACCAAAAGCATATTAGGGACTATTTTGTCATTTTAACTAAATATAGGGACTTATCCACTTTTAAAGTCACCAATCCTTAATTAAACATATTACATGCTTCTCTGTGAAAACTCAGCTTAAAACAATCATCCATGCTTATTTAATTGCAACCACAACATTCAGGGACTAAGCGTAAAAAAACAGAACTTCAGAATATTCAATCAACTAACATAACAGCCAAACGTAAAACCATTTCTCATTTTAAAATCTCTATCTCATCATGCTCTTTCAATCACATGCTTGAAATCATTTTCATAGCAAAACCACATCATTTAAATCATATGTACCATCTATCTCATGCATTCAACAAATGCAAAGTCTCAAGGCATAACCTTACATGCTTAAATCTCATAAAACATTTCTCAAAGCATATTCTCATATGCAAAACATCAAGCATAAAATCATTTATAAGAAGGTACATGTGAATCTCATAATCAATCTCATATATTGGCATTTTAACAACATTACTCGGATATGCGGATAGCGTGACTAAATGTCAAGTCCTACCTCAGTGTAATCTCACATCACCAGACTCTCATGGTGGCATCTCTCATCGCTACAAAGCTTGTGTGTTTCAACAAGACCTTCCCCAATAGAATCCCACATCCTCGGACTCTCGCTTTGGAACAGGATAGCACTACCCCTATTGCCCGAACCAAAGAGCATGTACAAATTTTGTATATTATAGTGCACTTCTCATCCTATTGGTCGACCAATTATATCCGGTAACAATAATCTCATCTCATTCAAACATATTCATTTTAAACATCGTTACCTACTGTTATTCAATGCATCAATCTAAATCATTCACATCCCATTTCAAAAACATGTACAATGCATAGCATTTTAACAAATAGTTATATCTCATTGGAATATCAATTTTATCTCATGGGATCATGAAAATCATCAATTCACTTCTCGAAAACTGCATAAAACAGTAGGTATTAATCTATCTTCAAAACAAGAGCATGATCATAAAACCACTGGGACAATGACAGAGAAACAAGAGCAAAACATCTCATACTTACTTTCGAATTTAGGTTAGTGTTTCAAACTTAACCTAAACCCCCAAACATTGCTTTCAAGTCCTTTAAATACTTTTAAAACCAATTCCACTCAACAATAACGTCTTGCTTGCTTTGCCGAAGCGAAATCAAGATTCTAAAGCTTCTGAAACTTCACCAAACGTGTCCGATAAAAGATCCCATGTTTATACATCACAAAAATAGAGAATTAATGCATCTCAATGCATTAAGAACACCAGAAACCATTGTTAACTCGCTACTCTACCCAAAACCACCAAATCGCACAACCGAAACAACAGAAAACACCTTCAATTACTCACCAAACTTTACCCAGCCAAAATCTAAAACTTCCAATCACTTTTAATCATAAAATAATATCCAAAACTAACTAATCACGTCCTTATACCTCTAGCAACCCAGATTTCACACAAACACCACAAAAACCCCAAATCAAACAATCTAACAACTAAGATCCAAATTGATTCGGGGTTATTATGATAAAACCCTAATTTTAACATAATTTAACATCCATATCATAACTACAATCAACCTCAAATCATACAAAATAGTAGCAATACAAAAATCCTTAGAAATCACCTTTTTAAAACTTGATTCATCAATCTTCATCAATTATATCACAAAACATTGTTAATAACCATATTTAGAGAGCCAAAGACTTGAGAATTTCATTGAAGAACCTTGATTAGAGGATTTTAACTAAATTTACTTCTAACCTTTTTCTTTTCCTTCAAATGACAAGATTTTGTAGAAATTCTTCAAGATTGCTTTGAGAATAATGATGGAGAAGCTTAGAATATCATTTGTGAAACAAAAAGAAGTTAAAAGATAAAGATCTCTGGAGCTTTAGAGAGAAAATAGAGTGTTTGGCTGATTGGAAAATGAGAGTGAAAGTTACGTCAATTAGCCTTTTAGGTAATTACAATCCTTTTTTTTCAATCTCCTTTTTATTCCTTTTTACTAAATTTTTTAAAATGGTGAAATTAAATGAAAGGTTCATTAATTAAATGGTAGCTCCCTAAAGATTCAAAGTTTTGGCCTTCTTTCAAAACAGTCATTAAAAATAGATTTTGCGCTTTTTTTAAAAATAGTCATTAAACCAAAATCTCGATTTTCCAAAATGGACTTTACCAAACCTTTCTACATATTTTTAGAAAATTTTAAAAAATTTCTCATAATTTCATCATATCACGAACTACGTTTTCCCTGAACCATTCCAAAAAACTCGGATCTTCTAGTTAGATTCTACTAACCCTGAACCAACGCTAAAAGCTTCTAGGCCCAAAATTGGGGCGTTAAAACGGGAAATACTGGAAACGCTCATACTTGCAAATTTTACCAAAAGCCTCATTCCGGCCAGTGTAGAACCAAATCAAATTTGTGTTACTTGTGTGGTGGAGCTGATCATTTCATCAAAGATTGCCCCCAAAATCCAAACAAGGTCCCAGCTCGAACTTCCGAGAATGCTAGTTCAGCACCTTCAAACTGAAACAAGGGCCCAAGACAAGCTCAATCCGGGAATCAAGGCAAGGGTAGAGGCCAACATCTGGCACCTACACATCAGGAATCCCAAGCCCGTACTCGAGTCTACCACATTCGTCGAACCAATGCTAAAAGCTTCTAGGCCCAAAATCGGGGCGTTACAACTCTGCCCCACTTAGGAAATTTCATCCCCGAATTTTTTTACCTAGAGGAAACTGCTTCTTCATGTCATCCTTTCTTTCCCACGTGCCTTCTTCAACGCCAAGATGTCGCCACAAGACCTTGATCAACTCAATGATCTTACCACGAAGAACCTTGATGTCCAAATCCAAGATCTCAAATGGTTCTTCATCATAGGACAAATCCAGATTCAACTCAATCTCTTCAACAAGCATAACATGAGACGGATCCAATCTATATTTCCGAAGCATGGATACATGGAAAACATTATGTATCTTCTCCAACACAGAAGACAACCTCAACCTATAAGCAACAAGTCCAACACGCTCTAGCACCTCATAGGTCCAATAAACCTCAGACTTAACTTTCCCTTCCGACCAAATCTTATCACCTTCTTCCAAGGTGAACCCTTCAAAAACACTTTATCTCCCACAACATATTCAATCTTCTTATCCGTCAAATCAATGTAAGACTTTTGCCGATCTGAAGCCGCTTTCATCCTCTCACTAATAAGCTTAACTTTTTCAGTAGTGCCCTTAAGCACATTAGGCAAAGAAACCAACTTTTGTCCTGCTTCCACCCAACAAAGAGGCACTCTACACTTCCTTCCATACAAGGCCTCATAAGGATCTATTTGAATACTCGCTTGATAACTGTTATTGTAAGTAAACTCCACTAAAGGTAACTGTTTCCCCCAAGAACCTTAGAAATCAAAGATGCAACATCTCAACATATCCTCCAACACTTGGATAACCCCTTCGGACTGACCATCCATCTGAGGAGGATACAGTGTACTGAAATTCAAACGCGTACCCTGCACTTGATGAAGACACTCCAAAAACCTTGCCGTGAAATGCAAATCTCGATCCGAAAACAATGGATTGAGGCACCCTATGTAACCTCACAATCTCAGAGATGTACAAATCCGCCAACTTATCTAACGTATATGTAGTAAGCAGTGCCAGAAAATGCGCAAATTTCATAAAACGATCAACAATCACCCAAATGGAATTCTTCTTGGACGGTGTCAAAGGCAAACCCATAACAAAATTCATGGTGGTTATCTCACATTTCCATTCTTGAATCTTCAAAGGTTGCAACAATCCAGAAGGAAGTTGATGGTCAGCTTTTACTCGCTGACAAACCATACACTTACGAAAAAAATTAGCAACATCCTTCTTCAAGCCAACCCAATAGTACTCATCCTTCAACCCATGATACATCTTTGTACTACCAGGATGCATAGCAAAAGGACTACTATGAGCCTCAGTCAGAATAGTGCACCTTAGCTCAACATCCTCCAGCAAAACTATTCGACTCTTAAAACACAAAATATCATCATCATTGAAACAAAAGTCTGTTGGATTTCCTTCCGCAATGTCCTGAACATGGGGTACCAACAAATCATCTAACAACTCCTTTTCATTAATCAATTCTACCAATGAGGGTTTCACTTGCAATTCAGCCACTAAACCACCATCCCATGATACACTTAATCGAGCAAACATCTCCCTTAACTCTACCGCCACTTTCCTACTCAAAGCATCGGCTACAACATTAGCCTTCCCTGGATGGTACTTAATCGTCAAGTCGTATTCTTTAAGCAACTCAAGCCACCTTTGTTGCATAAGATTCAACTCTTTTTGGGACATCAAGTGTAACCCCCTTAGCCCGGCCTAGACGCTTGACCCGAACTACGAAGATTACACGGGGAAAACCAAAGTCAACCCGAAAGTCAACCTTGATTAACGACCCTTTTTTATTTTAATCTTGTCTAGATGCATGTTAAACCTAAGTGAGCACTCACGAATCATGGAAGAGAAAGGCACAGCGATCGGATAACATTTAAGGACTCAATTGCTTAAATTACGCGTTTATGGACCAAATTTTAATTTTTGGAAATTAGAAAGACTTTGCTGATTTTAGGATTACCAATATGAAATTAATCATGTTACATGCTTCTCTATCAAGTTTCAGCTTAAAAAGACATTCCAATCTCACGCAATTGCATCCACAAACATTTAGGACTAAAATGTAAAGCATGGAAACTCAAAACAATTCAAATCCCCATCCAACGGTCAACTGTATCGGAACGCCTATCCATCGTACCGAAACGCCCGTATCGAAACGATGTTGACCGTTTCGGTACTCGGGTATGTTTCGAGACCAATATCGAAACAGGCTTCACCAGTAGCCAAACAGTTTCGAAACAGCTTCAACCGTTTCGGAACACCATGACCATTTCAGGTCCCCGTTTCGAAACAATTGAGGGTGTTTCGATACACCTTGCCTAGTGACAGCAGATTTTTCTGGTCTTTGACATCTCAAGCCATCCAAACACACTTCAATGAGCATCTAATCATTTCAACAACTCATTTAGCCACTAAGGAACATACTCAAGACCCCTAAACCCGAGCATGGCATCAAACACAAAAGCACACAAACTAAAGGCATGCCCCCTAGTCCCAAAATCAATAAAAGCAACCAAACCTCAAACCAAACATTTAGGACCATTTACAACCCATAAATGTCAACATAAACATGCCACAAACTTAGAGAGTTCAAACATATCTCCCAAATACAACCTTGGTTTCCCATTACCATATATCAAAACTAAAGTGTATAAAGACATCACCATACATGAGCTTTGTACTTCCTTGGATGTTCTTAACCTTCTTGCTGCCCGAAAACACCTCAATTATCTGCATTATTGGTGAAAGAGAGCGTAAGCACAATTGCTTAGTGAGGCATGCTCTAAAGAAAACCAACACAATAATGCATTTCTTGAAAACACTTTCTCAAAAGCTTTTAAAAAACATGCTCATTCTATATCATGCTTGAAAACCATTCAAAGCAACTTCTCCTTGAAAACACATGTACCTCAATTCTATCTCATGCATTTAAACCAATGCAAAACTCATGACAAATCCACACTCATGCTTGTAACACCAAAGCATTTCATATACAAATCTCATAGCATAAATCATTTCATCAAATGTACATGTGAATCAAAAGCATTTTCATATACTACATTGGCATTTCACATCTCATTATTACTCGGATATGCGGACAACTCACTAGACACTTCCGCTGGCATCTACCATCACCGTACTCACACGTCTAGTAACATAATTTCGGTGGAATCTCACATCACCGTACTCACATGGCGGAATCTCTCACCGCCACAAAGCTTGGGTATTACACCAAGTCCTACCCGATGGAATGCCCATCATCCGTTCTCTCCCAATGGATTAAACTAAAGAGCACATACGAATTTTTAGTTTATAGTGTACTCTCATCCTATTGATCAATCAATTATATCTGGTAAGTATCTCAACATCTATGCCAATATATTATGTCAAATCATCATCTCACCTACTATTTTTCATGCAACATTTCCAAATCATTCTCATCTCATTTCAAAACCATAACAATTGCCATGCTTTAAAACAAAAGCTCAAATCTCAACTATGCAACATGTTATCTCATGAAATCATTTCAAGAATCAAATCATGCATAAAAACAGTAGGAATTTATCTATCTCAAACCATGAGCATGTAAAAGCATTTTAGGGGCAACCACCACACTTATGAGAGCAATCTAGCCAATACTTACTTCCGGACTTAGGAAGGTGTTTCAAACCTTTCCTAAATCCCCAAACCTTGATTCTTTGTCCCTCAAGGACTTCTAAAACCATACGCACTCACCGATTATGTTTCGTGTGCTTGCCAAAATGCTATCTAAGATCCCGGATCAACACAAAAGCCGTCCGAATATGTCTCCCCTGTTTATAACACATAAGAGCAGAGGATTAATGCATCATCGTGCATTGAAATCATCAGCCACACACCTAAACTCGCTGCTCTACTCAAAAACCACATTTCGGTACCAAACACAACCGAAATCACCTCCAAACTCATCCAAAACTAAGCTCAGCCAAGATCTACCACTTCTAATCATTTCTAAACATCAATCAACATCAAGAATCACCACAACCTCGTCCTTATACCTCCAGCTATAACATAACACAAAAACCACCCCAAAAACCACCATTCTAGCAAGCAAAACTTAGGAATCCAAGCCCATTCGGGATTTGTTTGATAAAACCTCATTTATAACTTCAATTAACATCCAAAATACATTAGAAAACAACCTCAAAACAGAGCCTAACCATCAAGCACTAAAATCATCAAGATCTCTCCAAAAATCTTGAGTTTTAAGACAATTTCATGTTTCTAACATTAAAGCAACTCAAAAATCATTAACAAAGGATTGATAACTTGGGAATTTCAGTAAAGAACTGATCATTAGAGGAGAAGGACGAAGCTTACCTCTAATCGTTGTTTTCTCCTTGATTTGGGCAAGTTTTCTTGAAAATCCAATGTAAAATCAAGAGGTTTTGATGAGGAGAAGATTAGGAATAAAAAAGGAATTGAAATCCAATCAAAAGGGATGAAAATCAGCAACCAATTGAAGGAGAAAGAGTGTTTGGCTGAAAAGAATTTGAGAGAAAATGGGAGGACGGAAAATTGACGTAAAGTAGTTATGAAAAGTCAAAGGTAGTTTCCTTTTAATTAATCATTGTTTTTCTTTAATCAAAACATTAATAAAATCACCCAAATTAAGAAGAAATCTGATTAAAAACTTTTTGGTAAAATTAGCTCCTTAAAGATTCAAAGTTTCAATCCTTTACAAAACAGTCACTATTTAACTTTGTAAAAACTGCGATTTGGTCAGTACACCGAAATGTAGTATTTCCAAACCTTATTTTGTAAAATTGATTTCACCATATTTTTCCATATTTTTAAAGCATCCCGAACTAGGTGTTCCCTAAAGCTTCCTTTAAGATTCGAACCGTTTTTTGACCGGTCCGATTCGGACTCTAAAACATCTAGGCGCAAATTTGGGGTGTTACAACTCTCCCCCACTTAAGAAATTTCGTCCTCGAAATTTACCTAGAGGAAAAGGGTAAGGAAAATGCTTCTTTATATCCTCCTTTGTTTCCCACGTGGCTTCCTCAACACCACGATGTCTCAACAACACCTTAACCAGCTCAATTGTCTTACCACGGAGAACCTTACTGTCCGAATCCAAAATCTCAACTGGTTCCTCATCGTATGTCAAATCTGGATTCAACTCAACTTCCTCCACAGGCATAACATGCGAAAGATCTGATCTATACCTCCGAAGCAATGATACATGAAACATATTATGTATCCTTTCTAGCTCTTGTGGTAGCCTCAACTTATAAGCAACAGGACCCACACGTTCCATCACCTCGTATGGTCCAATGTACCTCGGGCTCAGCTTGCCCTTCCGGCCAAATCTCATCACCTTCTCCCAAGGTGAAACTTTGAAGAACACACGGTCACCCACCGCAAATTCTATCTCCTTACGCTTCAAATCCGCGTAAGACTATTGCCGATCTGATGCTGCCTTCAACCAGTCACAAATGAGCTTCACCTTCTCGGTGGTTCCTTTTAACAAAGCCGACATCGAGACCAACTTTTGTCCCGTTTTAGCCCAGCAAAGAGGAGTTATGCACTTCCTCCCGTACAAAGCTTCATAAGGTGCCATTTGAATACTCGCATGGTAACTATTATTATAAGCAAACTCTACCAAAGGCAAGTGCTTCTCCCAAGAGCCTTGAAACTCAATAACACAACACCTGAATATATCCTCAAGCACTTGGATAACACGCACCGACTGCCCATCCGTCTGCAGATGATAAGAAGTACTGAAATTCAGTCGCGTACCCAATGCTTGATTTAAACACTCCCAAAACCTTGCAGTGAACCTCAGATCTCTATCCGACACTATAGATTTTGGTACGCCATGCAAACGTACAATCTCAGCAATGTACAACTCTGCAAGCTTATCCAAGGTGTACGTAGTATGCACAGGTAAGAAATGCGCACACTTCGTAAGGCGATCCACAATCACCCAAACATAATTCTTCTTTGATGGCGTTAGAGGCAAACCAGACACAAAGTCCATGGTGATCCTCTCCCATTCCATTCAGGGATCCTCAACGGCTGTAACAACCCCGAAGGAAACTGATGCTCAGCCTTAACCCGCTGACAAACCATGCACTTGCTCACATACTCAGCGACATCTTTTTTCAATCCCATCCAGTAGTACTCATCCTTCATATCATAGTACATCTTTGTACTACCAGGGTGCATAGCAAAAGGACTACTATGAGCTTCGGTCAGAGTAGTACGCCTCAACTCAACATCATTCGGCACCACTATTCGACTTTCAAAACATAGAACACCATCATCATTAAAACAGAAATTCGATGGTCTATCCTCAGCAATATCCTGAACATGTGGCACCAAAGAATCATCCAACAACTGCTTATCATTTATCAACTAAACTAGAGATGGTTTCACTTGCAATTCAGCAATAAGACCTCCATCTCGCGATATGCTCAACCTAGCAAACACCGCCCTTAACTCCACCGCCACTTTCCTGCTCAAAGCATCGGCCACAACATTGGCCTTTCCCGGATGATACTCGATCGTCAGATCGTAATCCTTAAGCAACTCCACCCATCGCCGTTGCCTAAGATTCAGCTCTTTCTGAGACATCAAATACTTCAAACTCTTGTGATCCGTGTACACAGTACACTTCTCACCATAAAGATAATGTCTCTAGATTTTCAGAGCAAAAACCACCACAGCTAACTCAATATCATGCGTAGGATAATTGCGCTCATGCACTATCAATTGTCACGATGCATAAGCCACCACCTTACCCTCTTGCATTAACACACACCCCAAACCAACATAGGATGCGTCACTATACACCACAAACTCTTTCCCTGATTCAGGTTGAACCAAGATAGGAGCTTGCGTCAAAGCTGCTTTAAGCTTCTCAAAAGCTTGTTGTCTCGCTTCCGTCCACTCATACTTAACATCTTTTTGCAACAACTTCGTCAAACAGGCAGCAATCTTAGAAAATCCATCCACGAACCTCCGGTAGTATCCTGCCAACCCAAGGAAACTACGGACTTCACGAACAGATTTAGGAGGCTTCCAATTCATCACCGCCTCAACCTTCTGGGGATCAACTCGAATTCCTTCAGCCGAAACCACATGACCTAGAAAAACAACTTCCTTTAGCCAAAACTCACATTTGCTCAACTTAGCATAAAGCTGATTTTCCAACAGCGCTTGCAAAACAATTCTCAAATGGCCTTCATGCTCCTCCTCAGTACGAGAGTACACAAGGATATCGTCGATGAACACCACAACGAACTTGTCCAAGAATTCATGGAACGCCATATTCATCATGTCCATGAAAGCAGTATGAGCATTCGTCAAGCCAAACGACATTACAAGGAACTAATAATGCACATACCTCGTTCTAAAGGTTGTTTTCGGCGCATCCACATCTTTCACCTTTAACTGATAGTACCATGACCTCAAGTCAATCTTTGAAAACACGGCCGCTCCCTGAAACTGATCAAAGAGATCATCAATCCTCGGAAAAGGATACTTATTCTTGACGGTCAACTTATTCAGCTGACGATAATCGATGCACATTCTCATCGTGCCATCTTTCTTTTACACAAACAAGACTAGTGCACCCCAAGGTGACACACTAGGCCGAATGAAGCCACAGTTAAGCAACTCCTGAAGTTGCATCTTCAACTCCTTTAACTCTTTGGGTGCCATGAAATAGGGAGCAATGGACACTGGAGTTGTGTTCTCATACAGCTCAATTCCAAACTCAACCTCTCGACTAGGCGGCAAACCAGGTAATTCCTCCGGAAGCACTCTAGGGAACTCACACACGGTTCTTATATGCTGAACGCGCACCCCTTTGAACTAGGATTCATAACAAAAGCTAGGTAAGCTTCTCATCCTTGCCACAACATCTGGCTCGCTTCCAATGTAGACACCACATTGGCAAGAAACTTCACATTTTCTCCCACCCCACCACCTCATAATCATCCGCAAGTTTCAACGAAACTCGCTTGCTTTCGAAATCCACAACGGCTCTATGCTCAACAAGCCAATCCATGTCAAGGATTACATCAAAACCATAGAATGGAAATTCCATGAGATCAACAAGAAAAACATGATTTTGCACCTTAAAGGGACATCTCTTATACAACTTTCTTGTTACAACCGTCTCACCAAAGGAACTAGTCACACGCATACCAACATCCAAAGACTCAACAGGTAAACCAAGCATTCGAGCATGTTCACGCAATATGTACGGGTGTGTAGATCTATAATCAATCAAATAAAGTAATGACAAGGATTGCAAAGTAAAGGTACATGCGATCACGTCCGTGTCATTCCTTCCCTCACGATGGGCATACACTCGAGCCTGACCACCACCCTCAGGTTGGACAGCCACAACATGTGCTACGTTCCTTCCACCATCATCCCTACGCTGAAAATTACCACGGCCGCGCCCACGACCTCTCTGTGGCTCAATTCCTCTCACCGGAGCATGTCCCTCTCTCAGCGGCTGAGGACAAACTTTCTTCAAATGCCCTCAGTTTCCATAATTCCAGCATGTCCCAAGGTTACCCCAACACTCACCACCATGTCTCCTACCACAACGGTTACACTCAAGAGTCCTCAAGATCGCATTAGGTCCTTGCTGACCTCTACCAGGATTACCACTCCCACGTCTAGCATCATAGTGCGGCTTCCTATCCTTATGTCTCTTATTGCGATCTCTACCATAATCGCGTTCTGCAGCCTGCTTTCC
This sequence comes from Hibiscus trionum, assembly GCA_030270665.1. Lineage (NCBI taxonomy): Eukaryota > Viridiplantae > Streptophyta > Magnoliopsida > Malvales > Malvaceae > Hibiscus > Hibiscus trionum. Next base: position 2,991,551 of record BSYR01000004.1, read on the forward strand.
CGAGCTAGATCCACCTGCTCGGCCCGCCAAACCAAGATTCAATTCAATATCCTTGGCTCTAGTGACCAAGACATCGAAATCAGTGTAATCAGCTGCAAGTATATAGGTCTTTACATCTGCTACCAGCCCATAACGGAACCGTTCGCACCTTTCCCTCTCGCTAGGAATTAGCTCAGGTGCATATTGGCTAAGGCAAATAAACTGAATCTTATATTCAGCTACAGACATGCTTCATTGCATAAGAGACATAAACTCCCTCTTCTTCTCGTCGAGGTAGCGCACTCCCAGATATTTCCGCTTGAACGCATTCAAGAAGAATGTCCAAGTCACCTTATCGTCCTCCATTCCGGAGATAGTGGTCATCCACCATGTATAAGCATCACCATGCAGTAGCGACACAATGCATCTCAGCTTTTGCACATTATTGCAATTCAGCTGACCAAGAATCCTCTTGGTGCTCTCCAACCAAGACTCAGATCCTTCAAGTGTCAAACCTCTAAACTCAGTCCCTCCCAGACTGCGGAGACGCTATAACGGAAATCTCACATTAGCACCATCCTGAGGTGCAGCTCCATGAGCTCCAGCTACTGCTGCCTGGAAAGCTCTAGCAATAGCCTGTATCAACATGGTCATGTCAGGAGCAGCTTGCCCATGAACACCCTCGGGTCCAGCAACCCCAGCACCAACTCCAGCAGCACCAGCCCCAGCTTCACCACCACCAAGTGGTCCACCAGGGGGAGGAGGAGATAAATCCTCAGCATTCTCCGTGTTCTCATTATCAGCCATAGATCTAGTATTGATTTTCAGCTGTCTACGTGGTCCCATAATAAAAACAATGCACTGACAAAAATGCAATAAACACAATTAGGCATAACAAGGTAAGTAATCCAAGTACTCAGACTCATTTTCGAAAACAATTCTCCTCAATAGTTTTGATATGGCAATGAGATCCCCAACCACACTCCAAACATAGCATAGCATCACAAAATCATCTCAATTGAATCACACATCAATGTTCATACATCAAACTTTCACTGAAGAGACACAATCATGCATAATCACATACAACAACCCCATACCAAGCCCCAATTATTCGATAACATGGCTCTGATACCAACAAATGTAACCCCCTTAGCCCGGCCTAGACGCTTGACCCGAACTACGAAGATTACACAGAGAAAACCAAAGTCAACCCAAAAGTCAACCTTGATTGATGACCCTTTTTTATTTTAATCTTGTCTAGATGCATGTTAAACCTAAGTGAGCACTCACGAATCATGGAAGAGAAAGGCACAAAGATCGGATAACATTTAGGGACTCAATTGCTTAAATTACGCGTTTAGGGACCAAATTGTAATTTTTGGAAATTAGAAGGACTTTGCTGATTTTAGGATTACCAATATGAAATTAATCATGTTACATGCTTCTCTGTCAAGTTTCAGCTTAAAAAGACATTCTAAGCTAAAGTAATTGCATCCACAACATTTAGGACTAAAATGTAAAGCATGGAAACTCAAAACAATTCAAATCAGCATCCAACGGTCAACTGTATCGGAACGCCTATCCACCGTACCGAAACGCCCGTATCGAAACGGTGTTGAACGTTTCGGTACTCGGGTATGTTCCGAGACTAGTATCGAAATAGGCTTCACCAGTAGCCAAACTATTTCGAAACAGCTTCAACCGTTTCAGAACACCATGACCATATCAGGTCCCCGTTTCGAAACAATTGAGGGTGTTTCGATACACCTTGCCCAGTGACAGTAGATTTTGCTGGTTTTTGACATCTTAAGCCATCCAAACACACTTCAATGAGAATCTAAGCATTTCAACAACTCATTTAGCCACTAAGGAACGTATTTAAGATCCCTAAACCCGAGCATGGCATCAAACGCAAAAGCACACAAACTAAAGGCATGCTCCCTAGTCCCAAAATCAATATAAGCAACCAAACCTCAAACCAAACATTTAGGACCATTTACAACCCATGAATGCCAACATAAACATGCCACAAACTTAGGGAGTTCAAACATATCTCCCAAATACAACCTTGGTTTCCCATTGTCATATATCAAAAATAAAGTGTATAAAGACATCACCATACATGAGCTTTATACTTCCTTGGATGTTCTTAACCTCCTTGCTGCCCGAAAATACCTCAGTTTTCTGCATTATTGGTGAAAGAGAGCGTAAGCACTTCAAGAAATGCATTATTCTGTTGGATGTTCTTAACCAACAGAATAATGCATTTCTTGAAAACACTTTCTCAAAAGCTTTTAAACAACATGCTCATTCTATCTCATGCTTGAAAACCATTCAAAGCAACTTCTCCTTGAAAACACATGTACCTCAATTCTATCTCATGCATTTAAACCAATGCAAAACTCATGGCAAAGCCACACTCATGCTTGTAACACCAAAGCATTTCATATACAAATCTCATATGCATTTCTCATAGCATAAATCAATTCATCAATGGTACATGTGAATCAAAAGCATTTTCATATATTATATTGGCATTTCACATATCATTATTACTCGGATATACGGACAACTCACTAGACACTTCCGGTGGCATCTACTATCACAGTACTCACACGTCTAGTAACATAATTTCCGATGGAATCTCACATGGCAGAATCTCTCATCGCCACAAAGCTTGGGTATTTCACCAAGTCCTACCCGATGGAATGCCCATCATCGGTTCTCTCCTTTTGGATTAAACCAAAGAGCACGTACAAATTTTTAGTTTATAGTGCACTCTCATCCTATTGATCGACCAATTATATTTGGTAAGTATCTCAACATCTATGCCAATATATTATTTCAAATCATCATCTCACCTACTGTTTTTCATGCAACATTTCCAAATCATTCTCATCTCATTTCAAAACCATAACATTTTCCATGCTTTAAAACAAAAGCTCAAATCTCAACTATGCAACATGTTATCTCATGAAATCATTTCAAGCATCATCTCATGCTACAAATCATGCATAAAAACAGTAGGAATTTATCTATCTCAAACCATGAGCATGTAAAAGCATTTTAGGGGCAACCACCACACTTATGAGAGCAATCTAGCCAATACTTACTTCCGGGCTTAGGAAGGTGTTTCAAACCTTTCCTAAATCCCCAAACCTTGATTCTTTGTCCCTCAAGGACTTCAAAACCACACGCACTCACCGATTACGTTTTGCGTGCTTGCCGAAACGCTATCTAAGCTCCCGGATCAACACCAAAGGCATTCGAAGATGTCTCCCATGTTTATAACACATAAGAGCAGAGGATTAATGCATCGTCATGCATTGAAATCATCAGCCACACACCTAAACTCGCTGCTCTACTCAATAACCACATTTTGGCCACCAAACACAACTGAAATCACCTCCAAACTCATCCAAAATAAATCCCAGCCAAGATCTACCACTTCTAATCATTTCTAAATATCAATCAACATCAAAAATTACCACAACCGCGTCCTTATACCTCCAGCTATAACATAACACAAAAATCACCCAAAAAACCACCATTCTAGCAAGCAAAACTTAGGAATCCAAGCCCATTCGGGATTTGTTTAATAAAACCTCATTTATAACTTCAATTAACATCCAAAATACATTAGAAAACAACCTCAAAATAGAGCCTAACCATCAAGCATGAAAATCATCAAGATCTCTCCAAAAATCTTGAGTTTTAAGACAATTTCTTGTTTCTAACATTAAAGCAACTCAAAAATCATTAACAAAGGATTGATAACTTGGGAATTTCAATAAAGAACTGATCATTAGAGGAGAAGGACGAAGCTTACCTCTAATGGTTGATTTCTCCTTGATTTGGGCAAGTTTTCTTGAAAATCCAATGTATAATCAAGAGGTTTTGATGAGGAGAAGATTAGGAATCAAAAAGGAATTGAAATCCAATCAAAAGGGATGAAAATCAGCAACCAATTGAAGGAGAAAGAGTGTTTGGCTGAAAAGAATTTGAGTAAAATTGGGAGGAGGGAAAATTGACGTAAAGTAGTTATGAAAAGTCAAAGGTAGTTTCTTTTTAATTAATCCTTGTTTTTCTTTAATCAAAACATTAATAAAATCACCCAAATTAAGAAGAAATCTGATTAAAAACATTTTGGTAAAATTAGCTCCTTAAAGATTCAAAGTTTCAATCCTTTACAAAACTGTCACTATTTAACTTTGTAAAAACTGCGATTTGGTCACTACACCGAAATGTAGTATTTCCAAACCTTATTTTGTAAAATTTATTTCACCATAATCTTTCATATATTAAATGAGGATTTTTAGATATTTTTCCAAATTTTTAAAGCATCCCGAACTAGGTGTTCCCTAAAGCTCCCTTTAAGATTCGAATCGTTTTCTGACCGGTCCGATTCGGACTCTAGAACATCTAGGCCCAAATTTGGGGTGTTACATCAAGTACTTCAAAATCTTGAGGTCTGTGTACACTGTACACCTTTCACCATAAAGGTAATGCCTCCACAATTTTCAAGGGAAACACCAAAGTAGCCAACTCAATATCGTGTGTAGGATAATTACGCTCGTGCACCTGCAATTATCGAGATGCATAAGCTACAACCATCCCCTCTTGCATCAACACACATCCCAAACCAACATAGGATGCATCACTATAAATCACAAACTCTTTTCCCGATTTAGGTTGAATATAGATAGGAGCTTGCGTCAATGCTTGCTTCAACTTCTCGAAAGCTTGTTGTCGAACCTCTATCCATTCAAACTTTACATCCTTTTGCAACAACTCTGTCAAATGAGAAGCAATCCTTGAAAAACCATCCACAAACCTACGGTAGTATCCCGCCAAACCAAGGAAACTACGCACCTCATGAACAGACTTAGGTGACTTCCAATTCATAACCGCTTCAAGCATTTGAGGATCGACCCGAATTCCCTCGGCCGAAACTATATGACCAAGGAAAACAACTTCCTTAAGCCAAAAATCACACTTTCTCAACTTAGCATAAAGCATATTTTCCAACAAAACTTACAACACAATCCGCAAATGGTTATCATTATCCTCCTCGGTACGAGAGTACACGAGAATATCATCAATAAATATAACGAAAAACCTCTCCAAGAACTCATGGAACACACGATTCATAATATCCATGCATGCAGCAGGAGCATTAGTCAAACCAAAAGGCATCACCAAGAACTCGCAATGCTCGTACCTTGTGCGAAAAGCAGTCTTAGGCACATCCACATCTTTTACCTTCAACTGGTAATATCCAGATCTTAGATCAATCTTAGAAAACACTGAAGCACCCCGACACTGATAAAAAAGATCATCAATCCTTGGGAAAGGATACTTGTTCTTGATGGTCAACTTGTTCAATTGACAATAATCTATACACATTCTCATTGTGCCATCCTTCTTCTTCACAAATAAGACCGGTGCACCCCAAGGTGAAACACTAGGCCTAATGAAACCTCTGTAACGCCCCGGTTTTGGGCTTAGAAGTTTTGGGCGTTGACCGGTTTGGTCAAAGTCTTGTTCGAATCTTAAGAGGTTAAATTAGGAAAGCCTAGTTCGGGTTGCATTAAAAATATGGAAAAATGTTCTAAAATCATCTTTTAATATAATTAGATGAACTGTGAAATCAATTTTGGAAAATGAGTTTTGGAAAGTTGATATTTTGGCTAGTGACCAAAATGTAATTTTCGCAAGTTTGGTGGCTGTTTTATAAAGAGTTGAAACTTTGAATCTTTAAGGAGCTATTAATCCAAAAGTGTTTTCTCCAGATTTTTCTAAGATATTTTGGGTTATAATCTGATTTTAAAACATATTAGAAGTGGAGGGAAAATTTATTTGGCATTTTCTCAACTAACTTCTCATTTTCTTTCTCTCTTTTTCTCTCAACCCAAACACTCCATTTCCAGAGTTTTGTTTCTGTTTTTCTCACCTAAATCCCTCCATTCAACTCTCATTTGATTGCAAATCATTGTATCTTCAAAACCTCTTCAATTGCTACAAGTTTCATCAAGGATTTTCATTCCAAAAAGTGGAGAAACACAAGTTTGGAGGTAAGAACGTCCTTCTCCTCTAAACTATCAGTTCTTTACTGAAATTCCCAAGTTCTCAACTCTTAATGGATGTTTAATTAAAGGCTTTTGGGTTTGGAATTGGATCTTGGCTTATTATGCAAGATTTTGATGATTTTTGATGATTTTCGTTAGACCTGAGTAATCTGGGTTTTGAGAGGTGTTTTTGATGTTAAATGATCTCTAAATTGATGAGGAAATGAGTTTTGATTAATGCAATCCCGGATAGGTTGAGTTTCCTAAGTTTAGCTTGTGTTTTAAGGTAGTTTTTGAGGAGATCTTGTGGATCTGTTGTTGCTGGAGGTATAAGGATGTTAATAGGTTGTTTTTAGATGTTGTTTGGTGTTTTTGGAAGTGAGGTTTTGCTGGATTATGGCTGGGCTTTGTTTAGAAGTGGTTTAGATGCATTTTCGGTTGTTTTTGGTGGCCGAAAATGGAGGTTGGATGAGAGCAGCGAGTTTAGGTGCTTTCATTGAAGTAATTGATGCATGATGATGCATTAATTTACTGCTTTGATGTGTTGAAACAGGGGAGGCATCTTTGGATCCAAGTTTGGTTGATTCGGAAGCTTGATTTCGTGCTTCGGCAAGTGGCGAAGTGGAAATCGGTGAGTGCATTTGTGGAAATTGGATTTTCAGCTTTTAAAACCAAGGTTTGAAGGTTTTGGGAGCTTAGTTTAAGTCTAAACAACTTTGCTAAGCTCAAGTGTAAGTTTTCGAATTTTCTCTCTAGTGGTGGCCATGATTTTGATGTGATGCAAAATGATGATTTGCATGTTTAAATTACTGTTTTGGAAGCATGTTTTAGCATGGTTTTTGCTGATGATGTAAGCCATATGTTGAAGGTAACTCTAGGTAGGAGTTCCTTGATCTTGTACATTGAATGATGTGGTTTGATGCTTTGAAATGCATGATGAAAATGGCTTGATTTAATGCTTTAAAACAGTGGATCAAATGATGAAAATGATGTATATTGGCAAGTGATGTTTTTAAAAGGTTAAGGTCACTAAGGTGGTTAAAAGTCCTTGAGTGAGCCTTGTACTTAAGAACATCAAGGTGGTTAAAAGTTCTTGGATGGTTCTTGTTGCGGACACTAAGGTGGTTAAAAGTCCTTAGGTGATCCTTTTCTATGGTGTTTAAAAGTCCATAGGCCAAGGTGTTTAAAAGTCCTTGGGATCAAGGTGTTTAAAAGTCCTTGATGTGATACCTCATGGTGTTTAAAAGTCCATGGCCAAGGTGTTTAAAAGTCCTTGGGACCAAGGTGTTTAAAAGTCCTTGGGAAGTTGTTGAACTCGATTTAAGAAATGAAATGTGTCACTTGAGCCAATATGACATTTTAAGTATGTAAGAAGCATGAGGTGCTTGTTTTTGATATATGACACGAAGCATGAGTTTGCTTGTTTTAAAGTATACTTTGAGCATGTGCAAAGTTTGACTCTAAGCATGATTTATAAATGGTTTTAATTGCATTATTGAATTGTTGTTAATGAGCATGCCTCACTAAGCTTTTGCTTACGCTCTCTTCGTTTTCTTAATTCAATAATGCAGAGCATTAGAGTACCTTGAGGGCAGCAAGAAAGGGCAAGCAATCAAGTTCAAGTGAAGCTCAAAGTATGAAGGTTTTATAAGTGCAATTTAGCTTTTGTATGTTTTGGCAATGGGGGACCAATGTGTATGTTTTGGGAGGTGTTTGAGGCTCCCTAAGTATGTTGAATGTTGATGTGTTGCTGGTTTTTGCATTGGAACCATATATGCTTGTTTTGGAAGTTTGGTGTTGAATAGCTAGCTTGTTAGGAAGCATGCCATTAGAATTTGGGGCTTTTCATATGTGGTGGTTATATGTTGAATTGGTGCTGCACTTATGGTCCTTGCATGTTGGTAGACTATGTGGTATGATTTGGTGTTGTATAATTGAAGTTTGAAGCATGTATGTTGCTGTTTTAAGTTGATTTCTGGCAGGGGTATCGATACTCGGGCTTACGTATCGATACGCATGAGCCAAATATGCACATTTCTGCCCAGGCGTATCGGTACGGATTGGGTATCGATACTCGTCTTGGTTACTGTCATTCCCGCGTATCGATACGACTCCAGGCGTATCGATACGTGACCGTTAATTTGGTTGAAAGTATCTTTAAATGTTTTGTTTTGTTTACGTTTTGGTCCTGAATCTTGTTTGTGCAATTGTATGAGTTTGGGAAGTCCTTTTGAGCTGAAATTTCACAGTGAAGTATGAAACATGATTAATTTCAAGATGGTAACTTCAATTTGGGTTAAGTCCTTATATTTATCAGAAATTACAATTTGGTCCCTAAAGTTGTAAATTGTTCAATTGAGTCCCTGTTTGATCTCTGATGTTTGTGATCTTTTGGTATGATGTTTGTGTGAACACAATTAGGCTTAATGTGCATCTAGACAAGTTTAAAAAGGAAAAAAAAGGGTCGTTAATCAAGGTTGACTTTCGGGTTGACTTTGGTTTTCCCCGTGTGACTTTCTTAATTCGGGTCAACCGTCTAGGCCGGGTTAAGGGGGTTACATTTGGTGGTATCAGAGCCAAGTTCTCGAGTAATTGGGAATGTTAGTATGCATGATTGAAGTATGTATGCTATGAATGGTTGTTGTTTGAAAGCATGTTCAGTGGCTTGAGATGTTGATGCAATTGAGTGGTATGTTGTGATGTTGCATGCTGAGGGTACCCATTGCCAAACAAAAGCTAATGAAATGAAATTGATTTTGAATGAAATTGAGCTTGAATACTTGGATTGCTTACCTTGCTGGGCCTGACTTGTTTTATTTGCATTGTTATTGCATGGTAAAAGTATGTCACCTTGGGGGGCACCGGTCTTGTTTGTGAAGAAGAAAGATGGTACTATGAGGATGTGCATTGATTACCGTCAGCTGAACAAGTTGACTATCAAGAATCGGTATCCTTTGCCGAGAATCGATGATCTCTTTGATCAATTTCGGGGAGCTTCTGTGTTCTCTAAGATTGACTTGAGGTCAGGGTATTATCAGTTGAAGGTGAAGGATGTGGATGTGCCTAAGACAGCTTTCAGGACAAGGTATGGGCATTATGAGTTCCTTGTGATGCCGTTTGGGTTGACAAATGCTCCTGCTGCTTTCATGGACATGATGAATCGTGTGTTTCATGAATACCTGGACAAGTTTGTCGTGGTGTTCATTGATGATATCCTCGTGTACTCTCGTACTGAGGCGGAGCACGAAGAGCATTTGAGGGTTGTTTTGCAAGCCTTGTTGGAGAATCAGCTTTATGCTAAGCTGAGCAAGTGTGAGTTCTGGTTAAGGGAGGTGGTGTTTCTTGGGCATGTTGTTTCGGCTGAGGGGATTCGTGTTGATCCTCAGAAGATTGAGGCGGTGATGAGCTGGAAGGTTCCTAAGTCTGTTCATGAGGTCCGTAGTTTCCTTGGTTTGGCGGGATACTACCGAAGGTTTGTGGATGGGTTTTCCAAGATTGCTGCTCCTTTGACAAAGCTGTTGCAGAAGGATGTTAAGTATGAATGGACGGAAGCGTGACAGTAGGCTTTTGAGAAGCTTAAGGCGGCTTTGACGCAAGCTCCTATCTTGATTCAGCCTGAATCAGGGAAAGAGTTTGTGGTTTACAGTGATGCATCCTATGTTGGTTTGGGATGTGTGCTGATGCAAGAGGGTAAGGTGGTGGCTTATGCATCGCGGCAGTTGAAAGTGCATGAGCGCAATTACCCTACGCATGATATTGAGCTGGCTGCAGTGGTTTTTGCTCTGAAGATCTGGAGACATTATCTGTATGGTGAGAAGTGTACTGTGTACACGGATCACAAGAGTTTGAGGTATTTGATGTCTCAGAAGGAGTTGAATCTTAGGCAGCGACGTTGGTTGGAGTTGCTCAAGGATTATGATCTGACGATTGAGTACCATCCTGGAAAAGCTAATGTTGTTGCGGATGCCTTGAGTAGGAAGGTAGCTGTTGAATTGAGGGCTATGTTTGCTTGCTTGAGCGTATCGCGAGATGGTGGTCTTGTGGCTGAGTTGCAAGTGAAGCCATCTATGGTTCAGTTGATCAAGGATAAGCAGTTGTTGGATGATTCCTTGGTGTCTCATGTTCAGGATATTGCGGAGGGTAGACCTTCGGATTTCTGTTTTAATGATGATGGTGTGCTGTGTTTTGGGAGTCGAATAGTAGTGCCCAATGATGCTGAGTTGAGGCGTGCTATTCTGACTGAAGGTCATAGTAGTCCTTTTGCTATGCACCCTGGTAGTACTAAGATGTATCGTGATCTTCGTGATGAGTACTATTGGGTTGGTCTGAAAAAGGATGTTGCTGAGTTTGTGAGCGGTTGAAGGCGGCCTCAGATCGGCAGAAGTCTTACGCGGATTTGAAGCGTAAGGAGATAGAGTATGCGGTGGGTGACCGTGTGTTCTTGAAGGTTTCGCCTTGGAAGAAGGTGATGCGGTTTAGTCGGAAGGGTAAGTTGAGCCCTAGATACATTGGACCATATGAGGTGGTTGAGCGTGTGGGTCCTGTTGCGTATCGGTTGAGGTTACCTCAGGAGCTGGAGAAGATTCATGATGTGTTCCATGTTTCTGTGCTCCGGAGGTATAGATCTGATCCTTCGCATGTGATGCCTGTGGAGGAAGTGGAATTGAATCCGGATTTGACCTATGATGAGGAACCGGTGAAGGTTCTGGATTCGGATAGCAAGGTTCTTCGTGGCAAGACCATTGAGTTGGTGAAGGTGCTGTGGAAGCATCGCGGTGTTGAGGAAGCCACGTGGGAGCGGAAGGAAGACATGCTGAAGCAGTTTCCTTACCTCTTTCCTTCAGGTAAATTTCGAGGACGAAATTTCTTAAGGGGGGGAGAGTTGTAACGCCCCGGTTTTGGGCTTAGAAGTTTTGGGCGTTGACCGGTTTGGTCAAAGTCCTGTTCGAATCTTAAGAGGTTAAATTAGGAAAGCCTAGTTCGGGTTGCATTAAAAATATGGAAAAATGTTCTAAAATCATCTTTTAATATAATTAGATGAACTGTGAAATCAATTTTGGAAAATGAGTTTTGGAAGGTTGATATTTTGGCTAGTGACCAAAATGTAATTTTCGCAAGTTTGGTGGCTGTTTTATAAAGAGTTGAAACTTTGAATCTTTAAGGAGCTATTAATCCAAAAGTGTTTTCTCCAGATTTTTCTAAGATATTTTGGGTTATAATCTGATTTTAAAACATATTAGAAGTGGAGGGAAAATTTATTTGGCATTTTCTCAACTAACTTCTCATTTTCTTTCTCTCTTTTTCTCTCAACCCAAACACTCCATTTCCAGAGTTTTGTTTCTGTTTTTCTCACCTAAATCCCTCCATTCAACTCTCATTTGATTGCAAATCATTGTATCTTCAAAACCTCTTCAATTGCTACAAGTTTCATCAAGGATTTTCATTCCAAAAAGTGGAGAAACACAAGTTTGGAGGTAAGAACGTCCTTCTCCTCTAAACTATCAGTTCTTTACTGAAATTCCCAAGTTCTCAACTCTTAATGGATGTTTAATTAAAGGCTTTTGGGTTTGGAATTGGATCTTGGCTTATTATGCAAGATTTTGATGATTTTTTATGATTTTCGTTATACCTGAGTAATCTGGGTTTTGAGAGGTGTTTTTGATGTTAAATGATCTCTAAATTGATGAGGAAATGAGTTTTGATTAATGCAATCCCGGATAGGTTGAGTTTCCTAAGTTTAGCTTGTGTTTTAAGGTAGTTTTTGAGGAGATCTTGTGGATCTGTTGTTGCTGGAGGTATAAGGATGTTAATAGGTTGTTTTTAGATGTTGTTTGGTGTTTTTGGAAGTGAGGTTTTGCTGGATTATGGCTGGGCTTTGTTTAGAAGTGGTTTAGATGCATTTTCGGTTGTTTTTGGTGGCCGAAAATGGAGGTTGGATGAGAGCAGCGAGTTTAGGTGCTTTCATTGAAGTAATTGATGCATGATGATGCATTAATTTACTGCTTTGATGTGTTGAAACAGGGGAGGCATCTTTGGATCCAAGTTTGGTTGATTCGGAAGCTTGATTTCGTGCTTCGGCAAGTGGCGAAGTGGAAATCGGTGAGTGCATTTGTGGAAATTGGATTTTCAGCTTTTAAAACCAAGGTTTGATGGTTTTGGGAGCTTAGTTTAAGTCTAAACAACTTTGCTAAGCTCAAGTGTAAGTTTTCGGATTTTCTCTCTAGTGGTGGCCATGATTTTGATGTGATGCAAAATGATGATTTGCATGTTTAAATTACTGTTTTGGAAGCATGTTTTAGCATGGTTTTTGCTGATGATGTAAGCCATATGTTGAAGGTAACTCTAGGTAGGAGTTCCTTGATCTTGTACATTGAATGATGTGGTTTGATGCTTTGAAATGCATGATGAAAATGGCTTGATTTAATGCTTTAAAACAGTGGATCAAATGATGAAAATGATGTATATTGGCAAGTGATGTTTTTAAAAGGTTAAGGTCACTAAGGTGGTTAAAAGTCCTTGAGTGAGCCTTGTACTTAAGAACATCAAGGTGGTTAAAAGTCCTTGGATGGTTCTTGTTGCGGACACTAAGGTGGTTAAAAGTCCTTAGGTGATCCTTTTCTATGGTGTTTAAAAGTCCATGGCCAAGGTGTTTAAAAGTCCTTGGGACCAAGGTGTTTAAAAGTCCTTGGGAAGTTGTTGAACTCGATTTAAGAAATGAAATGTGTCACTTGAGCCAATATGACATGTTAAGTATGTAAGAAGCATGAGGTGCTTGTTTTTGATATATGACACGAAGCATGAGTTTGCTTGTTTTAAAGTATGCTTTGAGCATGTGCAAAGTTTGACTCTAAGCATGATTTATAAATGGTTTTAATTGCATTATTGAATTGTTGTTAATGAGCATGCCTCACTAAGCTTTTGCTTACGCTCTCTTCGTTTTCTTAATTCAATAATGCAGAGCATTAGAGTACCTTGAGGGCAGCAAGAAAGGGCAAGCAATCAAGTTCAAGTGAAGCTCAAAGTATGAAGGTTTTATAAGTGCAATTTAGCTTTTGTATGTTTTGGCAATGGGGGACCAATGTGTATGTTTTGGGAGGTGTTTGAGGCTCCCTAAGTATGTTGAATGTTGATGTGTTGCTGGTTTTTGCATTGGAACCATATATGCTTGTTTTGGAAGTTTGGTGTTGAATAGCTAGCTTGTTAGGAAGCATGCCATTAGAATTTGGGGCTTTTCATATGTGGTGGTTATATGTTGAATTGGTGCTGCACTTATGGTCCTTGCATGTTGGTAGACTATGTGGTATGATTTGGTGTTGTATAATTGAAGTTTGAAGCATGTATGTTGCTGTTTTAAGTCGATTTCTGGTAGGGGTATCGATACTCGGGCTTACGTATCGATACGCATGAGCCAAATATGCACATTTCTGCCCAGGCGTATCGGTACGGATTGGGTATCGATACTCGTCTTGGTTACTGTCATTCCCGCGTATCGATACGACTCCAGGCGTATCGATACGTGACCGTTAATTTGGTTGAAAGTATCTTTAAATGTTTTGTTTTGTTTACGTTTTGGTCCTGAATCTTGTTTGTGCAATTGTATGAGTTTGGGAAGTCCTTTTGAGCTGAAATTTCACAGTGAAGTATGAAACATGATTAATTTCAAGATGGTAACTTCAATTTGGGTTAAGTCCTTATATTTATCAGAAATTACAATTTGGTCCCTAAAGTTGTAAATTGTTCAATTGAGTCCCTGTTTGATCTCTGATGTTTGTGATCTTTTGGTATGATGTTTGTGTGAACACAATTAGGCTTAATGTGCATCTAGACAAGTTTAAAAAGGAAAAAAAAAGGGTCGTTAATCAAGGTTGACTTTCGGGTTGACTTTGGTTTTCCCCGTGTGACTTTCTTAATTCGGGTCAACCGTCTAGGCCGGGTTAAGGGGGTTACATTTGGTGGTATCAGAGCCAAGTTCTCGAGTAATTGGGAATGTTAGTATGCATGATTGAAGTATGTATGCTATGAACGATTGTTGTTTGAAAGCATGTTCAGTGGCTTGAGATGTTGATGCAATTGAGTGGTATGTTGTGATGTTGCATGCTGAGGGTACCCATTGCCAAACAAAAGCTAATGAAATGAAATTGATTTTGAATGAAATTGAGCTTGAATACTTGGATTGCTTACCTTGATGGGCCTGACTTGTTTTATTTGCATTGTTATTGCATGGTAAAAGTATGTCACCTTGGGGGGCATTGGTCTTGTTTGTGAAGAAGAAAGATGGTACTATGAGGATGTGCATTGATTACCGTCAGCTGAACAAGTTGACTATCAAGAATCGGTATCCTTTGCCGAGAATCGATGATCTCTTTGATCAATTTCGGGGAGCTGCTGTGTTCTCTAAGATTGACTTGAGGTCAGGGTATTATCAGTTGAAGGTGAAGGATGTGGATGTGCCTAAGACAGCTTTCAGGACAAGGTATGGGCATTATGAGTTCCTTGTGATGCCGTTTGGGTTGACAAATGCTCCTGCTGCTTTCATGGACATGATGAATCGTGTGTTTCATGAATACCTGGACAAGTTTGTCGTGGTGTTCATTGATGATATCCTCGTGTACTCTCGTACTGAGGCGGAGCACGAAGAGCATTTGAGGGTTGTTTTGCAAGCCTTGTTGGAGAATCAGCTTTATGCTAAGCTGAGCAAGTGTGAGTTCTGGTTAAGGGAGGTGGTGTTTCTTGGGCATGTTGTTTCGGCTGAGGGGATTCGTGTTGATCCTCAGAAGATTGAGGCGGTGATGAGCTGGAAGGTTCCTAAGTCTGTTCATGAGGTCCGTAGTTTCCTTGGTTTGGCGGGATACTACCGAAGGTTTGTGGATGGGTTTTCCAAGATTGCTGCTCCTTTGACAATGCTGTTGCAGAAGGATGTTAAGTATGAATGGACGGAAGCGAGACAGCAGGCTTTTGAGAAGCTTAAGGCGGCTTTGACGCAAGCTCCTATCTTGATTCAGCCTGAATCAGGGAAAGAGTTTGTGGTTTACAGTGATGCATCCTATGTTGGTTTGGGATGTGTGCTGATGCAAGAGGGTAAGGTGGTGGCTTATGCATCGCGGCAGTTGAAAGTGCATGAGCGCAATTACCCTACGCATGATATTGAGCTGGCTGCAGTGGTTTTTGCTCTGAAGATCTGGAGACATTATCTGTATGGTGAGAAGTGTACTGTGTACACGGATCACAAGAGTTTGAGGTATTTGATGTCTCAGAAGGAGTTGAATCTTAGGCAGCGACGTTGGTTGGAGTTGCTCAAGGATTATGATCTGACGATTGAGTACCATCCTGGAAAAGCTAATGTTGTTGCGGATGCCTTGAGTAGGAAGGTAGCTGTTGAATTGAGGGCTATGTTTGCTTGCTTGAGCGTATCGCGAGATGGTGGTCTTGTGGCTGAGTTGCAAGTGAAGCCATCTATGGTTCAGTTGATCAAGGATAAGCAGTTGTTGGATGATTCCTTGGTGTCTCATGTTCAGGATATTGCGGAGGGTAGACCTTCGGATTTCTGTTTTAATGATGATGGTGTGCTGTGTTTTGGGAGTCGAATAGTAGTGCCCAATGATGCTGAGTTGAGGCGTGCTATTCTGACTGAAGGTCATAGTAGTCCTTTTGCTATGCACCCTGGTAGTACTAAGATGTATCGTGATCTTCGTGATGAGTACTATTGGGTTGGTCTGAAAAAGGATGTTGCTGAGTTTGTGAGCGGTTGAAGGCGGCCTCAGATCGGCAGAAGTCTTACGCGGATTTGAAGCGTAAGGAGATAGAGTATGCGGTGGGTGACCGTGTGTTCTTGAAGGTTTCGCCTTGGAAGAAGGTGATGCGGTTTAGTCGGAAGGGTAAGTTGAGCCCTAGATACATTGGACCATATGAGGTGGTTGAGCGTGTGGGTCCTGTTGCGTATCGGTTGAGGTTACCTCAGGAGCTGGAGAAGATTCATGATGTGTTCCATGTTTCTATGCTCCGGAGGTATAGATCTGATCCTTCGCATATGATGCATGTGGAGGAAGTGGAATTGAATCCGGATTTGACCTATGATGAGGAACCGGTGAAGGTTCTGGATTCGGATAGCAAGGTTCTTCGTGGCAAGACCATTGAGTTGGTGAAGGTGCTGTGGAAGCATCGCGGTGTTGAGGAAGCCACGTGGGAGCGGAAGGAAGACATGCTGAAGCAGTTTCCTTACCTCTTTCCTTCAGGTAAATTTCGAGGACGAAATTTCTTAAGGGAGGGAGAGTTGTAACGCCCCGGTTTTGGGCTTAGAAGTTTTGGGCGTTGACCAGTTTGGTCAAAGTCCTGTTCGAATCTTAAGAGGTTAAATTAGGAAAGCCTAGTTCGGGTTGCATTAAAAATATGGAAAAATGTTCTAAAATCATCTTTTAATATAATTAGATGAACTGTGAAATCAATTTTGGAAAATGAGTTTTGGAAGGTTGATATTTTGGCTAGTGACCAAAATGTAATTTTCGCAAGTTTGGTGGCTGTTTTATAAAGAGTTGAAACTTTGAATCTTTAAGGAGCTATTAATCCAAAAGTGTTTTCTCCAGATTTTTCTAAGATATTTTGGGTTATAATCTGATTTTAAAACATATTAGAAGTGGAGGGAAAATTTATTTGGCATTTTCTCAACTAACTTCTCATTTTCTTTCTCTCTTTTTCTCTCAACCCAAACACTCCATTTCCAGAGTTTTGTTTCTGTTTTTCTCACCTAAATCCCTCCATTAAACTCTCATTTGATTGCAAATCATTGTATCTTCAAAACCTCTTCAATTGCTACAAGTTTCATCAAGGATTTTCATTCCAAAAAGTGGAGAAACACAAGTTTGGAGGTAAGAACGTCCTTCTCCTCTAAACTATCAGTTCTTTACTGAAATTCCCAAGTTCTCAACTCTTAATGGATGTTTAATTAAAGGCTTTTGGGTTTGGAATTGGATCTTGGCTTATTATGCAAGATTTTGATGATTTTTGATGATTTTCGTTAGACCTGAGTAATCTGGGTTTTGAGAGGTGTTTTTGATGTTAAATGATCTCTAAATTGATGAGGAAATGAGTTTTGATTAATGCAATCCCGAATAGGTTGAGTTTCCTAAGTTTAGCTTGTGTTTTAAGGTAGTTTTTGAGGAGATCTTGTGGATCTGTTGTTGCTGGAGGTATAAGGATGTTAATAGGTTGTTTTTAGATGTTGTTTGGTGTTTTTGGAAGTGAGGTTTTGCTGGATTATGGCTGGGCTTTGTTTAGAAGTGGTTTAGATGCATTTTCGGTTGTTTTTGGTGGCCGAAAATGGAGGTTGGATGAGAGCAGCGAGTTTAGGTGCTTTCATTGAAGTAATTGATGCATGATGATGCATTAATTTACTGCTTTGATGTGTTGAAACAGGGGAGGCAACTTTGGATCCAAGTTTGGTTGATTCGGAAGCTTGATTTCGTGCTTCGGCAAGTGGCGAAGTGGAAATCGGTGAGTGCATTTGTGGAAATTGGATTTTCAGCTTTTAAAACCAAGGTTTGAAGGTTTTGGGAGCTTAGTTTAAGTCTAAACAACTTTGCTAAGCTCAAGTGTAAGTTTTCGGATTTTCTCTCTAGTGGTGGCCATGATTTTGATGTGATGCAAAATGATGATTTGCATGTTTAAATTACTGTTTTGGAAGCATGTTTTAGCATGGTTTTTGCTGATGATGTAAGCCATATGTTGAAGGTAACTCTAGGTAGGAGTTCCTTGATCTTGTACATTGAATGATGTGGTTTGATGCTTTGAAATGCATGATGAAAATGGCTTGATTTAATGCTTTAAAACAGTGGATCAAATGATGAAAATGATGTATATTGGCAAGTGATGTTTTTAAAAGGTTAAGGTCACTAAGGTGGTTAAAAGTCCTTGAGTGAGCCTTGTACTTAAGAACATCAAGGTGGTTAAAAGTCCTTGGATGGTTCTTGTTGCGGACACTAAGGTGGTTAAAAGTCCTTAGGTGATCCTTTTCTATGGTGTTTAAAAGTCCATAGGCCAAGGTGTTTAAAAGTCCTTGGGATCAAGGTGTTTAAAAGTCCTTGATGTGATACCTCATGGTGTTTAAAAGTCCATGGCCAAGGTGTTTAAAAGTCCTTGGGACCAAGGTGTTTAAAAGTCCTTGGGAAGTTGTTGAACTCGATTTAAGAAATGAAATGTGTCACTTGAGCCAATATGACATGTTAAGTATGTAAGAAGCATGAGGTGCTTGTTTTTGATATATGACACGAAGCATGAGTTTGCTTGTTTTAAAGTATGCTTTGAGCATGTGCAAAGTTTGACTCTAAGCATGATTTATAAATGGTTTTAATTGCATTATTGAATTGTTGTTAATGAGCATGCCTCACTAAGCTTTTGCTTACGCTCTCTTCGTTTTCTTAATTCAATAATGCAGAGCATTAGAGTACCTTGAGGGCAGCAAGAAAGGGCAAGCAATCAAGTTCAAGTGAAGCTCAAAGTATGAAGGTTTTATAAGTGCAATTTAGCTTTTGTATGTTTTGGCAATGGGGGACCAATGTGTATGTTTTGGGAGGTGTTTGATGCTCCCTAAGTATGTTGAATGTTGATGTGTTGCCGGTTTTTGCATTGGAACCATATATGCTTGTTTTGGAAGTTTGGTGTTGAATAGCTAGCTTGTTAGGAAGCATGCCATTAGAATTTGGGGCTTTTCATATGTGGTGGTTATATGTTGAATTGGTGCTGCACTTATGGTCCTTGCATGTTGGTAGACTATGTGGTATGATTTGGTGTTGTATAATTGAAGTTTGAAGCATGTATGTTGCTGTTTTAAGTCGATTTCTGGCAGGGGTATCGATACTCGGGCTTACGTATCGATACGCATGAGCCAAATATGCACATTTCTACCCAGGCGTATCGGTACGGATTGGGTATCGATACTCGTCTTGGTTACTGTCATTCCCGCGTATCGATACGACTCCAGGCGTATCGATACGTGACCGTTAATTTGGTTGAAAGTATCTTTAAATGTTTTGTTTTGTTTACGTTTTGGTCCTGAATCTTGTTTGTGCAATTGTATGAGTTTGGGAAGTCCTTTTGAGCTGAAATTTCACAGTGAAGTATGAAACATGATTAATTTCAAGATTGTAACTTCAATTTGGGTTAAGTCCTTATATTTATCAGAAATTACAATTTGGTCCCTAAAGTTGTAAATTGTTCAATTGAGTCCCTGTTTGATCTCTGATGTTTGTGATCTTTTGGTATGATGTTTGTGTGAACACAATTAGGCTTAATGTGCATCTAGACAAGTTTAAAAAGGAAAAAAAAGGGTCGTTAATCAAGGTTGACTTTCGGGTTGACTTTGGTTTTCCCCGTGTGACTTTCTTAATTCGGGTCAACCGTCTAGGCCGGGTTAAGGGGGTTACAACCTCTATCAACCAACTTTTGAAGTTACGTCTACAACTCCTTCAACTCTTTAAGTGCCATTCGATACGGAGCAATAGAAACTGAAGTCGTATTTTCGTTCAACTCAATGCAAAACTCAACCTCTTGATTTGGTGGTAAACCAAACAACTATTTCGAAAATATACCCGAAAAATCACATATTGATCGTATTTCCTGCGCTCGCACTTCCTTTGTGCTTGGATTCTTCCCATAAGCTAGGAAAGCTTCACATCCTGAATGCATCAACCGACTCGCTTCAAGAGCCAAAACTACATTAGATAAGAATTTCACATTCCCATTTACAACCACCACCTCATAATCATCGGCAAGTTTCAATGAAACTTGTTTGGTTTCAAAGTCAACAACGGCCATATGCTGAGTTAGCCAATCCATACCAAGAATTACGTCAAAACCATAGAAAAGTAACTCCATAAGATCAATTTCAAACACATAACCTTGAACTATCAAAGGACATCTCTTATACAACTTTCTTGTAACAATTGTTTCACAAAAAAAACTAGTTACACACATACCAACATCTAACAACACAACAAGCAAACCAAGAACTTGTGCATGCTAACGCAAAATCTATGAATTAGTAGAACCAGAATCAATGAAAGAAAGTAATGACACGGATTGCAAAGTAAATGTACATACGATCATATATGTGTCCTTCCTACCCTCTCGGAGTGCATACACCCTAGCTTGTCCACCTCCCTCAGGTTGCCCTGCAACAACGTGAGCAACATTCCTTTGTCCATCATCTCTACGCTGAAAGTTGCCACGACCGCGCCCACGACCTCTATGTGGCTCAGTAGCTCTCACCAGAGCTTGTCTATCTCTAACCGGCTGTGGAAAATCACGCTTCATATGTCCTTACGATCCTCAGTTCCAACAAGTACCCAAATTACCCCAACACTCTCTCGTTTGCTTCCTACCGCACCTGTTACAATCTGGAGTACGAATAAAGGCATCCTGGCCTTGATGACCACGACTAGGGTTACCACCTCCCCGCCCAGGATCCGGTTGATACTTTCGGTCCTTATGCTTCTTATAATGATCCTTTCCACCATCATACCTAGCAGCCCACTTTCTAGAGCTAGAACCACCCGAATGAGCAACCAGTCCCAAATTCTGTTCGATGTCCTTAGCTCAAGTGACTAAGACATTAAATTTGGTGAAGTCCGAAGCCAACATGTAGGTATTAACATCCTTCACCAACCCATAGAAAAAATGATCGCATCTCTTATGTTCATTGGGAACCATCTCAAGAGCATACTGGCTCAACCGAACAAACTGAACTTCGTACTCAGAAATAGTCATATTTCCTTGCACCAAGGACATAAATTCTCTCTTCTTCTCATCTAAATAACGAACACCCAAATACTTCTTCTTGAAAGCATTTACAAAGAATGCCCAAGTAACCTCAATAGGTTCCATAACCACAGTGATGGTCATCCCCTACGTATAAGCATCATGGTAAAGAAAAAAGACCACACAACCCAATTTCTACACATCATTGTAACTCATCTGACTAAGTATCCTTTTGGTACTCTCAAACCAAGCCTCAGAACTCTCAGGAGATAGACCTCTAAACTCAATTCCACCCAAACTGCGCAAACGCTCCAAATGTAACCAGTATTAGCACCGGGCTAAGGTGCGGACACATGCATACCCGCTATCGTTGCCTAAAAAGCCCCAGCTATAGCCTAAATCAAAGGTCTCATATCAGCAGCAGCTTGCCTTGTGCTGCCTGAGGTTCCACACCTCCGACAGTAGCTCTCACTCCAACTCCACCACCACCAGTAGGAGGAGGAGGTGGTAAATTCTCAACATTCTCATATATCTCATTCTCGACCATGTTACGCACATTGCCTCTAAGCTCTCGTCTCGATCCCATTATCAAAATAGTATAGCTAAAAAGAATGCAACAGTAAAAACAATCAGGCTAGCCAAAGCAAGAATCCAAGGTGCTCAAGTTTTACTTTTCAAAACCAAAATTCTCTTCGCATTAGTAATAATATGGCTATAGGTACCTTTTAACCTCTCCCCCAACAACATATAACAATCACCATTCATGTTATCAAACACCGTGCATCTCACATAAATCAAACAATAATCAAAACATGGCATAATCAGTCATTGTGCATAGCATTCATCATGAAATCAGTCAAGCAATAACATCTCACCAACCTTACCTTCCAATTCTTTCAAAACCTGGCTCTGATACCATCAAATGTAACCTCCTCAACCCGGTCTAGACGATAGACCGAACCGAACAGGTCACACGGGGAATATTAAAGTAAATTGGGAGGCTTTCCTTAATAAGCAATCCTAAATATTTTTCATTGTATCTTATCTAAATGCTAATTCGGATCCTAAGTGAATAACATCGCAGCGGCACAAAATGCAACTCGATCAAACAACAAATTGAAACTCAATTGCAACGAAAAGCATATTAGGGACCATTTTGCAATTTTAACAAAATATAGGGACTTATCCACTTTAAAAGTTACCAATCCTTAATTAAACATATTACATGCTTCTTTCTGAATACTCAGTTCAAAACAATGATCCATGCTTATTTAATTGCAACCACAACATTCAGGGACTAAATGTAAAGAAATAGAACTTCAGAATATTCCATCAACTAACATAACAACCAACTTTTTTGGTACATGTTGCCCTATATCGAATCAAGTATATTGAAATAGGTTCTCATAGCTTGGAACACGGGAACGTATCGAAATACCCGTAAAGGTGTTTTGGATCTGAGGTTTCTAGTAGCAAAGTGTATTGGAACTGACCTCCTTGTTTCGAAACCCTTAGGCCATTTCAGGCTCGAATGTACCGAAACACCTGGGCATGTAATGACACCTTTTGTTGGTTTTTCATACTTTAATCTACAGTAAACAGTCCCAACATGCATACAACATATTTAGAACATCAAACCACAACATACATGGAATAAACAACATCATAACAAGTCCATAGGCATCAAGGGAATCTATAGGCATGCAACCTAAGAAAAATAGCCACTTAAGAGTCAAAACACAAACCAAGGCATAAACCAAACATTAATGGCCATTTACAATTCATCAAGGGCATTTCAAACATGCCTCAAACCAGAGAGTTTCAAAACACGTCTCCCAAAACAACAAGGTATTCTCTCATTGCCAACTATTATTACTAATAGGCAGATACAAAACAATTCTTGAGCTTAATCCAAGTCCTTGGAAACCTTCTTGCCTCTTTGCTAACCACAAAGCTAATTCTCTGCATTGATAGAAAAAGAGAGCGTAAGCACATTTGCTTAGTGAAGGATGCTCAAAACAACCAACCACAACAATGCATTTTTAAAACCATTTCTCATTTTAAAATCTCTATCTCATCACGCTCTTCCAATCACATGCTTGAAACCATTTTCATAGAAAAACCACATCATTTAAATCACATGTACCATCTATCTCATACATTCAACAAATGAAAAGTCTCAAGGTGTAGCCTTACATGCTTAAATCTCATAAAGCATTTCTCAAATCATAATCTCATATGCAAAACATCATGCATAAAATCATTTATAACAAGGTACATGTGAATCTCATAATCAATCTCATAATCAATCTCAATATAGCTTGACTAAATGTCAAGTCCTACCCCGATGGAATCTCACATCATCGAACTCTCATAGCGGCATCTCTCATCGCCACAAAGCTTGGGTGTTTCACCAAGACATACCCCGATGGAATCTCACATCAGACTCTCCCTTTGGGAAAGGGATGGCACTGCTCTTATTGCCCGAACCAAAGAGCACATACGAATTTTGTAAATTATAGTGCACTTCTCATACTATTGGTCGACCAATTATATTCGGTAACAATAATCTCATCTCATGCCAATATATTCATTTTAAACATCATTACCTACTATTTTTAATGCATCAATCTAAATCATTCACATCCCATTTCAAAAACATGTACAATTCATAGCATTTTCACAAATACTTCTATAACATTGGAATATCAATTCTATCTCATGGGATTATTAAAATCATCATTTCACTTCTCAAAACATACATAAAATAGTAGGTATTAATCTATCTTCAAAACAATATCATGATCATAAAACCAATTGGACAATAACCAAGAAATGAGAGCGAAACATCTCACACTTACTTCGGGATTTAGGTTAGTGTTTCAAACTTAACCTAAAGCCCCTAAACCTTGCTTTCAAGTCCTTGAAAGACTTTTAAAACCAATTCCACTCACCAAGCCCCTAAACTAGAGATCCAAAACTTGATTCATCAATTTTCATCAATTAAATCACAAAACATTGTTAATAACCATATTTAGAGAGCCAAAGACTTGAGAATTTCATTAAAGAACCTTGATTAGAGGATTTCAACGAAATTTACTTCTAACCTTTGCCTTTTCCTTCAAATGACAAGATTTTGTAGAAATTCTTCAAGATTTCTTTGAGAATAATGATGGAGAAGCTTAGAATATCATTTGTGAAACAAAAAGTAGTTAAAAGATGAAGATATATGGAGCTTTAGAGAGAAAATAGAGTGTTTGGCTGATTGGAAAATGAGAGATTGAAAGTTACGTCAATTAGCCTTTTAGGTAATTAAAATCCTTTTTTTATTAAAATCTCCTTTTTTTCCTTTTTATTAAATCATTTAAAATGGTGAAATTAAAGGAAAAGGTTCATTAATTAAATGGTAGCTCCCTAAAGATTCTAAGTTTTGGCCCTCTTTCAAAATAATCATTAAAAACAGATTTTGCACTCTTTACAAAATAGTCACTAAACAAAAATCTCGATTTTCCAAAATGGAGTTTACCAAGCCTTTCTACATATTTTTAGAATATTTTAAAAAAAATTCTCATAATTTTATCATATCTTGAACTACGTTTTCCCTAAAATGTTCCTGAAAACTCGGATCTTCTAATTAGGTTCAACTAACCCCGAACCAACACTAAAAGCTTATAGGGGCGTTGCAATGGGAAATAGTGGAAAAGATCCTACTTGTATATTCTACCAAAAGCTTCATTCCGGCAAGTGTATAACCCAATCAAATTTGTGTTACTTGTGTGGTGGAGCTGATCAGTTCATCAAGGATTGCCCCCAAAATCCGAACTAGGTCCCGGCTCGAACTTCTGGGAATGCTAGTTCAGCACCTTCAAACCAAAACAAGGGCTTAAGACAAGCTCAATCCGGGAATCAAGGCAAGGGTAGAGGCCAACATCCGGCACCTTCACATTAGGAATCCCAAGCCCATGCTCAAGTCTACCACATTCGTCGAAAGGAGGATGAAGAATCTCACAATGTTATCGCATGTACCGTCAAACTAAACTCAAGTCCTAATTATGCTTTAATTGATTCGGGATCCACTCACTCTTTTATATGTTATGCCATGCTTATGAAAGTAAAATTGAAACCTGAAATTGTTGAAAACAACCTTGTAGTATTGAAACCAATAGGGGGTCTAATGACCATAAACCTTGTTTGCAAGAACTCCCCTATTACCATTCGGAATGTACCCTTTTCAATTGATATTTTTGTGCTACCATCTTGTGAATTTGATCTAGTATTGGGACTAGATTGGTTAGGGAAACATGAGGCCTGGATAAATTATCAAAATATGAGCCTATACCTTCGGGGTTTAAAAGATGACTTTGGTTCCATGTATGATATGACTTTAGATTGATAAGAAACAAACTTCGATCTTTGCTTCCATGGTCTTAAAAGATGATTATGACTTTGGATTACCTAGTATCCCTATCGTATATGAATTTGTTGATGTTTTTCTTGAGGAACTCCCTGGACTCCCTTCGACCAGAGAGGTGGAATTTGAGATTGACATCCATCCTGAAACAAGTCTGGTGCCTATAACACCTTATAGAATGGCACCACTTTAATTGAATGAACTCCGGAAACAACTTGATGAGCTTCAAGATAAAGGATTTATCTGGCCCAGTTCGTCTCCCTGGGGTGCACCTGTCTTGCTCGTAAAGAAAAAGGATGGAACGATGAGGCTTTGTATAGATTATAGACAATTGAACAAAGTAACCAACAAGAACACATATCTCTTGCCTAGAATCGAAGACTTGTTCGACCAACTCAAGAATGTTGTCATGTTTTCCAAAATCAATCTTCGATCTGGTTACTATCAAATGAAGGTGAAGGATGAAGATGTGCCCAATATAGCTTTTTGAACTCGATATGGTCATCACCAATTTCTTGTGCCATTCGGGCTATCAAATGCCCCTGCTGCATTCATAGATCTCATGAATTGGGTTTTCAAGCTCTACCTCGACAAGTTCATGGTTGTCTTCATAGATGACATTCTCGTCTATTCCCGAACCAATAAGGAGCATGATAAACACCTCCAAATTGTCCTACAAACTCTCTGATAACGTCAGCTATTTGCCAATTTTTCCAAGTGTGAATTCTGGCTATCAGAAGTCTCGTTTTTCGGGCATGTTATCTCGGTCTAGGGAATCAAGGTTGATTCAGGGAAGATCCAAACTATTCTCGATTGGAGACCTCATAGGAATGTTGGAGAGGTCAGATGTTTTCTCGGTTTAGCTGGGCATTATTGAAGATTCCTAAAAGGATTCTCAACTATTGCTGCATCATTGACCAAACTCCTTAGAAAATATGTATTGTTCGAATGGTCAGAGAAGCACTAGAAAAGCTTCGACCAACTCAAGCAAGCCCAAACTCATGCATCGGTCCTTATCCAACGAGAATCGGGAAAGGAGTTTACTGTATACACTAAAGCCTCACATTCAGGTCTATGATGCATTTTGATGCAATAAGGCAATGTAATGTGTATGCATCTCGACAATTGAAGCCTCACAAGCTGAATTACCCTACACACGATCTAGAATTGGCGGCTATCATGTTCGCACTCAAAATTTGGAGACATTACTTGTACAGGGAGAAATGTAAATTGTTCACCGATCACAAGAGTCTCAAATACATCCTAACCCAAAAATACTTGAACTTGAGACAAATGAGATGGCTAGAACTGCTTAAAAACTACGATTTGGTTATCGACTACCAGTTAGGGAAAGCAAATGTCGTTGTCGATGCCCTTAGTCGTAAATCATACTTGGGTAACTTCTCCAATTCTAAATCCTAGAATGATCTATTCAAATTGAGTCTTTCTTGATTTTCAAGTAACCATTCGAACACCACCGTTAATGATTTTGTTCATTTTGTAGCTTCTAATGCTATTAATGCTCACCTTCGAGTATATCAAAAATGAGGATTTATGTCTGAACTTCAAGTTCAATCTAGCTTGATCTTGAGAATCAAAGACTTGCAACAAATTGATCCTGATCTCCAAGCTATTTCCTCGAACCTTAAATCGAAAGCCAACCTAGTTTCTCAATCCATTCGAATGGACTCCTCTATTTTAAGGATAGAGTGTGTGTTCCGAACAACGATGATCTGAAGAAAGAAATCTTGCAATAAGCTCATTAAAGCTCATTCTTGATACGTCCAGCCTCAATTATGATGTATAAAGATCTAAAATCCCTTTATTGGTGGCATGGTATGAAGTCAGCTATTACAAACTTCATGTTAAGGTGCTTGAGTTGTTACTGGATTACTTCAGCCAATCGAATTTCCTCAGTGGAAGTGGGATCGAATAACAATGGACTTCATTACTAGTCTTCCTTGCACTCGAAGAAAGAATGATGATTTGTGTGTGATCGTGGATAGATTCACTAAGTCGGCTCATTTCATCCCTGTTCGAGTGAACCTAAACTTGGATAACCTTGCTGAGCTATACATTCGAGAAGTGATTCGATTACATGGTGTGCCAACATCCATACTTTCTGATAGAGATCTTAGATTTGTATTTCGATTTTGGAAGTCCTTACAAAGAGCTCATAGAACCAAATTTAACTTAAGCACAACCTTTCATCCATAAACCGATGGCCAATCAGAACGGCTGATACAAGTACTCGAAGGTATGTTACGTTCTTGTGTGATCGACTTTGAAAAGAACTGGGAGAGATCTCTACCATTTGTAGAGTTTGCCTACAACAATAGCTACCAAACATCGATCCAAATGGCTCCGTTCGAAGCCTTGTACGGGAGAAAATGTAGGACTCCGTTATATTGGTCTGAACTAGGAGAAAATTAGGTCTTAGGACCTCAATTTCTCAGAGAAACTGAAGAGCAAGTCTGAATCATACACGATCGATTGAAGCAAGCCTTTGATAGGCAAAAAGCTTATGTTGACTTGAAACGAAGGGACACTTAGAACAATGTCGGAGATAAAGTCTTTCTCAAAGTATCTCCTTGGAAGAAAGTATTCCGGTTCAGAAGAAAAGAGAAGCTCAACCCTCATTTTATCAGTCCTTTCGAAATTATTGAAAGAATAGGTCTAGTGGCATATTTGTTAGCTCTCCCTAGTGAATTCAACAAGATTCGCAACGTATTCCATGTCTCGATGCTTCAGAAGTATAGATCTGATCCTTCTCATATTTTAGAGCCCGAAGAGGTTGAACTAAATCTTGACTTGTCTGATGAAGAAGAGCCGGTCAAAATACTTGATAAAGAAGTCCAGAGACTACGCAATAAGAACATATCTTTAGTGAAAGTCCTATGGAAGAATCACAAGATGGAAGAAGCAACTTGGGAACCCAAGGATACGATGAGGAAACAATATCCTCACCTATTCAATTCAGGTAAATTCGAGGGCGAATTTATTTTTAAAGGGGGTGAATTGTAATTGCCTAAATTCTAGCGTAGAAGTATTGAAGCTAATTATCAAAATTATTAATTGGATTTAAACCTAAGCTAATTAGACTACCTAAGGAACTAATTGAAAGAATGAATGAAATGAGTGATCAATTTTAAATGACCAAACCGAATTAAATGAAAAAAATAAAAAATGCATGATAATTTCTTAAGTTCCTAATTGCCCTTGCTTAAGCCTTTAATTAGTAGAAAATCAAAGGGCAAATTAGTCAATTTCTAAATCAATTAAAAGCCACCTTATCTTCTCCATTCAATTCTCTTCAGTCGAATTGAGTGGGAGAAAAAGAGAGAGAGAAAGCTTCGAGAAAACACCATTAAAATGAAAAATTGAGCGTGCATGCTAAGTGAATTTAAGAGAAATCAACAACAACAGGGTAAGAAAATTCAAACTCAATTCCTTTTTATGGCATGTTTGAAATGTTTTGATGTTATAATTGAGTTTGAATTCATGAAATTTCTTGTAATATACATGTGCTTATAAATAGATTTTGATAGTAGCTTGATAATTTGACAATGAATTTAGAGAATGAACATGCTTCATTAAGTAAAAATGATATCATACATGGAATCCAATACTTAAATAGTCATTAAGATGAATAGGATGGTTCGAATTGTATATGGATTGAGCCTAAATGAACTCCATGAAATACATGCTGGAAGACTTGACTAGGAAGTGAATTGAGTTAATGATTAATTGAAAATAATGCTTAGGATGCTAAAATGAAGCTAGTAATGAAACGAGTCACCTAGATGGCTTGATCGATTAATAGAGACTGTTTTGAGAAAATCAATAAATTTGGGACTAATCTGGACAAAATTAATGGCTAGAATGTAAAATGAACTGAATTATGCATGTAGGAAAAATGTATGCGAGTTATGTTCTCATGTTAGAACCTTGTTTAAATGAATTATAAAGCTAGAAACATGACCTACTGTAATCTGCCCAAAAAACTCTATTCTGGGCAGTAACTTTGAAAAATCGCCATAAATCACATAAATTGAATTTATGGCTGAAATATAAATGGAGTGAACCTTGATATGTCTATTTTCATTAGGAACAAACAAAACTAAATTCTGAGTTGTAAACTGGAAACTGTAAATGGAAACCCAGGACAGTGCAATTTGACTCGTTTTTACATTAAAATCTATATTAATCTATATAGGCTAAAATTATAAGGCATAGATGGTTAGAAAGATAATTAAGTTAGATTTCTAACGGTTTAAATGGATTTAAATTCCGACATATGGATTAAAAGATATAAGCATTTTAGTGAATGATGTACAGGCTGCCTGGTAGAAACTGTTTTGTGCTTGTAATGAAGTGTATGCTTGAATGTATGGAATTGTATTGATTAAATGGATTGCTAATATTGTTTTTATAATCTTGTGTGATGATTATTAGAACAAGGAGTTGAGGGTCTTGGTGAAGGCACTAGAGTTGGACATCCAAAAGATAAGCTTAAGGGGATAACCCTTCATGATTAAGCTTGCTTGGAGTATTGTGAGTTTAGTTTTAAATAGGCTTAGGACTTAGGTCCTAACCAAAAAGAATATATAATTTTTCTTGCCTATTGTTTGATGATGTGAAATGAATGTAATCTATATTGGTAACTTGATGCTAAGGGAAGAAGGGCTAAATTAAAGATTAAGATTAGTATATGCTTATAATTGACTTGCGAATGATGGATGAAATGTGATTAAATGCTTGTCTTCTATGACTTGAATTGCTCCATTCGAATGTCTGTAGATGTGAATATGAGCTTGCTGGTTGCATAAATTAATGATAATATATGATACATGAGAACTAAGACATGATTCGGGCTAAGGGCAATTGTAATTTGGTAAGTCATTCTTGAACTTGAATAAGCTTGTTACTTGTAAGACTATGTCTTAACACTTGATCCAATGAAAGCTTGTTACATGAATGAACATGACTTGAACTTTTGTTATTTGAAAACTTGTTAATTGAAGTTAAATGATAAAGCCCTTGTTTGCTAGTTAGTCTTAGGTAAGAAGGCATGCCTTAGAGTCTAGAGCTCCTTTTGTTTCGGGTGGACAACGGTCCAGGGCAAAGTCCCTTATTTGGCAACAGTTAGAGGGAAGTGTTTGAGGTCATTTGGCAACAGTAAGAGGGTTTGACTAGTACTACGGTACCTCTTGTGACGACAGTTGGTTGGTGACTTGATTACCTAGACGAAACTAAATACCAAGGCATAATTATAATAAAATACTTGTAATATGATAAGCTTTACTTGCATAATGTATATGTCCTATTGTTCTTGATAGTGAGCTTGTAAGAGTAATGGATTCATGAGATGAAAATGATAAACATGATGCTTGTTGAATGAATTGAATGATCACTTGTATAACTTGTCTAGCACTTGAATTTTGTATTGCTTACTTGATTGTCTATTACCAATGGTATATTGACTTACTTGATCCTCATTTCTTGTCATTTGAATTGTGCTTGAAACTGTTAAGCTAGGTCTTAACTTCACTTGTTTGAGCCTAGATATGTTGTACTTGATTCGAAGCCTTAAAACTTGACTACTTAATAACTTGCTAATCCTAGTTGCTACCTCACTGAGTACAATCTTGTACTTATCACTCTCGTTTTCCTTCTCCCAAATCCAGTTTGAAGGTGTTCAAAAGTTTACTTTCTTGATCCATAAGCAAGACACACGAGCAGGTTGAAGTATGATCCTTTACTTGTTTTTGTACTCTCCTAGTTGGTGGCACTTTGAGATGTATCTAGATCTCGTGTTAGTATGATGTTAAGACTTATATGGCTTGTATGTGCCTTGGTATCTAATACCCTACTAAACACTATCTTGTTTTGGTAATATGATGTTATTATGACTTGTTATCATGATAATTACAATGCTTGAATATGTATGATTGCTATGGTTGGGAATGATTGATATTTGGTCAATATATGCTTGATGCTTAGGGACCCTATTCGAATGGAACCTTTACCTCATATGCTTGCCATGGTTCGAATGTTGTAGTAAATAAGTTTGCCTTCTTAACCATCTATATGAATTAATTTGAATGGATTGTATGCCTTGATTGATAAATATGAGCTTATAAACTTGTATTGAATGCTAATGAAGTTTAGGTTGTTTGCAAGCATGTCTAATTAAATCTACATGTTGCACTTCTTGAGTGGATAGTTTGATTGAAGTTAAATTAGAGACATGTATGTTCAACTTGTAGTATAACCAAAGCTGCACATATTTTAATAGTTTAGTGTTTAAAATTGAATCATGTCTTGAAACTTAATAAAATAGCATGTCTTGTATCCTGATCTTGAAATGTCTTGTTAGAATGAATGATGACTAGTATGTGCTTGTTCGATTGCTCACTATGCTCAACTTGTTTTATTTGTTGTTCAAATGCTATGCTTAATCACGCCTCTTGAAATTGGTTAATAGCTATATCTAAATTGTTGTAAGCATGTATTTAATAGTTTTATCTAATTGCAGATCATCTTTTAGGGTGAGCTAGAAAAGTTTTAAATTGGCATAGATTTTCATGTACCTTGATTCCATGTTTGCTTGGTTATCTTCTTGCTAAGTAACGCTCCTCGCACCTAACCTGGGTGAAGGGTGTTACAGAGTCAACATGGTCAACTAGTATCGGTACGTCTCTCAACCGTATTGATACGGTATATGGACAATAGCTGACCTGAAAGGAATCAGTCCGGCAATTTGCATGCATAAGATCCTCCGAGAGGATGATCATAAGCTGACAGTTCATGCCCAAAGGCGGCTAAATGAGGCCATGAAGGATGTGGTGAGAAAAGAAATAATCAAGTGGCTCGATGCTGGTATCATTTATGCCATATTCGATAGCAAATGGGTGAGCCTCATCCAATGTGTGCCCAAGAAAGGAGGGATGACAGTCATTGCAAATGAAGACAACGAATTAATCCCAACCAGGACTGTGACCGATTGGAGGGTTTGTATGGACTATCGAAAGCTAAATAAACTACTTGAAATGACCACTTCCCCTTACCTTTCTTAGACTAAATGTTAGATAGATTGGTTGGAAAACCTTACTAATGTTTTCTTGATGGTTACTCAGGTTACAATCTGTAAGAATACGCATAGTAATCCTAATCCGTATAGGAGTTAATTTATTAGTTTAGTAATCCTAATCCGTATAGGAGTTAATTTATTAGTTTAATTGTTGTAGTAGTATTCTAAGTTTTTTAGATAGAGTAGGAAGACTAAACCTAGTTGGACTCCTTATCTAACTTAAAGTCCTAGCCTATATAAGGCTTTAAGTATCTTTGTATTGAATCAGATTTTTCAATCATCTAATAAAACATAAGAGTTTTCTGTTTATCTTCATGGTATCAGCCTAAATTCGATCCAATCGATTTTTTTCTTTTCTTTCTCTGATGGTAAATTCCGGTTAAAGTGAACTACGCTCTTTATCCTCTACATCTGCTTCCTCGATGGCAGATTTGTTGGAACCTTCTTGTTCGACTTCTTTGTGCCATTGGTTCATGGGCACAAATTATGTTCAATGGTCCCAGCTCGTTAAACTCTTCCTTATCGGGAGAGGAACTCTAGGATATGTCACTGGGAAAACTTCAAAACCTGCTGCAACTGATGAAGGTCTGGAAAAGTGGATCCAAGAGAATGGTCGGATCATTTCTTGGCTCATCAATACCATGGTCCCTGAAGTTGGTTCTCAGTTTCTTCTCTATGAGACTGCCAAGGAGATTTGGGATGCTGCTCGGGATACTTACTCCAGCACAAACAACAACTCAGAGTTGTTTGGGATCGAAAGCACTGCTTGTAACACCCCAATTTTGGGCTTGGAAGTTTAGGGTCTGAACCGGGCCGGTCTGATTTTCGGTTCGAATATAAAAGGAGGTTTTAGGGAAAGCCTAGTAAGGGATGCTTTAAAAATATGGAAAAATATCTAAAAATCCTCTTTTAATAGATATAAGAGAGTGGTGAAATCAATTTTACAAAATAAGGTTTGGAAGTGTGACATTTTGAAATAGTGACTAAAATGTGATTTTTGAAAAGGTCGGTGGTGACTGTTTAGTAAGGATTGAAACTTTGAATCTTTAAGGAGCTAATTTACCCAAGGAAGGATTTCTCCAGATTTTTCTTAGATTTTAATGGTTTAATAAATGTTTAATTAATTAAATGAAAAGTGGAAAACCATATTTTAGATTTTCATAACTAATTTTTGTTAAAACTTTCTCATCTCATTTTCTCTCAAAATTCCCTCAGCCAAACACATTTCTACAGCAACATTTCTTTTGATTTTCACACCAAATGATGAGGTTTCAATCATCAATTGATTCCTAATCCTTTCTACATCAAATTCTATTGTTTTGCTTATTGGATTTTCAAGGAAATTGTCTCTAATCAAGGAGAAATCTACATTTAGAGGTAAGGATGTTCTTCTCCTCTAAATACTCAGTTCTTTACTGAAATTCCCAAGTTCTCAATCCTTAAATTAAGTTTTATAAAAGGTTTTAATGTTGTGATCTTGATTTTGGCTTAAAACTCAAGATTTGGAAGAAATCTTGAAGAATTTCGTGGGGTTTGTTTGGGCTCTGTTTTGTGATGATTATTAAATTAATTTTGGATGTCTAATGATGTGTAAATGAGGTTTGATCAATGCAATCCCGAATAGGTTATGTTTCCTAAGTTTTTGCTTATGAAAATGATGGTTTTTGGGGTGATTTTGGTGTTATGTTAATGCTGGAGGTAGAAGGACGAGTTTGGGTTCATTTTGGATGTTAATTGATGTTTAGAAATGTTTAGAATTGATGGATCTTGGCTGGGTTATGTTTTGGAAGAGTTTGGAGGTGATTTCGGTTGTGTTTGGTAGCCGAAATGTTAGATTTATGTAGAGCAGTGAGTCTAGGTGTGTTGCTGGTGATTTTAATGCATGGTGATGCATTAATCCTCTGTTGTTATGTGTTTAAAACAGGGGAGAATGATCCGGAAGCAATAGAGGTGGCGTTGGAGGTTTCGGATGCTTGGAAGGCTTGTCGGCTAGTATAGTTTTGTGTATCGATGAGTGGAAAAGAGTTTTCCAGCTTTGAAACATTTTGGACAAGGTTTTGGGAGCTTAGTTTAAGTCTAAACAACTTAGCTAAGCTCAAGAGTAAGTAAATGAAATTTCTCTCTTGGATTGTGCTATGTGTTGGTTTTAAATGCACTTGGGGTGGTTGAGTTTTAATTACTGTTTTTAAGCATGTTTAGTCATGGTTTAATGCTGGTTTTGAAAGCTATATGTTGAAGGATGCTCAAGGTAAGAGATCCTTGTTTTGGCATGTTGTTAATTTGGTAGTGGTGCATGGTGATGCATGATGTTTAATGGTTTTGTTTAATGCTTTAAAATAGTGAATTGATGATGGTAATTGATGTGTATTGGCAAGTGATGTAAGTGGTTTTTGGTTACTTTAATCGGATATAGTTAGCCAGCTATAGGATTGGGTGCACCGTGAATTAAGTCGCCTTGAATGTCGAGGGGTTGTGATTGTACCGTAAACTCCATCCAAGTATCCTAACGAGAGAGGTAAGATCACAACGGTGGTTAAGAGTCTGTGTGAGGATCTTGTTAAGCTCACAACGGTGGTTAAAAGTCCATGTGAGGATCTTTTTAAGCTCACAACGGTGGTTAAAAGTCCGTGTGAGGATTTTGGGTAAGATCTCAACGGTGGTTAAAAGTTCGTGTGAGGATCTTGTTAAGGTCACAAAGGTGGTTAAAAGTCCGTGTGTGGATCTTGTTAAGGTCACAACGGTGGTTAAAAGTCTGTGTGTGGATCTTGTTAAGGTCACAACGGTGGTTAAAAGTCCGATTGTGGATCTTGTGTTATGTGTCCCGTACTCTCGTTAGTAGATTATACAACTACCGATGAGTGATGTTGAGGGATTGTGATTGTACCGTTAAACTCCATCACGGGTGTTGAGGGGTTGTGATTGTACCGGTAAACTCCACCTTGTGTTGTTCGGTAGTGTGTATGAAGCGTGTGGGACAACGGTTGTAATCCGCGTATCCGATTGTGTCTTGAGTTGAAATGGTTTGTGAATTATCACTTGAAAGCCAATATAATGTTTTTGAATGTAATGAAGCGAGAGATACTTGAAATGATGCAAGGTTGCATGGGAAGTGTGTAATGGTTTAAGAGTGCATGTATTACTTGTTAAGCTTGAGAAAGTGTATATCTTCTATTGTGAATGGTACATATGTGCTTAGAATCTCTTTATTACATTGAAGTCTTGTTGGAAAAAGGCATGTAATGCAAATGTTGCTTTTGTAGTTCATGTTTTTTGCATTTGTTGAATGCATGAAATAGTTCGAAGGAACAAATGGTTTTCGAAAGGTTTTGCTTTGAAATGATCATCAAGCATGAGGAATGTATGTTGTGAAGTGGAAGTGGTTTCCAAGGAATTTGTGTTTAACTTTGCATGTGGTGTTCATGCATGGAAAGGTTTAAATGATAGTATTTGCAAGAATGTGTTTTGGGGTAAGTTGTTTAGCTTTTCTAATCTAAAGGTTGGATTTCATGTCGAGCAATGCATGGTTTAAAGCATGTTGTTCAAAAGAGGTTTTTCAAACAATGCTTTGGTTTATTGAATTACGTCTACTTTTAAAGAGGGTTTTATGATTCGCTGCATTGATGGTGTTTTAGTTTTGAGCATTCCTCACTAAGCATTATGTGCTTACGCTCCTTTTTGTCCATCAATGCAGATATTTGAAGTTGGGACAGCAAGAAGCAAGGGATTCAAGAAGAGCTCCACTTGAGAAGTATGTCTTGGTTTATAGCTATAGATAATAAAGGCAATGGGGGGAGAGTCTTTCATGTTGATGTGTAATGAGATTGTGTATGTTGAACAAGTTCGGTTTATGGTTTGGACTATGTTGTTGATCGCTTTTCCATATTTGAATCATCTTCTTTATAAGTTGTTATGCTACGCTTCTTGTTTTAAAAGCATGATCAAGTGTTGGATGTGTCGAATGAGTTGGTGCACCTAAGGTTTGATTTGTATCTAGTTTTTAATGCAATTTGGTAGTTATGATGCTTGGCATGTGGTTGATATGTTGAGGAATGATTTACAGTCTGTTTGTTGGTGTTTGATTGTGTAAAACTAGAAAATTCTGCACTTTCTGGGCAATCCGTATCGGAACGGGCACTAGCGTTTCGAAACGGGGGCCTGAAATGACCTTCGTGTATCTAAACGGATAGAGGCCGTTCCGAAACGTTTTGGCCACTGCCAGGCCCTGTTTCGATATAGGTCTCGAAACGTACCCGCGTTTCGGAACGGTCAACCCCATTTCGAAACAGGTGACCGTTGGGCATTGATTTGAATGGTTTTGAGGTTTGTAAGCTTTACATTTTAGTCTTGAAAATCGTTTTAGCAATTGCTTGAGTTTGGGATGTCCGTTTAAGGTGAAATTTGACAGGGAAGCATGTAGTATGATTAATTTGATATTGGTAACATAAAAATCAGTTAAGTCCCCCATCTTTCCAGAAATTACAATTTGGTCCCTAACTTTTGTATGTTGTGCAATTGAGTCCCTTAATGCTTTCCGATCGCTATGCTTTTCAAGTATGCTTTTCTCAAGGGTACGCTTAAGGTTAATGTACATCTAGATGAGATTAAAAAGAAAAAAAGGGTCGTTAATCAAGGTTGACCTTCGGGTTGACTTTGGTTTTCCCCGTGTAATCTTCGTAGTTCGGGTCAACCGTCTAGGCCGGGCTAAGGGGGTTACACTGCTACTGCACTGAAACATGATGGGATGACTGCTACTCAATACTACACAACTCTCACCAATTTGTGGCAGCAAATTGACATATTTGGAGCCCATGAATGGGAGACACCAACTGATGCTGCAATGTTTCAAAAGATTAACGAACAAAGAAGAATTTTCAAGTTCTTCAATGGCTTAAATAGGGATTTTGATCCAGTCAAATCTAGGATCCTTGGTCTTAATCCCCTTCCTTCACTGAGAGAGGTCTTTTCTGAGATTCGAAGAGAGGAAAGCTGTCGCCTCTACATGATTCTAAAAGACCTTGTTCCTGACAGCTCTGCCATGGTCACACAGTCTACTTCCACCCCTAGAACAAAGAAGGGATGAGCTACATGTAACTACTGCAAAAAAACAAGGCCATTTCAAGGAAAATTACTGGAAATTACATGGGGAGCCCTATGACTGGAAGCCTGACACTAATAAAAACAAATCTACCTCCTCCTCTGATGATGGTCAAACTACTACTTCAAGTGGTTTTACTAAACAACAAATGGCTCAGTTACAAAAAATGTTTAGTAAACTAACTGACAATATTGAAGGTAATTTGGCCAGTACAGAACCTGAAGGTATAGATTACAATCCTTCCCCTACTGCTTTTCTTTCAACTTCAAATATATCTACTTGGATTATTTATTCTTGAGCCACTGACCATGTGACTGGTAATAATGAACTGTTTTTTGATCTCCATACCTCTTCCTTTAAAAACTCTATTAAGATAGCCGATGGGTCTCACTATAAAATCCAAGGAAAAGTTTCTGTCTTTCTTACTCAAGATTTACTTCTGAAAGATGTGTTATGTGTGTATGATCTAAAGTGCAACTTATTGTCAGTGAGTAAATTATCCAAGGATTTTAACTGTGTCCTGAAGTCTAAGGGTTTTAATTGTGTTTTACAGGAACTGGAAATGAAGAAGACGATTGGCAGTGCTAGCTTGTAGAATGGTTTATATGTCTTCTCCAGTATTCAGTTCCCTCAAAACCCTTTGTTACGTGTCAAAAGTCATATCGCAATGTAGTGCAAGTGTACACGACGCAAGTAGTAAAGTGATACTCAAAGTATCGGATGTCGAATCCACAGGGACTGGAAATAGCTTTATCCTTGGATTGTTGCACAAGAGAGAAAGAAAAGAGTTTAAATTGTTTAGGAAATAATATTGAATAATACCGAATATAAGAGAATGAAGATTCAGGGTTAAGAAATAGGCCGGTATTGATCTGCTCGGTAGTGAAGGTGTTGCACTGTATAAAAATTCTTGTTCTATGTATGGCTCGTGCCACGGCAGCACCTGTCGTGGCAGCGGTCCGTTGCTGTCGCGGCAGCGATAAGCAACTCAGTTTCTTCAAGCTTGGCAAGAATCCCTGCTGTGACTTGTCCTATCCCTAGGTCCAAGTACTGTTGATGAACACTTCTTGGATGATACCTCCCAGCGTGAATCGAAGGGTGAACACCAATGTTGTTGAATTCTTCCTTAGCCACTTAACCTCGTCCTATCCCTAGGCCCGAGATAGTTCAACCATAAACTGGAGAACCCGCACTTATTCCTTTCGTATATTTAACTCTCCCGATATTAAGTAAATAGATAATCTCACAATGCTCTCCCGATACTCTTGCAAGATGTTGAAACCAGAATAAGCAAACTTGAAGTTTTATTTTATTGAACAGAAAATTCCTAAACAGTACAATCCTTGCAACTACTTTACAGAATCAACTCTTATCCCTAGGGGAAGTTTAGAACATGATAAGAGGGGGAAATGCAAGGGTTTTGGGGAAGACGGCTAGAGATGAGATATACTTCCCTAGGTCAAATTACATGCCTTTATATAGGCCTTGGGTCAAAGTTTTCTAATATGACAAGAATAATAGTTTAAACTAAAGTACAACTCTATTGGAGAATTAATCTTCTAAGTATATGACTTTAATTCGTCATCCTTTCTTGCTTTGGGTTTCTTCCTTGGACTTTGCGCTTGGCCTTCATTCGGCCTTAGGGCTCAGAAAAATATAGGAGTGGCCCACGACAGACCGGCTTGAATTCCTCTATTTTTCGAGCTCCACTTCACTTTTCCCTTTCACCAACGTTGTCGTCATGGCTGCCACAACAGTGGCCGCTGAAGCATCTCCCTTCTTGACTCCAGTCCTGAGTTCTAGCTCTACTCCTTCGTTGTCCTGAGTCTGCCACAACAGCTATCTGCAATAAATAGCCAAAATCAGTAGCATCTGTGCCATTTTATCTAATTGTGATGTATATGTGAAACTTTACCTAAATGCAATTAATTATGCTTGAATGCAGTAGAAATATGGGTAAAATATAGAACTTTTACACACTCAACACACCCCCAAATTCAAGTTCTTGCTCGCCCTCAAGCAAATATGACCTAACTAAAATTTTTGTTTGGTTTAATTCAGTGAACTTTTCATTACCTACCACACATGCTCTATCACGAACACTAC
The DNA here is from genome assembly GCA_030270665.1 of Hibiscus trionum. NCBI lineage: Eukaryota > Viridiplantae > Streptophyta > Magnoliopsida > Malvales > Malvaceae > Hibiscus > Hibiscus trionum. The sequence continues at coordinate 3,031,054 of BSYR01000004.1, forward strand.
CTTGTCGGACATTTCTGGATTTATTCGGAACCATGCTATAGGTCTCGTGTAGTGTGTGCATGTTTTGAGAACAAATATGTGCCTATACTCCTTTAATTTACTAGAATAGTTAAGCTACTTACTTGAATTTTTATGCCAAATTTCATTTTCTTGGAGGCAATTCTTAGGCTTTGTTAGTTTTTCTGAATTAGACTCGATTTTCTTTTCGTATTTTAAGTTGACTAGAGCCTGTTTTTGGGCACCTCTAGCTAACTTCCTAGAGTCGGTTTTAGGCACCTCTAGGTGTATTGAGTCTAAATTTTCTTATCTTCTTTTCCTAGAGCCAGTGTTAGGCACCTCTAGGGGCAACTCAAGTGGTTAAGCTTTTCCTACTCTAGTTTACAAATAGAAGTCTAGACAGCAAAAATGTCATAAAGGGTGTTTAAGGATCAGAACTATAGTAAGGCTATAAATTGTTCCTAAAAATATCCTAAAGGCACTGCCACGACAGAGTATGTCGCGGCAGGTAAGTTCGGTTCAAAGACTTAAGCCAAATGATTTTATATATTTTTTTGACAAAAAATAAACTAAATAATAACTAACACTTACACACAATTTTAAGACACAAATAATACCTCATTACTGGAGGGATGCCACCCCAAACTCTAGGGTTGCATTACCCTCAATGCATGATGACATGGATTAAAAAGAAGAAAAAAAATAATACATCACAAGATAAATAAAACAGCAAAAATAAGATAGAAACTTAATTTGAGGAGCTATCATCGCTGCTGCTGCTGATCTGTAGCTGCCGGCAGACATGCCCTGGTCGGAGGGTCCTTCGCCAGCTTTGTTGGGCTTCTGCCTCTTCATTGGAGTGAACTCCTTGGAGAGGTTTCAGGCAACAGAGGGCTCCCCATCAGAGTCCTGCCAGACGGATGATGAGGAGAACCCTTTGAAGTAGTCGTCGTTGAGCTCTGGCAGTGGATCCTTTCTCTTCTCGCCTCTGGCAGTGGTAGTGTGGCTGCCGCCTTTAGCTGTCGCGGCCGGTGTAGGTGTAGAGGCAGCAGATGAAGTCTTCGATGTGGCAGCAAGAGTAGGAGTAGGTGTGGGGGCAACAAAATATTATTCTAGGAAGGTAGGGAACGGTACATGTGGAAAATTTAAATCGTTATGAATAAAAGTTACCTTGACTGCCGTGAAGTCCCTTATGAAGCTCATCAGACTGAGCTGCCTTTCCTCCATCATGTTGAGTGTTGACAGAATCTGGGTGGAGGCGTCTTATGGAGGGGTTGCTGCCATTGGCTGCTGCTGCTCTGCTGTGGCAGGTTCTGGCTGACTGGGGCCTACCGGCTCCTCTACTGTGGCAGAAGGGTTGAAGTAGGAAAGTGGGGTTGCTACTTTCAACTCCATGAGGCTGAAGGTGTTACGCTCCGTCCACTCTTTCCCTCGAACTTTAAAGTCTTCGGTAATTTCTGGAACGTTGTGGCCTCGGCATATTTCGGTGATGAGGTACGAGAAGACAAGAGATCCCGATGGTCGGAAGCACATTCCAAAATTCCCTCCCTTATGTATTGGCCGACAGTGATGGGTTTTTCATTTAAAATTGAATGTACAAGTGCTAACCTGGGTCGGTCGACCGTACTATTATGGGAGGATGGCATGATTCTCTTCTTCACGAAGTGGTTCCATAATTTGGCCTCGGGAGTTAGTTGAGTTCTTTTCACCGTCTACCGATGCTTTGGGTCGGTGTTCCATTCTGTCCCCTCCTCCGTCACTTCTGCCATCACCGCATCATAGTCTGCCGGCAACAGACTTTCGACGAACCTCTTGTGGGTGTCTTCCTTTCTACTGACATAGATGTCGTAGAGGGTGTTGATGTAAGAAGGCTCAAAAGAAAGTTCTTTACCTCGCACCGTCATGGTCGTAGTATCCTTGCTGTCGACGGCAGCATAAAATTCTCGGACCAGTGTGGCGTTCATTTCTTCTGGCTGGGCAGCAAACCGCTTCCATTTGAGGGCATGGATCTTCTGTGCGATTAAGGGTTCAAGCCCTAGGTTTCGCGTGGGCTCGGTGTAGAGAAACCCCCTTTCTTCCCACATCTCCCTCTTTTGGAAGGAGTGGTAGTATCTGCCGGCAGAGTCGGTGGAGGCGAAGCGGTTTCGGATGGCACTGTGGCTTGGAGTGCTCACTGTTGCGGTAGAGCTGGAGGCAGCACTTCTGCGAGTTTGTCTGCTAGTCATGGTTGCAAGGGCTGTGGAAAATAAAGAGAAATTTGATATCTAGAGGAAGCAAGTTGAGAGAGTAAAAGTGAGGTGAAAATGAATAGTGAATGGGGGTTCATATAGATGGATGATTTTCTGCCCGTTGGAGCTGTAACGGCAGGCACGAATAACGGGACCAGCTGTTACGCGGTTTCTGACGCGTCTGTCACGCGTTTCCGTGTCTGCTGCTCGTCTGTTACGCGTTTGCGTATCTGCTGTGACAGCGTGGTGACAGGCTGTATTTTCCGCGTCTGTCGCGATAGCTGATGATAGGCTGTGACGACAGACTCATCCGTTGGGCTTTTTGGGCTGCTGTTGATATGGTGGGCTGGTTCACTTCTTCTCCTCTCCTTGTTTCCTAAACAAAAATAATTAATATAAAATCTTAGTTCCTAAAATAAAATAAAAGAATTCTTAGTTCCTAATAATTAAATAAATAAATTAATGAAATAAAATAAAAACTAAGTTAATTTAGGGATGCCTTGAGGGGCATCTCCTAAAGTAACTACTTCATGCATCCTCGGGGCTTCAGTCCCCTGATAATGCTTTAGTCTCTGTCCGTTGACTTTGAACTGGTGCCCATCCTTTAAGGATTTGATCGTGATGGCACCATGAGGGAAAACCTGGACAACTTGAAAGGGGTCGGACCATCTAGATTTAAGCTTTCATGGGAAAAGTTTTAACCTAGAGTTAAACAACAACACAAGCCGCCCTGGGCAGAACTGCCGTGGCAACAACTTCTTGTCGTGCCACCTTTTGGTTTTATCTTTGTAAATCTTGGCGTTGTCGTAGACCATTGCTCGAATTTCTTCAATTTTGTTCAAGTCAAGTAGCCTCTTCTGTCCTGCCTTATCTAAGTCCATGTTTACTGCCATGATAGCCCAGTAAGCTTTGTGCTCTATCTCGACAGCTAAGTGGCATGTTTTCCCATATATTAGCATGTAGGGTGAAATTCACAATGGTGTTTTGAATGCTGTTCTATAGGACCAAAGTGCATCATTGAGGTGTAAAGATCAATCTTTTCGAGTAGGTTTAACCATCTTCTCAAGAATGTTCTTTACTTCCCGGTTGGATATTTCGGCCTGTCCATTGGTTTGAGGGTGGTACGCTGTTGGAATCCGGTGCTTTACTCCTTATTTTCTCAAGGCAGCAGCAATTACCCTATTATCAAAATGTCTCCTTTCATCATTGATGATCGCCTTAGGTATGCCAAACCTGGAGAAAATATTCTTGTGTAGAAATCTCTGAACAGTCTTGGCGTCATTTTTCTGCGTGGCGATCGCTTCAACCCACTTGGACACATAATCCACTGCCAATAAAATGTAGAGGTTCCCACATGATGCTGGGAATGGTCCCATGAAATCGATCCCGCATACATCGAAGATTTCAACTTCTAAGATGTTCTGCAATGGCATCTCATGCCTTCTCGAGATGTTCCCAGTCCTTTGGCACTTGTCACAGCTTTTGTAGAAGGCTTGTGCATCCTTGAACAGTGTGGGCCAATAGAGACCAGATTGCAAAACCTTGGCAGCGGTTTTGTTTCCACCTAAGTGTCCTCCATATGGGGAAGCATGGCAGTGGTGAAGCACAGCTTCCTGTTAATCCTGTAGTACGCACCTTCTAATAATTAGGTCTGCACAATGTTTGAAAAGAAGAGGTTCATCCCAATAATAATGTTTTGCATCATTTTGGAACCTCTTCCTTGCTTGGTAATTAAGTTCAGGAGGGAGTACTCTGCTAACAATGTAATTAACAAAATCAGCGTACCAAGGAAGTTCAGAAAACTTACCTGCCGCCATGGCTGTCGCGGCAGTGCTTGTGGCAGCAAACAACTGCTCATCAAGGAAGGTCTCCAGTATGTTGGTCTTGTCTGTCAGTAGACTCTTTCCCATCTCTAATCTCAACAAGTGGTTTGCTACTTGGTTTTCTGTCCCCTTTTTATCCTTGATTTCAATGTCGAATTCTTCAATATCGAACAGAAACTTCAGTGCTGAATGGTCTGTATGGACCACCACCTTTGTTCCAAGTATGTATGGACGGAACTTGTCGATTGAGAACACCACCGCTAACAGTTCCTTTTCTGTTGTGGTGTAATTCACTTGGGCATCATTCAATGTTTTACTAGCGTAGTAAATCACATGGAAGAGCTTATCCTTCCTCTGCCCTAGTGCTGCCCCAATTGCATAGTTACTGGCATCACACATTATTTCAAATGGAAAACTCCAGTCTGGTGGCTGTACAATCGGGGCTGTTACCAGTTTCTCCTTCAGAATTCTGAATGCCTCAGTACATTCAGTATTAAAGTCAAAGGGACGATTCTGCTCCAATATGTGGCATAAAGGCTTGGTAATCTTCGAGAAATTTGCAATAAATCTTCGATAAAACCCAGCATGCCCTAAGAAACTCCGAATTCCCTTGACTGTGGTGGGTGGCGGAAACTTTTCAATGACTTCTATTTTCGCTCTGTCTACCTCTATGCCGCGGCAGCTTACCTTGTGGCCTAGGTCTATCCCTTCATCCACCATAAAGTGGCATTTTTCCCAGTACAAGACCAAGTTCGCTTTCTCGCATCTTTCGAGCTCCTTCTGTAGGTTGCCTAAACAACCTTCAAAACTTTCCCCAAAGACGGAAAAATTGTCCATGAAGATTTCCAGGAAGTCCTCTACCTTGTCAGAGAATATTGCCATCATACACCTTTGGAAGGTTGCTGGTGCATTGCAGAGTCCAAATGGCATTCTTCAAAAAGCATAAGTGGTGTATGGGCAAGTGAAGGTTGTTTTCTCTTGATCCTCCGGTGCAATAGCTATCTGGTTGTAACCTGAGTAACCATCAAGAAATCAATAATAAGGTTTCCCCGCTAATCTACCAAGCATTTGATCAATAAAAGGTAGGGGAAAAATGGTCTTTCCAGGTAGCTTTGTTAAGATTCCGGTAATCCATACAAACCCTCCAACCGGTCACAGTCCTGGTTGGGATTAGTTCGTTCTCTTCGTTGGTCATCACGGTTATTCCTCCCTTTTTAGGAGCACACTGCACCGGGCTCACCCACTTACTATCCGAGATGGCATAAATTATCCCAGCATCAAGCCATTTGATAATTTCTTTCCTCACCACTTCTCGCATAGCATCATTTAAGCGTCTCTTGGCATCAATGGTCGGCTTATGATCATCTTCCAGGAGAATTTTGTGCATACATAATGTCGGATTGATGCCTTGGATATCAGCTATCGTCCATCCAATAGCCTTCTTATTCTATTGAAGCATCCCAACAAACTGTTGTTCCTGTTTCTGCATTAACTTGGAAGAGATGATTACATGCAACGTATCATTTAAACCAAGAAAAACATATTTAAGCTGCACTGGCAGAGGCTTAAGATCTAAAACAGGTGGTTCTATAGTTGAAGGTTTTTGGATTATATGTTCATTTGAGGTATAGTTTAGGGGCTCGAATAACTTACCTGGACGATTTCCTATCCAATTTACCTCCTCATGACCTTCAGTGTCGGATATGTCTGAATCGGAGGAGTCACTGTCGTCGTTGCTGCCGTGATTTTCGTCCAGATGACTGTTGTGGCAGTGACCAAATTTTATGTCATGGCAGCTCGACCTGATGCAGGGTTGGTCAAGGATTACTTCAGTGATAGCCTTGCATTCTTCTTCTGCATCAGCATGTTTGATTGCTTGGAGAACGTTGCGTTTGATATCTTGATCATTTACTCTCATTGTCAGTTCTCCTTTCACTACATCAATCAGTGATCTGCTTGTGTCTAGGAAGGGTCGCCCCAGGATGATTGGTGCATTTTCATCTGCTTCACAGTCTAAAACAAGGAAGTCAGTAGGAAAAATAAACTTATCCACTCTTACCAGAATATCTTCGATCGTCCCTTCTGGTTGTACGTAAGAGCGGTCTGCCAGCTGCAGCATGACTGTCGTGGGTCGTGCTCGTCCAATACCTAATTTCTGAAACACAGATTTTGGCATTAAATTTATACTAGCACCTAGATCACAAAATGCCTTACCCACGAATTTGTCGCCAATTATGCACAGTATGATGAAGCTCCCATGATCCTTCTTTTTCTGGGGTGGATGCCTGTGTAGGATAGTCATGCATCCCTCTGTCATTTTTACCGTTTCGAATTCCCAAGTCTGGATCTTTTTGACATGGCATCCTTGAGAAATTTCGCATAACCAGGCATCTGCTTGATGGCCTCCAACAGTGGTATATTGATGTGTACCTGCTTAAAAATATCGTAGATCTTTTTGAGCTAGTACTCCTGTTTCTATTTTTGTAACCGCTGTGGAAAATGAGGCGGAGGACGGTAATCTTCCAGACGTCCTTCACATGGTATTCAGATCTGAGGAGGCTTAGGTTCTTCAGCATCCTTTTCTTGCTCCTCTGTCCCTTCCGCTGCCGTGACAGGTATGTCGGCAACAGGTTTCTCTTCTTCTGCCAGGGCAGTGTTCGCGGTAGGTGTTTCTAGGGCTGGTTCCTCAATCGGTATGGTTTTCATCTCCGGCCCTTGCAGTTGTTTCCCACTCCTAGGTTGAATTGCTTTACACTGCTCATGTGTGGGTTTTCTAGCGACTTCAGTATCACTACGGAATCCTCCGTTTTGCCTTGGCTTAATATGCCGGGAAACCTGGACCATCTGTGTCTCCAGTGATTTCAGTATCACTAGGGAATCCTCCGTTTTGCCTTGGCTAGTTTCTCATCCCTTTTTTGTCCATGAATGACTCAGTCTTCTTGACAAAGTGATCCATGTTTGCCATGTAGCTCATGTCTGTGACATAAATGTGGCCAATGTCTGCTCCAGTATACTAGGTGCGGCTACCGGCTGCTGTTGCGGTTGCTGCCGTGTTAGGATTATGGGTGCCCCTTTGTTTTGGTTGTTCTGCACCTGAGGATTCAGTGCGTTATTTGGATTGCTCCAAGAGAACTTGGGATCTTTCCTCCAGTTGGGATTGTAATTGTTGGAGTCGTAATTTCTCGGCTTGTTGTAATTTCCAACATACATCCCTCCTCTAGCTGTAACGGGCAGTCTTCCGAACTGTGATTCCCACTTCAAGTTTCACATACCTCTTCTGCAGAGTATACAATTTTGAATCTTTTCTTAACAGATTTTCCAATGCCTTTGTGAGGTATGCAACATGTGTCTTCAGGGAATTGTCGGTTTCATAATCTTTTACAGCTAACACTCGTTTACCTCCCCTCGCTGTAGGAAATTGCTCATCATTCTTTGCTAAATTTTTCAACACTACCATGGCTTCGTCTGGATCTTTATCCAACAACAGTCCATTTTCTGCTGAATCTATTCTCATACGAGTGTGTGTGTTGGCAGCATTGTAGAATTTGATGACTTGATTCCACACAAGGAATCCATGCATCGGGTAGTTCCTCAGAAGAGTTGTAAACCTGTCCCATGCCTCGTGCATTGGCTCGTCATCTTCCTGTTGAAAAGTAGCAATTTCATTACGCAATCGCTCAGATAAGTGAGAAGGATTAAAACGAGATAAAAATTCACGAGTGAGATCTGCCCAAGTCCGTATTGAACCCGACGTTAGTTTATTCCACAACGTTTTAGCTCTGTCTCTCAGTGAATGAGAAAATAATCGGAGCCTTAGTATCTCCAGATTTATTCATGGTAATCAAAACGATCCACAGATTTCTTGGAACGTTTTCAAATGTTCTCGGGCATCCTCTGTTGTAGCACCACTAAATTGGCCAGCGGAATTGATCATGCTGAACATAACAGGTTTCAGCTCGAAATTTTCAACTTCCACGTCTGGCAAGGTGGTCTCTAGTTCTACATGATCGTTGATCATTTATTCACGGCAGGACCATCGTGCGGCCTCGGCAGCGGCAGGCCGTCCATTCCCTTCATCTATGGGAGGATCTTCAGGATTCCTTGGGTGATTTACCCCATTATGCATTGCTTCTAACTGTTCCTCAAGATAATCATTTCTGGCTATCAAGCGGCGAACTCGGTTCCTGAGGTTGTACGTACGTTCGATTTTAGGATCTAGTTTGTACTCAGGTTCTTTGCCTCGTCTTGATCTGCGCATAAGCAAACGAAAAACCTTGTGAAAAGCACAGGGTAAACAATCCCAATAAAAACAAAAAAATTAAGAAGTGTAGTAAAAGTAAGGGTAAAGATATGTTGTCAGTCCCCGGCAACGGCGCCAAAAACTTGTTGCGTGTCAAAAGTCCTATCGCAATGTAGTGCAAGTGTACACGACGCAAGTAGTAAAGTGATACTCAAAGTATTGGATGTCGAATCCACAGGGACTGAAAATAGTTTTATCCTTGGATTGCTGCACAAGAGAGAAAGAAAAGAGTTTAAATTGTTTAGGAAATAATATTGAAGAATACTGAATATAAGAGAATGAAGATTCAGGGTTAAGAAATAGGTCGGTATTGATCTGCTTGGTAGTGGAGGTGTTGCACTGTATAAAAATTCATGTTCTGTGTATGGCTCGTGTCACGGCAGCACCTGTCGTGGCAGCGGTCCGTTGCTGTCGCGGCAGCGATAAGCAGCTCAGTTTCTTCAAGCTTGGCAAGAATCTCTACTGTGACTTGTCCTATCCCTAGGTCCAAGTACTGTTGATGAACACTTCTTGGATGATACCTCCCGGCGTGAATCGAAGGGTGAACACCAATGTTGTTGAATTCTTCCTTAGCCACTTAACCTCATCCTATCCCTAGGTCCGAGATAGTTCAACCATAAACTGGAGAACCCACACTTATTCCTTTCGTATACTTAACTCTCCCGATATTAAGTAAATAGATAATCTCACAATGCTCTCCCAATACTCTTGCAAGATGTTGAAACCAGAATAAGCAAACTTGAAGTTTTATTTTATTGAACAGAAAATTCCTAAAATAGTACAATCCTTGCAACTACTTTACAGAATCAACCCTTAGCCCTAGGGGAAGTTTAGAACATGATGAGAGGAGGAAAACGACAAGGGTTTTGGGGAAGACGGCTAGAGATGAGATATACTTCCCTAGGTCGAATTACATGCCTTTATATAGGCCTTGGGTTCAAGTTTTCTAATATGACAAGAATAAAAGTTTAAACTAAAGTACAACTCTATTGGAGAATTAATCTTCTAAGTATATGACTTTAATTTGTCCTCCTTTTTGCTTTGGGTTTCTTCCTTGGACTTTGGGCTTGACCTTCATTCTGCCTTAGGGCTCATAAAAATATAGGAGTGGTCCACGACAGATCGGCTTGAATTCCTCTATCTGTCGAGCTCCACTTCACTTTTCCCTTTCACCAACGCTTTCCTCATGGCTGCCACGGCAGTGGCCGCGGCAGCATCTCCCTTCTGTGTCCTGAGTCTGCCACAGCAGCTACCTGCAATAAATAGCCAAAATCAGTAGCAACTGTGCCATTTTATCTAATTGTGATGTATATGTGAAACTTTACCTAAATGCAATTACTTATGCTTGAATGCGGCAGAAATATGGGTTAAATAAGGGGTAAAATATAGAACTTTTACACACTCAACACCCTTCTTTTACAGCTTGTATTTCTTCCTTAGGACAAGATGATATCATGTTGTGGCATTTTAGGTTAGGCCATCAAAGTTTTTCTATCTTTCCAAATTGTTTCTCAAGTTATTTATTAATAAAAAAACCTTCCTCTTTTAAATGTCATGTTTGTCCTCTTGCAAAACAAATTAGAAATTCATATTTACCCTCTACCTATAAACCCTCACATCCTTTTTCCCTTGTCCACAGTGATGTTTGGGGTCCTTCTCGTGTGAAGAATATTACTGGGGGTCGTTGGTTTGTTACATTTATTGATGATCATAGTAGGCTTACTTGGACATACTTGTTAAAAGAAAAATCAGAGGTTAGTCAAGTCTTTGAACAATTCTATAGTATGGTTGAAACCCAATTTGAGACTAAAATTCAATTCATTAAGTCTGACAATGGGGGGAATTTTTCACTAAGTCCTTAGGTGAATTCTTCAAAGATAAAGGCATTGTCCATATAAGTTCATGTGTTAATACTCCACAACAAAATGGGATTGCGGAAAGAAAATATAGACATCTTTTAGAAGTAACCCGAGCTCTAATGCTTTCCAACAATGTTCCTCATTACTTGTGGGGTGAGGCATTATTAACCTCTACTTATCTTATTAATCGTATGCCTAGTAAAGTATTGAATTTTCAAACACCCAGGGATGTATTCTTGTCTTTCTTTCCATCCTTCAAACCTATGAACTCTAATCTTCCCTTGCATATCTTTGGTTGCACTGTGTTTGTACAGAATTTCAGTCCTATGAGATCTAAATTTGATCCCAAGTCTTTGAAATGTGTCTTAGTTGGATATTCTTCACTCAAGAAAGGCTACAAATGTTACCATCCCCTCCTAAAAAAATTCTTTATTACTATGGATCTAACCTTTTTTAGCATGAACCTTATTTCTCCAAGACTGAAATTAAGGGGGAGACATTTGGTAATAATTTTCAGCTTGTTCCTACACAAGTTCCTCTCTCTTCACCTTCTCATTATCCTCTCTTACTTGAGTCTCAAACCTCTTCACATACTCCTCCTAACTCATCACCTAACCCATACCTTTCTCATGTTACTTCTCCTGCATCAAAACAGTCAACTCAAACTTCTTCACAGCCCCCAAAACAATTGCAGGTCTATACCCGGAAAAGAAAGACTATTCCAGAAACTGTTCTACAATCTAGCACTCGTCAAGAATTAAATTTCAGTCCAGTTGCATGTGAAGAAAGTGAAGGTAATGAATATGTTAATAAACCTTCTTATCTTCTTTATGATTATGAACCTATTGCTAAGAGAAAAGGGGTGAGATAATGTACCAAGTACCCTATCCAAAGGTATGTTGCCTATGGAAGTTTAAAGCCTTCATTCAAAGCTTTTACAGCTTGTTTAGACAAGGAACAGATTCCTAAGAGCTATGAAGAAGCAGTTCATAATCCTAAATGGAAAAAGGCTATAAAGGAAGAAATTGAAGCACTTCAAAAGAATGGAACTTGGACTATTACAGACCTACCCCAGGGCAAGAGGATTGTCGGCTGTAAATGGGTATTTACCATCAAATATAATTCTGATGGGACTATTCAAAGGCACAAGGCAAGGTTGGTCGCAAAAGGGTTTACTCAAACCTATGGGATCGACTTCAAAGAAACTTTTGCTCCAGTGGCAAAATTGAATTCAGTTCGAATTCTTGTTAGTTTGGCAGTAAACTGTGAATGGAAACTACACCAACTAGATATCAAGAATGCATTCCTAAATGGAAATCTTAAGGAGGAAGTTTACATGGAAATTCCTTCAGGGGTAAAAGGTACATGACAGCCTCAGAAAGTTTGCAAACAAGCAAAATCACTCTATGGACTTAAATAATCTCCTAGAGCCTAGTTTGAGAGATTCACCAAGGTTATATTGAAGAATGGGTTCAAGCAATCCACGACCGATCACACCTTGTTCAGTAAGGTAACTTCTTCCAATAAAAGAGTAATCTTAATTATGTACGTGGATGACATAATTATGATAGGAGATGATGAAGAAGAAGTTAGCAAATTGAAAAACTTCTTAAGTAGAGAATTTGAAATCAAAGATTTTGGGAGTTTGATATACTTCCTAGGCATGGAGGTAGCAAGAACCAGCAAAGGGTTAATTATCAACCAACGAAAGTATATCCTGGATCTTCTTAAAGAAACAGGTTTACTGGGTTGCAAACCTGCAGACACACCAATGGAGGCAGGCCTAAAATTCAACAAACCAAGAACTGGTCTTGCGGCTGACAAAGGACTCTACCAAAGATTAGTAGGTAAATTGATTTACTTGTCCCTCACCAGACATCTCCTTTCCAGTAAATGTAATAAGTCAATATATGACAGACCCTAGACAAGAACAGATGGATGTAGCAAAGAGGATCTTGAGGTATTTAAAAGGGACACATACTATTTTTAAGAAAAGTCAAGACAGAAGTGTGAAAATCTACACTGATGCAAACTGGGCAGGAGAGCTCACTGACAGGAGGTCAACCAGTGGATATTGTTCCTTTGTTTGGGGAATTTGGTGACTTGGAAGAGTAAGAAACAAACGGTGGTTTCAAGAAGCAGTGCTGAGGCCAAATTCAGGGCCCTAGCCTTGGGAATATGCGAAGGAATTTGGCTATTGAAATTTCTTAGAGAGTTGGGAATGGCACAAGATGAAAGTTTTGAAATATTTTGTGATAACCAATCCACTATTCAGATAGCCAAGAATCTTGTACAACATGACAAGACAAAGCACATTGAAATCGACAGACACTTCATTGCTGAGAAGTTGGCCAAAGGGACAGTCTCTCTCAACTACATTCCTATAGAAGAACAAGTGGCAGACACTCTCACAAAGCCTCTGCCAAAAACTCTTTTCAGCAATTTTTTGTCCAAACTGGGATTATACAACTTATATTCACCAGTTTGAAGGGGGAGTGTAAGAATACGCGTAGTAATCCTAATCCGTATAGGAGTTAATTTATTAGTTTAGTAATCCTAATCCGTATAGGATTTAATTTATTAGTTTAATTGTTGTTGTAGTATTCTAAGTCTTTTAGATAGAGTAGGAAGACTAAACCTAGTAGGACTCCTTATCTAACTTAAAGTCCTAGCCTATATAAGGTTGTAAGTATCTTTGTATTGAATCAGATTTATCAATCATCTAATAAAACATAAGAGTTTTCTGTTTATCTTCACAATCAGATTGCTATTGCCCTAGAGGACCAAGAGAAAACCACCTTCACATGCCCATACGAAACATATGCCTTTAGAAGATTTCCTGGAATTCTTCGTGTATGATTTTTTAGTCTTTGAGGGAAAGCTTCGACAGATGCCTCAGCAACCTGGAGAAAGTACTTGAAAGATGCAAAGAATCAAATCTGGTCTTAAAGTGGTAAAAATGCCATTTCATGGTAGACGAGGGCATTGTCCTGGGCCATAAAATTTCCCGTCGTGACATAGAAGTTGACAGAGCCAAAATAGATGTTATCGAAAAACTACCGTCGCCCACCAATGCTAAAGGGATCGGGAGTTTTCTGGGAAACGCTAGTTTTTATCGACACTTTATTGAATTTTTTTTCAAAAATCACTAAACCATTGTGTTCTTAGCTTGAACAGGATAAACCCTTTAACTTCGATGATAAATGCACTGAGGCATTTGAGATATTAAAGTAGAAACTTGCGGCAGCTCGCATTGTAGCACCCTCAGATTGGACTATGCCCTTTGAAATAATGTGTGATGCCAGTGACCACGTTGTCGGGGCATTGCTTGGGCAGAGGAAAAACAAAGTCCTCCATGTCATAAACTACGCCAGTAAGACTCTTAACGAGGCCCAAGTGAACTACACAACCTGTAACCCCTTAGCTCGGCCTAGACGCTTGACCCGAACTACGAAGATTACACGGGGAAAACCAAAGTCAACCCGAAAATCAACCTTGATTAACGACCCTTTTTTTCTTTTTTATCTTTTCTAATTGCAATATTAAACCTATGTGATCACTCAAGATTATAGGAAGGAAAGGCACAGCGATCGGAATTCATTTAGGGGTTTAATTGTAGGAATTAGACTTTTAGGGACCAAAACATAAATTTTGCAAAAAAACAAGGACCTTGAAAATTTTAAGTTTCCCAATATTCAATTAGTCATATTTCATGTATCTCTGTCAAATTTCAACTTAATTAGACATTCCAAACTCAACCAATTGCATCCATAAACATCAACGACTAAAATGTAAGAAACAAGAACTTCAAACAATTCAAAACGCGGACCAACGGTCGGGTGTTTCGAAACGTTGACCCTTGTATCGAAACGGTCGTATCGGAATGGAGTTGACCGTTTCGGTACTCGGGTACGTTCCGAGACCCGTATCGGAACATGGCTCTCCAGTAGCTAAAGTGTTCTGAAACACTCTTACCCGTTCCGAAACACTATGGCCATTTCAGGCCTGTTCCGAAACAGATAAGGGTGTTTCGATACACTCTGCCCTGGAACTGTATAATTTTCTGGTTTTTCACATCTTTTCACATTCAAAAACGTCCAAACATGTCCCAACACATACCACAACATACTAGCAACTTGTTTAAGCATCAAAATCATCATGATGAAGCATAAAATAAAGCAAGGCATCAATCATGCAATCATTGAATCTTTAGGCATGCTCCCTAATCATAAAAACCATATGGAAGCCATAAACCACAAGACCAAACCATAAAGGTCATTTACAAACCACGAATACCATAGCAAACTTGCAACAACCACAGGGAGTTCAAAATACATCTCCCAAAATCAATCTTAGGTCCCCCTTGCCAAATATCATATCTAAAGCACACGAAAACATCACCATACATGAGCTTCTCACTTCCTTGGTTATCCTTAGCCTCCTTGCTACCCAAACACGTCTCAATTATCTGCATTGTTGGTAAAAGAGAGCGTAAGCACATTTGCTTAGTGAGGCAAGCTCTAAGAAAACCAACACAACAATGGAACTTTAAAACTCTATCTCAAAAACCATTTTCTACAACATGCTCTTTCTATCTCATGCTTGAAACCATTTCAAAGCAATTCTCCATTTGAAAATCACATGTACCTTCAATCTAGTTCATGCATTCAACCAATGCAAATCTCATGGCAAAGCCATACACATGCTTAATGAAAACAAAAGCATTTCATAAACCAAAAATCTCATATGCATTTCTCATAGCATAAAACATCTCAACATTTGGTACATGTGACTCAAATACAATCTCATATATTGGCATTTCATATTACATCTTTACTCGGATATGCGGATTAGCTTGACTCAAAGTCAAGTCCTACCCCGGTGGAATCTCACATCACCGGACTCTAATGGTGGTATCTCTCTTCGCTACAAAGCTTGAGTTTTTCACCAAGTGCTACCCCGATGGTATCTCTCATCATCGGATTCTCACTTTGGATCGGGATGGCACTACCCCCATTGCCTGACTCCAAAGAGCACGTACGAATTTATAGTTTATAGTGTACTTTCACCCTATTGGTTGACCAATTATATCTGATAATTATCTCATCATTTATGCCAATATATTATATCAAAAACATCATCTCACCTACTGTTTTGATGCATCATTTCTTAAATCTATCTCATCTCATTTCAAATCCATAACTCATGCTTTGCATTAAATCAAAATCTCAAAACTCTTTTCTACAACATGCTATCTCATGAAATCAATACATAGCATCATCTCATGTTACAAATCATGCACAAAACAGTAGGAATTTGTCTATCTCAAAACAAGAGCATGTAAAAGCATTTAGGGGCATCAACCACATATCGAGAGCAAATCTAATCATACTTACTTCCGGACTTAGGATGCTGTTTCAAACCAATCCTAAATCCCCAAACCTTGTTTCTTTGTCCCTCAAGGACTTCTAAAACCATTCGCACTCACCGATTACGTTTCGCTTGATTGCCGAAACGATATTTAGGCTTCCGGCACCTCCGGATCAACACCAAAAGCGTCCAAAGATGTCTTCCATGTTTATTACACATAAGAGCAGAGGATTAATGCATCATCATGCATTGAAATCACTAGCCACTCATTCAAACTCGCTGCACTACTTAAAAACACCATTTTGGCTACCCAAAATAACCAAAATCACCTCCAAACTTTCCCCAAAAAAAAGCCCAGCCAAGATCTATCAATTCTAATCATTTCTAAACCTCAATCAACACCAAAAATCACCATAAACACGTCCTTATATCTCCAGCAACAACAGAACACCAAGAACACTCCAAAAACCACAAATCTAGCATTTAAAACATAGGAAACCAAACCTATTCATAAATCATTGGTTAAAACCTCATTCATAACATCAATTACCATCCAAAATACATTAAAAATCAACCTCAAAATAGAGCTTAACAAAGAGTTACGAAAATCATCAAGATCTCACCAAGAATCTTGGGTTTTACAACAATTTCATGCTTATAACATTAAAACAACTCAAAAATCATTAACAAAGGATTGAGAACTTGGGAATTTCAGTAAAGAACTGATCATTAGAGGAGAAGGATGAAGCTTACCTCTAATGGCTTATTTCTCCTCAATTTGGGCAAAGATTTCTTGAAAATCCAAAGTAAAAACAAAAGGATTTGATGAGATAAAGATTAGAAACCCTTAGGAGGATGAAATATCAGCAAAAGAGATGAAAATCAGAGATTAATTGGTGAGGGAATTGTGTTTGGCTTACTGGAAGTTGAGAGAAAATGAAAAGAGGGAAAGATCGTAAAGTAGTTATGAAAAGTCAAAATAGGATTTCTCTCTTAATTATTTTTATTAAATCATTATTAAAACACCCAAATTAAAGAGAAATCTGATAAAAACATTTTGGTAAAATTAGCTCCTTAAAGATTCAAAGTTTCAATCCTTTACAAAACAGTCACTAGTCAATTTTTGCAAAAACTGCAATTTGGTCACTACACCGAAATGTAGTATTTCCAAATCACATTTTGTAAAATTGTTTTCACCATAACCATTTATATAATAAATGAGGATTTTTAGATATTTTTCCATATTTTTAAAGCATATCGAACTAGGTGTTTCCTAAATCACCCTTAAAGGATTAAAACCGTTCTCGACAGGCCCGATGCAACCTCTAAAACATCTAGGCCCAAAACCAGGGCGTTACAACTCTCCCCACTTAATAAATTTCATCCTCGAAATTTACCTAGAGGAAAAAGGTAAGGAAATTGCTTCTTCATGTCATCCTTCCTTTCCCACGTGGCTTTCTCAACGCCATGATGTCTCCACAAGACTTTGACCAGCTCGATGGTCTTACCCCGGAGAACCTTACTATCTGAATCCAGAATCTCAACGGGTTCCTCATCATACGTCAGGTCTGGGTTCAGCTCAACCTCTTCCACATGCATAACATGCGACGGATCCGATCTATACCTCCGAAGCATGGATACATGAAACACATTATGTATCTTTTCTAACTCTTGAGGTAGTCTCAGCTTGTAGGAAACAGGACCCACAAGTTCTATCACCTCGTATGGTCCAATGAACCTTGGACTCAATTTGCCCTTCCGGCCAAATCTCATCACCTTCTTCCAAGGTGAAACTTTCAAAAACACACGCTCGCCCATAACAAATTCTATCTCCTTACGCTTCAAATCTGCGTAAGACTTTTGCCGGTCCGATGCTGCCTTCAAACACTCACAAATAAGCTTCACCTTCTCGGTGGTTTCTTTCAACAAAGCCGGCATCGAGACCAACTTTTGTCCCGTTTCAGCCCAACAAAGAGGAGTTCTGCACTTCCTCATGTATAACGCCTCATAAGGTGCCATTTGAATACTTGCCTGGTAACTGTTATTATAAGCAAACTCCACCAAAGGCAAGTGCTTCTCCCAAGAGCCTTGAAACTCAATAACACAGCACCTCAACATATCCTCAAGCACTTGGATAACACGCTCCGACTGTCCATTCTTCTGCGGATGATAAGAAGTACTGAAATTCAGCCGCGTACCCAAAGCTTGATGAAAACATTCCCAAAACCTTGCGGGGAACCTCGGATCTCTATCCGACACTATAGATTTTGGCACTACATGCAAACGTACAATCTCAGCAATGTACAACTCCGCAAGCTTATCCAAGGTATACGTAGTATGCACAGACATGAAATGTGCACACTTCGTAAGGTGATCCACAATCACCCAAACAAAATTCTTCTTTGATGGCGATAGTGGCAAACCAGACACAAAGTCCATAGTGATCCTCTCCCACTTCCATTTTGGGATCCTCAACGGCTGTAACAACCCAGAAGGAACTTGATGTTCAGCCTTAACCCGCTGACAAACCATGCATTTGCTAACAAACTCAACGACATCTTTCTTCAATCCCACCCAATAGTACTCATCCTTCAAATCACGGTACATCTTTGTACTACCAAGGTGCATAGCAAAAGGACTATTATGAGCTTCAGTCAGAATAGTGCGTCTTAACTCAACATCATTCGGCACCAATATCCGACTTCCAAAGCATATAACACCATCATCGTTGAAACAGAAATCTGAAGGCCTACCTTCTACGATATCCTGAACCTATGGTACCAGAGAATCATCCAACAGTTGTTTCTCCTTTATCAACTAAACTAGAGATGGTTTCACTTGCAATTCAGCAACAAGACCACCATCTTGCGATATGCTCAAGCTGGCAAACATCGCCCTTAATTCCACCGCCACTTTCCTGCTCAAAGCATCGGCCACAACATTGGCCTTTCTCGGATGATACTCAACCGTTAGATCGTAATCCTTAAGCAACTCCACCCAACATCGTTGCCTAAGATTTAACTCCTTCTGAGACATAAGGTACTTCAAACTTTTATGATCCGTGTACACAGTACACTTCTCACCATATAGATAATGTCTCCAAATCTTTATTGCAAAAACCACCACTGCGAGCTCAATGTCATGCGTAGGGTAATTGCGCTCATGCACTTTCAACTGTCGCGATGCATAAGCCACTACTCTACCCTCTTGCATCAACACACACCCCAGACCAACATAGGATGCGTCACTATACACCACAAACTCTTTTCCTGACTCAGGTTGAACCAAGATAGGAGCTTGCGTCAAAGCTGCCTTAAGCTTCTCAAAAGCTTGTTGTCTCGCTTCCGTCCACTCATACTTAACATCTTTTTGCAACAACTTCGTTAAAGGGGCATCAATCTTTGAAAATCCATCCACAAACCTCCGATAACATCCTTCCAACCCAAGGAAACTACAGACTTCATGAACAGATCTAGAAGGCTTCCAATTCATCACCGCCTCAACCTTCTTAGGATCAACACGAATCCCTTCAGCCGAAACCACATGGCCAAGAAAAACAACCTTATTTAGCCAAAACTCACACTTACTCAGCTTAGCATAAAGCTGATTCTCTAACAGCGCTTGCAAAACGATCCTCAAATGTTCTTCATGCTCCTCCTCGGTACGAGAGTACACAAGGATATCATCGATGAACACCACAATGAACTTATCTAAGAATTCATGAAACACCATGTTCATCATATCCATGAAAGCAGTAGGAGCATTCGTCAATCCGACGGCATCACTAGAAATTCATAATGCCCATATCTCGTTCGAAAGGTTGTTTTCGGCACATCCACATCCTTCACCTTTAACTGATAATATCATGATCGCAGATCTATCTTTGAAAACACAGCCGCTCATCGAAACTGATCAAAGAGGTCATCAATCCTCGGCAAAGGATACTTATTCTTGATAGTCAACTTATTCAACTGACGATAATCAATGCAAATCCTCATCGTGTCATCTTTCTTTTTAACAAATAAGACCGGTGCACCCCCAAGGTGACACACTAGGCCGAATAAAGCCTCGGTCAAGCAACTCTTGAAGTTGCGTCTTCAACTCCTTGGGTGCCATGTGAAGGAAAACTGACAGATAGAGAATGAATCAATCTTTAGGAAAGAGAGAACGATACTCTCTAATTTTTATTAATGAAACCCATAATATCTCAAAAACTGAGACTGGGTTGGTTTTATACAAGAGATAGTGGGTTAAGTGACTCAGGTAAAGTCAGTTACTAACAATAACAACCTAACTGACTTGTTGACTCATCTTAACCAAATACAACCACCTGACTCTCTAAACTACAGCTATAATATTCTCCATACTTTCTTTCATCTTGAACTTCTTCTTGTCGATCTTGAAACACAACCTGTTAAACAATCATTATAAAGCAAAGGTATAGCACAACCTTCACAACATGCATAACATTGACTGAAGCTTGATCATGAACCCGCAATTAGAGGACAAGAAACATACAGAACAAACATAACCAATATAAAAAACAACCTATACCAGAGAAATAGGTAGAACAACAAGATGTTGGCGAAACTTTGTAAACAAGGATACAGACAGAGGTTTTGTCAAAATATCAGCAACCTGCTCACATGCAGGTACTTCATTTACCACTAAAGTACCAGCAACCACTCTTTCGCGAACAAAATATAGATCAAGCTCAACATGTTTGAACTTGGAATGTAACACTGGATTTGCTGAGACCGCCACAGCACTGGAATTGTCACACCACAGAACAGGCTGCCCAACAGAAGTCACATGAAGTTCTTGAATGAGGGATTGAAACCATAAAACTTCTGTCGTAGCACAAGCTACTGCTCGATATTCAGCCTCAGTTGTTGATCTAGACACAACAGCTTGCTTTATACAACCCCACGAAACAGGATTTCCACCAAAAAATAAACAAAACCCTGTAGTAGACCTTCGATCATCAACATCAGAACCCCAGTTGGCATCAGCAAACGCAGTTATATCAAGTCTAGAAGAAGCTGAGAAATGCAAGCCATAATCAATAGTGCCTTGAAGATACCTCGGTATACGTTTAACTGCCTGAAAATGAGTATCTAAGGGTTTCTGCATGAACTGACAAACTCTATTAACTGCAAAGGCAATGTCTAGACGTGTAATGACAATATATTGTAGGGCACCCACAATGCTCCTATACTCTGTTACATTATCAATAGAAGACCCAGACAAGGAAGACAAAGAACAATTTGACACCATAGGAGTAGGTAAGCCTTTGGATTTATCTAACTCACTCCTTTGTAACAGTTCAGTAACATACTTACGTTGACTCAGCCACAATCCACCATCGTCATGTATTACTTCAATACCCAAAAAATAAGCTAGGGTTCCTAAATCTTTAAGGGAAAAGGTTTTATTCAAATCATCAATCATCCTTTGAATAATCATATCACTATTCCCTGTCACAATTATATCATCAACGTATACTAAAAGGTAAACCAGAACATCATCAGAATAGTAAACAAATAAGGACGAATCAGACTTAGAAGAAAGAAAGCCAACCGTCTGCAAATAATTCCGAAGCTTATCAAACCAAGCCCGAGGGGCTTGCTTTAAGCCATAAATAGCCTTATGCAATTTACAGACTAACCTCTTATCACCTTGCTCAAACCCTGGAGGTTGCACCATGTAGACCTCCTCAGGCAACTCCCCATTCAGAAACGCATTGTTAATATCCACCTGGCGGAGACTCCATCCATTGGAAACAGCAAGAGAAAGGATAGTACGCACAGTCACAGGTTTAATAACAGGACTGAAAGTCTCCCGAAAATCAAACCCAGCTTGTTGCAGAAAGCCCTTCGCAACAAGCGCGCCTTGTACCGAGAAATCGATCCATCAGAATTTTGCTTGACTTTAAAAATCCATTTGCAACTGACCGGTGTCCGATTTGGAGGCAAATCCACAAGAGACCAAGTATTGTTACGCAGAAGCGCTGTATATTTTTCTTAAGCCGCACGCGTCCAATGCTCACTGCGAAACGCCTCACGAATTGACTGTGGTTCAGAGACCTTTGCCACTTCGGTAAGGAAAACCTTAGGCTTTCGAATGCCATCCTTCCCTCTAGTCACCATAGGATGAACGTTGACCACCGGAGGACTGCGAACCATATCAGCAGAGGACCTATCACTCGGATCTACAATACCACGATCTGGAGCCAAATGTGAGAAGGATTCTGAAACCCTACCAACATCTGAACCAATAGGAGAAGAAGAACCAGTTGATCGACAGCCATCCGCCAGAGCATCAACAGAATGAACTGAAAAATGAGGACTATCAGATTGCCGCAACGATGAGACAGCCACATCCGGCGAGGGAACAAACCCTAACATAGAACCAGACGAGCAGTCAGGAGGATCAGGAACAGGGCTATTAATAATAGAAAGAGATGTGCCAAACAATTCATTAGCAGGAGAAGACCCAACACCATCCGGAGCAGGGTTCACACTCGGAGATGAATCGGGAGATACCAACTGGTCAGGAGTCAACAAACAAGTGGGCTCAACAACTGGAGACCCACAACGAATAGATCGAGCAGATATTAATTCATCAACAACAGGAGAAGAAACAAGCCCTGGCTGTTGAGGAGGGCCCAACTCAGAATCCATACCAGGAACCATACCGACATTAGTATCAATAGGGGGTTGAACCAGTTCATCAGTTACAGGAGAAACCGGCCGCACCAAATTGGGCCTATTAACCATAGACTCAGACAATATAAGAAGAAATAGGCTGAGCGGACGGGTTTGTGATAACTGAAGCAGGCCCCACCACCGAACCAGAAACATTAGAAGAAGACTGGGCCAAAGAGGTGCACCGAAGCAAAGGCAAGGTGCTAGTTACTCTAGTAGCATCAGAGGAGACAGTAGCCGGGGAAGAATTTGATAACGAGACCATAGGATACTGAGTTTCATCGAACACAACATGTCGCGAGACAAAAATCCGCCCATTGTCATCAAGACACTTGTAGCCTTTATGCTTAGCACTATACCCTATAAACACACATTTCTTCGAACGAAATTCCAACTTATGCTGATTAAACGGCCGAATTAAAGGGTAACATCCACACCCAAAAGCTTTTAAAAAGCCATATTCTGGTGTTTGTTTATACAATATTTCATAAGGTGAACTTCCATTCAAAACAGTAGTAGGCATACGATTAATCAAAAACACCGATGTGACAAAGGCATGACTCCAATATTTAAAAGAGAGACCAGCCTGTGCTAATAAAGTTAAACCCATTTCAACAATATGACGGTGCTTCCGTTCAGCCTTACCATTTTGTTCCGACGTATAAGGACAAGAGACCCGATGAACGACACCATTACGTTGAAGCCAAGCTACAAGAGTCGTATACTCACCACCACCATCCGTTTGAAGTGCTTTAATACGACACCCAAATTGAACATTCACCAAGGTGTAAAAATCAATAAAACTTTGAAACACATCAGATTTTTTCTTAAGTAAATACAACCAAGAAAAACGACTATGAACGTCTATAAACGAAACGTAATACAAAAAGCCTTCGGATGATGTATGGGCTGGGCCCCATCATCAGAAACCACAAGCTGAAAAGGACCATCATACACCTTTGTGGATAATTGAAACGGCAATTTGTAGGCCTTACCTTGAAGACAAGAATCACATATGGGAAAGACTTATCATCATTAACATGTACATTACAAGACCGTAAAACTGACTTAAGAGTAGAAAGAGAGGGATGACCCAATCTCTTGTGCCACAATTCCAGAGAATCAGTCTTTGAAACATTACACAATACATGATTATTACATGAGTCAACCGAAACCATACAAGATTCAACTTTATTATCCCCAGACACATGCTTATTCGCAAAGGAAGAAGACAAATCAAAACCAGCAGCAGCTCTTGAAGACATCAACTCAAAGAGACCTTCATGAGTGAACTTCCCCTTGAAAAGTATTTCCTTGGTCTGAACATCCTTAATAAAGAATTTGTGAGGATGAAACTCAAAATAAACAGAGTTGTCACGAGCAAATTGGGAAACAGATAACAAGTTTCGCTTAATGTCCGGTACACATAAGAGATTTCGCAAAAACAAAGTCCGATTTGAAGAAACAACATTACCTAAACCAACATGAGAGATTTTAACTTCATGGCCATTTCCCATACACAAAGAGTCCATACCTGTATAAACTGCATCAGTCTGAAGGTTTGACCGATCACTCGTGATATGATGCGTCGCACCGGAGTCGGGATACCAAACAGCATCACGAGACATAGCACCACTCATAGCAGGAGAGAAGGAATTGGCCATCATAGGAACATGCATCCTGGAAGAATGAGGAGGAGAAGGAGTGACAGGCAGAGGAGCAGACGCAACCTGAACCTGATGAACATTAGCCACACCCGATCCAGCAGAAACATAAGGCTGCACAAACGTAGAATTAGCAGGAAAAACATGCGTGTAGACCTGAGGAGAATTCGAAGAAGAAGACAAAACAGAGCCAGTATGTTCTGGATGAGAATTGAACCCTGAAGGAACAGAGCTCCCTGAATTGGGTGAAGAACTACGAGAGACATTTTCACCAGACAACACTCCAGGGTAGGTTTGATCAAACCTATACCAACACTTGTGCACCAAATGCCCATAGCGTCCACACAACTGAAATTGAGGACGATTGTTACCAAAACGTCCACGCCCTCTTCCACGAAAAGAATTCAAACGCTGCCCCCTCAAAGCAGAGTTAAACCAAGAATTATCAAACTGCTGAGAAGATTGATCAGTCACAACCTCAGAGACAGAATTGTCATTAACATTAGTGTTATATGAACCAACTTTATTAGTAGTACGAGTGACCATATTAGCTTGAAGAGAAAGCCCATCAACCAAAAACTCTTGCTGTCGAGCCTCACAATCAAAGAGCATCTCAGAGAGACTCTCAAGTGTAAGGGAATCTCTCGAAGCAACTGTAATAACACTTTCAAACTCAGCTGAAAGCCCTGAAAGCACTACACTAACCTGTTCCTGATCAGAAACGACATACCCTGAAGCATTCAACGTGTCACAAATCAGCTTGATTTTGGCAAGATATTCACTAACAGTTTGACCACGTTTCCTTTGAGAATGTAAACTGTGTCTCAAGGAAGAAATCTTAGTGGAAGATCTGGCAGCAAATCTCCTGGCAAGTGCATCCCAAATGGCTCGGGAGGATGACAACCCAGTGAGGTGTGGAAGCAAATCTACAGAAACAGTTGAAAGAAGCCAAGATGCAAGCAATTTGTCTTGTTTCAAGTAGGCTAAGAAAATAGGATTGGGAACCGTTTGAATAGATTCATTAACCACAGTTTTATCAGGCACCTTGTGATCAGAAAGGAAAGACATTAACCCATATCCTTCAACAACCAACATGACTTGGTGCTTCCATAAAACATAACTACCTTCATTCAACTTTACAGTATCAAGTTTAGGTAGTTGTTGAACTGTATAAGAACTAGTATCAACTAAAAGATAGGTAGGAATAGAACTTGAGCTATCACTCGATTCACCAGCCATGAGAAGATCAAGAAGTAGTCGAAAAGGAACGCAGAAACAATACAACCAACCACAGTACTTAGAGACAAACCGTCAAACAGATGGTGAGCATTCAAGATGTAACAACTCACTCAACAAAACACATGACAAAAAACAGCCACAATTCTCAGAAGCAAATCACCAAACATATTGTAAGCACATTAATCCAGAAAATCAGAGAACAAATCCAAACTCGAAATACACAAAACACAACATATTTCCCAATAGAAACCTGAAGAACAACGCATGAATAGACTGTGATGTCGTAAAGGCAAGAAACACCACCAAATCGACACAACCTCCACTCTAAAAATTATCCATTACTCACTAATCTGTTTCACAACAATCATCAAGAAACAGACATCCACATGACAAAGAACAATTTCAAAGTAGAGAGGAGAATTGATGTAAAGACTGAAAGCGAGTGAGTACGGAAACCTTACAGTTATCGAGTCACCAGCTCAATCCACAACCATAGCCTAAACACGCAACAAGAATGAAGACGAAGAAGACGAAGCACAGCGGAAAAACAAGGAAATCAACAATCTCCGGAACCTTTTTCCAGCGAAAGATACCATAAAGGAAAACTGACAGATAGAGAATGAATCAATCTTTAGGAAAGAGAGAACGGTACTCTCTAATTTTTATTAATGAAACCCATAATATCTCAAAAACTGAGACTGGGTTGGTTTTATACAAGAGATAGTGGGTTAAGTGACTCAGCTAAAGTCAGTTACTAACAATAACAACCTAACTGACTTGTTGACTCATCTTAACCAAATACAACCACCTGACTCTCTAAACTACAGCTATAATACCATGCGATAGGGAGCAATGGACACCGGAGTTGTGTTCTCAAACAACTCAATTCCGAATTCAACCTCTCGACTAGGCGGCAAACCTGGTAATTCCCCCGGAAACACTCCAGGGAATTCACACATGGTCCTTATATCATGTACACAAACCTCTTTTGTACTAGGATTCATAACAAAGGCCAGATAAGCCTCGCATCCCTGACGCAACATCCGGCTTGCTTCAAGCGTCGACACCACATTAGACAAGAACTTCACATTTTCTCCCACCACCACAACCTCATAATCGTCCGCAAGTTTCAGCGAAACTCGCTTATTTTCAAAATCCACAACGGCCTTATGCTCAACAAGCCAATCCATACCAAGAATTACGTCAAATCCATAGAATGAAAATTCCATAAGATCAACTAAAAACACATGCTCTTGCACCTTTAAGGGCATCTCCTATACAACCTCCTTGTTACAACTGTCTCACCAAAGGAACTATTCACACGCATACCCACATCCAAAGACTCAACAGGCAAACCAAGCATTCGAGCATGTTCACGCAATATGTACGAGTGTGTAGATCCAGAATCAATCAAAGAAAGTAATGACAAGGATTGCAAAGTAAAGGTACTTGCGATCACGTCCGTGTCATTCCTCCCTTCTTGATGGGCATTGTAACGCCCTGGTTTTGGGCCTAGATGGTTTAGACATCGGATCGGATCGGACCGTTCGAGAACGGTTCGAATCGCGTAAGTTGATTTAAGGAAATCAAGGATCGGGATAGGATAAAATTATGATAAAAATTGCTAAAATTCTCTAAAAATAAGTTTAAGAGGTTGGTCATGTAACCCCCTTAGCCCGGCCTAGACGCTTGACCCGAACTACGAAGATTACACAGGGAAAACCAAAGTTAACCCGAAAGTCAACCTTGATTAACAACCTTTTTTTTCTTTTTATCTTTTCTAAATGCAATATTAACCTACGTGATCACTCAAGATCATAAGAAGGAGAAATCACAGCAATCGGAAGTCAAGTAGGGATTCAATTGAAAGAATTGCACTTTTAGGGACCAAAATGTAAATTTTGGAAAATATGAGAACTTTGCAAATTTTAAGCTTACCAATATGTAATTAGTCATTTTCCATGCATCTCTGTCAAATATCAGCTTAATTGGACATTCTAAACTCAACCAATTGCATCCACAATCAAGAAGGACTAAAATGTAAGAAATGAGAACTTGAAACAAGTCAAATTACAGACCAACGGTCAACCGTTTCGAAACGCTGACCCTGGTATCGAAACGGAGTTGACCGTTTCTGTACTCGGGTGCGTTCCGAGACCAGTATCGAAACAGGCCTCTCAAGTAGCTAAAGTGTTCCGAAACACCTATACCCGTTCCGAAACACCATGGCCATTTCAGGCCCATGTTCCGAAACAGACAAGGGTGTTTTGATACACCCTGCAACTGTATAATTTTCTGGTTTTTCACATCTTTACTCGTTCAAATGTTTCCCAACTCATGCCATTTCACACCAGCAACAAGAATAAACATCAGAGGACATTATTATGAAATTTAAGCTAGAGCATAGCATCAATCAAGTGATCATTGAGTCTATAGGCATGCTTCCTAGTCTCATGAACCATATAAAAGCCTCAAGCCTCAAGCCTCAAACCAAACCATATAGGCCATTTACAAACTTCAAAAGCCAAATCAAACTAGCCAAAAAACATAGGGAGTTCAAAACACATCTCCCAAAACCAATTATAGATCCCCATTGCCAAATATCAATACTAAAGCATATGAAAACTTCACCATACATGAGCTCTCACTTCCTTGGATGTCCTTAGCCCTCCCGCTGCCCAAACACATCTCAATTATCTGCTTTATTGGTAAAAGAAAGCGTAAGCATATTTGCTTAGTGAGGCAAGCTCTAAGGAAAACCAACACAACAATGCATCTATAAAACTCTTTCTCAAAAACCATTTTCAACAACATGCTCTTTCTATCTCATGCTTGAAAACCATTTCAAAGCAAATCTCCTTTTGAAAACACATGTACCTCTTTTCTATCTCATGCATTTAAACCAATGCAAATCTCATGGCAAAGCCATACACATGCTTGTGAAAACTAAAGCATTTCATTCATAAATCTCATATGCATCTCTCATAGCATAAATCATCTCAACATTAAGTACATGTGAATCAAATACAATTTCATAAACTATATTGGCATTTCATATTACATCTTTACGCAGATAAGCGGGTTAGCTTGACTCGAGGTCAAGTCCTACCCCGGTGGAATTTCTCATCACCGGACTCTCATGGCAGTATCTCTCATCGCCACAAAGCTTGGGTGTTTCACCAAGTCCTACCCCGATGGTATCTCTCATCATCGGATTCTCACTTTGGATCGGGATGGAACTACCCCCATTGCCCGACTCCAAAGAGCACGTACGAATTTTAGTTTATAGTGCACTCTCATCCTATTGATCGATTAATTATATCCGGTAACTATCTCATCTTCTATGCCAATATATTATGTCAAAAACATCATCTCACCTAATGTTTTTATGCAACATTTCTCAAATCTTTGACATCTCATTTCAAAACCACAACTCATGTTTTTCATTAAATCAAAATCTCAAAACCCTTTAATACAACATCCTATCTCATGAAATATCTACAAAGCATCATCTCATGCTATAAATCATGCATAAAACAGTAGGAATTTGTCTACCTCAAAACAAGAGCATGTAAAAGCATTTAGGGGCATCAACCACATATTTGAGAGAAAATCTAGCCATACTAACTTCCGAATTTAGGATGGTGTTTTAAACCAATCCTAAATTCCCAGACCTTGTTTCTTTGTCCCTCAAGGACTTCTAAAACCATTTGCACTCACTGATTACGTTTCGCTTGCTTGCCGAACCGATATCTAACCTCCCGGCACTTCCGGATCAACACCAAAAGGGTTCGAAGATGTCTCCCCTGTTTTATACACATAAGAGCAGAGGATTAATGCATCATCATGCATTAAAATCACCAACCATCTAAACAAACTCGCTGCTCTACTCAAAAGCACCATTTCGGCTACCCAAAACAACCGAAATCATCTCCAAACTCTTTTAAAACAAAGCCCAACCAAGATCTATCAATTCTAAACACTTCTAAACCTCAATCAACACCAAAAGTCATCCTAAACTCGTCCTTATATCTCCAACAACAACAGAACACCAAAACCACCCCAAAACCCACAAATCTAGCATGTAAAACATAGGAATCCAAACCTATTCGGGATTGTTTGACAAAACCTCATTTATAACATCAATTACCATCCAAAATACATTAGAAATCAACCTCAAAACAGAGCCTAACTAAGAATTACGAAAATCATCAAGATCTCTCTAAGAATCTTGAGTTTTACCACAATTTCATGTTTCTAACATTAAAGTAATTCAAAAATCATTAACAAAGGATTGATAACTTGGAAATTTTAGTAAAGAACTGATCATTAGAGGAGAAGGACGAAGCTTACCTCTAATGGCTGATTTCTCCTCAATTTAGGCAAGATTTCTTGAAATTCCAAAGTAAAAATAAGAGGTTTTGATGAGCTAAAGATTAGGAATCCTTAGGAGAATGAAATCTCAGCAAATGAAATGAAAATCAAAGGTTAATTGATGAAGGAAATGTGTTTGGCTGAGTGAAAGTTGAGAGAAAATGAAATGAGAGAAAACTAACGTAAGGTAGTTATGAAAAGTCAAAATAGATTTTCCTTTTTAATTCTCCCTTATTCCCTTAATTAAAACATTTTGGTAAAATTAGCTCCTTAAAGCTTCAAAGTTTCAATCCTTTACAAAACAGTCACTAGTTAACTTTTGTAAAAACCGCAATTTAGTCACTACACCGAAATGTAGTATTTCCAAATCATATTTTGTAAAATTGTTATCATCATAACCTTTAATATAATAAATGGGGATTTTTAGATATTTTCCCATATTTTTTAAATATCTCGAACGAGGTGTTCCCTAATTCTCCCTTAAGACTTCGAACTGTACTCGACCGGCCCGATTCAAACTCTAAAACATCTAGGCCCAAAATCAGGGCGTTACAGGTCAAGTCAATTTTACAAAATGGATTTCGGAAATGTGACATTTGTGTAGTGACCAAATTATAAAGTTTCAAAACTGGGAAAATGTGATTTTTAATGTGGAAGCCAAAA
This sequence comes from Hibiscus trionum, assembly GCA_030270665.1. Taxonomy (NCBI): domain Eukaryota; kingdom Viridiplantae; phylum Streptophyta; class Magnoliopsida; order Malvales; family Malvaceae; genus Hibiscus; species Hibiscus trionum. Next base: position 3,061,278 of record BSYR01000004.1, read on the forward strand.
TCTTAGAATCTTTAGGGGGATTTAAGTCAATTTGACCTTTTCTCAATATGACATGTGTTTTAAAAGGCTTTTAATTAAATAGATTTAATTAGATTTATATTAATTAATTAATATAGTTAGTTAAAGTGAGATTTCTAATTACGTAACTATCAACTCTTTCTCATTTTCAGCCAAACACTAATTCTCTCATCTTTTCTCAGAATTCTTTCTTCCAAAAACTCTCTCAACATTTTCTAAACCATTTTCAAGAGATCTTTTCTAATTCTTCAAGATTTTGCTAAGGAAAACTTGTCATTCATTGAGAGAACCAAGGATTGGAGGTAAATCTCGTTCTCAACCTCTAATCTAAGTTCTTTATTGAAATTCCCAAGATATTTGGCTTCTAAATACTATTTTTGGTTGAGTTTTCATTATAGTTTTGATTGGAGATCAAAATCTTGTAAAAACATGATTGAAATCTTAATTTTCGAACTTGTTGAGTTAGGCTTTGTTTTGTGTTGATTTTTATTGAGTTTAAAGTTGACTAATATGTTAAAATGATGTGTTGATAACATAGATCCCGAAATCCTTGAGATTCTTGAGTTTCTTGGTGGTTTTAAGTTGGTTTTTGAGGTGAAATGGTGGAATCTTGCTTGATGGAGGTATAAGGTTGGGTTAGGTTGTTTGTTAAATGTGTGTTGATGTTTATAATGCTTGGGAAGTGATGTATGTTGGCTGGGCTTGGTTTAGGAAGCAATCGATTGAGTTTTCGGTTGTTTTGGATGGGTATTTTGGTATAGTTTGGGTGAGCAACGAGTTTTTGAATTGTTGCTGGTGTTAGAATGCATTTTAATACATTTAGATCTCTGTTTTGATGATGTGAAAACAGGGGATCTTGAACCGGAAGCAAACGAGGTGTTGTTGGAGGCTCCGGAAGGGTAATTCCATGTTGGCGAGCAAGGCTTCGCGTATCGGTGAGTGGAAATGTAATTTCCTACTTTGTAACGCTTTGAGTGTGGTCTTGGGAGCTTAGTGTAAGCTTGATACACTTAACTAAGCTCAAGAGTAAGTGATTCGGAAATCCCTCTCTTGGAAATATGCTATGTTTGATGAAATTGAACTTGAATTAAGTGTGAATTTGTTTACTGTTTTTAAGCATGTTTAAGCATGGTTTAATGCTGGATTTTAATGTCATTATGTTAAGGATGCACTAGGTAAGTGATCCTTGGTTTGCATGTGTTGAATGCATATGATATTAAGCATGTGATGCTTGTGGAAATGGCATTGTGGTTATGCTTGTAAAACAGTGGATTAATATGGTTAAATGATTATATTGGCAAGTGATGAAAATGGTTTTTGGTTACTTTAATCGGATATAGTTAGCCGGCTATAGGATTGGGTGCACCTGAAAAAAGTCGCCTTGGATGTCGAGGGGTTGTGATTGTGCCGTAATCTCCATCCAAGTTCCCTAACGATTGAGGTTAAGATCACAACGGTGAATGGTTAGTCCCGTGTGTGAGTCTTGTGTATGTGTCCCATAAAAGTGGTGGTTTTGCAAGTCATGTTAAATGCATTGATGAATGTTGTTTAGCAATCCTCACTAAGCTATATGCTTACGCTTATTTGTTTCATCATTGCAGAGAATTGAATATTTCAACGCAGCCCAAAAGCAAGAGGATTCCAAGGCTTGGTTTAAGAGATGTATGTGGTTCAACCTTAGTGTCATAAGTGGCAATGGGTGGGACTTCTACTTTCTGATTTTTGGTTGGAGATGTTTATTGTTTCAAGCATGTTTAGTTTCTGATTGTGGACTTGTATTTGGCCTCTATATGGTTCTATGGTTTGTTTGTGGTGTTTTACCATTTCCATAGTTTGGTATCTTAAGCATGCTTGGATAGTTCAATAGTCATCATGGTTTGTTGTGATTGATGAAAGTGTTTTACTGCTTGATAGTGTCTATAAGTATATTAGATGGAGTATATCATGTATGCATGATTTGAGCTTTTATGAATGTGATTTAGTATGTTTAAGTGATGTTAAAATGAGCAAATCCGGTACGTGTATCGATACACGGGAAAGTGTATCGATACACTAAGGCAAAATGAGGCATTTCTATACAGGGGTATCGAAACGGATTGCTCGCGTATTGATACGCCTAGGCCAAGTTTGAAGGCCGTACCAATACGCAGGGGAGCGTTTCGATATGCTCAACCCTTCTTTAGCTATTGTCTTCCCGCATATCGATACAGGCCCAAGTGTATCGATACGGGTAGTTAAATTTCAGTTAAAAGTATCTTTTAAGGTTTGGAAATGTCGTATTTTTGTCCCTGAATATTGTGAGTGCAATTGAATGAGTTTGGATGATCCGTTTGAGCTGAAATTTGGCATGTTGGCATGTTACATGACTAATTGATGATTGGTAACATTAAAATCCTAAGTCCCTGTATTTTATGAAATTTACAGTTTAGTCTCTAAAAGTCAAATGTATGCAATTGAACCCCTAATTGAACTTCGATCGCTGTGCCGTTTTCACCTAATCGCTTTGCTGAACATATATGGTAATAATGTGCATCTAGAGAAGATAAAAGGAAAAAGGGTCGTTAATCGAGGTTGACTTTAACGAGTTGATTTCAGTTTTCCCCGTGTAATCTTCTTAGTTTGGGTCGGGTGTATAGGTCGGGCTAAGAGGGTTACATTTGTTGGTATCATAGCCAGGTTACGAAAGAATTGGCAATGTCAGTATGTGAAATTGATATGTATCATTGTATGTTGTCTGAAAAGCATGCAATTGGTTGAATTCTGAATCTTATGCCATGCCTGATTTATGTGAATTGCATGTGGAATGGATATGAGTGCGTGATGATGATGTAATGTTGTTGTATGTTGAATTTGAATGATGAAAAGCATGTTGAACTTGATGTGTTATTGTATGTTATGCCATGTTGGGGGAAGTCGGGGTGCCCATTGCCTTAATACACTAATCAAATGATTTTGTAAACTTGGATCCTTGCTTGAAGTTGGCTTAAATGGTTTGATTTGTTTTTATTGTTGTGTTTTGTTTAAATAACACAATGGGACCTATAAGAGAGTTGAGATCCAATACGATAATACCTGCGGCTGAGCAGGGTGAACAAGGGGCTGATGTCCCTCCTGGTGGAAATCTACCTCCTCCGCCACCACTTGGAGGTGGGGAGCAGGTGCAGAAAGGACATGCTAGTCCTGGTTTGGGTGATTTGGCGTCACTGGTTCAGGTGATCACTGGAGTGTTTCCGGCTGTTGTTGTCGGAGCGCATGTACAGGCCCCTACAGCTGGGCAGGCGGGCTTACCGTTGGAAAGGTTGAGGAGCTTAGGAGTTGTAGAGTTCTTTGGTATGTCTCCTGAGGCGTCTGAGTCCTAGTTAGAGAGTACGATCCGTATTATGGATCAGATGGGCTGTAATGATGTGCGCAAGCTGGGATGTGCAGTATCTTTGTTGCAAGGTGATGCCTATAGTTGGTGGAAGACTACCACAATCGGTATGGAACCCAATGAGGTTGATTGGGAGTTTTTCAGAGGTGCCTTCAGAAGGAAGTATCTAGGGGTGAGATACTTGGATGAAAAGAAACAGGAGTTTATGTCGCTTGTTCAGGGCAACCTATCTATGGCTGAGTACGAGGTCCAGTTCGTACGCTTGAGCCAGTATGCTCCTGAGTTGGTACCTAGTGAGAGGCACCAATGTGACCGCTTCCGGTACAGGCTGGTACAGGAAGTTAAGACGTATATGTTGGCTGCAGACTACACTGATTTTGATGTGCTTGTTTGTCGAGCGAAGGACATTGAGCAGAACTTGGGATTGTCATCTCGAGGTGTTGGTTCCAGCTCTGGTAAGAGAGCAGCTGAGTACAGTTCCGAAGGTGGACGAAACAAAAGAGGGTGTGATAGGAGACATCAGCCTGAGGGAAGGCGTGGTGCTCCGGGTCGAAGTTGTCAGGCTCAGGGAGGTCGCGTGAGATCTAAGCAGCATACATGTTAGACTTGTGGTTCGAGGGACCATTTGAGGCGAGATTGTCCTCGGACGGCTAGAGAGGTTCAGGCTCCTGTTGTGGTGACAGCGAATTCTTGTTGGAATTGTTGTTCGGCAGATCACATGAGGAGGGAGTGTCCTTTGTTGGCTACTGATGGCCAGGGACGTGCTCCTGTGGTAGCTGCACCTCAGCGAGACCGTGGGCGCGGCCGTGGGAACTTTTAGAGGAGAGCTGAGGGGCAGCGAGGTATTGCTCATGTTGTAGTTGTTCGACTTGAGGGAGGTGGACCAGCGAGGGTATATGCTCAGCGCGAGGAGCGCAGTGATACTGATGTCATCGCAGGTACCTTTGCTCTTCAGTCTTTATCTTTGATGGCTTTGATTGTTTCTGGGTCCACGCATTCTTATATCTTGAGTGAGCATGCACATTTGCTTGATATACATGTTGAGTTGCTTGAAGTAGGAATGCAAGTGACTAGTTCTTTTGGTGAGACTGTAGTCACTAGGAAGTTGTATAGGAGATGCCCTTTGTCTGTGCAAGGTCATGTTTTTCTTGTGGATCTGATGGAGTTACCTTTCTACGGATTTGATGTAATCCTTGGCATGGATTGGTTGTCGGAGCATAGGGCGGTGGTAGACTTTGAGGTCAAGCGAGTCACCTTAAAGTTAGCCGATGATTATGAAGTAGTGGTAGTAGGCGAGAATGTGAAATTCTTTTCGAATGTGATTTCGGCTTTGGAAGCAAACCGTATGATGAGTTTGGGTTGCGAGGCTTACCTTTCCTATGTGATGAATACTGTCACCAAGGATGTACGTGTGCAGGACATCTGAACTGTTCGCGATTTTTCGGGTGTCTTTCCGGAAGAATTGCCTGGATTGCCACCAAACAGGGAAGTTGAGTTTGGTATAGATTTGTACGAGAATACAACTCAGGTGTCCATTGCTCCCTATCGCATGGCACCCAAAGAGTTAAAAGAGTTGAAAACGCAATTGCAGGAGTTGTTGGATTAAGGTTTCATCCGGTCGAGTGTGTCACCTTGGGGTGCACGGTCTTGTTTGTAAAGAAGAAAGATGGGACAATATGGATGTACATAGATTATCGGCAACTGAACAAGTTGACGATCAAGAACAAGTATCCATTTCCTAGAATTGATTATCTCTTTGATCAGTTTCGGGGAGCCTCGGTGTTTTCTAAGATAGACTTGAGATCGGGGTATTATCAGCTGAAGGTGAAGGATGTGGACGTACCTAAGACAGTTTTTCACACGAGGTATGGACATTATGAATTCTTGGTGATGTCGTTTGGTTTGACCAACGCGCCTGCTGCTTTCATGGACATGATGAATCGTGTATTCTATGAATTCTTGGATCATTTTGTGGTGGTGTTCATTGATGATATCCTTGTGTATTCTGTTGAGTGTGCAAAAGTTCTACTTTTTACCCCTTATTTACCCCATATTCTTGCTGCATTCAAGCATATTTCATTTCATTTAGGATAGATTTCAATTATACATCACAATTATACAAAAAAGGCACAGTTGCTACTGATTTTGGTTACTTTTGCAGGTAGCTGTTGTAGCAGACTCAGGGCAGTGGAGAAGCAGAGCTGGAACACAGGACTGAAGTCGAGAAGGACGATGCTGCCGAGGCCGCTACCGTGGCAGCTAAGGACGACAGTAGTGGTGAAGGAAAAAAGTGAAATGGAGCTCGACAGAAAGAGGAAATTAAGCCGGTCTGTCGTGGAGGACTCATATATTTTTCCAAGCCCTAGATCAGAATGAAGGCCAAGCCAAAAGTTCAAGGAAGAAACTCCAAGCAAGAAGAAAGGACGAATTAAAGACATCTACTCTGAAGATTTAGTCTTTAATAGAGTTGTACTTTAATTTAAACTTGTATTCTTGCCATATTAGAAAACTTGAACCCAAGGCCTATATAAAGGCATGTAATTCGACCTAGGGAAGGAGATCTTAATCTCTAGCCGTCTTCCCCTAAACCCTAGTCGTTTTCCCCTTCTCATCATGTTCTAAACTTCCCCTAGGGCTAAGGGTTGATTATGTAAAGTAGTTGCAAGGATTGCATTGTTTTAGGATTTTTTTCTGTTCAATAAAATAGACTTCAAGTTTGCTTATTCTGGTTTTCAACATCTTACAATAGTATCGAGAGAGCATTGTGAGATTATACATTTACTTAATATCGGGAGAGTTAAGTATACGAAAGGAATAAGTACGGGTTCTCCAGTTTATGGTTGAACTATCTCGGACCTAGGGATAGGACGAGGTTAAGTGGCTAAGGAAGAATTCAACAACATCGGTGTTCATCCTTCGATTCACACCGGGAGGTATCATCAAAGACGTGTTCATCGACAGACTTGGACCAAGTGATAGGACAAGGCACAGTAGGGATTCTTGCCAAGCTTGAAGTACAGAGTTGTGTGATTTCTGCCGCGACAACAACAGACCGCTGCCGCCGCAGGTGCTGTCGCGACAGGAGCAACGACAGAATAGATAGTCCTAGACATTGCAACACCTACACTACTGAGCAAATCAATACCGGCCCATTCTCTCTATCCTGATTTTTTTAATCCTTTATCTTCAGTATTCTTTAGTATTCCCTTGCAAACAATTAAAATTATCTTCTTTCTTGTGCAGCAATTCAAGGTTAATGCTATTTCCAGTCCCTGTGGATTCGACATCCGATAGTTCGTGTATCACTTTACTACTTGCGTTGTGTACACTTGCACTCTATTGTGATAGAGTCTTTTACAGGCAACAAGTTTTTGACGCCGTTGTCGGGGACTGTCAACCTATCTTTACCCTACTTTTACTACACATTCTTTTTAATTTTTCTATTTTTATTTGGATTGTTCACCCTGTGCTTTTCACAAGGTCTTTCGTTTGCTTATGCGCAGATCGAGACGAGGAAAGGAACCTGAGTATCAGCTAGATCCTGAAATCGAACGCTCGTGCAATCTTAGGAACCGACTCAGACTCTTGTTATCCAGAAACGATTACCTTGAAGAACAGTTAGAAGCCATGAACAACCAAGGGAATCCCCAAGATCCTAACGATACTATCGGAGATGGAGGAAACGGACGGCCTGCCGCTCCTCCTGCTGCTGAGGCCGCACGCCGGTCATGTCGTGATTACATGATCAATGATCATGTGGAACTAGAGACCACCCTGCCAGACGTGGAAGCCGAAAATTTCGAGCTGAATCCTGTCATGTTCAGCATGATTAATTCCGCTGGCCAATTTAGTGGTGCTGCTACAGAGGATGCTAGGGAACATCTGAAAACGTTCCAAGAAATATGTGGTTCGTTTAGACTACCAGGAGTAAATTTGGATATACTGAGGCTTCGGTTATTTCCTCATTCATTGAGGGACAGAGCTAAAACTTGGTGGAATAAACTAACGCCGGGTTCAATACGAACTTGGGCAGATTTAACTCGTGAATTCTTATCTCGTTTTAACCCTTCCCATTTATCTGAGCGATTACGTAACGAAATTGCTACTTTTCAAAAGGAAGATGACGAGCCAATGCACGAGGCATGGGACAGGTTTACTACTCTTCTGAGGAATTGCCCGATGCACGGATTCCCTGTTTGGAATCAAGTCATCAAATTCTACAATGCTGCCAACCTACATACTCGCATGAGAATCGATTCAGTAGCCAATGGGTTGTTGTTGGATAAAGATCCAGATGAAGCCATGGTAGTATTAAAGAATTTGGCGAAGAATGAAGAGCAATTCCCCACAGCAAGGAGAGGTAAACGAGTACTAGCTGTAAAGGACTATGAGGCCGATAACTCCCTAAAGACACGGGTTGCGCACCTCACAAAGGCAGTAGAGAATTTGCTGAAGAAAGATTCAAAACATGTTTACTCTGTAGAAGAGGTATGTAACACCCCAATTTTGGGCTTAGAAGTTTAGGGTCTGAACTGGACCGGTCTGAGAAACGGTTCGAATATAAAAGAGAGTTTTAGGGAACACCTAGTTCGGGATGCTTTAAAAATATAGAAAAATATCTAAAAATCCTCATTTAATATATAAAGGTGAATGGTGAAATCAATTTTACAAAATAAAGTTTGGAAATACTACATTTCGGTGTAGTGACCAAATTGTGATTTTTGCAAAGTTTAGTAGTGATTTTTTGTAAAGGATTGAAACTTTGAATCTTTAAGGAGCTAATTTACCAAAAATGTTTTCACCAGATTTTTCCTTAATTTGGGTGATTTAATTAATGATTTAATTAAATAAAAGAAAGGTGATAAACTACTTTTGACTTTCATAACTACTTTTCTCAAATTTTCTCTCATTTCTTTTTTTCTCAAATTCCTATCAACCAAACATTTTTTCTCCAGCAAAATTCACCTTGATTTCCACTTCATTTGATGAGATTTCCATCACTCATTGATTCCTATTCAACCTTGCAACAAATCCATTTGATTTCTACATTGTATTTTCATGGAAATTTGCCCAAATCAAGGAGAAATCATCTTTTAGAGGTAAGATTGTTCTTCTCCTCTAAATACTCAGTTCTTTACTGAAATTCCCAAGTTGTCAATCCTTTATTAAAGATTTATGAATGGTTTTTATGTTAGAAACAAGATTTTGGCTTAAAACTCAAGATTTTGGAAGAGATCTTGAGGATTTTCGTGGTAATTGATTGGGGCTCTGTTTCGAGATAGTTTTCTAATGTATTTTGGATGTTAAATGATGTTAGAAATGAGGTTTTATCAATCCAATCCCGAATAGGTTGTTTTTATTAAGTTTTTGCTTGTGAAAATGGTGGTTTTTGGGTGTTTTTGGTGTTCTGTTATAGTTGGAGGTATAAGGATGAGTTTAGGGTTGTTTTTTATGTTAATTGATGTTTACAAGTGTTTAGAAGTGATGGATCTTGGCTGGGTTAAGTTTTGGAAGAGTTTGGAGGTGTTTTCTGTTGTGTTTGGTAGCCGAAATGTTGTGTTTGGATAGAGCATCGAGTTTAAGAGTGTTGGCTGAAGATTTCAATGCATGATGATGCATTAATCCTCTTCTTTTATGTTTCTAAAATAGGGGAGACATCTTCGGACACTTTTGGAGTTGATTCGGAAGCTTAGTTGGCGTTTCGGCAAGCAAGCGAAACGAAATCGGTGAGTGCAGTTGGGTTAGAGGTCCATGAGGACATGAATACAAGGTTTGGGGATTTAGGAGAGGTTTGAAACACCTTCCTAAATCCGGAAGTAAGTATGGTTTGATTTGGTCTCTCTAAAGTGGTGTTTGCCCCTATAATGCTTTTACATGCTCATGGTTTGAGATTGATAAATTCCTACTGTTTTTATGCATGATTTAGAGCATGAGATTAGGAGATGGCATGTTGCATTGAATAGATTTGAGCTTTTGGTTTGAAGCAAAGTACGATTTATGATTTGAAATGTGGTGAGAAAACCTTTGAGTTATATTGCATGAAAAACAGTAGGTGTGATGATGTTATATTGGCATAGATGTTGGGAAACTTACCGGATATAATTGATCGATCAATAGGATGAGAGTGCACTATAAACTAAAAATTCGTACGTGCTCTTTGGTTAAGCCAAAGGGAGATATTTCGATGATGGGCATTCCATCGGGTAGGACTTGGTGAAATACCCAAGCTTGTGGCGATGAGAGATTCCGCCATGTGAGTACGGTGATGAGAGATTCCACCGGAAGCTATGTTGCTAGACAAGTGAGTACGGTGATGCCACCGGAAGAGTCTAGTGTAGAAATGTGTTCGCATATCCGAGTATTAATGAGATGTTAAATGCCAATATAAATGATGAAATGGTTTTTGTTACACATGTACCTTTGATGAAATGATTTATGCTATGAGTTATGCATATGAGATTGGTTTAGTAATGCTTTGACAATATAAGCATGTGAATGGCCTTGCCATGAGTTTTGCATTGGTTTAAATGCATGAGATAGAATGAAGGTACATGTGGTTTCAATGAGCATTGCTTTGAAAGTTTTCCAAGCATGAGGAAGAGATGAGCATGTGGTTTTAAAGCTTTTGATGAAAGTGTTTTCTAAATGTGCATTATTGTGTTGGTATTCTTTAGAGCATGCCTCACTAAGCATTTGTGCTAACGCTCTCTTTTACCAATAATGCAGATAATTGAGGTGTTTTCGGGCAACAAGAAGCTAAGTTCATCCAAGGAAATCTAAGCTCACGTATGGTGAAGTTTTCATACACTTTAGTTTTGATAAATTGGCAATGGGAAACCAAGTTTTGTTTTGGGAGATGTGTTAAACTCCCTAAGGTTGTGGCATGTTCGCTTTGGCTGGATTGACTTGTAAATGTCCTTAATTGCTTGTTTGAGGTTTGATTGTCTATTTGGATTTTGATATTAGGAAGCATGCCTCTAGACTATGGAGAACTTGTGTTGGATGCTATGATGGTGTTTGTGTGTTCCAAATAGGTACCTTATATGTATGTTGACTTGTTGGTATGATTAGAGAGTCCTTGGGATGTGTTTGAATGGGTTTTTGGGTGAAAAACCAGCACTTGCTGCAATTTCTGGGCAAACCGTATCGAAACACTCTCTAGTGTTTCGAAACGGGGGCCTGTAATGGCCTTCGTGTTTCGAAACGACTAGAGGTTGTTTCGAAACGATTTGGCCACTGGAATGCCCTATTTCGGAACAGGTTTCAAAATGGGTGGGTGTCTTGATCTAGCGTTTTGATACGGCAAGCAGGTGTTTCGAAACGGGTGACCGTTGAACACAGATTTGAATTGTTCTGAGGTTTGTATGTTTTACATTTTAGTCCTTAATGTTGAGATTGCAATTTCTTGAGTTTGTGATGTCCAATTGAGATGAAATTTCGCAAAGAAGCTTGTAACATGACTAATTTCATATTGGTAACTTTAAAATCAATGAGGACCTTCTAATTTACAGAAATTACAATTTGGTCCCTAAATTCGTGTAAGGTGCAATTGAGTCCCTATTTGAAATCCGTTCGCTGTGCCTTTTACAATCGTATCTCGTGAGTACTCACTTAGAGTTAACAAGCATCTAGACCAGATTAAAAAGAAAAAAAGGGTCGTGAATCAAGGTTGACTTCCGGGTTGACTTTGGTTTTCCCCGTGTAACCTTCGTAGTTCGGGTCAACCGTCTAGGCCGGGCTAAGGGGGTTACATTTGATGGTATCAGAGCCAGGTTCTCGTATAATTGGGGTTTGTTATGTGGATGATGTATGTGTAATTGCATGATGTGCCCTTTGGGTGAAAGAATGTCGTGTGAATAGTGATGTATGATATCAATTGTGATGTTTTTGTGATATTATGCTATGTTTGGAGTGTTATATGGTATCCCATTGCCAAGTCAAAACTAATGAGAGGAATTGTTTTCGAAAATGAGCTTGAGTACTTGGATTACTTGCCTTATTGTGCCTAATTGTGTTATTGCATTTCTGTTCAGTGCATTGTTTTCCATGTAATGGGGCCACATAGAGAGATGAGGATAAATACAAGAGCTATGGCTCAGAATGAGAATGAGGAGAATGCTGAGAATCTACCTCCTCCTCCTGGTGGTGGACCACCCGGTGGTGATGGTGCTGGAGCTGGTAATGATGGTGCTGGTGCTGGGGTCGCTAGACCTAAGGGTGCGCAGGGGCAAGCTGCTCCTGACATGACCATGTTGATTCAGGCTATTGCTGGAGCTTTCCAGGCAGCAGTAGCTGGAGCTCATGGAGCTGCGCATCAGGATGATGCTAATGGGAGGTTGCCTTTGGAACGTCTTCGCAGTCTGGGAGGGACTGAGTTCAGAGGTTTATCTCCGGAAGGATCTGAGTCTTGGTTGGAAAGCACCAAGAGGATTTTGGGTCAGATGAATTGCAATAATGTGCAGAAGCTGGGTTGTGTTGTATCCTGGGGCGACCCTTCTTAGCCACAGGCAGATCACTAATTGATGTAGAAAATGGAGAACTCACTATGAGGGTGAATGATCAAGAGATGAAGTTAAATGTTCTCTAAGCAATAAAACACGCTGATGCAGAAGAAGAATGCAAGGCTATCACTGAAGTAATCCTTGACCAACCCTGCTTTAGGTCGGACTGCCATGACATCAAATTTGGCCACTGCCACAGCAGCCATCTAGAAGACTGTCACGACAGCGACGAAGACAGCAGCTCCTCAGATTCTGACATGTCTGACACTAAAGATCATGAGGAGGTAAATTGGATAGGCAATCGTCCAGGTAAGTTATTCGAACCATTAAACTATACCTCGAATTAACATATCATCCAAAAGCCATCAACTGTAGAACCACTTGTTCTAGATCTTAAGCCCCTGCCAGGGCAGCTCAAATATGTTTTTCTTGGATTAAATGATACGTTGCCCGTAATCATCTCTTCTAAGTTGATGCAGGAACAGGAACAACAGCTGATAGGGATGCTGCAGCAGCACAAAAAGGCTATTGGATGGACGATAGCTGATATACAAGGCATCAGTCTGGCATTATGCATGCATAAAATTCTCCTAGAGGATGATCATAAGCCGACCATTGATGCCCAGAGACGTTTGAAAGATGCTATGCGAGAAGTGGTACGGAAAGAAATTATCAAATGGCTAGACGCTCGGATAATTTATGCCATCTCGGATAGTAAATGGGTGAGCCCGGTGCAGTGTGTTCCTAAGAAGGGATGAATAACTGTGGTGACCAATGAAGAAAACGAGTTAATCCCAACCAAGACTGTGACCGGTTGGAGGGTTTTGATGGACTACCGGAAGCTTAACAAAGCTACCCGGAAGGACCACTTTCCCCTGCCTTTTATTGATCAAATGCTTGATAGATTAGCGGGAAAGTCTTATTACTATTTTCTTAATAGTTACTCAGGTTATAACCAAATAGCCATCGCACCGAAGGATCAAGAGAAAACGACTTTCACTTGCCCATACGGTACTTACGCTTTTCAGAGAATGCCATTTGGACTTTGCAACGCACCAGCAACCTTCCAAAGGTGTATGATGGCTATATTCTTCGACATGGTGTAGGATTTCCTGGAGATATTCATGGACGATTTCTCTGTCTTTGGAGAAAATTTCGAAAGCTGCCTAGGCAACCTACAGAAAGTGCTCGAGAGATGCGAGAAAGCGAACTTAGTATTAAACTGGGAGAAATGTCACTTCATGGTGGATGAAGGGGTAGTGTTAGGCCATAAGGTAAGCTGCCGCGGCATAGAAGTTGACAGAGCCAAGATTGAGGTGATTGAAAAGTTACCGCCACCCACCACAATCAAGGGAATTCGGAGTTTTTTAGGGCATGTTGGGTTTTATCGAAGGTTTATAGCAAATTTTTCGAAGATCACCAAGCCATTATGCCACCTATTCGAGCAGAATCGTCCATTCGACTTCAATGCTGAATGTACTGAGGCATTCAGCATTCTAAAAGAGAAGTTGGTCAAAGCCCCAATCGTACAGCCACCTGACTGGAAGTTGCCATTCAAAATTATGTGTGATGCCAGTGATTACGCTGTAGGGGCAGCACTTGGGCAGAGGAAGGACAAGCTATTCCACATAATTTACTACGCTAGCAAAACACTCAACGATGCCCAAGTGAATTACACCACAACAGAGAAAGAACTGTTAGCAGTGGTGTTTTCAATTGACAAGTTCTGATCCTACATACTTGGAACGAAGGTGGTGGTCCACACAGAACACTCTGCACTGAAGTATCTGTTTGCTAAATAAGACGCAAAACCCAGACTGATTCGTTGGATTCTGCTGCTACAAGAGTTCGACATAGAAATCAAGGATAAAAAGGGGACAGAGAACCAAGTTGCAGATCACTTGTCAAGATTAGAGAGGGGAAAGAGTCTCCCAACAGACAAGACACACATACTGGAGACCTTCCCTCACGAGCAGCTGTTGATTTCGTTAATTATTTAGTTAGCGGAATATTTCCTCCTGACCTTAATTATCAAGCTAGGAAGAGGTTCCAAAATGATATTAAGCATTATTATTGGGACGAACCTCTTCTTTTCAAAAATTGTGCAGATCAGATTATCAGGAGGTGTGTACCACAGGATGAGCAGGAAGCTGTGCTTCATCACTGCCATGCTTCAAAATATGGAGGACACTTAGATGGTAACAAAACTGCTGCTAAGGTTTTGCAGTCTGGTTTTTATTGGCCTTCATTGTTCAAGGATGCCCAAGCATTCTACAAAAGTTGTGACAAGTGTCAATGGACTGGAAACATCTCAAGGAGACATGAGATGCCGCTGCAAAACATCCTTGAAGTCGAAATCTTCGACGTTTGGGGGATTGATTTCATGGGACCATTCCCAGCATCATGTGGGATTCTTTACATCCTCATGGCAGTGGACTACGTGTCCAAATGGGTTGAAGCGATCGCCACACAGAAAAATGATGCCAAGACTTTCCAGAGATTTCTATATAAGAACATTTTTTCCAGATTTGGCCTCCCTAAGGCGATTATCAGTGATGAAGGGAGGCATTTTGACAATAGGGTAATAGCTGCTGCCTTAAGAAAATATGGTGTTAAACATCGGATCGCAACAGCTTATCACCCTCAGACCAATGGACAGACCGAAATATCCAACAGAGAGGTAAAGAACATTCTTGAGAAGATGGTTAAACCAACTCGAAAGGACTGGTCCTTACACCTCAATGATGCACTCTGGGCCTACAGAACATCATTTAAAACTCCATTGGGAATGTCACCCTACCGGCTGATATATGGAAAAACATGCCATCTACCTGTTGAGATAGAGCACATAGCATACTGGGCCATCAAGGCAGTGAACATGGACTTGGAAAAGGCAGGACAGAAAAAGCTACTTGACTTGAATGAGATTGAAGAAATTCGAGCAATGGCCTATGACAACGCAAGGATTTACAAGGACAAGACAAAGAAGTGGCATGACAAGAAGCTGTTGCCACGACAGTTCTGCCCAGGGCAGCTTGTGTTGTTATTCAACTCTAGGTTGAAACTCTTCCCAGGGAAACTAAAATCTAGATGGCATGGCCCATTTCAAGTTGTGCAAGTTTTTCCTCATGGTGCCATCACGATCAAATCCCTAAAAGACGGGCACCAATTTAAAGTCAACGGATAGAGACTGAGCATTATCAGGGGACTGAAGCCCCAAGAATGCATGAAGTGGTTACTCTAGAAGATGCCCCTCTTGGCATCCCTAATTTAACTTAATTTCATTTTTATTATTATTTATTTATATATATATATTTATTTATTAGGAAATTAGAATTATTTTATTTTTTAAGAACTAAGTTTTTATTTTAATTATTTTTAGGAAATAAAGGAGACAAGGAGAGGAGAATAAGTGAACCAGCCCACCACCTCACCAGTAGCCTAAAAAGCCCAAAGGAAGAGCCTGTCGTCACAACTGTCGCGACAGACGCGGGAAATACAGCCTATCAACATGCTGTCGCGGCAGACACGCAAACGCGTAACAGACGCGTCAGAAACCGCGTAAAAGCTGTCCCCGTTATTCGCGCCTGCCGTTACAGCTCCAACGGGCAGCAAACTCTTCATCTATATAAACCTCGTTTTACTATTCATTTTTCACTTTACTTTTACTCTCTCTACTTGCTTCCTCTCTAGATTTTCATTCCCTTTCATTTTTCTACAGTCTCTTGCAACTATGAGTACCAGAAACACTAGAAGAAGTGCAGCCTCAAGCTCTGCTGTAGCAGTAGCCACTCCCAGCCACGATAGAATCCCAAACCGATTTTCCACCGCAGAGTCTAATGACCGATACTACACCTCCTTCCAGAAAAGGGAGATGTGGGAAGAAAAAGGGTTCATCTACACCAAACGAACGGAGAACCTCGGGCTCGAACCATTCATTGCCCGCAAGATCAGAGCACTTCAATGGCAGATGTTTGCTGCCCAACCTGAGGAAATGAACGTCACTCTGGTCAGAGAGTTCTACGATGCCGTCGACAGCAAAGACACGACGGCTGTGACAGTACGTTGTAAGGAAGTACCCCTGGAGCCAGAGTACATTAACACCCTCTACGAACTCTACGTCGGCAGCAAGGAAGATGGGCATAAG
The DNA here is from genome assembly GCA_030270665.1 of Hibiscus trionum. Classification (NCBI taxonomy): domain Eukaryota; kingdom Viridiplantae; phylum Streptophyta; class Magnoliopsida; order Malvales; family Malvaceae; genus Hibiscus; species Hibiscus trionum. The sequence goes on from BSYR01000004.1 coordinate 3,077,314, forward strand.
AGGTTCGTGGAGAGCCTGGAGGCAGCAGTTTATGATGCTGTCATAACAGAACTCACCGAGGAAGGGACCCAGTGGAATACAGACCCAAAACACCCACGAACGGTGAAACGAGCTCAACTCACCCCCGAAGCAAAACTGTGGAACGCCTTCGTGAAAAAGAGGATTATGCCCTCCTCACACAACAACATAGTGGATCAACCCAGGTTAGCTCTCGTTCATTCCATTTTAAACGAGAGGCCCATTAATATTGGTCGATATATTCGGGAAGGGATTTTGGACTGTGCACTATGGCCATCGGGGCCCCTTGTCTTCCCCTACCTCATCACAGAAATCTGTCGTGGCCACAATGTCCCTGAAATTGCTGAAGATACAAAGATTCGAGAAAAAGGATGGACGGAGAAAAATATCTTCAGTTTGATGGAGCTGAAAGCTGCAACACCCATCTCCTGTTTCAACCCAACTGCCGCGGCAGGTGAGCCAGCAGAGCCTACCCAGACAGAGCCTGCCGCCGCAGCACAGAGGCAGCCCACGGCAGCAGCTACCACAGCAGACTCCTCCACCCAATTCCTTGTTGCCCTGCAGAAAATAGAGGAACGGCAGCTAGGTCTGATGAGCTTTGTCCGCGACTTCACAACAGCAACGGTACATTTCATTAAAAGCAATTTAAATTTTCCTAATGTACAATTTCCTTTCTTCTTCGATCATTATTTTGCTCCACCCACACATGCCCATACCCCTACCCCTGCTGCCACACCGAGAACACCTTCTACCGTGTCCACTCCAACCCCAGCCGCGATAGCTGCAGGTGGCAGCCACACCGCCACTGCCTCTGCCAGGGGAGAAAAGCGAAAGGAGCCACCGTCCGACCTCGACGAATTCATTGATGGTTTCTCCTCCTCCTTAATTTGGGAGGAATCCGATGGCGAGCCCTCTGTCAAGAGGAACCTTTCCAAAGAATTCACCCAGATGAAGCGGCAGAAACCCAACACCGGTGACGGGCCATCCCGCCAAGGGAAGTCTGACAGCAGCAGTAGTGGTAGCAGCGGCAGCAGCTCTTCCGAGGAGGTTCAAGTGCTGGAGAAACTACCCCAAATCTCACCTACTCGCATCCAGCCCCTGAGGGAAGCCAAGAAAAAGACTGCCTCCGCCTCTCCGAGTCATCTGCCGGCACCGACGATGAAGGTCACAGCCCGCCGGTAGATACAGATCAACAGCAGCAGCAGCAGCGACGACAGCACTTAAAATTTAAGTTTTTATCTTATCTTTGATGTCAGCTATTTTGTTATAATTGTGATGTTTTTATTTTCTTTTCTTCATTCTGTCATCATGCATTGAGGGCAAGGCAACCCTTGAGTTTGGGGGTGGCATCCCTCCATTAATGAAGTGTCTATTATGTTTAGAATTTGTGTCTAAGTGTTAGTTTATTTTTTCTTAAAAAAACAAAAAAAAATGGCTTAAATTTTTTGAACTTTTATTATCTGCTGCTGCCATCTCTGTCGTGACAGCCCCTTAAAAATATTCTAGGAAGTAAGTAGAGCCTTAGTATAGTTCTGAAAAACTTAAACACTTTGTGACTTACTTGATAAAAGGCTTTCTCTAGCATACTTAGAATAGAAAACTTAGAGCTTAGAGTAGAAAGAGACTAGAAACTCAGGAAACCTAGAGGTGCCTATCACTGGCTCTAGGAAAATAACCAGAATAAAACTTCTAGAGGTGCCTATCACCGGCTCTAGATAGTTAACTAGAGGTGCCTGAAATACTGGCTCTAGTAGAGAAAAGAAAATTTCCGACAAAGAAGGAAAACAACTAGAGGTGCCCGATACTGGCTCTAGTGAAAAAATGAATTAAGTCTCGAAGGAAAACTCTAATCAAGCTAAGTATAATATTCTAGTTGCTAGGGAAGTCTATATTCAAGTATGTTTACAATAATTGCACACACATGCACAACAACTATACTTTTGCTCTAAGTAGATCCTTAAATATTTGAACAGGTGCTAAGCATGATGGGGATGGTATTGTGGATAAGGATTGTTCACTAACTTAAGCCAAGAAAATATATATATATATGTAAGCATGCATGTTAGTTAGGTTGCATTTGCTTGAGGACAAGCAAGGATTCGAGTTTGGGGGTGTGTTGAGTGTGCAAAAGTTCTACTTTTTACCCCTTATTTACCCCATATTCCTGCTGCATTCAAGCATATTTCATTACATTTAGGATAGATTTCAATTATACATCACAATTATACAAAAAGGCACAGTTGCTACTGATTTTGGTTACTTTTGCAGGTAGCTGTTGTAGCAGACTCAGGGCAGTGGAGAAGTAGAGCTGGAACACAGGACTGAAGTCGAGAAGGACGATGCTGCCAAGGCTACTGCCGTGGCAGCTAAGGACGACAGCAGCGGTGAAGGAAAAAAAGTGAAATGGAGCTCGACAGAAAGAGGAAATTAAGCCGGTCTTTGGTGGAGGACTCATATATTTTTCCAAGCCCTAGATCAGAATGAAGGCCAAGCCCAAAGTTCAAGGAAGAAACTCCAAGCAAGAAGAAAGGACGAATTAAAGACATCTACTCTGAAGATTTAGTCTTTAATAGAGTTGTACTTTAATTTAAACTTGTATTCTTGCCATATTAGAAAACTTGAACCCAAGGCCTATATAAAGGTATGTAATTCGACCTAGGGAAGGAGATCTTAATCTCTAGCCGTCTTCCCCTAAACCCTAGTCGTTTTCCCCTTCTCATCATGTTCTAAACTTCCCCTAGGGCTAATGGTTGATTCTGTAAAGTAGTTGCAAGGATTGCATTGTTTTAGGATTTTTTCTGTTCAATAAAATAGACTTCAAGTTTGCTTATTCTGGTTTTCAACATCTTACAAGAGTATCGGGAGAGCATTGTGAGATTATACATTTACTTAATATCGGGAGAGTTAAGTATACGAAAGGAATAAGTACGGGTTCTCCAGTTTATGTTTGAACTATCTTGGACCTAGGGATAGGACGAGGTTAAGTGGCTAAGGAAGAATTCAACAACATCGGTGTTCATCCTTCGATTCACGCTGGGATGTATCATCAAAGACGTGTTCATCGACAGACTTGGACCTAGGGATAGGACAAGGCACAGCAAGGATTCTTGCCAAGCTTGAAGTACAGAGTTGTGTGATCGTTGCCGCACAACAACAGATCGCTGCCGTCACAGGTGCTGCCGCGACAGGAGCAACGACAGAACAGACAGTCCTAGACATTGCAACACCTACACTACTGAGTAAATCAATACCGGCCCATTCTCTCTATCCTGATTTCTTTAATCCTTTATCTTCAGTATTCTTTAGTATTCCCTTGCAAACAATTAAAATTATCTTCTTTCTTGTGCAACAATTCAAGTTTAAGGCTATTTCTAGTCCATGTGGATTCGAAATCCGATACTTCGTGTATCACTTTACTACTTGCGTCGTGTACACTTGCACTCTATTGCGATAGACTCTTTTACACGCAACATATTCGCGTGCCGAGGAGGATCATGATAGGCACTTGAGAATTGTTTTCAAGTGTTGTTGGAAAATCAGTTGTATGCCAAGCTGAGTAAGTGTGAGTTTTGGCTTAGAGAGGTGGTCTTCCTTGGGCATGTTGTGTCAGATGAGGGTAATCGTGTTTATCCGCACAAGGTAGATGCTGTGATGAGTTGGAAAGTGCCTTAGTCAGTGACAGAGGTATGTAGTTTCCTTGGATTAGCTGGGTACTACCGTAGGTTTGTCGAGGGTTTCTCAAAGATAGCAGCGCCTTTGACCAAGTTGTTGCAAAAGAATGTTCACTTTGAGTTGACGGATGCGAGACAACAAGCTTTTGAGAAGTTGAAAGAAGCTTTGACGCAAGCTCATGTTCTGATTCAACCTGAGTCTTGTAAGGAGTTTGTGGTCTATAGTGATGCGTCCATTGTTGGTTTGGGCTGTGAGTTGATGTAGGAGGGTAAGGTAGTGGCCTATGCATCTAGGCAGTTGAAGGTGCCTGAGCGCAACTACCCTACTCATGATCTTGAGCTTGCGGCTGTGGTGTTTGCCTTGAAAATTTGGAGGCATTACCTGTACGGTGAGAAGTGTGTTATGTTTACAGACCATAAGAGCTTGGAGTATCTCATGTCTCAAAAGGAGTTGAATCTTAGGCAACGTCGCTGCGTAGAGTTTCTTAAAGATTATGATCTGACGATTGAGTATCACCCGGGTAAGGTTAATGTGGTAGCCGATGCTTTGAGCAGGAAAGTAGTTGTGGAGTTGAGAGCGATGTTTGCTCGCTTGAGCATATCGCGTGATGGTGGTCTTATTGCGGAATTGCAAGTGAAACCATCCCTGATACAGTTGATCAAAGATAAGCAGTTGCTTGATGATTCTCTTGTTTTGCATGTTCAGGACATTGCGGAAGGTAGACCTTCGGATTTTAGCTTTAGTGATGATGGTGTTCTGTGCTTTGGGAGTCGAATAGTGGTGCTAGATGATGTTGAGTTAAGGCACACTATTCTGACTGAAGCTCATAGTAGTCCTTTTGCTATGCATCCTGGTAGTACAAAGATGTAGCGTGACCTGAAAGATGAGTACTACTAACTCGGGTTGAAAAAGGATGTGGCTGAGTTTGTTAGTAAGTGCATGGTGTGTCAGCGAGTGAAGGCTGAGCATCAGGTTCCTTCTGGGTTGTTGCAGCCTTTGATAATCCCAGAATGGAAGTGGGAGAGAATCACCATGGATTTTGTGTCTCGTTTGCCTTTGTCACCGTCAAGGAAGAATTCAGTTTGGGTGATTGTTGATCGGCTTACCAAGTGTGCACATTTTCTGCCTGTGCATACTACATATACCTTGGATAAGTTGGCTGAGCTATACATAGCTGAGATTGTGCGGTTGCATGGTGTGCTAAAGTCCATTGTGTCGGATAGAGATCCAAGATTTACATCACGGTTTTGGGAATGTTTGCATAAAGCTTTGGGTACACGGTTGAATTTCAGTACTTCTTATCATCCTCAGACGGATGGACAGTCAGAACGTGAGATCCAAGAGCTTGAGGACATGTTGAGGTGTTGTGTGATAGATTTTCATTGGTTGAGTTTGCGTATAATAACAGTTACCAGGCAAGTATTCAAATGGCTCCATACGAGGCTTTGTATGGGAGAAGATGTAGAACCCCTCTCTGTTGGGCAAAAGTTGATTTCAATGCCAGATATGCTTAAGGGAACCACCGAGAAGGTGAAGCTCATTTGTGAGCGTCTAAAGGCAACATCAGATAGGCAAAAGTCTTACGCTGATTTGAAGCGTAAGGAAATTGAGTTCGCGGTTGGCGAACGTGTGTTCTTGAAAGTATCACCCTAGAAGAAGGTGATGAGATTTGGGCGTAAGGGTAAGCTTAGCCCAAGGTTCATTGTACCTTACGAGATTGTGGAGCGTATTGGTTCTGTGGCATATCGGTTGAGATTGCCTGCAGAGTTGAGAAGATAGATGATGTGTTTCATGTCTCCATGTTACGAAAATACAGATCAGATCCTTCGCATGTGATGCATGTTGAGGAGATAGAGTTGAATCTGGATCTGGCGTATGATGAGGAACCGGTGAAGGTTCTGGATGTGAGTAGCAAAGTTCTTCGTGGCAAGACGATAGAACTTGTGAAGGTGTTGTGGCGAAACCGAGGAGTTGAGGAGCCCACGTGGGAATGCAAGGCGGACATGCTGAGGTAATTTCCTCATCTCTTTCCATCAGGTATGAATTTCGAGGACGAAATTTCCTAAGTGGGGGAGAGTTGTAACGCCTTGGTTTTGGGCCTAGATGGTTTAGACATCGGATCGGACCGGTCGAGAACGGTTCGAATTGCATGAGGTGATTTAAGGGAATCAAGGGTCGGGATATGATAAAATTGTGATAAAAATTTCTAAAATCCTCTAAAAATATGTTTAATAGGTTGGCCAAGTCAATTTTACAAAATGGATTAAGGAAATAGGACATTTTGAGTTGTGACCAAATTGTAAAGTTTCAAAACTGGGAAAAATGTGATTTTTAATGTGGAAACCAAAATCATAGAATCTTTAGGGGGCTTTAATTCAATTTGAAATTTTCTCAATATGACATGTGTTTTAAAATGCTTTTAATGAAATGGATTTAATTAGATTTATATTAATTAATTAATATAGTTAGTTAAAGTGAGATTTCTAATTACGTAACTACCAACTCTTTCTCATTTTCAGCCAAACACTAATTCTCTTATCTTTTCTCAGAATTCTTTCTTCCAAAAACTCTCTCAACATTTTCTAAACCATTTTTAAGAGATCTTTTCTAATTCTTCAAGATTTTGCTAAGGAAAACTTGTCATTCATTGAGAGAAGCAAGGATTGGAGGTAAATCCCGTTCTCAACCTCTAATCTAAGTTCTTTATTGAAATTCCCAAGATATTTGGCTTCTAAATACTATTTTTGGTTGAGTTTTCATTATAGTTTTGATTGGAGATCAAAATCTTGTAAAAACATGATTGAAATCTTGATTTTCGAACATGTTGAGTTAGGCTCTATTTTTTGTTGATTTTTATTGAGTTTAAAGTTGATTAATATGTTAAAATGATGTGTTGATAACATAGATCTTGAAATCCTTGAGATCCTTGAATTTCTTGGTTGTTTTAAGTGGGTTTTTTAGGTGAAATGGTGGAATCTTGCAAGCTGGAGGTATAAAGTTGGGTTAGGTTGTTTGTTAGATGTGTGTTGATGTTTATAATGCTTGGGAAGTGATGTATGTTGGCTGGGCTTGGTTTAAGAAGCAATCGATTGAGTTTCAATTGTTTTGGATGGGTATTTTGGTATAGTTTGGGTGAGCAACAAGTTTGTGAATTGTTGCTGGTGTTAGAATGCATTTTAATGCATTTAGATCTCTGTTTTGATGATGTGAAAACAGGGGATCTTGATCCAGAAGCAAACGAGGTGTTATTGGAGGCTCCAGAAGGTTAATTCTGTGTCGACGAGCAAGGCTTTGCGTATCGGTGAGTGAAAATGCAATTTACTTCTTTGTAACGCTTTGAGCGTGGTCTTGGGAGCTTAGTGTAAGCTTGATACACTTAACTAAGCTCAAGAGTAAGTAATTCGGAAATCCCTCTCTTGGAAATGTGCTATGTTTGATGAAATTGCACTTGAATTAAGTGTAGATTTGTTTACTGTTTTTAAGCATATTTAAGCATGGTTTAATGCTGGATTTTATTGCCATTATGTTAAGGATGCACTAGGTAAGTGATCCTTGGTTTGCATGTGTTGAATGCATATGATATTAAGCATGTGATGCTTGTGGAAATGGCATTGTGGTTATACTTGTAAAATAGTGGATTAATGTGGTTAAATGACTATATTGGCAGGTGATGAAAATGGTTTTTGGTTACTTTAATCAGATATAGTTAGCATGCTATAGGATTGGGTGCACTTGAACAAAGTCGCCTTGGATGTCGAGGGGTTGTGATTGTGTCGTAATCTCTATCCAAGTACCCTAACGATTGAGGTTAAGATCACAACGGTGAATGGTTAGCCCCGTGTGTGAGTCTTGTGTATGTGTCCCATACTCTCGTTAGTGGAATTATACAACTACCGATGAGTGATGTTGAGGGGTTGTGATTGTGCCATTAATCTCCATCACGGGTGTTGAGGGGTTGTGATTGTGCCATTGATCTCCACCTTGTGTAGTCTGGTAGTGTGTATGAAGCGTGTGGGACAACGCTTGTAATTCGCGTATCCCATTGTGTCTTGTGTTGAAATGGTTTATGGATTATCACTTGTGAGCCAATATAATGTAAATGAATAATGTGAAGCATGAGATGTGTAACACCCACATTTCCGTCCTAGAATTTAAAGTCGTTAAATCTAATTTATTTATTTATTTATTCTTAGAAGCAATTGAGTTTGCAATTAAGTAAATTTTTCAATTTGGTCCTTGAATTTCTTAATTGGGCAATTATTGCACCAATTCGAATTAAAAATTAATTAAGCCTTTGAATTAAGGAATTTAGCCAAATGATAAATTAGTAGATTCAAATTAGTAATAACAAGATCCAAAGTGTGAAATTAGAAGAATTAAAAGAAATTAAGAAGTGGTACATTTCCTTGTGGAAATCGGACCAAATTGGGAAATTAAAGAAAGCATGGCAAAGGAAAATTGATGACCAATTTAAAATAATTATAATGTTTGAAAATTGCATGTTAAAAATGAAAAGTCCTTAGGGCTGCCCTTAGTAAAATGATAATAAAAGAGATAGGTTAAAGGACACTTAAGTAATTTTAGAGTCTATCAAATCCCCCAAATTAGGGAGGATGTCTTCTCTCCATCATTTCCCCTCCTTGTTGCGGTGAGGTTTGAGAGAAAATGGAGAGAAGAGAAGCTCAAAGGTCTAAAAGTTTTGAAGCTCAAATGGTGAAGGTTTAGCTTGCATGTTTGAAGGATTAAGCTAGGAATTGAGAAGGGTAGCTAGTGATAACAAGAAAATCAAGAAGTAAGTTCTATTCTCCTTGTAGCTATTCGGTTATGTAACACACCATGCATGCAAACTTAAAATTTGTATAAACATGAAACTATGAGAGTCTTGATGAATATAAAAAGTTGAGCTAATGAAATCCTTGAAAATCTACTTGAGAAATTATGAATAGATTCATAAAGGGACTGTTTTGAGAGAAAGTGTAAAGTCATTGATAATTGGAAAATTGGTATGATTAAAGAATAAATTAGAAAATTCTTATTAAGAGAAAGTTGTAAAGAAATAAGAATTCTATGAGGAACTACCTTTGGTTTTCTGGAAAAAATCAATTAAAAAGAGGAAAATTCGATTAGAACGAAAATTGGACATGTATTCTGAAATAATGGAATTTAGGGACTGAACTGGAAAATTAGTAAAATTGAGTACTTAATCGTTGAAATTAAAAGTTAATGTGGATTGTAAAATGTCATGGAAGAATAGTATAAGTCATGCCATAAGTGAATTTAGACTTTGAATGATGTAATTAGATGAATTTTAAGCTAAGGGTGATAAATAAGTAAGCTGTCCAGTGAAATACAAGTCATAAGGTGTAACTTTGGAAATTCACCAAAATTAGATATAAGGTATTTTGAATTGAAATTTTTACTGTATAACCTTGGGTATGTCTAGAATCTCTGAGAGAAAATGGTACTCAAATCCAGTATGTAAATTGGAAGATATGAATTTTTAAAGTTGGACAGTACAAGTTGTCCAAATTTATCGAAAAGGGGAGTATTTAAGTAATAAACTGTATTTACTCGAATAAGATAAAAATATGAGGTTTACCTGAGTAGAAAATTGAGTTTAATACCTTTCTAATGGTATATGATAAGTGAATTTTGGATTAGTAATTAAAAAGATATGATTAAAACACTAACTAGTCCTCCAACTAGTTTAATAGAAAATCAGATTTGAAAATGTATGTTCATGTTTGAAATTGAAGAGTAATTATGATTGATTGCTCTCTAATATAGTGTGTATTCGTTTTATGTTGAGAATTAAGATCAAAATTGTGAACAGACCTTGGAGGAAGCTAGGATCGATCAATCGAGGGGAAGAAACAAGGGCATCTTAATTCAGGATCAAGCTTAAGGAGTTGTGAGTGTAATTTTGTATTAGGGTTGGGACTAGTGTCCGAACCACATTATGTTTGGTGAAATTTATGATATTATACATGAAATTGGGCCTAATTGATATTTGGTAATATGTTTAGCAAGGGAAGGAGATTAAAGGGAAAATGGATGCATGATTGAGATTTTGACCAATTTGAATGTGTGAAATTGTGGACTGTTTTTATATGACTTTAATTGCTATGATTTATATGCATGATTTGGAATTTGATAAGGTTTGAATATGTGCAAATGTGGACTGCCCTATGTGACATTTTGTATGTCAACATACATGAACATGAATTCTTGATAAGGCTCGATTATATGTGTATGTGGACTGCCCTATGGTACTTTTGCTATGCTTAATATGCGTGTGATTATATGTGAAGTTGATGCCGTGTATGATGATGTGATCGAATGAAGTATGAAACAAATTAACATGATTTATGTGAATTGGCACAACTATGTGATTGAAAGAGCATGCAAATTGAATTATGAAAAAAAGTATATGCTAAATAAAGTAATGAACAATAAATTAACAAGTATAAAATGCCCTCGGTCGATTAAAAGTCTTAGTTAGTATGGCATGCCTAGAGTCTGAGCTCTCTTGTTTGTTGCTTCGTGCAACCATTGCTTGTTGCCTTGTGCAACCATTGTTAGTACCTTGGGTACTCTTCGACTATGATAAGGTGTTCTTGATTGCTGTTCAAGACACATGATGCTATTGGGCATCCATTATTTGTTGCTTTGTGCAACCATTTCTTGTTGCTTCGTGCAACCATTGTTCGATACTTGGTACCCTCTTGATGGCTTGAATATCTGATACGTCTACTCTACCTAGGGCAATGAAATAAAATGCAATGTAACTTAATTAAATTAAATGGAATTGTTAAATTATGTATAGCTTATGAAGTGGATAAATGGTTTGTATGACTTGGTATGTTATGATGTGAAATGAAATGATGAATTATGTGGACATTGGTCCTTCCGATTATGATGTAATGCATATGAAATGCTTATAAGTCCGAATATATGTAAAGTGGGCAATGGCCCTGTTCAAATACATGGAAATTGGTATGTGATAAGTTTAATAATTTCTGATTTTTGGTTAATGGTTTGAGACCTATTCGAATGATATGCTCATGGAAAATTGGTGATTTCGTTTTCATAAATTAATGATGTTAAGTATTGATTGGCATGAATTTTAGTTAATTCAATTGTTAAGCATGAGATTGAGTATGCTGGAAATTGAATTGAATTATGGTATTGATCGAATCAAATGGAAGCATGTGATAAATTAATATTGTTTGTTATGTATTCGAGCATGTGCTAAGAATGTTAACTATGTTATGCATGATGCTATGTGTATTTGATTTTCACAAGATTAGGTGGGTATAATTTGGATGTTAATAAACCTAGCTAAGTAAACTTAATGCTTGATCACATTAAAAGCTCAAGAATGAATTAGATTTAGCACTACCTCGCTAAGTACAATTTGTACTTAACGCTCCGTTGTTTATCTTCTTCCCAACTTTAGCAGGATCGCTTGGACCTTAAAGCTAGAATTCGATTGGATCAAATTACAAGTTCTGAAATATGTATGATCTTAGTCTTATCTTTAGACTCCTAGATGGTGGCTTTGAAGTTTGTCTAAGGGCTCGTTTTGTTGTGTTTGGTCGTAGCCTAAGTCTACGTTGGTGTTTAAGATTATATGCTCCATGATGCTTGGTTAGGAGGCTAGAATTATGTTTTGTATTTAAGTAGAAAGCCTCATTATTTTGTTGTATATAAATGTAAGTCGAGCTAGTGGTCTTGCCGATTCTTTTTGTTGTTCATAGTCTATAGCTTGACATGGTTTAGGGGCATATAAAACTTGATATTTTGTAATGATCTAATTAAAGGAAATCGAATGCCATGGTGTTGAAATCTATTATGTCTTGTATGAAAAAAATTGATGTAATTAATTATTGGTAATTTGATTAATTCGAAAATCACTTAGACTATTTAATCAAAGTTTCGAATGGCATGGTATTGAATAGTTTAAGTATTCGGCATGGTTTATACAATTGTATTCGGAATAGTAATTTTGGTAATCTACTACATAATGATTAGAATTAATTGGCTAACTAGAATCATTGTGACTGAATGGTTGGGTTATAGTTTTGAAATTGGAATTCGATAATGATAATAAGAAAGATTTAAATTGACTTGTAATTTGGTAACAAGATTAAAAGAAGTTTTGTTTAATCGTGTATGTTTAGAAAAAGTTTTTGTTAGCCCACTTTCCGAGTGCGCATTAATATGAATAATTTAATTAAGAATGGTATCTTGTTTCCGATCTTCTGTTTTCCGATCTCCGGTAACGCTCCTAACTCCCGGCCCAGGTTAGGGGTGTAACAAGATGCTTGTAAATGATGCAAGAATGCATGAGATGCTTGGTAAAGCATGAGCAATAGTTTAATTGCTGTTTTTAAGTGATGCATATGAGCATATGTTAATTAAATGCATTGTTGTCTTGAGAGGACATGATTTATGAAAAAGCATGTGATAAAACTGGTGGTTTTGCAAGTCATGTTAAATGCATTGATGAATGTTGTTTAGCGATCGTCACTAAGCTATATGCTTACGCTCATTTGTTTCATCAATGCAGAGAATTGAATATTTCAACGCAGCAAGAGGATTCCAAGGCTTGGTTTAAGAGATATATGTGGTTCAACCTTAGTGTAATAAGTGGCAATGGGTGGGACTTCTACTTTCTGATTTTTGGTTGGAGATGTTTGTTGTTTCAAGCATGTTTAGTTTCTGATTGTGGACTTGTATTTGGCCTTTATATGGTTCTATGGTTTGTTTGTGGTGTTTTACCATTTCCATAGTTTGGTATCTTAAGCATGCTTGGATAGTTCAATAGTCATCATGGTTTGTTGTGATTGATGAAAGTGTTTTACTGCTTGATAGTGTTTATAAGTCTATTAGATGGAGTTTATCATGTATGCATGATTTGAGCTTGTATGAATGTGATTTGGTATGTTTAAGTGATGTTAAAATGAGCAAATCTGGTACGTGTATCGATACACGGGAAAGCGTATCGATACGCTAAGGCAAAATGAGGCATTTCTGTACAGGGGTATCGAAAAGGATTGCCCGCGTATCGATACGCCTAGGCCAAGTTTGAAGGCCATACCGATAAGCAGGGGAGTGTTTCGATACGCTCAACCCTTCTTTAGCTATTGTCTTCTCGCGTATCGATACAGGCCCAAGTGTATCGATACGAGTAGTTAAGCTTCAGTTAAAAGTATCTTTTAAGGTTTGGAAATGTCGCATTTTGGTCCCTGAATATTGTGAGTGCAATTGAATGAGTTTGGATGATCCGTTTGAACTGAAATTTAGCATGTTGGCATGTTACATGACTAATTGATGATTGGTAACATTAAAATCCTAAAAGTCCTTGTATTTTATGAAATTTACAGTTTAGTCCCTAAAAGGAAATGTATGCAATTGAACCCCAAATTTAACTTCGATCGTTGTGCCGTTTTCACCTAGTCGCTTTGCTGAACATATAGGGTAATAATGTGCATCTAGAGAAGATAAAAGAAAAAAAAGGTCGTTAAGCAAGGTTGACTTCGGTTTTCCCCATATAATCTTCTTAGTTCGGGTCAGGCGTCTAGGTCGGGCTAAGGGGGTTACAGGCATACACTCTAGCATGGCCACCACCTTCAGGCTGAACAACCACCACATGTGTTACATTCCTTACACCTTCATCTCTGCGTTGAAAGTTGCCACGGTCGCGCCCACGGCCTCTCTGTGGCTAAACTGCTCTTACCGGAGCCTGACCCTCTCTCACCGGCTGCGGACAATCCCTCTTCATGTGCCCACGATTACCGTAATTCTAGCATGTACCTAGATTGCCCCAACAATCACCAGTGTGCCTCCTACCACACCGATTGCACTAAAGTGTCCGTATGAAAGCATTCGGTCCTTGCTGACCTCTACCAGGGTTGCCACCCCCACGTTTGGCATCCATATGTGACCTTCTATCCTTAGGTCTCTTGAACCGATCTCTACCAAGATCACGATCCGTATGTCGCTTCCCTGAGCTAGACCCTCCTACTCGACTAGCCAGACTAAGGTTCAGCTCAATGTCCTTGGCTCGATTAACCAAGACATCAAAATCAATATAATCTGCTGCGAGCATATTGGTTTTCACATCACCCACCAGCTCATATCGGAATCGTTTACATCTCTCATGTTCGCTAGGAATCAGCTCGGGTGCATACTGGCTGAGGCGTACAAATTGCACCTCATACTCTGCCACTGTTATACTCCCTTGCACTAGGGACATGAACTCCCTCTTTTTCTCATCTAGGTAGCGGACTCCCAAATACTTTCGCTTGAATGCATTCAAGAAGAATGTCCAAGTCACCTCATCATCATCCAACCATGCTATTGTGGTTGTCCACCACGTATATGCATCACCGTGCAACAGGGACACAATACACCCCAATTTCTGAGTATTATTACAGTTCAGCTGCCCAAGTATCCTCTTGGTACTTTCTAACCAAGACTCATAACCTTTCGGGGTTAGCCCCCTGAACTCAGTCCCTCCAAGACTACAGAGTCGCTCTAACGGCAACCTCACACCAGCACCATCCTGAGGTGCAGCCCCATGAGCTCCAGCTACTGCTGCCTGAAAAGCTCCAGCAATAGCTTGTATTAGCACTGACATATCAGGAGCAGCTTGCCCCTGAACTCCCTCGGGTCCAGCAACCCCTGCACCAGCTCCCGCAGCACCAACCCCTGCTCCACCACCACCGGGTGGTCCACCAGGAGGAGGAGGCAGTAAATCCTCAACATGCTCAACATTCTCGTTCTCAGCCGTAACACGAGTATTAATTCTAAGCTCTCTGCGTGGCCCCATAAGAAAACAATGCAACTGACAAAATACAATAAATTTAATTAGGCAATATAAGGCAAGTAATCCAAGTACTCAAGCTCATTTTCTAAAAACAATTATTTCCAATAGTAATGATATGGAATTGGGATCCCCAATTATACCCCAAACATAGCATAGCATCACAAATTCATCTCAATCTATCACTTTGCATGCATTACATCTCATTAGAACTAGAGCACCAACAATCACACATCATGCTTCCACCAAAAAGTCATAATCATTCATATTCACACCCATTAACCACTTACCAAGCCCCAAATATTCGCTAACCTGGCTCTGATACTTGTAACCCCCTTAGCCCGGCCTAGACACTTGACCCGAACTACGAAGATTACACGGGGAAAACCAAAGTCAACCCGAAAATCAACCTTGATTAATGACCATTTTTTTTCTTTTTTTCTTTTCTAATTGCAATATTAAACCTATGTGATCACTCAAGATCATAGGAAGGAAAGGCACACCGATCGGAATTCATTTAGGGGTTTAATTGTAAGAATTAGACTTTTAGGGACCAAAACATAATTTTTTGCAAAAGATTTGGACCTTGAAGATTTTAAGTTTACCAATATTCAATTAGTCATATTTCATGCATCTCTGTCAAATTTTAACTTAATTAGACATTCCAAACTCAACAAATTGCATCCATAAACATCAAGGACTAAAATGTAAGAAACAAGAACTTGAAACAATTCAAAATGCGGACCAACGATCGGGTGTTTCGAAACGTTGACCCTTGTACCGAAACGGCCGTATCGGAACGAAGTTGACCATTTTGGTACTCGGGTGCGTTCCGAGACCTATATCGGAACATGGCTCTCCAGTAGCTAAAGTGTTCCGAAACACTCTTACTTGTTCCGAAACACTATGGCCATTTCAGGCCCCTATTCCGAAATAGATAAGGGTGTTTCGATACACCCTACCCTGCAACTGTATAATTTTCAGGTTTTTCACATCTTTTCATATCCAAACATGTCCCAACACATACTAGCAACTTGTTTAAGCATCAAAATCATCATGATGAAACATAAAATAAAGCAAGGCATCAATCATGCAATCATTGAATCTATATGCATGCTCCCTAATCATAAAAACCATATGGAAGCCATAAACCACAAGACCAAACCATAAAGGTCATTTACAAACCACGAATACCATAGCAAACTTGCAACAACCACAGGGAGTTCAAAATACATCTCCCAAAATCAACCCTAGGTCCCCTTGCCAAATATCATTACTAAAGCATACGAAAACATCACCATACATGAGCTTCTAACTTCCTTGGATATCCTTAGCCTCCTTGTTGCCCAAACACGTCTCAATTATCTGCATTGTTGGTAAAAGAGAGCGTAAGCACATTTGCTTAGTGAGGCAAGCTCTAAGAAAACCAACACAACAATGGAACTTTAAAACTCTATCTCAAAAACCATTTTCTACAACATGCTCTTTATATCTCATGCTTGAAAACCATTTCAAAGCAAATCTCCATTTGAAAATCACATGTACCTTCACTCTAGCTCATGCATTCAACCAATGCAAATCTCATGGCAAAGCCATACATATGCTTAATGAAAACAAAAACATTTCATAAACCACAAATCTCATAGCATAAAACATCTCAACATTTGGTACATGTGAATCAAATACAATCTCATATATTGGCATTTCAAATTACATCTTTACTCGGATATGCGGATTAGCTTGACTCAAAGTCAAGTCCTACCCCGGTGGAATCTCACATCACCGGACTCTCATGGCGGTATCTCTCTTCGCCACAAAGCTTGGGTTTTTCACCAAGACCTACCCCGATGGTATCTCTCATCATCGGATTCTCACTTTGGATCGAGATGGCACTACCCCCATTGCCCGACTCCAAAGAGCACGTACGAATTTATAGTTTATAGTGCACTTTCATCCTATTGGTCGACCAATTATATCCGATAATTATCTCATCATTTATGCCAATAAACTATATCAAAAACATCATCTCACCTACTGTTTTGATGCAACATTTCTCAAATCTATCTCATCTCATTTCAAAACCATAACTCATGATTTGCATTAAATCAAAATATCAAAACTCTTTTCTACAACATTGTAAAACCGAAATTGATTTTGATATAACACATAATCTTAAGGACCAATTTGCAAAACAATAAATTTTTAAGTACTCTTTAAAATCTCTCAATTGACAAGTGTTTTTAAAACAAAATAATAATTAAAGACCTGCTCTTAAATCATATATATTTTTCAAAGTCATTTTCTATGTTTTCCAAGCACAAGTATGCGAAAACCCCCAGGAGTATCGATACCCTTAGCGTATCGATACCCTATTTTGTCACTGTAATTTCATTAAACATACCGTACCGATACGCCATGAAACCGTATCGATACGATATTCATCTGGGCAATTGTTTTCATGAACACGTATCGATACGCATGGTAACAGTATCGATACGCTAAGCATATCTTTGAAAAATCCGAGCATTTAATTATTTGACCGTTACTTGTCGTTGGTTGGTTTCCCAATTTTCAAAAGGTAGTTGTACCGTACCGATACGCTTGGTATGCGTATCGATACACTTTTCATACAAACATAACTTGGGATTCCAGTAACTTTGGACCGTATCGATACTCCCCTCGTATCGATACGCCCCTTAAAAAAACCGTACCGGTACGCCTTATATGGGTATCGATACGCCCTGCTTTCAGGCACAACGGCTCTTTCCTCTTTGATGCAGGTATCGATACGCCCTTCCCGAGTACCGATACGGTAGGCTGCAGAGCTGCATTTAATGCGGGAAAAATGTCCACAACGGCTCTATTGATGATCCCAACTACCCAAACGGCTAGAAATCAATGCAAGGGTCTAAAAACAAGCTTCATTTGACCAAGCAACAACTATTGAACCTTCAAGCATCATCAAAGCAAAAATCCAAACCCTTGAGCTATCAAAAGTCAAATCTTGTACCCAACTCTAGTGTTTTTCAAATTGTCAATTTGTATTGTGAGTTTGGGATTGTTTAAATTGTATTTGGGTAGACAATCATCCTTTGAGAGGAAACATTTGAGTTTACCAAAATCTTTCTTTGTATTTGAGTGGATTAAGCTTTGGGTAGAAAGCTTAATCGAAATTGTAAGGTTTCCTCCTCATCCAAGAAAAGGGGACGAATTCAATTAGTGAATTGTTTGAAAAATCCTTAGTGGGAGCTAAGGTAGTGGATGTAGAGTTCATTTGGAGAACTTGAACCACTATAACCCCTTGTGTCATTTTATTTTCAATCTTTCTCTTCACCAAAGTTTTAATTGCCAATTCACCCCCCTCTTGGCCATTTGCAAGTGTTCGATCAACTCAACAATTGGTATCAGAGCTACACTCATTGGAAGGATTACAACCCTCTTGAGTCGATTCTTGGAGAGTTTGATCAACAACAAGTCAAGCAATGGCATCCACCTCGAACTATGAGTCTCAATCCACCACCAAGCCACCATTCTTCAATGGGGATAACTATCCTTATTGGAAGAATAGGATGAGGCTCTTCATCAAGTCTACCGACTACATGGTGTGGGATGTTGTTGAAGAAGGTCCATACATTCCCATGAGGAGAGATGGAGAAAGGCTCATCCCAAAGATCAAAGCCGAAATGACCGATGATGAAAGAAGAAGGATTCAAGTGAATGACAAAGCCCTTCATGTTATATTTTGTGCACTTGGTCCGGATATCTACTCCAAGGTGTCTTCAATCGAAAATGCCAAGGAGGTTTGGGACACCCTCGAGACAACATACGAGGGAACTAGTGATGTCAAGGAGACAAAGATTGGGCTACTCAATCTAAGCTATGAGAACTTCAAGATGGATCCCGAAGAAAGTGTCTCTAAGATGTTTGATCGGTTCTCGGTCATTGTCAACGGGTTGAAGGGTTTCGGTGAAATCATTCCCGAAGACAAGCTAGTGAGAAAGTTGTTGTACTGTCTTCCGGAGTCATGGGATGGCAAGAGAACGACCATTATTGAAGCTAGAGATTTGAAGACTCTCAAGCTAGATGCTCTTGTTGGATCCCTACTCACACATGAGATTATGAGGAAGGGAAGAGAACAAGAGAAGAAGATAGTGGAGAAGAAGGAAGTTGAGAAGAAGAAAGTTGGAATCGCACTAAAGGCTTCACAACAAGAAAGCGATTCTAGTGAGGATGAAGATGAGGAGATGGCTATGTTGGCCAAACGTTTTACTCGGTTTATGAAGTCAAATCGTGGAAGAAAATTCATTAGAAAGGGAGACTTCAAGAGTAAGAGCAAGGAAGAGGAGAATGACCAACTTACTTGCTATGAATGCAAGAAACCGGGTCACATCCGTTCCGAGTGTCCTCAATTCAAAAAGAAAAGCTTTGGGAAGAAAAACAAGCTCAAAGCACAAATTGCTACTTGGAGTGACGATGAGTCTTCCGAGGAAGAAGAGGAAGTGGCCAATCTATGTCTCATGGCCATCGATGATGAACCTAAGGTAAACTCTCACTCATCTAATTTCGATTTTACAATTGAGGAACTTCAAGATGCTTATGATGAATTGCAAGAAGTGTATGATGAGTTAGTAGGAAAATACAAAGAGTCCATTTTGAAAAACAAGAAAACAATTTTCGATTTAAAAAATCAAAATGAGACATTTTCAAAAACTAACTCCGAATTGGAAAAGAAGGTATTGTTTTTAGTTAATCTTTCTAATGATCTTAAAACTAAAAATATTGAACTTGAAAAACTTCTTTCCGATTTTCAAGATTATCACACAAAGGAAGTGGATAATCTTAAAACGTCTATTGCTATTGGGAAAAATAATTTTGAAAAAGGAAATCACGTTAAAACCCAATATGTAAAAAGAAAACCTTTTGTACCTAAACAAAGAAATTTTAATAAGCAAGCTAGAGGTCATAGAGTTAGGAGTGTTTGGGTTCCTAAAGAACTCATTATTTCTAATGATTTGAATGCTATTGCTTCTTGGATTCCTAAGGGAACCAAATTGTTGAAGGCTAACACTTATGGACCCAAAATGATCTGGGTACCAAAAACCAAGGCCTAATTTCTTTGTTTGTAGGGGGAGCATTGCTACAAGGCTAAAGCTTCAAGAAAAAATTATTGGTACCTTGATAGTGGATGCTCAAGACACATGATCGGTGACAAGAGTCGATTTGTGGAACTAAAGCCTAAAAGTGGTGGAGTGGTAACGTTTGGTGACAACTCCAAAGGCTATATTGAAGGGATAGGCTCCATTGGTAATCACTCTTCTATTTTCATTGAAAATGTTTTGTATGTCAACGGTCTTAAGCATAATTTGTCGAGTATTACTCAATTGTGTGACAAGGGTTTTAATGTTCTATTTGATAAAAGTGGTTGCAAAATTGTTAACATTAAAACAAATCAACTAATGCTCATAGGACATAGAATAGGCAATATTTACATGGTGCATTTAGATGACATTCAATCATCCCATACATACTTAGTTGCACATGATGAACATGACTCATGGCTTTGGCATAGAAAATTAGGACATGCTAGCATGAGTGTCTTAGAGAAATTAATTTCCCTTAACCTAGTTAGAGGTTTACCCAAACTTAAATTTTCCAAAGATAAAATTTGTGACGCATGTTCAAAAGGTAAACAACATAGAAATTCTTTTAAATCCATAAATGATGTCTCTACGAGTAGATGTTTACAATTGATCCATATGGATCTCTTTGGGCCAATTAGAACAATGAGCTTGGGTGGAAAATCATATGCTTTTGTACTTGTAGATGACTTCTCTAGGTATACTTGGGTTCTATTCTTAAGTACAAAGGATGAGGCTTTAGAAAAATTCATCACATTTTCTAAAATAACTCAAAATGATCTTGAACTTAAAATTTCTCACATTATGAGTGATCATGGAACCGAATTTCAAAATCTAGGTTTCGATGAGTTCCTAAATGAAAATGGGATTAGCCACAATTTTTCCGTACCTCGCACTCCTCAACAAAATGGGGTAGTTGAGAGGAAAAATCGAACTTTAGAAGAAATGGCTAGAACCATGCTTTGTGAAAATAATTTACCTAAATATTTTTGGGCGGAAGCCACAAATACCGCTTGCTATATTATAAATCGAGTAATGATTAGGCCAATTTTGAAGAAAACACCTTATGAGATTTTAAAATCCAAAAAGCCTAACATTAGCTATTTTCACCCTTTTGGTTGCAAGTGTTTTGTTTTGAATAATGGTAAAGAAAACTTAGGTAAATTTGATGCTAAAAGTGATGAAGCTATTTTCTTAGGGTATTCTTTAAACTCTAAAGCCTATCGTGTATTTAATAAAAGAACTCTAGTTGTTGAAGAGTCTATACATGTTGTTTTCGATGATAACCTCCTTCCGAGGAAGGAATCTTGTGATGATGATGATGTAGGAATCATTGATGCCATTGATGGAGGACAAACGTCAAAGGTGGATGAGATTCCAACCAAAGAAGAGGATTCACAAGATCCACCTCTTGAAGCCTTGAAGGACTTGGCTCTTGAGGAAAGGGAGGTGTCTTACCCAAGGGAGTTAAACTATGTCAAAGGTGGTGAAATCTTGGGTGATCCATCCAAGGGGGTAACTACTAGATCCTCTGTCAAATTAATGAATCATGTTGCATTTATTTCATGCATTGAGCCTAAAAATATTAAAGAAGCTTTAAAAGATGAGTTTTGGATTTTGGCCATGCAAGAGGAATTAAATCAATTTGAGAGGAGTAAAGTTTGGACATTAGTTGAAAGGCCTAATGATCAATCTACTATAGGAACAAAATGGGTTTTTAGGAATAAATTAGATGAAAGTGGTAATATAGTGAGAAACAAGGCTAGGCTTGTTGCTCAAGGCTATACACAAGAAGAGGGAATTGATTTTGATGAGACTTATGCACCCGTAGCTAGGATGGAAGCTATTAGGATGTTACTTGCATTTGCATGTTATCATGATTTCAAGCTTTTTCAAATGGATGTGAAAAGTGCCTTTTTAAATGGTTTCATAAATGAAGAGGTGTATGTTGAACAACCACCGGGTTTTGAGGATTCAAAATTTCCAAACCATGTGTTTAAACTTACAAAAGCTCTCTATGGTTTAAAACAAGCTCCTAGAGCTTGGTATGAGAGACTTTCAAATTTCTTAATTGAAAAGGGTTTTGAAAAGGGAAAGGTGGATACAACACTCTTCATAAAAAGATATAACAATGACATCTTAGTAGTTCAAATTTATGTTGATGATATTATTTTTGGTTCTACTAATGAGTGTTATTGTAAGGAATTTTCTAAGCTAATGCAAGGTGAGTTCGAGATGAGCATGATGGGGGAGCTCTCATTCTTTTTGGGACTCCAAATCAAGCAAAGGAAGGACGGCACCTTCATAAATTAAGCTAAGTACGTGAATGATATGCTCAAGAAGTTTGGCTTGGAGAATGCAAAACCTCAAGCCACTCCTATGAGTTCTTCCATAAAGCTTGACAAAGATGAAGGAGGTAAGTGTGTTGATTCTAAGCTTTATAGATTCATGATAGGTTCTTTGCTTTACCTTACCGCAAGTAGACCGGATATTATGTTTAGTGTTTGCTTGTGTGCTAGGTTTCAAGCTAGTCCTAGAGAATCACACTTAGTTGCCATTAAGAGAATTTTTAGATACTTTAGAGACACACCTACTTTAGGTCTTTGGTATCCTAAGGATTCTTCCTTTAGCCTTCATGCTTTTTCGGATGCGGATTATGGGGTTGTAAGATAGATAGGAAAAGTACTTCCGGGACATGTCAATTCTTAGGTAGTATGCTCGTATCTTGGTTCTCTAAGAAACAAAATAGTGTAGCCTTATCTACCACCGAAGCGGAGTACATATCCTTAGGGAGTTGTTGTGCTCAAGTCCTTTGGATGAAGCAACAACTCTTAGATTATGGTGTTAAAATAGAAACCATACCCCTTAGGTGTGACAACACTAGTGCCATTTGTCTCACTAAGAATCCCATCCAACACTCTAGAACTAAACACATAGAAATTAGACATCATTTCATTAGAGATCATGTTTTAAAAAATGATATTGTTATAGAGTTTGTTGACACCTTGAACCAATTAGCGGATATATTTACAAAACCTTTAGATAAAGAGCGCTTTTGGACCCTTAGGAGAGAGTTAGGTTTAACTAGCCTTTCTTGACACCTTTTTGGTCCCAAAATGTCAAAATTTGCTTGAAATTGTTTGTGATTCATGCTTGTGTTAATTTTGTCCTTCTTGCTTATATGCATGTTGCTAGGGGGAGTATATATTCAGTTTAGCCTTTAAAACTTGTTCATATGACATGTACATGCATTTAAGGACGTTTTCAAATTGGTTTTTTGCACTTAAATCTGTCAAATTTGCACAAACTGGCAAAGGTGTATCGATACGGCTAAAGCGTATCGATACGGTATGCTTTCTGGGAATTCTTGAGGATGAACAAGTATCGATACGACCCCTCGTATCGATACGGAACAAGTCAAGGGAAATAGTCAAAGTCAAGCGTACCGATACGTCCCCGCGTATCGATACGGTAGTATTGACGAATATAAAATTATGGTTAATGGGTATCGATACGCGTGTATAGCGTATCGATACGGCCTCGACGGAGAGGCTATTTAGGGCTGCTTTTGTTAAAAACTCTTTAAAACTCAAAACCCCTCTTTTCTCTCCACAAACCCTAGCCGCGAAACCCTATATAAACCCCCTCAATCCATCAAATTTTACCATCAATCTTCAAAATTTCTTGAGGGTTTTTACTCTACACATCAAGCCAAACCTTGGGCATCAAATCTTGTGCATTCACATCCCCTCTTTCATCCATTCTAAGATTCAAGGTATAAAATTTTTCTTTTTCTTTTTTTTTTATTATTTTCGTTTGCTTTTAATTGTTGTTTCAACTGAATTTTTGTACAAACCTTGTTTAATTGTTGTGGGTTTCACCTTTTTCACAAAATTTTTTCAAAAGTTAAATTTTATTTTTCGAATATATTTTATATTCGATATATTTTTAAAACTGTTTTTTTTTTGTTTTGTGAATATTTTTTTTAAAAAATTCTTTTTAACAAATTACCTTGAATTATCAGAATTTATTGGATCAAATAGGATGTTAATTGCATACATATTCGAATCCTTTTTGATGTATTTTCAGGATTATGGCACCGAAAAAGGGGACTAAGCGTCATCGCTCTACTTCCAATCCTACCGAGGATGTCGAGGGTAATCCTACACCTAACCTTCCTTATATCATTCAATCAAGTTTTCTCGAACCTCTTGATAGGGAACGATATACACTTTTTCTAGGAATAAACCTTAGGGAAGAGCGAGTTGTGTCCATTCCTTTTTTAAGTTCTGCCCGTTTCAAATTCAAATACCTACCTTTGATTAAGCAATGGAAATTCTTGACATTTTTGAATATTCCTCCTATCCTATATAGGAACCTAGTCATTGTGTTCTTTTCTAATGCCGTATGTATACATGATGAAACTAGGGAGCATGTTATTGCCACTGAATCTTCCATTATGGGCAAACGTTTTCAAATTGATCAAAAAGTTTTATGCAATGTCTTTGGTTTTGAAGATGTTGGTATTGATGATGAACATTCCTTGGGTACGGGTTATCTAGGTCCCGCAAAAGTTTTAGATGCCCATGACCGTATCCTTCACCTTCTTGTTTCTTGGTTTCTTCGTCCATCGGGTGGGAAATATTCAACTGTTCGTCAAACGGATGATTTTTGGCTTAAGTGTTTTAGAGAAGGTAAACGTCCAAATTTGTGTCAAATCATGTTTGCCGACCTTGTCTTTTTAGTTCAATACGTCCATACCAAACAAGTCTCCTCCTTTTACTACTCCACGGCCTTGAGTTTTCTATTTCATTCCATTGGCATTGATTGTTCACATGATTTTCCCGAAACCCTTGGCCTACCTATTGATGAGTGTTCCCTAGCTCGCTCCGGTTTCACTTATGTTGATAATGAGTGGGTTCGCAATCCTCAAGATCCTCCGCCCGTTGCTCCGTTCGATGCCTCTCGTGCTTCTTCGAGTTCTCATCGTGCTTCCTTTGATTCCTCCTCCATGGATACTCTCATGACTTTCCTCAATGAGAAGTTCACTGCGATGGATACTCGTTTCACATCCTTAGAGGATCGCATTCAAGGCATGGACAAGAAGATAGATACCATGGTCGCTCGCCAAAACTCCATGGATATCTCTCTTACCGCTTTCCATGGTGCTTGGATCAATCAAACCCGAAGGAATCAACCCTCTCAAGAAGATGAAGAAGAAGATGATGAAGATCATGATGACGAAGGGGACGAGTAGATCATGCATCTCATCTTAGGCCATTTAGTCTTTCATTATTATTATTGCATTTTTGTTTTTAGGATTTGAGGTTTATGCCTATTATCTATGTTTTTAGAATTTTAAGAGTTTGGATTATGATGGTTTCTTTGACATTTATGCATTTGAACCTTTATGCTTATTTTGGAGTTTATGAATTTGGACTCTTTGCTTGCCTTTAGTTTAATGAATTATTGTTGCTTTATATTCTTATTATCCTTGTATTCTATTTTGATCTAACAAAAAGGGGGAGAAGGATCATAGAGTCAAAATATTTTTGTTTTGAAAATCTATCTTAAAGTAAGGGGGAGAAAGCTTTTCAAAGTTTCAAAAACTTAAAAATTTATTTATGGTTTTGTTATATCAAAAAGGGGGAGATTGTAAAACCGAAATTGATTTTGATATAACACATAATCTTAAGGACCAATTTGCAAAACAATAAATTTTTAAGTACTCTTTAAAGTCTCTCAATTGACAAGTGTTTTTAAAACAAAATAATAATTAAAGACCTGCTCTTAAATCATATATATTTTTCAAAGTCCTTTTCTATGTTTTCCAAGCACAAGTATGCAAAAACGCCCAGGAGTATCGATACCCTTAGCGTATCGATACCCTATTTTGTCACTGTAATTTCATTGAACATACCGTACCGATACGCCATGAAACCGTATCGATACGATATGCATCTGGGCAATTGTTTTCATGAACACGTACCGATACGCATGGTAACAGTATCGATACGCTAAGCATATCTTTGAAAAATCCGAGCATTTAATTATTTGACCGTTACTTGTCGTTGGTTGGTTTCCCAATTTTCAAAAGGTAGTTGTACCGTACCGATACGCTTGGTATACGTATCGATACACTTTTCATACAAACATAACTTGGGATTCCAGTAACTTTGGACCGTATCGATACTTCCCTCGTATCGATACGCCCCTTAAAAAAACCGTACCGGTACGCCTTATATGGGTATCGATACGCCCTGCTTTCAGGCACAACGGCTCTTTCCTCTTTGATGCAGGTATCGATACGCCCTTCCCGAGTACCGATACGGTAGGCTGCAGAGCTGCATTTAATGCGGGAAAAATGTCCACAACGGCTCTATTGATGATCCCAACTACCCAAACGGCTAGAAATCAATGCAAGGGTATAAAAACAAGCTTCATTTGACCAAGCAACAACTATTGAACCTTCAAGCATCATCAAAGCAAAAATCCAAACCCTTGAGCTATCAAAAGTCAAATCTTGTACCCAACTCTAGTGTTTTTCAAATTGTCAATTTGTATTGTGAGTTTGGGATTGTTTAAATTGTATTTGGGTAGACAATCATCCTTTGAGAGGAAACATTTGAGTTTACCAAAATCTTTCTTTGTATTTGAGTGGATTAAGCTTTGGGTAGAAAGCTTAATCGAAATTGTAAGGTTTCCTCCTCATCCAAGAAAAGGGGACGAATTCAATTAGTGAATTGTTTGAAAAATCCTTAGTGGGAGCTAAGGTAGTGGATGTAGAGTTCATTTGGAGAACTTGAACCACTATAACCCCTTGTGTCATTTTATTTTCAATCTTTCTCTTCACCAAAGTTTTAATTGCCAATTCACCCCCCTCTTGGCCATTTGCAAGTGTTCGATCAACTCAACAAACATGTTATCTCATGAAATCAATACATAGCATCATCTCATGCTACAAATCATGCACAAAACAGTAGGAATTTGTCTATCTCAAAGCAAGAGCATGTAAAAGCATTTAGGGGCATCAACCACATATCGAGAGCAAATCTACTCATACTTACTTCCGGACTTAGGATGGTGTTTCAAACCAATCCTAAATCCTTAAACCTTGTTTCTTTGTCCCTCAAGGACTTCTAAAACCATTCGCACTCACCGATTACGTTTCGCTTGCTTGCCGAAACGATATCTAGGCTTCCGGCACCTCCGGATCAACACCAAAAGCGTCCAAAGATGTCTCCCCTATTTATTACACATAAGAGCAGAGGATTAATGCATCATCATGCATTGAAATCACCAGTCACTCATTCAAACTCGTTGCACTACTCAAAAACACCATTTCGGCTACCCAAAATAACCGAAATCACCTCCAAACTTTCCCAAAACTAAGCCCATCCAAGATCTATCAATTCTAATCATTTCTAAACCTTAATCAACACCAAAAATCACCATAAACACGTCGTTATATCTCCAGCAACAACATAACACCAAGAACACTCCAAAAACCACAAATCTAGCATCTAAAACATAGGAAACCAAACCTATTCGGGAATCATTGGTTAAAACCTCATTCCTAACATCAATTACCATCCAAAATACATTAAAAATCAACCTCAAAATAGAGCTTAACAAAGAGTTATGAAAATCGTCAAGATCTCATCAAGAATCTTGAGTTTTACAACAATTTCATGCTTCTAACATTAAAACAACTCAAAAATCATTAACAAAGGATTGCGAACTTGGGAATTTTAGTAAAGAACTAATCATTAGAGGAGAAGGACGAAGCTTACCTCTAATGGTTGATTTCTCCTCAATTTGGGCAAGATTTCTTGAAAATCCAAAGTAAATACAAAAGGATTTGATGAGATAAAGATTAGAAATCTTTAGGAGGATGAAATCTCAGAAAAAGAGATGAAAATCAGAGATTAATTGGTGAGGGAATTGTGTTTGGTTGAGTGGAAGTTGAGAGAAAATGAAAAGAGGGGAAAAGATCGTAAATTAGTTATGAAAAGTCAAAATAGGATTTCTCTCTTAATTCTTTTTATTAAATCATTATTAAAACACCCAAATTAAAGAGAAATCTGATAAAAACATTTTGGTAAAATTAGCTCCTTAAAGATTCAAAGTTTCAATCCTTTACAAAACAGTCACTAGTCAACTTTTGCAAAAACTGCAATTTGGTCACTACACTGAAATGTAGTATTTCCAAATCACATTTTGTAAAATTGTTTTCACCATAACTATTTATATAATAAATGAGGATTTTTAGATATTTTTCCATATTTTTAAAGCATCCCGAACTAGGTGTTCCCTAAATCACCCTTAAAGGATTCGAACTATTCTCGATCGACCCGATGCAACCTCTAAAACATCTAGGCCCAAAACCAGGGCGTTACACTACCACTGAAAATGAGTTGTTGGCAGCAGTATTTGCTTTTGATTAGTTCCGAGCATATCTCCTTGGGGCAAAGGTGATAGTGCACACAGATCACTCAGCCATCAAATATATTTTCTCAAAAAAAGATGCAAAACCAAGGTTCATACGATGGATCCTCCTCCTGCAAGAGTTCAACGTAGAAATCAAAGACAGAAAAGGGACAGAGAACTAGGTGGTTGATCACTTGTCACGACTAGAGGGGAAACCTACAGATGCGACAGAAATCCAGGAAAACTTCCCGGATGAGAAAATCCTAGTAACGGCAACAACAAACCTCACATCTGCCAGGCAGCATACGCCATAGCCGCCGCGGTAGACTCTCTGGCAGCCAAGATAGACTCTACCACACCCTGGTATGCTGATATCGTAAACTTTATAGTTAGTGACATTTTCCCTCCTAACATGAATTACCAAGCGAAAAAGAGATTCTGAAATGATGCAAAACAATATTACTGGGACGAGCCTCTCCTTTTTAAACAATGTGTAGACTAGGTAATTCAGAGATTCATACTAGAGGAAGAACAACATGAAATCCTCCAACATTGGCACAACTCACCATATAGAGGACATTTTGGAGGAACGAGAACCGTCGCTAAGGTTCTCCAATTAGGATTCTACTGGCTGACGTTGTAAAAAGATGTCCAGGCATACTACAAACAGTGTGATAGATGCCAGAGAACATGCAATATCTCAAGGAGAAACAAGATGCCATTACAGAATATCCTGGAAGTCAAACTGTTTGATGTGTGGGGAATCAACTTCATGGGCTCGTTTCCATCATCCTGTGGGAACTTATACATATTACTGGCAGTAGATTATGTGTCCAAGTGGGTGGAGGCCATTGCTACACCAAAGGATGACTCCAAGACCATGTTGAATTTTTTCCAAAAACACATCTTTACGAGGTTTGGAGTCCCTAAAGCCATAATAAGTGGCGAGGGAAACACTTTGATAATCAACTGATTTCCAAGGCATTGAAGAAATATGGTGTCACACATAAGCTTGCCACGGCATACCGCCCTCAAACCAACGGGCAGGCTGAAATTTCAAACAAATAACTAAAGATCATACTTGAAAAGGTGGTTAACCCATCTAGGAAAGATTGAGCCCTTCTGATCCACGATGCATTATGGGCATATCGAACATCCTTCAAAACCCCATTGGGCATGTCACCCTATAGGCTCGTATATGGAAAAAAATTGTCACTTACCTATCGAGATTGAACACAAGCCGTATTGGGCCATCAAGACAGTAAACTTAAAGTGGGAAAAAGTCGGGCAGAAAAGACTCCTGGGCCTAAATGAAATTGAAGAATTCAGAGCTGCAGTGTACGACAACGCGAGGATATATAAGGAGAAAACTAAGAGATGACACGACAAAAAGTTGCTGCCGCGGAAATTCATGCCTGGGCAACAAGTTCTCCTTTTTAATTCTCGATTAAAACTATTTCTAGGAAAGTTGAAATCAAGATGGTCTGGACCTGTCGAGGTGGTCAAAGCATTCCCACATGCTGCGGTCACCATAAAATCCAACAAAGATGGTCATGAATTCACAGTGAATGGGCAGCAGCTAAAGCACTATACAGGAACCCACACTACCAAAGACAAGGAAGTGGTTATGTTAGGAGACGCATACCAATGCACTCCTAACATAACCTAAATCAATTTTTCTTTTTAGTTGTTAATTTTATGGTTTAGGAATTAGATTTAATTTTCTTTAATTTTCTGTTATTAGGATGCAGATTTCCATTCAGCATTTATCCCAGTTTATTTTTCCTTTATTTTTCAGGTTTGTTTTCAAGACTCTCGCACAACTCCACCTTCCCGCCAGCAACCGTCGAGGGCGGCAAAACGCTTCAAAGTACAAGCTCGAAGGAGGATGATCATAGAAGACGATGAAACCTCCTCCGAGACACCATCAATCTAAGCTTCTCTCTCCTTCTTATATTTTATTTTTGTCTAATATATGCTAAATTTTGTGTATGTAGGCATGCATTGAGGACAATGCTCCTCTCGAGTTTAGGAGAGAAAATTAGTCCTCTAATTTTTTTCTTTTCTTTTTTTCTTTTTCTTTTTCTTTTATTTTCTATTTTTTATGTTTTTATTTTTTTCTGTTCTGCTTTTTTAGTAGTTGCATATAGGTTCTAATGTAACATGTCTTTATTTAAAATTTAATGAAATCTTAGTTTGAGGAAAATTCTTGAGTAGGTTTTACCCGCCGCGGTAGATTACCCGCGTGGGCTGCAACCTTAGCAAGACTCTAGATTTACTTAGAATCTTACTATGATCTGAACTTAAAGAAACACTATTTGTGACTAGTTTGATTTTAGGACATCTAGGAAACTTAGGTATTTCACCTAGTAAACTTAGGTAGAACTTCAAGTAAAAAAAGATATGTCCTAGAGGTGCCCGAAACTGGCTCTAGAATAAGCTAGAGGTGCCCGAAACCGGCTCTAGCCGAAAAGGTGCTAAATGAAATCATTAGAGGTGCCTATCACCAGCTCTAGTGGTTTAAATCCTTTATTGTTTATTATGTTATGAATTGCAAAAGAAACTAGATGTGCCCGAAATTGGCTCTAGTAAATATAAATTTGAGGAAACCCAAGGAAATTAAGGTGCTTATTGGAGTTTACTTAAAAGCTGAAGAATCATTCTTATCATAAGGACCGCACACACTCACGAGATACATAGTTTGGTTCCAGGTAAGTCCATTGTCATTCGAAAGGTTGCTATTAGGCGTAAATCTACACGGTATGTAAAGGTTGCTCAAGGTATGTTCTCGACTAAGTTTACATATGATTTTAAGTTTTGGCACGTTATTGTTAGATTGCACTGCTTGAGGACAAGTAATAGTTCGAGTTTAGGGGTGTGTTAAGTGTGCAAAAGTCCTATATTTATGCCCTAGTCTAGCTCAATTATTGTTGTTCATAAGCATAGTTTAGTTGAATTTTTAGGAAAACATACACAAAACTGCATAGGTTAGATATTTTGCCTTATTTGATGAACTTAATTGTTTTTATATAAAATATATTGCTCAGATGCGTTTTCTCTCTGTGCGTAGGTACCCGCCCAGGCATATGTCACTGAGGCAGCAGAGAGGGCAGAAGAGGAGAAGCTGGAAATTGATGGGGGAAGCTATTGAACCATCTGGAGAGTTGATCGAGAACTGACAAAGATGAGAGGCCCAGAATGAAGAGTTACGCCAACCCCTGCACACCAACCCAGACCTCTGTCGAGGCAGACAACAGTATGCCGCCGAGGCAGCAACTCGAGGAAAGGTGGAAATGTGCAAAGTGGTATGCAACTGAAAGAGCTTATCAAGCTCGGTTTTTGGAGACCACTTGCACATGCATTGGAGCCCATCAGACAAAGAAAATACATGGTCAAAGTCAAGGTGGAAAAAGTCAAGCAGGAATCTAGGAAGATTTAATGTTAGTTTGTTCTTTTACTGAGTTGTAATTAGATTCTAACTAGGATTCCTGCCCTAAACCGACTTAGACCTAGGCTCCTCCCCTATAAATGTAAACCAACTTGAAGAAGGAAAACACAATTGAGATTAGAGAGAAACCCTCCTTCTTGTCGGAAAATACCCTTGTGCCGCCATCTCTATTATGGTCTAAACCTTCCCTAGGGCTAAGGGTTGGTTGCCTAGTAGTTGTGAGAGTTTTGCTTGTATTTGTTTAGGTTTCAGTTTTTGCAATAAAATTCAAGGTTTGTTTACTCTTGGTTCTTCATTGTGTGCAATCTTTATCGGGAAAGAAGAGAGCATCAATATATTTGTTCAATATCGGGAGAGTTGGAGTCACGAAATGAGTAAACACAGTTTTATCCAACCATGGGATAAAGCTACTTTGGCTTAGGGATAAGTTAGAAGTTCAACGGCTAAGAGAGGCTTCATAATCGGTTGGTGTTCATCCTTAGATTCACGCCGGGAGGTATTATCCAAGACGTGTTCGCCAATAGCACTTCAAGCTTAGGGATAAGAAGAAGTTATTGAAGGGAGTATTATCGAACCTTGAAACTTCGCTTAACTGCCCAGGCAGTCACATTGGTCTCTGCCAAGGCGGGCTTCTGCCAAGGCATACTCGTGGGCAGCTGTTGAAGTTGTTAAGTTGATATGCAAAACTATACCGAGACAGTGCATCCAATCTCCACACTACGAAGCATTCTAATACCGGCCCATTCTCTCACTCTGATTTCTCAATTTATTTTATTTGCTTTAGTTTTAGTTTTAATTAATTCCAAACAACTTTTAATACTTGTGTTTTTATTTTTATTTGTGCAGAAAGGTGAATTCTAAAGGTTGTCACAATCCCTATGGGGACGATATCTTAAATAGTATAACTTGGCACCGTGTACACTTGCACGCAATTTGCGCATAACTTTTGCACGCAAATGTTTTCTAATAGATTTTGATGTTTTCTAAATGCATGGTTTGTTAGCGTGTAAAGTCTGAACATCAATTTCCTTCCGGGTTGTTGCAATCGTTGAGGATACCATAATGGAAATGGGAGAGAATCACCACGGAATTTGTGTCTGGGTTGCCGTTAACGCTAACTAAGAATGATTCCATTTGTGTGATTGTTGATCGGTTTACGAAGTGTGCACATTTTGTGTATGTGCATAAAACATATATGTTAGACTTCATATGCTCGATTTCCTTCAACCGATTTAGCTCGCCAAGGTCGCAGAAGATTGATTTTTGGGTGGAAGTTGTAGGAGCAAAAATTAGACAATGGAAACAAGGATTTATAGTGGTTCGACCTTCTAACAAGCACCTAAATCCACTACCTTAGCTTCCCACTAAGGATTTCAAACAAATTCACTAAGAGTTTCGTCCCCTTTTCTCAGATTAGGAGGAAACCGTTAAAATGATCAAGCTTTCTACCCAAAGCTTGATCAAGCACTCTCTTAAAAGAGAAATTCTAAGCTAACGTGAAATCCCTCACTAGGTAGATAGTTTGCAATCTTAAGCTCACTCACCCAAACCTAAACACTTCAGCAAATTTGACAATTTAGGCTCACAAGTGTTGTCTATACAAGAAATATACAATAAATGCCCTAAAGATAATTTGACAACATAATGTTGTTGAAAATTGAAGCATTAACCTATCCTTGATGCTTGGACGTCCCTTTTATACTCCCAAATGAGTTTGTAGCCGTTGAGGACCGTTGGGATTGAATTAGAGCCGTTAGAGATTTTAT
Organism: Hibiscus trionum; assembly: GCA_030270665.1. Lineage (NCBI taxonomy): Eukaryota > Viridiplantae > Streptophyta > Magnoliopsida > Malvales > Malvaceae > Hibiscus > Hibiscus trionum. The sequence continues at coordinate 3,110,617 of BSYR01000004.1, forward strand.
TTCCCTCATTAATTGCAGATCCAGTGTTGTCCGTTTCGGAACAGGTGAGCCCGTATCGGAACGAACTTCTTCAGAACTAGCCGTTGAAGCCTGATGCAGTAAGCCATATCAAAACGCCTCTGGTTGTATCAAAACGATATGAGCTGTATCGAAACGGTTACAAACCATGCATAGGATCATCAATAAATCACACTTCCAAGCATTAAATCATGCTTAAAATCACAAGTATAAATCATATACTTACAAGGATCACTTACCATGTGCATCCTTCAACATCACATCATTAAAAACAGTAACTACATTCTTATAAACACGCTTTAACAATAGGTAAAACCATTAATTCAAAAAGTGCATAAATCAACACATAATAGCACAATCGAGAGAGAAAATTCCTTTCACTTACTTCCAAACTTAGTTAAGTGTTTCAAGCTTACCACTAAGTTCTCAAATCATCTTTTAAAGCTTTCAAAAATAAAATTCACACTCTCACTCACCGACACGCGCAAACTCGACTAGCCGATGCGAATCCAAGCAATCAAAGCTCACGAACCTTCACCGATTGCTTCCGATACGTTTTCCCCTGTTTATACCACACAATAACATAGGATTAATGCATCACAATGCATTAAAATCTCCAGCAAACAAACATACCCCGCCGCTCTGCCCAAAAACACCAAAACGCCTATCTGAAACAACTAAAAACACCTTCGGTTACACTACAAACTCAGCCCAGCCAAAACCTATCACTTCCATCCATTTTTAAACATCAATTAACATCCAAAATCAACCTATTTGCATCCTTATACCTCCAGCAACTCAGATTTCACTTTTACACCATAAAACCCAAATTTACTAACCTAAACAACCAGAGATCCAACTTGTTTCGGGATTAATATGATCAAACCTTTATTTCAACATTATTTAACATCCAAAACATGATTAAAATCAATTATAACTTATCCAAATCAGATCCAATACGAAAATCATTCAAAATCACCATTTAAGCTTGATTTAACCACTTTCATCAAATTAATCATGTAACCTTGTTAAGAAACATAATTAGAGAGCCAAATACTTGGGAATTTAAATAAAGAACCTTGATTAGAGGATTTGAACGAAAATTACCTCTAATCCTTGCCTATTTCTTCAATTGGCAAGATTTTGTGGAAAACCTTCAAGAATCCTTTGAGATAAATGGAGGAATCACCAAGGAAATCATTTGCAAATCAAAAAGAATTGAGAAGATGAAAATACTTAGAAGTTTTGAGAGAAAATTGATGTTTGGCTGATGAGAAAAGAGAGAAAATGGAAGTTAAATCAAAAGTGAATTTGTGAAACTAAATCTCTTTTTTAATAAAACTCTTTTTAATCTTTTAAACAAACTACAATTAAAATATGCTCAATTAAAGAAATAGTCGATTACTTTTGACTTCACTCCCTAAAGATTCTAAGCATTGGCCATCATTCAAAATAGTCCTTTAAAATAGTTTTCCATTTTCGCGTTTTACTCACTGAACCAAAATGTCAACCGTCAAAAAATCATTTTCCAAAATTGGCTTCACCATTCCTTAATATATATATATATAAAGAGGATTTTAGGAAATTTTCTCATAATTTTATCACATTTTGAAGCAAGTTTTCCCTGAACCAACCCCAAACTAACCCAGATCTCTAGTCTAGGTTCATCTAACCCTAAACTACCTCTACTACTCATAGGCCTAAAACTGAGGCGTTACAGAATGTGCAATCTTGTCCTTGTCAATAAGATTGCAAAATAAAGCATTCATGTGATTAAAGTGATGATTCATCACTGATGAACATGTTACTTGAACTTGCTTGTCGCTTGAAAGATAAGTTATGAGTACATGATACTTGTTCGAATGGATTGAATGATCACATGTTTAATTGTTTAGTACTTGAATATGAATTGCCTACTTGGTATGTCTATTGCAAACCATGGATTGAGTTGCTTGATCATTATTTTCTTGTACATTCGAATGGCTCTTGAAATGCTAAACTAGAACTTGACTTTACTTGTTTGAGCCTAGATATGTTAGACTTGATTAAAAGACCTTAAACTTGACAACTTGATAACTTGCTAGTTCTAGATGCTACCTCACTAAGTACAATCTTGTACTTATCACTCTCGTTTTTCCTTCTTCCTAAACCACATGTTGAAAGAGTTCGAAAGCTTTCTTTCTTGAACCTGAAGCAAGACACACAAGCAGCTTGAAGTATGATCTTGTATTTGTTTTTGTACTCTCCTAGTTGGTGGCACCTAGATGTGTATATAGAATTTAAGATAAGCTCATGCATTTTATCACTAGAAGTTTGTATATGTATATGTTCATGATCTTGTGGTTTTGTAAGACTTAAATGGTAATTCTTATGCCTTTATATCTAATGCCTTACTAGTTGCTATCATGCTTTGATAATATGATGTTTTCAATGCTTGAATGTATATACTTGCCATGGTTGAACATGATTGAGGATTGGATACTATATGCTTGATGCTTGATGTCCTATTCGAATGAATTCTTGGTCTTGGTTGTTGCCCTTGTTCGAATGATGTAGTAAAGTAAGCTTGTTTCCTTAAACATCTATATGTATTATCTTGTAAGTGATTGATTGCCTCGATTGATAAGCATGGTCTTGTGATCTAGTATTGTATTATAATGATGTTCAAGTTGCTTGCAAGCATGTCTAGTAATCCAACATGTTGTCTTCATTGTTTTGATTGGAAATTATAGGTAGCCATGTATAGATATATTGATTGAAGTTTAAATTAAGTCATGAATGTTCTTGCTTGAAGTGCATTAAGCTGCACATATTGTATTAGATGGTACTTAAAATTGAATCACGCCTTGTAAGCTTACAAAACATCCCCTATTTTGCTTGTAAAACAGACCGCGTAAATGACAAAACAATCTACATTTTTAACTTGTAAAACAGTCCAAAACAATTCATTCTACTCATAATACAGTCCAATTTAGTTTACAAATCAATACATTTCAAGTTTATTAGGTTATACCATCATTTTTCTTTAATTCACTAACCAATACCTAACAATGGTGTCTTATTTTCTTTGCATACACATTTAACATATCAATGATCATACAACAAGCGATTTCATTAATTTCACTATCCTAATTTGTTCCATACTCATAAGTATATAAATGTCTTCATATATACTTCAAGGACCAAGCATAACAATTCATATCACATATTGTTTCCTTATTAAGCATATTGTAACAATATTCCATATACACTTTAAGAACCACAAAAACAATCAATTATATTTCTTTCAAGGTCACAAGCATTATCATTAATTTCATTATGTTACTTACCTCAATGTCATTACTTTAAACATATAAACAAATCAACCAACATAAGGTATTAATTTGCATTTAAAAACATACTACAATATAATTTATTTTTAACAAGATTGAGTACAACATCTTGTATTTTAAAAGAATGAACCGATGTAATGCTTACTTAGGTCTTACTTGTTATACAAGCAATCAGTTTGCTTAATCATTTGTATAATGTTTTCTGTCTTATTCAAACTTTATAACCTTGGTAATCAAGTAAGACTTTATATTTAAACAAGAAATTAGCCATTTGTTTAACAACCTTCGAACAAGGCATAACATTTGTAAAGTGCATATTAGTTCTATATTTTGTACACATTCCATCTCATTTTATTGTTGTTTTCAAGTGCAATTTAGGCATAATTAGGTCATGTATTGCATAAATACAATATTCTTTGTTTTGCCATGCTTTTATCGAATATTTGTTATTTGGTGAAGTAAAGATGTTGTACTGAAGCAGTTCCACACACAAAGAGCCGATGCAGAGGACATACTACTGCCATACCTGCCGCTCAGGGCAATAGAGTGAGCCTGTCACCCAGGACAGCAAAGTGAGTATGCCGCCCAAAACATCAAAGTAAGTCTGCCGCCCAGCACATCAAAGTGACTCTGCCGCCTAGGGCAGCAAAGTGAGGAGTTGGTAAATTTGAGTATGATTGGTAGAGCAGAAAATCCTAATACTAACGATGTCATCCACTCAATTATCTAACGCCTGCAGCAGCAGAAAGAGCTGCCAAAGGAGAAGAATAAGCTTACTTGTGGAACAAGGCAACGGGAAAAGAAGTCCATATTCAACTCAAAGAAGTCAGATTTTAAAGTTGCATTTAATGCAAAAGCCTTTTGATGACTTCTACTCCAAGAAGGACTTAGACTAGACCTTTGCCTATATAAACCTCATGTATTTAGCAAATCAAAATACACAAGTAAGGTTTTCCTTATGCATAGTTTAGGTTTTCTTTTCATCAACATGTTCTAAATTTCTCCTTGGGTTTGGGTTATGTTGTAATTAGTGTGAGAACGGTTGTTTAGGATTTCAAGTTCATTTTTGCAAATAAAATTACAAGGTTTACTTATTCCATGTTCTTCATAGTTTTCAATTAAGGCTAAAGATTAGTTGAATTCTATCCATTTGTTCGGTATTGAGAGAGTCGAACTCACGAAAAGAGTAAGTACGATTTCATCTATAGACGGCGCGATCAATCCGGCATAGACATATGTTAAGGGTCTAAGGCGGCTAAAAGAGGACGAATCAACATTGCTGTCTTTGTACGATTCACGCAGCGACTGGTATTATCTACAGTGGGCATCAACAGAATTCTAACTTAGACATAAGCGGAGTCACTTTCGAAGCGTTTTACCGAGCCTTGTAGTTCTGCCGAGTATGCCGCTGAGACACAGTTCTATTCTCCTGCCGAGGCAGCGAGAGGGTCTCAGCAATCTACCTGCCATCCCCCGCCGAGGCAGTAGAGTCTGGTAGCGCAAAATGACTTGTTCTATTCAACGTAGTTTCACACTACGTAGCAGCATAACCCGGCCCTCTCTATCAATCCGAACACTTCCTCTTCAATTACTTGCGTCTTTGTTTTACTTTCTTCCTCAACACCCAATTTAATTGTGCATTTACTTTTCTTGTGCGTGTCTTACAACTCGAATCGAGCTGTCCAATCCCTGTGGGAGACGATATCTTTTATACTATAACTTAACAAGAGTGTGCACTTGCGGTCATAAATAGAGAACACCCAAACACTCTACAACATTTCATACCATATAATACACAAAGATCATATGAATGATTGTTACTTATCAAGCGAGTTATCCAACATAACATATCAAGGGCATGTATTACTCGTCTCATAATTTATAAAGATAGTTTATTTGATAGTGTAACACATACAACCCGGTTCAAGAGAAAATCGGAATTGAAGATGTCACTGAAGGAAATTTTCATGAAACTTAAACTAACATCTAAACCCATCAAAGCGATTGAAGACATGTTAACAAAAAATTTAATTACAATAAAAGAAAAAACTAAGTTTCTTCTTACTACAAACCTTCATCCATGTACCCTAATTTAGCTATCCAACAAGTCGCTACAAAACTCTTGATCGAACATACCATATTTTTTTTATTTTTAACAAGACATTAAGAAGACTATATCCAAGTGTTTTGATATTATATACAACTTATAGCACAAGAAGAGAGAACAATCATACAACATACCAACTTATAAAATCGGATTACCCAGTTCTTACATTTAAACGATTGCTAAAACTCGCTTAATCATAGCTATGATTAATGGTTTGAAATTTACTTAAACTTAGCATTTAAACGACTTGAAGTTTCAACAACATTTAAAGTCTGCGGTGGAATAAACATAATCCATTTGAGATGAACCCTAATAACTTAGACATTGATTAGCCCTTTAATACATATTAGCCTGTTAATATTAATGTAATCCCTAACGACTGATTTAAGCTACATTAAGCCCTTCATGTCTTTAAACAACAAGTAATCACTCGATTAACATAACCCGACATTGATTAGTCCCTATACTTGCATTATTAAAATATTTCTCTTGTTTAATAACTCAAAACAGTCGAATTTGTAAAAACAGTCCTTATACTGTACACGCAATTTATCATCACTAAAACAATCAACATGTGATCATGTATAGCCAAAATATGATAGTTTGCATAAACCTTGATATTTAATCAATTAGAACAGTTCTAGTCTTTTATATGACTACCAAAGCAGGGTAATTTACCTATACATGTGTTGAATTTACTTAAAAAAGTCCCACTTGCACACATATATATTAAAACTGGGCAGTTTATATCCCTCTACACTTGTTTATCTAAAACAGTCCCAAGTTTTATAACCACATGTACATAGTTCAACAATCCAACAAGCTTTCAAGGTACTAAGAAAATAATCCACAAAGGTGTTCATATATGCAATTTAGTCCCGAAATCATATACACATATTCTTGTTTTAATCTCATATTCGAAGTAACTTAATTCACATGAATTCATATTAATTCATTCCATTCAAACATAACTAAGGTCTCTTTAATACTATGCAAATGGATTCTATCTTACTAGACATTTCTTTCATATAGAATTATTCTAATCTTACACGCATAATTTTATTCATCTATATGTTACAAAATTTTCAAGAAACACAAGACAATTCAATTCTCAATTGCAAGAAAACAATCCAAATTTTCTGGTTTATCAAGTAGCCCTTATGGCTATAAAAACAGTCTAATATAAATACAAAACAACCCCTGATTTTTTTTATAAATTGTCCAAAATAGTCCTTAAAACCATAGATCAGCCCTTGCCCTATTTTAAACTTATAAATCAGTCCTTAGTGCTAATCAAACAGTCTTTAATAAGTTTACGAAACAACCCCCTTTTTGAATTATAAAACAGGCAGTAAACGCTTATACATGTACAAACAATTTAAATTACATAAGTACACACACACAAAACAGTCCAGAATCTTACATAACATCCCTCCCCTGCTTTAATTTATCGAAACAGTCCCAGAACAACTTATTCATTTATGAAACAATCCAACCATACTACCAATCAATTCCATACTTTACTTTAACAACTTAGTCCTCGATTAACTTCTAAAACGGTCCCTTAATTTAATCCAAGTTATGATTGATCCTATACTTTCAATTTAAACTATTAACATTCATATGTACATAAAATCTCAAAAGTGCTACCATAATCCATGCATATAAACAAGACTTCAAGGCCACCAAGTTCATCCAAAAGCAGAATTTATCACAACAATTCAATTGTTAATTTCAATCGAATGCAATAACATGCAACAATCTAAGAATCATATTATCAATCAATTTTTAATCTTCCTATACTAATCCAATGATTCGATAAGACCCTTAACCAAGATTCTCATGTAATTCATGTATATCATATTCTACTAACACCACGCTCATATGAAATTTTACTAGATTATCTTAAGTCTGATTCGAATTCTAAAGAGGAAAAAGAAGATAGCTTACCTCTCCACAAATAGCTACTCAATCTACACCTCTAATTGAATCCACCATGAAGATCAGCCATAGCTCCAAAGCTCTCTTTCTCTCTCTTTCTCCCACATGTGCTTCGGCCAAAGAATAAAGATGATGATAATGAAATGAGTCATCTTCCTAACTGAAGCATCCCACACATGTTTTTCCTAACTGATCGACGTGTGTTAAAACTCTTAAACAATTTTCCGTTAGCATGCAAACTTAATTTTTTTCCCATGTTTGGTGTAGCCCCTTCATGATATGGCTATCCATTTCTTTCTTTGATTCAATTTGGTCCTTAATAATTAGCCATAAACTTTCTTCTATTTAAAATTTTGTCACTTTCTTAATGATCAATTTAATATTTGTCAAGCACATAGTATCATACATATAATTAATAAGATATATATACTTCTAAGCCCATTTTTTTGGGTATTGATATAGGTTGTAAATTTCATTATTCTTATCTTTAACATAGCCTTGAGGATCAAGTAACAGCCTAGGTACACGAATCCCTAATCAACTGTCGCCAAATAAAATGGTACTCACAGTACCGGTCAATCCCTCTTACTGTCGCCAAGTGACCACAAAACTTCCCTCCTATTGTCACCAAATAAGGACCGTAGTCCACCCCAGACACGAGCTCTATGGACTTTATGGCATGCCAACTATACCTAAGACTAACTCGAAACCAAGACTTTCATATTCATCTTATCTTATTAGAGACAAAATGAGCTTAGCTCCTTATCAGAATATCATATCAACAAAGCTTATTGCCCTATCACATTAGGCATGTATTCACTTCATGTGAATTTCTTAATACATTTTTTCTCATCTTATTTGAATATCATGTCTTATTCATATTATAATTAGAATCATAATTGAGTATAGCTCCACATTTTCTTAATCGAAAGACATATCATTGTTGATCATGTTTCAAGCATGTACATATAACAATCATCACTTTCAAATCAGCATATAACCATTCTAATATATTTTAAATACATATCAAGTATTCACCAAATATCACATATCATGAGGGTACTTTTCATTTATTCCACTTTCTAAGTTCAAAGGGAAACAATTAACTCGACACCTAAAAGGTTAGAAAAAACTAGTTTATGGGTAAAACATTTCATTAGACAACTTAAAATCTGAACCAAAACCTATTTGAATTGGCTAGTAACTTGTAACTAGGAAAACACGTGCCGCTGTATAGTAGCCGCATTTTAACCTGATGCACAGTAGACTTATCCCCGTTAAGGAGAAGAAAGAGTAGAAATTGGTGGGTAAATTGCAGGAATGAATAGATATCAAGAAATTAGAAATGGATTTTAACATTTTTAATTTTATTCGAGGTCCAATTGATATTGTACCTAAAGTTTATGGGTTTAAATCATATTCATCTAATTTTAGGGGGTTAAATTAATATTTTATCTAAAGATCAAATTAAAAATTAACATCATTACTAACGTGCCACACCATCAAACTTGCAATTTTAATGGCACATTGTCCGAAACTTTAAAAATCGATAACATAAGCGACTAAAATACTAATTTTTTTTTGAATTTAGTGCAATTAGATATCTACCATTTTAACTACACATGTTTGATTCTAATCAATTCATACTTATAATCTTAACGTGGTTTAGTTAAAGAACAAACATGTACTACAAATTCATAATTTAAGCGTTAAAATTTGAAGTATGTGAACGTCTATTTTAAAAAATACCAATTGCAACAAAAAAAAAATTTAAATAGTCTAAAGATAATTACAATATATTATCTGTTCATACATATTTTTAATTCTTTGACCTATCTGCTCTAGAAAAAATTAGTTACTTAATTGCACTGTTCAGAAATGTGGTACTTAATTTCACTATTGAAAATGTTAGATATCTAATTGTAACATTAAAAAAAATTATAATTACGTAATTGCAAAAGAAAAGTTGGGTACCAAATTGCAGATCATTGCAAAAGTTAGGCACCAGAAGGCATATTTACTCTTCTCAAAATAACACATTCTGATAAGAAAACGTTAAACACAGGGAAAGGATATAATCCATAAAAAATAAAAAAACCTAAATTTTAATCTGCAAATGAGGAAAAAATGCTGAGTACGCACGGTTGAACACTCTGGTGACATAATCCAACTTTCTTACCTTCTCGACTCGACTGGACTCATCATGAAACGAAATTTGGGCTTGTTTCTTGCGAAAATTCTGTTATTTCTCCGATAGAAGAAACATTGATCAACTGAGCCGCTTCAAGTAACCGAAATCCTCGAGGATATGTTCGTCAGTAACTTCATTAAACGGATACTCTCGTCTCTGCTTCGGCCATGGCTGGAACAAGATCTCGAGCTGGTCCTCCAGTTAGGGTTCATAAATTCCATCGCCATCGCCAAAAACATTCGTCTTGACACCTCAACTCTCAACCGCCAGATTGTCGACGGTTCATCTTCTTCGCCGTTAATTTTCAAAGAATTCGTTATCGAAGAGTTCGTTGTTCGATTCTCTATTTGGTCAGGTTCTGCCTTTGCTGTCGAAGCTCGTGGAGTCAAGGTTACTCTGTCGCTCGAGTAAGCAACGCCACAACTTTTCACCTTTTCTATATTAATATGAAAAAAATATAATTATGTCGTGTTTTTTTTTTTTTTTTTCCTTTGAGAAGAGAAATGGAAGAGGAAGGTACTGCAAAGGTGCGGAATTCGAGTAATGCGGCGGTGGAGAGTTTGAAGAATGAATTGTCCCTGATGGATCCCGAGGTTTTTTGTTTCCCCATTTTGTCATTATTTTGTATAAAATTTAATTGGTTAGGACTAAATCATCTTCATAAGTTGCACCTGACTGACAATATATGAATTACTACACTCATCAAAGGAATTGGTAATTAATCGCTGTATGTTCAGTTGGTAGGGGGGTGTTAACTATTATAATTGGGACTAGAGTGGCAGAGTAAGTAAGCATTATTCAGTTTCTTGTTAGAATTGAGTTGATGTAAAAATTAACTTCTTAATACTAGGTGTTTTTATAGGATTTTTCCAACTGTTGTCTTAAAGTTACTCTTTAAGGTTAGTAATATTTTCACCAAATGCATTGCAAATGATGAACAAAGATGTCAACTACTGCTTTTAATACACTATATTTACGATAAACAGCATATTAACTAACCTTATCGACTGCCCTAAGAGCACTTGTTAGCAAAACCCTTATTTCAATATCTTGAAATCTATTGTTCATTGAATATTTACCTTTAAACTAGTAGTTTAACATCTCTTTACCTCTTTGCGTTTGATTTGAATGATTTGCACTTAAAGGTCTTTTCTTGGTATTTGATGGGTTAAACTTGGTCAAAATAACACAAACTTTCTTCCTTACCAGGGTACTGCACTGCATGGTATTTTGGAAGCAATTTTGGCTACCACTAGTGGGAGAAATCAGTTTCAGTCTTCCTTTTTGAATCTTATTCTCCAGCATTGCTGTCTACAGATACTTGACATTAATTTGCAAGTACAATTTCCCACCTTAGATGATTCCTTTGTGTTTCTGTTGGATTTAGAGAAGCTTAATGCAGAATCTCTACATTTTGTTCATGGTTGTCTTTGCAGAGGGCTTGTAAATGTCCTCTTTCAACCTCTGAAAGAGGGATCTTTCGTTGTTAGTGGTAGTTCCTTTACGATAGGGTATAAGAAAAGCAATCAAATTAGCCATGTTTGTTCCTCCAGTTCACTGGTTACTTGCATCAAGTTAAATGATCTTGAACTTGTAGAGATCAATTTTTGTGTTCCAGAATTAAGTTTCTCATTTTCTCCGGTTGATTTTCCTGTTTTCATGGAACTTAGTAAAGTGCCCTCAAAAGAATTCAAGCGGGTCAGGAATGGTCGGCATCTGTGGAGACTAGCAGCAATTAAAATAGGTCATGTGATTTCAGCTCCTAAATTATCATGGTACAAGCTGGTGGGTTTTACTAGTTTGTGGCTAAAGTATGTGAATCACTATGAGTATTTGTTGTCGTTAATTCGATATTCCCCTGATCACATATTAGAAAGACCCGATATTAAGATACCAAGAGACAAGATAATTATGACTTCTGCTAAGCACTATTGGGAGGTGATTCTTAAAATTGAGAAGGAGCTGCCTGCAGAAGCTGTTGCACAGGGTCGGAAGATAGCTCGATATAAAGCTTTGTCACGTGGTCAACAGTCTGAAGATAATTATGCAGAACTCCATGTTAATGCCCATTTCAAGCCCTTTATTCAGAAAGTGATGCAAAGTATCCAGCCAATAAGGCACCTTTTTTGGAGATCTGCAGATCAAGATGAAAAGTTTGTTGGAAACCTGGGAAATGATTCTGAAAGTTCTTCACGCTTCCGCTTCATTTTAAGTCTTGGGAAAATTTGCATTACCTTATCCTCAATGAGTGCAGCCCAGCCTGTTAATGAAGAAGTGAAGTCACATATCGGGATCTCATATTCAGATGTTTTTTCATTCCGTTTCTCTATTAAAGTGTTCTTACTCATGTACGTAGAAGACATCATTAAACAGACATTGTCTTTTTCCTGTGGAAAAGTGAAAGTGAAGCACTTCATCAGTTCTGTTGGAGAAGAAAAGGAGAGAATTAAGAATTTTAAAATTATTCTGCATGGTGAGCCTGCAAAAATCTTTCTCTTCTCAGAAGGCAATAAAATCGGTACCATCGATCATGCTGAAGGTGGTTGTGACCCATGTCTGGAAAATTTTATAGGAAAAATGTGCTTGGATTGGAGACAAGCTTGCAAGCAATTTGATGACAGTGAAATCAAGTGTCCTCAAAGTCCACGACTTCTTTTTGAGATGAAAAACTTTGTGAGACATCCAGATTTGGAAAAGCTAGGTTCCGGGATTTGGAAATGCAATCTGACAGTGGGAAAGTTCGACATAGCATTAGGATTTTTGTCACTGAAATCTATTGTCATGCTTCTTAGCCAGATTCAACATGCTCTACACTGGACTCAAGGAAATGGGTGTGCCAGGGATCTCTCATATTCTCCTCGAAATACTGTGCACCACCCAGAGGACAGTTGGGAAAAGAAATACGAGCGCTATTGTAGTAAAATAAAGATGTCCTTTATGAGAATGCTTCCTGGGAAAGACATTCAAATAGGAGTGCTTATAGCCGGTCCTCGCATCCAGTTCTCATCAAGGAAGATTGGAACAAGGAATGCAAATGAAGGTGTGAACAACCATGTAGTTAGTGGGGATGATTTTCACCTTGGATTTGATATCCATGATATTGAAGTTGTTATTTGTCCCAGTTCGAAGTCTGGTTTGGCACCAATACATGACTTCACAGAACAGGATGATGAATATCCTGAGTGCCTCAGGTTGCAGGAGCCTAAGATAATTCATATTCCAGAACTTGAAAATAATAAGTATAGATCTGAGGATGCAAATTCACTTCATTTCTGTCTGAAACTCAATGGCTTGCATGCTTACTTGGAGGACATTGTAGACAGACAGATAAACCAAATATTTGTATTAGATCCCATAACGTTTCAATTTTCATCCTTCAGGTACGAATTTTAGCCTTGTATTATCTATACAAATATTGAGATGTTTATGGTTGCTTAAATTCACCCATGTCTTTTCTTATCAAATTCAACTTGAAGGCCTATTTGTTTGTTTCTGGATGCTCAGCCCGAGTATAATTTTATATTTTGGAGGAAAATATTTGATTTCATTTGTTGATCATAATTTTGATTTGGTTTTAATTGAGCATACAATTACAACTGTTATTTGTTCGATGTTAATAAACTATCATGTACGTTTTGAAGTTACTTTTACTTAAAGTATTATGTGCGGAGTGCGTAGTCAGCTGACCCCCTGGCCTTGATTTATTATGCATATTTTGCAACTCTTATGAACTTGTTTGATGATTATCATAGGGTACTGTTATCCTATTCAACTTTTAAAGTAAATGATTCAATGAAGTTTACTGTGTTGATGTACTGAATGGTTTATTGATTATTTTCCATAAAAAGAATTGATTACTGGAATAACATTGTATGTGTTGAGATGCATCTAAGTATAATTGCTTATTTTGTTCACTTCATTTAATTGTGAATTTTACGTTAATTATTTTTTATATGTGACAAGTTTAGTAGAATATGTTTCCTTTCAAAAGTATATGGATTGTATTGTGCATTACATACTTTTTGCTTTAAACACATGATTCTAGAAAGCCATATTATTCTTAACTGACATGGCATGTACTTGGCCAATAATTTGTTCCAGCCCATCTTTCTCTCATGCACATACTGTCCTTATCATATTTGTGAATCATGCATCTTGTTCCCTCTCTGTTATCCCCCTTTTACATCATCAATTCAATTATTTTTATGCTATGCAATTTTCGATTATAGTATCAATCGTCCTCTGTATAAAACTTTTGATGACCAAGAATTATTTATCTGTCTCAGGCAGTGTGCTCATTCGTTTAGCACAACCTCTATTGCCTTTTCAACTGTGTTTTATGGGCTGGCCATGGGATTTACACTGTTATTATTTATGGATGAGCTGTCTGCTTGCATAGAGGTGATTCTTTTCAACATTTGTTGTCTGATTGGCTTTGACCCCCTATTATTTTTGAACATGCATTAGTATCTTATGTGGTTATGATAATTTTGCCGTTTTTAATAGAGAACACAAGATCATTTTTGGTACTGCAATTATAGTTATTGTAGCATTAGTTATCTTAAGCCTTCACAACTCATTTGATACACTCTTACTATTTTTTTAGTTGCATCTATCTGTTCTCCTTGTCTCTTTTCCTTAACATTGAAGTTAAATACCTTATTATTCGTTTTGTTTCATATACATGTTTACATTACCTAATACAAATTAATGACAATTAAATGTTACTTGTTCCAGGCTCTTACTGGTTTATTTTCTGATTTAACACATCTTTGCAACTACTCTGGTTCACCTGGCAACGAATCCTTCCAGATATTGAGACAAGATATGCTTTCTGGGGCTACTAAGGATGAAGAGCTTTCAAATGCAACACCCTTGATATATAATAAGACGATGTTTTTAATTAATGGCATCCTTAAGCTCAAGTCAATTGATATCTTTCTCTGTTGTTCTAGGAAAAGCAATAAAGCAAGGAGTTCTAAGATGGTTTTTGATGCTGCTAGTAGCTCAACTTCAGCTGCAAATGACTTATCTGACTGTGGTATTTGGATTTCACTCCCTCGAATGTGTTTTGACATATTATATGAGGAAATGAAACTGGAGTTGGTCATTGATTTATCAGGAATTCAATCTGTGATCATCAGATACCAGGAGTACATAAGAAAAAGGTTTACTCGCTCTGCATTTAGAGAGTTTTTTCTTTGTTCACACAATTGCTTATATGAGGTATTTTTATCTCATTGCATATTCACTTTGTTATTGAGTCTGCCTGAGAATTCGTCATCTTCAACTATTGTGAATGAGATGTTAAATGTTTCTACTTCTGAGGCAAATACATCAAACTCAGTGGAAGATGCATCTTCTAGAAGTGAACCGCCGCCAAGTATACAGTCTCCTGATTTTCTTCAAAAGTTGGGCTTTGCTTCAAATATCACTGTGCCAGCCTCAAGCCATTCGATATTCATAAATATGGTAGTTGCTGAGGTTTTTGTGACAAGGTGTTCAGTGAAAAATATTGTGATTGGTGCACAAAAAATAAATAAGCTACTGTCATCTCTTTATGTTGGGCCAAAATCCAAGACAATTGCTTGGGGAGTCCAGGTGCGAATTTTGTAGATAATTTATGTTTCTTTTATGTTCACTGCTCATACATTATATTTTGGGACCATCTTTTGCTTTGTGCTTTTGGATAATTTAACTAATGGGGATAATGCATGATTTAGCCATCCTACATCTAACATATTTTATGGGTTCAATCATGTTTTGATGAATGACACATGATTGGACAGGGAGGTTTTCTTTGCCTTGAACCAATAGCTTTGGCAATGTTTATCCAGTGCTCTACTTCCTACCTCAATCACATTAAAAATGTGCTATCTATTGTGCAATCAACTGCGAGGAACATGCAAAGACCTGCATATGATGCTCATTCTGTTGGACATGCCGAAGAGATGCTATTTACATCTCAGGCTCAGCAAGTCAGATGGGAACTGCCCGAAGCTTTTAATTTTGATGTCTCTCAATTTTCTCTTGCTCTTATTGTTGAAAGTGAATCAAGTAAGTAAATCCCTTCTTTAGTTGGATGTTTTGCTTCTCAATATTTCTTTCAATAGTTAGATTGCTTACACAGGTCATATTCGGGAATTTGTGTTGGAGCTTGATCTTATTTTGAACCTTGATTTGGATAATATGCAAAGGAAGTTTATGTTTAAGCTTTCTCGGTTATCAATCTTTTCTCAAGTCATTCAACGAAGTGGAGAAGATGAAATCCAAATTCTTCATTCGTCTTCTACCCAGTCAAATTTATCTTCTCAGATTGTATCTGGAGAATCTTCTGTAGCATTTCAGCATGAAAATGGCTGTTTACCACATGGTGACAGTTACTCTAGAGCTTCTGTTTCTGAGGGGGTAATTTGCTTGCGTCACCAAGACTATATCTTGAAACATTTAACTGCTTCTTTATCAGTTGAGAAAACCGAAGTTATTCCTTTAGACCCAGAACTGGTTTGGGTTGGAAGTGGTTCTGTTCCAGGTTTTGATATGAAAATTACGTTGTCTGAACTAGAGGTAAGAAATTCTTTAGCTTGTTCTGTTACTGCATAAACTTTTATGCACCCGATGTCTGTCAGATGCCATCATTATAGCCTATGCATATCCTGTTTCTGACTGAAACTGTTATGGCTCATATTGCTGGATCTAACCTTCTTTGGAACATCAGGCGATTCTCTCCATGGTCTCATCCTTCTCTGGGTTATCTGTCAATGGGTCAGCTGGTGAACATGTGCAAAGGAACTGGTCTTATAACCCTCAAGATGAAAATAACTTTGAGGCTAGGATTCCTGACGGTATATTATTTTCTAATGGTTTTGTCCGTTGCTTGCAAATTTTAATGATCTTGACCAATAATTACTCATGATATGTGCTCAGGAGCAATTGTTGCTATTCAAGATGTACATCAACATCTCTACTTCACAGTTGAAGGTGGAGAAAACAAGTATGCTATAGGAGGTGCAGTTCACTATTCTTTTGTCGGAGAAAGGGCACTTTTCAGGGTATATTTTCCCATAAACTGACCCTGTTCATGTCAGCTTCTTAAAAGAAAAATAAAAGACAGTTTGTTTGCTTGTACTTTATATGAAAGGACCCATCTTTATACATGCTGATGCAGAATTAAGATTACTGTGCTCCTAAATGTGTTGTTTTAAAAGTTTAAGTTCTCAGTTTTTCTAATTCTCTTAGAGTTAATTCTTTATGCCAGAAGATGTCTTGCTACTTCAATTTTTTAGTAACTATTTTCCCTTATCTATTATCGCTGTTATTATCAGCTATTTTGTTGAAATATGTAAATAGTTATTGTCAGCTATTTCTTATTTGGTTATTGCTATTAAAATATCTTGAGAAGGATGCCGCTTTATGATTAATTATGGCCTATGGGAATAGTAAACAATTCATTCACCATTCCCCCTTTGAATAGATTTATTAGTTGTTAATGTCAAATCTTTCTAATGCATTTCCAATGCTGCAATATGTACAGGTCAAGTACCACCAACAAAGGAAATGGACATCCTCAGTTTTTTGGTTTTCCTTAATATCATTGCATGCTAAGGACAACTCAGGAGAGCCATTGCGATTAAATTCTAATCCAGGATCAGGTTTTGTTGAGCTCTCCAGCACCTCTGATAATGCTTGGTCACTTTGGAGAGTTATTTTCTATGAATCAACTTATGAGGGTGACATTGACTGGGAGCCTTACAATCATGTGCTTAGAAACACATTTTACCTGGTGAACAAAAAGAATGACTGTGCTGTTGCTTTCAATGATAGGGTTCCAGTGTTTGTCAAAAAGCCTGGAAATCCATTCAAATTCAAAGTGTTGAGTGATATGTCGGTTGCTCAAGAAGTTGGGACTAATATGTACTCTACGAACTCTTCTGAAACCAAGATACATCTTGGAGCTAATGAAGATGGAAAAAGAAGTTACTGGCAAAGTCGAAATCTGCCTTGCATTGGTATTAGTATTGACAAAGTTTCTTTAACCATCTTCCATGAATTTTCAGATGCAAATGACAGGTTTCCTCTCCTTCATGCTTCCATCTTTGATGCTCAACTTACTCTACAAATGCTCTCTGTTAAAGCCAGAATTATAAGCACTTCAAAGGCTTTGCTTCAATATTTTGATGCTCAGACAAACCTCTGGTGAGTGTTTTTCTGGTAGAATAAAGGGAATAGTTAATTTTATTAACAATTGCCTCTCTCTGGAATTAATTTTCCTTTTAAATGTGTTCAATTATTTCCCTACCTTCTGTTCATTGCAGGAGAGATTTTCTTCACCCTGTTGAAATATGTATTTACTATCGTTCTAGTTTCCAAAATCCATATGGTGTGCCTGTTCATGTCTATTGTAGAACCAAAGAGGTTCGGAGTTTTATGTCGTATTTTTTTTCTTTTATGATTCTTCTTGGTATTTATGCGCATAACAATAATGCTCTGGCTTATTGGCAGTTGGAGATTTCTCTAACTGAGCTTTCCTTAGACATTCTTCTTTTTATGATTGGGAAATTAAATTTAGCTGGTCCATTTTCCTTGAGAAGCTCGATGATTCTGGCTAACTGTTGCAAGGTCAGGTTTTCATTCCTGTATAGTTCTCTCCTTTCTTTAACCAACTTAACTGAAAGAATAATTCATGATTGATGTCTGATGTCTCAACCGGTTCTTGTATCTGATGAAAGTATATTTCAAGTTATATCTGAAATAATAATGGATAGAATTTCTGCGTTCATCATTCATTGCCTTACTAGACTCGATAGTATCAAATAGTTTTCATCATCGGTTAAATTCTAGCAAAGAATGGTTAGGTTGAATTGTGACATCAACCCACCAATTCATTCTCCCTCTTGTTGCTTACTGTAATCCATTCAAGATAGTTTTGTAAGAATACGCATAGTAATCCTAATTTGTATAGGAGTTAATTTATTAGTTTAATTGCTGTAGTAGTACTCTAAGTCTTTTAGATAGAGTAGGAAGACTAAACCTAGTAGGACTCCTTATCTAACTTAAAGTCCTAGCCTATATAAGGCTGTAAGTATCTTTGTATTGAATCATAGATTTCAATCATCTTGGCTTTGGAAAGATGTAGTTAATAACTTTTGGGCAAATGATACATTTGGCAACTGCATTTGAAATAATTTGAAGCCACAAGTTGGGAGTGGGAGATTCATCCTTTTTTGGCACGAAAGTTGGTTGTGTGCAGAGCCGTTGAAGGTATATTTCCCGAGGTTCTTTGCCCTTTCAATCAATAAAGAAGGTCCTATTGCAGACTTTGGAACTTTCAAAACAGGGGGCTGGTGCTGGGATATCAAATTAAGAAGGAATCTTTTCGATTGGGAAGTGGAGCAATGGGATGAGTTATTATCCATGTTAAACAATGCAACCATTAGTTTAGATGCGAATGATTGTTATCTTAGTTGTAAAAAGCGCGCTTCAGGCGCGCCTGAGGCGTGAGGCGCTCGAGGCGCAGGAAAAAACGCCTCCAATGACTGAGGCGAGGCGAGGTACAAGAGGCGCTTGGAGGCGCGCGCCTCAAGGGCTTTTCGCCTGAGGCGTGAGGCGAGCGCTTTCGCGCTTCTTGTAATTAGAAGAAAAAAAAAACGTGAAAAAGAAGAAAAACATGGAAAGTCTATTGAAGAAGATGAACAGGAGATGACTTTTGAAGGAAAAAAAGTCGTGTTTTACTTCTATCTGTTGAGTGGCAGAAGAAAACCTTGGGCCTATCAAAATCAGTGAACAGACAAAAACACCCCTCCTTACTTCCCATAAAAAATATCTCAAGTCTAATATTGTCTTTTCATTATCTTTTTATTAGGATTTTGTTATCATTACTATATTATTAATTTTGTTACCCAAATACATATTCTAATCAAGAAGTTAATATTGATTTTAATTTAAATCAATATAATAAAATAATATTTATTTTTAAATATTTATTATTTAAATAAAATATTAAAATTACATATTCAAATAATATAATTTATTAATATTTTAATATATTTATTTTTAATACTTTTAAAATTTACATATAATTGAAATATTTTAATTTTTTAGCATTTATATTATAATTATCATATTTTTAAGTATAAAATATGTTATATAATTAATTTATAAATTTTTAAGATAAAAAGGCGCCTCACCTACGAAAGGCGAGCGCTTTCGCCTCACGCCTCGGCTCTAGGGGCCTTTTACGCCTCGGACCGCCTCACGCTTTTTAAAACCAAGATTGTTATGTTTGGAAAGGCAGTGGAGATGGGATTTTCTCAGTTAAATCTTGCACTAATCTTGCTACTGGACGGTCTGAGGTGAAATTACACTGGCCAAAACAGGTTTGGGTAGGGTCCGCTCCCCCCAGAGTTAAGACGTTCGTCTGGCAGGTTTGCCATGGTAGAATAGCGGTGAGGACAGAGCTTATTAAACGAGGAGGTAATGGAATCACTGAAATCCTTTGCCCCCTCTGCAACTTGGAGCCGGAAACTGTTTCACATTTTCTCTTCTCATGCAATGTGGCTTGGAATCTATGGGCGACATTTTTGAGACTATGGAACCTGTCTACTGCTCTCCCGAAGAACCCTGCGGACTTCATCTCAAGTTGGGTTTCTCTACTCCCAGAATCAGAAATTTGGAGTCTAATCCCTTTTGCAGTAATCTGGTCATTATGGAAGTGTTGGAATAAATTGGTGTTTGAGGAAGGTAGCCTAGATCAGATGCATTTGCTCTTCTTAGCAAAATACATGTTAGCAGCTTGGTTTGTGTCAAAGGAACCAAATTTGTCAACTCAGTTAGAGTGTCTAATTGGTGATCCAACTTTAGCTGACTCAACTATTTGGGTAAAAACACCAAAGACATCCACGACTGTGTATACTCCCCCACCTCCTGGTTTCTTTAAGGTTAATGTTGATGGAGCAGTGATTGGAAGTGCAGTGGCATTGGTGGCCTCCTAAGGAATGATGAGAGTAAGAAGCTGGGAACTTTCTCAAAGGCTTCTGGTCTTGGTCCGCCAATTCTTGCAGAACTAATTGCCATTCGAGAAGGGTTGGACCTGTTCTTTGAGTCCCTTGGGGTAACAAAGGTGGACTGATCCTGGAAAGTGACTTGGCTGTGGCATTGAGTTGGATTGGGAACACTGAAGTTTGCCCAATTATCTACGCCCAACTAGTTAAGGAAATTAAGAAAAAAGGTGCTGGATAGGAATGTAATAATTAGACATAAAAAGAGGGGGTAACTAGGAAGCATATAGCTTGGCTAAACAAGGAATTGGGTAACTTTGTAACTAGGATTGCTTTATTACTAAAGTGGGTGCTGCAGTGTAGGGTGGTAGTCTAAACAAGGTTTTGTTGTATGTTCTGAGGTGTTGTAGTTGTGTACTGGGATATACAAGCTTGTTAAAAATCCCTTTGTGAAATAAAATTTTGAGGCACTCTTTTCCCCTTCCAATGCTCGGTGGGTGACCTATGTAACCTATCGAGTATGAATGGGTTTTTAACGAGGCCTCATTCCTTTTCTTATAAAAAAAAGATTTCGATCATCTAATAAACAGAAGTGTTTTCTGTTTATCTTCATGGTATCAGCCTAAATTCGATCCAATCGATTTTTTTATGGTAAATTCCGGTTCAAGTGACCTGCGCTCTTTATCCTCTACATCTGCTTCCTCAATGGCATATTTGTTGGAACCTTTTGGTTCGAATTCTTTGTGCCATAGGTTCACAGGCACAAATTATGTTCAATGGTCCCAGTCCGTTAAACTTTTCCTTATCGGGAGAGGAACTCTAGGATATGTCATTGGGTAAACTTCAAAATCTGCTGCAACTGATGAAGGTCTAGAAAAGTGTATCCAAGAGAATGGTCTGATCGTGTCTTGGCTTATCAATACCATGGTCCCTGAAGTTGGTTCTCAATTTCTTCTCTATGAGACTGCCAAGGAGATTTGGGATGCTGCTCGGGATACTTACTCCAGCACGAACAATAACTCAGAGTTGTTTGAGATCGAAAGCACTGCTGCTGCACTGAAACAGGATAGGATGACTGCTACTCAATACTACACAACTCTCACCAATTTGTGGCAGCAAATTGACATGTATGAAGCCAATGAATGGGAGACCCCAACTGATGCTGCACTGTTTCGAAAGATTAACGAACAAAGAAGAATTTTCCAGTTCCTCAATGACTTAAATAGGGATTTTGATATGGTCAAATCCAGGATCCTTGGCCTTAATCCCCTTCCTTCACTGAGAGAGGTCTTTTCTGAGATTCGAAGAGAGGAAAGCCGCCGCCTAACCCATACCTTTCTCCTGCATCAAAACAGTCAACTCAAACTTCTTCACAGCCTCCAAAACAATTGCAGGTCTATACTCGGAAAAGGAAGATTTTTCCAGAAACTGTTTTGCAATCTAGCACTCGTCAAGAATTAAATTTAAGTCCAACTGCCTGTGAAGAAAGTGAAGGTAATGAATCTATTAATATACCTTCTCATCTTTTTTATGATTATGAACCTATTGCTAAGAGAAAAGGGGTGAGACAATATACCAAGTACCCTATCCAAAGGTATGCTTCCTATGGAAGTTTAATGCCTTCATTCAAAGCTTTTACAGCTTGTTTAGACAAGGAATAGATTCCAAAGAGCTATGAAGAAGCAGTTCAGAATCCTAAATGGAAGAAGGCTATAGAGGAAGAAATTGAAGCACTTTAAAAGTGTAAGTAATTGATATGGACAGAAGAAAGGTTTTTCATTGATTTAATTCTGTCGAATAGGGGCCTTTACATAGGCTACAAGAGTTGGAATTAGACTAATAATAAAACTCCTATGTTAGGTAAAACTCTTACCAAGATAAGGCTAACTTAAAGTAGGACTCTAGGACTCCTAGTTAATCTATACAAGAGTAGAGATAGAGTTAAAGTCCTAATACAAGTAAACTATTTACATACAAATCTGCAGGAATAAAAATTAAATATTAGAGTCCTAATACAAGTAAATATTAGAGTCCCATCGGCAAGTATATTCCTACAAAAAAGAATGGAACTTGGACTATTACAAACCTACCCCAGGGCAAGAGGATTGTAAGCTGTAAATGGGTATTTACCATCAAATATAATTCTGATGGGACAATTCAATGACACAAGGCAAGGTC
This sequence comes from Hibiscus trionum, assembly GCA_030270665.1. Classification (NCBI taxonomy): domain Eukaryota; kingdom Viridiplantae; phylum Streptophyta; class Magnoliopsida; order Malvales; family Malvaceae; genus Hibiscus; species Hibiscus trionum. Next base: position 3,133,381 of record BSYR01000004.1, read on the forward strand.
GGTCGCAAAAGGGTTTACTCAAACCTATGGGATCGACTTCAAAGAAACTTTTGCTCCAGTGGCAAAATTGAATTCAGTTCGAAATCTTCTTAGTTTGGCAGTAAACTGTGACTGGAAACCACACTAACTAGATATCAAGAATGCATTTCTAAATGGAAATCTTGAGGAGGAAGTTTACATGGAAATTCCTTCAGGGGTAAAAGGTGCAGGACAACCTCAGAAAGTTTGCAAACTAGCAAATTTACTCTATGGACTTAAACAGTCTCCTAGAGCCTGGTTTGAGAGATTCACCAAGGTTATATTGAAGAATGGGTTCAAGCAATCCTCGGCCGATCACACCTTGTTCAGTTAGGTAACTTCTTCCAATAAAAGTGTAATCTTAATTGTATACGTGGATGATATAATTATGACAGGAGATGATGAAGAAGAAGTTAGCAAATTGAAGAACTTCTTAAGTAGAGAATTTGACATCAAAGATCTTGGGAGTTTGATATACTTCCTAGGCATGGAGGTAGCAAGGACCAGCAAAGGGTTAATTATCAACCAACGAAAGTATATCCTGGATCTTCTTAAAGAAACAGGTTTACTGGGTTGCAAACCTACAGACACACTAATGGAGGCAGGCCTAAAATTCAACAAACTAGGAACTGGTCTGCGGCTGACAAAGGACTCTACCAAAGATTAGTAGGTAAATTGATTTACATGTCCCTCACCAGACTCGACATCTCCTTTCTAGTAAATGTCATAAGTCAATATATGACAGACCCTAGACAAGAACACATGGATGCGGCAAAGAGGATCTTGAGGTATTTAAAAGGGACACCAGGACACGGCCTATTTTTTAAGAAAAGTCAAGACAGAACTGTGAAAATCTACACTGATGCAAGCTGGGCAGGAGAGCTCACTGACAGGAGGTCAACCAGTGGATATTGTTCCTTTGTTTGGGGAAATTTGGTGACTTGGAAGAGTAAGAAACAAACGGTGGTTTCAAGAAGCAGTGTTGAGGCCGAATTCAGGGCCCTAGCCTTGGGAATATGCGAAGGAATTTGGCTATTGAAATTTCTTAGAGAGTTGGGAATGGCACAAGATGAAAGTTTTGAAATTTTTTGTGATAACCAATCCACTATTCAGATAGCCAAGAATCCTGTACAACATGACAAGACAAAGCACATTGAAATCGACAGACACTTCATTGTTGAGAAGTTGGCTAAAGGGACAGTCTCTCTCAACTACATTCCTACAGAAGAACAAGTGGCAGACACTCTCACAAAGCCTCTGCCAAAAGCTCTTTTTAGCAAATTTTTTTCCAAACTGGGATTATACAACGTATATTCACCAGTTTGAGGGGGAGTGTAAGAATACGCATAGTAATCCTAATTTGTATAGGAGTTAATTTATTAGTTTAATTGCTGTAGTAGTACTCTAAGTCTTTTAGATAGAGTAGGAAGACTAAATCTAGTAGGACTCCTTATCTAACTTAAAGTCCTAGCCTATATAAGGCTGTAAGTATCTTTGTATTGAATCATAGATTTCGATCATCTAATAAACAGAAGAGTTTTCTGTTTATCTTCAAGTTTTACCTCTGAATCGTTTTCTTAATTATAACCATTTCTATTATGGCAGGTGGACAACCATACAGGTTTGAACCTTCTTTGTCGCTTCTATGGTAAGCAAAGTGTGACCGTGGGCAAGAAACAAACTGCTTCCGTTTTTCTAAGGTATCCTTGTAATGCATAGACCATATGTTTTTCCTGCTCACTGGTCTTTTGCCTAAACTTAGATTCCTTCATTTTAAATTGGTAGTTTTTTTTTTCTGGCATGACTTAACTTTTTGTTTGTACTATTAACCTTTGTTAATTGTTATACGTTTTTTTCATGTAAAGCTTATATATTATTTATAGTGCAGGTATGCCTTTGTAGTTAATTTATGCATATTTATTTCTATTTGGTGTTTGACGTCAATTTTCTTTATTCATTAGTTGATCTTGTTCAATGCATGTTTGTAAGGCTCTCAGCTTTTGTAAATCAACCATCAGAAACAGAACCAGTTGTTTCTATCCAGCTTTCTCTTCCTGGTTCGTTTACGACTTCACCACTTCATCTTTCTCTTCTAGGAGCTCAAGCACTTGCTTGGAGAACACGTATATTGTCACTCCAAGGTATGTGATTCACTGCTACCTTCACCATACACATCTTTGAAGAGTTTTACTGAGGTTATTCTCTCTATTTGTAGAGAGTCAAACGACTCTAGAAGTAGCATCATGGTACCCATTATGTGGTGAGGAGTTAAAATGAAATGTCGGTTTATAATTTCCACTGGACTAGAATGGAACATGCTATTAGTAACCTAAATTCTCTGAACTACTGACCAATTGTAACATTGGTTAAGGTGATCAGTAAATCTCAGTTTGTGTGGGAGAAGAAATGAAATAGAAGGGAATTCATGATACACGAACAAAAAACTATAGTCAGGGTGTGACATTTTAAGTAGGTTTATCCTGCTTATATGTCACATCAATAAATCATTTGAAAATTATAAAAAACTATAAAATTGAAAAAAAACAACAACTTCGATTTAGTTTTGTTTGTGTGCAATTATGATAAAATAAAATTCATCAAAGTATTTGTGTAAACTTTTTCTTTTTTTCTCTCAAAATTAAGTAAACTTGTGGCAAGAGTTTAGCTCACCAAAACACCTTGTTTAATCACCTAACCAGCTCTCCTTTTCTCTTGGATACTTCCCAAGAATCTGAGCTTGATTGTTTTGGAATTAAAGATGCTTGTTGCATCGAATATTTGGCCAAGAATCAAGGTGAAATCAGCTTACTCCAATTCTCCAGCTTAATAACTTGCTAATTGTTTAGAGATTTTCTCAAATTTAATTCTAAACTACACACACACACACACACACACACACATATATATATATATATATATATATAAGCGTCGAAGCACAAAAGTGTGGCGACAATTATCACCACGCCTCATTAAAATTTGATGATCTTGGATTTTCCCAGCAAAACCATACGAAATAAATTATAATAAAGTTTAATATTAATTAAGTTTGCAATATTTTTTGAAAAATTAAGTTCATAAGATTTATATACATATCATCAAATATATTTAATATAATTTTTTATTATTTATATATTATAATGATAGCTTAATTAGTTACAATATAGCTTAAATAATATATCAATGTATTTTATAGTATCAGTAGTTGTATACTATTTATTACACTATATATAGATTTTTTATTTATTTATATATTATGGTACTTATGTATTAATTTAGCAAATAAAAATCGACACATGACATTTTATAAAATTAGGAGTGAAATCATCTTCTCTTTTCCAAAAACCAGTATTGCACATTCAATCTTTTGGAGAAGGAGAAGATTTGAGTCACATGACTTATTCATCTGTTGAACTCAAGTTGTTATGAATATTTTCGAGTAACACATAACTTTTTAAAATAATATATATTTAATCACATTGTAGACAGTTTGCAGAAATTCACTATCGTGGGTTACATGAAATAAAAAATCTCATCGAATATTATTTACTGACCATTTTTAATAAAAAAATGTCAAGATGTGTTTAATCCCTTTTTCTTTCATAAAATTATTGATGTTCATGTAGCGATCTCTGATTACAGAAGGTCGACGATCTAATCGGGGAGATCTAATCAGGGACGGAAGTAAAGTATGGCTTGGGGTTGTCGCCCTCCAATTTTTATTTTTATTTTTTGACTAAAAAACATAATGTAAAGGCTTAATACTCAAATAAGTGCCCAGACTCTACATGATTTTCCAGATAGCCTATAGGTGCTTATATTCTAAAAAGATAGAACCTAGTCCTAAGTAAATTGAAACTTAAAATTTAGGATGAACAAAAACTCCTTTTCTACTAGTTTAATTCATAACTTTCCACAGGTAGCCTGCTGAATCAGTTTTTTTTGGGAATGACATGCATGTTACATTTATCACACAGTAAAATGAACTATAGCTGGCCACTGATATGAAATTCGCTTCCAAGCTTTCTGAAGTTCAAATTCTAAATAACCTAAGGATGGTGTATTTTGACCTCAATTATAAATAGACTTGTAATACATCTGTAAGAAAAGGTTTTGAGTAGCCTTGGCATGCTTGCAATTTAGACAAAATTGAAATAAAATTAAATTAATCAGATGCATCTCTAAGATATAGTCCGAGTTGAGCTGTTCTAGGCTGGTATGTGGAAATAGGTTGTTTTAGATTGAAGTGCTTATTTTGAGGTTGAATTATTGTTCAGTCATTTCTAAATCTCAGCTGGTTCTTTGACAAGAGCATGCTTGCTAGAAAGGATGATTTCAAGAATTAAATTCATTTGCTGCTATATAAGATCCTATATAGGTCCTATCTGGACTTTATCATTGTTTCTTCCCTGCTCCCATCTTTGAACAGATTCAAGATCTTACCCTGGGCCGTTTGTTGTGGTTGACATTTCAAGGAAACCAGAGGTATTGCCAAGATTAGTGTTCTCCTTGTTACATATGCGCAAACAGATATATATATATTTATCTTGCATTATAATGTTCTTAGCTTGTTCTTTCTTGAAATTGATGGTAATTTGTAGGATGGTTTATCAATAGCAGTTTCTCCATTAATCAGAATACAGAATGAAACTAAATTGTCTATTGATCTACGAATTAGACGACCTGAACAAATGGAAGATGAGTTTGCATCTCTGTCCTTGAAGGCGGGTGATACATTTGATGATTCCACGGCATCATTTGATGCTATAAATTTGTCTGGAGGATCTAGAAAAGCATTGATGTCGTTAAATGTTGGTATGTTGTTGCTAGCACTGGTGCTTAAATTACTTTTTTTATTGTCCTTTAATTTTTTTTGCTTGGTTTTATTGCGCATTCTCATCTTTTGTATTATTATCCTTGGTTACTCTCTTACAATGTATATTATCACCTGGGGGGGGGGGGGGGGCTCTACCAGAATAAACTTCTGCAAAATGAAAAGGAATAATCTGCTTGTTTTTAATTGTTTTTTACCTACTGCCTACTGCCATCGTTTGTTTGCTAAGTATAGAGAAGATGATGTTTTCTGTGCCTTGTAACAAAAGAGGAGGAGAAAAGTTGGGGGGGGGGGGGGGAAAGGAATAATCTGCTTGTTTTTCCTATTTGATTCTTTGAAATTGCTTCTGCAAAATGAAAAGGAATAATCTGCTTGTTTTTAATTGTTTTTTACCTACTGCCTACTGCCATCGTTTGTTTGCTAAGTATAGAGAAGATGATGTTTTCTGTGCCTTGTAACAAAAGAGGAGGAGAAAAGTTGGGGGGGGGGGGGGGGAGAGGGGGAGGTGAGAGAGAGGGGGGAAAGGAATAATCTGCTTGTTTTTCCTATTTGATTCTTTGAAATTGCTTCAAAATCTTATGACCTTTATGTGGTTGGTGATAACATGCAGGTAACTTCTTATTTTCTTTTAGACCTGAAAAGGAATAATCTGCTTGTTTTTAATTGTTTTTTACCTACTGCCTACTGCCATCGTTTGTTTGCTAAGTATAGAGAAGATGATGTTTTCTGTGCCTTGTAACAAAAGAGGAGGAGAAAAGTTGGGGGGGGGGGGGAGGGTGAGGTGAGAGAGAGGGGGCAAAGGAATAATCTGCTTGTTTTTCCTATTTGATTCTTTGAAATTGCTTCTGCAAAATGGAAAGGAATAATCTGCTTGTTTTTAATTGTTTTTTACCTACTGCCTACTGCCATCGTTTGTTTGCCAAGGATAGAGAAGATGATGTTTTCTGTGCCTTGTAACAAAAGAGGAGGAGAAAAGTTGGGGGGGGGGGGGGGAGAGGGTGAGGTGAGAGAGAGGGGGGAAAGGAATAATCTGCTTGTTTTTCCTATTTGATTCTTTGAAATTGCTTCAAAATCTTATGACCTTTATGTGGTTGGTGATAACATGCAGGTAACTTCTTATTTTCTTTTAGACCTGAAATGTCAAATGACTTGATACAATCTGATACTTCAGTTTCAGTCGAGTGGTCAGATGAGATAAAAGGTGGAAAGGCAATTCGTCTTTCTGGAATTCTTGATAAATTAAGCTATGAAGTGAGAAAGGTTTTATCGGTTGGATCAGTGAAATGTTCTTTTAGCACGACTTACTGTACAGTCAAATCTGCCGCTGCACGTGTTTCTGACATGCACTTTTTAATTCAAACCATTGGAAGAGAAGTCCCTATCATCAAACCTGATAAGTCTATGGATGGACATGAAAATAGAAATGCACCAATTTCACTACAAGAGCAGACAGAAATTTTTATTCTCCCCACTGTGCGGGTTTCCAATCTTCTGCACTCAGAAATACACGTGCTATTGACTGAGACAAGTACGACCTGCGAGTTTTCTGAACAATAAAGTGTTTCTTATATTAATACTTTTTTAACTTTCATCTTGTTGCAGATTCATGCACCTATACTGGCTATGACAACATTGAGAAGGAGGGAACTCTACCTTGCAGATCAACTGTCGACTTTTATGCTAATCCTTCCATAATGTACTTTTTTGTTTCATTAACTGCTTTTAGTTCAACATCTAAACCAGTCAACAGTGGCGAATGGGTCAACAAATTACTGAAGAAAAAGAATGGTGTTCGTTCCTTGGACATTGACCTGGATTTCTGTGGTGGAAAATACTTCGCATCCTTAAGATTATCGCGTGGATACAAAGGCATATTAGAGGTTGTTTGCAATTGTGATATGTGCTAAATTTTTCTTGATGATATCTTTTCTAAGGGGGAATATATCATAAGTTTCCTTTCCAATCATATTTAGTTCTGTTCGCTATAGAAGTTCTGTTGGGTGGTGCTATCCCACATTTGTTAAATATAAGGTTTCCTATGGTTTTATATTGATGTTGGGCCCCTCCATTTATTACCAATTGGTTTTACATTAGATGCTTAATATGGTATTCGAGCCCTGATTTTGTTAGGTTGTTCTTCCAACCTAAACCCCATGTGAGGTTGACAACCTCTAGGGGTTGTTCATGTGTAGTCCCTGTGCTACACATGTGCTACAGGTGAGGGGGAGTGTTTAAGCGGTGTAATCCCACTTCTCTAATACTAGATTTCCCGTGGGCTTAAAGTTGAGCCCCTCCACCTATTACCAATTGGTTTTAGGTTGGATCCTTAACAAGTTCAAGTGCATGTTTCTTAGCTGAATTGTATATCTGTTACAGGCCATTGTTTATACACCGTATTCCTTGAAGAATGATACCGATTTCTCTCTATTCTTCTTTCCTTCTGGTCAGAAGCCTTCATTTAGGTAGTTTCTATCTCTGAAATTTGTTAGCAAATTCGTCAACTGCTGGTTTATGCTTTCTTATATACTTAACGGCCATAAACATCTGCAGAAATGAAATGGGGAGCATTCCTCCTGAGTTCGGTTTATTTTTGCCCCCAAAGTCAACAGGGTCATGGTTTCTGCGGTAAGCAATTTTTTTTGGAACTTTTGTATTAGCATACAAAGTTCATTGTCTACCTATATGATCAGAGCATCTTTAATATTATGGTTTCTTCATTGGTTATTAAATTTCTGTTCTCCCCTATTGTCAGATCCTGTAAGATGCACCTCAAGTTATTTGAAAATCCTGCATCTGAAGCACAACTTAATTTGGATGCTCTATCAGGCTCTACAGAGTTGAGCCTTGAGATAGAGGAAAGATCTGGAGTGAGATATATTGCAAAGTTTGGGGTATCTATAGGGCCTTCCTTGAGTAGGGTCGTACCTTCACACACAATAACAATTGCTCCGAGGCATGTTCTGCTGAATGAGTCTGAGGAAAATATCACTGTTCGTCAGTGTAATTTGGAGGTTTGTATCTATCAATATAGGATGCAGTGTTCTTTTATGTACTTCAAGCTCTTATTTCCTTTGTTCTTCTTCTTTATGGCGTGTGGATGTGAAGGTTGACATGGCTGGCATGATTTCCATCAACAGTGGACAGAGTGTAGCAATGTTGCTGCAGAATGAAATTGGCAAGAGGAAAGAATACAGTTTATTTGAGAACTTAATAAAAAAGCATAGAAATGATTTTGATAGTTCTTTAATACATATTCAGTTTAGATTGAACGAATCTCAGATGGACTGGTCAGGACCATTATGCATCACTTCATTAGGGCGTTTCTTCCTAAAATTTAGAAAGGATTCAAGCCAGTTGACAGTAGAGGACAAAAAGATTGTTGAATTTGCAGAAGTTCATGTGGTAGAAGAAGGTTCTACAATTATAGTGCGCTTCCATAAACCACCAAACAGCAAGCTACCATATCGGATTGAGAATTATTTGCACGGTGTATCCCTCACTTACTATCAAAAGGTTGTGCTTTAATTCCATGTTACTTATTTTCTGTCTGATTACTTGATGCTCAATTGAGGCATTCTATATGTATTGATTTGGTACTAATATTTATTGTTGGAAATTTCCCAGAATTCATCAGAGTCAGAGTTTCTTGGATCTGATTGCTCTGCTGATTATACTTGGGATGATGTTACACTTCCTCATAAACTTGTTGTTATGCTAAATGGTAATTACTTGCCTCAGCTTTTTCCAAACTTGCATGTATTTTTATAGTAACTTATGCTATAATAAGCGTAACTGACATATGTACGTTGAAGAATGGAACATTCAAACTCCCTTGTGGAACATGTTTGGATCTATCATTTGTCCTGTTTCCTCTTACAGGTTTGAGTTTTATAATTTCCTTGATTGTTGAGTGTTAGTTTGGACGAGTAACAGACTTATTATTGTAGTTAAATTGTACTAGTAGAATTAGTGTCTTAGTCGAATTACCTAATGATAGAGTAAGTATTTAATGTAAAGTAGGACTCCTAATGTAACCTAAAGTCCTAGGCTATAAATATGTATCGAGTGTAACCTATGCTGTAAGTAAGAGTTTTTACTCGGTTTTCTAATAAACAGAACACTTTTTGTTTATCTTCATTGAGTATACACAATAGGTGCACACATGTCCATTTTTATTTACTTCTGCTCTCTCTCTCTCAATCTGCGTGATACTCCTGGAAACATATTTTATTTACTTCCATTTCTTGGGAATCTCATCAATATAATATGGTTGCAATACTGTATGTGACATGATTGAGCCAGCTAAAACTTAGAAGTTGAAGCAACTCTGAATAACCGGAGAACTGCCACTTGAATGAGACATGGATTCTCATCAATACTGTATGTGTCATGATTGAGCCAGCTAAAACTTAGAAGTTGAAACAACTCTGAATAACTGGAGAACTGCCACTTGAATGAGACATGGATATGATGGTTGCTTTGTTAATCTGATTAGACATTCTGACTTGTGACAGTATATTGTATGATTTACATACCAAGCACTTTGCGTGATAAAGTTTCTTGGAATGCAGAAGTATATTTCAATGAGCTCAGCTCAGTAGTTTCTTGAAAGTCAGAAACTTTTCTCTCTACAAATGTGCGCATTAAAATTACAAACTTCCATTGTAAGCCTTTTATCCTTGTACCATTCTCACCTTTAACAAATCCTCCAACTGTAGTATTCTCACCTTTAACTAAATGAATCCTCTAACTGCACTAGGGTCTTAAAGATTTTATGAGCTCTCCCGTACAATTTCTTAACTAGGATGATGCAGAAAACATGACCTATAATTGATTTTGTGAGAAAGGGGCCATGGTGGCCGGAGATGCAATGAATAATGGTTGTTTGTGTGTGATCGGTGGTTAGGGATTTGTTGTTTGAAGAAGGATATTTTCCAGAGAGAACAATGTGTTTCTCTGTATTTTCTTATTATTCTTAATTATTAAATGTATACAGAGTAAGCCTTTAAATAGGCTGATATAGAGTTCTAATATAACTAAAACTATACTTTTATCTCTAATTTAAATAAGACTTCTAGTAAATCTAAACTACTGACTTGGGAATAAACTCTAATTATAGATTAAATAAAACTCTACCACTTCTCGGATAACTTACACTCTCCCTCAAACTCTAACACTTCTCGGATAACTTACACTCCCCCTCAAGCTGGTGAGCAAACGTAGTAGAGCACCAGCTTGGATCTTGGATGTGATGCCCACTCATATTTCTTCTATTGTTTCTTAGAGAAAAGAAAATCTCCCTTTTCCGGGAGCCATTGAGTTGAACAACTAGGATATAATCATGTTGTTCTTTGCACGGTCATTGTTGAAAATTTGCAGCTGATGTTGCTGATTTCGGCATCCTTCTTGAGATGACTACCAACTTTGCTGTAGTTGTTGGTTTTGCACCTTCCTTAGATGTCTTCCAGCTTTCCTCTGTCAGTGATGGATCTTTTTCTGGTTTTTGCATCTTCTTCTGAGATGACTTCCAGCTTTTTCTGCCATTCACGGACTAAGTAGCTGCTTCCATTCAATAACGATCACAGGAATCTACACTCCCCCTCAAGCTGGTAGTTACACGTACTAGAGTCCCAACTTGGATTTTTGATGTAGAATCCTTGAAAAATAATATAGTTTTTCTTTAAGGCTAAACTAAAACCTTTTCTCCTATCTTTTTTAGGACGGATGGCTAAGATAGAACCAAATAGTTTTTTTTAAGGCTAAACTATAACCTTTTCGACAAAACAACAAAAAATAAATGAGCAAAAATTTCACCAGAGATGTTAGATTCAAACGAAGGAGAAGCCAAGGAACGAGCGTGGCCTAATGATAGTAGCGGGAAAAAAGTGTGCATATGAAAAGAAAAAAAAATCAGATCAGAGATGGCAGCAGTGGTGACGACATCAAGACCGATGTTGGCTCATGATACCATGTGAGAAAGGGGCCATGGTGGCCGGAGATGCAATGAATAACGGTTGTTTGTGTGTGATCGGTGGTTAGGGATTTGTTGTTTGAAGAAGGATATTTTCCAGAGAGAACAATGTGTTTCTCTGTATTTTCTTATTATTCTTAATTATTAAATGTATACAGAGTAAGCCTTTAAATAGGCTGATATAGAGTTCTAATATAACTAAAACTATACTTTTATCTCTAATTTAAATAATATTTGTCCCTAATTTAAATAAGACTTCTAGTAAATCTAAACTACTGACTTGGGAATAAACTCTAATTATAGATTAAATAAAACTCTACCACTTCTCGGATAACTTACACTCTCCCTCAAACTCTAACACTTCTCGGATAACTTCCTGAGATCTCACCACTATTGTCAATCTTCTAGTAGTTTCTAAAGATTTCCATGAAGATATGCTCCTACTGGTTTCTATCAACCATGATCCGGTTTTAGCAGGACTGTTAGAGAAAAGGAGTATGACTATTACATGTTACACGTGAGAGCATGTCAATTTATTGCATCCAATAATTATTATTATTTTAGGAAATATATTAATTTGTTATTAGAATTATTAGGTGCAAGTATTTGTTTATTATAAGATTCAATTTATTAGTATTTCATAGTCTTAGAAACCTTTCCTTAGTAGGATTGCTTGCTTAGTAAGTCTTTTATTCAAACAAGATATGTATCTTGAAGATAAACAGAAAACTCTTATGTTTATTAGATGATTAAAATGTATCGATTAATTACAGAGTACATACAGACTTATAGGTTAGGACTTTATGTTAGGAAAGGAGTCCTACTAGGTTTAGTCTTCTAACTCTATCCGATAAACTTTAAATACAACTACAATACTTTTAATAATAAATTAACTCCTATAAAAACTAGAATACTATGCGCATTCTTACACTCCCCCTCAAACTGGTGAATATACGTTGTGTAATCCCAGTTTGGAAAAAAAATTGTTGTAAAGAGCTTTTGGCAGAGGCTTTGTGAGAGTGTCTGCCACTTGTTCTTCTGTAGGGATGTAGTTTAGAGAAACTGTCCCTTTAACTAATTTCTCAGCAATGAAGTGTCTGTCGATTTCAATATGCTTTGTCCTATCATGTTGTACAGGATTCTTAGCTATCTGGATAGTTGATTCGTTATCACACAAAATTTCAAAACTTTCATCCTGTGCCATTCCCAATTCTCTAAGAAATTTCAATAGCCAAATTCCTTCACAAATTCCCAAAGCCAATGCCCTGAATTCTGCCTCAGCATTGCTTCTTGCAACCACCGTTTGTTTCTTGCTCTTCCAGGTCACCATATTTCCCCAAACAAAAGAACAATACCCGCTGGTTGACCTCATGTCAGAGAGCTCTCCTGCCTAGCTTGCATCAGTGTAGATCTTTACAGTGTTGTCTTGATTTTTCCTGAAAAATAGGCCATGTCCTGGTGAACCTTTTAGATACCTCAAGATCCTCTTTGCTGCATCCATGTGTTCTTGTTTAGGGTCTGTCATGTATTGACTAATGACATTTACTGAAAATGAGATGTCAGGTCTAGTGAGAGACAAGTAAATCAATTTACCTACTAATCTTTGGTAGAGTCATTTGTCAGTTGCAAGACCAGTTTCTGGTTTGTTAAACTTTAGGCCTGCCTCCATTGGTGTGTCTGTAGGTTTGCAACCCAGTAAACCTGTTTCTTTAAGAAGATTCAGGATATACTTTCGTTGGTTTATAATTAACCCTTTGCTGGTCCTTGCTACTTCCATGCCTAGGAAGTATCTCAAACTCCCAAGATCTTTAATTTCAAATTCTCTGCTTAAAGAAATTCTTCAATTTGCTGACTTCTTCATCATCTCTAGTCAAAATTATGTCATCCACGTACATAATTAGAATCACACTTTTATTGGAAGATGTTACCTTATTGAACAAGGTATGATCGGCCGAGGATTGCTTGTACCCATTCTTCAAAATAACCTTGGTGAATCTCTCAAACCAGGCTCTAGGAGATTGTTTAAGTCCATAAAGTGATTTAGCTAGTTTTCAAACTTTCTGAGGCTGTCCTGCACCTTTTACTCCAGACGAAATCTCCATGTAAACTTCCTCCTCAAGTTTTCCATTTAGGAATGCTTTCTTGATATCCAGTTGGTGTAGTTTCCTGTCACAGTTCACTGCCAAAATAAAAAGAATTCGAACAGAATTCAATTTGCCACTGGAGCAAAAGTCTCTTTAAATCAATCTCATAGGTTTGAGTAAACCCTTTTACAACCAACCTTGCGTTGTGTCTTTGTATAGTCCTATCAAAGTTATATTTGATGGCAAACACCCATTTACAGCCGACAGTTCTCTTGCCTTGGGGTAGGTTTGTAATAGTCCATGTTTCATTCTTTTGAAGTGCTTCAATTTCTTCCTCTGTAGCCTTCTTCCATTTAGGATTTTGGACTGCTTCTTCATAGCTATTTGGAATCTATTCCTTGTCTAAACATGCTATAAAAGCTTTAAATGATGGCATCAAATTTCCATAGGCAACATACCTTTGGATAGGGTACTTAGTACACTGTCTCACCCCTTTTCTCTTAGCAATAGGTTCATAATCATAAAGAATATGAGAAGGTATATTAACAGATTCATTACCTCCACTTTCTTCACATGCAACTGGACTGAAGTTTAATTCTTGACGAGTGCTAGATTGCAGAACAATTTCTGGAATAATCTTCCTTTCTCGAGTATAAACCTGCAATTGCTTGGGAGGCTGTGAAGAAGTTCGAGTTAACTGTTTTGATGCAGGAGAAGTAACATGAGAAATATATGGGTTAGGTGATGAGTTAGGAGGAGTATAAGGAGAAATTTGAGACTCAAGTAAGGAGGATAATGAGTACGTGAAGAAGGAGGAACCTGTTTAGGAACAAGCTGAAAATTATTACCACATATTTCCTCCTTAATTTCAGTCTTGGAGAAATAAGGTTCCCGCTCAAAAAACGTTAGATAACAAAGAACTTTTTAGAGGGGGATGGTAACATTTGTAGCCCTTCTTGAGTGAAGAATATCAACCTAAAACACATTTCATAGACTTGAGATCAAGTTTAGATCTTGTAGGACTTAAATTCTGAACAAACACAATGCAGCCTGTAAGTAATTGATATGGACAGAAGAAAGATTTTTCCTTATATTAATTCTGTCAAATAGGGTGCCTTTATATAGGCTACATGAGTTGGAATTAGACTAATAATAAAACTCCTATGTTAGGTAAAACTCCTACCAAGATAAGGCTAACTTAAAGTAGGACTCTAGGACTCCTAGTTAACCTATACAAGAGTAGAGATAGAGTTAAAGTCCTAATACAAGTAAACTATCTACATACATATCGGCAGGAAGAAAATTAAATATTAGAGTCCTAATACAAGTAGTATTTCGGCAAGTATATTCCTACACTCCCCCTCAAGCTGGTGTATATACATTGTATATGTCCAGCTTGGAAATAAACGCAGTAAATGTAGCTGGAGGCAGAGCTTTTGTGAGTAGATCAGCGAGTTGGCTAGCGGATGGGACGTATGATAGTCGAGCAGTCCCATGCTTGACTTTTTCGGCTATAAAATGCCTATCAACTTCAACATGTTTGGTACGATCATGTTGAACTGGGTTCTTAGCAATTTTTATAGCAGATTGGTTATCACTAAGAATCTCAAAATCTCTAGCAGTTCGAGGGTCCACTTCATTGAGGAGTTTAAGAAGCCAAAGGCCTTCACACATGCCTTGGGCTAGTGCTTGAAATTCAGCTTCCGCACTACTTCGAGAAATGGCATGTTGTTTCTTACTCTTCCATGTCACAAGATTACCCCAAACAAAGGAACAACACCCAGTTGTGGATCTTTGATCTGTCAAATTTTCAGCCCAACTTGAGTCCGTATAGATCTTAACAGATCTGTCCGTACCTTTCCGAAAAATTAAGCCAAGTCCGGTCGTCTTTTTGAGATACTTGAGGACTCGATAAGTTGCTGCCATATGCTCTTCAGTAGGGTTGCTCATATGTTGACTTAAAAGCAACAGAGGGGGGATTGTAATCCATACCTTCATGTTCTATACTGGCCAAATTACCTTCAACATTGCCAGTTAGTGTACGAAACATCTTTTGTAACTGAGCCATTTGTTGCTTAGTAAAACCCCTTGAATTATTATTTGGACCATCATCAGAGGAGGAGGCAGATTGGGCTTTACTATTGTCAGGCTTCCACTCTGAAGGCTTCCCATGTAATTTCCAACAATTTTCTTTCAAATGGCCTTGCTTTTAGCAGTAGTTACATGTAGCTCGTCCCTTTTTTGTTTTAGGGGTGGAAGTAGACTGTGTAACCATGGCAGAGCTGTCAAGAACATGAGCTTTTGGAATCATGTAGAGGCGTCGGCTTTCTTCTCTTCGAATCTCAGAAAAAGCTTCTCTCAAGGAAAGAGGGGATTGAGTCCAAGAATCCAGGATTTGACTGGATCAAAATCCCTATTTAATCCATTGAGGAACTGGAAAATTCTCCTCTGTTCATTGACCTTTCGAAACAGTCCAGCATCAGTTGGGGTCTCCCATTCAATGGCTTCATACATGTCCATTTGCTGCCATAAATTAGTGAGAGTTGTGTAGTATTGAGTAACAGCCATCCCATCTTGTTTCATTGCAGCAGCGGTGCTTTCATTCCCAAACAATTCTGAGTTGTTGTTTGTGCTGGAGTAAGTATCCCGAGCAGCATCCCAAATCTCCTTGGCAGTCTCGTAGAGAAGAAACTGGGAACCAACTTCAGGGGCCATAGTGTTAATGAGCCAAGACATGATCCGACCATTCTCTTGGATCCACTTCTCAAGGCCTTCATCAGCTGCAACAAGCTTGGAAGTTTTCCCACTGACATATCCCAGGGTTCCTCTTCCGATAAGGAGGAGCTTGACAGTCTGGGACCATTGAACATAATTGGTGCCTGTAAACCTATGGCACAAAGCATTCGAACCAAAAGGTTCCAAAAAATCTGCCATCGAAGTAGCAGATGTTGAGGATGAAGATTGCAGTTCACTAGAACTGGAATTTACCATTGAAGAAGAAAAAGAAAATTCGATTTGGATCGAATTAGGCTGATACCATGAAGATAAACCTAAAACTCTTTTGTTTATTAGATGATTAAAATCGATCGATAAATTACAGAGTACATACAGACTTATAGGTTAGGACTTTATGTTAGACAAGGAGTCCTACTAGGTTTAGTCTTCTAACTCTATCCGAGAAACTTAGAATACAACTACAATACTATTAATAATAAATTAACTCCTATACTAACTAGAATACTATGCGCATTCTTACATATCCTCTATTTAAAGAGGCTAATTTGCATCAATAAAATTTAAGTACGAGTTTATTAAGCTTCTCTCTGAAAAAATCTATGGTCCAGAATTCCCTTCAAGGAGTTTTGTTTGATAATCATAGGTCATAATCGTGGAAGAAGTAAAAATCAGGGAAAGAGCCCTGTGAAACATCGCCCGGTGACTCGATCCACTACTCGGAACTGTAACATTACATTTTGCATTTGATAAGAACTAATATTTCTAGCTGGCAATTCACCGTTATGGCAATTATTCAGTTTCTACTTTCTTAGAAACCACAGTGGAACACTTTCCCAGCTGAATGTAAATGTTCTGTTCCGACAATGACATACATTTTAAGGATGCTGCTGCAGTTCGTATTGATGAATCTCATAAGTCATCATTAATTTTGTAATCACTGTGCAATCTGTGTGCTGGCGAATGATTTTCATAACATAATAATTGAAAGGAATTGATAAAGAATTTGTATGTCCGACTATATTGATGTTTTCTTGCATTTCATGAATGATAGTTCTATTTCCGACCCTTTTTTTCTCAATGTTCACTCTGTTGTGTGCCTTAAAATTCTGATAATTTATTCATTCGACTTTATGAGGATAATGTTTTAATTGTCCATTGCTTTGCTTTTCAAACATAAAGAGAATGCTTTGAATTATATATGTTCTCATCTACCTTTAGTTTGAATAGAAGAAGTGTTAAATGTACTTTTGAAAATTTACATGGAGAGTTACATGTATAAGTCTACAATGCTACTTGAAGAACTATCCGTGCTTACCGGTTACATGAATATACATTAGCTGTAAATAGCTAAAATTTTGAGTGAAGTGCTTATGAAATTATGGCCATGTCGGTTTTCCTTGTAGATATGAATCTCCCACGTGAAATCAACTTAGACAAAGTGCGGACATGGAAGCCCTTTTACAAACTTACACAAGAAAGGTTAGCATCTCATATGTTCTTTGACAAAAAGTCCAAGGGAAAGAGAAGTAGATTCGGTGAGCTTCACAACATGAATGAGGTTAGGGTGGGGTATGAAGTATATGCAGATGGTCCCACACGTGTTTTACGGATTTGCGAGTTTTCAGATACTCATAAGCAAGACAGAGCTTTTCACTCATGTGCTAAGATTCGGATGAGAGTTTCCCAGTTTGCAATCCAATTGCTAGAAAAAGCAAAAGAGGTCTCTCCTCTCTCTCTCTCTCTCTTTGGGTGATAGTTTTATTCTTTTATAGTTTGAAACTAAGAAAAGTAGTAAAAGTCAATATCACTCAGGTGTGCGGGTGCTATATTCATATGTTTTTACATGTATAGGGGTCATGCTTATCTGCTTGTTGATCTATATGTTGTAAGCCTTATTGAATTTTGAACTAAACTAACTACTCGAGGCATAAAAACCATACTACACCTTAAGGGAACTTTTGGAAACTCATATAGATTTATATTTTGCCACTGAAGTGGAAATCTCCACAAGTAAAATTGCACAGAATAAATAGTAAAAATCAGACTCCGAATATTTGATTGCATTGTGTATTTATATAGGTTTTGAAGATAAACATAACCTTTTCTGTTTATTGAATCGAAGTAAAAATCATAAGATTACAAGAGAAGTTTACAATTTATATAGACTAGGACTTTAACATTAATTAGGAGTCCTACTAAGGTTAGACTTCTACTTATCTTTTAGATATTAGATATACAACAATTCTAATAGAATTTAACTCCTATATTAATTAGAGTTTAACTCCTACACAACTTATACTATGCGTAATCTTACACTCCCCCACAAACTGGAGAGTGTACATTGTATAATCCCAGTTTGGATAAGAATTTGTCGAAAAGGGCTTTTGGTAGAGTTTTTGTGAGAATGTCTGCCACTTGTTCTTCTGTCGGTATGTAGTTCAGTGAAGTTGTTCATTTAGCTAGTTTTTCTGCAATGAAGTGCCTGTCAATCTCGATGTGCTTAGTCCTGTCGTGTTGAACATGATTTTTGGCAATTTGAATAGTTGACTGGTTATCACAAAACACTTCAAAATTTTCATTTTTTGTCATACCCAATTCTGTGAGTAATTTTACTAGCCAAATTCCCTCACATATTCCCAAGGCTAAAGATCTGAATTCTGCCTCGGCACTACTTCTAGAGACCACTGTCTGCTTCTTGCTTTTCCAAGTTACCAAGTTACCCCAAACAAAGGAACAATACCCACTGGTTGACCTCCTATCAGTGAGTTCTCCTGCCCAGCTTGCATCTGTAAAGATCTTAACTGTTCTGTCATGACTCTTTTTGAAAAATAAGCCATGTCCTGGTGTACCTTTAAGATAACTTAGAATTCTCTTAGCTGCTTCCATGTGCTCTTGCCTCGGATCTGTCATATGTTGACTAATAACATTGACAGAGAATGCAATGTCTGGTCTTGTGAGTGATTGATAGATCAATTTACCCACCATCCTTTGGTAAATTCCTTTGTCAGCCTCGAGACCAGGTTGACTTATCAAACTTTAACCCTGCATCCATCGGTGTATCTGCTGGTTTGCAACCCAATAGGCCAGATTCTTTAAGAAGATCTAGAACATACTTTCGTTGATTAATTATCAACCCCTTGTTGGTCTTTGCTACCTCCATGCCTAAGAAATATCTCAGCTTTCCTACGTCTTTAATTTCGAATTCCCTGCTCAACAGACTCTTTAGCCTTTCCACTTCTTCTTCATCATCTCATGTCACTATTATGTCATCCACATAAACAATTAAGATCACCTTTTTATTGGACGAGGTTACCTTAGTGAACAAGGTATGATCTGCTGAGGACTGTTTGAAGCTATATTCTTCATTATGACTTTGGTTAACCTTTCAAACCAGGCTCTAGGGGATTGTTTGAGACCATAGAGTGATTTAACAAGCTTACATACCTTTTGAAACTGTTCAACACCTTTTACTTCAGGGGGAATTTGCATATAAACTTCTTCTTTAAGATTGCCATTCAGGAATGCATTCTTGATATCCGACTGATGTAATTTCCAGTCGCAATTCACTGCCAAACTTAGAAGAATCCGAACTGAATTCAACTTAGCAACAGGAGCAAAGGTTTCTTTAAAATCGATCCCATAGGTTTGAGTAAACCCTTTGGCAACCAATCTCGCCTTGTGTCTTTGTATGCTGCCATTAGAGTTATATTTAATAGCAAATACCCATTTACATCCAACATTTTTTTTACCTTGGGGAAGATCAATAATTGTCCATGTTCCATTCTTTTGAAGTGCCTCAACTTCCTCTTCGATAGCCTTTTTCCACTTAGGATTCTACTTTGCTTCTTCATAACTTTTTGGAATCTGTTCTTCATCTAAACATGCTGTAAAGGCTTTGAAAGAGGGCATTAAATTCCCATAACCAGCATATCTCTGGATAGGGTACTTAGTACACTGTCTTACCCCTTTCCTTTTAGCAATAGGTACATAATCATACTCGAGAAGATGAGAGGGAATATTAACAGATTCATTACCTTCTTCACAAGCAGCTGGATTGAAATCCAATTCTTGAAGAGTGCCAAATTGCAAAACAACTTCAGGAATGGTTCTCTTTTTTCGAAAATAAACCTGCTTTTGTTTAGGAGGCTCAGAAGGAGATCTAGATAAGCGTTTAGATGCAGGAGAAGTAATAGGAGAATGATGTGTATTTGATGAAGAATTAGGTGAAGTATGCTGGTTTTGGGAAGGTGTTTGAGGTTCCAGTGAAGGAGTATAATGAGAAGGAGAAATAGCATAAACCTGTTTAGGAATGGACTGAAAATCATCACCAAGAGTCTCCCCTGAATTTTAGTCTTGGAAAAATAGGGTTCCTGTTCAAAAAAGGTTAGATCCATGGTAACAAAAAAATTTCGAGAGGGGGATGGTAACATTTGTAGCCCTTCTTTAGTGAAGAATATCCAACTAACACACATTTGACAGACTTGGGATCAAGTTTTGATTTAGTGGGACTCAAGTTCTGAACAAAAACAGTGCAACCAAAGACACGCAAAGGAAGATTGGAAGTCATTGGTTTAAACAAAGGAAAGTATGAAAGAAAAACATCCCTAGGTGTTTGAAAGGCTAATACTCGACTAGGCATTCGGTTAACAAGATAGGTAGAGGTTAATAATGCTTCACCCCATAAATACTTAGGGACATTGTGGGAAAACATTAGGGCTCTAGTGACTTCTAAAAGATGTCGATTTTTCCTTTCTGCTATCCCATTCTGTTGGGGGAGTATTGACACAAGAACTGATATGAACAATGCCCTTTGTTTTAAAGAAATCTCCTAAGGACTTAGTGAAAAATTCTCCCCCATTATCAGATTTGAAGATTTGAATTTTTCCTTGAAATTGAGTTTTAACCATACAATAAAATTGCTTAAAGACACTAGCAACTTCAGACTTTTCTTTTAATAAATATGTCCAAGTAAGTCTACTATGGTCACCAATAAAAGTCACAAACCAACTACTCTCAATTGATATTCTTCATGCGAGAAGGACCCCAAACATCACTGTGTATAAGAGAAAAAGGATGTGAGGGTTTGTAAGTTGAAGGCAAATAAGACTGCCTAGTTTGTTTTGCAAGAGGACAAATATGGCATTTGAAAGAAAAATGTTTTTTATTAATAAATAACCGAGGAAACAATTTAGAAAGATAAAAAAAATTGGGGTGGCCTAATCTAAAATGCCATAACATAACATCATCTTGTCCTAAAGAAGTAAAACAAGCTGTAGAAGATAAAGATGTAGGAAATCTAGTACTGGAGAAGACATATAAGCCATTCTGCAATCTAGCACTACCAATCCTCTTCTTCCTGTCCAGTGCTTGCAAGATACAATTAGAATCTGTAAATTCCAAAGTACAGTTGAAATCCTTGGACAGTTTACTGACAGATAGCAAGTTACACTTCAGGTTAGGCACAAATAATACATCCTTAACAATTAGGTTCTGAGTAAGAACAACTGAACCCTTTCCTTGAATTGTGTAATAAGAACCATCAACTATCTTAATAGAGTTCTGAGAACATAATTGATGAAAATCAAGGAACAAATCCTTGTTACCAGTCATGTGATCAGAAGCACCAGAATCTACAATCCAAGTTGATTTATTTGAAGTAGAAAGAAAAAACAGTAGAGTGGGAATTTTCCTTTATACCTTCAGATTCTATACTGCCAAATTACCTTCACAATTGCCAGTAAACTTACTAAACATTTTTTGTAACTGAACCATCTGTTGCTTATTAAAACCACCAGATGCAGGTCTCGAACTCTCAGCTGAGGAGGAACCTGGCGGAGCCTTAGGATTGGTTGGTTTCCAGTCATTGGGTTTCCCATGCAATTTCCAACAATTCTCCTTTGAATGGCCTTGCTTTTTGCAGTAATTACAAGTTACTCGCCCTTTCTTAATCTTAGGAGAGGAAGAGGATTGTGTAACAAGAGCAGAACTGTTTGGCACAACAGCTTCAGGGATCATATACATGCGTCGGCTTTCTTCCCTTCTAATTTCTGAGAATAACTCTCGAAGTGTAGGAAGTGGAGTGAGGCTTAGGATGCGAGATTTGATATGATCAAAATCTCTATGCAAACCATTCAGAAACTGAAAAATTCTCCTTTGCTCAGTAATTTTCCTGAAGATTCCAGCATCTGTAGGAGTCTCCCATTCATGTGCTTCATACATGTCGATTTGCTGCAATAAGTTAGTTAGAGTAGTATAATATTGAGTAACAGTCATACCATCTTGTTTTAAGACAGATGTAGTGCTCTCAATCCCAAATAACTCTGAGTTATTATTTGTGCTGGAGTAAGTGTCTCGGACAGCATCCCAAATGTCCTTGGCAGTCTCGTATAGGAGAAATTGTGAACCAACCTCAGGAGCCATGGTGTTTATTAACCATGACATGATTCGACCATCCTCCTGGATCCACTTTTCTAAACCAGCATCAGTAGCAGCAGGTTTGGAGTTCTTCCCATTGACATACCCTAGGCTGCCTCGCCCGATAAGAAAGAGTTTAACATACTGGGACCATGGAATGTAGTTTAAGCCTGTAAACCTATGGCACATGGTAGACGAACCAAATGGTTCCAAAAAATCTGCCATTGAAGTAGCAGACGACGAGGATGGAGATTGCAGTTCACTCGAACTGGAACTATTGACCATCGGAAAAAAAGAAAATAATTCGATAGGATCGAATTAGGCTGATACCATGAAGATAAACAGAACCTTTTCTGGTTATTGAATCGAAGTAAAAATCATAAGATTACAAGAGAAGTTTACAACTTATATACACTAGGACTTTAACATTAATTAGGAGTCCTACTAAGGTTAGACTTCTACTCTATCTTTTAGATACTAGATATACAACAATTCTAATAGAATTTAACTCCTATATTAATTAGAGTTTAACTCCTACACAACTTATACTATGCGTAATCTTACAGGTTTGGTGAACTGCATTGTGATTATATTGGACTTTCAACTAATTGTCTCTGTTTCTTGTTATAATTTTGTCTAGGATTTAAACCACAGTGGAACACTTTTCTATACACCATTTGCAGTTGCAAGGCTTCAGAACATAAGTTTGGATTCTTTGCTGACTGACCAGCAGAAATATAACCAGATTGCTTTACAGGTAAAAGTAATTCCATGTGTTCGAGATCTTAATGTGGTAATAGTTTAAATGAATATTCACCTTTTTTGTCTGAATACTAATAACTTCTTGATTTAACCATCAATGTAGTCATTGACTGTTGACGTGAAGTGGACGGGAGCTCCTGTTGCATCAATGTTACGTAGACATCGGTTAGACTACAGTGATGAAAATGATAGCATACTCAAAATCGTAGTTGTCCTACTTTCAGCGGGCTCTGATGTTAAACAAGTTAAATATTCATCTGTTATTCTGCAGGTATAACAAGGCAGTCTGTATTTACCTTTCTTGCATCAATCCTGATTCCTGAACCGATGTAGTATTTGTTCCTTTCGTTTCTGTTTTCTTTTAGAACTATGGGTGGTGAAGACTGAAAATTTGGTGATGGCTTAGTTTTGAAGTTGCTATTACATATATGCAATCAGCAGCAGCTCAAAGCTTTTATTGCTCTTTCTTATGCAGCCAGTTGATTTGAATATTGATGAGGATACTTTGATGAAAATCGTCTCATTTTGGAGAACATCTCTTAGCGACTCAAATTCAAGTCAGCAGTTTTATTTTGATAATTTTGAGATCCACCCAATCAAGGTACTATATTTTTGTTTCTGTTACTTCGTGACGACTGTCTTAACAACCACATTAGTTTTTCTATCCTGCACTTACAGATTATTGCTACCTTTATTCCTGGAGAGTCCTATTCTAGTTATAATTCAGCCCAGGAAGCTCTGAGAACGTTGCTACATAGTGTGGTAAAGGTGTGACCGATGTGCTGTGCTCTTTCTGAATATATGGTTGACTGATGTAGTCATTCTTGTTGGTGTCATCTTGAATAGGTTCATTTACATTTTTTCTTGTACTTGTTTCTTTTGCTTCTATAGGTTCCTCCTATAAAGAAGTTGGTTGTTGAGCTAAATGGTGTATCGGTCACTCATGCTTTAGTAACAATTCGTGAATTGTTAATAAGATGTGCACAACATTATTCATGGTAAGATCTTCGTTTATGCTTGGCTTGTTTTGTGTTTGTGGTAACCTCACTTGAAGAATCTTTTAATTAACCAGGTATGCCATGAGGTCCCTTTCCATTGCTAAAGGTAGCCAACTACTGCCCCCAGGTTTTGCGTCGATCTTTGACGACTTGGCTTCATCCTCCCTTGATATCTTTTTTGATCCTTCTCAAGGTTTGATGAATCTTCCTGGTTTCAAATCGGGTATGTTGTCTGTGTGGTTTGTTCACAGTAAAGTCTCCTTTCTCGTATCGGTTTATGTAAGTTATCCGAGAAGTGTTAGAGTTTGAGGGAGAGTGTAAGTTATCCGAGAAGTGGTAGAGTTTTATTTAATCTATAATTAGAGTTTATTCCCAAGTCAGTAGTTTAGATTTACTAGAAGTCTTATTTAAATTAGGGACAAATATTATTTAAATTAGAGATAAAAGAAGTATAGGTTTAGTTATATTAGAACTCTATATCAGCCTAATTAAAGGCTTACTCTGTATACATTTAATAATAAAGAATAATAAGAAAATACAGAGAAACATATTGTTCTCTCTGAAAATATCCTATTCATCTTCTTCAAACTACAAATTCCTAACCACCGATCACACACAAACCACCATCATTAATTGCATCTCCGGCCACCATGGCCCCTTTCTCACATGGTATCAGAGCCAACATCGGTCTTGATGTCGTCACCACTGCTGCCATCTCTGATCTGTTTTTTTTCTTTTCATATGCACATTTTTTTCCCGCTGCTATCATTAGGCCACGCTCGTTCCTTGGCTTCTCCTTCGTTTGAATCTTACATCTCTGGTGAAATTTCTGCTCATTTATTTTTTGTTGTTTTGTCGAAAAGGTTATAGTTTAGCCTTAAAAAAAAACTATTTGGTTCTATCTTAGCCATCCGTCCTAAAAAAGATAGGAGAAAAGGTTTTAGTTTAGCCTTAAAGAAAAACTATATTATTTTTCAAGGGATTCTACATCAAAAATCCAAGTTGGGACTTTAGTACATGTAACTACCAGCTTGAGGGGAGTGTAGATTCCTGTGATCATTATTGAATGGAAGCAGCTACTTAGTCCGTGAATGGCAAAAAAGCTGGAAGTCATCTTAGAAGAAGATGCAAAAACCAAAAAAAGATCATCACTGACAGAGGAAAGCTGGAAGACATCTAAGGAAGGTGCAAAACCAACAACTACATCAAAGTTGGTAGTCATCTCAAGAAGGATGCCGAAATCAGCAACATCAGCTGCAAATTTTCAACAATGACCGTGCAAAGAACAACATGATTATATCCTAGTTGTTCAACTCAATGGCTCCCGAAAAAGGGAGATTTTCTTTTCTCTAAGAAACAATAGAAGAAATATGAGTGGGCATCACATCCAAGATCCAAGCTGGTGCTCTACTACGTTTGCTCACCAGCTTGAGGGGGAGTGTAAGTTATCCGAGAAGTGTTAGAGTTTGAGGGAGAGTGTAAGTTATCCGAGAAGTGGTAGAGTTTTATTTAATCTATAATTAGAGTTTATTCCCAAGTCAGTAGTTTAGATTTACTAGAAGTCTTATTTAAATTAGGGACAAATATTATTTAAATTAGAGATAAAAGAAGTATAGGTTTAGTTATATTAGAACTCTATATCAGCCTAATTAAAGGCTTACTCTGTATACATTTAATAATAAAGAATAATAAGAAAATACAGAGAAACATATTGTTCTCTCTGAAA
The DNA here is from genome assembly GCA_030270665.1 of Hibiscus trionum. NCBI lineage: Eukaryota > Viridiplantae > Streptophyta > Magnoliopsida > Malvales > Malvaceae > Hibiscus > Hibiscus trionum. Next base: position 3,158,921 of record BSYR01000004.1, read on the forward strand.
ATATCCTATTCATCTTCTTCAAACTACAAATTCCTAACCACCGATCACACACAAACCACCATCATTAATTGCATCTCCGGCCACCATGGCCCCTTTCTCACAGTTTACCTTGGAGTTAATAATGGCATCTATCAATTGATATCTTTATTTTCATAATCTGCATGCATGGTTGTTTGGGCATATAAGAGGGTCATGATCACCAGATTGTAGGGCATAGACAACACTGTTGAAACTGGAGTCCTTTGTTTTTTTTAATTTGGCACTGTAAGAGTTAAGAGAAATATGGAGGGTTCATAGTTTAGTTCAGGGTACTTACCTTTTCAAGGCACTGAGCATGTTCTGTGATTAAGTTCAGGTTCAAGTTTCAGATATATTTATTTGTCATATATTACCAAAGAGTTAGCCTCACGAACTATTTTTGCTTTGTTCATTGTCTGCAGGAACCTTCAAATTCATCAGTAGATGTATTAATGCTAAAGGTTTCTCCGGAACAAAACGATACTTTGGTGATCTGGGTACAACAGTAAGTTCTATAGACCTTCAATTAGGAATGTGATTTTTTTCTACTTTCTTTGCACTTACATATGTTATTTCAATTCCAACTCTGCAGCTGAAAACAGCAGGGTCTAATGTTATATTTGCGGCCGTTACTGAAATATCTGACTCCGTTCTGAAGGGGGCAGAAGCAAGTGGTTTCAATGGGATGGTACTAGTCTATATATCATTTTGCATATGTTTGCATAACGTTTCTAGCTATTACTAAGGATAACTGTAAAAAGTAACCATTGACTATTTATTCTCAAGGTGAGTGGATTTCACCAAGGAATATTAAAATTGGCTATGGAACCATCAGTCCTGGGTACAGCTTTGATGGGGGGTGGACCAGACAGAAAAATCAAGCTTGATAGGAGCCCTGGGGTTGATGAGGTAACGTTGTTTTTCCCCCAACTCTAATTTTATATTGTATTGTTCTGTCCAAGGCCCCTCCTTTTTCCCATAATGAAAGCAATTCGCTTATTTCGTCAGATTGACAAATGATACTAAAATATTGATACCTTGTATACTAGTGTTTAATTACATGTATCGTTGAGAATATCTTTGTCTGATCACTTTTCCAATTGTTATTGTAGATTGTAGCCGTGTGATTAGTAGTTAGTGTCCTGTTGAGTCTGTAACCGAGTTTTATTTACAATTTAACTTGTACTCTATTTCTCATCTAAGTAGAAGATTAGATAGAATGTTGACTAGATAAGTTCACTCCTAATAGGACTCTAAGCATCTTATGGTAGGATTGTATCTTTGTTGTAATCATCCTATTTTAGTAGGTTTTACCCTGTGTATTCGATATACGAGAAAAAACAGAGAACACAAATTCTCTGCTCCAGAAATCCTTAGTTGCTTTGCCTCACTGCTAAAGGGCTGCTGACTTTTTCTGGACTTGTAATCTAAATTGTTTTTCTTTTGCTTTAATAGTAACTGATAAGATTTCAATTTCTGCAGTTGTACATTGAAGGATACCTGCAAGCTATGTTGGACTCAATGTATAGGCAAGAATATCTTAGAGTGAGAGTGATTGATGACCAGGTAACTGGTTAATTTAGCAAACAAAGTATGCAACATTATTTATTTATTTGAGATCAAGATAGCAGTGAATGTGACATCCAATTTGTGTGGGTCTTTCAAAATTATGATCACTTCGAACAAAATGTTCATCCATGTTTTACCATACTTTCAAGGACAAGTTTTGCTGCCCATCTTCCCACCCCACCTCCATCCTTTTAAGAATCTTGCGTTGCCTTACTGGCGCAGTTTGATTTTTGAATGTGATCTAAATGATGTATTGTATCCATGTTTAGGTTTTCCTCAAAAATCTACCTCCTAACAGTTCCCTCATAAATGAGATCATGGATCGAGTAAAGGGGTTTCTCGTAAGCAAAGCATTGCTGAAAGGAGATCCTTCAGCAGCTTCTCGCTCTTTCCGCAATGTTCAAGGGGAAAGTGTAAGTTTATCCATCCATTAACTTTACCTTCTTTGAAGGGCGCTTGAACTATACATGTTGCCATTTCCGCTCTTTTCCTTGAGCACAAGATTTGTTTGTAAAATGACAAATCTGTGTTAGGCTGAAGGTTTTGATGCTGCAGCAACAAATGCTCATACTTTTATCAAAAGCATTAACTGAAGATAAATCTTATTTCAGGAATGGGGTTTTGGATCAACCATAATAACATTGTGCGAACACTTGTTTGTGAGTTTTGCAATTCGTAAACTAAGAACTCAAGCAGATAAATATATAGTGATCATCAAACCGAAGAAAGAGGCAGAGAATGATAATGAGAAAGCGATTGTCCCTGCGGACACGGGAGAAGTGCAGAAGGTTTGGTTTACATGGAAATGGGGCTTTGCCAAATTTGTACTCTCAGGTATCCTGGCATACATTGACGGAAGATTATGTCGAAGTATCCCTAACCCTGTAGCTCGCCGAATTGTTAGTGGGTTTCTTTTGAGTTTTCTTGACCAAAATAACGGTGGATGAACGCTTTAGTATAAGCATATTAGGTAGGCAGTTAATCTCTTCTTTTTGTACATAGATCTGGTTCTTCCAAAACCATTTATTCATTATATTTCTATTTTGTAATGTCGCCTGCTGTGTTTGAACTAGGATGATCATGAATTCATTCAGCCAATGAAAATAATAGGATGAAAAAACTCGATTTTTACTCTATTACGCAACACAGTTTCTTATCCACAGTTACTAAATTGTGTACATATGTTAACATGGAATCTATTCGATACACATGCAAAAAATTTATTTTTACCTGGAAACTAGGGGAGTGCATTTCGAATTGGCAAATTTGCGATCCGTATTTGAATATCTAAACTTATGACTTGATTTAAGTATATATTTTTTAATTTTGACGGTTATGTCTATTAAAATTTTGAATTTTTTTAATGTAACAAGTAACACATTTTTCATAGATAACTAGGAAAAATATTAAATATAACAAGATTAACATATATAAAAATTGAATCCTCAAAATATTCAAGTATTGAATCCGAATGTAAAATAATTAATCGTATTTAATTTGAATTATTTAAAAAGTAAAGCGGATTGAATATCTAAATTTTTAGATTAAATCAACGAATAAGTGGATAGGATCGATTTTCTTTTGCACATTCCTACCGGAAAAGGTGGATCGCAATAGATGAAAGTACATGCAGACTACAAGACCATTGTTCATGAGACACTTACGGGTGAAAAACTTACCCGACTTGAAAATCTAACTGAACTCAACTCGAGTTTGAATATGTTGTAATTTGAAGCGGTAATGATTTGAACTCGACTTGAACTTGGTCCGAGGCTGACTCAAATCTTAGTTAGACTTGATTATTGTGGATTCGAACTTGGCCTACGCCTCACCTTAGAACAATTTGAACTTGAATTGAACATGATAATGTGATAATCGAATTTGACCTGATATAAATTTGAATTCGAAATTAACCTGGTAAATATTTGATATTTCCTGACTTGAAACAACCTTAGATTTGATTTTACCTGATTTTGTTGACTCGACGTGTTAATTGAACTTGACCTATGTAATTGATCCTACATGTTATTGACTTAACTTATTAATTGACCCGAACTGATATTGACACGGCCTATATAATTAACTTAAAGCGATTGATTAATTGAATTAATTTATTTTTGTTCATTTTTTACTAAGTATTCGTTTTAATAAAAAAATTCAACATTCTCACTTCATTATTACTGCAAAATATTTATTGTTAAAATTCTTAAATTTACTTTCTTATAATTATTTCAAGATTCCTACGAAATTAAATGTCATACTATTTTTTCTAGGGATGTCAGTGAGGCAGATTTTTGCGGGGATTTGCCCAACTTCCTATTCAATTGGGTAGGGATGAAGATAAATTAGATTCGTCGTAGGTGGTGAGGAAGAGGTGAATATGCCTTTGTACCCGCCTCATCCCCCACCCGCCTCGCATCATCCTCACATGCCCCACATCATCCCCACCCGCCCAACACATCTTATAACATATTATTATAAATATATTGAAAATATAATATCAGTTTAGATCATAGTAAAATTTAAGGTAATTCCTATGGACTTGTCTTGAGATATGAATGAAATGTTCAATATATATAATTGAGTTTCAAATTGATCATATCAAATGTATAAATATTTTTTAAAATATCATTTTGAATCAGAGTCAAATTTAAGATATTTTATATTGACTTATCTTGGAATATTTATAAATATATATATATATATATATATATATAATATTTATTGGTTTCTTTTTTACTGTTGTCTGCCATTTTCTTTCCAAGGTTTGTTTTCTTCTCCTTAGTCCTCGCCATATTTTTTTTTTTACTTTTTTAATTTTATTTTCCTAATATTGTATGTTATTTAGATTATATCGGTTTTTGTTCTTATTTTTTAAAGGTTGTTTTTTTATTGTTATTTTCTTTAGTTCTTTTTATATTGTTTATTTGTTACAACAAGTGAAGTATTATTTTACATGTTATTTGTGCTATTTTCCGGTCCTTTACAATATACTTTAGTATCTTTTTAGTCCAATTTTTTTGTTGTACAAAATTTAATTTCGTATATTATTATTATTTTTTTAAAATAATGATAGTTGGAATAATGTCACATATGTGGTGGGAATCCAAATGACTAGTATTTCATAACAAATTTGATTTATATTTATTTAACTAATATTGATAAATATATTATATGAATGGGTCATGCATCGAGTAAATAGGGGATTAGGTGGATCTCATGACCCACGTGGGTGATGGGACAAGGATGGTTTTAGTCTTGCGTGTTGCAGGGAAGAGATGGTTTTAGATTTTGTATTCGCAATGGGTCGTGGAGAGGGGATATAGATGAAAATTCTTGACGAGGATGGATGTGGGAAAAGTACCCTTCACACCCTCCCTGCCCAATTGGCATCCCTAATTTTTCACTTTACAATTGGTTGAATCACTTGAATATATACTTGAGAATTATGAGAGTTGTAACTTGTGAGAGTTGTGCCTGGAGAGAGTCGAAACTTAAGAGAGTTGTGGAAAAAATCTATTGATTTGCATTGATGTCGTATATCATGTCAACACAAAATGTGCAAGCACACACTTCATATTAAGTAATAAAATAACCATACAAGGAATGTGTCAAGTATTGATCCCTGTCGATGTCGATTTTGGGCGACACCAGACAAGGAGGTGGAGACAGAGGCTGAATGAGAGGGTTTGGGGATGAGACTTTGTGGTTCACCCGTCGTGGGACGGGCGGAGAGCCACAATGGACGGTGGTTGACTTTAGAATCAGGCGATTCACCATGGTAGTCTTGGAGTCGAGAGCCACAGTTAGTGTAAAGAGGGTGATCAGAGTCGTGTGGGAGAGGAGAGAGAGTGGTCGAAGGGTTGTCCCATTTTTCTTCGATCTTGGGGTATTTATAGCCCCTTGGTGCTGTGAATGAATTGATGCTTGATGAGACTGTGCCAGGCCTAGTGATAGCTATTGATGGGCTGGCAGATGGTAGCTCGGCTGTCAGACTGCGAGCTCAGTCAGACTTGATGGTTGTCTTGTCTCAGCCCAATGGTATCTAGACCTGTAGAAGTGTCTAAGAGAGGATCTCTAGGCTCCGTGATGCGAGAGCATAGTGCGGAGATAGAGGTGGCAGTGTCTTTCTTAGAGGCATTTGGGCGGAGGCACAACACTAGTCCCCCTTAGTCGAAGGAGTGTCATAAAGTTGCACTCATTTAAGGCTTGATTTGACGTTTCAGTTGTTCTTTGGAGTAGAGCTCCTCTTGGGAACTGGCGTGACGGTTTGGGTTTCAAATGTTGTATTTGTGGCATCTTGTGAGTGGTCTAGAATGGGGAGGGTGTGGGTTGTTGCCTTTGTAACAGTGTTTCTGTGTGCTATAAATTGTTGGAGTGGACTGAAACTCTAGTTCTATTATCTATTCACTTTCAGGTAGAGCTAATTTGCATGACGATTTTCTTTGAATTTTTTAGTGTTTTGCTTGCGTTTTGTTGATCATAGTGAGGGTGGGAGAGTTGGCGAGGAGTGTAACCCCATCGGTCTGGCCTAGACGCCCAACCGAACCGAGTGAGCTACATTGGGTGTGTCAAAACAAACCCATAAATGATTAACTCGAATTATGACATTTTTTCTTTTATCTTATCTAGATGCAACATTATACCCTAAGGTGAGTATGCTGGCAGCGGGTGAAATATCAACTAAAACGAGCGTAAAAAAATACATCAAATTGCACATAGTTATAGATTAGGGACCATAGTGAAAAATTGGAAAATTACAAGGACTTATTTAGATTTGAAGTTACCAAAACTCAATTAGTCAGGTTTCATGCTTATGTACCAAACTTCAGCTGAAAACGATCATTAAAACTCATACAATTGGAATCACAATTATCAGGGACTAAAGTGAAAGAATAAGAAACTCGGAAGAACACATTAACTGAAATAACAACAGCCCGTATCAATACACGAGCAAGTGTATCGATACACTATCACAATTCCAAAATTCCAGTTTCTGGTACCTCAAAACCGCACTGATACACCTTCCCAGTATTGATACACTATGCTCAAAATACAAAGGTCGTACCAGTACAGGTCCTGGTGTACCGAAACCCAACCTCAGAAAACACTTTCTCGTATCGGTACATGGACACGCGTACCGGTACGTCTGGACCTGAAATGTCCACTTTTGTTGGTTTTTCATACCTTTATGGATTCATACACAACTTACATGCTTCAATCATAACCACAAACATACTAAGGATCGATCCATGTCAAAACATCACATAATCAAGATCAATTCAAGGCATTATGCTTAAAATCAAAGCCTAAAGGCATGCTCCCTAGAAACCAAGCCAACCAAAGCACTAAACATAATGATATGATCCCGATTGAGAGTTTCAAATCATATATGTTGTTGCCCGATTGTGATTCGAGTAAGAACTTGAATGTCGTTTGGCGTGCCAAGTTAGTTGTTGTGGTAACTGGGCTTGTGAAGTTTGTTGTGGCAAATTAGTTGCCGTGGCAAATGAGGTTAAGATATGAATGGATAGTATTGGAAATTATGGTAGAAGGATGTTGCGTGTAAAAGAGTCTATCGCAATTGCGTGCAAGTATACACGTCGCAAGTAATAAAGTGATACGAAGTATCAGATATCGTCTCCACAGGGACTGGAAATATTTCTATCCTTAAATCTCTGCACAAGAAAAGAAATAATATTAATAAAGTGATTTTGGAATACTTGAAGGTAAACTAAAGTAAACGAGGAAATCAGATTGAGAGAATAGGCTGGTATTGATTTGCTCAGTAGTGCAAGTATTGCACTATTCAAAGGAACTTCTGTTGTTGTGCCTGTCGCAGCAGCAGTCTGTTGTTGTCGCGGCAGCGGCCAACAACTCTGTACTTCAAGTTTCGCAAGAATCCATGTTGTGACTTTTCCTATCCCTAGGCCCAAGTTTTGTCGATGAACACGCCTTGGATGATACCTCCCAACGTGAATCGAAGGATGAACATCGATGTTTGTGAATTCTTCTTTAGCCATTTAACCTTGAACCTATCCCTAGGCAAAGATGGTTTAACCATAAACTGGAAAACTCATGTTTACTCCTTTCGTATACTTAACTCTCCCGATATTAAGTAAATGAATAACCTCACAATGCTCTCCCAAAACTCTTATGAGATGTTGAAACCAAAGTAAATAAACTTGAAGTTTTTATTAATTGAACAGAAAAAATCCTAAGAAACAGTACAATCCTTACAACTACCTTACAAGATGAACCCTTAGCCTTAGGGGAAGTTTAGAACATGATGGAGAGAGAAAACGACTAGAATTTTGGGGGGAAGACGGCTAGGAGCTAGATATCCTTTGCCTTGTCTAATTACAATCATATATATAGGCCTTGGACTTGAGTTTTCTTAATGGCCAAGAATACTAGTTTGAATTAAAGTACAACTCTATTAAAGACTAAATCTCTGAGTAGCTATTTTTTAATTCGCCCTATCTTCTTGCTTTGACTTTTTCCTCAAACTTTGGGCAATGCCTTCCTTGTGCTTCTGGGCTCCGACAGTTATGTGAGTGGTCCACAAAAATCAGGCTTTAAATGCTCTATTAGTCGAACTCCACTTCACTTTTTCCATCACCATAGTCTTCATTGTCGCCTCCTCTGCCACAGCAGATGTCACGACAGTGTTGTAATGGATAGTCTCCTTTAATCCTTCACTCCAGCTCTTCTGTTCCTTTGCTGCCCTGGATGCTGCCACTGCAGGTACCTGCAAGAATAGACTAAAAACAGCAGTATCTGTGCAATATTTTCTTTTTGTGATGTTTATGCTAAATCTGTCCTAAAATGCAACTAAACATGTTTGAGTGCATCAATAATATGGGTAAAAGAGGGTAAAAATATATAACATTTATGCACTCAACACCCCCCAAACTCAAGTTATTGCTTGTCCTCAAGCAAATGCAATCTAACTAAAAATGAATCTTTTTGGCTTTGGCTTAACTCAATGAACAATCATTACCTACAACACTTTCACCATCAAGATGAATATCTTTTTGAATGTTTATGGATTTATCCGGAGCAATACAATAATTCTTGTGTGAGTGTGTGCAGGTTTTATGAACAAATATGAGCTTAAACTCTTTAACAACCAGAATAGTTACTTAACTTACTTGAGTTTTACTTCAAAAATAATTCTTAAATAGAGCCAATTTCGAGCACCTCTAGCTTGATTTCTAATTTTTTTCTATATTTAGTAGAGCCGGGTTTTGGGCACCTCTAGTTTAATTTCCTAGAGCTAGTGTTAGGAACCTCTAGGAGTACTTCTAGTTTAATGTCCTAGAGCCAATGTTAGGCACCTCTAGGAGTAAACTAATTCTAAGTTTTCTTTCTAACTCAAGTAGCTAAGCTTCCTATTCTAAGTTTGCTAACAGAGTCTTAACAGCATATAAGTCACAAAGATGTTTTTAAGAGTTCAGAACTATAGCAGGGCTCTAAATACTTCCTAAAACACTCTCAAGATACTGTCACGACAGAGAATGCCGCGGCAGGTAAGAGCAGTTCAAAGACTTAAGCCAAATTATTATTATTATTATTATTATTATTATTATTATTATTATTATTATTTTTTTTTTTATTTTTTTTTTGGACACAAAAATGACACAAAATAAAATAAGTTCATTGATGATAATTAAGAGGAATGCCTACCCCCAAACTCGAGGGTTGCATTGTCCTCAATGCATGACACAAAACAAAAAAATAAAAACATCACAAAATAGAAAATAAAACACATATGACAGAAAAGTAAAAGAACTTAAGTTGAAGAGCTGTCGTCGCTGCTGCTGTCGATGCAAAGTTGTCGTTTGGCAGTTTCTTTTATGGCAGAGGCTGGTTTTGGAGTTGGAGATGGTGAGGCTACCTTCTTCTTTGCCTCTCGAGGTGGCTGGACTCTGGTGGGTGAAATTTTTGGGGCCTTGTCTAGGACCTCAAGCTCACTGTCACTACTGCTGCTGCTGCTGCTGCGGCTTCGGCTACCGCCTGCTCTGTCCCGGCAGGGTCCCTCAACATCATTATCCAGCTTTTTCTTCTTCATCGAATAGAAGTCCTTGGCTATCTCTCGAACGATAGAGGGCTCAGAGTCGGAGTCATCCTGCCAGACTGAGGAGGAGAAGAAACCTTCGAAATATTTTGGGTCTATTTCTGGCAGTGGTTCCTTTCGTTTGGTTCCTCGATGAGTGGCAAATCGTCTTTCGCCGTTGCCGGCTGGGGGAGATGGTGAAGCAGAAGCAGCTGTCGGTGTGGGCGTCTTGGAGCTGGCAGCAAGTTTTGGGGCAGAAAGAAGGGTTTCTGGAAAAGAAGGGAACTGCACGTTTGGATAATTAAGCTCAACTTTAATAAAGTTTGTCGTTGTAGTGGTGAAGTCCCTCATGTATTCCATAAATCCCAGCTGTTGTGCCTCCATCTTTTTCAACAGTTGAATTATTTGGTTGGAGGAGATGGCTTCTGGTTGTGCAGGTTCTGTCTGCTCAGGCTCTTCCGCGAAAGGTTCTGTGGAGTCTGGTTCTGTCATTGGTTCTGTTGTGGCAGAGGGATCAACATATGCCATTGGGGTGGCTGCCTTCAGTTCCATCAGGCTGTAGATGTTCTACTGCATCCACCCCTTGCCCTGGATCTTCACGTCTTCATCAATTTCAGGCACATTGTTAGCTCGACAGAGGGATATGATCAAATAAGGGAAGAAGAGGGGGCCCTTATCCTTTAGTGCACACTCATGGATGCCATCGAGGATGTATTTACCCACGTTGATCTGTCATTCGTTAATGATGGGGTGCACTAGGGCAAGTCTCTATCGGTCCACTGTTGTGTTGTGAGACGTTAGCATGAGACACTTTTTCACAAAGTGGTTCCACAGTTTCGCAGCAGATGTGAGTTGGGTTCTTCGTACCGTCCATCTATGTTTTGGATCTTCGTTCCAGTTGGTGCCCTCTTTAGTCAGGTCTGCCATGCTGCCGTCATAATCTGCCGGCGACAGATTGCTGATGAACCTGTTTTGTGCATCCTCTTTCCTGCCCACATATATACCATATAGAGTATTGATGTAGGCTAGTTCGAGAGTGATTTCCTTACCTTTAATAGTGACTGTCGTGGCATCCTTGGATGTGACGGCAACATAAAATTCGCGGACAAGTGTGACGTTCATCTCCTCGGGTTGTTCCGCGAACATCTGCCACTTTAATGCAATGATCCGTTTGGCAATGAACCCTTCAAGCCCTAGATCTCATGTCTTCTTTGTGTAGGTGAAGCCTCTTTCCTCCCACATTTCTCGTTTCTGAAAAGATTCATAATATCTTTTCTCTGAATCTGCCGAGGCGAACCTTCTATGAATTCTGATGTGGCTAGGAGTGGAGACTGCCGCGACAGATGTGGAGGCATCACTTCTTATGGTCGATCTCGTCGTCATTATAAGGATACTGTAGAAATGAAAGAAAATACTTGAAAAGCTAAATTGCTCGGAAACAAAGTAGAGAGAAGAGAATGAAGTGAAAAATGAAATGGAGGTGGTGGTTTATATAGAACAGGATTTTGCCCATTGAAGCCGTAACGGGTGGCATGAAAAACGAAGATGTCATGCAGTTTCCTGACGCGTTTGTTACGCGTTTCCGTATCTGCTGCGTGTCTGTCGCGACAACTTGGTGACAAGCTGTAATTACGCATCTACTGCGACAACTGGTGACCGGCTGTCACGACAGCCTCGTTACCATTAGGCTTCTTGGGCTGTTGTGAGTATGGTGGGCTGGTTCATTCTTTCTCTTTACTCTGATTCTTTTATTTACCTGAAAACTAAAATAAACAAATATTAAATTCTTATTTCCTAAAGTAACAAAAATAAATAAAATAAAATAAAATAAATTAGGGATGCCTTGAGGGGCATCTCCTAAAGTAACTACTTCCTGCTCTCTTGGGGCTTCAGTCCCCTGATAGTGCTTTAGCCTCTGTCCATTGACTTTGAATTGGTGCCCGTCCTTGATTGATCTGATTGTGACGACACCATGAGGAAAAACCTAGACTACTTGGAAGGGTCTAGACCACCTAGACTTTAGCTTTCCTGGGAAGAGCTTTAACCTAGAGTTGAACAACAACACCTTATGCCATGGGGTGAACTGTAGTGGCAGCAGTTTTCTGTCGTGCCACTTCTTTGTTTTGTCTTTATAGATTCTGGTGTTGTCGTAGGCCGTTGCTCGGATTTCTTCAATTTCATTTAAGTCCGATAGCCTTTTCTGTCTTTCTTTGTCCCAGTCCATGTTAACTTTCTTGATAGCCCAATATGCTTTATGTTCTATCTCGATGGGTAGGTGGCAATTTTTTCAGTAGATGAGGCGGTAGGGTGACATTCCCAATGGTGTCTTAAATGCAGTTCTGTATGCCCATAATGCATCATTTAGGTGAAGAGACCAGTCCTTCCTAGTTGGTTTTACCATTTTTTCTAGGATGTTCTTCACTTCTCTATTTGAGATCTCATCCTGCCCATTGGTTTGAGGGTGATATGTTGTTGCGATCCTGTGCTTAACTATATACTTCTTCAATGCATTAGCAATTACCATGTTGTCAAAATGCCTACCCTCATCTGTAACGCCCTGGTTTTGGGCCTAGATGTTTTAGAGGTTGAATCGGGCCGGGCGAGAACAATTCGAATCTTTAAGGGAGGTTTAGGGAACACTTAGTTCGTGATGCTTTAAAAATATGGAAAATATATAAAAATCCTCATTTATTATATTAAAGGTTATGGTGAAATTTTTTTTTACAAAATGTGATTTGGAAATACTACATTTCGGTGTAGTGACCAAATCGCAGTTTTTACAAAAGTTGACTAGTGACTGTTTTGTAAAGGATTCAAACTTTGAATCTTTAAGGAGCTAATTTTACCAAAATGTTTTTCATCAGATTTCTCTTTAATTTGGGAGTTTTTAATAATGTTTTAATTAAGGAATTAAGGAGAATTAAAAAGAAAATCTAAGTTTACTTTTTCATAACTACCCTACGTTGGTTTTTCTCTCATTTCATTTTCTCTCAACTTCCACTCAGCCAAACACATTTCCTTCATCAATTAATCTTTGATTTCCATCTCTTTTGCTGAGATTTCATTCTCCTAAGGATTCCTAATCTTTACCTCATCAAAACCTTTTGTTTTTACTTTAGATTTTCAAGAAATCTTGCCCAAATTGAAGAAAAATCAGCCATTAGAGGTAAGCTTCGTCCTTCTCCTCTAATGATCAGTTCTTTACTGAAATTCCCAAGTTATCAATCCTTTGGTAATGATTTTTGAGTTGCTTTAATGTTAGAAACATGAAATTGTGGAAAACTTAAGATTCTTGGTGAGATCTTGATGATTTTCGTAACTCTTGGCTGGGCTCTGTTTTGAGGTTGATTTCTAATGTATCTTGGATGATAATTGATGTTATAAATGAGGTTTAATCAAACAAATCCCGAATAGGTTTGGATTCCTAAGTTTTACATTCTAGAATTGTGGTTTTTGGAGTGTTCTTGGTGTTATGTTGTTGCTGGAGATATAGAGACGTGTTTATGGTGATTTTTGGTGTTGATTGAGGTTTAGAAATGATTAGAATTGATAGATCTTGGCTGGGCTTTGTTTTGGGAAAGTTTGGAGATGATTTCGGTTGTTTTGGGTAGCCGAAATGGTGCTTTTGAGTAGAGCAACGAGTTTGTTTGAGTGGCTGGTGATTTCAATGCATGATGATGCATTAATCCTCTGCTCTTATGTGTAATAAACAAAGGAGACATCTTCGGACGCTTTTGGTGTTTATCCGGAAGTGCCGGAAGCTTAGATATTGTTTCGACAAGCAAGCCAAACGTAATCGGTGAGTGCGAATGGTTTTAGAAGTCCTTGAGGGACAAAGAAACAAGGTTTGGGGATTTAGGATTGGTTTGAAACACCATCCTAAGTCCGGAAGTAAGTATGGCTAGTTTTGCTCTCAAATACGTGGTTGATGCCCCTAAATGCTTTTACATGCTCTTGTTTTGAGATGGACAAATTCCAATTCTTTTGTGCATGATTTTTAGCATGAGATGATGCTTCGTAGAGTTTTCATGAGGTAGCATGTTGTATTAGAGAGTTTTGAGATTTTGATTTAATGCAAAGCGTGAAATAAGGTTTTGAAATGAGATGAGAAATATTTGTGAAATGTTGTATCAAAACAGTAGGTGAGATGCTGATTTTAATGTGGTATATTGGCATAAATGATGAGATAATTACCGGATATAATTAGTCGACCAATAGGATGAGAGTGCACTATAAACTAAAAATTCGTACGTGCTCTTTGGAGTCGGGCAATGGGGGTGGTGCCATCCCGATCCAAAGTAAAAATCTGATGATGAGAGATACCATCGGGTAGGACTTGGTGAAATACCCAAGCTTTATGGAGAAGAGAGATACCGCCATAAGAGTCTGGTGATGTGAGATTCCACTAGGGTAGGACTTGACCTCGAGTCAAGCTAATCCGCATATCCGAGTAAAGATGTAATATGAAATGCCAATATATGAAATTGTATTTGATTCACATGTACCAAGTGTTGAGATGATTTATGCTATGAGAAATGTATATGAGATTTATGGTATGAAATGCTTTTGTTTCTATTAAGCATGTGTTTGGCTTTGCAATGAGACTTGCATTGGTTTAATGCATGAGATAGAATAAAGGTACACGTGTTATCAAATGGAGAGTTGCTTTGAAAGGGTTTTCAAGCATGAGATAGAAAGAGCATGTTGTAGAAAATGGTTTTCGAGATAGAGTTTTGATGATGCATTGTTGTGTTGGTTTTCTTAGAGCTTGCTTCACTAAGCAAATGTGCTTACGCTCTCTTTTACCAACAATGCAGATAATTGAAATGATTTTAGGCAGGAAGGAGGCTAAGGTCATCCAAGGAAGTGAGAAGCTCATGTATGGTGATGCTTTCGTAAGCTTTAGTATTGATATTTGGCAATGGGGACCTATGGTTGGTTTTGGGAGATATGTTTTGAACTCCCTATGGTTGTTGCAAGTTTAATATAGTTTTTGTGGATTGTAATTGTCCTTTTTGGTTTGGTTTGAGGTTTGAGGCTTTTATATGGTTTATATGACTAGGAAGCATGCCTATAGACTCAATGATCCTATGTTTGATGCCATGCTTTAGCTTAAGCTTCATAATAATGTTCTTTGGCGTTTAATCATGTTGTTGGTGTGTTATTGTATGATTTGGGATGTGTTTGAATGTGTAAAGTTGTAAAAACCCAAAAAATTACATAATTGCAGGGTAGGGTGTATTGAAACACCCTTAACTGTTTCGGAACAGGGGCCTAAAATGGCCATAGTGTTTCGGAACGGGTAGGAGTGTTTCGGAACACTTTGGCTATTGGAGAGCCATGTTCCGATATGGGTCTCAGAACGCACCCGAGTACCGAAACGGTCAACTCCGTTTCGATACAGCCGTTTCGATACAAGGGTCAGCGTTTCGAAACACCAGACTGTTGAACTGCATTTTGAATTGTTTCAAGTGCTCGTTTCTTACATTTTAGTCCTTGATGTTTGTGGATGCAATTGGTTGAGTTTGGAATGTCTAATTAAGTTGATTTTTGATAGAGACGCATGAAATATGATTAATTGCATATTGGTAAACTTAAAATCTGCAAAATCCTTGTAACTTGCCAAATTTACATTTTGGTCCCTAAAAGTCTAAATCTTTCAATTAGACCTCTCAATGAGTTACGTTCGCTGTGTCGTTTCCGCTGAAATGTTTTGCTAATCATTTAGGCTAATCTTGAGCATCTAGAGAAGATAAAAAGAAAAAATGTCGTTAATCAAGGTTGACTTTCGGGTTGACTTTGGTTTTCCCGTGTGATCTTCGTAGTTCAGGTCAAACGTCTAGGCCGGGCTAATGGGGTTACATCATCACTAATGATCGCCCTTGGGATGCCAAACCTTGTGAAGATATGTTTGTGGAGAATTCTTTGCACGGTCTTGGCATCGTTTTTTTTGTCTGGCGATAGCTTCTACCCACTTGGACACGTAGTCTACTACCAACAGTATGTACAGATTCCCACAAGAAACTAGGAATGGTCCCATGAAGTCGATTCCCCAGACATCGAAAATTTCGACTTCAAGAATGTTCTGCAGGGGCATCTCATGCCTTCTAGAGATGTTTCCAGTCCTTTGGAACTTGTCACAACGCTTGTAATAGGCTTGTGCATCTTTGAACAATGTAGGCCAAAAGAAAGCAGATTGTAGAACTTTGGCAGTAGTTTTGTTTCCTGCAAAGTGTCCTCCATAAGGAGCAGCATGGCAGTGGTGAAGCACTTCTTCCTATTCTTCTTGTGGTATGCATCTCCTGATGATCTGATTTGCACAATGCTTAAATAGAATAGGTTCATCCCAATAATAATGTTTTGCATCATTTTGGAACCTCTTCCTTGCTTGGTAATTAAGTTCAGGAGGTAATAAACCACTAACAAGGTAATTTACTATGTCAGCATACCAAGGGATTTCAAAAAGTTTATTTGTCGCCATGGCTGTCGCAGTAGTGCTGGTGGCAATGAATAACTGCTCGTCTGGGAAAGTCTCCTGTATGTTAACTTTGTTTTTGTCTTGATCCTTTCCCATCTCCAGTCTTGACAAGTGATCAACTACTTGGTTTTTTGTTCCCTTTTTCTCCTTGATGTGTATATCGAATTCTTGCAATAGTAGAATCCAACGTATCAATCGTGGTTTTGCATCCTTCTTGGTGAATAGATATTTTAGTGCGGAATGATCCGTATGGACCACCACTTTTGTTCTGAGTATATATGGTCTGAACTTGTCAAAGGCGAACACCGCCGCTAGCAACTCCTTCTCTGTTGTGGTGTAGTTTATCTGGGCATCATTTAAGGTCATGTTGGCATAATATATAACATGGAAGAGTTTCTTCTTCTTCTGCCCTAGTGCTGCCCCGACAACATAGTCACTGGCGTCACACATTATCTCGAACGGTAAAATCCAGTTTGGTGGCTGCACTATTGGGGCTGTTACCAGCTTCTCCTTCAGTGTCTTGAATGCTTCAGTACATTCAGTATTGAGGTCAAAGGCCCTATTCTGTTCCAACAAGAGGCACAAGGGTTTAGTGATTTTAGAAAAATTAGCAATAAATCTACGATAAAACCATGTGTGTTCCAAGAAACTTCTAATGCCCTTGAATATGATAGGTGGCGGTAGTTTTTCGATAACTTCGATTTTTGCTCTGTCTACTTCTATGCCACGACAGGAAACATTGTGTCCCAGTACTATGCCCTCATCCACCATAAAGTGGCATTTCTCCCAGTTCAATACAAGGTTTGCCTCTTCACATCTTTCAAGCACCTTTTTCAAATTGCCTAGGCAATCGTTGAAACTGTCTTCAAAGACGGAAAAGTCATCCTTGAAGATCTCCAGGAAATCTTCCATCATATCCGAGAATATTGTCATCATACACCGCTGAAAAGTTGCTGGTGCATTACATAATCTAAATGGCATTATTCGAAAGGCGTACGTTCCATATGGGCATGTGAAGGTTGTCTTCTCCTGGTCCTCTGGTGCAATTGCAATTTGATTGTAACCTGAGTAACCATCAAGAAAACAATAATAAGGTTTTCCCGCTAATCTATCTAACATTTGATCAATAAATGGTAAGGGGAAGTGGTCCTTCCGGGAAGCTTTATTAAGCTTCCGGTAGTCCATACAAACCCTCCAATCGGTCATAGTCCTGGTTGGGATTAGCTTGTTTTCCTTGTTGGTTACCACAATTATGCCTCCCTTCTTGGGTACGCATTGCACAGGGCTCACCCACTTGCTATCCGAGATGGCATAAATAATTCCAACATTGAGCCACTTGATAATTTCTTTTCGTACCACCTCTCGCATAGCTTCGTTTAGTCTTCTATGGGCATCAATCGTTGGCTTATGGTCATCCTCCAAGAGGATCTTATGCATAAAAAATACCGGACTGATGCCTTGGATGTCGACAATGGTCCATCCAATCACCTTCTTATGCTGTTGTAGCATCTTGATCAACTGTTGTTCCTGTTCTTGCATCAACTTAGAAGAGTAGATTACCGGCAACGTATCATTAAGACCAAGAAAAACGTATTAAGCTGCCCTGGCAGGGGTTTAAGATCTAAAGCAGGTGGCTGATCTATGGAAGGCTTTTTAATCACATGTTCGTTAGAGGTATAGTTTAATGGTTCAAAGAACTTACCTGTACGCGTGCCTATCCAATTTACCTCATCAGGACCTTCAGTATCAGATGTATTATTGTCTGAGGAGTTGATGTCGTCAATGCTGTCGTGGCAGTTTTCTAGGTGACTGTGATGATAGTGACCAAATTGTCTTTCGTGACAGCTTGTTCTGATGTAGCGTTTGTCTATAATTACTTCTGATATTGCCTTACATTCTTCCTCTACATCAGCTTGTTTTATGGTTGGAGAACATTGAGCTTTATCTGCTGGTCATTGACTCTCATAGTCAGTTCTCCTTTCTCTACATCGATCACTGTTCTACCCGTGGCTAGGAAGGGTCGCCCTAGGATGATCGGTGCATTCTCATATGCTTCACAGTCTAAAACAAGAAAGTCAACAGGGAATATAAATTTATCCACTCTTACCAGACTATCCTCAATCTTTCCTTCCAGCTGTACGTTAGAGCGGTCTGCCAGTTGCAGTATGACTGTTGTGGATCTTGCTTGTCTAATACCTAGCTCTGAAAAACAGATTTGGGCATTAGATTAATACTAGCACCAAGATCACAAAGTGCCTTAACCACAAACTTATCACTGATTATGCATGGTATGATGAAACTCCCAAGATCCTTCTTCTTTGGGGGTGGACGCTTATGTAGGATTGCCATGCATCCTTCCGTCATCATTACAGTTTCAAACTCCCTTAGTCTGGATTTCCTGGACATTGCATCTTTCATGAATTTTGCATAACCAGGCATCTGCTTAATGGCCTCCAACAACAGAACGTTGATGTGTACTTGCTTAAAAACATCGTAGATCTTTTTAAGATGGTACTTCTGTTTCTGTTTTTTTAACCGATGTGGAAAAGGGGGTGGAGGACGGTAATCTTGGAGGCGTCCTTCACATGGGAATCAGATCTGAGGAGGCTCACAATCTTCAGCTTCTTCCATTGCCTCCTCTACTTCTTCTGCTGTCATGGCAGGGTTGACGGCAGCAAGCTGTTTCCCTTCTGTCGGGGCAGTGTTCTCGGCAGGTGTCTGTAGGGTCGGTTCCTTACTAGGTGTTTCTTTTACTTTCGACCCTTGTAGCTGTTTCCCACTCCTCGTTGTTATAGCCTTACACTGCTCATGTGTGGGTTTTCTAGTGACCTCAGTATCACTAGGGAATCCTCCTTTCTGCCTTGTATTGATGAACTGTGTAACCTGACCCATATGTTTCTCTAGAGATTCTAAGGTGGCTTCATGGTTTGTCATTCTCATCTCTGTCTTATCTATGAAGGTTTCAGTTTTCTTGACAAAATGATCCATGTTAGCCATATATGCTCTAGTTTGAGACATGAAGGTTGCTATGGTCTGTTCCAGTATGCTTGTTGTGGCTGCCGGCTGCTGTTGTGGCTTCTGTTGTGGTTGCTGTCGTGACAGAATTCTGGGACCTCATTGATCTGGTTATTCTGGACTGGAAGATTTAATGCATTGTTTGGGTTACTCCAAGAAAATTTGGGGTCCTTCCTCCAATTTGGGTTGTAGTTGTTGGAGTCATAGCCCTTATTCTTGTTGTAATTTCCAACATACATTCCTTCTTCCAGTTGTATGAGGCACTCTTCTGTAATATGGTTTCCACTACAATTTTCACACATCTCTTTGGCAGAAAATACAACTTTAGATTCTTTTCGCTGCAGTTTTTCAACCACCTTGGTGATGTATGCTAACTGAGTTTTTATCGAATTGTCAGATTCGTACTCCTTGACAGATGCTTCTCGTCTTCCTCCTCTTCGAGCTGTGGGGAACTGTTCATCGTTCTTTGCTAACTTTTTCAACACCAGCATTGCATCTTCTGGTTCCTTGTCTAGTAACAAGTCGTTCGCTACTGAATCTATCCTCATCCGAGTGTGTGCATTAGCATCATTATAGAATTTGACGACCCGATTCTATACAGGAAATCCATGCATCGGGCAGTTTCGTAAGAGAGATGTAAAGCATTCTCATGCCTCATGCATTGGTTCGTCATCTTCCTGTTGAAAAGTAGCAATCTCGTTACGCAATCTTTCAGTTAAAAGAGAAGGATTAAAACGAGAAAGAAATTCACGACAGAGATCTGCCCAAGTTCTTATTGAACCCGACGTTAACTTGTTCCACCAGGTTTTCGCTCTATCCCTCAATGAATAAGGAAATGACCAGTTTTAGTACTTCCGAGCTTATTCCTGGTTTTCTGAATGATCCACAGATCTCTTGGAAGGTTTTCAGATGTTCACGTGCATCCTCTGTAGCAGAACCACCAAATTGTCCAGCTGAATTTATCATGCTGAACATCACAGGTTTGAGTTCAAAGTGTTCAGCTTCCACATCAGGCAGTGTAGTTTGCAGTTCAACGTGATCGTTGTCCATGTAATCTTGGCAAGTCTGTCGAGCTGCTGGGGCAGCAGGAGCTGGACGATCGTTTTGGACATCAATAGGAGGATCAACATCAACCCTATGGTTGTTGTTGTTATCTGCCCCGTTGCGTTGTCTTTCGTTCACCATTGCTTCAAGTCTTTTCTCAAGATAGTTGTTTCTTTCTATCAAGAGTCAGGCTTGGTTCCTGAGATGGTATGTCCGATCGATTTTTGGATCTAATTCGTATTCATGTTCTTTACCACGTCTCGATCTACGCATAAGCAATAGGAGACCTTGTGAAAAGCACATGGAAATAAAACAACTAAAAATAGAAAAGAAATAAAAACAAAAATTAAAAGGTGCAGTAATTAAAGGTAAAGGTATGTTGCCACTCCCCAGCAACGGCGCCAAAAACTTGTTGCGTGTGAAAGAGTCTATTGCAATTGGGTGCAAGTATACACGTCGCAAGTAATAAAGTGATACGAAGTATCGGATATCGTCTCCAAAGGGACTGGAAATACTTCTATCCTTAAATCTATGCACAAGAAAAGAAATAATATTAATAAAGTGATTTTGGAAGACTTGAAGGTAAACTAAAGTAAACGAGGAAATCAGATTGAGAGAATAGGCTGGTATTGATTTTCTCAGTAGTGCATGTATTTCACTGTTCAAAGGAACTTCTGTTGCTTCTGTCGTTGTGCCTGTCACGATAGCAGTCTGTTGTTGTCGTGGCAGCGGCCAACAACTTTGTACTTCAAGTTTGGCAAGAATCCCTGTTGTGACTTGTCTTATCCCTAGGCCCAAGTTCTGTCGATGAACACGTCTTGGATGATACGTCACAGCGTGAATCAAAGGATGAACACCGATGTTTGTGAATTCTTCTTTAGCCACTTAACCTTGAACCTATCCCTAGGCCAAGATGGTTTAACCATAAACTAGAAAACTCGTATTTTGTCCTTTCATATACTTAACTCTCTTGATATTAAGTAAATGGATAACCTCACAATACTCTCCCGAAACTCTTATGAGATGTTGAAACCGGAGTAAATAAACTTGAAGCTTTTATTAATTGAACAGAAAAAAATCCTAAGAAATAGTACAATCCTTACAACTACCTTACAAGATCAACCCTTAGCCATAGGGGAAGTTTAGAACATGATGGAGAGAGAAAATGACTAGGGTTTTGGGGGGAAGACGGCTAGGAGCTAGATATTTTTTGCCTTGTCGAATTACAATCATATATATAGGCATTGGACTTGAGTTTTCTTAATGTCCAAGAATACTAGTTTGAATTAAAGTACAACTCTATTAAAGACTAAATCTCTGAGTAGATGTCTTTTAATTCGCCCTATATTCTTGCTTTGACTTTTTCCTCAAACTTTGGGCAAGGCCTTCCTTGTGCGTCTGGGCTCCGACAGTTATGCGAATACTCCACAAAAATCAGGCTTTAAATGCTCTTCCAGTTGAACTCCACTTCACATTTTCCATCACCATAGTCTTCACTGTCGCCTCCTCTGCCACGGCAGATGTCACGACAGTGTTGTAATGGACAGTCTCCTTTAATCCTTCACTCCGGCTCTTCTGTTCCTCTGCTGCCATGGATGCTGCCACGACAGGTACCTGCAAGAATAGACTAAAATCAGCAGTATCTGTGCAATATTTTCCTTTTGTGATGTTTATGCTAAATCTATCCTAAAATGCAACTAAACATGCTTGAGTGCATCAATAATATGGGTAAAGAAGGGTTAAATATAAAACATTTATGCACTCAACAAAGGAAATATGGATATGGATGGTAGTGGTGGCAGTGTGAGCTTTGTAAGTTTGAAAATGATAACGAATTGTGACCCACTAGTTATGGAGAACTAGGAACCAACAATATAAATAAATGGAATCGTAGTGGTAGGGTATGGATTGTGACCCTCTAGCTATAAAGAGCTAGGAACCATCAATATAAAGTGATGGAATCGAAGTGATAGAGGGTGGAACGTGACCCACTAGCTATAGAGGAGCTAGGAACCAATGCTATAAACAAATGATTGGATGAAGACCACAAGACAAACTTGAACCCGATAAAGTTCTTCAAAAGAACTAGAAAGAAAGAAACTCTCAAAGAGGATTTTTATATATCAAAGTCTAATTACAAATGAAAGAAAAAGGGCCTATCTATAGTGTTCATAGGCTGAATATGAAAGGTCACACAAAGATGTAACATTCTCATCAAATTAGAAATAAAATTCACTTGAATGCTTGGTCTTTTCATCTTCAAGGTTGGCTCACTCATGAAAGAAAGGGGTGAATGTGGACACTTGATGTATGTAGACACATTGTCGTCCAAAAGGGGAGTGTCTCTTCCTATTGCATGCTCGTCTACAAGAAATTCATCCTTCTTGAATGTCATAAAGATGGCCTTCATTTACATGTCTCCTTCTAGAATATGAAAAGCCTCCAAAAAAAGATGATAAAGAATGACTTGAATGTCCTAATTATATGAATAATGGGGGCCTTCATTTGAGTGATAAAGACAACTTTTAAGGCTTGTCTTCCTTCTAGAATTCGAACAGCCTTTCCAAATAGTTGATAATGACGGAATTTAGATCCTTGTCTCCCATGCATGTATTTCCCGTAATGAAATTCCAACATGCTCTGTCTTCAGTAAAATGATCATATTTCAAGCTCCCGATATCGGATTGAGGTGATTCAAAAGGTGTTGGAAAGCTAAGAGATAGAGGAATAATATCCATTTGATTTCAGGAACCAAACACGTCTATACCACATCCAAAAATGGAAAATAAATTGACTGATATTCTTGCATTTGATGTGGCTGTTCATCTCCCTTCATGCACCTAGACACAATAATATCAAATGTTCATGATTGAATAAAATTTAGAACTAAACATGTCATGCAAAATTTAAAGGAGTTAGTTTAATTAATGAACTAGTTTAAATGAATGAACTAGTTTAATTAATGAACTAGCTTTATTGAAAGAAACATCATACTTGAATAATGTAACTTGCATAAAAAACTACTTGCTTTAATGAAGTAGCATGCTTATTTATTCATGCAATTTATGATGCAACTATTAATACTCATGCAAATTCATGCAGAAGTAAAAGATGGAATAAGGAAGAACTCCTTTAGAATTAACCTTGAAGATCTTCGATGATGATGGAGGTTCTTCTTTCGGGTTGAAATACACCTTCATAAATCTGACCTTAGTTTGAACATCCTAGATTAAGCTCGAATGTACACAACTTCAAGATCTTCGATGATGGTGGAGGTTCTTCCTTCGGGTAGAAATACACCTTCAAAAAGGTTGTAGAAAATAATGTAAGGCGCATAGCTATGCTCACATCACGTAATCCACAACATAGTCAAACACGTAAGGCCAATTACAATCCCACAACAATAATATTAGTTTGCACAGACAGGGAGTTTAGCAAATAATCCTCTCAAACAACAATGAACCCCATTGCCTTTATTACTACTTGTCTAGTTCAAAAACCATACTCTAAAGTATTCGAATCCTTGGATTTACATCACTTGCTTGCTAGATCTAACCTTTATTTCTCTGCATTAAAGGACAAAGAGAGCTTAAGCACACTACGCTTAGTGAGGAGTGCTAAAAAAACACCATCAATGCAATTCAAACCGATTACCAAAACCACTTGAAAATCTCATTGTAAACCTCTTTCAAAGCATCATGCCTTATAAACCATACACTTAGCATTTTCAAAAACCAGCATATTAAAGCATATGCAACATGCATCATGGATCAACAACAAATTCCCATTTTCTAACCCTAAATTTAAGCTTTCCCATGCATAACTACCCATATGCAAGGCTTAAAGAGTAAACGTGTATAAATCAACATTATACAACATAATCAATCAACATGATACATTATCAATTATATTGGCTTTCAAGTGATCATCAACCAAGTTCCACGTTACAAAATATTACATCGGATACACAGATTCAACAAGTGTCCTCTCAACACTCCATGCCATCTCAACCGGAATTAAGGTACAATCACAACCGGGTACCATCGCAACCCAATCAGCAGTTAGACGCATAATCCACTAACGAGAGTTTTCGGTACCATATAACCCCTCAACCGTTGGGGTACTCGTGGTGGAGTATTCGGTACACATAAACCCCTCAACATTTTAAACCATATCACTTGACAATATAATTCATTATTAACCATGTACCTCATTGTTTTTGTAAGCAACATTCAAAACAATTTTCAATGCATTAACAAGTATTCCTCATACTTACATAAACCATTTTCCCAATGCATTCATCATCAATATATGATCGAAATCAGTATAAAACATACTCAAAACATGCTTAAATAGTATGTACCATGTAATTTAAGAACAAGTGCATAAAACCAATTTCGCCAAAACACGACCGAGGGAGAAATCTCAATATACTTTCTTCCGAGTTTAAATCAGTGTTTCAAGCTAGGTTTAAACTCCCAAAACAACCTTTAAACCATTTCAAAGCTGAATTCCGCACTCTTACTCACCGACTACGCAAAACCTTGTTCGCCGATGCAAACTACTCCTCTAAAGCTTCTAAAACGGTGCTATAAGCTTGAGGATTAATCACCCCTGTTTTAACCACACAAAAATAGAGGATTCAAGGCATCAAAATGCATTCACAAACCCAGCAGCATCAATTGTAAACAATCATCTTCAAACTCTAATCAAAACCTTTCCAAAATAACCGAAATCAACATCAAACACACTCCAAACCTAACCTAGCCAAAACCTAAAGGTTTAACCCATTAATTACCTTCAATTAAAATCCAAAAACAACCTAACATCATCCTTATACCCCCATTAATTACCTCCACAACTACTCAAAAACTCAAAACTGGCAATCTAGAAAATTAGAGATTCATATAGATTCTAGATTCCAGTGATAAAAGCAACTTATTAACATCATTAATCATCAAAATCATGATTAAAACTAAGCAAGAACTCACTAAAACATATCCAAAATGAAAATCACATAATCACATCATTTAAACCTTGATTTAACCAATTTTCCATAATTAAATCATTAAAACTCATTAAGAAACATAAGTAAATGATCAAATACTTGGGAATTTCAGCAAAGAAACATTCATTAGAGGAGAAGAATGAACCTTTCCTCTAATGGATGAATTTTCTCTCAATTGTATATTTTTCTCTTGAAAAGAAAAGGAAAACAACGAGATTTAGAAAACAAGATTGAAGAATCAATTTAGAAATCATAAGTTCAATAAACCAAGAACATTACCTGAAATATTTGATGAAAAAGAGAGTGTTTGGATGGAGCGATTTTGAGAGAAAACTTGAGAGAAAGAAAGTTACGTCAAAATAGTTTTTAGGAAAATAACCACCTCTCCTTAACTAAATCCTTTTTAATCTTTAATTAAAACCTTTTAAAATAATCCCAATTGAGAGAAAAGCCTGATAAAATATTTAGGTAAAATATCTCCTTAAAGATTCTAAGATTTGGCCCTTTTACAAAACAATCACTAAAAATAGTTTTACATTCTTTACATTTTGGTAACTAGCCCAAAATGTCCAATTCCGAAAATCCATTTTCCAAAATTGACTTTACCAAAAATATCCATATATTAAATAAGGTTTTTAGAATATTCTTGCATATTTTTATCTCTCTCAAAAATATTTATTCCAATTTTAATTCCTAATTAGGACTTAAATCTCTAATCTCGGTCCTCCAGACTGTCCAATCCACCTAGAAATACCTAGGCCCAAAACCAGGACGTTACAACTCTCTCCCACTTAGGAAATTTCGTCCTCGAAATTTACCTAAAGGAAACAAATGCGAAATTTTTTTCATCATGTCCGCCTTACTCTCCCACGTGGCGTCCTTAACTTCATGGTGACGCCACAACATCTTCACAAGCTCGATCGTTTTGCCGCGGAGAACCTTACTACCAGAATCAAGGATCTTTACAGGTTTCTCATCATAAGATAAATCCATATGTAACTCAATTTTCTCCACCAGCATAACATGCGACGGATCCGACCGATACCTCCGCAACATCGACACATGGAACACATCATGAATCTTGTCCAACTCAGGAGGTAACCTCAAATGATAAGCTATAAGATCTATACGCTCCACAACCTCATATGGTCCAATGAATCTCGGACTAAGCTTACCCAAAGCTCGAACCGCATCACCTTCTTCCAAGGTGACACCTTCAAGAACACATGATCACCAACAACAAACTCAATCTCCCTACGTTTCAAATTCACGTAGGATTTCTGACGATTCGAGGCCGCTTTCAAGCAATCACAAATAAGCTTCACCTTCTCATTTGTGCCTTTCAACACATCCGGCATAGAAACATACTTTTCCCCAACACAAAGGCGTACGGCAATTCCTACAATACAAGGCCTTATACGGTGCCATTTGTATTCTAGCCTGATAGCTACTTTTATAAGCGAACTCCACCAAAGGCAATTGTTTCTCCCAAGTTCCTTGGAACTCAATGATGCAACACCTTAACATATCCTCCAAGACCTGGATCACACATTCAAATTGACCATCCGTTTGAGGATGGTACGAAGTACTGAAATTCAACCATGTACCCAAAGCCTGATGCAAACACTCTCAAAACCTCACCGTAAACTGTGGATCCCTATCCTAAACTATGGACTTAGGCACTCCGTACAAACGCACAATCTCTGCAATATACAGATTTGCCAACTTATACAAAGTATACGTCGTATGCATTGGCACAAAATGTGTGCACTTCGTAAACCGATCAACAATCATCAAAATGGAATCCTTCTTATTCAGTGTTAACGGCAGTCCAAACACAAAATCCAGGGTGATTCTTTACCACTTCCATTCCGGTATCCTCAACGGTTGTAACAACCCGGAAGGAAACTGATTCTCACCCTTAACTCACTGGCATACCATGCATCTAACAACAGAATCAACCACATCTTTCTTCAAACCAACCAGATAGTACTCCTTTTTCAAGCCTCGACACATCTTTGTACTACCAGGGTGCATATCAAAAGGACTATAATGTGCCTCGGTCAAAATGGTACGCCTCAACTCATCATCATTAGGCACCACCATTTGACCCTTGAAACACAACACTCCGTCATCATTAAAATGATAATCTGTCGAATTTCCATCCATAATATCCTTAACACGCGGTACCAAATCCTCATCAAAAGGTTGCTTATCCTTAATCAATCGTGACAAAGATGGATTTACTTGCAACTTGGCCAATAAATATCCATCTCGCGTCACATTTAACCGTGCAAACATCACCTGTAACTCCACTACAACCTTCCTACTCAAAGCATCAGCCAGAACATTAGCCTTTCCAAGATGATAATCAATCTTCAAATCATAATCCTTAAGCAACTCCAACCATCTACATTGCCTAAGATTTAAATCCTTTTTTGTTATAAAATATCTTAAACTCTTGTGATCCGTGTACACAACACACTTCTCTCCATAGAGATAATGTCTCCAAATCCTCAACGCAAACACCACTGCGACAAGCTCAAGATCATGAGTAGGATAATTGCTCTCATACACCTTTAACTGTCTAGATGCATAAGCCACAACTTTTCCTTCTTGCATCAAAACACAACTCAAACCTACTTATGATGCATCACTAGAAACAACAAACTCCTTTCCCGACTCCGGTTGAATCAAGATTGGAGCTTGCATCAAAACCTCCTTCAACTTTTCAAAAGCTTGTTGTCTATCCTTCGTCCACTCAAAACGAACATTCTTTTGCAACAAATTAGTTAAAGGAGCAGCAATTTATGAAAAACCATCCACAAATTTATGGTAATAACCAGCCAAGCCTATGAAACTACGAACCTCCAACACAGACTTAGGCGGCTTCCAACCTATCATTGTATCTATCTTATGTGGGTCAACTCGAATTCCTTCGGTTGATACAACATGTCCAAGAAAGACAACCTCCCTAAGACAAAACTCACATTTGCTTCATTTGACATACAACTTATTATCCAACAATTCTGAAGCATAATCCGCAAGTGTGTATCATGGTCCTCCTCGGTACGTGAGTACACAAGAATATCATCAATAAGAACAACTACAAACTGATCCAAAAACTCATGGAATACTCGATTCATCATATCCATGAACACAACCGGTGCATTAGTCAAGTCAAACGGCATCACCAAAAACTCGTAATGCTCGTATCTAGTATGAAAAGCAGTTTTAGGCACATCTACATCCATTACTTTCAACTGATAATACACAAACCTCAAATCAATCTTAGAAAACATAAAAGCACCCCTAAACTGATCAAACAAATCATCAATTTGTGGCAAAGGATATTTATTCTTAATCGCCAACTTGTTCAGTTGCCGATAATCAATGCACATCCGCACCTTGCCCTCCTTCCTTTTAACAAAAAACACCGGCGCACCCCACGGTGAAACACTAGGACTAATAAACCCTCGATCAAGAAACTCTTGAAGTTGCGTCTTCAACTTTTTCGGTGCCATGCGATAAGAAGCAATAGATGTCGCAAACCCCTTTTTTAAGAGCTTCGACCTTTTTGGAAAATTTTAAAAAATCAACAGAGTCGCCACCAATCTTTTTTGAAAAGTGTGATTGGTTCATTTTAAAACGGGGTTATTTTAATAAAATGTTTGTTTTAATAAAACAATGGTTTTGGTCTATAAAAACCAGAAAACAGGTTCGGGGGTCGGTTACGCGTGGGGAAGGTTTAGCACCCCCCGCAATGCCAAAAAATTGGTACCTAATTGATTTCAAAATCATTTTCAAAACTGGAATTTGCATGTTCACAAAGGTTCGACTTTATTTGTCCGTTTAATGAATACCAAACTATTTTAACGGCCTTATCGCCCGGGAGATGAACTTTAATCACTACCAACATTTCTGGCGCTAACCCGTCATTCTCGTTTGATAAGACACCGCATTAAATTAATTTCATTTTACAAGCAACATGAAAATTCGATGTGTTGAGCATTTTTTATTTATTCTAGGTTTGATTATTTTAAAATCCTAAAAAATATCTATGCTTTTTATTCCTATTTGAGAGTTTGAGTTTGTTTAAGCTTGTTTTATTTTTGTGAAGAAAATTTTTATGCAAACATGTCTCTATCTAAGCTTTTAGAACCAAGTGCTAAGTTTTGACCTATTTCTAAAGAACAAACAAGAAACTTGAAAATTTCTTTTGTGTTTTACTTTTTATTGTTTTTTAAAAACCTTTTATTCTTTTCTTTTTTACTTTAAAACCTAAATCCTTCTTCTTCTTCTTTTTTTTTTGACATTTTTGCTTTTTAGTCTTATTGATTTTCTACATTTTTATGCTTTTTTATTTAAAAAAAGAGTTTTTTTTTTCTTTTAAAACTTTAAAGGTTATTATTTTTCTTTATTTTCTTGTAGTTTTTACATTTTTAAAAGCCTTTTTAAAAGATAATTTTGAGATTTTTTAAACCCTTTAAATTAACTTATTTAGAAAAGATATTTTTTTTATGTTTTCAAACTTTTATTCTCTTGAAAATCTAAACTACTAACCTATTTTTATTTTTATTAAAACCCTTTTTAAAATTTTATCTTTTATTTTTTTCTTTTTAAACATATTATTTTGAAAAAAAAAACCTTATTTAATTTTCCCTTCTAAAAAACCCTACTTTAAATTACCTAAGAACCTTTATATTATTAAAACTATATTTCAAAACTCACTTTTATTTTCTAACAAATTAAGCCCCTTTTTTACTTTTTTTCATCTATGATTTATTATCTTCTAATTAAACCCCTTGATTTTAGTTTTTTTTAAAACAAACATTAATTCATTTTTATTCCTAAATCTAAAAGATCAAAACCATTTTTAAGTTTCAACTATTTCATTTTTAAGATCAAAGTTTCAAAAACAACATTTTTTAAACATGGAAGAATTTTAAAGATCAAACTAAACGAAATTAGTACCGAATTCAAGAATCGATCTTCCAACTTCAACAAACGCAACCTAAAAAAAAGAAAACACAAAGAAAACAAAATTCAACCAAGAACAAGTATGAAATTCAATAAATAAATTGTAAAGAAAAGAAAAGAAAAGAATTTTTTACCGGAAATGAAGAACTCGTATGCGCTCCTTCTCAAATTACTTCCCAAACGCCTCCGGAAAAATGACCCAAAGCTCGAACTCCATTCCAAGAATTTCCAGCAATTGCAGAGAAATTTTTAAGAAATTTTCAGATTTCTTTTGAAGCTTTTTCAAAATGGTGAATTGGTGAAGAACACAAAGGGGAAAGGGGGTATTTATACTAGAACCTAGGTCTTTCAATTCAATGCACAATCGAGATTTAATCCCCAAATTGAAGCTCAAATCCGACCAAGAACTTGATCTTAGGAAAAACCCCTCAAAATTCCCAATTTGGTTCAGA
This sequence comes from Hibiscus trionum, assembly GCA_030270665.1. Taxonomy (NCBI): domain Eukaryota; kingdom Viridiplantae; phylum Streptophyta; class Magnoliopsida; order Malvales; family Malvaceae; genus Hibiscus; species Hibiscus trionum. The sequence continues at coordinate 3,189,544 of BSYR01000004.1, forward strand.
GTCGGAGTCAAATTTTCCCTTTGATTCGAGCCCTAGCTTTAACCCTTTTTTCCACTATTTTTTGTAGATTCTAGTGGCTACAGTGGACGGCGACGAGCGGCATCGATGTCGTTGGGTCGGCGACGATAAGACGCATCGAGCGACACCAATAGCATCGACATCAATGGCCTATGGATGGCGAACGGACGCCTGAAAGCTGGTCAGGCTGTCGAATTGAGGCACCCAACTTGAGCGTGGCCGCGCGCGTCTTCCCTTTTTTTTTCATTTTTTCATTTATTTTTTTTACTTTTTTGTTGTTTTTTATTCCCCCCTTTTTTGCTGTTTCTTTTTATTATTTTGCTATCTTCATAAGGGTTTTTGAATGGGCCTTTTTTAACAAAATAAATAAGTTTATTATTTATTTTAAGATTTGGGCTTTTATTTGATTTTTTTACAATGGGTTTAGAAATGGGCTTTATTGAGGTAGGATTTTGGGTTCTTTTTATTTTAGAAGGGAACTATATTTAAAATGATTTTTTTTAAAATGTTTTATTTTTATTTGATAATGATGGGTGAAAATCTAGTGACAACATCTGCCCCTCATTGCTTATCTCTGTGCAACAGGGATAAAGCAAAGACCAAACGGCACTAATTTTCACCGATTTTTTGTTGGCTCCATTCTTTTGATGTCCGAACGGATAGGCATTTTCTATTCTCCGGATGCCCAAATGGATGAGCGGATTCCATTCTCCAAACGCCCAAACGGATTGGCTGATTATATTCTCCTTATGCTCAAATAGCTGAGCTGGGTTCCATTCTCCAAATGCCTGAATGGATTGGCTGGTTCTAATCTCCTTATGCCGGAATAGCTGAGTTGGGTTCCATTCTCCAAATGCCCGAACGGTTAGGCTGGTTTTATTCTCCTTATGCTCGAATAGCTGAGCTAGGTTCCATTCTCCAGACGCCCGAACGGATAGGCTGGTTCTTCTAAAAAAGTTCATCCTCCTTATGCTTGGATGAATAAGCAAAACCTCATTCGAACAGGTCTTCCATGTACCTAAAAAACAAAATGCAATATGCAATGCAACTATGATGTGCATGCCCCTAGGGACGCCTGAAACATGAATGCATGTCAAGTTTTTCTTTTCTCTTTTTAAAATTTCTTTTGCTTGGACTGTTTTCTTAAATCTGGTGAAATACTGGTTATCGATTCCAACCCGACTAACATGAGTTTTCTTTCAGACCTCGCATAGATAAGAATGCTAGCTTCACTTTTTCTTTAAATTCTAAATGGGTTTACAAACTTTGTCCACCATTCCTCGGAATAGAGCCTCCACCCTTGCCTATTTTATTAGGAAGAACTTGGAATTTACCCACGACGTCACGAGACCACAACATGAGTCATGAACAATTTTGGTTTTTGGTTCGTTTCTGATCTTTTGCATACCTAAACTTGCACTCTTAACTGGAAGGACTGACTTTACCCTTACATCTCGTCCTTTACTTCATTGGAAACATTTGATCCTCATCTGCTTTCATTAGTTAATATTTTCATATTCAAGGACAAGCTTTCTCTAGAGCATGATTGAAAATCCTTAAGTCAAGTTTTAACATTTCCAATGTCTGTAAAATTGCTCTCATTATCATGTAAGAAAGACTGGCGATTAGGAATCTTCAATATACTATTTAGGTGCTAAGACAATTGTAAGGTTTTTCAAGAATCTTCATTTTCCCTCCAGTTTGGGTTCATTTGAAAATTTTGCAGCAATGCTTATTTCCACTTCAAATGCTTTAATGTCGCATGCCCCGGGCGATAATCTTAATTATGAAATGCTTCATAGTCTCTGTTGTAACGCCTCAGTTTTGGGCCTAGGTGTTTTTCGAGTCGGGTTGGGCCGGTGGAACCGATAATCGATTGTTCGAATCATTAAAGGGTGATTTAGGGAAATCAAGGTTTGGGATGGGATAAAAATAAGATAAAAATTTATAAAATCCTCTAAAATGATATTTAAGAGGTTGGTTAAATCAATTTTGCAAAACGGGTTTTTGAAAGTATACATTTTGGGCAATGACCAAAATGTAAAGTTTTAAAGTTGAGGAAAAAGTGTGTTTTTCAAAAAGAGTCAAGATCTTAGAATCTTTAGGGAGCTAATTGGCAATTAAGCATTTCTCTAATTTGGCATGTGTTTTAAATGGTTTAATAAATATTAAAATGGATTTTATTAATTTAATTAAAGAGTTAGTTATTTTGTTAAAAGATTTTGACGATCATTTTCATTCTCTTGCTTTCACTTCAGCCAAACACTTTCCATTTGCTCTCAAATTCCAGATTTTCTTCACTCTCAAATTCTCTCTTGATTTCCAACTTCATCTTTGTGATTTCTCTCAATTTCCTTCAAAATGCTTTGAAGCTAAACTTGCCAAATTAGAAGAGAAGCAAGGATTGGAGGTAAATTTCGTGCTAACCTTCTAATCAAGGTTCTTTAATGAAATTCCAAAGATATTTGGCTCTTTATTCACATTTTTAATTGAGATTTTGTTGTTTGATTGATAAAATGGTGAAATCTTGTTAGAAAAGATGGTTTTATTGTCATTTTTGGAGGATTCTTGATTTGATATGTTTGAGATGATTTCTAAATGGGTTTTGAAATGTTTATGATGTTGAAATAGAGTCTTAATCATGTTAATCCCGAAATCCTTGAGATCCTTGGTTTTTAAGGTGTTTATAGTTGGGTTTTCGGGGTGTAATGTGGAATCCGAGTTGATGGAGGTATAAGGATGGTTTTAGGTTGATTTTGGATGTTGATCGATGCTTAAAATGTGTTGAATGTGTTGGTAGATGGCTAGGCTGAGTTTAGAGATCAATCGATTGAGTTTTTGGTTGTATCGATTTGGTAAATTGATGCTTTAGAGCAGGGCTGCGGGTTTCCTTTTGAGTGCCGGAGTTTTGGATGCATTTTAATGCATTGAACCTCTGTTTTAATGTGTTGAAAACAAGGGATAGTGTTCCGGAATCAAACGAAGTGATTTTGGAGGCTTCAGATGGGTGATTGTTGCGTCGGCAAGTGTGGTTTCACAAATCGGTGAGTGGAACTTGGCTTTCCAGCGTGGAAACGCTTTAGAAAAGGTTTGGGAAACTTAGTAAGAGCTTGAAATGCTTTACTAAGTTTGGAAGTAAGTAAAGTGAATTTCTCTCTCGAATTGTGCTAGTTTGAGCCTTTGGTTGCACTTGATTTTAATTGCATTTACCTACTGTTTTTAAAGCATGTTCTTGAGTATATAAATGTGTTGATGATGCCATGTGGTTTAAGGATGCACTAGGTAAGTGATCTTTGTATGCATGTGTTGATGCATGAGTTTTGAAGCATGGTTTAATGCTTGAGTTAAGGGTTATCATGAATGCTTTGTAAAAACTAGGTATGCATGAAATGTGGATTATATTGGCAAGTGATGTTGAATAATGTGTTTTGTAAATGAAATCGGATATAGTTAGCCATCTATAGGATTGAGTGCACTATAAACAAGTCGCCTTGGATGTTGAGGGGTTGTGATTGTACCGAAAACTCCATCCAAGTACCCTAACGATTGAGGATTGTTTAAGGTTGCAACGGTTGAGGTAGCTCCTGGGTGCGAACCTTGTGTGTGTCCCGTCTCTCGTTAGTGGGCTATACATCTACCGATGAGTGGTGTTGAGGGGTTGTAATTGTACCGAATACACCACCACGGGTGTCACAACGATGGAGGGTTGCTCTCGTGTGTGAGCCGTGAGATGTCGGTAGAGTGTATGAAGGGTTTGGGACAACCCTTGGTAATCCGTGTATCCGATGTGTTTTTGAGAATGTTGTTAATCACTTGCGAGCTAATATGATGGAATGAAATGATATGGAAATGTTGATGATGCACATTATGAAAAATGCATGTTTTACTTTAAGCTTAGCATAATGGTGTTTATGCTTGGAAGGCTTGATGATGTGTAGCAATGGTTTAATTTTTGGAAAATGTATGAATCATGTTGCATGATGTTTAGCATGTTGATTTTAAAGGCAAGGTGCATGGTTTGTCAAAAGGCATGAAGGTCTTGAAAAGAGTGAAAATGGTCTTGTGCAATGATGATATTTTTGGTTTTGAGCAATCCTAACTAAGTTTGTATGCTTATGCTCTCTTTGTTCATCAATACAAATAATTAGACGTTCGGATGCAGCATTCTTCAAGGGGTTTCGAAACCATTTTAGACCCATTTTGGAATAGGGTTTCACAGAGGCAAAATGTATCGAAACAGACCTCACCGTTTCGAAACCCCAAGGCAATTTCAAGTCCCCATTTCGAAACGATCGAGGACGTTTCGAAACACTTGGGCCTGAAATGCTTTACTTTGTTGGTTTAACTCGATTTTAACCGTCCAAAACTAACCCTAAATTAGACTAAACATGCTTGCAACTCAAATACAAATATTTTTGGTTTTACTTCTCTAAATGTATGTTGATGTTTTTTTAACTAGTGTAATAAAGGCAATGGGGACGTCCAATACTTTGAATGTTGGTTGCTTTAGTGTTCCGATTTTGTGCAAGTTTGATTTGCATTTTTGGTTATGTAAAAGGCCTTTTAGGTGTTGGATTATGCTTGGGTTGAGATTTGACCTTTTGGTGCTTATTTCTCTTAGGAAGCATGCCTTTAGTTCTCTTGATATTGTGAATGATGCTTTGATGATGTTCTACCATGAATCCTTGATTGTTGAAATGTATTTGAGTTGCAAGCATGTTTAGTCTAATTTAGGGTTAGTTTTGGACGGTTAAAATCGAGTTAAACCAACAAAGTAAAGCATTTCAGGCCCAAGTGTTTCGAAACGTCCTCGATCGTTTCGAAATGGGGACTTGAAATTGCCTTGGGGTTTCGAAAGGGTGAGGTCTGTTTCGATACATTTTGCCTCTGTAAAACCCTGTTCCAAAATGGGTCTAAAATGGTTTCGAAATGAACTCACGTTTTGAAATAGGGTATCAATGTTTTGATATATATGTTATGATATGGGGCCCACCATTCTGAAACGTTTGGTTGTTATTTTAGTTTTTGGAATATTCTGAGTTTCTGTTTCTATGCATTTTGGTCCCTGTTTGTCATGTATGCAATTAGATGAGTTCCAAAGGTACTCTTGAGCTGAGTTTTTGAAGAGAAGCATGTAATGAACCTAATTAAAGGTTGTAACCCTAATTTGGTAAAAACCCTTACTAATTGTCAAATTTACAAAATGGTCCCTAAACTCAAAATTGGTGTCAATCGTTGAGCGTTCGTGTTGTCTTTTGATCCGCTGTTTTGATTGAACACATAGGAACCAAACTTGCATCTAGACAAGAGAAAAAGAAAAAAAAAGGGTCGTTTATTGAGGTAAACTTTCCCAGTTTGCTTCAATATTCCCCGTGTGACATGTTCGATTCAGTCTATCGGCTAGGCCGGATCGAGGGGTTACACCTGTTTTTTCCAAAACTTTCTCAAAGTAATGCTCAAAATCTTTTGTATATCTAAATGATTGTCATATCCATTGATCCTCATTTCAAAGCAAGTTGCTAATAATGATAGTGAAGAAAACAAGAAAGAAAAAAATCCATGAAACTAAATTTATTAATGTTGTGGAAAACACAAAAAGGTTTGTATAAAAAGAAGAAAAAGTAAACATGTATTCATATATCAACAGTCCAAACTTTTCCCATCAAACACCAGAAGTAATCTTAAACGCCACCATTGTTGAGGAGTCTTTGAGTACAATGCATAAGTTGTGGAGCCCCGGAAACCATCTTACGAATTATCTGAGCCGTCCTTTACAGCTTTTCAACTCAGACCCTCCTTTGGTTTCAAAGCACCCTTTGCGGGTTTTCATTTTGAACCCTCATTTTTCTTTTTCTTTTTTTCTTTCTTCCTTCAATCATAATACCTCTTAACAGAATCAGAGTTCACCGGGTTTTGAAACTCATCTCTACCTATCTCAGCCAAAATCAATGCACCACATGAAAAAATCTTTGTCACAATATAAGGTCCTTCCCAATTGGGCGTCTATTTTCCTCGGGGACCACTTTGGATTGGCAGCTTCTTCTTTAATACCAGATCCCCTTCTTGAAATTCTCTAGGGCGAACCTTCTTCTCATAAGCCCTTATCATTCTCCTTTGGTACATTTGACCATGGCATACGAATTTCAACCTCTTTTCTTCAATTAAATTCAATTGATTATACCTTGCATGAACCCATTCAACTTCATCTAACTTGGCCTCCATTAAGACACATAACGATGGTATCTCAACCTCAATTGGTAGCACATATTCTACTACATATACTAGTGAGAACGGAGTTGCCCTAGTAGATGTTTGTACCACTGTTCGATATGCATATAAGGTGAATGGTAACTTTTCATGTCAATCTTTATAAGTATCAGTCATTTTTATTGGTTGCCTCTACTGCTCTGTTCATCTTCAGGCGATGTACTACTGAGTTGCGGTGCTTAATGCTAAACTGCTCACAGACCCCAACAATCATTCGGTTGTTCAAGTTGGAGGCATTATCGGTGATTATGCTCTATGGTAGACCATATCGACAAATGATCTCCTTCTTTAAGAAATTGAAAACAATGGACCTAGTTACAATTGCATAAGAGGCCGCTTCCACCCATTTTTATGAAGTAATCGATGGCTACTAGAATAAAGCGATGAACATTTGATGCCTTCGAATGGGTATGCCCAATGACATCTATGCTCCACATAGAGAATGGCCAGGGATATGACATGACATTAAGAGACTGAGGAGGCGCGTGAACCTTGTCGGTGTAAACCTGGCACTTGTGACATTTGCGGGAGTGATTAATGCAATCTCCTTCCATCGTTGATCAGTGATATCCAAAATGCATAATTCTTCTGACCATAGTGAAACCACTAGGGTGAGTTCTGCAAACTCCCTCATGGACCTCATCCAGAATCAATTGTGCTTCTTTTGCATCCACACATCTTAAAAGCACTTGATCCCGACTTCGTTTGTAAAGGATTTCTCCATCAAGAATATATCCTTATGCCATTTTCGTAATCATACTCTTTTCATTTTCTGAAGCATGTGCTGGGTATTGCTGAAACTTTATGTACTGCAAGATGTCATGGTACCACGACAACCCATCTGCATTCTCTTCTACGTTGTAACAATGAGCTGGGGACTCCAACATTTGCAACTTAATGGGATTCATCTCAGAACCCTCACTTGCTTTAAACATGGCTGCCAAAGTAGCTAATGCATCAGCCATCTGATTATCTTCTCTTGGAAGATGCCTAAAAGTGATCGCATCAAATTCATTAGTTAATTCAAGGACCAACTTGTAATACTCTATTAATTTCACATCCTTTGTTTCCCATTCACCACGTATTTGGTAGATGATAAATGTTGAATCCCCATAAACCTTCAAATTTCGGATCTTTCTATCAATGGCTTCCCTTAGACCTAATATGCATGCCTCATACTCTGCCATATTATTAGTGCAAAAGAATTTCAAATGGCAAGTGAAAGGATAATGATCTCCTTTCGGTGAAGCCAAATCTGCCCCGATACCTCGTCCTAAAGCATTTACAGCACCGTCAAAATGCACGATCCATGATTCTATTGGTGGCTCATCATTTTCTGTAATACACATTAAATCCTCATCGGGGAAACTAAAATCTAACGCCTCATAATCATCTTGAGCACGACTTGCAAGAAAATCCTCTAAGGCACTTCCTTTTACCGCTTTCTGGCTCACATACTGAATATCATATTCTGAGAGCAACATCTGCCATCGTGCTATTCTTTCTGATAGGGATGGAGCTTCCATCATAAACTTTAATGGAACTAGTCGTGAGATCAACCATGTGGTATGATACAACATATACTTCCTAAGCCTTTTAGTAGCCCATACCAGAGCACAACATACCTTTTCAATCGGAGTATATCTTGCTTCATAGTCAGTAAACTTCTTACTTACGTAATATATTGCCCTTTCCCTCCTTCCAGTTTCGTCATGCTTCCCTAATACGCAACCCATTGAATTTTCATACACTGCTAGATAGAGTATTAATGGTTTTCCTGAAACAGGTGGCACTAACACTATAGGATTAGTTAACTGCTCCTTGATCTTTTCTAAGGCTGCCTGACAGTCCTCGATCCATGTCCCCGGATTATTCTTTCTAAGCAACCTGAATATTGGATCACATTTATTCGTTAATTGGGAGATGAAATGGGATATGTAATTTAGCCTTCCCAGGAATCCCCGAACTTGCTTCTGTGTTTGGGGTGGTGGAAGCTCTTGTATGGCGTTTATCTTGTCAGGGTCAATTTCAATTCCTCTTCTGCTTACTACAAAGCCTAACAACTTCTCAGAAGTAACCTCAAATGTGCACTTGGCAGGATTATGCTTTAACTGAAATTTCCTTAATCATTGAAAAAGCTTACTCGGGTTCACTAGATGCTCCTCCTCAGTTCTGGACTTGGCAATCATATCATCCACATAAACTTCTATTTCCTTATGCATCATATCATGGAAAAGAGTAACCATAGCTCTCTGATAAGTTGTCTTGCGTTTTTCAATCCGAAAGGCATTACTTTATAGAAAAAGGTTCCCCAAAGTGTTACAAAATTAGACTTTTCCATGTCTTCTGGGCACATCTTTATTGATTACATCTAGAAAATCCATCCATGAATGAGAAAATGGAGTGACCGGCTGTATTGTATACCAAGGTGTCGATATGTGGGAGTGGAAAGTTATCTTTGGGACTTGCCTTATTAAGATCCTTGTAGTCGACACACATCCTTACTTTTCATTTTTTCTTTGGTACCAGAAAAATGTTCCCCACCCATTCTAGATATTTAGCCACCTCGAGGAATCCTGCATTGTATTGCTTTTTTACTACATCCCTGATTTTAGAAGTGTATCAGCCTTCATCCTTCTAAGCTTTTGTTTTACAGGCTTACATCCCTCCTTTATAGGAAGCCTATGCATAACAATATATGTGTCAAGGCTAGGTATATCTTGATACGACCAAGAAAAAATGTCTTTATACTCCTACAGGAGCTTAATCAAACATTGTCGCGTCTTAACAGAGATGGTGGTACCAATCTTCACCTCACACTTTTCTTCTTCGGTTCCAAGATCAAAACTTCTAAATCTTGTTTGTGGGGGAGAATTTTCTTTTCCTCTCCCAATACCATTCTAAGCAAATCGTCAAGCAAGTCATATTCTTCCTCATCATCAATATTCCCATCTTCCTCTGAACATAGTGGTAACTCAAAATAGACCTCGGAGTCATTTGTACCGTTGATATCTAAAAACCTGCAAATAAACGAGACAAAAATATATACCAAGAAAGAAAGAATGGATGAAATTATATGATTTGTTTTTTAAGGTTTGTTTTTTGGTTTTTTTACGATCTTTTGCTTTTTGGTTTTGCGTTACGAAAGAAAGTTTGCCACGCAATTTTATTTGAAAATATGCATCCTTTATTGAAATAAGAATTATGGTTTTGACATAGATCCTTTTTACATAAGATCTCTAATTACCCACGGGCCTAAGGGTAAAAGAGTTGGTTTTGAGAATTACTCTGAGGCAGTCTTAAAAACTTCAGGAATTACTTCAGTGGTCCAGTTCTTCAGCTCAGCACTGGGGCAAATCTTGAACAAGTATTTGTTTTCCCCTCCTTCTTCATCTATGACAACATTAATGCTTAAATTCTCAAAAGCCTCACACAATTCATTCTTTCCTTTCTCCTCCTCATCAAAGCGGGCATTAGGGTCTAGGAGTCTTCCAGCCTTGAAAGTGTCACTTAAGGGTGGGTACGTCATTGCCTCCCACTCAAATTCTCCTCCACTCAACTTCGCCTTGCTTCTTTTTTCTTGTTTTTTGAACTCTGTTTTTCTTTGCCATTTAGTGGGCTTGAAGCCCAAGCTGAACCAGTCTTTCTTTATTGGGATCTCCACTGGGTAAAGCCTTCCCTGATGGTTCTTTCCAAATACCTTTCCTACCTTGGCTCTTTTTCCAAGTGTTTGCTTCACTTGCATCTTTGCACAACTTGACGACTCCGGTTCTGGTACCTTGCTCCCTTCAGTGACAAAGGTTGCATTGACTAACTCCAATGTTCTAAAATGACACTCAAGTGCCCCCTCATCCACTTTAATGTATGGTGCATCAGTTATTACCGATGCAATGATTTCCTCTTCTGCACCAACTGTGACCAATTTTCCATCAATAACAAATTTCAACTTCTGGTGAAGAGTAGAAGGTACTACACCTGATGTATGAATCCATGGACGCCCAAACAAACAACTATAGCTGGGGTTTATATCCTTGACCATGAAGTCTATCTCAAATGTTGATGGTCCAATCTGTATGGGAACTTCAATTTTCACTAACACATCCCTTTGGGTCCCGTCAAAGACCCATACCTTGTTTTGATAAGCTCTCATGTGAGAAATATCAATAGGCAAATTTTCCAACGTTGCCAAAGGGAGAACATTCAAAGCTGATCCATTGTCAATGAGAACTCATGATAGCATATATCCCTTGCAACTTGTAGAAATATGGAGGGGTTTGCATGATCCCCTTCCCTCTGCATGTGTTTCTTCATCACTGAATGATATGAAATTATTAACAACAATATTATTGACCAACATGTCCATCTTGTAGTCGTGATCTCCTTCGACACAAATGTCATGTTTAACACTTTCAACAAGGCGTCTCGATGACCCTCAGAACTCAGTAGCAATGACAACATAGAAATTCGGCCTGAAAGTTTATGTAACTGCTCCACCACATTGTACTCGCTTTGCTTGAGTATTTTTAAAAACTCTTGAGCCTCTGATTCTTTCACTGACTCGTGAATCACTAGTGTTTTCTCTTGGAAGAAATCTTTTTATTCTTCCTTATCTTGCTGATTATCAACCTTTCTTTGCGCTGCATCTCTATCTTCAGCTTCTGGCGCGGAATAAAGTCTTCCACTTCTTGTGAAATGACCTACTTCATTAACAAGTTCTACTTTTCTTCCTTCTTCAGCTGTCAAGCTCCTCCGATCTATCACTGCGCAAGCATAGTTCCAAGGAACTTGTTTACTGTCCTTATATGGGAATGGGGCCGGTGCCTTTACAACCAATCGTGGGGTCACACCCCTAGCTTGTTCACTAACTCTTACCTTGGTCTTGATCACTAGATGTTGATTCTTTGATTTTGGGGTTTATAGAGAAGAGACGGAAGATCTAGGGTTGCTCTTCACAGAGAGGTTGAAGAGGAAAAGACGCAAGAAGATTCGGGATAATGGGAGAGAAAAAGAGTTTTATTTTATTTAATCAAAAGAATTAAAATACAATTAGTTCATTTACAAATATATAGGAATAAAGAAAATAATAAAAGAAAATAAAGATCTAGAAGATCCTAACCGTCCAATATAAACCAACCTATCTAACAAATATAACAAATATCTAATAGCCCCCCTCAAGTTGGAGCATAAACATTGTGAATGCCCAACTTGGAAATTGATTCTCGAAACAAAGCTAGAGGTAAAGCCTTGGTGAAACAGTCAGCAAGCTGATTGGAAGAAGAGACTGGTAGTAAATGCAGCATCCCTTGATGAAGTTTTTCCCGAATTAAATGACAATCGATTTCAATGTGTTTCGTACGTTCATGCTGGACCGGATTTTCTGCAATTTTAATAGCAGATAAATTGTCACAATACAGATTAGCACTTTTAAAATCTAAATGTAAATCAGAAAGAAGATATAATAGCCATTGCAATTCGCAGGTGACAGTTGCAAGTGCCCTATACTCAGCCTCTGTTGATGACCTGGAGATAGTAGATTGCTTCTTAGATTTCCATGAATAAGAGCAGATCCAAGAAAAATACAAAAACCTGTAGTAGACCTTCTTGAATCTAGGCAAGAAGCCCAATCAGAATCAGAAAAAGCACTTAATTTAAGACTATTGGCAGTAGGAAAGAATAAACCTTGACCCGGAGAACCTTTTAAATATCTCAAGATCCTATGAACAGCAGAAAGATGAATATCAGTAGGTGCTGAGAGATATTGAGACAAATAATTAACAGCAAAAGTAATATCAGGACGAGTGTTAGTTAAGTAAAGGAGCTTCCCTATCAAACGTCGATATGAAGTAATATCATCCAAAGGTATACCATCAGACTTAGACAGTTTGCTTCTATCATTAAAAGGAGTTGAAACAGGTTTAGCACTAGAAAAACCTGTTTCTTCTAACAAATCAAGAGTATACTTGCGTTGACAAAGGTTAATTCCTTCTTTAGACCTAGCTATTTCAAAACCTAAAAAATATTTTAAATTACCTAGGTCTTTTATCTTGAAAGTAGAATGCAAAAAACTCTTAATCGAATTAATTTCTTCTATATTGGGACTCATTAATATGATGTCATCAACATATACAGCAAGAGCAATGAAAGTGTTACCTGCACCCTTTATGAATAAGGATGAATCAGAAGAAGCTTGATGAAAATTTTGGTCTTTCAAAGAAACAGTTAAACGTTCATTCCACTGTCTACTTGCCTGCTTAAGGCCATATAAGCTTTTATTCAACTTGCAAACAAGACCAGAATTAGGAGGAAGAAAACCAGGAGGAGGATCCATATATACTTCTTCATGTAAATACCCATGCAAGAAAGCATTATTAATATCTAGCTGATGTAAGCACCAATTTTTGGCAGAAGCTAAGGCAATAAGAGTCCTAATTGTAGTAATTCTAGCAACAGGACTAAAGGTATTTAAAAAATCCAAACCCGGTTGCTGAGTATACCCTTTTGCAACAAGTCTAGCTTTATACCTTTCCAAGGTACCATCAGATTTTAGTTTAGTTTTATAGACCCACTTACAACCTATGGTTTTCTTATCAGTAGGCAAAGGTACTAAAGACCAAGTCTCATTCTTTTCTAAAGCAACAATTTCTTCTTTCATAGCATCTTTCCAACATGTATGTTTAATAGCCTCTTTATAATTTTTCGGTTCCTTTAAAATATCAACATTATTTATGTATGTTTGATGGTCAAAAGAAATATGATCATAGGACAGAACCTGAGCTATTTGATGAGGTGTTGTATGAGAAGAAACTTTGCTTGCTGGTAAAGCAACTTGATAATCTTCTAGTTTGGACGGCAGTCGAACAGTCCTTGAAGATCGTCGAGGTTGAACAATGATAGGAGACTTATTAGAAGATTGAGCAGACTGATTAAGATCAGAAGTATCAGATTCACATGGTGAATCTGATTGAGAGTCTGAAAGACTAAATTGTTGTGTTGTATTATTGGAATTAGGTTTTAAAAAATCTTCTTCAAGAAAAGGATTAGTCTCCAGAACTGGAAAAACAAGTTCTGATGATGACTGAAAAGTCTTAGATTGAAAAGGGAAAACATTCTCAGAAAAAATTACATCCCTAGATATAAAAATACTCTTAGTTTGAACATTAAACAGTCGGAAACCTTTTATGTGTTTTGGAAATCCAAGAAATACACATTGAACAGATCTATGATGCATTTTAGTTTTAGGTTTAGGAAGAACAGAAGCATAAGCTAAGCACCCAAAAACTTTTAAATTTTCAAAATTGGGTTTTTGTTGATAAAGGATCTCAAAAGGAGTTTTGTTAGCTAAAATAGGAGTAGGTGTTCTATTTATTAAAAAAGCAGAATGTATAACACAATCAAGCCAAAATTCTAAGGGTAAAAAAGCTTGAATACGTAAGCACCTAGCAATAGCAAGAAGATGCTGATGCTTACGCTCAACAACACTGTTTTGTTGTGGTGTGTAAGTACAACTATTCTGATGAATAACACCTTTAGAAGAATAAAACTCAAGCATCTCAAATTCCTTTGCATTGTCAGTACGAAAACATTTAATTTTAATATTAAACTGAGTTAAAACAAACTCATAAAAATCAAAAATCGGTTTAGGAACTTCAGACTTCAACTTCATAGGAAAAATCCAGACAAAACGACTCTTATCATCAACAACAGTTAAAAAATAGGCATGACCATACAGACCTTTTATAGGAAAGGGACCCCAAACATTAGCATGAACAAGATCAAATATATCACTCGAAACAGAATTACTAGAAGGAAAAGATAATCTTTTCTGTTTACCCAAATGACATGTATTACAGTCATCAGTATCTACAACAGGTATCTTATTATGCAACAGAGGAAAAAAATGCATTCTTTGTTTTGAAGGGTGCCCTAACCTTAGGTGCCAAAGTTTAGAAGCAGAAACAGAATTACAAACATGTTCAGAATTACAAACATGTGAAAAATGATCAGTATGTCAAACAAGATCAGCAGAATGTTCAGAATACTCAGAATCATAAGCACAAGCAGAAGTACCAGAATATGCAGGACCAGCAGCATTATTAGAAAAACAGAAATTTAACTTGTACAAACCAGTGCACTCATTAGTTGTACCAATCGTCTTCCATTGATGCACATCCTGTATAAAACAAGTACCAGAATTAAAAACTAAAGAAATAGATTTATCCTTAGTCAATTGACTAACAGAAATCAAGTTAAAATTAAAATTTGGAATGTGAAAAACATTTTTAAGGACCAAATTAGGAGAAATACTAACATTACCCACATGACTTACAGAAACTAACTGACCATTTGGAAGCTTAACAAATCTATTATAAACAACTGTAAAGGAAGAAAACAAATCTAACGAGCAACAGATATGGTCAGTAGCACCACTGTCAATAATCCAAGGTACATTGTTAATAACAGGACAAGACAGAATGATACCTGAAGCATCAACCGGAGCATCATCAAAGGTAGATAAAAGAACATTCACCTTAGAAACATTAACAGAGCCACTGGGCAGAGAACCACCTTTCTCATTAAGCAAATTGATCAAAGCATCATACTGGTCTTTGGTAAAAGCAAGAGAACCAGAACCAGAACCAGTAGCAACACCATTACAGGAACCAAAATCTTTCAAAGAGGAATCAGCAATTCCAGAACCAACTTGATTCATCTTACCCACAGAAACCCTATTTCTATAACCAGGGGGATAGCCATGTTTTTTATAGCATCTATCAACAGTATGGCCATAAAGACCGCAATGAACACACAAAGGTCTTTTTGAAATATTAGAAGACTTTTTGAAATCCCTAGGATACTGTCTACCCGAATCAGGACGACTAGCCAACATAACATGAGACTTATTATCAAAACTACCCGTGGACAACAGAGTCCGTTCATGCTGAGCAACTAAAGAGAAAACTTCATTGATATCTGGTAAAGGCTTACGCATAAGAATCTGAGTCTTAGGTATACTGAAATTTTCATTTAAGCCACGAAGAAAACGAAGGACCAGATCTTGTTTTCTATAAACAGACGCAGAACACGAACACGACTTTAAAGGACGTAAAACATAAATCTCATCCCAAATAGACTTAATCTGAGTAAAATAAGCAGAAACGGTAAGGTTACCTTGATTGAGATTGAAAAATTCCTAAAATAGATCAGAAATACGAAGCAAGTCTCCCTGATTAAACCGGTCGAAAAGATCGACCCAAAGATCAACAGCAGTGTCAATCCAAAGCACGCTCTGTGCAATCTCAAGGTTTAAAGCCCTCTGGATCCACGATAAAACCAGATTATTGCATTTTACCCAGGCGGAAAACCTAGGATCAGTAGACAGAGGCTCCTTAATAGAACCATCAACAAATCCAAACTTATTTTTGGATATGAGAGCCATGCGAATCGATCAAGCCCAAGAATGATAATTCTTGCCATCAAGAAGAGAAGACGTGAGAACCAAAGAGGGGTTTTCACTCGGATGGATATAGAAAGGATCACAAGGGTTATCGTTTTTGAAGGTATTTCGAGAATCATCAGCGGAATGGGAACGAGAATCGGAAACATTATCAACTGATACCATGTTGATTCTTTGATTTTGGGGTTTACAGAGAAGAGACGGAAGATCTAGGGTTGCTCTTCACAGAGAGGTTGAAGAGGAAAAGACGCAAGAAGATTCGGGATAATGGGAGAGAAAAAGAGTTTTATTTTATTTAATCAAAAGAATTAAAATACAATTAGTTCATTTACAAATATATAGGAATAAAGAAAATAATAAAAGAAAATAAAGATCTAAAAGATCCTAACCGTCCAATATAAACCAACCTATCTAACAAATATAACAAATATCTAATACTAGAGGCTTCACTCCTGCATAAATCTTTTTAGAGGATGATTCCTCTGACGCACACACTTCCATCTTATGTTCTTTCTGCTAAAAATATTCCAACTCTTTATTGTCAATTTTTGCATGCACTAACTACTTAAAGTCCAAGCAATTTTCAATTTTATGCCCCTCCTTTCTGATGGTACTCACAATACAATCCTTCAATTGTTGCATCTTCAAACCATCCTTCCATCACTCCAGCTTTGATCATCTGGGTCCATACCCATTTCATAGATGTTTTAACCTCGGAAACATGTTTCTTGTTGACTTCAACTACATTTGGATCCTTGAACCCTAACATGACAGCTATTGAACTGACTGTCTTTTGATGAACTGACTCAATTTGTTATTTTAGGTCGGCTTCCATTTTCTCCAACTTGTCTTGACTGCTCTTTAGTTTGCCTCCACAGCTGTCAACCTTTCTTCAGAGTTCATGGCTCGGGTTTGGGAACGTGTACCGTACTTATGAGTTGTCTTAGCTATTTTGAATATTCTACCATTTTTATATTAAGTTAGTTTTTGACATGAATAAATGTATGCATGAATGAATTCACATAAGCAAACAAAACACTACTAATGGACGAATGCAGTCGAAGGGCCATTTATTCCATTAAGATTTTGCTCATAAAAGAAAACTCTTTATTGAATACGGAAGTTCTTTATTATTTCTTTTTCTTTTTTCAAATTACAAGTATTTTTCGGCTCGTACACCTAACTCCTTGATTACTTCTATAAGCCACATAAGGTTGGTCCAACTTCTCTAACTGGCTTGATGTACTGACATAGAGCCGCAGCTTCAGTTTACAACATTGTCACATGCTTGGCCATATCCTGGACCTGTGTCATCACCATCCTATCGAACTCATCTCGCTCTCAGAACCTTCGAGCATTATCTCTGAGGTGAGTGAACCAATAATCATTTCCTCCTTCGGCGACATCTTCAAGAACTAAAATATTTGTCATGTACTCTTGAAGGAGATTATCTATTTCCTCAACTCGCTCTTTCAAGAAGTCATTCTCGCTCAAACTAGCTTAGAGATCCTCATAGGTATGGTTCTCTTGCATCTTGTGAACTATTCGGTTCAAGTCCTCTATTTTGGCTTCTAGTTCAATGATGAAGGTCTGACTTTGCTTCAACTTCTTGGAGGCTTCGTCATAGGCTGACTGTAACTCTAGCAAACACATCTTGTTGTCATGAGCCTTCCTCTTCCATGCAGCCAAATTTTCCTTCACTTCCTCTCGAAGCCGCTTACCCTTCTCATTTTCCACTGCTTGTTTCACTTTATTTCTTTCTTCGGTCAAGGCCCATCGAAATGTTTCAATGTGTAACACCCCAAATTTGGGCCTAGATGTTTAGAGTCTGAACCGGATCGGTCTGGAAATCGGTTCGAATCAAAAAGGGGGTTTTAGGGAATACCTAGTTCGGGATGCTTTAAAAATATAGGAAAATATCTAAAAATTCTCATTTAATACATAAAAGAGAATGGTGAAATGAATTTTACAAAATAAGGTTTGGAAATACTACATTTCGGTGTAGTGACCAAATTACAGTTTTTGCAAAGTTTAGTAGTGATTGTTTTGTAAAGGATTGAAACTTTGAATCTTTAAGGAGCTAATTTTACCAAAAATATTTTAATCAGATTTTTCCTTAATTTTGGTGATTTAATTAATGTTTTAATTAAAGAAAATAAAGGTGATTAAAATAGAAAAACTACCTTTGACTTTTCATAACCACTTTTCACTAATTTTCTCTCAAAATCCTATCAACCAAACACTTTTTCTCCAGCAAATTTTCTTTAATTTCCACTTCATTTGATGAGATTTCAATCACTCTTTGATTCCTAATCAATCCTTCAACAAATCCACTTGATTTCTACATTGAATTTTCAAGAAAACTTGCCCAAATCAAGGAGAAATCATCCATTAGAGGTAAGTTTTGTCCTTCTCCTCCAATGATCAGTTCTTTACTGAAATTCCCAAGTCATAAATCCTTTATTAATGATTTTAAAGTGGTTTTAATGTTAGAAACAAGAAATTGGCTTAAAACTCAAGATTTTGGAAGAGATCTTGAAGATTTTCGTGGTGATTGGTTGGGCTCTGTTTTGAGATGGTTTTCTAAGGTATTTTGGATGTTAAATGATGTTATAAATGAGGTTTTATCAATCCAATCCCAAATAGGTTGTTTTCCTAAGTTTTTGCTTGTTAAAATGGTGGTTTTGGGGTGTTTTTGGTGTTCTGCTATAGCTAGAGGTATAAGAACGTGGTTGTGTTGGTTTTTGATGTTAATTGATGTTTAGAAATGATTAGAAGTGTTGGATCTTGGCTGGGTTTGGTTTTGGAAGAGTTTGGAGGTGATTTCGGTAGTGTTTGGTAGCCGAAATGTGGTTTTTGTGTAGAGCAGCGAGTTTAGGTGTGTGACTGATGATTTCAATGCATGATGATGCATTAATCCTCCGCTCTTATGTGTTTAAAATAGGGGAGACATCTTCGGACACCTTTGGAGTTGATCCGGAGGCTTAGATAGCGTTTCGGCGAGCAAGCGAAATGTAATCGGTGAGTGCGTATGGTTATAGAAGTCCTTGAGGGATAAAGAAACAAGGTTTGGGGATTTAGGAAAGGTTTGAAACACCTTCCTAAGTCCGGAAGTAAGTATTGGCTAGATTGCTCTCTAGAATGTGGTGATTGCCCCTTAAATGCTTTTACATGCTCATGGTTTTAGATTGATAAATTCCTATTGTTTTTATGCATGACATATAGCATGAGATGATGCTTGAAATGATTTCATAAAGTAACATGTTGCATAATGGAGGTTTGAGCTTTTATGTTGAAGCATAGCAAATGTTATAGTTTTGAAATGAGATGAGAATGATGAGATTTGTTACATGAAAAACAGTAGGTGAGATGATGTTTTAACATAATATATTG
This sequence comes from Hibiscus trionum, assembly GCA_030270665.1. NCBI lineage: Eukaryota > Viridiplantae > Streptophyta > Magnoliopsida > Malvales > Malvaceae > Hibiscus > Hibiscus trionum. Next base: position 3,208,676 of record BSYR01000004.1, read on the forward strand.
GCATAGATGTTGAGATACTTACCTGATATAATTGATCGATCAATAGGATGAGAGTGCACTATAAACTAAAAATTCATATGTGCTCTTTGGTTCAGCCAAAGGGAGAGAACCGATGATGGGCATTCCATCGGGTAGGACTTGGTGAAATACCCAAGCTTTGTGGTGATGAGAGATTATGCCATGTGAGTACGGTGATGTGAGATTCCACCAGAAACTATGTTGCTAGACGGGTGAGTACGGTGATGAGAGATGCCACCGGAAGTGTCTAGTGAGATATTCGCATATCCAAGTAATAAATAGATGTGAAATGCCAATATAAAATATGTTATGGTTTTTTATTCACATGTACCTTTGATGTAATGGTTTATGCTATTAGAAACACATATGTGGTTTGTTTATGAAATGCTTTAGAGTACGAGCATGAATTTGGCTTTGCCATGAGGTTTGCATTGGTTTAAATGCATGAGATAGAATGAAGGTACATGTGGTTTCAATGAGAAATTGCTTTGAAAGGTTTCCAAGCATGAGATAGAATGAGCATGTGGTTTAAAAGCTTTTGATGAAAGTGTTTTCAAGATGTGCATTATTGGGTTGGTTTTTCTTTAGAGCATGCCTCACTAAGCATTTGTGCTTACGCTCTCTCTTTTACCAGTAATGCAGATAATTAAGGTGTTTTCGGGCATCAAGGAAGCTAAGTTCATCCAAGAAAGTCCAAGCTCATGTATGGTGAAGTTTTCGTACACTTTAGTTTTGATAGATTGGCAATGGGAAACCAAGGATTGTATTTGGGAGATGTGTTAAACTCCCTAAGGTTGTGGCATGTTTGGTTTAGCTTGTTTGGATTGTAAATGGCCTTAATTGCTTGTTTTGAGTTTGGATTGCCTATTTGGGTTTTGAAATTAGGAAGCATGCCTTTAGATTAATGAAACTTTGTGTTTGATGCCATGATTGCGTTTGAATGTCTCAAATATGTTCCTTATATGTATGATGACTTGTTGGTATGGTTAGAGATTCTTTGGGGCATGTTTGAGTAGGTATTTGAGTGAAAAACCAGCAAATGCTGCAGTTTCTGGGTAGGGTGTATCGAAACACCCCATGGTGTTTCGGAACGAGTGCCTGAAATGGCCTTGGCGTTTCGAAACGAAGGGAGTTGTTTCGATACATTTTGGCTACTGGAGCTATGTGTTTCGGAACCAGTCTCGGAACCAACCCGCGTACCGAAATGGTCAACGCCGTTTCGATACAGCGTTTCGGTACGGTGGGTGGGTGTTTCGAAACGGGTTACCGTTGGACCCAGGTTTCAATTGTTTGGATGTTTGCATGCTTTACATTTTAGTCCTAAATGTTGATATTGCAATTGCTTGAGCTTGAGGTGTCCTTTTAATTTGAAATTCGGTAGAGAAGCATATAACATGACTAATTTCAAGATGGTAACCTTAAAACCAATGAAGTCCCTCTAATTTACAGAAATTACATTTTGGTCCCTAAACTTGTGTGAAGTGCAATTGAGTCCCTATATGTTATCTGATCGTCGTGCCTTCCTCAATCATGATTCATGAGTACTCACTTAGGGTTAACATGTATCTAGACAAGATTAAAATAAAAAAGGGTCGTTAATCAAGGTTGACTTTCAGGTTGACTTTGATTTTTCCCGTGTAATCTTTGTAGTTCGGGTCAATCGTCTAGGTCGGGCTAAGGGGTTACATTTGTTGCTATCATAGCTAGGTTATCGAATAATTGGGGTTGATGTGTGGTTGTTGTATGTGTTTATGTATGATGGTGACTCTTTGGTGAAAGTGTGATATATGAATAGTGATGCATGATTCAATTGAGATGCTTTTGTGTGATGCTATGCTATGTTGGAGTGTGGTTGGGGATCCCATTTCCATATCAAAACTAATGAGAAGAGTTGTTTTTGAAAATGAGCTTGAGTACTTGGGTTGCTTACCTTATTGTGCCTAATTGCGTTTGTTGCATTTTTGTCAGTGCATTGTTTTCTATATAATGGGGCCACGTAGAGAGTTGAGAATCAATTCTAGATCGATGACCGATAATGAGAATGCTGAGAATGGTGAGAATGTTGAGGACTTACCTCCTCCTTCTGGTGGTGGACCACCCGGTGGTGGTGGTGCGGGAGCTGGTAACGCTGGTGCTGGTGCAGGGGTCGCTGGACCTGAGGGTGCGCACGGGCAAGCTGCTCCTGACATGACCATGTTGATTCAGGCTATTGCTGGAGCTTTCCAGGCAGCAGTAGCTGGAGCTCATGGAGCTGCGCATCAGGATGATGCTAATGTGAGGTTGCCTTTGGAACGTCTTCGCAGTCTAGAAGGGACTGAGTTCAGAGGTTTATCTCTGGAGGGATCCGAGTCTTCTTTGGAGAGCACCAAGCGGATACTGGGTCAGATGAACTACAATAATGTGCAGAAGCTGGGTTGTGTTGTATCACTGCTGCATGGTGATGCTTATACGTGGTGGACGACCACTATCTCTGGGATGGAGGATGATTAGGTGACTTGGACGTTCTTTTTGAATGCGTTCAAGCAGAAGTATCTGGGAGTGCGTTACCTAGATGAGAAGAAAAGAGAGTTTATGTCTCTCGTGCAAGGCAGCATGTCAATAGCTGAGTATGAAATTGAGTTCGTTCGCTTCAGTCAGTATGCACCTGAGCTAATCCCTAGTGAGCGAGAGAGGTGCGAACGATTCCGTTATGGGCAAGTAGTGGATGTTATGACTTATATGCTTGCGGCTGATTATACATATTTTGATGTCTTGGTCACTAGAGCCAAAGACATTGAATCGAATCTTGGTCTTGCTAGTCGAGAGGGTGGATCTAGCTCCGGGAAGCGAGCGGCTGAACGCGATTCTGGTAGAGATCGTAACAAGAGGCATGAGGATAGGAGGCCGCATTAAGATGCTAGGCGTGGGGGTGGTAACCCTGGTAGAGGTCAGTAAGGACCTAATGTTGTTCTGAGGACTCCTGAGTGTAACCGTTGTGGTAGGCGGCATGGTGGCGAGTGTTGGGGTAACCTTGGGACATGCTGGAATTGTAGGAACCGTGGACATTTGAAGAAAGATTGTCCTCAGCCTCTAAGAGAGGGACAAGCTCCGGTGAGAGCAGTTGAGCCACAGAGAGGTCATGGGCCCGGCCGTGGTAATTTTCAGCGTAGGGATGATGGTGGCAGGAACGTAGCACATGTTGTAGCCGTTCAACCTGAGGGTGGCGGACAGGCTCGAGTGTATGCTCATCGTGAGGGAAGGAATGATACGGATGTGATCGCAGGTACCTTTACTTTGCAATCCTTGTCATTACTTTCTTTGATTGATTCTGGATCTACACACTCGTACATATTGCGTGAACATGCTCAAATGCTTGGTTTACTTTTTAAGTCTTTGGATGTTGGTATGTGTGTGACTACTTCCTTTGGGGAGACGGTTGTAATGCGGAAGTTGTATAAGAGATGTCCCTTGAAAGTGCAAAATCATGTTTTTCCTGTTGATCTCATAGAATTGCCATTCTATGGCTTTGATGTAATCCTTGGCATGGATTGGCTTGTTGAGCATAGAGCTGTAGTGGATTTCGAAAGCAAGCGAGTTTCATTGAAACTTGCGGATGATTATGAAGTGGTGGTTGTGGGTGAGAATGTGAAGTTTCTTGCCAATGTGGTGTCTACATTGGAAGCAAGTCAGATGTTGCGGCAGGGTTGCGAAGCTTACCTAGCCTTTGTGATGAATCTAAGTTCAATGGAGTTGCGAGTTCAAGATATAAGAATTGTACGTGAATTCCCTGGGGTGTTTCCAGAGGAGTTACCTGGATTACCGCCTAGTCGAGAGGTGGAGTTTGGGATTGAGCTGTATGAAAACACAACTCCGGTGTCCATTGCTCTCTATCGCATGGCACCTAAGGAGCTGAAAGAATTGAAGACGCAACTTCAGGAGTTGCTTGACCGTGGCTTTATTCGGCCTAGTGTGTCACCTTGGGGTGCACCGGTCTTGTTTGTGAAAAAGAAGGATGGCACTATGAGAATGTGCATCAATTATCGTCAGCTGAACAAGTTGACTATCAAGAACATGTATCCTTTGCCGAGGATTGATGATCTTTTCGATCAGTTTCGGGGAGCGGCTGTGTTTTCCAAGATTGACTTGAGGTCAGGGTACTATCAGCTTAAGGTGAAGGATGTGGATGTACCGAAAATAGCCTTTAGAACGAGGTATGGGCATTATGAGTTCCTTGTAATGCCGTTTGGTTTGACAAATGCTCCTGCTGCTTTCATGGACATGATGAATAGAGTATTCCATGAATATTTGGACAAGTTTGTGGTGGTGTTCATTGACGATATCCTTGTGTACTCTCATACTGAGGAGGAGCATGAAGGTCATTTGAGAGTTGTCTTGAAAGCGCTCTTGGAAAATCAGCTTTATGCTAAGCTGAGCAAGTGTGAGTTTTAGCTAAAGGAAGTTGTGTTCCTTGGTCATGTGGTTTCGGCGGAAGGGATTCGTGTTGATCCTCAGAAGGTTGAGGCGGTGATGAATTGGAAGCCTCCTAGATCTGTTCATGAAGTCCGTAGTTTCCTTGGGTTGGAAGGATATTATCAGAGGTTTGCGGATGGAATTTCAAAGATTGATGCCCCTTTAACGAAGTTGTTGCAGAAAGATGTTGAGTATGAGTGGACGGAAGCGAGACAACAAGCTTTTGAGAAGCTTAAGGCAGCTTTGACGCAAGCTCCTATCTTGGTTCAACCTGAATCAGGAAAAGAGTTTGTGGTGTATAGTGACGCATCCTACGTTGGTTTGGGGTGTGTGTTAATGCAAGAGGGTAAGGTGGTGGATTATGCATCGCAACAGTTGAAGGGGCATGAGCGCAATTATCCTACGCATGATATTGAGTTAGTTGCGGTGGTTTTTGCTTTGAAGATCTGGAGACATTATCTTTATGGTGAGAAATGTACTGTGTACACGGATCACAAGAGTTTGAAGTATTTGATGTCTCAGAAAGAGTTAAATCTTAGGCAGCGGCGTTGGGTGGAGTTGCTTAAGGATTACGATCTAACGATCGAGTATCATCCTGGAAAAGCTAATGTTGTGGCTGACGCCTTAAGCAGGAAAGTGGCAGTGGAGTTGAGGGCGATGTTTTCTAGCTTGAGCATATCGCGAAATGTTGGTCTTGTTGCTGAATTGCAAGGGAAACCATCTCTGGTTCAGTTGATAAAGGATAAGCAGTTGTTGGATGATTCTTTGGTGCCACATGTTCAGGATACCGCTGAGGATAGACCATCGGATTTTTGTTTTAATAATGATGGAGTTCTATGTTTTGGAAGTCGGATAGTAGTGCCGAATGATGTGGAGTTGAGGCGTGCTATCCTGGCCGAAGCTCATAGTAGTCCTTTTGCTATGCACCATGGTAGTACAAAGATGTATCGTGATTTGAAGGATGAGTACTATTGGGTGGGGTTGAAGAAAGATGTTGTAGAATATGTGAGCAAGTGCATGGTTTGCCAGCGGGTTAAGGCTGAGCATCAGTTTCCTTCGGGGTTGTTGCAACCGTTGAGAATCCCTAAATGGAAATGGGAGAGAATAACCATGGACTTTGTGTCTGGTTTGCCTTTGACGCCATCAAAGAAGAATTCTGTGTGGGTGATTGTGGATCGTCTTACGAAGTGTGTGCATTTCTTACCTGTGCATGCTACGTTTACATTGGATAAGTTGGCAGAGCTGTACATTGATGAGATTGTACGTCTGCATGGTGTACCAAAATCTATAGTGTCGGATAGAGATCCGAGGTTTACATCGTGATTTTGGGAATGTTTGCATCAAGCTTTGGGTGCGCGGCTGAATTTCATTACTTCTTATCATCCACAGATGGATGAACATTCTGAGCGTGTTATCCAAGTGCTTGAGGATATGTTTAAGTGCTGTGTGATTGAGTTTCAAGGCTCTTGGGAGAAGCATTTGCCTTTGGTGGAGTTTGCTTAAAATAACAGCTACCAGGCAAGTATTCAAATGGCACCTTATGAAGCCTTGTATGGGAGGAAGTGCATAACTCCTCATTGTTGGGTTGAAACGGGACAAAAGTTGGTCTCGATGTCGGCGTTGTTGAAAGGAACCACCGAGAAGGTGAAGCTCATTTGTGAGCGGTTGAAGGCGGCCTCTGATCGGCAGAAGTCTTACGCAGATTTGAAGCGTAAGGAGATTGAGTTTGCGGTGGGTGAACGTGTGTTCTTAAAGGTTTCACCTTGGAAGAAGGTGATGAGATTTGGCCGGAAGGGTAAGTTGAGCCCTAGGTATATTGGACCATACGAGGTGATAGAACATGTGGGACCTGTTGCTTATCAGCTGAAGCTACGACAAGAGTTAGAGAAGATACATGATATGTTTCATGTATCCATGCTTCGGAGATGTAGATCGGATCCTTCGCATGTTATGAATGTGGAGGAAGTTGAGTTGAATCCAGATTTGACCTATGATGAGGAGCCAGTTGAGATTTTGGATTCAGACAGTAAAGTTCTTTGAGGTAAGACCATTGAGCTGGTTAAGGTGTTTTGGAGGCATCGTGGTATTGAGGAAGCCACGTGGGAAAGAAAAGATGATATGAAGAAGCAGTTTCCTTACCTTTTTCCTCCAGGTAAATTTCGAGGACGAAATTTCTTAAGAGGGGGAGAGTTGTAACACCCCAAATTTGGGCCTAGATGTTTAGAGTCTGAACCGGATCGGTCTGGAAATCGGTTCGAATCAAAAAGGGGGTTTTAGGGAATACCTAGTTCGGGATGCTTTAAAAATATAGGAAAATATCTAAAAATCCTCATTTAATACATAAAAGAGAATGATGAAATCAATTTTACAAAATAAGGTTTGGAAATACTACATTTCGGTGTAGTGACCAATCGCAGTTTTTGCAAAGTTTAGTAGTGACTGTTTTGTAAAGGATTGAAACTTTGAATCTTTAAGGAGCTAATTTTACCAAAAATGTTTTCATCAGATTTTTCCTTAATTTGGGTGATTTAATTAATTTTTCAATTAAAGAAAATAAAGGTGATTAAAATAGAAAAACTACATTTGACTTTTCATAACCACTTTTCACTAATTTTCTCTCATTTCATTTTCTCTCAAAATCCTATCAACCAAACACTTTTTCTCCAAAAAATTTTCTTTGATTTCCACTTCATTTGATGAGATTTCAATCACTCTTTGATTCCTAATAAATCCTTCAACAAATCCACTTGATTTCTACATTGAATTTTCAAGAAAACTTGCCCAAATCAAGGAGAAATCATACATTAGAGGTAAGCTTCGTCCTTCTCCTCTAATGATCAGTTCTTTACTAAAATTCCCAAGTTAGCTATCCTTTATTAATGATTTTAAAGTGGTTTTAATGTTAGAAACAAGAAATTGGCTTAAAACTCAAGATTTTGGAAGAGATCTTAAAGATTTTCGTGGTGATTGGTTGGGCTCTGTTTTGAGATGGTTTTCTAAGGTATTTTGGATGTTAAATGATGTTATAAATGAGGTTTTATCAATCCAATCCCAAATAGGTTGTTTTCCTAAGTTTTTGCTTGTTAAAATGGTGGTTTTGGGGTGTTTTTGGTGTTCTGCTATAGCTGGAGGTATAAGAACGTGGTTGTGTTGGTTTTTGATGTTAATTGATGTTTAGAAATGATTAGAAGTGTTGGATCTTGGCTGGGTTTGGTTTTGGAAGAGTTTGGAGGTGATTTCGGTAGTGTTTGGTAGCCGAAATGTGGTTTTTGTGCAGAGCAGCGAGTTTAGGTGTGTGGCTGATGATTTCAATGCATGATGATGCTTTAATCCTCTGCTCTTATGTGTTTAAAACAGGGGAGACATCTTCGGACACCTTTGGAGTTGATCCGGAGGCTTAGATAGCGTTTCGGCGAGCAAGCAAATGTGGTGATTGCCCCTTAAATGCTGAGGGACAAAGAAACAAGGTTTGGGGTTGATCCGGAGGCTTAGACATCATCAGGCACCTTTGGAGTTGATCCGGAGGCTTAGATAGCGTTTCGGCGAGCAAGCAAATGTTGAGGGACAAAGAAACAAGGTTTGGGGATTTAGGAAAGGTTTGAAACACCTTCCTAAGTCCGGAAGTATGTATTGGCTAGATTGCTCTCTAGAATGTGGTGATTGCCCCTTAAATGCTTTTACATGCTCATGGTTTTAGATTGATAAATTCCTACTATTTTTATGCATGAAATATAGGATGGGATGATTCTTGAAATGATTTAATAAAGTAACATGTTGCATAATGGAGGTTTGAGCTTTTATGTTGAAGCATAGCAAATGTTATGGTTTTGAAATGAGATGAGAATGATGAGATTTGTTGCATGAAAAACAGTAGGTGAGATGATGTTTTAACATAATATATTGGCATAGATGTTGAGATACTTACCGAATATAATTGATCGATCAATAGGATGAGAGTGCACTATAAACTAAAAATTCGTACGTGCTCTTTGATTAAGCCAAAGGGAGAGAACCGATGATGGGCATTCCATCGGGTAGGACTTGGTAAAATACCCAAGCTTTGTGGCGATGAGAGATTCCGTCATTTGAGTACGGTGATGTGAGATTCCACCGGAAACTATGTTGCTAGACGAGTGAGTACGGTGATGAGAGATACCACCGGAAGTGTCTAGTGAGATGTCCGCATATCCGAGTAATAAATAGATGTGAAATGCCAATATAAAATATGTTATAGTTTTTGATTCACATGTACCTTTGATGTAATGGTTTATGCTATGAGAAATGCATATGTGGTTTGTTTATGAAATGCTTTAGAGTACAAGCATGAATTTGGCTTTGCCATGAGGTTTGCATTGGTTTAAATGCATAAGATAGAATGAAGGTACATGTGGTTTCAATGAGAAATTGCTTTGAAAGGTTTCCAAGCATGAGATAGAATGAGCATGTGGTTTAAAAGCTTTTGATGAAAGTGTTTTCAAGATGTGCATTATTGAGTTGGTTTTTCTTTAGAGCATGCCTCACTAAGCATTTGTGCTTACGCTCTCTCTTTTACCAATAATGCAGATAATTGAGGTGCTTTCGGGCATCAAGGAAGCTAAGTTCATCCAAGGAAGTCCAAGCTCATGTATGGTGAAGTTTTCGTACACTTTAGTTTTGATAGATTGGCAATCGGAAACCAAGGATTGTATTTGGGAGATGTGTTAAACTCCCTAAGGTTGTGGCATGTTCGGTTTAGCTTGTTTGGATTGTAAATGGCCTTAATTGCTTGTTTTGAGTTTGGATTGCCTATTTGGGTTTTGAAATTAGGATGCATGCCTTTAGATTAATGAAACTTTGTGTTTGATGCCATGATTGCGTTTGAATGTCTCAAATATTTTCCTTATATGTATGATGACTTGTTGGTATGGTTAGAGATTCTTTGGGGCATGTTTGAGTAGGTATTTGAGTGAAAAATCAGCAAATGTTGCAGTTTCTGGGCAGGGTGTATCGAAACACCCCATGGTGTTTCGGAACGAGGGCCTGAAATGGTCTTGGCGTTTCGAAACGAAGGAAGTTGTTTCGATACATTTTGGCTACTGGAGCTATGTGTTTCGGAACCAGTCTCGGAACCAACGCGCGTACCGGAACGGTCAACGCCGTTTCGATACAGCGTTTCGATATGGTGGGTGGGTTTTTCGAAACGGGTTACCGTTGAACCCAGGTTTGAATTGTTTGGATGTTTGCATGCTTTACATTTTAGTCCTAAATGTTGATATTGCAATTGCTTGAGCTTGAGGTGTCCTTTTAAGTTGAAATTCGGCAGAGAAGCATATAACATGACTAATTTCAAGATGGTAACCTTAAAACCAATGAATTCCTTCTAATTTAAAGAAATTACATTTTGGTCCCTAAACTTGTGTGAAGTGCAATTGAGTCCCTATATGTTATCCGATCGATGTGCCTTCCTCAATCATGATTCGTGAGTACTCACTTAGGGTTAACATGTATCTAGACAAGATTAAAATAAAAAAGGGTCGTTAATCAAGGTTGACTTTCGGGTTAACTTTAATTTTCCCCGTGTAATCTTCGTAGTTCGGGTCAATCGTCTAGGTCGGGCTAAGGGGGTTACACAATGTCCCTCTTACTGCATTCCTTCTCTTTCCCTACAACTTGCTCTATCTCCTTTCCCCACTGTTCTGGGCTTTTTCGGATATCACGGTAGCTTGAAGCTTAAAGAAGTCAACCCTTTGAATCTCATATCTTTCTTCTAAATTCACGTACATCTTTCTCACTCGGTTGGCTTCTCCCTTGTGCTTTTCTATATCAAGGTTGGCTTCAAACTTATCTTGCTGATTTTGTTCTTCGATTTCTAACTTAGCTCGTCTTAGCTCTTCTATCAAAATGTCAGCCTCTGAAGGAATCACTTTCCAATGTTATTCTATAGACTTGGCGGACCCATGAGTAGGTAGCATAACCTTGTCATTCATTCTTGTATGCCTCCAAATATCATAATTAGGGGTATATATGCAATATCTGTCATACCCTAGCTTCATATAGTAACAATCCTTCCATGAATCAATAATCTCTTGTACCTTCCTTCTGAACTCTCCTTGAAACTCAAACTCTGATGCGCCAAGCTTGGTAGTGAAAGGAACAAACTGTCATGATCCATATTGACGTGAAACAAGCAAAGGGGCACAACCAATTCATCCCCATAATCCCAACAGCATCAAGAAGTTGTAATCTCCACATATGTACCTTACTTTAGCATGACCCATCCATAGTACCCTCCACTTGATGTCTTCGTCACGACGATCCCTGAAGATATCTACCCACTTGCTTCTCTTGAAACTCGACCAATCTCGTGCCAAAAATTCCTGAAGTGGGGAAAAGTTCAGAGAAAACACATTCGGTAGGGCCAAAGTTGGACAATCCCAGAAATGGCTAAGGGCCCAAACTTGAAGCAAAGAAGCACATCCTCTGAAATGCACACCTTCAATTTTTCGGCAATCATTCAAAGAAATGAAGGTTTCAGCTAAAACTGCAGGCACTGGATTGACATTTCTCTTCAATTGGTCAAAGAAATCTAACAAGGCCACGTCAATATTTCCCAACACTTTTGGAAAAATTGCTAGACCATAAATTACGATAGCCAGGAGATCCACCCTTTTCGCCATGTCTAGATGAACAAAAATAATGTTTCGAATTCGTGACCAAGGAAAATTAAAACTTCCCCCTCTCTTTCGTATCAACCCTTCAACCCATTCATCACTCATTCCAACAAATGTGGCAAGTCTTGAGTGTGAGTTCTTGTTCTTGGGTGGCTTTGCATACACCCAATTCTCCTTCACCTCGAGCATATTGAAAAAGGCCAAGTATTCCTCGAATGTAGGCATCATATCCTCTCCATTGAAAGTAAAGCAGCAGTACTCGGCGTTCCAAAACTGGATCAAAGCCTTCAGAAACGACTCATCAACCCTTATATACATAAGATATGTTATGTCACCAAAGACCTCACGGAACAAATGTTTGGTCTTATAATCAAAACGGTCCCAAATCTCTCGTAACTTCTGCACGTTGTTCTGCTTGACACTAATATGGGCATACTCCGAAGTTTCTGTCTCATGGCCTGCACCCAAACTGTATCAATACGCTCTTTGGTTAACCTCAGACCAGTGACGTACTTTCGCATTCTCCTCCTCATTCTTCAAGAGCCTTCCGTCCATAATGAGAGTTTTTTTACTGAACAATTTTTAGAATCAGTCCCTTCTAAACATGGAATGATGCACATGCAAAACAAACAAGATAGGGAACAAAAAATAAAAAAGCAAGAAAGAAAAAAACAGTCAAAACTAAATTAATTGCACAATAATTCTGGGAAGGCACTCAAACATTTCAGTACATATCTCTACAGATTATTCTTGCGACTCAACACCCTAGGCTTTCCGCATGGCACTATTGGGGTAGGCTCTAGATTTTCAAACATGGTTTGGTTATAAAAGGGTACCCAAGCTGTCCTTATTGTCCCCTACTAAGGGTAGCAAAGCCCTCGATTCTCAACCATTACAGGCTCCAAACGAATCGAGTTCAACTTAGGAGGACTCACCTTCGATGCCTTCTTGAAGAATCAATATCCTTACAAAGGCAAAGGGAATGAGTCCCGAAGATACTTTCTAGGCTCATACGAAGAATCAATATTCTTACATGAGCAAAGCGTGTTCCCCCCACTTAAACGAACGAGACAAAGCTCGGGAATAGAGCTTGGAATTAAGTCTTAAATGCGTAAAATAGAATTATATTCATTTAAACGGACAAATAAATTAAACTTACTGTGAACTTGCAAATTCCATACTTTTTAAAAAAACGTTTTTTTGAAAACCATTTAAAACCAATTTATGGTGTGACCCTCCTTTGTTTCTATTTTAAAAACAAAAATATGTCCCCAACGAAGTCGCCAAGCTGTCACAACCCTTTTTTAGGAGCTTCAACCTTTTTGGAAAACTTTAAAAAAATCAACGGTGTCGCAACCAATCTTATTTGAAAAGTGTGATTGTATCACTTTAAAATGGGATTATTTTAACAAAACGCTATGTTTTAATAAAACAACGGTTTTGGTCTATGAAAACCAGAAAAACAGGTTCAGGGGTCGGTTACGCGTGGGGAAGGGTTAGCACCCCACAACACCCAAAAATTGGTACCTAATTGATTTCAAAATCGTTTTCAAAACTGGAATATGCAAGTTCACGAAGGTTCGACTTTATTTGCCTGTGTAATGAATATCAAACTATTTTAACGACCTTATCGCCCGGGAGATGAACTTTAATCACCGCCAACATTTTTGGCGCTAACCCATCATCCTCGTTCGATAAGACACCGCATTAAATTAATTTCACTTTTCAAGCAACATAAAAATTCGATGTGTTGAGCATTTTTTATTTATTCTAGGTTTGATTATTTTAAAATCCTAAAAAAGATCTAAGCTTTTTATTCCTATTTGAGAGTTTGAGTTTGTTTAAACGTGTTTTATTTTTGTGAAGAAAATATTTCTGCAAACACGTCTATATCAAAGCTTTTAGAACCTAGTCTTAAGTTTTGACCTATTTCTAAAGAACAAACAAGAAACTTGAATTTTTCGTTTTGTGTTTTACTTTTTATTGTTTCTTTTAAGAAAAACTTTTTATTCTTTTCTTTTTTACTTTAAAACCTAAATCCTTCTCTTTGACATTTTTGCTTTTTAGTCTTATTGATTTTCTACATTTTTATTCTTTTTAAGAATTTCCAGCAATTGCAGAGAATTTTTTAAAGAATTTTTCGGATTTCTTTTGAAGCTTTTTCAAAATGGTGAATTGGTGAAGAACACAAGGGGGAAAGTAGGGTATTTATACTAGAACATATGCCTTTCAATTCAATGCACAATCGAGATTTAATCCCCAAATTGAAGCTCAAATCCGACCAAGAACTTGATCCTAGGAAAAACCCCTCAAAAACTTCCCATTTCGGTTTAGATTCGGAGTCAAAATTTCCCCTTGATTTGAGCCCTAGCTTTAATTTTTTTCATTGTTTTTTGCAGATTCTGGCGGCTACAGTGGACGGCCGCGAGCGGCATCGGTGTCGTTGGGTCGGAGACGGTAAGATGTGTGGAACGGCAACAATGACGTCGATAGTCGTGGCTTGTGGACGGCGAACAGACGACCAAAAACCGGTCAGGCTTTCGAATTGAGGCACCCAGCTCGAGTGCGTCTTCCCTTTTTTTCATTTTTTCATTTATTTTTTACTATTTTTTTCCTTTTTTGTTGTTTCTTTTTATTATTGGGCTATCTTCCTAAGGGTGTTTGAATGGGCCCTTTTAAACAAAATAAATAAGTTTATTATTTATTTTAAGATTTGGGCTTTTATTTGATTTTTTTTACAATGGGTTTAGAAATGGGCTTTATTGAGATAGCTTTTGTGTTCTTTTTATTTTGGAAGGAGTCTTTATTTAAAATGATTTTTAAAAAAAAAGGATTTTATTTTTATTTGATAATGATGAGTGAAAATCTAGTGAAAAACAATAGACACCGAAGTTGTATTTTCATATAAATCAATGCTAAACTCTACTTCCATATCCGGTGGAAAATCTTGCAACTCCTCCGGAAAAACACCCGAAAACTCACATACTGTACGAATATCCTGAACACACACCTCTTTTGATCCCAGATTCATGACATAGGCTAAGAACGCCTGACAACTAGATTTCATCATACAACTCGCTTCCAGATCTGAAACAACATTGGACAAGAATGCAACATTCTCACCCACAACCACCACTTCATAATCATCAACAAGTTTCAAGGCAACTCGCTTGATTTCAAAATCAACTACAACCACATGCTCAGTCAACTAATCTATACCCAAGATTACATCAAAATCATGAAATGACAACTCCATCAAATCAACCGCAAACACATAACCTTGAACCATTAAAGGGCATCTTATATAAAACCTCTTCACAACAACCGTCTCTCTAAAAGAACTAGTTACTTGCATACCCACACCTAACACTTCTACATGTATATTAAGCAAATGCGCACGTTCACGCAAGATATATGAATGGGTAGATCCAAAATAAACCAAAGATAACAATGATAAAGATTGCAAAGTAAATGTAGTTACAATCACATCGGTGTTATTACGTCCCTCACGATGTGCATACACCCTCGGAGGATCACCACCCTCTGGTTGAATAGCAATGGTATGAGCCACCATCTTTGGACCCTCGTCCTTTTACTGATACTATCCTCGGCCACGACCACATCCACTCTATGGTGCAACCACAGGTGCCCTAGCATCTCTACCACTCGCCAACAACGGACAATCACACCTCAAATGATCCCTCGATCCACAACTCCTACAAGAATTAGCAACAACAGCCCCAGGAGCATGTCCCTCACGAGGCAAACGTGGATAGTCTCGCCTCATGTGATAACACGATCTACAAGCCCAACAAGTGTTATGCAGTGCTCTAGCCTAGGTACCCTGACCGTGAGGTCCTCGCCCGACACTACCTCCACCTCGCCTCAAATCAGGACGATACCTTCTATCAAGCATGAAACGTAATCCACAACATAATCAAACACGTAAGGCCAATTACAATCCCATAACAGCAATATAAACTTGCAAAAACACGGTGTTTAGGAAATAACCCTCTCAAACAACAATGAACCCCATTGCCTTTATTACTACTAGTCTAGTTCAAAAACCATACTTCAAAGGGTTTGAGTCATTGGATTTCCTTCACTTGCTTGCTGCCTCCAACCTTTAATTCTCTGCATTAATGAAAAAAGAGAGCATAATGTCACACCCCACCAGTGCATGCCACAACCAACCGAGGAGTGCCCTCTAGGTGCGCCAAGGCCGACCGAGGAGCCCCACCTAGGTGCACTCGGGCCAACCAAGGCAAAGTGAAGTGCCTTGGGCATTTTAAGGCCAAGCATGAAACAAGGAAGGTTCTAGAACGGCATAGAGAGGCCCACAATCATCTTGAAAGTTCCCACAAGAATCCAGGAGGTTCTCCAAAGGTCTAGACTCATCTGGGAAGCCTTAGAAGATTCTAGAAGACTCTGTAAGTTCTCGAAGGTTATAGAACATTCTAGAAGGACCTAGAACATCGTGGAAGCATCTAGAACATTCTAGGAGGATCTAGAATGTTGAAGAAGACCCTGAAAAGTTCAGGACTCCTCCGGAAGTATCTCGAACTTTCTAGAAGCTTTTGGATAGTTAAGGACATAACTAGATAGTTGTAGAATATTATAGAATACTTTAGAGTATTAGAGGTATATGTAGATAAGTAGGGACTTATCTAGAATGTTGTATGCTCTTGTAAGATATTTTCGGAGGTAAAATATTAACCGTTGGACCAAAGTGATCCTAGCCGTCTTTTGAGGAGGTGGGAGCCTGTAAATAGAGCCAACCCTCTCATTTGTAAATCATCCCAGAAATCTTTCAAAGCTCTCTTGTAAAGCTTTCTCTTAGCTTAATAAAGCTTTATTTTTCTAAGTTCTTGTGTGTTTGCCATAGCGTTGTGCGAGTAAGGCTTACAAGTAGTGTGTTGGGAGTGCTAGTGACGCACGGATTGAGCCTGAGAGAAATAAGTCCGTAACAGTAGGTATCAGAGCGTGTTTCGAGACTCGAGACATGGCAAAATCGGGAAAGAACCACATGGCAAGCTCATCTAACACGGAGCTCATGCATGAATAACGAGGGCAAGAGGATATGGTTGATCCTAAAGTGGCGAGGCAAATAGCCATGTCGAAGGACGTGATCTCTAGCTTAGAGTCACGCTTGACTCACGTGGAGGAAAGTGTCGGTGGCATGGATGCCCAAGTGGACGACCTTCAAGAACGGGTTGAAGGGTCGAAGGCGGAGGATGTCGAGCTCCACACAGCCGTGAAGGACATGATAGTGAAGCTAGAGGAGACCTTGCGCGTAGAGATGGGGCAAATCCGCGATCTTCTTATGGGAGAGCTCTCGAAAGTTCGTGATTCTCTCCAACAAGAGCTAGATCATGCTTGTGCCCAAGTGGAAGCACTACAAGGTGACGTAGCCTTGTGCAAGCGTTCTTTGGCAGCGTAGCCAAGCACCACCGTTGAGGCAAGAAGGGTCGAGGTGCCCAAGCCTCAAACCATTGCGGGAGCACGCAACGCTAAGGAAGTAGATAACTACCTATATGGCTTGGAGCAGTATCTTGGAGCCGTTGGCATTGTGGACGAAGCTTCCAAGATCCAAACTGCGACTTTGTATCTCACTGACACCACCATGCTTTGGTGAAGGAGATGGCGTGTCGACATTGAGAAAAGTACGTGCACCATCTCTAGCTTCAATGATTTTAAAAGAGAGCTCAAACAGCAGTTCTATTCGGAGAATGCCGAGGATGAGGCAAGAGCTCGATTGCGTCGACTCAAGCAAACGGGGAGCATCCGAGACTACGTCAAGGAGTTCACAAGTATGGTGCTTGAGATCCCCGATCTCTCCGAGAAAGATTCACTCTTTAATTTATTCGATGGACTCCAACAATGGGCAAAGAGTGAGATAAGGCATCGAGGGGTGCAGAACCTAGCCGATGCCATTGTCGTGGCCAAGAGTCTCATCGACTACTCCAGCCATAAGGAGTCCACCCCCAGGCCAAAGGATGATAGGGATGGCCATGCCAAAGGTGGGGGAGAGAGGAGTCATCGCAAGAAGGGTTACGAGGAGAACAAGTCTAAGTGTCGAGACTCGTCTCCTTGGAAAGGCAAGTCCAGAGACCACCATGGTGCGAGGAAGTCACCACCCAACAACTACTTCATTTGTGACGATGACCATTGGGTGTGGGAATGTCCGCAATGCCAAGCCCTTAGTTCGCTCTTAGCCAAGCACCAAGAAGGTAGTGACCGCGACAATGGCGACGAGGGTGCACAAATGGGATCCATGCAATTGTTTTTAGCCCTGCGATCGGTTGAGGACACCGATAGGAACGAGGAAAGTTCTATCATCAAGGGTCATGGCGACGTGAGACTTAAGCCAAAGGCCGAAGGTAAGGCCAAGTCACCGACCAAGCTTGCATGGGGAAAACAAGGTTGTGTCAACCGGGTCAAGCCCACGAGAGGGAATCGTGGCAACGAGAAGGCTAAGTCTGCACCAACAAGGAAGGTACGCACAAGGGTGAAGTGCTACCTATGTGATGGACCTCATGTAATGAGGTCGTGTCCCAAGAGAACACTACTTGTTTCCATCATCAAGGGAGTTGATGGGACAAGAAGGCTTGACAAAGGTGTTAATCAAGCCAAGCCATCCAAGGGGTCGGATTGACCCGAATGTTTTGAGAAATGGAAATGATGTTGATCACTTGTAAGCCAATATAATGGAATGAAATGTTATAGAAATGTTGATTATGCATATTATGAAAAATGCATGTTTTACCAAAAGCTTAGCATAATAGAGTTTATGCTTGGAAGGCTTGATGGTTGTGTAGCAATGGTTTAATTGCTGGAAAATATGTGATTCATGTTGCATGGTGTTTAGCATGCTAGTTTTAATGTTAAAGTGCATGGTTTATCAAAGAAGGCATGATGGTTTTCAAATGAGTGAAAACGGTTTTGTAGCATTGGAGGTGTTTTTGGTTTTGAGCTTTCCTCGCTAAGCATTTTGTGCTTACGCTCTCTTTGTCCATCAATGCGGTAAATTCAAGCTTTGGAGGCAACACTTGCAAGGGATCGATGAAAGACTTGATTGAAGGTATGATTTGGTTTTGGACTAGTGTAATAAAGGCAATGGGGGGTCCAATGCTTTGAATGTTGGTTGTTTGGTATTTTCTGTTTTGGTGCAAGTTTGATGGGCATTTTGGTTATTTAAATTGCCTTTTAAGTGTTGGTTTATGCTTGGAATTGAGATTTGACCTTTTGGTGCTTATTTCTCTTAGGAAGCATGCCTTTAGTTCTCTTTGATATTGATGATGATGTCTTTGCCATGTACTCTTGTTTTTTGACGTGTAATTGAGTTGCAAGCATGTTTTTGTATATGTCAGCTTGCTTTCGGATGATTGAAATCGAGTTAAAACAGCAAATTTAAACATTGTAGGTCTAGGTGTTTCGAAACACCCTTGCCTGTTTCGAAATGGGGGCTTGAAAATGCCTTGGGGTTTCGAAATGGTGAGGCCTGTTTCGATACATTTTGTCTCTGTGAAACCATGTTCCGAAACGGTGAGGCATGTTTCGATACATTTTGTCTCTGTAAAACTCTGTTCCGAAACGGGTCTAAGATAGTTTCGAAATGATCCCGTGTTTCGAAACGGGTATCACTATTTCGATACGCCCGTTCTGATATGGGGCTCGTTGTTCTGAAACGTTTGGTTGTTATTTCAGTTTTTAGAATATTCTGAGTTTCTGTTTTTATGCGTTTTAGTCCCTATTTGTCTTGTTTGTGATTAAATGAGTTCCAATGGTTATCTTAAGCTGAGTTTTTACAGAGACGCGTGTAATGAGCTTAATTAAAGGATGGTAATTCGAATTTGGTAATAACCCTTACAGATTGTAAATTTACGAAATGGTCCCTAAACTCGAAATTGGTGTTAATCGTTGAGCGTCCGTGTTGTCGTTTGATCCGCTGCTTTGATTGAACACATAGGAACCTAACTTGCATCTAGACAAGATAAAAAGAAAAAAGGGTCGTTTATTGAGCTAAACTTTCCCAGTTTACTTCAATATTCCTCGTATGACTCGTTTGGTTCGGTCTATCGGCTAGGCCGGGTCGAGGGGGTTACACAAGTGTACACGTCTCAAGTAATAAAGTGATAAGTATCAGAGTATCGTCTCCACAGGGATTGGGATGCCCTCCTTCAATTATCTTCTTGCACTGAAAAGGAAAAGGTAAAGGTAAAAACACAAGTAAAAGGGGTTTTGAATTTTAACTAAAGTAAATAACATAAGCTAAAGCAAATAAGTAAAGATTGAGAGATCAAGATGATAGAACGGGCTGGATTAGATTGCCCCGTAGTGTGGAATCTAATTGACTTGTCTCAGTCTTAAATGCAATGATCACCAAACTGCCTCGGCAGTGTACTTCGTTCCTACTGCGGCAATAAGATGTGCTGCCTCAGCAATCTCTTGCTAGTCGGCAGTGATGTCAAGGTTCGGCAAAGAGTCCTTCGATAGCTCCTCCTTATCTCTAAGGTCAAAACCGTGCTGAAGAATGGGCCTTAATAATACCTCTTGACGTAAACCAGAGATAAACACCAACCAATCTTACCTTTCTTTTAGCCGTTGAAACTCTAGCTTATCTCTAAGCCGAGTTAGCTTCCACCGTTCGGGATGAAAACCATGCTTATTCATTTCGTGAGTCTAACTCTCTTGATGCCAGACAAATAGTTAACCTCACAAACTCTCTCTCGATGAGATTGCAAAAATGAATTTAATGCCAAGAATAAGCAAACCTTGAACTAAATTGCATTAAAAACTTAAACAAAGTACAATTGTTTTCTCACAACTACTAAGTAAAATAATCCTAACCCTAAGAAAGTTTAGAACATAATAGACATGAAGAACACACGACTAAACCCTAATCTCAAGCTCTCGACTCCTCGGTCTCTGATCTAATGTCTTTGATGTGTGCGCCAAGCCTTGCTTAAATAGGAAGAGGAGTAGGGCAAAGTCTTTCTTGGATAGGAAGTTAAGTTGGAGTTGGACTTGTCTTCATTAAAGAGATGAATCTCTTTAATTTTAATGCCTTTATTCACTTTGGCCAAATTCCATCTTTAACCTTCCTTCGATGCTTTCGTCATCTTCTAGTACTTTGATTGCCATGCAAAGTGTGTAGAAAAATCCAAAGTTTTATGCTCTTCAAATCGGGTATCACTTTGCATGTTTTACCCTCTGGTAGGTTGGTATGTGCAATGCCTCGGCAGAGAATATCTGCTACCTCGACAAGGGTCTGTCACTGGATCTACTCTGTAAGGCTTCCTCTTCATAATTTAGCTTTTTTCAGTAGAAGTTGTTATCTCTGGCCTGGCTTGATCTGGATCGGTCTTGAGCTCATTCTGCACTATCTATCCTTTTCTTCATTGCCTGCTCGGCATCACCTATCCCGGCAGTGAGTAAATCTGGGCAAATATCAAACATGCATTCAAACAGTACCTTTTCATTAAATAAATCAAATATCAAGATTAAAGGTAAAGGTAGTGTAAATAATTCATATAAAGCCATAATGCCACTCGAATGAGTGTAGGTTAAGCCATAATTTCCATGTAAAATGGGTAAAATATAGGACTTTTGGGCACTTATCAGGGTGAAAAGAGATAAATCTCTTGAGATTTTAGTGATGACAAAATAGTTTGGCTGATGGGAAAGTTGAGAGAAAAAGTTAGGAGAAAAAGTAGTTACGTAAGAAAAATGTTTTAGCCTTTTAAAATCCTTTTTATTAAAACAATTTTAATAAATCAATTTACTAATTTTTTTGAAAATACTAAATCAAGGGAAAAGGCTGATAACACCTTGGTGTAATAGCTCCCTAAAGATTCTATGTTTTGGCCCTCTTTCAAAAGAGTCCTTAAAAACAGATTTTACAATTTTTACAAATTAGTCATTAAACCAAAATGTCAATCTTCCAAAAGTCATTTTCCAAAATTGGCTTCACCAAACATTTATATATATAGAGAGAGAGAGGGGGGGGATTTTAGGAATATTCCCATAATTCAGTCAGTTTTCTAATTAACCGATTTTTTTACAAGTTTTTTGGGTAAAGTACACAAATAGTCACTAAACTATCCTAAAATGATCTTTTTAGTCATTGAACTTTCAAAAATTACAAAACAATCATTAAATTTATCGAACTATTGCAAAATGATCATCACACATTATAAATTATTGATAAATTTTAAAAAGTTTTGTGACCATTTTGTAATAATTCATCCAATTTAATGATCGTTTTGTGCTAATTTAATAAAGTTTAATGATAATTTTAAAACTTGTAAATATTCAGTGACTATATATATAATATTTAATATATAATAATTATGCTTAGTTTGGATAATTTTGTTAATTAACCGATTTCGAACCGAATTAACCAATGATCGAAGTTTGAAAAAATCTTAACCATTAACCGATCATACCTAGGGGTTATAATTGGGTTGAGAATATATGAAAATCATGGGTATCCTTACTGATGAGGATGGGGAATAACTGAAACCTTTACCCATGGGGACGAGGATAGGGAAAATTTTATCATCGAAGCTCAAATGGGGATGGAGATGGGGACAGGAACTACTATATTCGAACTGTGAGGATAACCTAGGGGTGGGAATCGAGTAGGGCGGGGACGGTTTTACATTTCCTATTCCATCCCCAACACTTGCGGGTACAGTTTCGGAGAATCCCCATTAAATGCTTCAGGGAATTCTTCGTCCCTATACCCATACTTATTGAATCCCCACTATTTTTAGGGAATCCCCATCCCATAAATGTTAAAAAAATATTACTTTACTAACTAAAATATATGGTCAATTTCAATTTACAAATCATATATTCATTATACTTAAAATTATTCAAAGTACTTCAAATGATATAGTAGCAATATTCGACTATTAAGTAAATAAACGGAAAGCAAACCATGAAGGCAAATTACTTCCATTAATAATTTATAAATACAATATATACTACAAGACAATAATAATTTTTATGGTTAACTACAAAACAATAATATATAATAGATTTAATAAAATAGAAACCACATTTATATATGTATAACATAAGGTATTTTGCTGTCATGAAAAAAATCAAGGACGTTCGAAGTTGGCTAGCGGTTGAGAAAGAATGGTGACATTGCTTGCTTGATGGGGAATAGAGTTTTGAGTAGCATGACCGACAAAAAATGAGAGATAAAGAGATTATATACTCTTAATTAATAAAAAAATGGTAAATTACTAGAGAGGCTACCTAAACTTAATAAGGTTTAAACAAAAGGTACAAATATCTTGATAGACTTGAATATTAATAATAAGATAGATATACAAGTAAATAGGAGTTAAGAATATAGTTTTTAAAAAAATTATAAAATATCGGGATCCTTGCGGATATTTTTTGGGATTCTCACGGTTATTTATACGGTTACGGTTCAGTTATCTCCACGGTTTAGGTATAGCAATCCCCGTCCCCATCTCTATTTGAGCTTCGGTGATAAAACTGTTGGGTTTTTAGCACGCTCAAATCGATCACCGAAACCGGCAAAGAGGGTTGTAAAAGTTTGGTGGTTGAATTGGCTAAAATCGAAATAAGATAGACAAGATACACAATGATTTTAGAGTGGTTTGGGCTATTAACTAAGCACCTACATCCACTACCTTAGCACACCACTAAGGATTTCCCAATTCACTCAACAATGAATCCGTCCCTTTTTCTCGGTTTAGGAGGAAATCGTTACAACCCTATCTTTTGGACTTGGCTAAGATAGAAGCAACTCTAGTTTTTCTCTCAAGGCTAAACTAGAACCTCTCCTATTACAAGGGATTTGTTTGAGTAAACTAAATACCTTACAAGGTTGGTGTTTACACAATTTAAGCTTACAAGAGTACAAGGATTTACAATTAAGCACTCTCTCTAAAGACTATGTACAAGAGAATAGTAAAAATAAGACTTAAACTCTAATTCTCTTGATCATGTTGCTTGGATGTAGTCTCTAACCATCTTCAAGTGTTCTAGCCTTCAATTTATAGTCCCAATTGAGTTTGTGGTCGTTACTAGCCGTTAGGGATGTTTTGGAGCCGTTGGAGACTTTGTTTCCCACCATAAATGCAGTTATGCAGTTCCCGTTTCGAGACACTCTTGAAATAGAAAGAGCCGTTATGTGAAATAAGGAGACCGTATAGAAACGGGTAGGGCCGTATAGGAACGGGTGAGGCCGTATAGAAACGGGTGAGGCCGTATAGGAACGGGTGAGGCCGTATAGAAAACAGGTGAGGCCGTATATGAACGGGTGAGGCCGTATAGGAACGGCCGTATAGGAACGGATGAGGCCATATAGGAACGGGTTTTGACAGATTCAAAACATTTCTAAACAGATTATGCCTGTATCGAAACGGGTACATTAAAAGCACTAGTTTGGCTACTTAAAAACGTTTCAAACTTTGCCAAAACCATTTAAAACATCCACAAACTTATTTTCAAGTTGTTTGGACTTAAAAGCATTTTTGAAATCTTTTCAATTTAGTCCAAAAGTATTTTTCAATTATTATATCAAAACCTTAGTTCTACAAAAACTCTCATCGTCCCCGTCTTCGTGAGTGAAGATTTCGGTTATTCTCTATCCTCGTCCCCGTGGGTGAAGATTTCAGTTATTCCTCATCCTACCGATTTTTGGATATTTCCCACCCGATTCCCACCCCTCTGATAACCGAACTGTAATTGTATAAATAACTGTGGGATCCCCAAAAAAATATCCGCAAGAATCCCCGATATTTTACAAATTTTTAATATATATATATATATATAATTAACTCTCATTTACTTGTATATCTACCTATCTTATTGCCGATATTTCAGTTCATCAAGATATTTGTGTGTTTTGTTTAAGCCTTATTAAGTTTGGGTGACCATTCTAGTAATTTACACTTTTTGTTAATTAACAGTATATAATCTATTTATCATCTTGTTTTTGTCGTTCTTGTTACGCAATAACCTATTCATCTTCAACCATTTGTAAAACCTATGTTTGATTTTGATATAATTAAATCTTTAAGGATCAATTTGAAAAACTTAAAATTGTTTTATAAGTCCCTTAATAAGTTTTAAATCACCAACTCTTTAAAACTGATTTGAAAAACTCAAACTCAAAATATTTTCTAAGTGTTCCAAGGCCAAACTATTAAAAAACGTCCAGGTGTATCGATACACTTCCAAGCGTATCGATACCTTTTTACAAAAGTTGGCTACTGGAGGAACACGTATCGATACGGCAAACCCTCGTATCGGTACGCCCCTTCGAAAAAGTCCAAAGAGTTTGAATGGCGTACCGATACGTCAAACCCTCGTATCGATACGGCCCTTAATAAATTTTTAAATATAAGTCGGTTTAAATATTTTGACTGTTGGTGTCAGTTGGTTGGTAACCAAATTTTAAATGGTCGTTGACCCGTATCGATACGCCAAACCCTCGTACTGATACGGAAATCGACAGTGAGCTAAGTTGAGAAAATGTATCGATACGGCAAACCCCCGTTTCGATACCCCGTACCGATACGCTTACGTGCGTATCGATACCCCTTATTTATTGCACACAACGGCTCTTTCTTTTCTGAGACAGGTATCGATACGGCTTCCCGTGTACTGATACGCATAGCTGCAGAAGTGCATTTATGGTGGTAAGAGAGGGTTCCAACGGCTCCATTTATGTTCCCAACCACCCAAACGGCTAGAATTCAATGAGAAGGTATAAAAGGGACCTCTAAAAGCTCTAGCAACTACTATTAATCTTCAAGAAAACATCCTTACATCAAATCCAAGCAATTGTGCAAAAATCCCATATTGTCTAGAAACCCCAATTATAATTTTCATTATTATCTTGTTCAATTGGGTTGAGTGCTTGTAATTGGGCTACAATTTGTATTGAGAGATACTCTATTTAGCCATCAAATTCTTTGTTACCTTGTTGTGAGGATTGGGTTAAATTTTGGGTAGAAAATTTAACCGAAATTGTAAGGGTTGCCTCCTTAGCCTAGAAAAGGGGAAGAGCAATTAGTGGAATTGTTGCAAATTCTTAGTGAAGCTAAGGTAGTGGATGTAGAGTTCATTTGGAACTTGAACCACTCTAAAATCCCTTGTCAATCTTTTCATTTTGCAATTTCCACCAAACAAACTTTAAAATTTCCAATTCACCCCCCCTCTTGGTTCATATCGATCTTTCGATCCACTCAACAATTGGTATTAGAGCCTACCTCTTTGAGGATTAACAACCACAAGAGGAGTTCCTTGGAAGAGTGTGATCATCATATATCAAGAGATGGCTTCAACCTCCGGTTCGGGCATGTATGAGTCTCAGTCCACTACAAAGCCTCCCTTCTTTAATGGTGATAACTATTCTTTTTGGAAGAATAGAATGCGTCTCTTCATTAAGTCAAATGACTACCTAGTGTGGGATGTCATTGAAGATGGCCCATATATTCCATTGAAGCAAGATGGTGAAGGCAAGATGGTCTTAAAGAAAAAGATGGAGATGAGTGAAGAAGAAAGGAAACAGATCCAAGTCAATGACAAAGCTCTCCACATGCTCTTTTGTTCTTTCGGTCCGGACATCTATTCAAAGGTTTCATCCATCGAGAGTGCCAAAGAAGTGTAGGACACTCTTGAGACTACTTATGAGGGCACCAACGATGTTAAAGAAACTAAGATTGGAATTCTCAATCTTAGTTATGAAAATTTCAAGATGGAGCCCGATGAGACGGTGTCCAAGATGTTTGATCATTTCTCCACTATTGTCAATGGGTTAAAGGGTTTTGGAGAAATTATACCGGAAGACAAGCTTGTCCGGAAGCTACTCTATTCACTTCCTGAATCTTGGGATGGGAAGAGAACCGCCATCATTGAAGCTAAGAATTTAAAGACTTTAAAGCTTGATGAGCTTGTGGTCTCTCTCCTTACTCATGAGATTATGAAGCAAGGAAGGGAAGAAGAGAAGAAGAAAGAAGAGAAAAGAGTAGAAAAGCTTGAGGTTGAGAAGAAGAAGAAGATGGGAATAGCTCTCAAAGCTTCACTACATCAAGAGAGCTCTTCTAGTGAGAAGGATGAACGAGAAGAATTGGCTATGATAGCCAAACGATTCTCACGTTTTATGAGGTCCAACCGGGGAAGAAAAATCCAAAGAAAAATGGACTTCAAAAGCAAGAACAAAGAAGAAGCAAAGGATCCAATCATTTGCTTTGAGTGCAAACAACCCGGCCACATACGTTCGGAGTGCCCTCAACTCAAGAAGAAGGGCTTTGAGAAGAGAAAGAAGCTCAAAGCCAAGCTTGCTACTTGGAGTGATGAGGAGTCATCGGAGGATGACGAACAAGAAGTGTCTAACCTTTGCCTCATGGCACTTGAGGAAGATTCCTCCATGGTAACCTCTAACTCATCTACTTTAGATTTTACATATGATGAATTGAATGATGCATATGATGAGTTACAAGAGGTCTATGATGAATTAGTTGAAAAATATAAAAAGTCGGTCATTAGGAACAAAAAGATTATTTTGGAACTAAATGAGAAAAATGACTCACTCACTCAAGCTAATTCAAAATTTGAGAAAAATATATTATGGTTAAAAGATGAACTAAAATTCTTTCAAGATAAAAATGTTGACCTTAATAATCTTTTGTCTCAATGTAATAATGAACACCAAAAGGTGTTGGATGAGCTAAATGAGCTCAAAAAGTCTTTGGAAAATGTTGGTAGTGTCAAGCATGAAATAGGTGAATCCTCAAGAACACACCAACCTAAGAAAAAGACTAACTACTACAAACAAGGTAGCCTTCCTAGACATAGTAGAGCTAAAAGAATTAGAAGTGTATGGGTTCCTAAGGAACTTGTAAAATCTAATAATATTATTGCTATGTCATCTTGGATTCCTAAGGGAACCAAGGTTTTGGGAGCTAACACTCATGGACCCAAAATGATTTGGGTACCAAAAACAAAAGTTTAATATCTTTGTTTGTAGGGGGAGCATTGCTACAAGGCCAAAGCACAAAGTCAAAACTCATGGTACCTTGATAGTGGATGCTCAAGGCATATGACCGGAGACAAGAGTAGATTCATGGATCTAAAGCCTAATGTTGGAGGAGTAGTGACATTTGGTGACAACTTCAAAGGCCACATTAAATGTATTGGCTCCATAGGTAATCATTCTACTAATCTCATTGAAAATGTCTTGTATGTCGATGGTCTTAAACACAATTTATTGAGCATAAGTCAATTGTGTGATAAAGGATTTAATGTTTTATTTGATAAAAATGGATGCAAAATTGTAGACATTAAATCTAATAATATTATGCTCATAGGTCATCGCATAGGGAACATATACATGGTGCATCTAGATGACATTCATACATCTCATGCATGCTTAGTTGCACAAAATGAAAATGATGCATGGTTGTGGCATAGGAAACTAGGACATGCTAGCATAAGTGTTTTATAAAAACTAGTCTCTCTTAATCTAGTTAGAGGTTTACCCAAGATAAAATTTTCAAATGATAAAATTTGTGATGCATGCTCAAAGGGTAAACAACATAGGTCTTCCTTTAAATTCATTAATGATGTTTCTACTAGTAGATGTTTACAACTTATCCATACGGATCTATTTGGGCCAATTAGGACTATGAGCTTGGGTGTTAAGTCTTATGCTTTTGTACTTGTTGATGATTTTTCTAGATTTACTTGGGTTCTATTTTTAAGTACTAAAGATGAGGCTTTGGAAAAATTCATCACATTTTCAAAACTAACCCAAAATGATCTTGAACTTAAAATTTCACATATTAGAAGTGATCATGGAATCGAGTTTCAAAATTTAGGGTTTGAAGATTTTTTAAATGAAAATGGTATTAGCCATAATTTTTCGGCTCCTCGAACTCCTCAACAAAATGGGGTAGTTGAGAGGAAAAATAGAACTTTGCAAGAAATGGCTAGAACTATGCTTTGTGAAAACAATTTACCTAAATATTTTTGGGCGGAAGCCACAAACACCGCTTGCTATATTGTAAATCGAGTAATGATTAGGCCAATTTTAAAGAAAACACCTTATGAGATTTTAAAATCTAAAAAGCCTAACATTAGCTATTTTCACCCTTTTGGTTGCAAGTGTTTTGTTTTAAATAATGGAAAAGACAACTTAGGTAAATTTGATGCAAAAAGTGATGAAGCTATTTTCATAGGTTACTCTTTAACCTCTAAAGCCTATCGAGTATTTAACAAAAGAACTTTGGTAGTAGAAGAATCTATTCATGTTGTGTTCAATGATAACCTCCTTCCTAGGAAGGATTCTTGTGATGATGATGATGTAGGAATCATAAATGCCTTTGATGGAGGACAAACTTCAAAGGAGGATGAGATTCCAACAAAAGAAGAGGACACACAAGATCCACCTCTTGAAGCCTTGAAGGACTTGGCTCTTGAGGAAAAGGAAGTGAGCTACCCAAGGGAGTTGAACTATGTCAAAGATGGTGAAATCTTGGGTGATCCATCCAAGGGGGTAACCACTCGATCTTCTCTTAGATTAATGAATCATGTTGCATTTATCTCATGCATAGAGCCTAAGAATATTAAAGAAGCATTGAAAGATGACTTTTGGATTATGGCTATGCAAGAAGAGTTAAATCAATTTGAGAGAAGTAACGTTTGGACATTAGTTGATAGGCCTAGTAATCAATCTACCATAGGAACTAAATGGGTCTTTAGGAACAAGCTAGATGAGAGTGGTAACATTGTAAGAAATAAAGCTAGACTAGTAGCTCAAGGTTACACTCAAGAAGAGGGAATAGATTTTGATGAAACCTATGCACTCGTAGCTAGAATGGAAGCTATTAGGATGTTGCTTGCATATGCATGTTATCATAATTTCAAGCTTTTTCAAATGGATGTTAAAAGTGCATTTTTAAATGGTTTTATAAATGAAGAAGTGTATGTGGAACAACCATCGGGTTTTGAAGACTCAAAATTTCCAAATCATGTTTTCAAACTCACCAAAGCTCTCTATGGTTTAAAACAAGCTCCTAGAGCTTGGTATGAAAGACTTTCAAACTTTTTAATTGAAAAAGGATTTGAAAAAGGTAAGGTGGACACTACATTTTTTATAAAAATGTTTAAAAACGACATCTTAGTAGTTCAAATTTATGTTGATGATATTATTTTTGGTTCTACTAATGAATGTCATTGTCAAGAGTTTGCTAAGTTAATGCAAGGTGAATTTGAGATGAGCATGATGGGGGAGCTCTCATTCTTTTTGGGACTCCAAATCAAGCAAAAGAAGGATGGCACCTTCATCAACCAAGCAAAATACATAAAGGATATGCTCAAGAAGTTTGGCTTGGAGAATGCAAAGCCTCAAGCCACACCTATGAGCTCATCTACAAAGCTTGACAAAGATGAAGGAGGTAAGTGTGTTGACTCTAAGCTTTATCGTTCTATGATTGGATTATTGCTTTACCTTACCGCAAGTAGACCGGATATTTTGTTTAGTGTTTGCTTGTGTGCTAGGTTTCAAGCTAGTCCTAGAGAGTCTCACCTTATAGCCGTTAAGAGAATCTTTAGGTACCTTAGAGATACTCCTTGTTTAGGTCTTTGGTACCCTAGAGACTCTACCTTCAACCTTCATGCTTATTCGGATGCGGATTATGGGGGTTGCAAAATCGATAGGAAAAGTACTTCGGGAACTTGTCAATTCCTAGGTAGTATGCTCATATCTTGGTTCTCTAAGAAACAAAATAGTGTAGCCTTATCTACCACCGAAGCCGAGTACATATCCTTAGGGAGTTGTTGTGCTCAAGTCCTTTGGATGAAGCAACAACTCTTAGATTATGGAATTAAAGTTGAAACCATACCCCTAAAATGTGACAACACTAGTGCAATATGTCTAACAAAAAATCCCATCCAACACTCTAGAACCAAACACATAGAAATAAGGCATCATTTCATTAGAGATCATGTCCTTAAGGAAGATGTGGTTATAGAGTATGTAGACACCTTAAATCAATTAGCGGACATATTTACAAAACCTTTAGACAAAGAGCGTTTTTGGTCCCTTAGGAGAGAGTTAGGTCTAGCTAGCCTATCTTGACCTTTTAGGACCTCTTTGTGCTTAAAAATGCTTGATTTTGTGAAATTGCATGTTTATGTGTTGTAACTCTTGAAAATATCCATGCCTATAGTTAGGGGGAGTATGCTTCTATTAAAATATGCTTAGAACCGTTCATTCATCATTTGCATACTCTTAGGAGATGTTAAATTCGAGCCTATGGTTGTTCTTAGAACTAAATATGCATTTCTGGGCATATGGTATCGATACGGATATACGCGTATCAATACGTGTTCTTCATTTAATTTCCCAGAATTCATTTTGCTTAAACGGGTATCGATACGATTAAACCCGTATCGATACGAGCTTCAAATCGTTTCGATACGGACCTCATCCGTTTCGATACAATTCTCCAACGGGCATTTTTAAGAAAATGACGTTTCTACCCCCGTATCGATACACCCTCAGGCGTATCGATACTCGATTACGTAGACAGCTTTTAATAAGGCATTTAAAGTGTTCAACTTTTACCAAAATTAAAACTCTTCAAAACCTAAAAACCCTAGCCCTTTTTGCCTATAAAAGGGCTCTTCCTCCCTCATATTTTCACACCACAACTCAAAATCTAAAAGAGTTTTTCAATCAAGCAAAGCTTTAAGCTCTTTCTCATCACAATTGTGCTAGAATTTTCTTCAATCTCTCAAGTTTCTATCAAGGTAAAATTTTCTTTCTTTTTCCTTTTAAATTTTTTCTTTTTTTTGTTTTTGTTTTTATGTTTTTTTTAACAAAACTTTTGTCCTTCCAAAAAAATTTTAAAATCTTTTTTAATCTTTTTTTTATCTTGGTTCTTAACCAAAATTGAAGAAATCTTTTTGCACGATTTCTCTTTTAGATCATGGCACCAAAGGAATCGAGGAAACGATCAAGGGTTTCTCTAACCGGTGAATCATCCACTCTTGGAGCGGTTGCATGTCCGAACTACACTTCCATCTATGAACAATCCTTTGAATCTCCCGCGGGTCTCACATATTTTCGTCAATTCGAGAATTACAAGATTCGTGCGGAAAGGGTAATATCCATTCCTTTTCTCGACTCGGAGCGATTTAAATTTGAATATCTTCCTTTGCTTCGTCGTTGGAATTTCATGGAGTTTCTATCTATTCCCGGTTTTTATTATCGTCTTTTGGTTTTGATTTTCTACTCTAATGCCAAATGTATTTCTCGCAATGGGGAAGTTGTCGCCATTAGCTCTTATCTCATGGGAAAGAAATTCATCCTTGATGTCAAATCTATTTGTGAAGTTTTTAAATTAGAGGATGAAGGCTTTGATGATGAGAATGCTTTGGGGCATGTTCTTAGTGGCTCCGTGACCGCCCTAAATGCTCAAGATCGGATCCTTCATTTGATGGTGTCTTGGCGGTTTCGTCCCTCCGGAGGAAAATACTCTACTATCCGTCAAGTGGATGATTTTTGGATCCGTTGCTTCCGTGAGCGAAAGCGTCCTAACCTTGCTCGAATCATGTTCACGGAGATCGTCTATCTTGTGCAAAATCGTCACACCTCTCTCGTCACCTATTTCACCTACGGTACGGCCTTAAGTTATTTCTTTGTGAAAAAGGATATTGATTGCTCTTTTGACTTCCCAACTCCCCTTACCGATCCCATTGATGAGCGATCTCTTGCACGGGGTAAGTTCCATTATTTTAATGGAAATTGGTTACGTCTTTCCGAGCTACCACCCGAGGCCGCAGCCGTATTGGAAGAACCTCAAGCTCCTCAACCCTCTATGGATGCTCTCATGACTTTCCTCAATGAGCAATTTACCGGGTTGCGCACGGACATGGGAAATCGTTTTACCGCCCTTGAAACAACTTTTGATACAAGGATGACGAGCATGGAGAATCGCCTCACATCTCTTGAAAGCGGTCATAGTTCTCTGAATATTTCTCTCTCCGCTTTCCATGATGAGTGGCGCAATAGCATGAGGGATAATGATCCAATGGGAGTTGATGATGAAGATGAGGAAGACAACGAAGATGATGCCTAGACGTTTCTTCTTGCATCTCATGCATTTCATTTAGGATTTTCTATTTTATGCATCTTTGATTTATGTTCTTAGGACTAAGGTTGTTTTATGTTTAAACCTATGCTTTGATTTTCTGTTTTTGTTTGGGTTTCTATGTTTAATGCTATGATCAATAATATTAATGTTGCTTATTTATACATTTGCCTTTGATTATGCACTTATCTATTGTCTCAATATTTTTGATCTAACAAAAAGGGGAGAGAAACTAGCTCACAACACTTCAAAATTTTTGATTTTAACTCAAAGGTTACCAAGCTTATATTAAGGGGGAGTTAACTTTGTAAAGTTTTTCAAAGTGTCAAAAATTTTAAGTTTTAGTTTTGTTATATCAAAAAGGGGGAGATTGTAAAACCTATGTTTGATTTTGATATAATTAAATCTTTAAGGATCAATTTGAAAAACTTAAAATTGTTTTATAAGTCCCTTAATAAGTTTTAAATCACCAACTCTTTAAAACTGATTTGAAAAACTCAAACTCAAAATATTTTCTAAGTGTTCCAAGGCCAAACTATTAAAAAACGTCCAGGTGTATCGATACTCTTCCAAACGTATCGATACCTTTTCACCAAAGTTGGCTACTGGATGAACACGTATCGATACGGCAAACCCTCGTATCGATACGCCCCTTCGTAAAAGTCCAAAGAGTTTGAATGGCGTACCGATACGTCAAACCCTCATATCGATACGGCCCTTAATAAATTTTTAAATATAAGTCGGTTTAAATATTTTGACCGTTAGTGTCAGTTGGTTGGTAACCAAATTTTAAATGGTCGTTGACCCGTATCGATACGCCAAACCCTTGTACCGATACGGAAATCGACAGTGAGCTAAGTTGAGAAAAAGGTATCGATACGGCAAACCCCTGTTTCGATACCCCGTACCGATACGCTTACGTGCGTATCAATACCCCTTATTTATTGCACACAACGACTCTTTATTTTCTGAGACAGATATCGATACGGCTCCCCGTGTACCGATCCGCATAGCTGCAGAAGTGCATTTATGGTGGTAAGAGAGGGTTCCAACGGCTCCATTTATGTTCCCAACCACCCAAACGGCTAGAATTCAATGAGAAGGTATAAAAGGGACCTCCAAAAGCTCCAGCAACTACTATTGATCTTCAAGAAAACATCCTTACATCAAATCCAAGCAATTGTACAAAAATCCCATATTGTCTAGAAATCCCAATTATAATTTTCATTCTTATCTTGTTCAATTGGGTTGAGTGCTTGTAATTGGGCTACAATTTGTATTGAGAGATACTCTATTTAGCCATCAAATTCTTTGTTACCTTGTTGTGAGGATTGGGTTAAATTTTGGGTAGAAAATTTAACCGAAATTGTAAGGGTTGCCTCCTTAGCCTAAAAATGGAGAAGAGCAATTAGTGGAATTGTTGCAAATTCTTAGTGAAGCTAAGGTAGTGGATGTAGAGTTCATTTGGAACTTGAACCACTCTAAAATCCCTTGTCAATCTTTTCATTTTGCAATTTCCACCAAACAAACTTTAAAATTTCCAATTCACCCCCCTCTTGGTTCATATCGATCTTTCGATCCACTCAACACATATGTTGAAGTGTATTGAGTATATGACTTGTAAATTGAAATCGACCATATGTTTTGGTTAATAAAGTAGTAAATTTTGTTTAACTTTTTAGGGATAGAGATTCCTGAAACTTGTGGGGATCCCATGGATATGGGGACAAAAAAAGTACCGAGGCATGTAACGGGGATTACCCAAAATTGAACCCCGTAGGCGTTGGGACGGAGTGAAAAATGTAAAACCGTCCTCGCACTGACCGATTCTCACCCTTAATCATACCTAAAACTAATCGATAGATTAACCGAAATTTTTTTGGTTCAATCGGGTAATTAGGTTGGAACAGAGTAATGCTCACCTCGGGACGCTTTTTATTTCATCTAATTCCCCATCAGATCTCTCATTGCTAACTAGGTTGACTTTCCTATCAAAACAGTTCACAGGTTGACTTCCCGGAAATTAAGCTTTTATACATATTCTGATCTGTTCTCATGCAGGTCATGTGCTTCCTTGGTTTTCATAATTCATAGCCACCGTAAAATTCTTACCAATTAATTATTCCCAAATACGAAAACATTATATTATGTCCATCTACAACTCTTTACTCTTATACTAAACTCAAATAATAAAATATTGCTACCCAAAATTCGCTTCATTGGTTTCAAAATCTACAACTCTTTGACAGATCTAGAATCACATAATAAAATATTAAATATCTTCAATTCTTAAATTAAAACCAAATAGATGGTGAAACAAGGCTTTTGACATGCAGTTTGCTTCAGGCTTTCAGCCACTTGCTAGGCAAAAGTAATCACTGAAGTATTGGGGAAGCCTTCATGCCATGTGGATACACATATGAAAATTGATTGGCTGGACTGACTGTGTTATTATTATTAAATGGTTTCTTTTGTATGACAGACAGCTAATTAGTTTTATATTAGAGAAATAGCGAAATAGCTGAAATGGGCCAAAACTTTGATGCAATAACGTGTAAAAGTATACAGCATTTATATCAACAGTGGAAACCTTGGAAATCAGAATCAACCAGATCCAAACCCATCCCCCCTTTATCTTCGCTTCATGCTTATTTGCATTATTAATATTTTCTTCTTCCTTACAACTTTGAATATACAAAATATATCTACATCCGAAGTTTAAAAGTTTGTACCAGTGTAACTCAAGCAGTTTTTGTCCAAATCAGAAACATGTTTTTATTAACATTGGAATGGACATCTTTACGGATTACAAAATCATCTTGAGAATATTTTGTAAAAATTCAAATGATGAGTTTACCACGTGCGACGAATACCGCTGAACATCATTAAATTATTTTTTATATATATTAAATTTTAAACTTTTTAATAAGGATAAACTACATATTTAGTACCTCACCTATTTTCACATTTTTATTTTGGTACCCAAACTAATTTTTTTAGTAAAATGGTACAACGTTTCTATTTGGGTACCATGTCTGTTAAAAATAAACGAAAACAATTTCTTGCAAATTTGTACAATCTATCAATTTAGTCTAAAATATTATCAATTTAAACATCAAATTTATTCTTTCTTCTTCTTCCATTCGAAGTATGAAAACTAGGCATCGAACATCTTCTTCATTGTCACTACAGTTTTCTGCAAATTTTCATCGTTTACTTTCTTTTAATTCCTCCAAAAATAAATTTGACTTTAATAACAACAAAAAAAAACAAAGTATGAAAAAGTGAAAATCAACTAAAACTTATAAAAATAAAAAGCGCAAAAATTAATATCCACAGTGTTGTTATAGCCGATTCCTTAATAGTGCTGATTTTCTTGGATTATTTTTGTGTTTCGGGATCATTCCCTTTATAAAGAAAAACTTTTCTGACACATCCCTATCTAAATTAAAAAACAATATGTGTCGATCGTATACTAAGAACATTTTACAGCAGTTAACCCACTTATGTATTTAACCAAACAGTTCGGCTATGTTGCCTGATTTTTTTTTTTCATTTTTATTATAGTCTCCATGTTTAACATATATTCGGACATAATCATGGGTGATTTCATCCAGATATACAGAACTCAAGAAAATGAACATATATGTTTCGAACATGCACCCTTATTCAGCATTCGTTCCCTAGTCCAGGTAAATAATTACTCGTCATCTTCGAATTGTTATGTACTTTTCGATCATCGAAATTGATTAAAAAAAAATTTGATCAGCAAAGCGAAGTATATATTATTAGGATAAATATACAACGCTAGTCGAACATGCGCCTCATCAAAAACCTCCCTAAACCTATTGGAGGAAAAGAGTACGACATGTCGACTGAAAAACAAAGCGAAACCCCCCCCCCCCTTACAACATCATAGCGAAGCCTGAAACAGAGAGACTCGAGACACCCCTTCCTTTGCTAGCGCATCGGCTAACCCATTCGCCTCCCAAAAGATATGAAAAAAGCACACCGAACATAACCGCGCACAAGCACGGTCAATCGCACAAAATGACTCCCACAAGCGCCAAGGGCGACGTTCCACCTGCAACACCCATCCAATTGCTACTTTGGAATCCGACTCAATAATTAAAGGTCGATCCGCCCATTTGGATGATATTTAGAACTCCAAGGCAAAAGCTATCGCCCGAATCTCAGCCACATTAGAATCAAGAGAACCAAGTGGCCCTGAAAACAATGCGAAGACACGACTCTGAGCATCTCGCAACACCCCCCCGAAGCCCGCTGGCCCTGGCTTCCCACGCGCGGAACCATCCACTGAGAATTTCAAAGTAGTGCCGAGTGGGGGCTCCCAACACACTCCCACACGGTCCAAAATCTTAGCTACCTCTTCCCGATACATACTCGGACAGTCCCACCAAAGATTTTCACTAACCGTCAAACCCTCTTTGAGGGTCTTCACCCAATAGAAAGAGCGTAATTTCACCAAAAAACATATCTCTGATACAGGAATAAACTTCCCATTAAAGACAAAGTCATTGTGCGCAAGCCACAACGACCATAGCAAGGCAGCGATACTCGACACCCACAGCTTCCTTAGTACGCCTGTAAACGAACAATGCATATCCGGGAGAAGGAAATCCGCTAAGGATTTCGGCAAAGGCAAGGAAATCGCCCACCACCCTCGAAACCAATTCCATAATTCTTGGGTAAACGGACAAGAATAAAATAAGTGCTCTATATCTTCCTCCCTCTCGCGGTACCACCTACACAACCCTTGGTTGTCACCCAAATCAATCCCACGTATCCGTAGAAATGCAAAAGTCGGCAATCGACGCAGCCAAGTAAACCATAGGAACGCCTGGACCTTAGGAGGAACCAGGACCTTCCACGCAAAACAGTCCCCAAAATCACTCTCGCCCACTTTGTCCATCATAAGCAATCGAGTCAATCCCTTGACTGAAAAGATCCTATGGTTATCCGGTGTCCACACGAGCATATCCAACTCACCTTGTCGCAACCGTATCGGACATATCAAAGAGCGTAAATCCTGCAATTGCCGAGCCTCAAAAGACCGCAAACTACGGCGGAACACGTCATCCCATCGAACATGTTGAAAACTCCCCTCGACAACAACATCCCTTACCAAAGCTAATCGATCAACCGCAATGGTAAACAGGCGAGGCAAAACATCTTTTAGTGGTTGCTCTATACACCAAGCATCAAACCAAAACAACACACGTTCCCCCGAGCCAACTTTCCAAACGAATTGAGTCTCTCCCATATGCTTTTGCACACCCTCCGAGCTAACCGTTTGCACTATCTGTTTCCAAATCACAGACATTTGTCCCCTAACCGATGTATTAAACCGCCACCACTGTGCCGCTTCACCATACTTTGATACAATAATAGCCCGCCATAGCGATGTCTCATCTCGAGCATATCTCCATGACCACTTCGCCAAAAGTGCCTTATTTCGAACCTCAAGATCGGCCACCCCCAACCCGCCCATGTGACGAGGCCGGCACACCAAACTCCAATTCACTCTGCTCATTTTACGATGTAAATTAACTCCACCCCATAGGAAAGTTCGCCTCAACCTATCTATCGCAGCAATCACCCCTTTCGGCACTCGAAACAAACCCATGTAATAAACAGGAAGAGAGGATAAAACTGAGTTTACCAATGTAACTCGTGCCGCAAACGATAGCGATGTCCTCTTCCAACCTGCGAGCTTCCGATGGACAGATGCAATTACAGGCTCCCATACAGCAATGTTGCGCGGATTTACACCCAGCGGTAAACCCAAATAAACAAACGGTAGCTCCCCCTGACGGCAAGACAGTACCTCGGCCATGGAAGCGAACAACGCACCATCAACACCTATCGAATAGAGTGACGACTTCGAAAAATTGATTCGCAAGCCTGAGCATACCTGGAAACAACACAATAGCCTACGAATATTCAATGCTGCTTGTATCGATGCTTCAAAGAAGAGAACGGTGTCGTCAGCAAACTGAAGGTGTGTCAACGTCACCCCCGGTGCCACTACCACCCCACGAATCAGCCCTAGTGTCTCCGTTTGTACTAACAAACGATGCAACGCTTCAGCCACTATGACAAACAACAACGGCGACAATGGACAGCCTTGTCGCAACCCCCGTCTCATATCAAACTCTTTCGTTGCGCTCCCATTTAACAAGACAGATAAGCGCACTGTACCAATACATTCCATCACCCATCCCTTCCACGTTTCATTAAATCCCATCGATCCTATAATTTGATCCAAGAACTCCCAACGGACACAATCATAGGCCTTCGCAAAGTCTAGCTTCAACATACAACCCTCTGCCCGACTGTTGCGCATAGAATGAATCGTCTCAATAGCCAACAAAATTCCATCCACTATCTGACGGCCACGGACAAAAGCTGATTGATGATCACTGATCAAACCACCCAGCACTACCTGTAAACGCCTAGCTAGAATTTTAGCTAAAATTTTATAGATGGAATTCAACAAACTGATCGGTCGATACTCATGTAAAGAAGCCGGTGATTCCACTTTTGGCAGCAGTACAATGAAAGTATTATTGACGCCTAGAGGTAGCTTGCCGGTGGAGAAAAAATATGCCAAAAACCTGTACACATCTCCACTAATAACCTCCCAACACCTCTTATAAAATTCCATGCTATATTCATCCGGACCCGGAGACTTCGAACCCTCACACCCACGCACCACAGCCCATGCCTCGTTCGTAGAAAAAGGCACAATCAAAGCCAAGTTCTCACTATCATTCACCCTATTAAACGCTCCCTCAAATTGCCACTTGCACGATCTCTCTTCCGCGGCAAAATGCCTAGTGAAAAAGCTCACCACATGCTTCCGTAACCTGCTCGGATCCGTCACCCAAATACCATCTATATTCAACCCAACAATGGCATTCCGAAACGCTCGCAACTTCGCTGCCCTGTGAAAGAATGCAGTGTTCCTATCTCCCAATTTAAGCCAAGTCGCACGTGACTTCTGTCGCCATAACGATTCCTTTTTACGAATCGCTCGCCATAGAGCTTGTAGCCAAACCCTCCTTTGATCATATACAGCTCCACCCTCCCCCACGGCTTGTTCCTCCTCACCACTGTCTAGGCAATCAAGACGACCTTGGATATTAGAAATTTCTTTCTCTATGTCCCCGAAGTCCGATTTGTTCCATTTCCGAAGGAACAGCTTCAAATGTCTAAGCTTAACAGATATGTTCGAATTTCCAATCCCCATTCCCGTCAGCCTACACCACTCCTCCGCCATACGATTAACATTTCGCCTCTCCTCCAACCACACATTAATGAAGCGGAAAGGCCTTGGACCCCAATTAATATCATCACACATCAACATAAGTGGGGCATGATCCGAGATACCTCGCGGCAATGATAATTGTTCAATTTGAGAAAAACAATCTAGCCACCTCGATGTTACTAGGAATCGATCAATGCGGCTCTTTCGGCTATCCCTCCCAAACCACGTATATTGCTTTCCTCTCAAAGGCAAATCAATCAAACATGCATCATTCACAAAAGACACAAATGAAGTCATACCTCGCGACAGCGAGCTGCAGCCTGCTCTCTTCGATGGCCGCAACACCGCATTAAAATCACCCACCGTTGCCATAGCCCTTCCTGCTCCGACACGTCACAAGGGGCATACACTGCCATAATACAGTAGACCATATCCTCATGCTTCAAACGCCCATGGAGCATAACAAAGTGCCTCTCAATCTCAACTGATTCCAACACAAATCTGTCGCCTTCCCATATTGCTAAAATACCACCCGATGCTCCCACGGAAGGCGAGAACGAAAACTCAAATCCATCACTATACCACATCCCAGCAACCATCGACGGAAACAGCTCCTCTAGTTTCGACTCCTGCAACAAAGCCATATCAAGTCGATGCTTCCGAATCTCTTCCCCCACCCGTCTTCTCTTCAACAAAGATCCCAACCCCCTGACATTCCAGCAAAATAAACGCATTACTACAATTTTCGAATGCCGTCCTGCAGCACTCGCGACAAGTCACGCAAAATTTCTTCCTAGCGATGTCACGCCCACCAAGTTCCCTAATGTCGCAGTTGCTGTTGCTTCACGGTGGAGTATTTGTTGTCTACGGTTGAAATCTGAATCTGTTAACGATGCATCAGCAACTAAAGATTGGGATACACGGCCTCCACTCTTCCTCGGTCTTCCCCTCCCCTGTTTTGATTTATTCGTCACCCCCGACAACGCGTTCACCGATCTTGTCTTCTTTAACACTCCATTGATCCACACTGGAATTATATCATCAGCAGCTTCTGTTTGCCGTATTTCCTGTTCGTCACCTATTTTTTCAACCGGTATTGCGATCTCACCAGGTTGTTCGACTATGGTTGCTGTTATCGGAACTGGAACCAAACCTGCCGTCACCTGCTCTACAATCTCCGTCTCCCCCTGTTGGTCTTGATTCCCAGTTTGAATAGCCTGATTTTTCACGTGAATTTGATTTGCCGCTGGAACCTGAGTGTTTGGATTGACTTCAACAGTTCCATAAGTTTGAAGTTCTACTCCTATAGGACTCTTTATTTTATTGTACTCTCCTACTGCCGATGAAACACCCCTCAGCCCAACTTCACCGCCGCCCTGTGTTAACCCATTGTGCACCGGCGTCAACAATTTACACCCAGCCGTAGCCACCGGCGTAACATCAACCTCATCCTGGTCCCCTCGATATGAATCATTCCATAGTTGATTGTTTGTCCAATCCTTTAACCCTGCTCCTGTTTCATCTGAAATCTGCCGTTGATAGTCTTCCCCCATACACGATTCCGGCACGCATTCCGACGAGCTACACTCAGATGATTTATCACTACTATTGTCACTGGTTACTGTGCACTCACAGTCGATAAGAGGCCCAAAAATGGTCACCTCTTGAACGAAAATCTGGTATAATTTGCCCTCGACTTCCAGCATCAGTTGTGTATCGATAAACTCCATTAAATCTGTTTCGATCAGTAGCCAGCCACGTTCGAAAGATGTCGCCGCTGATGTGTTCTCTGCAACTCGAACAAGCGACCCCCAATTCGTCGCAATATTTTTTAACGTCTCAAAGGACCAAGCGTGTACTGGAATGCCACGAACTGAAATCCATATCCGTCGGGTTTGTAGTGTCATCCCCGGATCCTATCGTTCTAACTTTGAGAAGCAATCGCTAAATCTTGTCTTTTCCAGCACCTCCTCCATTGTTTTCGCGTCTTTGAACATCAACAATATCGCCGGTCCAGCGATTCGCAGAATAGATAGTCCTTGGTGATTGGGGATGTTCATCCTTGATGCTAATTCCTTCAAACTCCACTGTCTATTGCACCAACCCACCATACAATGTTGGAGAACGCCCACTTTCTCTTCATCGACATGCCCTTTGATTACCTTTGCCGTGATATGATTTCTCTTCGAATTCACGCTGTTGGATTGTCCCTTTTCATCCCCACTTTTCTTTTGATCAGACTCATCCAAACCCCTATTTCTTTGGTACGATCCGCAATCGGCGAATCTTGCCATACTCACCCTCAATCGAGACCCATATATCCATTTGTTGTTGAGGCGTTCAATCGCTCGATCCGCATCAACTTTGCTGGCCATCCTAACAAATCCAAATCGTCCTCCATCTTTTGCCCTTTTCCGAGGGATGAACGCGTCGAGAACCTCGCCATGTCTATCGAAAACTTGCCATAACCCTTTCCAATGCAGCGTTTCCGATACCCTACCCACGTATACAGTCCACTGCTGCCGGCGGTCATTCTCCTTGGCCTCCTTGCGCTGCCCATTGCTGCCGACGGTCATTCTCCTTGTTTTTAACAGCACCTATTTGCTTAGGTTGATCGAAATTGATAATATCATTGCTTTTAGTAAACTGATAGTTGAATGCAGAATGATCGGCTATGATAGTACGGTAGATATTATTTTTTGCGCTTCTTGCTTTTATATGTTTTA
The DNA here is from genome assembly GCA_030270665.1 of Hibiscus trionum. Taxonomy (NCBI): domain Eukaryota; kingdom Viridiplantae; phylum Streptophyta; class Magnoliopsida; order Malvales; family Malvaceae; genus Hibiscus; species Hibiscus trionum. The sequence continues at coordinate 3,250,962 of BSYR01000004.1, forward strand.
GTTGATTTTATTTTTTTCATACTTTGTTTTTTCTGTTGTTATTAAAGTCGATATTGTTTTTGGAGGAATTAAGAAAAAGTAATCGATGAAAATTTGCAGGAAATTGTAGTGACAATGAAGAAGATGTCCGATACCTAGTTTTTCATACTTCAAATGGAAGAAGAAGAAAGAATAATTTTACATTTTTAATCTAAAAACTAAAATTGATGTTTAAATTGATAATATTTTGGACTAAATTGATAGATTGTACAAGTTTTAGGGACTAAAATTGTTGTTTGACCAAGCAACGTCACTGTTTCCATTTATTTTTAACAGTTAGGGTATCAAAATAGAAACAATGTACCATTTTGTTAAAAAATTAGTTTAGGTACCAAAATAGAAATACATAAATAGGGGAGGTGCTAAATATGTGGTTTACACTTATTAAAAGAATAAAAAATTTACCAACGGGGTTGGTCCAAGTGGTAAGCAGCTTGGCATCGCTTAAGCAGGTCTCGGGTTCGAGGCGTTGTGTATGCAGAAAATCCTCGCTGGGAGACTCACCCACCAAAGCCAGGTGTGCGACGCGGGTCGGTTTGGATTAGTCAGGGCCAGGCCTTGGAAACCAGAGGGCAACAAAAAAAAATTTAATATATATATATATATATATATATATATATTGATTGAATTTTTTAAATAATTATTAATTGTTGAGTCCTTAAAATTTTTAATATTTATTAATCAATTTAATAGTATTCAATTGTGTTCAACATTAATAGTGTTCAACGGTATTCGTCGCATGTCGTAAAGTTTTCTAAATTCAAATAACTAATAACTATTTCTTTAATTGATAAAAGTTACCATGTTTATCGAGATCCTTTTTTATAATGATTACATTTTTTATTCATTATTTCCATCAAGTCGAGAAGACAATTTTAGACCAAGGATTGCATATTCAAAATAATTAACAACTATTTCTTTTATTGGTAAACGCTTCGGTGTTGACAATATTTTTTTATGATAGAAAAATACAGATCATTTTACGTGGGGGTCTCGCATAATTCTCCATGAATTCTTTCCATCAAGCTGAAATGGTGATTGAAGGATGAAGATAACTTAATAACTTCCTAATTCTATAACTTCTAAATGTTTAAAGCATAGCTATAAAAGGATGTCAAATTGAAGGCCATGACATCTTGATTAAATTACTATTGTACACTCATTCTGTTTACTAAGAAATACTCATTCGTCTCATACAAATTGTTCTTTATTAATTTTTTACATTTTTTAAAAAGAACTTTTTTAATATGACTTCTCACGTAATTTAAAAAAAATTATAATGGACATAATATAAAATAATTCAAATGACAATTTAATCTTTGAAAAGATTTTTTTTGTGCGAAAAACTAGAAAAAAGAGAGTAGAAAAGTAAGAATAGAAATCATTCACCCTTTTTCGGTGCCCCTTTCTATGCCCCACACTAAAATTTAGGTTTAGGGTTTACAGTTATATTTTAACATAAGAGTTTAGGAAATTTAGGGTATGATGTACTTTTTAGGGTTTAAGATTTAGAATGTAAAGTTAGGGCTTGAAATTTAATTTTTTTAGTGTTGAGATATAGAAAATGACACTAAAAATGGGCAAAAGATTTTTATCCAAAAGTAAATGTAGGTTTTAAAACTTGTTAATTTTTTCAATAAAACAATTTGAGTTAGACAATTTCTTTATTAAGTAGTGTTATAATAATATTCCCAAAATAAATTTTAGGATTTGAATTCATATAAAGGATGAAGCGGATGAGCATCCATAACCACCAAATCAATTAACGGGACCATTTTAGTGAGTGTTTTGTTGTGCTTTGTATTCTATCTAGAGTGTTTTGTCCAAATTTTGTTGTGCTTTTTATTCCCAAAACAAAACAAAATTCAGGATTCGAAAACACTCTAATACTAGACTACTAAGACAATTTGAGTTGGCCAATTTCAGTATTTTCAGAGTGTTTTGTTGCGCTTTGTATTCTAGTATTAGAGTGTACTAAGTATTTTATTGGGAAACACGTATACGCAGTGGCGAACACAGGCGGGACTTGTGGGGCCATGACGATCAAACTTTTGAAAAATTAAAAATTTAATATTAAAAAATTTAATTTAGCACTCACAAAATTTTTAAAAATTTATATTAAGCTTCAACAATTTTGAATGTTCTTAATTAAATATCTCTCATGGTTTTTAAAACTTCTCTTTAAGCCTCATAGATTTTTAAAAAATTTACTTAAACTCCAAATTTTTGAAAAATTAGTGTAAAATGAACTCTTCAAAATTAGTTTAAACTTCTGTATATATTTTAAAGTTTTAAGTTTTAGTTAGACTCTATGGTATGCCACTATACTATAACTCTCAATAGTAATCTTGGACAACAAAACAATATCATTATCTTTCCAATATAACATTATGTAAATGGTAAATAACTCATCATCGATAAATCAAAATAATGGAGCAGTTCATAACCATTATACCATAAATCATTCTATAACATATCATCGATATATATGATAGAAAAATTACCATAAACAAAATATAATAGGGCAGTTCATACCCCATCATGTATAAAACATTTACTTTATACATGTGAAACTATCATATTTCATATGAAATTCAATATTATTAATTCGATCAAATCATTTAGGTCGACTTCTCGCAAGTCTTCCTTAATACATTTTTAATCATATAAATGCTCTCACCTTGGACACTTAACACAATGCCTCACTAAGTCCTAGTTCGATCCTTTCTTTCATAGTACCTCGAACCTTCTTTGATTCTAACTTGACTTAATTAAGCGCATGAATACAATAAAATATTTGTTAGATTCAATCTAACAATACCTTAAACATGATGTCTAATATAATCATTCGAATATAAAATTTCTAAATATTTTTCCTTTCTTCCTTGCACTATTCAAAAACCCATTATGATCCTTAGCGACCAATTTTGAACTTTCAATAATTCTTCCGAGCTTGCTAACTAACATTTAAATACAAAATGTTTCAAATTTTATTTTTTGACAAATTGTGCTACCTTCAAAGATTTATTTCTATAAAATACTTTACAACTCGAAATTTGGATTTGTTTGTTCTGAAAGAATCTAAATTCGATAAGATTTTCAATCATATAAACTAATAGCTCAAATTCAACTTGTACGATTTATGACGAATTTTCAAAGTCAATTTCGAGTGCTGAATTTCGAAACAGACTAATACTCTGTTTTTTGACCTTGCATCAATTCTAGGCAGATTTCATAATTCTAATCTTTATCACCCTTTAACCATTCCAACTCTCTAAATTAACCTTCAATTTCATATCAAGCATCAGGACATCATTCTAACTATTTTCATCTCTAAAATAATTTTTATAATATTGTCCCCTAATTTCTGTATATAGCTGAATGATCTCTATATCATATACTATAAGTTTTTCATCACTTTAAGCATATAAACAACATCATAACCTCATTTTCAACTTGAATAAATCTTAAAACATGAAATTTTAACATGTTCTTCATCCACCTTAATCACCAATATCAACTTTGAAGCATGAAAACCGTGCAAAACTTATAGCAAATGAAAGAGAATTCAATGGAGAATAAATCCTTATTTCATGTCTTATCTCAAAAATCAACCAAATAAACTCAAAGGAATTGAAAAGAAAACTTCTTACCTATTTTTGGAAGCTCCCGTTAATGGAGAGAAAGATGAGGAGATTTTTCCACACTTTTTTTTTTATTTTCATACTAGATGATATTATTTAATCTTATTTAATAAATAAATTTTTTATTAATAACCAAATGACTATTTTACACTTGATATCCAATGCTCCAAAACTTGCCACTTGTCAAAATATTCATCCAATGGTAAAAAATAAACCAATAAGTAGTTACCAATTTTTCCCTTATAATTTTCTGAAATTATAATCTTACCATTTTTCATCCAACGACTCATATTTAACATGGAAATTCAACTTAAATCTAAGGGTTCATATTCTTCCAACACAAAGAAAATATCTTAGACGCGTAAAAAGACATAATTAACCTTGCCTTACCATCCTTCAAAATATCATGGATATTTGATTTGATCCGATTATCCAAATTTTTTTTTCAAACTTTATCGTTTTATAGCCATTAATACAAGCTCCGCACGATAAATCTGGATAACATGGAAACGTCATTTTTGGGGTAAAATATTCATTTACGGGTTAAAATACATAACTTTTGAAAATTACACACTGGTCCCCTAAACTTTTCAAAAGTTTATATTTTAGCCACTAAACTTTCAAAATTTACATTCCGGTCACTAGCCAAATATTGTTATATTACAATTCTCTCTCCCTTAAAAAATTTGTTCTCAAATTTTCAACACGTATCTAGTTCAAAAAAGGTGAGGAAACTGATTTCTCATATTTTCTTTTCTTTCCCAAGTCGTTTCTTCAACTTAATGATTTCACCAAAGAGATATAATAAGCGGAATTGACTTATTCCTTAGTTCATTGACTCCATCTGCTAGTATCTTTACCTATTCCTCCTCGTAAGTCAAATTCAGTTGAATCTCTATTTCCTCCGAGATAATGACATGTAAAGAATCTTATCGATACTTCCTGAACATCGATACATGGAATACATTGTGAATCTTGTCCATTTTCGGAGGTAAAGCTAGCTAATAAGATATTGGACCAACTCTTTTCAAAATCTTATATGGTCTAATAATTTTCTGACTCAGCTTCCCTTTTTGTCCAAATCATAACATCTTCTTTCAAGGTGAAACTTTTAAGAAATACTTTATCCTTAATTTCATATTAAATATCTTTTCTTTCAAGTTCAGCATATAATTTTAATCATTCTAATGCAATTATAAGATTTCTTTGAACCATTCTTATTTTATTCTTCGCATCACGAAATAAACCATATCTATTTACCTTTTAGTTCTCTTTTTAACTCACTATCATCGAGGATATAAATTACCACTTGATAATATGAACATCCTTTAAACTTAACATTAATATCTTTAGTTTCCCTTTTCACCTTACTGAATTCTTTCCAGGCATATCTTATCTCTCATCTGTAAATCTTTGATCTAATTTGTCAATGTATACTTGAGCTGAAGATGTGTAATCATTACACTAACTTCTTTCAAAGATAATTGGGCATTTAATATTTACAAGGCAAAGAATGACTTTCAGCAAGATACATCAACTACTACTTTAACCTTATTACATCAATATACATCCCACACTATTATGGGACGTATCATTAAATAACATGGAATCCTTATTAACTTCAGATTGTATTAATACTAGTGTTATCATCTTAACTTTTTTAGGATCGAATTAGTTGAGACAATGTGACATGGAGATGCAACTTGAATTAATCAAATTCAAATTTGAGTAACTTTGCATACAACTACCTTTCCCACAAGGCTTGTAGCACTGTTTGTAAATGCTTATCACAATCTTATTTCATACTAAACTTTTGATAAAGTTGTCTTTATACTCGGTTGATAGTTGTTACTGTAAGAATTTTCATCTAGTGGCACATATTTTCCAAAAAGCCTTTAAACTCAATCATAACATCATAATCCTTAAGAAGTTCGATCCACCTTCTTTGCCTCATATTCAACTCCTTTTGAGTTAACAGATACTTTAAACTTTTATGATATGTGTAAATGTAGCATCGCTCACCATATATATAATGGTGCCATATCTTTTAAGCAAATACAACTGGTACTAACTTTAAATCATGAGTAGGATAATTTCTCTCATGCGTATTAAGTTACCTTAAAGCATAGGCCACCGATTTTCCTTCTTGTATAAGTACGTATACCTAACCATTATAAGAACCATCGCTATATACCATATAATCTCTGCCTCAATTCTGGTTATACTAGCACTAGGGCTTCTGTTAAGATCTTCTTTAATGTCTCAAACTTTCTTGAAACTTCTTCGTCCAATTGAATGATACATCTTTCCTCAATAGCTTGGTCAGTGGGGACGCAACTATGGATAATTTCTTTACAAACCTTCGATAATAACCATCAAGTCCCAAGAAACTTCAAACCTCAGAAAACTACATGGCCAAACAAAAATTCACACTTTGATAGCTTAGCATACATGTTTTTTTGAAGGGTCTGAAGAACGATGCGAAGATGGGCATCATGTTTTTCCTTTGTCTTTGTGATAGAATATGAGATGAAGGAGATGAACAATGAAGAAAGATCTGTATGAGAGGAGATGAACGATGAAGAAAGATTTGTTATTATCTCAGTCAAATGAAATGTGAATTACAAGAAGAGGTTACATCCTTTTATATACAACACGAAACTCATCCTCACAGGGAGAGATTAAGCTATAACTGCTTTAACAGAAACTTAACAAACTGAAACTAATCTTGGATAACAGCTTATACTATATACTCTAACATGCTTCCTATTTCATTCTTCTCTCTTCTTCTTCCTAAAACAAAAGACATCTTCACTTCGTATTCATGTCTCATCTTCACTTAGACAAGTTATTCCTGTAGATCTATACACCCTTGGGGTTTTGAAGACAATAATCTTAATTCATCTGCACAGAAAACTTTTAGTTGTTGTCTAAGGTGCACAAAAAAAGCTGAAGATAACGATTTAGTCAACACATCAGCAACTTGACTGGCTGCAGGAACATAGTTAATTCGAAAAGATCCATCAGTGACTTTTTCCCTAACAAAGCTGAGATCAAGCTCAACGTGTTTTAACTTCGCATGATGCACAAGATTAGAAGAGTGTGCAATAGCACTCGTATTATCACACTAGATGATCGGAGTTGCTGCCAACTGAATGTTTAACTCAGTGAGAAGGGACTTTACCCAAATGGACTCACACATGGCATCTGCCAGACTTCGAAACTCTTCTTCTGTTAAAGATCGAGACACTACCCCTTGCTTCTTTGAACTCCAAGCAACTAGGTTTCCACCTAGGAATATACAGTGGCCCCCAGTTGATCTTTTGTCATCTATGCAGGTACCCCAGTCTGAATCAGCATGGCAACCAATGTTGTAGGTGAATTTGAAGAACTAAAATATAAACCATGTTCCAATGTTCCCTTGAGATATCGCAACACTCGTTTGACTGCTTTCCAGTGTTTATCAAGTGGTGACTACATGAACTGACTTAGCTTGTTGACTGAAAACTGAATATCAGGCCTAGTGGTGCAAATATGTTGAAGTGTTCCAACAACTTGCCAATATAAGGGGCAATCTGGAAATGGATCTCCATCAGTAAGAGAGAGCTAAGGAGAAGTTACCATTGGAGTCGAGGAAGGAGTTAAATCAAGCATCTGAGTTTTCTCAAGAAACTCTAAGATATGTTTCTTTTGATTTAAAATAATCCCTGAGTCAACAAGTTGTACGTTCATGCCAAGGAAAAAGCCTAGCCTGCCAAGATCTTTTAAAGAGAAAGCTTTATTGATATCTTTGATAACTCTGTCAACCTCTTCAGAATCATTGCCTGTTGCAACGATATCATCAACATACACCATAATATAAACTGTACTGCCTTGTCTTTTTCTAAAATAAAGAGATGAGTCAGCTAAAGAAGCAGTAAAACCTAAGCCTTGAACCAAATGATTTCGAAATTTGTCAAACCAAGCTCTGGGAGCCTGCTTAAGGCTGTATAGAGACTTCTCCATCTTGCATACCAACTGTTGACCAAAAGGACCCTCTTGTTCAAAGCCTGGAGGTTGCTGCATGTATACTTCTTCAACCAAATCTCCATTTAAAAATGCATTATCAACATCTATTTTTCGTAAGATCCAACCATTGCTAAGAGCTACACTAAGCATGATTCTGACAGTTACAAGTTTTACTACTGGACTAAAGGTTTCAGAATAGTCAAAACCTGCTTGTTGAGAGAAGCCTTTAGCCACAAGCCTAGCTTTGTAACGAGCAACACTCCCATCAAGAATTTGTTTGACCTTAAAGAGCCACTTGCACCCTATTGGAGCACGATCTTGAGGAAGAGGAGTCAGAATCCATGTGCCTTTACTAACTAAAGCATCAATTTCTTTGAGTACAAAATCTTTCCAACTAGGAGAAGCCATGGCCTGATGAACATTTACTGGAACAATATCCACAGACTCAGCAAGAAAGACTTTAGGTTTAAAAATACCAGCTTTCGACCTGGTAACCATAGAATGAGAAGGAGGAGCAACAATTTTGGAGCCACTTTGTAAGGTAGGTGTAGGATTAGAAGATTCATCAGAGTGCTCATTATGATGTTCACCAGAAAGCTCACCACAAGCAGCAGATCCAATAGAAGGAACAACATTAACTGGAGATATAGGAATAGCAGCAACTGGAGATATAGGAGAACCAGTTGTAGAAATAGCAGCCACAAAAGATGCATGAAGATCAGAGAGCGCAGCAGGTAAAGAAACAGGACCAGAAGAGACATGTAAGACTGAAGGAACATAGGCATGAGTGGAGTCAACATGAGAGGAAACTTGAGCAAGGGAAGAGACATTCTGACCAGGAGAAAGAGACTCTAGAATAGCAGGATGAAAGGAGAAAGAATCAGAATCAAAATTAGCATTTGAAACAGAATTAGAAGTAGAACTAAGAGTGTTTGAAGTAGAAGAGGCTGAGAGTTGAGAAGAAACTGAACGAGATGGTCCAGTATATTTGAACTTGACTAACTCAGCACCACTACCCTTTTCAAGGCTACTACACTTATCCTGCAAGTAAGGAAAGCAGAGCTCATTAAACTGGACATGCTTAGATACATATACCTTACCATCATCACTTAGGCATTTGTATCCATGCTACACATAGCTGTAACCTAAGAAGACACAAGGAACTAAACGAAATTGCATTTTATTCTTATTATAAGGTCTGGTCAATGGAAAACATTGACATCCAAAAGTTTTTAAAAACTTATAATTGGGCTGACACTTAAACAACTTCTCATATGGTGAAATACCACCAAGAACTTTTGTAGGCAACCTATTAATCAAATAAACAGAAGTATAAAAAGCATCAGACCAATATTTAAAGGGAATACCACTTTGAGCCATTAGAGTGAGACCTAGTTCAACAACATGTCGATGTTTTCTTTCAACCTTGCCATTCTGTTCAGAAGTGTAAGGACACGTTCGATGAAACTCAATTCCATGTTCAACAAAATAACTCTCTAAAGTTCTAAACTCAGTGCCACAATCAGATTGAATACTTTTAAGTTTACAATCAAACTGACGTTCAGCCATTTTGTGAAAGTTAATAACCACATTCCTAACATCAGATTTCTAGCAACAAAGTATATCTAGTGGCAGCATCCAGAAAACTCACATAAAAGGCACAATTATTAGACAGTAAAGGAGCTGGGCCCCTAACATAAACTTGAACAAGTTGTAAAGGCAAATTATGAACAATCAAAGATTGCTGAAAACTCAACTTATGACTTTTACCTAATTTGCAAGCTTCACAGAAAAAAATTTGAACCTTTATTGATATCTGAAATGTTACAAGTGTGGGACAATTTATGCAGAATTTAAGGGTGTCCAAGCCTTTTGTGCCATACAACATAACTATAAGAACCAAAAAGACAATGAGCATCAGAAACATTTATATCAGAATTATCAGAAGAACCATCACAGAGCCTAGTCTGAAAAACAGGACTAACAGAAGTAGATTTATCAACATGAGGAACCTTAGAATCAGACAAACTGCAACCATCCGATGACACAAACTTGTAAAAACCGTCACTTTGTAAACCGCGAAGGATCAGCTGTTGTGTTGTCAAATCCTTCACAACACACAAATTAGGGAAAAACTCTATGGAAACATTATTATCTTTCGTAAACTGAGAAACAGACAAAAGGTTTTTTTAATAACAAGAACATGCAACAAATTAGTTAAAATTAAAGGCCTTGAAGCAGAATTAATAACAGATGAACCAACCCTAGAAATAGAAACTGTAGACCCATCAGCAACAGAGACTCTACCAGGACCACAATAAGGAGTTGAGGACACGATGTTACCTGCATCGAGTGTTAAATGCGATGTAGCACCGGAGTCGGGATACCAGGCAGCATCACCATATCCGAAATCATCAGAGACAACAGCAACGGTTGCAACCACAGACTCAGAAGGATTCTGAGCAACTCCAGTGAAAACTTTTGAGTGCGAACCTTGCCCAACCATTTGAGATCCCAAATCCTCAGAATAATCTTCCGAAAAAGAAACTTGATTGACCGAAGAAACGTTCCGAACGCCATCGATGTTCTGATCAAATTGGAAGAAGCACCGGCTGGCCAAATGACCCAGCTTGTCGCAGATCTGACATTGAGGCCGTGCACGACCACCAAACGATCTGCCTCCTCGTCCTCTGAACGCTCCTCGAGAAGAATTGTAGACAAGCGGTCGAAACCCTAGAGGAGATGCTCGAGTCGAGTTTTGAGATGGGTAACCAGAATAACCCTGGTTTGTGTTATTAGAATATGGGCTAGAAAATGGGCCTTAAGATCGCGACCCATCGGATGACGACCCCTGAACCAAATTGACCACAGAGCCTTGAGCCAAGAACTCAAGCTGACGAGACTCCGTGTCAAGCAAAACACTCGTAACCCCATCCAACTTGTAAGGCATCTGACTGGACGTAATAACAGCCACCACCGGCTCGTACTCCGGCGGCAGACCAGAAAGAATCGTCGAAATATGCATCGTCTCCGATAAAGGATTTCCACAGGCGGCAAGACTATCACATATCCCCTGTATTTGTGCAAGATGCTCCCGCATCGACTGATCACATTTGTGAATGTTCTTCAAAAAATTGTGTAAATGCATGATACGGGTGGTGGAAGTCACCGAAAAATTGAGCTTTACTTTCTCCCATATATCCAAAGCATTCTTGCAATTAACCAAAGAAGGCAAGATAGATGGACCGATGGAAGAAAGCAACCAAGAACAGAGAGCACTATATTGTTGCTTATACTTCATGTATTCTGGATTAAGGACTTGTCGACCACCTTCTCTGGCAACCCGTTGCGGAGGCACAACCAAAGAACCGTCGATATGGTCTTCAAGAGCAAGACTCTCAATGGTGAACAAGACATGTTGCTTCCAGAGAAGATAATTGAACTCATCAAGACGCAAAGAGATAGTCTTATTCGTAAAGGGTTTGGAAGTAGTTTCTGCCATGGAAGAAACCTCTGATACCATGATAGAATATGATATGAAGGAGATAAACAATGAAGAAAGATTTGTATGAGAGGAGATGAATGATGAAGAAAGATTTGTTATTATCTCAGTCAAATGAAATGTGAATTAGAAGAAGAGGTTACATCCTCTTATATACAACACGAAACTCATCCTCACAGGGAGAGATTAAGCTATAATTGCTTTAACAGAAACTTAACTAACTGAAACTAATCTTGGCTAACAACTCATACTATATACTCTAATACTTTGAATAAACTATAATATATATCATCGATGAATACCACCAAATATTGATCCAAGTAAGGTTGAAATACTCGGTTCATCCGATCTATGAATGCCACATGAGCATTTTTCAAACCAAACGGCATCAGTACAAACTCATATTGTTCATACCAAGTTCGGAAAGTTGTCTTCAAAATATCTTTTTCCTTGATCTTTAACTAATGATATCCCGATCAGAGATCAATCTTCGGAAGAGGATACTTATCCTTTATTGTCACCTTATTTAACCAATGGTAATCTATGCATAATTGCATGGATCCATCTTTCTTTTTCACTAATAACATTGGTGCGCCCCAAGGTGACATACTTGACCTTATAAAACTTCGATCTAACAATTCTTGCAATTGTACCTTTAACTCCCGAAGCTAGGTTGGAGCAATTCTATATGGGGCCATCAATATAGGTGCAGTACCTGGTAATACCTCTATTTTGAATTCCATCTCTCGATCTGGAGGAAATCCCAGTAACTCATCCGGGAATACATCTAGATACTCTCGGGTAGTCAGAATATCTTCCAATTTATCCTCAAAAACTCGATTATCTACTACATTTGCTAAGAAAGCTTGGCAGCCTTGTAACAATAGTTTCTTAGCAGAAATAGTTGAAATTACATTGGATAACGAATTTACCCTTTCACCAACTACTATTATCTCTGTGCCTTCCGAGATCATCAATATTAATCGCTTTAAGAGACAATTCACAATGACATGGTAGGAATATAAACAAATTCATAAAAAATAACTCCATTAAGCTTACTAAAGTTTTGATTTAGTTGAATTATTATCGAGTAATTCTTATAAATTTGACTTACCCTTGTGCTATGTCACAAGGGATAAGTTACCATCATATTGAGCTTTTTCCTAATCATCACAACAAAGCCCTTTTATCATCATCTTTATATTTGTTAATCAATAGTCTATCGACATTGGTTTTCCTTCAATATCCTACCTGAAGTCCAACACTTAAAGACGTTTTAGCTCTTTAGTAATAAAAGTCTAAGGAACTTGGGATTGAATTTCCTCTAAAATTATATCTAGGGTTCGAAATAATAAACCTCAGTTAACTAGGCATTTCTAGCTTCACCAGCATTTTAACATTATATTAAGCGGAAAGTGGTTAATGTCTAATTTTGTTACTACTTTTATAGTCCTTATTTTTACCCAACTATTTGATCACTAAACACAATCTCTCAACTTCAGACATCTATAACTTTATACAATCAATTCAACAAGAGTTGCATCAAGTCACTCAAGCATCCAAACAGTAATAATGACATGCTAGTGGCATGTATACATTTACTGACTGACAACAAGCTCGGTAGGATCCAGAACCGGCTAAACCTGTAGCTCTGATATCAATAAATGTAATACTCCTTTCCGTATTTGACTTTCAAATACGAGTCATGAATGTCACAAAACATATGCAGTACAAACAATGACATTTATTCTGAAATCCTATAAAATTTAAACCATTGTAAAAATTATTTATATTAACTTAGAATACAAATTTAGAGCTCCTTTATTATTTTTTTAAAATAATAAATTGACCATTAAATAAATGACAGACTCTGAACAAAATAGACAAATTTACCCCATTTATACATGCCCATAGACAAATTTACTCAATTCAACAAGAGTTGCATCAAGTCACTTAATTAAACGCCTTGCTTACTCCAATACCTCGAGTCACCTATGTGTGCACAATCAACACACGCTAAGTACGAACTCAGTGAGGCAATATAAGGTAATCATAAAATCATTAAATAATTAACTTTAGAAACATAGTATAAACAATTATTATTCAAACTCATTTCAAACCGATATTGCTTTATAGCAAGATTAAATAACATCAAAAATCATTTTGTAAAAGTCCTTTTCACTAGCCCAAGACATAATATGAGAGAAACTAGGTATGCGAGTCGTGTAGTCCCAGGCTACCAGGCCATAAAGACTGATAAACACTAGACCATAAAGGCCGATAATCAATAGACCATAAATGTCGATAATCACTAGACACATAAAGTGTCGATAATAACTAGACACGTAAAGTGTCAGGCGCAACTGCTAAACTCTATGGCATGCCACTATATTGTAACTTTCAATAGTAATCTTGGGTAATAAAACAATATCATTTTACCTTTCCAATATATCATTCTGTAGATGGTAAATAACTCATCATCGATAAATCAAAATAATGGAACAGTTCATACTTCATTATACCATAAATCATTCTATAACATATCATCGATATATATAATAGAAAAATTATCATAAACAAAACACAACAGGGCAGTTCATACCCAATCATGTATAAAACATTTACTTTATGCATGTGAAACTATCACATTTCTTATAAAAATCAATATTATCAATTCGATAAAATTATTTAAGTCGACTTATCGCAAGTCTTCCTTAATACATTTTTAAACATATAAATGCACTCACCTTGGCCACTTAACACAATGCCTCACTAAGTCCTAGTTCGATCCTTTCTTTCATAGTACCTCGAACCTTCTTTGATTCGGACTTGACTTCATTAATCACTACAATAAAATATTTGATATATTCAATCTAACAATACCTTAAACATGTTGTCTAATATAATCATTCAAATATAAAAAATTCCAAATATTTTTCCTTTCTTCCTTGTACTGTTCAAAAACCCGTTATAGTCCTTAGTGACCAATTTGAACTTCCAATAATTCTACCAAGCTTGCTAACTAACATTTAAAACAAAATGTTTCAAATTCCATTTTCTGAAAAATTGTGCTACCTTCAAAGATTTATTTTTATAAAATACTCTACAACTCAGAATTCAATTATGTTTGTTCTAAAAGAATCTAGATTCAATAAGCTTTTCAACCTTATAAAATAATAGATCAAATTCAACTTGTACGATTTATGATGAATTTTCAAAGTCAATTTTGAGTGCCAAATTTCAGAACATACTGCTACTCTGTTTTCTGGCCTTTCATCACTTAAAAATTCTTTGATATACATATCTAAATCTGTCACCGTAAGTTTTAAATGAAACTAGACTGAACCACTAATACAATTATATAAGGATCACATTATAATCATTTTTGTAAAATTTATGGTGAATTTCTGAACTCACTACCAATGACTAAAATCTTGGGCATATTTCATAATTCTAATCTTTATCACCCTTTAACCATTCCAGCACTCTAAATTAACCTTCAATTACATAATCAAGTATAAAGAACATCATTCTAACTATTTTCATCTCTAAAATATTTTTTATAATATTTCCCCTAATTTCTCTATATAGATCTCTATACCATATACCATAAGATTTTCATCACTTTAAGCATAAAAACAACATCACAACCTCTTTTTAACTTGAATAAATCTTAAAATATGAAATTTCAACATGTTCGTCATTCACTATAATCACCAATATCAACTTTGAAGCATGGAAACCATGCAAAATTTATACCAAATGAAAGAGAATTCAATGGAGAATAAATTCTTATTTCATGTCTTACTCAAAAATCAACCAAATAAGCTCAAAGGATTTGAAAAAAAAAATTTCTTACCTATCCTTGAAAGCTCAGGTTAATGGAGAGAAAGATGAGGAGATTTTTCAACACTTTTTTTATACTAGATGACTTTATTTAACCTTATTTAATAAATAAAAATTTTCTTAATAGCCAAATGATTATTTTACCCTTGATATTCAATGCTCCAAAGCTTGCCACTTGTCAAAATATTCATTCAATGGTCAAAAAATAAACCAATAAGTAATTACTAAATTTTCCTTTATAATTTTTTGAAATTACAATCTTACCATTTTTTCATCCAACGACTCATATTTAACATCGAAAATCAACATAAATCCAAATGTTCATATTCTTCCAACACAAAGAAAATATCTTAGACAGGTAAAAAGACATAATTAACCTTGCCTTACCATCCCTCAAAATATCATGGATATTCGATTTGATCTGATTATCTAAATATTTTTTTCGAACATTATCGTTTTATAGCGATCAATAAAAACTTCGTACGATAAATCCGGATAACACGGAAACATCATTCTGGGGGGATAAACTATTCATTTACGGGGTTAAAATACATAATTTTTGGAAATTACTCTTTGATCCCTAAACTTTTCAAAAGTTTATACTTTAGCCACTAAACTTTCAAAATTTACATTTTGGTCACTAGCCAAATATTGGGATATTACACCTAAATCCTCAAACTAACCAGCTTTTGTAAACTAAAGTTTTACACAACTTGTGCATCAAAGTCGTTTCCTAATAGAGCTTTAAATGAGACAAGACAAATCACGAGCTACTCGAGTCTGAATCGGTCAAAACTCGGTCAACACTCGACTTGATTGAACTCGAAACAAGCTTGAACTCGGCTCGAGTTCTTAACGAACTGAGCCGAGCTTAGATTATTTAGACTTGTTAAAAATTACTCAACTCGAACTTGACTCAATTATTAACGAGCTAAGTCAAGCGAAATATTACTCTAACTCGACTCAGCTCGTTTGCACCCCTACTTGAAAGTTATTGATTTAATTTATCCTTTTATCATAAACTTTCCACCTTAGCCCCTAATAAGTTTATTTTTATCCCGACCCAATTAATTTTTTTATATCGTCCTTCACTGGAGCCTTGAAAAATAAAATCTAGACTACGATAGTTTTTTACTTGATTATTTTTAAAATTAATATTTTAGCCCAATATACTCTTCAAATGTAAAACCAACCTGTAATCATAATCGTTCGTTGAAGTTGAACAGGTACGTACACTAAAATTATATTGCAGAATTTTTCTTAAATATTTTAAAGCCTGTTCCATTGAGTATTAAATTTAAAACCGATTTTTAGTTAAAAAAAATTAAAACTGATTTCTCCCTCCGCGGCTCCGCGTTTGGTTTGGCTTAATTTATTTAAATATCGGTGGGAATTGGAGGTCAAAATTAGTTAATATTCTAACACCGAATTAGGATCCGTACACGGCTCCGCGGTTGCCGCCTCATTACATCTTTCTTCCTTCACGCTTCCACATCCTAACCAAACTCCTCAAAATTAATATTTTTTAGGAAATTAATAATTCTAAGATTTTTTAATAGAATAATTTTAGGATAAACTACATAAATAGTCACCGAACTTTTAGGATAGATTCATTTTAGTCACCATATTTTTAAAATATTCGATATAGTCACCTAACTTTTAGTTCGATTTCGATAAGGTCCCTCTCGTTAGAAGTTGACGTTAGCTTTCGTTTTTTCTTAATAAAAATGGGTAAACTACACCAATCATTACTCAACTTTCTTCTCACACCTATTTTGGTCACTAGAGTTTAACAATTTCCAATTTAATAACTCAACTTTCGAATTGTTCATATTTGACCACTCTGAAAAATGGCATGGTTATATAAATAGAAAAATTCTATTAATCCTTAAAAATATTCGGGTAATGATTTTTTACTTTGCTTATTAAACTTGCCATATTTGATATTTTAATAAGCAAAGCAAAAAAAATTCTTACTCGAATCAAATATTCCAATTAACCGGTCAATCGATTATTCGATTTAATTGGTACAATATAAGACCGAGAACTGAATAATCTGAATTTAGCAATTAACGAAAATAATTTTTTAAGGATTAATCGAACTCGATTTCAGTACAAAATTTTAAAATAAATTATTTCGATTTAGTTACACTTCGCAATTTTAAGCAAAATTGATTAACCGATCTAATTTATTATATATTTCTATATTTTATGCATCACAGTATCTTATAGTCTAGTGATTTTGATACCCTTCTGTTTTTTAAAAGTTTTGGCTCAGGGTAGGATTAATATGTGTGAACTTTCAATTTTTAACTTTCTAGTTATTTTTACACTTTTATCACAACCGAAAAATTATTAAATTTACCATATTATCATATTTAATATTTTAATAAACAAAGTAAAAAAATATTTCCAGAATCAAATATTTTGGTTATCTGGTTAATCGATTATCTGATTTAATTGATACACTATACGATCGAGAATTGAATAATCCGAATTTACCAATTAACCAAAATATTTTTTAAGGATTAATCAAATTTTTATGTTGTATAAACATGTCATTTGAGTGTGACCAAAATATGAACAATTCGAAAGTTATGTTATTAGATTGAAAATTTTCACTCTAGTAACCAAAATAGGAGTGAGTAGAAAGTCGGGTGATAATTTTTATAGTTTACCCATTTTTTATTATAGAAAAACTAAAACTAACGTCAACTTCTAACGCAAGGTGACGAGAGGGATCATATTGAAAGCGGACTAAAAGTTCAATGACTATATTAAAATCAAACTAAAAGTTGGGTGACTTTATTGTATATTTAAAAAATACGGTGACCAAAATAAATTTATCCTAAAAGTTCGGTGACCATTTATGTAGTTTACCCATAATTCTAAGATTTTAATGGTAGTATTTAATATGGATCGCATTTTTGTACGGTTTTTTAAATAGAGTACGGTTCTTTTTTTTTTCTTCAAAAAATTATAGTGAACTTAACCTATTCGGATAATAATAATAATAATAATAATAATAATAATAATAATAATAATAATAATAATAATAATAATAATAATACAAGTATTTCCCTGTAATAAAATCATACGGATTGATTGAGAAAAAAAAATACAAGTGTAAATCATCAAACCTATCCAATACGTCTGAATTAATACTTAGTTGGCAAATAATCGTAAGCAAATTATAATGGTAATATTTAACTTAATTATTGCGAATATTTTTATCTTTAAATGAGTTGTGAAAGCTGATAGAGTTTGTATTGAGCATGAAGTGCGGCGCAAAAGAACTTGTGCATGTTGGCATGTTCACGATCTTAACACCCAAATACTCTTTTTCACTTTCGTATATAAGTACATACAAGGACGTGTTCTTGTTCCGACCCAACTCTCTCATTTCTCTCCACTTCTACTTCTTGGGAAGCCTTTGAATTTTGGTGGGTTTAGTTCTTCTTTTGAGATTAGGATTTATCATTTACGATCCTTCTTTCTTTTTACTGTTATTTGCGTGAAGCTCATCGTTGTTGTTGTTTTTCTCATTCTTTAGGGCAAAAAAGAATAAACTGAGAGGAAACAGTGCAGCAGATAGACAAAACGATGAAACAGGCCATTTTGCTTGGAATAATTGTTTGCTTTGGTGTCTTCTTCTGCACCAATGCAGAAGATCCATATAGATTCTATACTTGGGAAGTCACTTATGGGACTCGAGCTCCTCTTGGTGTACCCCAACAGGTCCCTTTATTTTATTATTTTTGTTCAACAACAATATTAATGTTCATACACAGATGTTTACTTTTCCTGAATTCTAAGCAGATGATTTCTTTTTTCCCGTTTAATATTTGCAGGTTATTCTGATTAATAATCAATTTCCTGGACCTCCAATTGAAGCTGTGACTAATGACAACATAATTGTTAATGTCATCAACCAATTAGACGAACCCTTCCTCATTACATGGTCAGTTGACCTCATATTATTATTATTATTATTTGTCCATTTTTAATTAAGTTTAAGCTACTTTTGTAACAATATTGTAGACATGTGTGTAAAAGATTAATAACCCTAATTTTGTTTTGGAAAATAGGCATGGAATTAAGCAAAGGAGAACCTCATGGCAAGATGGTGTTCTAGGAACCAATTGCCCAATCACTCCTCACACAAATTGGACATACAAATTCCAGTTGAAGGATCAAATTGGGACCTACATGTACTATCCTTCAACTTTAATGCATAGAGCCTCTGGTGGTTTCGGGGCTATCAACGTTAATCAAAGATCTGTGATTTCAATCCCATACCCTGCACCTGATGGGGATGTAACTCTGCTTATTGCTGATTGGTACATCAATGGCTACAAGGTATACCACTTAATCTTCTTACCATATCATCTGCAACTGCAGTGGCCTCCAATCCAATTACACATTCATTTTCACACAGGCCTTACAGAAAAGGTTGGATTCAGGCCTGGATCTTCCTCTGCCAGATGGCCTTCTCATAAATGGTGCTAATAACTCTTATATTTTCAGTGGCCAGCAAGGTAAGTCCTTTGTGTTTTGCTTTGTTGGGGGAAAACAGGGAATTCTGCAATACATGTATGCTGAGTTTTGGTTGGATTGCTACTAAATTACAGGGAAAACATACAAATTTAGGGTTACAAATGTGGGCATAGCAACATCAATTAACTTCAGGATCCAGGGTCATCCGATGACTCTTATTGAAGTTGAAGGAGCTCATAGTTTGCAAGAGCAGTACGAGTCCCTTGATATTCATCCCGGTCAATCTATAGCTGTTTTGGTTACCTTACGTGCATCAGTTAAAGACTACTTCATTGTGGCTTCAACCCGTTTCACCAAGCCAATCCTCACCACTACCGGTATTCTTCGCTATATGGGTTCCAACACTCCAGCCTCTTTGCCATTGCCTGTTGGCCCAACGTATCACCTCCACTGGTCAATGAAACAAGCAAGGACCATCAGATTGAACCTGACAGCTAATGCAGCTAGGCCTAATCCTCAAGGATCATTCCACTATGGGGCAATAAAAATTATGAGGACACTTGTTTTGGCTAATTCAAAAGCCCAAATAAATGGCAAATTGCGGTATGCTGTTAACGGGATATCCTACGTGGATCCAACTACTCCATTGAAGCTTGCAGACTGGTTAAACATCCCTGGAGTCTTCAGCTTAAACGCCATCAAGGATTCTCCTTCTTCAGTGCCTCCAGTCTTGGGTGTCTCGGTCTTTGGACTCACCCTCCATGACTTTGTTGAGATTGTTTTCCAGAACACTGAATCCATCACCCAGTCTTGGCATCTTGATGGTTCTAGCTTCTATGTTGTCGGGTATGCTTTGAATATATATATGTATATGTATCTATGCATGTATGTATGTACAGCAGTTATAACATTTTACATGTTTCTTTAAAATTTCAGTTATGGCGGTGGCAACTGGACAACTGTGTCAAGAAGACGATACAACCTGGCTGATGGAATACCTAGGCACACTGTTCAGGTTTATCCATTAGGCTGGACTGCAATTTTGGTTTCATTGGACAACAAAGGAATGTGGAACTTGAGGTCGCAGCACTGGTCAAAGCGGTACCTAGGCCAACAAGTTTATCTTAGAGTTTGGAATGACGAAAAAAGCTTGTTTACTGAGGCTGACATCCCTCTAAATGCATTACGTTGCGGCAAGGCGGTTCAATTCTAGAAGATCATTAATGTCATATTTGTGTACTCTATGTTTTTTCACACAGCTACTTTTCTTAATTTTCGTTTTACCCCTTTCAATATCAGTTACGAGGGTGTGACTGTTAGGGAGAAAAGTAGGGGACTTAGTTAAAAAAAAAAAAAAAAACAGAGATTAAATTTATTGTGCTTGCTGTTGCTAGTTTTTCTTTATTTATATTAAATCACAATAAGGAGCATCTTCTTCTAGATTGTGTAATTAATGTGGCGCATGCCACTCATATCCTTAATGTTTCCATTTTCCGATTTTTCTTATATAACATTCGTCCTAAAAAAAACATCATGTACTCTTTCATAATTTAGTGACTTGTTTTTAATATTTAGATTTCTGATTTAATATTTAAAATCCAGTTACTAATAAAGTTAGTTAACATCTAATAATTTTAATTTGTTATTAATTGGAGTTCAATTTTCTAACAATTATTTATGCATGATTTTTAAGAGACATGAGTTGATCTCTATTTTCTCGATCACTATGATTGTAACAACCTGAATTTTTGTATCAACAGGTTAGTGTTGACCGGAGCCTCGAGCTTGATGAATTAGTAGGGTAGTTCGAATTAATTGGGTCAAATTTGGACCTTTATGGATATCAATTGCTACACTTGGAACTAAGTTACTTGTGTTGAATACCATTCAATAACATGGGTAGGAGAAGATTTCTTAGGAGTTTGAAAGGGTTTGAGATTACTTCTATGTATTCCTAAACGGAGTAAACTTGACGCCCATGCTTCAAAAGCATATCACATTAGCTACGAGCATCTCGAAAAATATCGGAGAAAACTCAGAAAACTTGTGAATATTCATTTTTATTAGAATATTATTCTTAATTATATGTTCATTTCAAATTATAAATTAAAAAAAATGACGATTGAATCGGAGTTCAATTAAAAAAATTATGAATTAGTGACCAAAATATAAAAATGTAAAATCAGGTCAATGGTTCTGAAATCTTTGGTGAGGTATCGAAACCATGTATTCCAGTATTCTATAAATCATCGAATTGTCTCAAAGGTTTTGAAACCAAGACTAATTCTATCTTCAAAGGTATTGAAATCACATGTGATGGTTTCGAAACCATAAACATGTAATGTCAAAATTTTAGCTTTTAAAACACTTCAAGGTTTATCCGAAATGATGCAAAAATTCATATAACAAATTAAACTTATTATACACCAAGAGAGCATGAAATCAATGGTTCTCAACTTTTATTCTCTAATCACACTTCAATCAAATATTTTCTTAAACAAACAGTTAAACCTCAAAATAATCCATATCCAGGAGCTACAATATACCAAGATTCTACCATATTCATTTCATGGTTAGTGTTGAGTGGATCGTTGAATCGATAAACGCTAAGAGGGGGTGAATTGGATTTTTAAATTGTTTGGTAGTGAAGTGGTAAAATAAAAATTGAAGACAAATGCACTTATAGTGGTTCAAGTTCCAAATGAACTCTACATCCACTACCCTAGCTCCTACTAAGGATTTTCAAACAACTCCACTAGTTGATCAAACCCTCTCACAAGGTTACAAAGAAGAATTTGGCAAATCTAAAGTATCTCTCAAGACAAATGTTGCCCAAATTACAAGCACTCAACCCAATTGAATTTGAAAAATAGGAATTACAAAGAATGACAATTGAGGTTTTACAAATATATGAGAATTAAGCACTTGAGCTTAGATTTGATGTAGGAATGTTTCTCTTAGGATCGATTAGCTGATGCTGGTTGTTTTTGGACTCCCTTTTATACCTTCTCATTTAATTCTAGCCCTTGGGGTTGTTGTCATCATAAATATAGCCATTGGGATGCAATCTTCTCATCATAAATGCACTTCTGCAACTACCCGTTTCGAAACACATGTACCTGTTTCGAAACAGACCAAAATAGATAGCCGTTGGGGTGTAATTAAGAGACCGTATCGAAACGGCTCCGATCGTTTCGATACTGCTCAGAGCCCGTTCCGAAACGTGCTTGAAGCCTTTTCGAAACATTTTAACATTGTCAAAACCCGTATCGAAACGTGCTAAATCGTTTCGATACACCTTAACCGTTTTCTGAAAATTAGTTAAATTGCAATGATCATATTTTTGAATCCAAGTTTAAATATCGTTTTGAAACGTTTGAGGTCGTTTCAATACTGTCGTATCAAAATGGATCTGTCCATTCCATTGTTCTTCATCCGTTTCGAAATATAGGGTCATGTTTCGATACTACCGTATCGAAACAGGAAGGCTTGTTCCGAAACACATGTTAACAGTTTCAAAACGTTCCGAAACGCCTAAGGGTTGTTTCAAAACGGTGACTCGAAAATCACTGTTTTGACTTGGAAAACACTTAGAACAATTTGTAGAATCATTTGGTTTTGACTTAACCATTTTACTTAAAAGTTTAGAGAAGTTTTGAGGACTTAATTTTTTTCTTTCTATTTTCAATTTAGTCCTTAAATCCTTTGTTATATCAAAATTAATTCTTTGGTTTTATAGTTAGCAAACTAACTTACCTTACTTCACATGCATTCATTTTCAAACATACAAAGCATATCATCGAATCATTCTATCTTAGTTCACACATGCCATATTATTACATTACACTTAACCAAAGCTATTTTAAGAACAAAACACACTTATCACAAATGCAACATGTCAAGCTTAGTTCATATGCTACTTATTAGTAGTTTGAAAAAAAAGTTGTACATTACACAGTATGATTATCTTACTAACTTGCAACTCATGGACACAATCTCAACAACTACGAAATCGAATTACCTAAAATGCATGCAATAAAACAAAGTAAGCTTATATAGCTTAGGAGGTAGTAACCATTAACAAGAATAATGAATGTAGTAGCTTTATGTACATAAAAAATCATAGGTCTAGAATGGCAATGAAGGCATACTTAACATGATCATAAATAACAACATGTTCATACTTATAATTTCATATACTTTAGCATAGAAATATATTTTAATTCATTGGATCAAGTGTAACATGTGGATACACGAATTCCACCAACTTTCGCTTATAAACGGACAAGGTCAATCCATCCAAATGTCACCTATGATCACAAACATCTCTCATAACACCAAAGGATCATAATCTATACACATATATGAGCTTAATGAATTCTATGACATGCCAATTGTACCCAAAGATAAATTTTTATCCAAGGTTACCATTATGGTCCATGATTTTATTCAAATGTGAGCTTAAAGATGCATATCATCATAGATCATAACTTAATTCATAAGTGAGCTTGAAGCTCCATAGCTTAACATATCATACAAGTTTTAATTGAAGCATATTTCATTTCAAACTACATATTAATCAAGGGTTATGCAAATGTTATTTCAAAACAAAAATCAAAAGTATAAGTTTCCCAAGCTTACTTCCATGCCATTGCCACTCAATGCTCTAAGTGAGCCAAAGACCCATATTAATCAAAGAAATATGCAACCAAGTAATATGCTGATATGACACCGAGTCATTATGTAACCCCCTCGACCCGGCCTAGCCGATTGACCGAATCGAACGGGTCGCACGAGGAATATTGAAGTAAACTGGGAAGGTTTACCTCAATAAATGACCCTATTATTTTTTTTATCTTGACTAGATGCAAGTTACATTCCTATGTGATCAACAATCAGCGGAATGAAAGACAACGCGAGCATTCATCAATTATTACAAAACCAGATTTAGGGACCATTTTGTAAACTTAACAAATTGCAAAGGTTTTCCCCGAAGTTGGATTACCAATCTTTAATTAAGTTTATTACATGCATCTCTACCGAAACTCAGTTCGAATTAACCAATAGGACTCACTTAATTGCATACAAGACAAACAGAGACCAAATTGCAAAGAAGCAGAATGTCAAAATATTCCAAAAACTGAATTAACAGCCAGCCGTTTCAGAACAACAAAACCCATATTGGAACGGGCGTATTGAAATAGAGGCACCTATTTCGAAACGCGTGCTAGTACCGAAACCACCCAAGACCCGTTTCGGAACAGGGGTTCACAATTTCAAAACGTACCAAAACGAACCTCCCCGTTTCGATACCCCAAGGTATTTTTGAACACCCGTTTCGAAACAAGTAAGGGTGTTTTGAAACACTTGGGCTTGCAATGTTTAATTTTGCTGGTTTAACTCGAGTTTAATCACCTGAAACTAATCCAACATATACATAAACATGCTTGCAACTCAAAGGCACTTCAACAATCATAATTTCATGGCAAAGGCATCATCAAAGCATCACTATCAACATCAATGATGTTTAAAGGCATGCTTCCTAAGATAAACCAGCACCAAAAAATGACAATTCTCAAATCCAAGCAAAAATCAACATCTGAAGGCCATTTACATACCCAAATACGCATACCAAACTTGTACCAAAACTAAAATACCAAAACAACCAACAATCATAGCATTGGACACCCCATTGCCTTTATTACACTAGTCCAAAACCAAAACATACTTTCAATGGAGTCACTTAGAAATCTCGTGAAGTTGCTGCCTCCAAACCTCTAATTATCTGCATTGATGAGCAAAAGAGAGCATAAGCATACTAGCTTAGTGAGGAAATGCTCAAAATCAAAAACACCATCAATGCACAAAATCATCATTCACTCTTTTTAAAACCATCACGCCTTCTTTGAAAAATCCATGCACTTCATCATTAAAATCAGCATGTAAACATCATGTAACAAGTATCAATTACTTCACAGCAATTACACCATTGCTAGACAAAATCAAGCCTTCCATGCATATTCACCAATATGCAAAGCTTAAGGTAAAACGTGCATTTTCCAAACTATGCATCATCAACATTTCCATAACATATCAATCCATTATATTGGCTTTCAAGTGATTAACAACATTCTCGTTTCTCAAAATCATATCGGATACACAGATTACCAAGGGTTGTCCCAAACCCTTTATACACTCTACCGACATCTCAAGGCTCACACACGGGAGCAACCCTCCACCGTTGTGATACTCGTGGTGGAGTATTCGGTACAATTACAACCCCTCAACACCACTCATTGGTAGATGTATAACCCACTAACGAGAGACATGACACATACACACACAAGGTTCACACCCGAGAGCTACCCTCAACCGTTGCAACCTTAACATTCCTCAATCTTTAGGGTACTTGGATGGAGTTTTCGGTACAATCAAAACCCCCTCAACATCCAAGGCGACTTGTTTATAGTGCACTTAATCCTATAGCCGGCTAACTATATCCGATTTCATTTATAAAACACTTTACACAACATCACTTGCCAATATAATCCACATTTCATGCATACTTCACTGTTTTTCCAAAGTATTCATATCAAGCAATATTTCAAGCATTAAACCATGCTTAAAAACTCATGCATCAACACATGCATACAAGGATCACTTACCTAATGCATCCTTAACCATATGGCATCATCAACCATAATTTATAAACTCAAAATATGCTCTAAAACAGTAGGTTAACACAATTAAAGCAAGAGCATCCAAAGGCTCACAATAGCATAATCCGAGAGAGAAATTCACTTTACTCACTTTCGAACTTAGTAAAGCGTTTCAAGCTCTTACTAAGTTCCCAAAACTGTTTCTAAAATGTTTCCAAGTTGGAAAATCTGTTTCCACTCACCGACTTGCAAAACCACATTCGCCGACGAAACAATCAGCCGTCTGAAGCCTCCAAAACCACTTCGTTCGATTCTGGAACACAATCCCATGTTTTCAACACATTAAAAACAAAGATTCAATGTATCATAATGCATCCAAACACCAGCACTCAAAAGGAAACCCGCATCCCTTATCTAAAGAATCAAATTACCCATCCGAAACAACCGAAAACTCAATCGATTGATCTCTAACCTCAGCCCATTCATCAACCAACACATCCTACACATTTTAACCATAAATGAACATCCAAAAACAACCTAAAACCATCCTTATACCTCCAGCAACTCAGATCACACATAACACCCCAAAAACTCAACCACAAACACCTAAAAACTAAAGATCTCAAGGATTTCAGGATCAATATGATTAAGACTCTATTTCAACATCATAAACCTTTCAAAACTCAATTAGAAACCATCTCAAATAGATCAAATCAAAATAACTCTGAAAATCTTATTAAATCATCTTTTTCAACAAGATTTCATCATTTTATCAAAACCACAATGAAACCTCAATAAAAAAACATAGATAAATAGTCAAATATCTTTGGAATTTCATTAAAGAACCTTGATTAGAGGGTTAGCACGAAATTTACCTTCAATCCTTGCTTCTCTTCTAATTTGGCAAGTTTGCTTCCAAGAAACTTGATGAAATTTGAGAGAAATCACAAAGGAGAAGCTGAAATACAAGTGAGGAAAAGAAAGTGAAGGAAATCTGGAAATTGAGAGAACATGGAAAGTGTTTGGCTGAAGTGAAAAGGAGAGAATGAAAATGATCGTCAAAATCTCTTAACCAAAATAACTACCTCTTTAATTAAACCAATAAACGCCATTTTAATATTTAATAAAGCATTTAAAACACATGCCAAATTAGAGAAAAGGCTTAATTGCCAATTAGCTCCCTAAAGATTCTAAGATTGTGACTCTTTTTGAGAAACACTCTTTTTCCACAGTTTTAAAATTTTACATTTTGGTCACTACACAAAATGTATACTTCCCAAAACTTGTTTTGCCAAATTGATTTAACCAACCTCTTAAATATAATTTTAAAAGATTTTAGGAATTTTTATCACATTTTTATCCCATCCCAAGCCTTAATTTCTATAACCCACTTTTAATTCTTCGAACAACCGATTACCGGTTCCACTAGCCTAACCTGATACGCAAACACCTAGGCCCAAAACTGGGGCGTTACAACTCTCCCCCACTTAGGAAATTTCGTCCTCGAAATTTTACCTGAAGGAAAGAGGTGCGAAAACTGCCTCAACATGTTCGCTTTGCTTTCCCACGTGGCCTCCTCAACTCCTCGATGTCGCCACAACACCTTCACAAGCTCAATCGTCTTACCAAGAAAAAATTTTACTACTCAAATCTAGAATCCCCACTGGTTCCTCATCAAAGGATAAATCCGGATTCAACTCAATCTCCTCAACGGGCATCACATGTGATGGATCCAATCTATACCTCCGCAACATAGAAACATGAAACACATCATGAATCTTCTCCAACTCGGGAGGCAACCTCAACCGATAAGCCACATGACCAATTCGCTCCACAACCTCATAAGGTTCAATAAACCTCGAACTAAGCTTTCCCTTACGTCCGAACCTCATCACCTTCTTCCAAGGCGATACCTTTAGGAACACACAATCTTCAATCGCAAACTCAATCTTCCTACGCTTTAAATCCGTGTAAAACTTCTGATGATCCGATGCAACCTTCAACTGTTCACATATGAGTTTCACTTTCTCAGTTGTTCCTTTAAGCATATATGGCAAGGAAACCAACTTTTGCCCCGCCTCAGCCCAACAAAGAGGCGTTATACACTTTCTCCCATACAAGGCCTCATATGGAGCCATTTGTATACTCGCCTGAAAGCTGTTATTATAGGCAAATTCAACCAAAGGCAACTGCTTTTCCCAAGAACCTTGGAAATCTATCACACAACAACGCAACATATCCTCCAGCACCTGGATAGCTCGCTCCGACTGTCCACCCGTCTGAGGATGATACGAAGTGCTGAAATTCAAACGCGTACCCAGCACTTGTTGTAAACATTCCCAAAACCTCACTGTAAACCTCAGATCTCTATCCGACACTATGGACTTAGGCACATCTTGCAAACGCACAATTTTGGCAATATACAACTCCGCTAACTTATTGTAAAGTGCTCATTAGTCCTATATTTTATATGCATTCCATCTCATATTATTGTTGTTCTTAAGTACATTTTAGGCATATTTAGGTGCATGCATGCATTATTTACAGTATTCTTTAATTTAGCATGTTTATGTTGAATATCTTTAATTTGGTGAGAAAAGGTACTGTTTTAGTTTAATTTTAGTTTTAGGTACTAGAAGCTGGCAGAAGGAGAGAGGAGCTGAGGAGCTGATGCTGAGGTAGCAAGCTGAGGAGCTGATGCCGAGGCAACAAACTAAGGAGCTATACTGAAGTAGCTCAACACAGAGACAAGTGCTGCCGAGTAGCTACCGCCGCCGTCACTGCCGCCCAGCGCAGCAACCTAAGCAATTGGTGAATTGGAGTGTGATTGGAAGATCTTAATTTTCTAAGTACAATGAGCCCATCTACGCAATTTACTGATGTCGGAAATAGCGGACATAGCCGCCAAAGGAGAACATTGAGGCTTGCTTGCGGCACAAGGCAACGAAAGAGGAGTCCAAAATCAAGTCAAAGAAGTCATAATTAAAGGATGCATTTAATGCAAAAGCTACTTTATCATGAGGAAGACTTCTACTCCAAGGAGGACTTAACCTACGCCATGCCCTATATATACCCCATCATATTTTGTATTTTAGACATCTAGACATCTTGGCATAACTTAGTTTCTCTTGTGTTTTTTTGCCGCCACTATGTTCTAAATTCTCTAGGGTTTGGGTTATGTTGTAAAGTAGTTGTGAGAACAGTTGTTTAGGTTTTAAGTTTGTTTTTGCAATAAATTCAAGGTTTTCTTATTTCATGTTCTTCACTGTTTTCAATTGAGTTCGAAAGATCGATTGGAAGCAATCTATTTGTTTGGTATCGACAGAGTCAAACTCATGAAAGAAGTAAGCACGATCTCATCAATACTAGTTGTTGATCAATCTAGCCTAGACATAGGTTAGGGTTTAAGGCGGCTAAAAAGGAACGAACCAAAGGTTGCTATTCATTGTACAATTCACGCCGACGGGTATCATCTGCAGTGGGCAAAAACAACCTTCTGGCTTAGACATAAACGGGATCATCATTGAAGCATTATGTCGAGCCTTGAAGGACTGTCAAGTTTTCCACCGAGCCATCTGTCTGTTCCACTGCTGAGGCAGCGAAAGCGTCAAAGCAGCCAATCTGCCATCTTTCGCCGAGGCAGCAAAGTCTGGCAGCGCAAAGCAACTTAACCTGTTCAACGCAGTTTCACACTACTAAGCAGCATAACCTAACCCATTCTATCACCATGATCTTTTCTATCAATTACTTGTGTTTATTTACTTTTTATTCTTTTACAAACTAAAATTTACTTGTGCATTTAATTTACTTTGTGTAGGAATTGCTATTCGAATAAGCTGTACAATCCTCGTCGGAGACGATATCTTTTATACTATAACTTGACAAGAGTGTGCACTTGCGCTAATAATTGGAGAACACCCAAACGCTCTACACTTATCCAACATATCCGTAGTATGCACATCCAAGAAATGTGCACACTTCGTAAGGCGATCCATAATCACCCAGATGGAATTCTTTTTAGATGGTGTCAAAGGCACACACCATAAACAAAATCCATCGTAATCCTTTCCCATTTCCACTCCGATATCCTCAAATGTTGTAACAGAACAGAAGGAAACTAATGCTCAGCCTTCACACGCTGACATATCATACATTTGCTTAAAAAAATCAGCAACATCCTTTTTCAACCCCACCCAATAGTACTCATCCTTCAAACCACGATACATCTTAGTACTACCAGGGTGCATAGCAAAAGGACTGCTATGAGCTTCAGTCAAAATAGTACGCCTCAACTCAACATCGTCCGGTACAACTATTCAACTTTTGAAATATAGAACTCCATCATCACTGAAACAGAAATCCGTTGCATTACCATCAGCTATATCCTGAATATGAGGCACCAACGAATCATCAAGCAGCTGCTTCTCCTTGATTAGCTGAATCAAGGAAGGTTTCACCTGGAACTCGGTTATCAACCCACCATCACGCAATAAACTCAACCGAGCAAACATCGCTCTCAGCTCAACAACTACCTTCCTACTTAACGCATCAGCCACAACATTGGCCTTTCCAGGATGGTACTCAATCGTCAGATCATAATCCTTAAGCAACTCCAACCATCTTCATTGCCTAAGATTGAACTCCCTTTGAGACATGAGATACTTCAAACTCTAATGGTCAGTGTAAACCACACACTTTTCACCATAAAGGTAGTGTCTCCAAATCTTTAAAGCAAACACCACTACAGCGAGCTCTAGATCATGAGTAGGACACTTGCGCTCATGCACCTTCAATTGTCTAGACGCATAAGCTACAACCTTCCCACATTGCATCAACATGCAACCCAAACCGACATATGATGCATCACTATAGACTACAAACTACTTACCCAATTCCGATTGAATCAAGACAGGAGCGTGCGTCCAAGCTTCTTTCAACTTCTCGAAAGCTTGTTGCCTAACATCTGTCCATTCAAAGTGAACATTCTTTTGCAACAACTTGGTCAAAGAAGTAGCAATCTTAGAAAAACCCTCAACAAACCTTCGACGATATCCAACTAACCAAAGGAAACTACGCACCTCCGTTACCGATTTAGGTGTTTTCCAACTCATCACTTCGTCAATCTTGTGTGGATCAACTTGAATACCTTTGGCTGACACCACATGTCCAAGAAAAACCACTTCCTTGAGCCAAAACTCACACTTGCTCAACTTAGCATAAAGTTTATTCTCCAACAATACTTGCAACACAATCCTCAAATGCTTATCGTGATCCTCCTTGGTACGCGAGTACACGAGAATATCATTGGTAAACACTACCAGAACTGATCCAAGAACTCATGGAACACCCTATTCATCATATCCATGAATGCAGCCGGTGCATTTTTCAACCCAAACGACATCACCAAGAACTCATAATAGCCATACCTAGTCCGAAAAGTTTTCTTAGGTACATCCACATCCTTAGCTTTTAGTTGATAATACCTTGTCCTCAAATCAATCTTCAAAAACACCGAAGCACCACGAAACTAGTTAAACAAATCATCAATCCTCGGCAAAGGGTATTTGTTCTTAATCGTCAACTTGTTCAGTTGCCGATAATCTATGCACATACACATCGTACCATCCTTCTTCATCACAAACAAAACTGACGCACCCCAAGGTGAAACACTTGGCCTTATGAACCCTCGATCAAGCAACTCTTGAAGTTGCATCTTCAACTCCTTCAACTCTTTAGGTTCCATGCAATAAGGAGCAATGGACACAGGAGTCGTATTTTCATACAACTCAATGCCAAACTCAACTTCTCTGTTTGGTGGCAAACCAGGCAACTCCTTCGGAAAAAAACCCGAAAACTCACATACTGTTCGTATGTCTTGCACTAGTACTTTCTTCGTACCAGGATTCATCACATATGCCAAGAAAGCTTCGCAACCCAACTCCATCATCCGACTCGCTTCAAGAGCCAAAATTGCATTAGACAAGAACTTCACGTTCTTGCCTAAGATTACTACTTCGTAATCATCCGCAAGTTTCAAGGTAACTCGCTTAACATCAAAATTAACCACATCTCGATGCTCAACCAACAAGTCCATTCCAATAATCACATAAAAGCCATAGAAAGGCAATTTCATCAAATCAACTAAAAACACATGGCCTTGAACAGATAAAGGGCACCTCCTATACAGTTTTCTTGTAACAACATTCTCGCCAAAAGAACTTGTTACTTGCATTCCTACGTCTAGCATCTCAACAGGAATATCAAGCAAATGCGCATGCTCACTCAAGATGTATGAATGCGTAGATCTAGAACCAATCAATGATAACAAAGAAAAAGATTGCAAGGCAAAGGTAACTATGTAACACCCCAATTTTGGGCTTGGAAGTTTAGGGTCTGAACCGGGCCGGTCTGATTTTTGGTTCGAATATAAAAGGAGGTTTTAGGGAAAGCCTAGTTCGGGATGCTTTAAAAATATGGAAAAATATCTAAAAATCCTCTTTTAATATATATAAGAGAGTGGTGAAATCAATTTTAGAAAATAAGGTTTGGAAGTGCAACATTTCGAAATGGTGACTAAATGTAATTTTTGAAAAGTTTAGTGGTGACTGTTTTGTAAGGATTGAAACTTTGAATTTTTAAGGAGCTAATTTACCCAAGGAAGGATTTCTCCAGATTTTTCTTAGATTTTAATGATTTAATTAATGTTTAATTAATTAAATGAAAAGTGGAAAACCATATTTTAGATTTTCATAACTAACTTTCTTAAAAACTTTCTCATCTCATTTTCTCTCAAAATTCCCTCAGCCAAACACATTTTTACAGCAACATTTCTTTTGATTTTCACACCAAATGATGAGGTTTCAATCATCAATTGATTCCTAATCCTTTCTACATCAAAACCTCTTGATTTGCTTATTGAATTTTCAAGGATTTTGGCTCTAATCAAGGAGAAATCTACATTTAGAGGTAAGGATGTTATTCTCCTCTAAATAATCAGTTCTTTACTGAAATTCCCAAGTTCTCAATCCTTAAATTATGTTTTATAAAAGGTTTTAATGTTGTGATCTTGATTTTGGCTTAAAACTCAAGATTTGGAAGAAATCTTGAAGAATTTCGTGGTGGTTGTTTGGGCTCTGTTTTGAGATGATTATTAAATGTATTTTGGATGTCTAATAATGTGTAAATGAGGTTTGATCAATGCAATCCCGAATAGGTTATGTTTCCTAAGTTTTTGCTTATGAAAACGGTGGTTAAAAGTCCGTGTGTGGATCTTGGTAAGCTCACAACGGTGGTTAAAAGTCCGTGTGAGGAATTTGGGTAAGATCTCAACGGTGGTTAAAAGTCCGTGTGAGGATTTTGGGTAAGATCTCAATGGTGGTTAAAAGTCCATGTGAGGATCTTGTTAAGCTCACAACGGTGGTTAAAAGTCCGGGTGAGGATTTTGGTAAGATCACAATGGTGGTTAAAAGTCCGTGTGTGGATCTTGGTAAGATCACAACGGTGGTTGAAAGTCCGTGTGTGGATCTTGTGCGATGTGTCCCGTACTCTCGTTAGTGAGTTATACAACTACCGACGAGTGATGTTGAGGGGTTGTGATTGTACCGTTAAACTCCATCACGGGTGTTGAGGGGTTGTGATTGTACCGGTAAACTCCACCTTGTGTTGTTCGGTAGTGTGTATGAAGCGTGTGGGACAACGCTTGTAATCCGCGTATCCGATTGTGTCTTGAGTTGAAATGGTTTGTGAATTATCACTTGAAAGCCAATATAATGTTTTTGAATGTAATGAAGCGAGAGATGCTTGAAATGATGCAAGGTTGCATGAGAAGTGTGTAATGATTTAAGAGTGCATGTATTACTTGTTAAGCTTGAGCAAGTGTATATCTTCTATTGTGAATGGTGCATATGTACATGGAATCTCTTTAGTGCATTGAAGTCTTGTGAAGGCTTGTTTAAAAAGGCATGTAATGCAAATGTTATTTTTGTAGTTCATGTGTTTTACATTAGTGGAATGCATGAAATAGTTAGAAGGAACAATTGGTTTCGAAAGGTTTTGCTTTGAAATGATCATCAAGCATGAGGAAAGTATGTTGTGAAGTGGAAGTGTTTTCCAAGGAATTTGAGTTTAACTTTGCATGTGGTGTTCATGCATGGAAGGGTTTAAATAATGGTTTTTGCAAGAATGTGTTTTGGGGGTAAGTTGTTTAGCTTTTCTAAGCTAAAGGTTGGATTTCATGTCGAGCAATGCATGGTTTAAAACATGTTGTTTCAAAAGAGGTTTTTCAAACAATGCTATGGTTTATTGAATTGCATCTATTTTTAAAGAGGGTTTTATGATTCGCTGCATTGATGGTGCTTTGGTTTTGAGCTTTCCTCACTAAGAATTATGTGC
This sequence comes from Hibiscus trionum, assembly GCA_030270665.1. Classification (NCBI taxonomy): domain Eukaryota; kingdom Viridiplantae; phylum Streptophyta; class Magnoliopsida; order Malvales; family Malvaceae; genus Hibiscus; species Hibiscus trionum. The sequence goes on from BSYR01000004.1 coordinate 3,285,548, forward strand.
TTACGCTCCTTTTTGTCCATCAATGCAGATATTTGAAGTTGGGACAACAAGAAGCAAGGGATTCAAGAAGAGCTCCACTTGAGAAGTATGTCTTGGTTTATAGCTATATATAATAAAAGCAATGGGGGGAGAGTCTTTTATATTGATGTGTAATGAGATTGTGTATGTTGAACAAGTTCGGTTTATGGTTTGAACTATGTGGTTTATCGCTTTGCAACAGTTGAATCTTCTTCTTCATAAGTTGTTATGCTATGCTTCTTGTTTTAAAAGCATGATCAAGTGTTGGATGTGTTGAATGAGTTGGTGCACCTAAGGTTTTATTTGTATCTAGTTGTTAATGCAATTTGGTAGTTATGATGCTTGGCATGTTGTTGATTTAGTGAGGAATGGTTTAAAGTATGTTTGTTGGTGTTTGGATGTGTAAAACCAGAATTTTCTGCTGTTTCTGGGCAGGGTGTATCGAAACACCCTTGGCTGTTTCGAAACGGGTGCATGAATTGGCCTGGGAGTTTCGAAACGGCTAGAGGTGTTTCGAAACACTTTGGCTACTAGCAGGCCCTGTTTCGAAACAAGCCTCGAAACGAACCAGTGTTTCGGAACGGTCAACCCCGTTTCGAAACAGGTGACCGTTGGGCACTGATTTGAATGGTTTAAAGGTTTGCAAGCTTTACGTTTTAGTCCCGAAAGTTGTAATTGCAATTACTTGAGTTTGGGATGTCCGTTTAAGGTGAAATTTGACAGGGAAGCATGTAATATGATTAATTTGATATCGGTAACTTAAAAATCAGTTAAGTCCTCCATCTTTCCAGAAATTACAATTTGATCCCTAACTTTTGTATGTTGTGCAATTGAGTCCCTTAATGCTTTCCGATCGCTGTGCTTTTCAAGTATGCTTTTCTCAAGGGTACGCTTAAGGTTAATGTACATCTAGATAAGATTAAAAGGAAAAAAAGGGTCGTTAATCAAGGTTGACTTTCGGGTTGACTTTGGTTTTCCCCGTGTAATCTTCGTAGTTCGGGTCAACCGTCTAGGCCGGGCTAAGGGGGTTACATTTGGTGGTATCAGAGCTAAGTTGCGAATATTTGGGGCAAGGGTAAGTTGTTATAATAAGTGTTTGATGTTGTTCTGATGTTTGGTTGAAAGTTGGTTGAAAAGTGTGTCTTTGAGCGAATTGTTAATGTTTTTATCATGCATTTTGGTTATGAATATTCTATGAGCTAATGTGAACATGTATTGGTGATATGCTGGTGTTGTGAGTTGATTTTCTGAGTAATGAAAATATGGTGGGTATGATATGTTGATATTATGCTGTTGAGGGTGAATGATGTTTGATGAGAGCATGATTGAAGTTTGCTGATTGATATGCTTGATGGTTGTGATATCCATGTTTTTGTTGATTGTTATGTCGTATAAAAGGGGGAGAATTTGGGATACCCATTGCCTTATTATTATAGCTATTGTGTTATGTTGGAGTTGGAGTCTTGAATCCTTGCTTGAAGCTGGCCTGATCGTTTTCTTTGTTTTGTTATCATTGCTTGTTATTAATAGCACGATGGAATCGATGAGAGAGTGGCAGTTGGGTGAGATGGTTGCTGCTTTAGAGCAGGTTGTTAAGGCGTGGAATTCACCTTTTGGTGGAGGTGTTTTGTTTCAGTCTACAGTGCCTGGAGTTGAGGAAGTAAGGTAGGAGGAGGAAGCTGGTTTTGTGATGAAGGGTTCATCACCTGTAGTTCAAGAGGTGTCGGGAACATCTCAGGCCGTGGTGAAAGTGAGGCCTGTAGACGTGCCGACTGAGGGACACGTGAGTCTGTCAAAGCAGCGTTTGTATGATTTGGGAGCTGTGGAGTATCACGGTTCGACACCTGAGGCGTTCGAGGCCTGGTTAGCCAATATAATTCTGATTTTGGATCAGGAAGGGTGTGACTACGCCTGTAAGCTGGGAAGTGCCGTCTCGTTGATGTTGGAGGACGCTTGTGCCTGGTGGACATCTGTGGCGATGGCAACGCATATCCACGATATAGACTGGAAGTTCTTTGTGTCTGCCTTTAATGGAAGATACCTTGGAGAGAAGTTCTCAAGGGTTGAGCAACGTGGGGGCGTGGCTTCAGATTATGAAGGAGAGAAAAGTTTAAGCAAAAGAGCTGTGGGTACTGACCTCGGGAGCGGTCAACGTAAGAGGCTACGTGATGGAAGGTTTCGCTTGAATCGAAGTCTGGGTGGTAGTGCAGATGTGGGTTAAGTGCTACATGATTAAGGAGTGGTAGCTCGGTTGCCGATGTGTGACCGTTGTGGAAGGTGTCATGTTGGAGGTTGTTTGGGCGTAGGAGTTTGTTGGAACCGTGGTTCTAAGGAGCATGTGAAGCGAAATTGTCCTCAAGTGGTGAGATTGGCTTCAGTGGGTGCAAAAGGGTCTCAAAAGGGTCATAGGCGCGGCCGAGACAAAGATCGGAGGTGGCGGGAAAGACAGAAAGGTGTGAGGAGCTTGGGGAATGAATTTTGTTGGAATTGTGGGTCTGTTGGACATTTGAGACGAAATTGTTTGGAGTTGGCTCAGGGTAGTTAGGGTTCTTTACCACAGGGAGATGGTGATGACCTTAAAGTGTTGGTTGATGCTGCGGCGGTGCGGCTAGAGAATGATGGTTCTGCGAGGAAGAGAGTTTGTCTGTTGAAGCTCCGGGGCAGTGAGGTGATTACAGGTAACCCTGTTAAGTAATCTTTGCCTTAGTTATCTTTGTTTGGTTTCGGTTGGGTTTTCCCTTGCGTAGTGGGTATGGTCTTGTAGCTAGCAAGTTTGGGGTAGTAGCCGGAGTTGTTTTGAAAACAAATTTAGTATGAAGAGGGCATTAGTGGAGTATTTTGTGATTAGCGGATTGTTAGAATGGTAGAGTTGGACAAGTTAGAAGTGAGGTGAGAGGTTGTTCTTAGGCGGATTCTGAGGATGTTATTGGTGGGTGTGAACCGACATACATGCACAGTTAAAACCATTTGTTATATACTATATTATATATGTTGGTACATGCATACATGCGACATGACATTAGAGGTTTTGCATACATGTACACATGCATTGATAGGGCATATTGGTGACCATGCATACGAAAGTTCACACTTGCTAATAGCTAATTGGGTCCGTTAGTGTTGTGGTAGGATTAGGTTGGGTGGTGGGTTTTAAGAGTTGTTTTGGTGCTAGGAGAATGTTAGAAGTAGTGGAGGGTAGTAAGCGAGTTGTCAGTAGTAGTGAGTCCGATATAGCATGTTGGCCGAGGGGAAGTGTTTTGGTGCTTAAAGAGTTTAGCGGTGTGGTGGTGAAGAGATTACGAGTTGGAGTTAGAATCGGTCAAGTGGTTGTGAATAGCTAGTAGATGTGGTAGTTTCTTTGTGTTAAGTGTTGTTGTAGGTTAGTGGATGTGTCTCCAGAGTGCTGAGGTGTCTTGGCATTGATGTTTGCAATAGGAGGGTTGTTTATGTAGGTTTGGTTTGTGCCTCGGGAGATAAATCACGATATTCCACGCCTCCCAAACTTCGCAAACTCTCTAACGGCAAACCTGTTTTCCCAGCAGCAGGAGCTTGCACTTGCACTCCAGCAACAACGACCTAGAATGCTCCCGTCATCGCCTGTACCAAAGGCGTCAAATCACCCAACCCCGGACCAGCCCATATGCGTTGCTCTTTCTCCTCACCCCCATGTGGTTGTGGCGGTGGAGGAGGTAAATTTGCACCAGGCAGAACCTCATTCTCCTGATCCCATTGCCCATCAGTAAGAGCTACTGACCCAAAACGTAACTCTCTCCTCGGTCCCATTGTGCTATTAACATTAAGGCATTAATATAAAACAAAACAAAAGACCAGGCCAGCTTCTAGCAAGGATCCAAGACTCCAAATCCAATTTAAAACATTTCACTAAGTAATAAGAAAATGGGCATTCCAATTTCCCCCCCAACATAACATAAAACATACAATATACACGTCACAACCATCATGCATTAAAGCATTAAGATCCAGCCCAATCTGTCGTCACATATAATAGTTCACATTCATAATCAATCCCCAAATATATCATCACCATCACATACTCAACATTAACATGCTTAAGACATTCACCGGACAAAGTAAACATTACCAAAAACGCATATTCACATCAAAATCACTTACCAACAACTTACCATCATCCCAACCTTTCGAAACCTAGCTCTGATACCACCAAATATAATCCCTTCGACCCGGCCTAGCTGATTAACCAAACCAAACGGGTCATACGGGAAATATTGAAGTAAACGGGAAAGTTTACCTCAATAAACGACCATATTTTTTTCTTTTTATCTTGACTAGATGCAGGTTTCATTCCTATGTGATCAACAAGCAGAGAATGAAAGACAACACGAGCATTCATCAATTATTACCAAAACCAGATTTAGGGACCATTTTGTAAACATAACAAATTGCAAAAGTTTTTCCCAAAGTTGGATTACCAATCTTTAATTAAGTTTATTACATGCATCTCTATCGAAACTCAGTTCGAATTAACCAATAGGACTCACTTAATTGCATACAAGACAAACATGGACCAGATTGCAAAGAAGCAGAATGTCAAAATATTCCAAAAATTGAATTAACAGCCAGTCGTTTCAGAACATCAAGTCCCGTATCAGAACGTGCGTATCGAAACAGAGGCACATGTTTCAAAACGCGGGCTCGTACCAAAACCACCCAAGACCCATTTCTGAACATGGGTTCATAGTTTCAAAACGTACCGAAACGGACCTCCCCGTTTCGATACTCCAAGGCATTTTCAAACACCCGTTTCGAAACACTTGGGCCTGCAATGTTTAATTTTGCCGATTTTACTCGAGGCTAAACATCTGAATCTAATCCAACATATACATAAACATGCTTGCAACTCAAAGGCACTTCAACAATCATAATTTCATGGCAAAGGTTTCATCAAAGCACCACAATCAACATCAATGATGTTTAAAGGCATGCTTCCTAAGATAAACAAGCACAAAAAGGTCAATTCTCAAATCCAAGCATAAACCAACATCTAAAGGCCATTTACATACCCAAATACACATACCAAACTTGTACCAAAACTAAAAATACCAAAACAACTAACATTCATAGCGTTGAACACCCCATTGCCTTTATTAAACTAGTCCAAAACTAAAACATACTTTCAATGGAGTCAATTGGAAATCTCTTGAAGTTGCTTTCTCCAAACCTCTAATTATCTGCATTGTTGAGCAAAAGAGAGCATAAGCATACTAGCTTAGTGAGGAAATGCTCAAAATCAAAAACACCATAAATGCACAAAATCATCTTTCACTCTTTTAAAAACCATCATACCTTCTTTGAAAAATCCATGCACTTCATCATTAAAATCAACAAGTAAACATCATGCAACAAGTATCAATTACTTCACAACTATTAAACCATTGCTAGACAAAATCAAGCCTTCCATGCATATTCACCAATATGCAAAGCTTAAGGTAAAACATGCATTTTCCAAACTATGCATCATCAACATATCCAAAACATATCAATCCATTATATTGGATTTCAAGTGATTAACAACATTCTCATTTCTCAAAAACATATTAGATACACGGATTACAAAGGGTTGTCCCAAACCCTTCATACACTCTACCGACATCTCAAGGCTCACACACGGGAGCAACCCTCCATCGTTGTGACACCCGTGGTGGAGTTTTCGGTACGTTTACAACCCCTCAACATCACTCATCAGTATATGTATAACCCACTAACAAGAGACGAGACAAACAAACAAGGTTCAGACCCGGGAGCTACCCTCAACCGTTGCAACCTTAACATTACTCAATCATTATGGTTCTTGGATAGAGTTTTCGGTACAATCACAACCCCTCAACTTACAAGGCGACTTGTTTATAGCACACTCAATCCTATAGCCGGCTAACTATATCAGATTTCATTTATAAAACACTTTACACATCATCACTTGCCAATATAATCCACAGTTCATGCATACCTCACTATTTTTCCAAAGCATTCATATCAAGCCATATTTCAAGCATTAAACCATGCTTCAAAACTCATGCATCAACACATGCATACAAGGATCACTTACCTAATGCATCCTTAACCATATGGCATCAGCAACCACAATTTATAAACTCAAAACATGCTCTAAAACAATAGGTTAATACAATTAAAGCAAGAGCATCCAAATGCTCACAATAGCACAATTCGAGGGAGAAATTTACTTAACTTACTTTCGAACTTAGTAAAGCGTTTCAAGCTCCAAAATTCCCAAAACCTTTTCTAAAACGTTTCCAAGATGGAAAATTAGTTTCCACTCACTGACTTGCGAAACCACACTCGCCGACGCAATAATCAACCGTCTGAAGCCTCCAAAACCACTTCGTTCGATTCTGGAACACAATCCCCTATTTTCAACATATTAAAAACAGAGATTCATTGCATCATAATGCATCCAAACACTAGCACTCAAAAGGAAACCCACAGCCCTGCTCTAAAGCATCAAATTACCCATTCGAAACAACCAAAAACTCAATCGATTGATCTCTAACCTCAACCCAGCCATCAACCAACACATCCAACACATTTTAACCATAAATCAACAAAAAAAAAACAACCTAAAACAATTCTTATACCTCCAACAACTTAGATCACACATAACACCCCAAAAACCCAACCATAAACACCTTAAAAACTAAAGATCTCAAGGATTTCAAGATTAATATGATTAAGACTCTATTTCAACATCATAAACCTTTCAAAACTCAATTAGAAACCATCTCAAACATATCAAATTAAAACAACTACGAAAATCTCATTAAATTATCTTTTTTCAACAAGATTTCATCATTTTATCAAAACCACAATGAAACCTCAATAAGAAACATAGATAAAGAGTCAAATATCTTTGGAATTTCATTAAAGAACCTTGATTAGAGGGTTAGCACGAAATTTACCTCCAATTCTTGCTTCTTTTCTAATTTGGCAAGTTTGCTTCCAAGAAACTTTATGAAATTTGAGAGAAATCACAAAGGAGAAGTTGAAAATCAAGTGAGGAAAAGAAAGTGAAGGAAATTTGGAAATTGAGAGAACATGGAGAGTGTTTGGCTAAAGTGAAAGGGCAAGAATAAAAAGGAGAGAAATAACTACCTCTTTAAGTAAACCAATAAAAGCCATTTTAATATTTAATAAATCATTTAAAACACATGCCAAATTAGAGAAAAGGCTTAATTGCCAATTAGCTCCCTATAGATTCTAAGATTTTGACTCTTTTTGAAAAACACTCTTTTTCCACATTTATAAAACCTTACATTTTGGTCACTACCCAAAATGTATACTTCCCAAAACTCGTTTTGCCAAATTGATTTAACCAACTTCTTAAATATAATTTTAAAATATTTTAGGAATTTTTATCACATTTTTGTCCCATCCCGAGCCTTGATTTCCCAAACCTACCTTTTAACGCTTCGAACAACCGATTACCGGTTCCACAAGCCTAACCTGACACGCAAACATCTAGGCCCAAAACTGTGGCATTACACATTATGAGACACAAACTACACTAAATTAAAATCAAGCTAACAGTTTGCCTCGGTGTCAATTTACTTTTCATTCGAAGCTTTTCATCGATCCTTAGATGACCGAACAATTTTGTTGAGATATCTATTTTGATATAACTCAATGAAAAATGTTTTTGGACTTAAAAAATTTGTAAAAATATTTCAAAGTCCAAACTATTTGAAAAATAAGTTTAAAGTTGTTTTACAATTTTACTCAAATAAATATTTTTAGTTGATTTAAATGTCAAAAGCAGGCCTTCGATACCGGTACGGCTATGCCCTGTACCAATACTCTTTTGTTTTGAATTTTCTAGTGAGCTCTTCTCATACTGATATGTGAAGTACCATACCGATACGACTGTATCGCTTACAAGTATGCATAGCCTCTAATGGCTAGTTGTAAAACCTATGTTTGATTTTGATATAAAAAATAGTCTAAGGACCAAATTGCAAAGTAAATAAATTTTAAAGTATTTGAAAGTGTCTCACCATTGACAAGGATTTTTAAGTTAAAATGTTTCCAAGTCAAAACTTAAACCCCAATTTTTTCCAAGTGTTTTCAAAGCCAAAATTAACAAAATCGCCCACGCGTTTCGATACACCCTATAGGTGTTTCGATACGACCTTGCCTTTTCAAAAACAAAGTTTACCAAATTACACAGGCGTTTCGATACGCTATACCAGCGTTTCAATACGGCCACATCTTTATTGGCTACTGGAATTTCATGTTTCGATTTAGTTGAGTATGTTTTGATACGGGTGTTCCAATACGAACATACCTGTTTCGATACGACCTTCATCTGGGTTTAAGATTTTTTATTAAGTGTATCGATACGGACTTTTACCGTATCGGTACGAGTTTAAGATTTTCAAATCTTCTTAGTTATTATATGACCATTGTCTTATTAGTTAGATGACTTAAGCAAACTTTTGAATTTCTATTAATCGTACCGATACACCCTAGTAGAGTATTGATACTAACTTTGGCAGTAACCAATTTTGCAAAAATTGCATCGATACAACCTCTAGCCATATTGATATGGTCCCTTTATCATTTTGATACGCCTTCCTCGAGTATCGATACACCCCTTTATTACTCTGCAATGACTCTTTCTATTTTGAGAAAGATACAGATACATCCATGTAACTCCCCGATTTTGGGCCTAGAGGTTTTCGGTAGGGTTCAGGGTCTATTGGACCGAAACTAGAGATTTTGGTTAGTTCGAGATGAGTTTAGGGAAAACCTAGTTCAGAAGGTGATAAAAATATTGGAAAATTATCTAAAATCCTTTTTAAATATATATAAGGGTTTGGTGAAATCAATTTTGGAAAATAATAACTAGAATGTGGACATTTTGATTTAGTGACTAAATTGTAAATTTTGAAAACTATTTTTAATGACTATTTTGCAAAAAGTCAAAGAATAGAATCTTCAGGGGGCTTATTGTAATTTTAATCAGTTATTACATTAAATTGAAATGTTTTGAATGTGTTTTAATTAAAAGGATTAAATTAAAAGGTGGTTATCCTTAAAAATCACAATTTGATGTAACTTTCATTTATCAAGACTTCTCTCTATTTTCTCATCAGCCAAATTACATATTCCTTCCAAAGCTTCCAGAGATTTATTCATTTTCATTTTACTTTGATTTCCAAATCATTTCCATGGATTTCCTCAATTAGCTTTAATGGTTTCTTGAAGATTTTTAATCAAATCTTGTCAATTAAGGAAAAAGCAAGGGATTAGAGGTAATCTTCTTTCTTCTCTTCTAATCAAGGTTCTTTATTGAAATTCCCAAGTATTTGGCTCTTTAATTATGTTTCTTAATGAGGTTTCATGATTGATTTGAAGAAATTGGTTAAATCAAGCTTTAATTGATGATTTTGTGTATTTTTCGTAATGGATCTATTTTAATGGGTTTAAGTTTGATCTTAATCATGATTTGGAAGTTTAATAATGTTAAGATAAAGGTTTAGCATGGTAATCCCGAAACTATGTGAATCTCTAGTTGTTTAGGTTGCTAGAATGGAGTTTTTGTGGTGTTGAGGTAGTTTTGTGAAAGCTGGAGGTATAAGGTTGAAATAGGATGGTTTTGGATGTTAATCAATGTTAATAGATTGTTGAAAGTGTTAGGTTTGGCTGGGTTAAGTTTGGAGGTTAATCAATGATGTTTTTTTGGTTTTTTCTAATAGGCGTTTTGGTGGTTTTGGGAAAGGCAATACAGTGGAATTGCTTGCTGGAGTTTTGAATGCATTGAGATGCCTTAATCATCTGTTATTACTTGGTTAAAACATGGGAGGTGGATCCGAAAGAGATCGATGAAGCTTTGGAGGTTTCAGACACTTAGTTTCGCATCGATGAAGTGAGGTTTCGCGTGTTTGTGAGTGAGATCGTGGATTTCAACTTTGAAATGTTTTAAAGGTAGTTTTGGTGGTATAATGAAATGGTTTTATGCACTTGGTGTTGATTTAATGTTACCTACTGTTTAAGCATGATTTAAGTATGTGGTTTACTGCTTTTAATGATGAGATGATGGAGGATGCACATGGTAATTGATACTTGTAAGTATATGATTTATACTTGTGATTTAAAGCATGTTTTAATGCTTTGGAAAGATGATTGTTATTGATGCATTGAAAACCGTTAGGTATGTGGTTAAATGTGAATTATATTGGGAAGTGAGAGTATGTAAATGGTTTGTAAATGTTATCAGATATATTTAGCCGGCTATAGGATTGGGTGCACTATAAATAAAGTCAACTTGGATGTCGAAGAGGTTGGTGTCCCGTCTCCCTCCAAGTACCGTAACGATCGAGGAGGTTGGTGTCTTGTCTCTCGTTAGTGGGTTAAGCATCTAACCGATGTTTGGGATTGTTGTCCCCGTGGGGGTTTGTCCCTGTTGGTTGTGATTGTACCATTTGGTTGTGATTGTACCATTATTCCGGTTATGATGGCTTGAGTGTTATGAGAACACTTGTTGAATCCGTGTATCCGATATGATATTTTTAGAATGGAACTTTATTAATGATCAGTTGTGAGCCAATATAATTGATGATGTATCATGCAATAGTTTATGTTGTGAAATGTGATTTATACATGTTTACTCTTTAAGCTTTGCACATGGTAGTTATGCATGGGAAGGCTTAAATTGAGTTAGTGACCAAAATGCGATTTTTACAAAATTGTTTTAGTTACTGTTTTCTAAAGGGATTGGAACTTTGAATCTTTAAGGAGCTATTTGACCTATTTGTTTTTATCAGACTTTTCTCTCAATTAGGATCATTTTAAAGGGTTTTAGTTAATGATTAAAAGGATTTAATAAAGGGAGAGTAAGTTTTTTCATTAAAAGTCATTTTACGTCATTTTCTCTCATTCTATTTTCTCTCAAAGTTTTCCCTCAGCCAAACACTCTCCATTTCTAAGAAACTTGAGGTAAAGCTCTTTATTCACTAAGTTTTTGATTTCTAAAGGATTCTTTAATCTAGATTTATAAAACCTTATTGTTTTTCCTTTAATTTTTCAAGAAAAACACATCCAGTTGAGAGAGATTTCAACCATTAGAGGTAAGGTTCATTTTTCTCCTCTAACGATCAGTTCCTTACTGAAATTCCCAAGTTATCAATCCTTTACATATGTTTTCTAAGTTGTTTTGATGAGTTAATCATGGAAATTTTGTTTAATAGAAGATTATTGGTTGCAATCTTGTTATTTTCGTAATGCTACTATTTTGATTGATTTGAGATTGGTTTTAATAATTATTTGGATGTTAAAAGATGTTGAAATAAATTTTTTATCATAACAATCCCGAATTGGATTGGATCTCTAGTTGTTAGATGGTTAGATTTGGGGTTTTTATGAAGATAATGCGGTTCTTGTGGTGCTGGAGGTATAAGGATGAAATTAGATCATTTTTGGGTGTTATTTGATGATTAAAATTGGATGGAAGTGTTAAGTTTTGCCTAGGTTGAGTTGGTAGAGTAATCGAAGGTGTTTTCAGTTGTTTCGGATAGCCGTTTTGGTGTTTTTGGGCATAACAACGAGGTAGCTTTGATTACAGGTGGTTTTAATGCATTGAGATGCATTAATCCTCTGTTCTTTTGTGTTATAAACATGCGAGATCATATCGGAAGAGATTGGTGATGTTCTGGGAGAATCGGAAGCTTGACTACGCTTCGACAAAGCAAGCGAGGCGTTGTCGGTGAGTGGAATTGGTTTTAAAAGCCTTTCAAAGACTTGAAAGCAAGGTTTGGGGGTTTAGGTTGAGTTTGAAACACAAACCTAAATTCGGAAGTAAGTTTGAGATGTTTCGCTCTCGTTTCTCAGTTTTATCCCATTGGTTTTATGATCATGCTCTTGTTTAGAACATAGAATTACACCTACTGTTTTATGCATGTTTTGAGAAATGATACGATGATTTACATTATCCCATGAGATAAAATTGTTATTTCAATGAGATAGAACTATTTGCGAAAATTCTATGCATTGTATATGCTTTTGAAATGGGATAAGTTATGGTTTGTAATGATGCATTGAAAAACAATAGGTAATGATGTTTAAAATGAGTATATTTGAATGAGATGAGATTATTTTTACCGAATATAATTGGTTGACCAATAGGATGAGAAGTGCACTATAATATACAAAATTCGTACGTGCTCTTTGGTTCGGGCAATGGGGGTAGTGCCATCTCGTTCCAAAGTGAGAGTGTGGTGATGAGAGATTCCACCACGGTAGGTCTTGATGAATCCATCAAGTTTTGTGGCGATGGGAGATGCCGCCATGAGAGTCCGGTGATATGAGATTCCACCGGGGTAGGACTTGACATTTTAGTCAAGCTATCCACATATCCGAGTAATGTTGCTAGAATGCCAATATATGAGATTCACATGTACGTTGTTTATGAATGATTTAAATGAAATGAGATTGCATATGAGATCATGTTTTGAGATATGCTTTATGAGATTTAAGCATGTAAGACCTTGCCTTGAGACTTTGCATTTTGATAAATGCATGAGCTAGATGGTACATGTGGTTTTGCTTTGAAAATTATTTCAAGCATGAGATAGAAAGAGCATGATGAGATAGAGATTTCTAAATGAGAAATGGTTTTAAAATGTATTTTTGTTGTTGGTTTGTTTTGAGCATCCCTCACTAATCATTTATGCTTACGCTCTCTTTTTCCAACAATGTAGAGAATTAGCATATTTGGGCAGCAAAGAGGCAAGAAGGATTCCAAGGAGTGGGATTAAGCTTAAGTATGATTTTACATTTGCTTATTAGTAATAATAGTTGGCAATGAGAGGATGCATTTTTGTTTTGGGAGATATGGTTTGAAACTCCCTGCTTTGTGGCAAGTTTATTTTGCCTTTAATGACTTGTAAATGCCCTTTACTTGTTGGTTCATGCATTGGTTTGAGTTTTGACTCTTAAATGGCTACTTTGCATAGGTTGCATGCCTATAGATTCCTTTGATGCATATGGAAATATTATGATGTTGTTTCTGTCATGTATGATTGTGGTTTGATATTTTAAATATGTTGTATGCATGTTGGAAGCATGTTGGAATGGTTTTGTATGGATTAAAGAGTGAAAAACCAGCAAAATGTGTCATTATAGGCAAGGTGTTTCTGTACACTCGAGCTTGTACCGAAACGGCGAGCCTGAGATGGCTTATGGGTTTTAAAACGGGGAGGTCTGTTTCGGTACGAATTGCTACTGGAAACCTCTGTTCCAAAACACCTTAGAGGGTGTTTCGAAACGAGCCCGAGCTTCGAGTCGCTTGACCCTGTTTCGATATGGCTATTTTGATGCAGGGCAACCTATAACGAAACGACAAGCTGTAAAGTTAGTTATTGGAATCTTCTGAAGTTCTATTTCTTTACGTTTCAGTCCCTGAATGTTGTAGATGCAATTAAATGAGCATGGATGATTGTTTTGAGCCGAGATTGGATAGAGAGGCATGTAATATGACTAATTAAAGGTTGGTAACTTAAAAATGTGAAGAAGTCCGTATAATTTGGTGAAATTACATAATAGTCCCTAAAATGTATTTGTTTATAATTGAGTCCCAAATTGTTGTTTGATCGAGTTGTAAATTGTTCCGATGCGATGTTTAATACTTAGGATCATAATGAGCATCTAGACAAGATAAAATAAAAAATAGGGTCATTTATTGAGGTAAACTTCCCACTTCACTTCAATATTCCACGTGTGATCCGTTTGGTTCGGTCTTTCGCCCATATCGGGTCGAGGGGGTTACATTTGGTGGTACCAGAGTCAGGTTACGAAAGAATTTGGAGGTAAGGTTGATGTGATATTTTTGTTTGGTCGATTTAATGATGAGTGCTATGTACGGTGAGTGATTATGCCATGTTTTGATCATTGTTTGATCTGTGTAAGATGCACGGTGTTTGATAACATGAATTGTGTTTGTTATCTGCTGTTGGGGGAGAGGTTAAGGATACCCATTACCATACTATTACTAATGAAAAGAGAATTTTGGTTTTGAAAAGTATAACTTGAGCACCTTGGATTCTTGCTTTGTCTAGCCTGATTATTTTGTTGTTGCATTCTTTTTAGCTATATTGTTTTGATAATGGGACAGAGACGAGAGCTTAGAGGCAATGCGCGTAATGTGGTTGAGAATGAGATTAATGAGAATGTTGAGAACTTCCCGCCTCCTTCTCCTCCTGGTGGTGATGGAGTTGGAGCGGAGGCTAGTGTTGGAGGTGTTGGACCTCATGCAGCGCAAGGGCAAGCTGCTACTGATATGACACCATTGATTCATGCTATAGCTGGGGCTTTTTAGGCAGCGATAGTGGGTATGCATGTGGCCGCACCTTATCCTGGTGCTAATGCTGATTTACCTTTGGAGCGTTTATGCAGTTTGGGTGGAACTGAGTTTCGAGGTCTATCTCTTGAGGGTTTTTAGGGCACCCAAAGGATTTTTGGTCAGATGAGTAGCAATGAGGTGCAAAAGTTGGGTTGTTTTGTCTCTTTGCTTCACGGAGATGATTATTCGTGGTGGATGACCATCACTGCGGGTATGAAACCTGCCGATGTTACTTGGGTGTTCTTTGGAAATGCTTTCAAGAGGAAGTATCTGGGTGTTCTCTATCTTGGTGAGAATAAGCGAGAGTTTGTCTTTGGTGCAAGGAAACATTACTGTTTCTGAATATGAGGACCAATTTGTTCGGTTGAGCCAGTATGCTCCTGAGCTGGTTCCCGATTAAAAAAAGAGATGTGATCGTTTTCGCTATGGGTTTTTGAAGGATGTCAAGACATACATGTTGGCTTCAGACTACACCAACTTTGATGTCTTAGTCACTCGAGCTAAGGACATCATGCAGAATTTGGGTTTGGCTGCTCGTTCGGGTGGTTCTAGTTCTGGAAAGAGGTCAGCTGATGGTGGTAAGGATCGTTACAAGAAGCATAACGATCAGAGGTATCAACCTGATACTAGGCGTGGTGGTGGTAACCCTGGTCGTGGTCATCAAGGCCATAATGCCTTCATTCGTACTCCAAAATGTAATAGGTGCGGTAGGAGGCACACAAGAGAGTGTTGGGGTGATTTGGGTACGTGTTGGAATTATGGATCACGGGGACATATGAAGCGTGATTGTCCACAATCGGTTATAGATGGACAAGCTCCGATGCGAGCTGTTGAGCCATAGAGAGGCCGTGGGCGTAGTTGTGGTAACTCTCAGCGTAGAGATGATGGGCAGAGGAATGTTGCTCATGTTGTTGCTGTTCAGCTTGAGGGAGGTGGACAAGCTAGGGTGTATGCACACTGAGAAGGAAGGAATGGCACAAATGTGATCGCATGTACCTTTACTTTGCAATCCTTGTCATTACTTTCTTTGATTGATTCTGGTTCTACTCATTCATACATTTTTCATGAACATGCACAAGTGCTTGGTTTCCCTGTTGAGTTGTTAGATGTTGATATATGTGTAACACCCCAATTTTGGCCTTAGAAGTTTAGGGTCTGAACCAGACCGGTCTGATTTTCGGTTCGAATATAAAAGGAGGTTTTAGGGAAAGCCTAGTTCGGGATGCTTTAAAAATATGGGAAAATATCTAAATATCCTCTTTTAATATATATAAGAGAGTGGTGAAATCAATTTTACAAAATAAGGTTTGGAAATACAACATTTTGAAATAGTGACTAAAATGCGATTTTTGAAAAGTTCAGTGGTGACTGTTTTGTAAGGATTGAAACTTTGAATCTTTAAGGAGCTAATTTACCCAAGAATGATTTCTCCAGATTTTTCTTAGATTTAAGTGATTTAATTAATGTTCAATTAATTAAATGAAAAAGAGAAACCATTTTTTAGATTTTCATAACTAACTTTACTTAAAATTTTCTCATATCTTTTTCTCTCAAAATTCTTTCACCCAAACACTTTTCTCCAGAAACTTTTCCATTGATTTTCACTCCAATTGATGAGGTTTCAATCATCAATTAATTCTTAATCCATTCTACATCAAATCCTTTTGATTTGCTCATTGGATTTTCAAGCAAATTGGCTCAAATCAAGGAGAAATCATCATTTAGAGGTAAGGTTGTTCTTCTCCTCTAAATATTAAGTTCTTTACTGAAATTCCCAAGTTGACAATCCTTAATTTAAGTTTTATAAATGGTTTTAATGATATGAACTTGATTTTGGCTTAAAACTCAAGATTTGGAGGAAATCTTGAAGAATTTCGTTGTGTTTGTTTGGGCTCTGTTTTGAGATGGTTCTTAAATGTGTTTTGGATGCTTAATGATGTGTAAATGAGGTTTTATCAATGCAATCCCAAATATGTTGTGTTTCCTAAGTTTTTGCTTATGAAAATGGTGGTTTTTGGGGTGATCTTGGTGTTCTGTTATAGCTCGAGGTATAAGGACGAGTTTAGGTTTATTTTGGATGTTAATTGATGTTTAGAAATGGTTTGAAGTGATGGATCTTGACTGGGTAAAGTTTTGGAAGAGTTTGGAGGTGATTTCGGTTGTGTTTGGTAGTCGAAATGTTGGCTCT
This sequence comes from Hibiscus trionum, assembly GCA_030270665.1. Classification (NCBI taxonomy): domain Eukaryota; kingdom Viridiplantae; phylum Streptophyta; class Magnoliopsida; order Malvales; family Malvaceae; genus Hibiscus; species Hibiscus trionum. The sequence continues at coordinate 3,302,143 of BSYR01000004.1, forward strand.
AGGTAGAGCAGTGAGTTTAAGAGTGTTGGCTGAAGATTTCAATGCATGATGATGCATTAATCCTCTGCTTTGATGTGTTTAAAACAGGGGAGACATCTTCGGACACTTGTGGTGTTGATCCGGAGGCTTGATCGGCGTTTTGGCAAGCTTGCGAAACGAAAGTGGTGAGTGAATTTGGATTTCCAGCTTTGGAACAAATGTTTGAAGGTTTTGGGAGCTTAGTTTAAGTCTAAGCAACATAACTAAGCTCAAGAGTAAGTTTTCGGAGAAACTCTCTTGGAATGAGCCTTGATGTGGTTCGATGCATTGGATTCGATTCACATGTTTAAATTCTATTTTGAAAGCATGTTTTAGCATGGTTAATGCTGGTTTTGAAAGCCATATGTTGAAGGATGCTCAAGGTAAGAGATCCTTGGTTTTATATATTGAAAATGTGAAATTGATGCGTAGTGATGCATGATGTTAAATGGCTTTGTTTAATGTTTTAAAACAGTGAGTTGTTGATGTTATATGATGTATATTGGCAAGTGATGTGATGGTTTTAAAGTACTTGAATCGGATATAGTTAGCCGGCTATAGGATTGGGTGCACCGTGAATAAAGTCGCCTTGGATGTTGAGGGGTTGAGATTGTACCGTAAACTCCATCCAAGTACACTAACGAGTAAGCTAAGATCACAACGGTGGTTAAAAGTCTGTGTGTGGATCTTGTGTTGTGTGTCCCGTGTACTCGTTAGTGAAGTTATACAACTACCGATGAGTGATGTTGAGGGGTTGTGATTGTACCGTTAAACTCCATCACGGGTGTTGAGGGGTTGTGATTGTACCGGTAAACTCCACCTTGTGTGTTCGGTAGTGTGTATGAAGCGTATGGGACAACGCTTGTAATCTGCGTATCCGATTGTGTTTTATGTTGTAAATGGTTATGGATGATCACTTGAAAGCCAATATGACATGTTGATTTTAATGAAGCATGAGATGCTTGTTTTGTATGCAAGGTTGCATGAATAATGATGATTATGTGATGAAAGGCTTTGTTAAAAGTGTTTTATAAAAAGTATTATTGTGTTGTTTCTTTAGAGCATGCCTCACTAAGAAATTGTGCTTACGCTCTCTCTTTTGAACCAATAATGCAGATAATTGAAGTGTTTGAGGGCAACAAGGAGGCTAAGAATCCAAGGGAGACTAAGCTCATGTATGGTGATGTTTTCGTAACACTATTAGATTTTGATACTTTGGCAATGGGAACCTAAGATGTGTTTTGGGAGATGTTTTGGACTCCCTAGTTGTGGTTTGATGCTTTTGATGTTTTGGGATTTGTAATTGGCCTTTTGAAGCTTGATTTGATGATTTGTTGGTTGTTTGGTTTTGGCTATTAGGATGCATACCTATAGTCTTGTGGAATTCCATGTTTGATCATATGAATGTGTTTTGAAGTTGCAAACATGTACCTTATATGTATGATGACTTGTTTGCATGATTAGGAAGTCATTAGGATGCGTTTGAGTGGTCTTATGCATGTTAAACCAGCAAAATCTGCAGCTTCTGGGCAACCCGTATTGATAGACTCATAGGCGTTTCGAAACGGGGGCCTGTAATGGCTTTGGTGTTTCGAAACGGCTAGTGACTGTATCGAAACGGTGTGGCCACTGGATGGCCCTGTTTTGAAACAAGCCTCGAAACGAACCCGTGTTTTGGAACGATCAAACCCGTTTCGAAACAGGTGACCGTTGGGCACTGATTTGAATGGCTTTGAGGTTTGCAAACTTTACGTTTTAGTCCCGAAAATTGTATTTTCAATTGCATGAGTTTGAGATGTCCGATTAAGGTGAAATTTGACAGGGAAGTATTTAATATGACTAATTTAATATTGGTAGATTAAAAATCAGTTAAGAGCTCCTAATTTCTAGAATTTGCAATTTGGTCCCTAATGTTTGTGATTTGTGCAATTGAGTCCCTTATTGAATTTCGATCGCTGAGCTTTTCTTATAAATGTTTCTCAAGAGTACGCTTAGGGTTAATGTGCATAGACAAGTAAAAAGAAAAAAAGGTCGTTAATCAAGGTTGACTTTCGGGTTGACTTTGGTTTTCCCCGTGTAATCTTCGTAGTTCGGGTCAACCGTCTAGGCCGGGCTAAGTGGGTTATATTTGGTGGTATAGGAGCCAAGTTCTCGTGTAATTGGAAATGGTTATGTGGGTGATGTATGTGTATTTGCATGATATGCCTTTTGGATGAAAGAATGTTGTTTGAATTGTGATGTATGGTTGCAATTGTGATGCTATGCTATGTTAAAGCATGTTAGGGGTACCCATTGCCATATCAAAACTAATGAAAGGAATTGTTTTTGGAAAATGAGCTTGAGTTCTTGGATGACTTACCTTGTTGAGCCTAACTATGTTGATTGCATTTGTGTCAGTGCATTGCTTTCTTGTAAATGGGGCCTCGTAGAGAAACGACGATGAATACGAGAGCTATGGCTCATAATGAGAATGAAGAAAATCCTGATAATGTTGTGGATTTACCTCCTCCTCCTTGTGGTGGACCACCCGGTGGTGGTGGTGGTGGAGGTGATGGTGCTGGTGTTGGTGCTGGTGCTGGGGTCGCTGGACCTGATGGTGTGCAGGGGCAAGCTGCTCCTGACATGACTGTTTTGATACATGCTATTGCTGGAGCCTTTCAGGCAGCAGTAGCTGGAGCTCAAGGAGCTGCGCATCAGGGTGATGCTAATTTGAGATTACCTTTGGAACATCTTTGCAGTATGGGAGGGACTGAGTTCAGAGGTTTATCTCCTGAGGGTTCTGAATCTTGGTTGGAAAGCACCAAGAGGATTTTGGGACAAATGAACTGCAACAATGTGCAAAAATTGGGTTGTGTGGTATCGCTATTACATGATGATGCATATACTTGGTGGACGACCACTGTCTCCGGAATGGAGGAAGTTGATGTGACTTAGACGTTCTTTCTGAACGCGTTCAAGCGAAAGTATCTAGGTGTGCGATACCTGGATGAGAAGAAAAGAGAATTCATGTCTCTTGTGCAAGGAAGCATGGCAGTGGCTGAGTATGAGATTCAGTTTGTTCGTCTTAGTTAGTACGCACCTGAGCTTATCCCTGATGAGCGAGAGAGGTGTGAACGCTTCCGATATGGTTTGATGCCAGATGTGAAGACCTTTATGCTTGCTGCTGAGTATACAGATTTTGATGTGCTGGTGAGTAGGGCAAAGGACATTGAGCAGAACCTGGGTTTGTCTTCCAGGGGTGTTAGTTCTGGCTCGGGCAAAAGAGCAGCTGAGTATAGTTCTGGTAGTGGACGAAACAAGAGAGGACGAGATAAGAGGTACCAGTCTTCTGCTAGACGTGGTAATGGTGGGCAAGGTGCGCCTGTTCAGGGAGACAGAATGAGAGCTGATCAGAACACGTGCTGGACGTGTGGATCGCGTGGCCATCTGAGGCGAGATTGTCCTCGAGCAGCGAGGAAGGTTCAGGCTCCTGTTGCAGTGACCGGTAATTTGTGCTGGAATTGTGGTTCGGCAGACCACATGAAGAGGGAGTGTCCTTTGTTGGCCGGTGGTGGTCAAGGACGTGCTCCTGGGTTGTTGCGCCACAGAGAGGTCGTGGGCGCGACCGTGGTAACTTCTAGCGCATAGATGACGGTGGGAGGAATGTGGCGCATGTGGTGGCTGTCCAACCTAAGGGTGGTGGCCAGGCTCGAGTGTATGCTCAGTGAGAGGGGAGAAATGATACGGATGTGATCGCAGGTACCTTTACTTTGCAATCCTTATCATTACTTTCCTTGATTGATTCTAGATCTACACACTCATACATATTGCGTGAACATGCTCAATTGCTTGGTTTACCTGTTGAGTCTTTGGATGTTGGTATGCGTGTAACTAGTTCCTTTGGTGAGACCGTTGTGACACGGAAGTTGTATAGAAGATGTCCTTTGATAGTGCAAAACCATGTTTTTCTTGTTGATCTCATGGAATTGCCATTCTATGGTTTTGATGTAATCCTTGGGATGGATTGGCTTGTTGAACATCGAGCTGTAGTGGATTTTGAGAACAAGCGGGTTTCGTTGAAACTTGCGGATGATTATGAGGTAGTGGTGGTTGGTGAGAATGTGAAGTTTCTTGCCAATGTGGTGTCCACATTGGAAGCGAGCCGTATGCTGAGGCAGGGTTGTGAGGCCTTCCTAGCCATTGTGATGAATCCTAGCTCTAAGGAGTTGCGAGTTCAAGATATCAGGACTGTTCGAGAGTTCCCTGGTGTGTTTCCGGAGGAGTTACCTGGATTGCCTCCTAGTCGAGAGGTGGAGTTTGGAATTGAGCTGTATGAAAACACAACTCCAGTGTCCATTACTCCTTACCGAATGGCACCTAAGGAGTTGAAGGAGCTTAAGACGCAACTTCAGGAGTTGCTTGATCGTGGTTTCATTCGGCCAAGTGTGTCACCTTGGGATGCACCGGTCTTGTTTGTGAAGAAAAAGGATGGCACTATGAGAATGTGCATCGACTATCGTCAGCAGAACAAGTTGACTATCAAGAATCGGTATCCTTTGCCGAGGATTGATGATCTTTTTGATCAATTTCGGGGAGCAGCTGTGTTCTCTAAGATTGATTTAAGGTCAGGTTATTATCAGCTCAAGGTGAAGGATGTGGATGTGCCAAAAACAACCTTTAGGACGAGGTATGGGCATTATGAGTTCCTTGTGATGCCGTTTGGCTTGACGAATGCTCCTGCAGCTTTTATGGACATGATGAATAGAGTGTTCCATGAATACTTGGACAAGTTTGTTGTGGTGTTCATTGATGATATCCTTGTGTACTCTCGTACTGAGGAGGAACATGAAGGGCATTTGAGGATTGTGTTGTAGGCTTTGTTGGAGAATCAGCTTTATGCTAAGCTGAGCAAGTGTGAATTCTGGCTTAGGGAAGTTGTGTTCCTTGGTCATGTGGTTTTTGCTGAGGGGATTCGTGTTGATCCTCATAAGATTGAGGCGGTGATGAATTGGAAGCCTCCTAAGTCTGTTCATGAAGTTCGTAGTTTCCTTGGATTGGCAGGATACTATCGGAGGTTCGTAGATGGATTTTCAAAGATTGCTGCACCTTTGACGAAGTTGTTGCAGAAGGATGTCAAGTATGAGTGGACAGAGGCAAGACAACAAGCTTTTGAGAAGCTTAAGGCAGCTTTGACGCAAGCTCCTATCTTGGTTCAACCTGAATCAGGGAAAGAGTTTGTGGTGTACAGCGACGCATCCTATGTTGGTTTGGGGTGTGTGTTGATGCAAGAGGGTAAGGTGGTGGCTTATGCATCATGCCAGTTGAAGGTGCATGAGCGCAATTATCCTACGCATGACATTGAGTTAGCTGCGGTGGTCTTTGCTTTGAAAATTTGGAGACATTACCTGTATGGTGAGAAGTGTACTGTGTACACGGATCACAAAAGTTTGAAGTATCTGATGTCCCAGAAAGAGTTGAATCTTAGGCAACGACGTTGGGTGGAGTTTCTTAAAGATTATGATCTGACGATCGAGTACCATCCGGAAAAAGCTAATGTTGTAGCGGATGCCTTGAGTAGGAAGGTGACAGTGGAGTTGAGGGCTATGTTTGCCAGTTTGAGTATTTCGCGAGATGGGGGTCTTGTGGCTGAATTGCAAGTGAAACCATCTTTGGTTCAGTTGATAAAAGATAAGCAGTGTTTCGATGATTCCTTGGTGCCACATGTTCAGGATATTGCTGATGATAGACCATCAGATTTTTGTTTTAATGATGATAGAATTTTATGTTTTGGAAGTCGGATAGTAGTGCCGAATGATGCTGAGTTGAGGCGCGCTATTCTGACTGAGGCTCATAGCAGTCCTTTTGCTATGCACCCTGGTAGTACTAAGATGTATCGTGATCTTAAGGATGAGTACTATTTGGTGGGATTAAAGAAAGATGATGCGAAGTATGTGAGTAAGTGCATGGTTTGTCAGCGAGTTAAGGCTGAGCATCAGTTTCCTTCTGGGTTGTTGCAACCGTTGAGAATTCCCGAGTGGAAGTGGGAAAGGATTACCATGGATTTTGTGTCTGGTTTGCGTTTGTCGCCATTGAAGAAGAATTCGGTGTGGGTGATTGTGGATCGCCTTACGAAGTGTGCGCATTTCATACCTGTGCATATTACGTATACTTTGGACAAGCTTGCAGAGTTGTACATTGTTGAGATTGTGCGACTGCATGGTGTGCCAAAGTCTATAGTGTCGGATAGAGATCCGAGGTTTACATCGCGTTTCTGGGAATGTTTACATCAAGCTTTGGGTACACGGCTGAATTTCAGTACTTCTTATCATCCACAGTCGGATGGACAGTCTGAGCGTGTTATCCAAGTGCTGGAAGATATGTTGAGGTGCTGTGTGATTGAGTTTCAAGGATCTTGGGAGAAGCATTTGCCTTTGGTAGAGTTTGCTTATAACAATAGCTACCAACAAGTATTCAAATGACACCTTATCAAGCCTTGTACGGGAGGAAGTGCAGAACTCCTCTTTGTTGGGCTGAGACAGGTCAGAAGATGGTTTTAATGCCAGCTTTGTTGAAAGGAACTACCGAGAAGGTGAAGCTCATTTGTGAGCGTTTGAAGGCAGCTTCTGATCGACAGAAGTCTTACGCGGATTTGACGCGTAAGGAGATTGAGTTTGCGGTAGGTGACCGTGTGTTCTTGAAAGTTTCGCCTTGGAAGAAGGTGATGAGGTTTGGTCGAAAGGGTAAGTTGAGCCCTAGGTACATTGGACCATACGAGGTGATTGAACGTGTGGGTCCTGTTGCGTACAAGCTGAGGTTTCCGCAAGAGTTGGAGAAGATTCATGATGTGTTTCATGTTTCTATGCTTCGGAGGTATAGATCGGATCGTTCGCATGTTATGCCTGTGGAGGAAGTGGAGTTTAATCCAGACTTGGCCTATGATGAGGAGCCGGTTGAAATTATGGATTCGGACAGTAAAGTTCTTCGTGGCAGGACCATTGAATTGGTTAAGGTGTTGTGGAAGCATCGTAGTGTTGAAGAAGCCACGTGGGAAAGAAAAGATGATATGAATAAGCAGTTTCCGTACCTCTTTCCTCCAGGTAAATTTCGAGGACAAAATTTCTTAAGGGGGGAGAGTTGTAACACCCCAATTTTGGGCTTAGAAGTTTAGGGTCTGAACCGGACCGGTCTGATTTTCGGTTCGAATATAAAAGGAGGTTTTAGGGAAAGCCTAGTTCGAGATGCTTTAAAAGTATGGGAAAATATCTAAAAATCCTCTTTTAATATATATAAGAGAGTGGTGAAATCAATTTTACAAAATAAGGTTTGAAAATACAACATTTTGAAATAGTGACTAAAATGCGATTTTTGAAAAGTTCAGTGGTGACTGTTTTGTAAGGATTGAAACTTTGAATCTTTAAGGAGCTAATTTACCCAAGAATGATTTCTCCAGATTTTTCTTAAATTTAAGTGATTTAATTAATGTTTAATTAATTAAATGAAAAAGAGAAACCACTTTTTAGATTTTCATAACTAACTTTACTTAAAAGTTTCTCATCTCTTTTTCTCTCAAAATCCTCTCACCCAAACACTTTTCTCCAGCAACTTTTCCATTGATTTTCACTCCAATTGATGAGGTTTCAATCATCAATTAATTCTTAATCCATTCTACATCAAATCATTTTGATTTGCTCATTGGATTTTCAAGCAAATTGGCTCAAATCAAGGAGAAATCATCATTTAGAGGTAAGGTTGTTCTTCTCCTCTAAATATTAAGTTCTTTACTGAAATTCCCAAGTTGACAATCCTTAATTTAAGTTTTATAAATGGTTTTAATGATATGAACTTGATTTTGGCTTAAAACTCAAGATTTGGAGGAAATCTTGAAGAATTTCGTGGTGTTTGTTTGGGCTCTGTTTTGAGATGGTTCTTAAATGTGTTTTGGATGTTTAATGATGTGTAAATGAGGTTTTATCAATGCAATCCCGAATAGGTTGTGTTTCCTAAGTTTTTGCTTATGAAAATGGTGGTTTTTGGGTTGATCTTGGTGTTCTGTTATAGATGGAGGTATAAGGACGAGTTTAGGTTCATTTTGGATGTTAATTGATGTTTAGAAATGGTTAGAAGTGATGGATCTTGGCTGGGTTAAGTTTTGGAAGAGTTTGGAGGTGACTTCGGTTGTGTTTGGTAGCCGAAATGTTGGCTCTAGGTAGAGCAGTGAGTTTAAGAGTGTTGGCTGAAGATTTCAATGCATGATGATGTATTAATCCTCTGCTTTGATGTGTTTAAAATAGGGGAGACATCTTCGGACACTTGTGGTGTTGATCCAGAGGCTTGATCGGCGTTTCGGCAAGCTTGCGAAACGAAAGTGGTGAGTGAATTTGGATTTCCAGCTTTGGAACAAATGTTTGAAGGTTTTGGGAGCTTAGTTTAAGTCTAAGCAACTTAACTAAGCTTAAGAGTAAGTTTTCGGAGAAACTCTCTTGGAATGAGCCTTGATGTGGTTCGATGCATTGGATTCGATTTGCATGTTTAAATTCTGTTTTGAAAGCATGTTTTAGCATGGTTAATGCTGGTTTTGAAATCCATATGTTGAAGGATTCTCAAGGTAAGAGATCCTTGGTTTTACATATTAAAAATGTGGAATTGATGCGTAGTGATGCATAATGTTAAATGGCTTTGTTTAATGCTTTAAAACAATGAGTTGTTGATGTTATATGATGTATATTGGCAAGTGATGTGATGGTTTTAAAGTACTTGAATCGGATATAGTTAGCCGGCTATAGGATTGGGTGCACCGTGAATAAAGTCGCCGTGGATGTTGAGGGGTTGAGATTGTACTGTAAACTCCATCCAAGTACACTAACGAGTAAGCTAAGATCACAACGGTGGTTAAAAGTCCGTGTGTGGATCTTGTGTTGTGTGTCCCGTGTACTCGTTAGTGAAGTTATACAACTACCGATGAGTGATGTTGAGGGGTTGTGATTGTACTATTAAACTCCATCACGGGTGTTGAGGGGTTGTGATTGTACCGGTAAACTCCACCTTGTGTGTTCGATAGTGTGTATGAAGCGTATGGGACAACGCTTGTAATCCGCGTATCTGATTGTGTTTTATGTTGTAAATGGTTATGGATCACTTGAAATCCAATAGGACATGTTGATTTTAATGAAGCATGAGATGCTTGTTATGTATGCAAGGTTGCATGAATAATGATGATTATGTGATGAAAGGCTTTGTTAAAAGTGTTTTATAAAAAGCATTATTGTGTTGTTTCTTTAGAGCATGCCTCACTAAGCAATTTTGCTTACGCTCCCTCTCTTGAACAAATAATGCAGATAATTGAAGTGTTTGAGGGCAACAAGGAGGCTAAGAATCCAAGGGAGACTAAGCTCATGTATGGTGATGTTTTCGTAACACTATTAGATTTTGATAATTTGCCAATGGGAACCTAAGATGTATTTTGGGAGATGTTTTGGACTCCCTAGTTGTGGTTTGATGCTTTTGATGTTTTGGGATTTGTAACTGGCCTTTTGAAGCTTGATTTGATGATTTGTTGGTTGTTTGGTTTTGGCTATTAGGGTGCATGCCTATAGTCTTGTGGAATTCCATGTTTGATGCTATGAATGTGTTTTGAAGTTGCAAACATGTACCTTATATGTATGATGACTTGTTTGCATGGTTAGGAAGTCATTAGGAAGCGTTTGAGTGGTCTTATGCATGTTAAACCAGCAAAATCTGCAGCTTCTGGGCAACCCGTATCGATACACTCATAGGCGTTTCGAAACAGGGGCCTGTAATTGCTTTGGTGTTTCGAAACGGCTGGTGACCGTATCGAAATGGTTTGGCCACTGGATGGCCCTGTTTCGAAACAAGCCTCGAAACGAACCCGTTTTTCGGAATGGTCAAACCCGTTTCGAAAAAGGTGACCGTTGGGCAATGATTTGAATGGCTTTGAGGTTTGCAAACTTTACGTTTTAGTCCCGAAAATTGTATTTGCAATTTCATGAGTTTGAGATGTCCGATTAAGGTGAAATTTGACAAGGAAGCATGTAATATGACTAATTTAATGTTGGTAGCTTAAAATTTAGTTAAGACCTCCTAATTTCCAGAATTTGCAATTTGGTCCCTAATGTTTGTGATTTGTGCAATTGAGTCTCTTATTGAATTTCGATCGCTGAGCTTTTCTTATAAATGTTTCTCAAGAGTACGCTTAGGGTTAATGTGCATCTAGACAAGTAAAAAGAAAAAAAGGGTCGTTAATCAAGGTTGACTTTCGGGTTGACTTTGGTTTTCCCCGTGTAATCTTCGTAGTTCGGGTCAACCGTCTAGGCCGGGCTAAGGGGGTTATAATATGTGTAACCATTTCTTTTGGTGAAACAATTGTTACAAGAAAGTTGTATAAGAGATGCCATTTGTCTATTCAGGGTCTTGTGTTTGAGGTTGATCTTATAGAGTTGCCTTTCTATGGTTTCGATGTAATTCTTGGTATGGATTGGTTATCTGAGCATATAGTTGCGGTTGATTTCGAGACCAAGCGAGTTTTGTTGAAACTTGCCAATGATTATGAGGTGATGGTTGTAGGTGAGGATGTGATATTCTTGTCTAATGTAGTTTCGGCTCTTGAAGCGAGTCGGTTTATGCATTTGGGATGTGAAGCTTTCCTGGCTCATGTGATGAATCTATGAACAAAGGAGGTGCGAGTACAAGACATACGTACAATATGTGAGTTTTCGGGTGTCTTTTCGGAAGAGTTACCTGGTTTGCCACCAAACAGAGAAGTTGAGTTTGACATTGAGTTGTATGAAAATACGACTCCGCTGTCTATTACTCCCTATCGAATGTCACCTAAGGAGTTGAAAGGGTTGAAGACGCAACTTCAGGAGTTGCTTGATCGAGGTTTCATTAGGCCTAGTGTTTCACATTGGGGTGCACGAGTATTGTTTGTGAAGAAGAAAGATAGCACGATACACATGTGTATAGATTATCGTCAATTGAACAAGTTGACAATCAAGAACAAGTATCATTTGGCAAGGATTGATGATCTTTTTGATCAGTTTTGATGTGCTTCGGTGTTTTCTAAGATTGATCTGAGATCTATATATTACCGATTGAAGGTAAATGATGTGGATGTGCCTAAGACTCCTTTTCACACAAGATACGACCATTATGAGTTTTTGGTGATGCCTTTTGGTTTGACTAATGCCCTGCTACGTTCATGGATATGATGAATCGTATGTTCCATGAGTTTTTGGATAGGTTTGTGGTTGTGTTTTTCGATGATATTCTCGTGTACTCCCGTTCCAAGGAGGATCATGATAAGCATTTGCGGATTGTGTTGCAAGTTTTGTTGGAGAATCAACTTTATGCCAAGTTGAGCAAGTGTGAGTTTTAGCTTAAGGAAGTTGTTTTCTTCGGTCATGTGGTGTCGGCCGAAGGGATTAGATTTGATCCTCAAAAGGTTAAAGCGGTGGTGAATTGGAAGTCGTCTAAGTTAGTTCATAAGGTGCGTAGTTTCCTTGGTTTGACGAGATACTACCGTAGGTTCATGGATGGTTTTTCAAGAATTGCTGCTTCTTTGACAAAGTTGTTACAAAAGGATGTTAAGTTTGAGTGGACAGAGGTTTGACAATAAGATTTTTAGAAGTTGAAGGAAGCGTTGACGTAAACTCCTATCTTGATTCAACCTAAATTAGGAAAAGAGTTTGTGGTTCATAGTTATGCATCCTATGTTGGTTTGGATGTGTTTTGATGCAAGAAGGTAGGGTGGTAGCTTATGCTTCTCGGCAATTGATGGTGCACAAGCGTAATTATCCTACGCATGACATCGAGTTGGCTGCGATGGTGTTTGCCTTGAAAATCTAGAGGCATTACCTTTATGGTGAAAAGTGTACGGTGTACACAGACCACAAAAGTTTGAAGTACTTGATGTCTCAAAAAGAGTTGAATCTTAGGCAACGAAGGCGACTAGAGTTGCTTAAAGATTACGACTTGACGATTGAGTACAATCCTGGGAAGGCTAATGTTGTAGCTGATGCCTTGAGTAGGAAGGTGGCTGTAGAGTTAAGGGCGATGTTTGCTTGGTTGAGTATATCGCGAGATGGTGGTTTAGTGGTTGAGTTACAAGTGAAACCCTCATTGGTGGAGTTGATTAAGGAGAAGCAGTTGTTGGATGATTCGTTGGTGTCTCATATTCAGAACATTATAGAAGGAAATCCAGTGGACTTTTGTTTCAATGATGATGGTGTTTTGTATTTTAAGAGTCGAATAGTTGTGCCGGAGGATGTTGAGCTGAGGCGCACTATCTTGACCGAGGCTCACAACAGTCCTTTTTCTATGCATTCTGGTAGTACAAAGATGTATTGTGAATTGAAGGATGTGTACTATTGGGTTAGCTTGAAGAAAGACGTGGCTGATTTTGTTAGTAAGTGAATGGTTTGTCAACGGGTTAAAGCTGAGCATCAATTTCTGACTAGTGCTTATTTTATGCTATGTTTTGTGTTTAAATACTCCTTGGTTGTTAATTATAGTTGCTGATTTCGGCATTTTTACATGCTTTCTGTGTAGGACAATGACTACTGAAAAATGTGCTTAAAAGGCCTGGAAACTGCACTTTTTGGTTTGGATTCATGGTTGCATTAGTGGGAATGAATTGGGGCATGAAAGTGCTGACTGGACGACACGTCGACAACTTCTAGAACATGACGTCAACAACGCCTAATACCTTCTCAGCCTTGATTCAGATGACTTATCAAGCCGAGATTTAAATTTAATTTTAGGATTTATCTTTTGTATTTAATTTTGAATATTTTAAGATTTATCTTTTATCACCTTAGGTTATTTTAGGTTTTTAGGATACTATAAATACCCCTTTGGGGTGAACTTAAAAATCATCTCTTGTTCTTGGTTTTGTTTTACTTTGAAGTTTATAAAATTTCTCTTCTCTTTAGTTCTTTATTTACTTTTAATTTTCTATTTTATTTTGAAAAATGCTAAGTATGATTTCTTCCATAATCATGCTTAGCTAAGTTTTCTATAGCCAAAGGCTTAAGCAATGACTCAATTCCAATGTGAGGATTAAAAAACACTTCATCAACTTCAAGTATCTCTCTGAAATTTCTAAGCTTAATTTCAAAATCAAAGATTGATGTTGGTCAGGATGTTGTTTTGGTTGACTATTTGGGAGGAAGGATCAGCTATTGAAGCACATTCGACTTCCTGGGAACACACTTAACAAAATTGTTTGCTAAGAGGAAACTAAGATCGAATCAGTTATTATTGAAACAACATAATGCGAGTCAGTCTTTTACGAATATAAAATGATTTTATCTAAAACATTGCATTGATTAGATCAATTTACAAAATCGATATCAAAGATGACACTTGGGTATTCGGTTTACAAAGCTTAGTCACAAGGATTGGTCCTTGTAGACAAGTTACATGAATCCTGAAGTGAAAAATTCTTTTTTCGATGATCCGAGGAAATGGAGTCAAAGAAAGAGTATGAGGCTAATCTTTAGCATATTAAATCACTTCTTTTAAATATTCTATATAATCTCTTATTTTTACTTAATTCCACAAACCCCCTTTTGACTTAAACATTATTCAACTCTCTTCTTGGCTCACAGATTGAACAAACAAAAATCAGGAAGTTTCTTAGTCCATGTGGGATCGACCCTTACTTCTCCCTTACTACGCTTAATTTCCTTTATTTATTATTTGAGAAGAAGGAATTATTTTGACGCAAAAAACGATGCGTGTCAAGTTGGCACCGTTGCCGGGGACTTCGACAAAATTACTGAATTATTTTGTTTGATTTATGACAAGAAAGAATTCAGGAGAACAAGCAGACTATATCCTGGAAATCAAAGCATACGCCCGAAGATTGCATGCCCAGACACTTCGGGAAAAGAAGTAAAGACAACGAAAACAACGACTAGAACTTGATCTAGAAACAACCTGTGAAGCAGAATCACGTTTCGAGCACACAACCGAAGAACCAGTCCGATGGTAGCCAATGACCAAACAATTCGACAACAGACTGTGACTCCTGATGATAAACAACCGATGTGCATAACATTCCCGAATGGGGAGACACCATTCGCTCTAAAGAAAGACTTAATACAAATTTTACCAACCTATCACGGTTTGCCAAGTGAAAATACACATAAACATCTAAAGGAATTTCACATGGTCTGTCTAAGCACAAAACCCCAGGGAGTCTCTGAAGATCAAATAAAACTTCGCGCCTTTCCCTTTTCTCTAGGTGATATTGCCAAGGATTGTTTATTTGATCTACCCCCAACTCGGTTACAACTTGGACTAACATGGCTCACCTTTTTTCTGACAGGTTTTTTTTAGCTGCTAAGGCAAGCGAGCTACGACGAAGTATCCTGAGTATCCGACAAAAGGATACTGAATCTTTATACAACTACTGGGAGCGTTTCAAAAAGCTATGTGCAAACTGTCCGCAACACGGATTGTCTGAACAGACTCTTCTCTAGTATTTCTATGAAGGATTAGCGCCTATAGACATGAAAGTGGTTGACACAACAAGTGGAGGAGCAATTGTTAACATGACTCCGACTGCGGCAAGAACCTTAATATCTACTATGGCCGCGAACGCGCAACGATTTCACCCTTCAAGTGAACCATCTCGACGGGTTCATGAGGTAAGTACAATTTCGCTAGAAAACAAAATTGATAAATTAGCTGATATTATTCAATCTCTTGTTGCAGATAAAAGAATTGCAGCCAGGCTTTATGAGATATGTATGAGCCCAGAGCATCCGATTGTGCAAGAAGAGGACACTGCGCAAGTGAATGCCATAGGGAATTTTCTGGGACCACCACAAAGAAAATACAACCCCAATGCCAACTCTTATAATCCAGGTTGGAAAGATCATCCGAACTTCATTTATGCTCAAAATCAATGGAAGAGTCAACCATATCAGCAGAGACAACCCACCCAACAACAATATCAGCAACTGAAGTCTTCACCGGAATCTATCGTTGAACGGTTGGCAATATCACAAGAGAAGTTTCAAAACCGCAGTGAGGCCTACCTACAAGATTTAGATAAACAAATGAGCCAGTTGGCCCAAACCGCGGGGAGACTAGAATCACATGGAAGACTTCCTTCTCAAGTAGAGTCAAATCCGAGAGAGAATGTTAGCGCTATCACCCTCCGAAATAGAACTATTGTCAACCCAAAAATCCCAGAAGAGAATGTCGCACAGTCCAAGAAGGAGAATGAAAAGCCACCTTCCAACTCCCAAGGTACGTCTTCTTCGCCACCACCACCTCCTTCTCATTCTCATGAAATCGCACCACCCTTCCCATCAAGGTTGATGAGGCGTGACAAAAGAGCCAAAGAAAAAGAAATCATAGAGGTGTTTCAAAAAGTACAAGCCAACATACCTGTTGTCACTAAATTTTCACCTTACTTTTAAATAATCCAAAAAAAGAAAAAAAATATGATTATATAAAAAAGAAGAAAAATCCCTTTTCCTTTAAATAATAAAAGGCCCACTTTTAAAAAAAAGATAAAAGAAAAAAGAAGCGAAACATAATTCTAATAATTATGATGTAAAATAAATATTGGAGAAGAAAAAGGAAATAAAATGAAGTGAAAAAATAATAATAAATGTAATGAAAAACAGAAAAAATAGCAAAAAATATGCAAAAAGGGAAAAGGGAGAACCAACGCGCGCCACACGCCAGCGCGTGGGCCGCACGCGAGCGGGCTGGTTCCCCAGCCAAGCCCTCTGTCGTGTTTTCAAGGTGACCGGCCGGCGTCTGCCGGCCACAACAGCCTTACAATGTTGAAACATGATTTAGGAGGTTCATCCTTGAATACGAAAATGTTGACTAGGAAAATAGATGAGGATTAAATGTTTCCTATAAAGTGAGAGTAGGGTGCAAAGATAGAACTAGTCAGCAAAAGATCAAAAAATGAAACAAAAGCCAGAGTTGTTCATAACTCACGGGTGAATTCCTAGGCAAAGAAGAGGGCCTTATCCCAGGGAATGGTGAATTCAAAGCCAAAAGCCTAGAAGTGTTGAAAGAAAAGTGAAGCAAATCGTCTTACCTACGTATAGGAGACAGTTCATGTTAATCGGGTTGGCCTCGATAACTAGAATTTCATTAAAATTAAGAAAATGATCTAAGAAAAAGGAGTTTTAAAAGGAAAAACTTGTCATGCATTCATATTCTAGACACCCCCAGGGGCATGCACATCATAATTGTATTGCATGTTGCATTTTGTTTTTTCAGGTACATGGAAGACTTGTTCAAATGTGAGTTTTCTTATTCATCCAAGCATAAGGAGGATGGATTTTTTTAGAAGATTCACTTATCCGTCCAGGAAAAAAAGAATGGAGTTTGCCTATTCATCCAAGCATAAGGAGGATGAAGTGTTTAAGAAGATTCGCCTATCCGTTCAGGCATAAGGAGAATGGAGCTTACTTATTCATCCAAGCATAAGGAGGATGAAAGTTGTCAAAATACTTTGCCTAATTGAGCATTTGGGGGGACAGAACCCAGCTGAACTATTCAGGCATTTCGGGAGAATAGAACCTAGCTCAACTATTCGAGGATAAGGAGAATAGAACCAACCTATTCGTTCGTGCATTTGGAGAATGGGACCCAGCTCAACTATTCTAGCATAAGGAGAATAGAACCAGCCTATCCGTTCGGGCATTTGGAGAATGGAACCCAGCTCAACTGTTCGGGCATAAAGAGAATAGAACCAGCCTATCCGTTCGAACATTTGGAGAATGGAACCCAACTCAACTATTCGAGCATTAGGAGAATCGAACCAGCCTATTCGTTCTGGCATTTGGAGAATGGATCCCATCTTAGTTATTCGAGCATTAGGAGAATAGAGCATGTAACCCCCTTAACCCGGCCTAGACGTTCGACCCGAATTAAGAAGATCACACGGGGAAAACCAAAGTCAACCCGAAAGTCAACCTTGATTAACGACCTTTTTTTTTCCTTTTTAATCTTGTCTAGATGCTCTTTAACCCTAGATGTGTTCACACAAACATCATACTCAAAGATCACAACCATCAGAGAACATTCAGGGACCCAACTGTACAAAACACAACTTTAGGGACCAAACTGTAAATTCTGAATATTACAGGGACTTCACCCAATTAAAAGTTACCAATATAAAATTAGTCATGTTTCATACTTCACTGCCAAATTTCAGCTCAAACGGACATCTCAAACTCATCCAATTGCAAAAACAAGATTCAGGACCAAAACGCAAACATTTCAAAACACATAACCGCCAATGTCAGCCCCCAACGGTCAGGTGTTCCGAAACAGGGTAAACCCGTTTCGAAACGCGGGGCCGTTCCGCAACGCGTACCGAAACGAGGCTTGGCAGTAGCCAAACTGTTCTGAAACAGTGCCACCCGTTTCGGAACGCCCAGGCCATTTCAGGCACCCGTTCCGATACGGTAGCACCTGTTCCGAAACAGGTTGCCCAGATTGCAGCAACTATGCTGGTTAAACATACTTTTGACCCACCAAACATGCTCCAAAAGCCACCAAATCACACCAACAAGTCATTCAACATATAGGGAACATAAATGCATCAAAAATAGATACAAAACCACCCCTAGGTGCACAAACTCATTAAACACATTCAAGGCTCAATCATGCTTTTAAACAAGAAGCATAGCAATACAACTTAAGCATAGGGAGATTCAAACGTTGCAACATTAAACCACATGATTCAAAACCATAACCCAAACTTGTCCAACATACACAATCTCCTTAAACAACAATATAAGAGATTCTTCCCCCATTGCCTTTATTATCTTTAGCTATTAACCGAGACATACATCTCAAGTGGAGTTCCCCCTTGAATCCCTTGCTTCTCGCTGCTCCAACTTCAAATGTCTGCATTGATGGACAAAAAGGAGCGTAAGCACATAATGCTTAGTGAGGAATGCTCAAAACCAAAACACCATCAATGCAGCGAATCATAAAACCACTTTTAAAAGCAACTCGATTTCATAAACCAAAGCATTGTTTGAAAACCCCTTTTCAACAACGTGCTTAAAACCATGCATTGCTCAATCATGAAAACCAATCCTTAGCTTAGAAAGCTAAGCAAGCCTTTTCAAAACATAAACTTGCAAAACCATCAATTTAACCACACCATGCATAAACACCATATGCAAGGTTAAATTCAAACCCTTGGAAGTCACTTCCAATTCACAACATACCTTTCTCATCCTTGATTATCACTTTAAGCAATAAACCTTTTAAACCATTTTCTCATTCATTAAAACACATGCATTACAAATGCAACATATGAACCACAACATCAATATTTGCAACTCATGCTTTTGAAAACAAGTCTTCACAAGACTTCAATGCACTAAAGAGATCTCATGCACACATGCACCATCCTCAATAGATAATCAACACTTGTTCAAACTAACAAGTACACATGCATTCATAATACATTAAGCAAATCTCATGCAACCATGCATCAATTCAAGCATCTCATGCTTCATTAAATTCAAGAACATTATATTGGCTTCCAAGTGATCAACCAAATCCACTTTTCAACTCAACATCCAATCGGATACGCGGATCACAAGCGTTGTCCCCACGCTTCATACACCCTACCGATCCAAGGTCCCCAAATGGACTTTTAAACACCATTTGACCTTACCATTCACAAGGTTCCCATGTATGGACTTTTAAACACCATACAACCTTAACTTTCACAAGGTTCCCATGTATGGACTTTTAAACACCATACAACCTTAACTTTCACAAGGTTCCCATGTATGGACTTTTAACCACCATACAACCTTAACTTTTACAAGGTTCCCATGTATGGACTTTTAAACACCATACAACCTTAACTTTCACAAGGTTCCCATGTATGGACTTTTAACCACCATACAACCTTAACATGCACAAGGTTTCCATATATGGACTTTTAAACACCATATAACCTTAGTATCACCGATTGGTAGTTGTATAACATCACTAACGAGATCCGGGACACCCTATACAAGATCCACACATGGACTTTACACCACCATTGTGATCTTAACAAGCACAAGGTCCACCAATGGAATTTTAACCACCATTATTACCTTTGCTTACCCAAGGTCCTCGAATGGGATTCCAATCACCATTATAACCTTAACCATCTCGTTAGGATACTTGGATGGAGTTTACCGGTTCACACTTAACCACTCCACATCCAAGGCGACTTTATTCACGGTGCACCCAATCCTATAGCCGGCTAACTATATCCGATCAAAGAACCAAGAACCACTTACATCACTTACCAATATAACCATCTTACCACATTAATCCTTTAATTCACATGCATAACCATAATGCAAAATTCATCATTTACCATCATCAATTCACTGTTTTTAAAGCATTACACAAAGCCATTAAACAACATGCAACACCATGCATCAAAACCACAATTTCCATGTACAAAACCAAGGATCTCTTACCTTGAGCATCCTTCACATATGGCTTTCAAAACCAACATTAAACCATGCTAAAACATGCTTCTAAACAGAATTTAAAACATGCAAATCATATGCATTGCAACCATCAATCACAATTGCTTAAAAAGCCAATTCACAACACAAACCAAGAGCGAAAATCCATTTACTTACTCTTGAGCTTAGCAATGTTGTTTAGACTTAAACTAAGCTCCCAAACCTTCAAACCTTGGTTTAATAGCTGAAAACCCAACTTCACTCACCGATACACAAAACAAGGCTAGCCAACAAGCCTTCCAAGCATCCGAAACCTTCCACACCACCTCAAATGCTCACGGATCAACTTCCCCTGTTTCAAGCACATAACATCAGAGGATTAATGCATCATAATGCACTAAAAACACCAGCAACACAACTCAACTCGCTGCTCATTGCTAATCCATCATTTCGGCTACCAAACACAACCGAAATCACCCCCAAACACTTCCAAAACTTAACCCAGCCAAGATCCATCACTTCAAACCATTTTTAAACATCAATTAACATCAAAAATGATCACAAACACGTCCTTATACCTCCAGGTATAACAGATCACCAAGATCACTCCAAAAACAACCAAAAACTCAAGCAAAACTTAGGAAATTCAACCTATTCGGGTTTGCATTGATTAAACCTCAATTTCTCATCAAATTGACATTCAATTAACATCAATTTAACACCTCAACACACTGCTCAAACAGATCATACGAAAATTTCACCAAAATCAAGCAAATCTTGCATTTTAAAGCCAAAATCAAGATTCCAATTGCAAAACCTTTAATAAATCATAAATCAAGGATTGAGAACTTGGGAATTTCAGTAAAGAACTTGAAGTTCAGAGGAGAAGGACGTTCTTACCTCCAAACTTGAGTTTCTCCCTTTTTGGAACCAAAATCTTGAAAATCCAAGTAGCAAATACAAAGGTTTTGTTGAAGGATTGATTAGAAATCAAAAGAGGATTGAAATATGATATTTAGGTGACAAAAATCAGAGGAAAAGATCTGGAGAGAATGTGTTTGGTTTGAGAGAAAATATGAGAGAAAATGGAAAATGGAAAATTTGGAAAGTTAGTTAGAAATGACAAAAATATCTTTCCCTCCTTTTTACTTTTATTTTAAACCATCAATAAATCATTTAATATTCTATAAAATCTGGAGAAACTCCCCTTTGGGTAAATAGCTCCTTAAAGATTCAAAGTTTCAATCCTTTTTAAAACAGTCACGCAGTTTTCAAAAATTACATTTTGGTCACTAACCCAAAATGTCACCCTTCCAAACCTCGATTTGCAAAATTGATTTCACAGTTCACTTATATATATTAAAAGAGGATTTTAGAACATTTTTCCATATTTTTAATGCAACCCGAACTAGGCTTTCCTAAAAAATCACCTTTTATATTCGAACAACACTTTGACCGAACCGGTCAACGCCCAAAACTTCTAAGCCCAAACCCGGGGTGTTACAGAGCACGCCTACCCATTCGGACGTTTGGAGAATGGAGCCAATCAATAAATCAGTGAAAATTAGTGTCTTTTTGTCTTTTCTTTATCTTTGTTGCACAGAGATAAGCAAAGAGGGTCAACTGTTGTTAGTAAATTTTCACCTTAATTTTAAATAACCCAAAAAAGCAAAAATATAAATATATAAAAAATCCCCTTTTCAACTACCGTGAATTAAAGGCCCACTTTTAAAAAAATAAATAACAAAGACCCATCTTTAAAAGCCCAAATTTTGAAGCCAATTTTTAAAACGAAAAAAGAATAAAGTCCATTTTAAGTTCAAGGCCATCTTTAAAAAAAAGAAAAAAGGAAAAAAAGAGAAAAATAATTCTAATAATTATGGTGTAAAATAAATATTGGAGAAGAAAAAGGAAATAAAATGAAGTGAAAAAATAATAATAAATGTGATTAAAAATAGCAAAAATATAGCAAAAAAACAACAAAAAAAGAGAAAAAAGAAAGAAAAAAAGGGGAACCAGCGCGCGCCACGCACCAGCGCGTGTGCCTCACGTGTGCGTGCTGGTTCCCTTGCCAAACATTATATCATGTTTTCAAAGTGGCTGGCCGGTGTCTACCGGCCACGACTGCCGACGCTGTTGGTACCAGCCGATCCGCCTCGCCGCTATCGACCCAATGCCACCATCCCCGCTCGCCGCCTCCTCCTATGCTCGTCGGAATCTGCAAAAAACCGAGACAAATGCTTAAACCCTAGGCTCGAATCAAGTGAAAAATTCAGCTTCGATATTGGACCAAATTAGATAAAGATTAAGGGGTTTTATTGAGAATCAAGTTCTTGTTCTGATTTTGGCTCCAGTTTGGGGATTAAAACACGGATTATAGCTTGATTTGCAAGCTCAAGATGAGTATAAAAACCCCTCCCCCTCCCTTTGTTCAACACACAATTTTAAAGAAAAACACATTTGAGAAAAAAACAAATAGGCTTAGAAAAATCCGAAAAATTCACTAAAATTTTTTCAAGGGTTGCTGGAAATTTTGAGTTGAAGTTCGAGTTTGGAATCAATTTTCCAGAGGCAATTTGGAGGATTTCGAGAAGTCCGGATTTGAGTTCTTAGTTCGTCGTTTCGGTTGCGTTCAGGAAGTCAGAAAATCGTTTCACGATTCCGGTAACAGCTTCGTTTTAATTCTTCATTTTAAATTTGGTTTGATCTTTAAAAATATTTACATGCTTAAAAATATTGTTAAAGTTATTTTGATCTTTAGAAATGTAGAAATATATTATTAAAGGTGTTTATGTTAAAATGAATAAATGTTGTTTAATTGAAAAAACTTAAAGTTATGGATTTAATTAGGAAAAAATAATAATGCATGAGTGGAAATAACAAAGGGGATTGATTTTAATAAAAGAATATAAAAAAGTTTTCCTTTCTTTCTGAAATTTTGTTTTAATAATAAATGGGTTAAGTGATTTTAAAAATAAAAAAATAAAAAATATTTTTTTTTATAAAAAAGAAAAATAAGTCATAATGTTTTGTTTTTTTAAAAGAAAATAAATTTTTTTAAAAAATAAAGTGAAATGTTTTAGGGGGAAAATAAATTTTTGAAAAAAAATCTTAAAGGGAAATCTTTCAAGAAATAAAGTTTATTTTAAAAAGGTTTATTTTTAAAAGAAAATCATAAAAATGAAAAAAAATGAAAAATGAGGTTTTAAAAGAAGAATTCTTTTTGAATTGAAAGAAAATAAAAATGTGGAAAAAAACATAAAAATGAAAAAGGTAAAAAATATAAAAAGGGTCTTGTTTTTTTTAAAGAAAAAAGTAAAAGAGAAATAAATGTTTTTTTAAAAGGAATAATAAAAGGAAAAAGACTTAAAAAGAATAAAATTTGCTTCCTTGTTTTTAAAAATAGGTTTAAAACTTAGGATTAGAGAGTAAAGCTTAGATAGAGACGTGTTTCTTTGAAAAATGTTCTTCACAAAAAATAAAAAACAAACTTAAGCAAACTTAAACTTTAAAATAGGAATAAAAGACTAGACGTTTTTAGGGTTTTTTTAATCGAACTTAGAAATGAATAAAATGCTCAACACACTAAATCTCTTTGTTGTTTCAAAAAGTGAAATTAATTTAATGCGGTGTCTTATCAAACGGGAATGACGGGTTAGCGCCAGAAATGTTGGTGGTGATTAAAGTTCATCTCCCGGGCGATAAAGTCGTTAAAATAGACTAATATTCATTAAACGAACAAGTAAAGTCGAACCTTTTTGAACTTGCAAAATCCAGTTTTGAAAAAGATTTTAAAACCAATTAGGTATCAATTTTGGGTGTCATGGGGGTGCTAACCCTTCCCCATGCGTAACCGACCCCGAACCTGTTTTCTAATTTTTCGCAGACTAAAACCGTTGTATTATTAAAACAAAATGTTTTATTAAAATAACCATGTTTTAAAGTGATCCAATCACACTTTTCAAAAAGATTGATGGGGACTCTATGTTTGTTTTTTAAGTTTTACCAAAAAGTCGAAGCCTCCCTAAAAAGGTGGTTGCGACAATACCTCTCATAGAAGTAATCCGACAAGTGCCAAGGTATGCCCGATTTTTAAAGGAGCTTTGCACCACAAAATGAAGACTGACTAGTCACGACAAAGTAAATATGGGAGAACATGTCTCCGCAGTATTTCAGCCGAAGCTTCCACCAAAGATGAAGGACCAAGGTATGTTCGCTATACCTTGCAAAATAGGAAATGATTTAATTAAACGTGCAATATGTGACTTATGAGCCTCAATTAACATAATGCCACTTCCTGTTTATAAAATGATTACTAATGAGCCTTTGAAGGAACGATAGGACGATCACATGTTCTATTATCCAGTTGCCTGATCGTTCTATTATCTACCCGGAGGGAGTACTTGAGAATGTCTTAGTGAAATTCGATGTACTCATCTTTCCTGCCTACTTCTACGTCATCGACATGGCTAATGATAGGACAATCACTTATTCTGGGGTACTTTTAGGCCGACCATTCCTAAGCACCGTGCATACAAAGATCGATGTGAGAAGCGCTATATTTATAATGGAGTTTGATGGTGAGGTCGTTGAATTTGATGTCTATAAAGCGATGAAATACCCATATCAAGTCGAAAGAATTAATTTTGTCGACATTATTGATCCATTAGTTGATAAATTTGTTGAAACTAACTTTTTTTGAAAATTTTAGAGGGATCTTGAAATTTGCCACAGAGAGAAAGAAAGGGAGTTTGAGAATATTTTTTTTTATCAATTCTGACTTATTTTTAACTCCCTCTAAAACTAAAATGCTGCCTTCTATTTTGCAGGCGCTAGAGAAAATTAAAACAGTTGCCGGATCACCTCAAATATGCATTTTTAGGAAAAAAAAACAAAACCCTACCAGTAATTATCTCGAACATGCTGTCGGAAGAAGAGGAAGATGACCTAGTCACAGTGTTGCAAGCACACAAAGATGCCATCAGCTGGACCATAGCAGATATAAAAGGACTTAGTCCCTCAACTTGTATGCACAAGATAAAAACTGAAGAAGGTGTAACGCCCTGGTTTTGGGCCTAGAGGTTTTAGACATTGGATCGGACCGGTCGAGAACGGTTCGAATTGCATAAGGAGATTTTAGGAAATCAAGGATCGGGATAGGATAAAATTGTGATAAAAATTGCTAAAATCCTCTAAAAATATAATTAAGAGGTTGGTCAAATTTACAAAAAAAGGTTTTGGAAAATGGACATTTTGAATAGTGACCAAATTGTAAAGTTTCAAAACTGGGAAAAATGTGCTTTTTAAGGTGGAAGCCAAAATCTTAGAATCTTTAGGGGGCTTTAAGTCAATTTGACCTTTCTTCAATATGACATGTGATTTAAATGGATTTTAATTAAATGATTTTAATTAAAATATGATATTAATTAATTGGTAGTTAGTGGATTTTCATTTTACGTAACTACCAATTCCCTCTCATTTTATCCAAACACCATTTTCTCTCATCTTTTCCAGAATTCTTTCTTCTAAAAATCCTCTCAACATTTCCTAAAATCTTTTTCAAGAGATCTTTAATTCTTCAAGATTTTTGCAAGGAAAACTTGTCATCTATTGAAAGAAGCAAGGATTGGAGGTAAATCCCATTCTCAACCTCTAATCTAAGTTCATTATTGAAATTCCCAAGATATTTGGCTTCTAATAACTATTTTTGATTGAGTTTTCAATATAGTTTTGATTTGAGATCAAAATCTTGTGAAAATGTGGATGAAATCTCGATTTTCAGACTTGATGTGTTGGGCACTGTTTTGTGTTGATTCTAATTGATTCTTAAGTTGATTTATATGTTAAATTGATGTGTTAATAATATAGATCCCGAAATCCTTGAGATCCTTGAGTTTCTTGGTAGTTTTAAGTGTGATTTTGGGGTGTAATGGTGGTATTTTGACTGCTGGAGGTATAAGGATGAGTTAGGATGTTTATTAGATGTGTTTTGATGTTGATGATGCTTTAGAAGTTTTGTATGATGGCCGGGCTTTGTTTAGGAGGCAACCGATTGTGATTTTGGTTGTGTTTGAAGGGTATTTCGGTGTAGTTTGTGTGGGCAACGAGTGTGTGGACTGTTGTTGGTGTTAGAATGCATTTTAATGCATTTAGATCTCTGTTTTGTTGATGTGAAAACATGGGATCTTAATCCGGAAGCTAACGAGGTGGTTTTGGAGGCCCCAGAGGTGTAATTTCCGTGTCGGCGAACAAGGCTTCGCGTATCGGTGAGAGGAAATGCAATTTCCTCCTTTGTAACGCTTTGAGCGTGCTCTTGGGAGCTTAGTGTAAGCTTGATACACTTAACTAAGCTCAAGTGTAATTGTTTCGGTAATCTCTCTCTTGGAAATGTGTTAGGTTGGATGAAAATGCATTTGATGTAAGAGTGGATTTGTTTACTATTTTTAAGCATGTTTAAGCATGGTTTAATGCTAGATTTTAATGTCATTATGTTAAGGATGCACTAGGTAAGTGATCCTTGGTTCTCATATGAAAATGCATATGATGTTAAGCATGTGTGCTTGTGGAAATGACATTGTGGTTATGCTTGAAAAACAGTGAATTGATGTGGAAATAATTATATAGGCAAGTGATGAAATGATTTTTGGTTATTTGAATCGGATATAGTTAGCCGACTATAGGATTGGGTGCACTGTGAATAAAGTCGCCTTGGATATTGAGGGGTTGGGATTATGCCGTAATCACCATCCAAGTACCCTAATGATTGAGGTTAAGATCACAACGGTGAATGGTTAGTCTCGTGTGTGAGTCTTGTGTATGTGTCCCATACTCTTGTTAGTGGAATTATAAAACTACCGATGAGTGATGTTGAGGGGTTGTGATTGTGCCATTAGTCTCCATCACGGGTGTTGAGGGGTTGTGATTGTGCCATTTGTCTTCACCTTGTGTAGTCCGGTAGTTTGTATGAAGCGTGGGGGACAACGCTTGTAATCCGCATATCCGATTGTGTCTTGTGTTGAAATGATTTGTGGACTATCACTTGAAAGCCAATATAATGTAATTGAACAAAGTGAAGCATGAGATGCTTGTAAATGATGCAAGGGTGCATGAGATATATGTGTATGATGCAAGAATGCATGTGATGCGTGTTAAACCATGAGCAAAGGTCTATTTGCTGTTGTAAATTGATGCATATGTGCACGAGGTTTCAAAAGTGCATTGAAGTCTTGAGAAGACTTGTTTTATAAATGGCATGTGTGGTAAAGTGTTGTTTTTGCAAATCAAGAGTTATGCATTGATGAATGTTGTCTAGCGATCCTCACTAAGCTTATTGCTTACGCTCTTTTGTTTCATCAATGTAGAGAATTGAACCTTTGAAGGCAGCCCAACAGCAAGAGGAATCCATAGCTTTGTTAAAGAGAAGTATGTGATTCATCCTTAGTGTAATAAGAAGCAATGGGTGGGATTTATACTTTGGAATATTTGAGAATGTTTCTTTTACTTTGAGCATATTGGTTTGACTATACTTGAATTGTAAATGGCCTTTGGAGTTTGGATTTTGGTTTATTTGGAGTTTTGACTTGTTATGGTTTTAGCTAACTAGGAAGCATGCCTTTAGTGCCTTTGCTTATGTGATAGTTGCTATGTTTAGGCTATAGCCTCGATATGATGATAGTTGATATGTATCCTTAATGTATGCATGTTGTGGCATGTCTCGGGGTTGATTCGAGTATGAAAAAGCATGAAAAACTAGCAATGTTTGATGTCACAGTGCAGGGTGTATCGAAACACCCTTAACTATTTCGAAACGGAGGCCTGTAATGGCCAAAGCGTTTCGGAACAACTGACGTTATTTCGGAATAGTTTGGCCACTAGAGAGGCCTGTTTCGATACTGGTCTCGGAACACACCTGAGTACCAAAACGGTCAACACTGTTTCGATACGGGCGTTCCGGTACGAAGATTTGGTGTTCCGAAACGGATGACCGTTGGATGATGATTTTGAATTGTCTTAAGTTTCCATGTTTTACATTTTAGTCCTGAATGTCGTGGATGCAATTGCTTGAGCTTGGAATGTTCTTTTTAGTTGAAATTTGACAGAGGGGCATGCAATATGACTAATTACATAATGGTAAGCTTAAAATCCATTAAGTCCTTATATTTTCTAAAATTACGTTTTGGTGCCTAAAAGTGTAATTCATACAATTGAGTCCCTAAATGTTTTTCGATTGCTATGTCCTTCTCTTTTATGATTCTTGAGTAATCAAATAGGCCTAATGTGCATCTAGAAAAGATAAAAAGGAAAAAAGGGTCGTTAATAAAGGTTGACTTTCAAGTTGACTTTTGTTTTCCCCGTGTAATCTTCGTAGTTCGGGTCAAACGTCTAGGCCGGGCTAAGAGGGTTACATTTGTTGGTATCAGAGCCAGGTTTCGAAAGAATTGGGAATGTTGGTATGTGTAATTGATGTGGGAACGTCGCGGCGGAACGTACATAACATCAATCGAACATCAATTACATTCAAATCAGCTTTTAGGGATAAAAATGTAAACTTATCAAATTCTAAGGGTTTCCCCCAATTTTTTGATTGCCAACCTTTAATTAGTCTCATTACATGAAACTCTGACAAAACTCAGCTCAAAATAATCATTCAAACTCAATTAATTGCATCCACAACATTCAGCGACTGAAACGTAAGAAAAACAAAATATTTAAACAAGCTTTCAACCACCATAACGACCACCGTACTGATACCCTTGATGAGGGTGTTGATACGCTCTCTACGGATGCAACACTCAAAATTCAAAATACAAAGGCCGTATCGATACCCTTCGATCCCGTATCGGTACGCCCAAAACCAGTAGCCAAAACTAGTATAGATACGCCCACGCATATCGGTACCCCCTACCCAATTTGCAAGACTGTATCGGTACTCTAAGAAGGGTATCGATACCCTGTAGTCTGCAACTACTTGAAAAGTTGGTTTTACACATTTAAACCCGCTCAAACGTAAAATAACAAACTTTCAAACACCACCAATGAATCTAAACATCATTTCCAAAGCGTACATAGCATATTTAACAACAAGACATGGCAATTAACATGAATGTAATCTAGAGGCATGCTTCCTATAAAATTAAAGCATCCAAAAGATTAGATCTCAAAATAAGGCTTAAACCGTCATTTAGAGGCCTTTTACAAGTTCAAAACCAATAGCCAATTATGCACATAAAGGGAGTTCAAACATTTCTCCCAAATAGACTATGGTACCCCAATTGCCCTTATTACTCTAGTTCATAACACAAAACATACGTTCAAAAGTGAAGTCTCCTTAGATCCCCTTACAAGTTGTTGCCTCTAAACACTTAGTTATATGCATTGATGGACAAGAGAGAGCTTAAGCATACAATCTTAGCGAGGAATGCTCAAAACCAAAAATACCATCAATGCTTAAAAACCATTTTTCACCATTTGTAAACCATGATGCCTTTATTGAAATCCATGCACTTCACTAAAAAAAATCAGCATGTTATTCATCCTGCAACAAGTATCACATACTTCAACAACATAATCATTTGCTTATGCTCATCTTAAACCTTTCCATGCATAGCTACCATATACATTGTTTCAAGATTACAACACGCTTTTCCATACTATGGATCAACATACATTTCATAGCATTATAACAATTATATTGGCTCACAAGTGATCGTCAACATATTCATTTCTCAAAACGTATCGGATATACGGATTCCCAAGTGTTGTTCCAACACTTCATACATTCTCACCGTCATCTCAAGGTTCACACACGGGAGCTACCCTCCACCGTTGTGACACCCGTGGTTTAGTATACAGTACCTTACAACCCCTCAACACCACTAATCGGTAGATGTATAACCCCACTAACGAGAGATGGGACACAACTCAATTTCCTCAATCGTTAGGGCACTTGGATAGAGTTTTCGGTACATTCACAATTCCTCAACATCCAAGGCGACTTGTTTATAGTGCACTTAATCCTATAGTCGGCTTACTGTATCTGATTTCATTTGTAATCCACTATACACAACATCACTTGCTAATATAATTCTCATTTAGTACAAACCTTATTGTTTTCAAAGCATTCACAATAAGCCATATTTTCAAGCATCAAACCATGCTTCATAAAACATGTTAAATCACATACATACAAGGATCACTTACCACGTGCATCCTTTAACAATATCGCATCATAAACATCAAATCTCTTACTCAAAATGATGCTTTAAAACAATAGATAAACACATATAAAATCAAGTGCATCAACAAGCCTATAATAGCTTAATCCGAGAGAGAAAATCACTTCACATGCTTCTGAACTTAGTAAAGTGTTTCAAGCTTACACTAAGTTCCCAAAACTACTTTGAAGATGTTTCAAAGATGGAAATCCCATTTCCACTCACCGACTCATGAAACATCAATTGCTAACGCGAAAATCAAGCATCTGAAGCCACCAGATATTCACCGATTGCTTCGAAAATATTCTCCCCTGTTTATACCACACAAGAATAGAGGATCAATGCATCATAATGCATCAAAACCACCAGCAACTTAAACAATCTCGTTGCTCTGTCCTAAAGCACCAAAATACCCATATGAAACAACCGAAATCACCTTCGATTGATCACTAAACTAAGCCCAACAATCAACAAACACTTCCATCACATTTTAACCATAAATCAACAACCAAAAACATCATAATATCATCCTTATACCTCCATCAACTCATATTTCATATTAACAACTCAAAAACCCAAAATCTAACAATCTAACTATAACACCCCAAAATCTGGTCTAGTCGAGAATTAGTTCTGGTGATCAGAAATCCTACATTGATAGAGTATAAATATTGTATCGACTAGTTAATTATGGATATCGAATTCTAATTGAGCTTAAAACATCATCATCAGACTCTATTGATTAATATTGAACTTATTAGAGACTAAATTGAAGGAAAATACAAGTTGGGTAGCAAAACCAGAGTATGGTGAGAGTTGAGGGACTAATCTTGTGATTAGCCCCTCCTCAATTAAAATTCTCCTACGTGTATTTGTCTGAGAGCTTTCCTTCAAGTGAAGGAAAGCTAAATAGCCTAAACCTTGTACTGATTAAACAAAAGGAAATATGTAACAAAAAGGCTTACCCGAGAACTCTTAAGCTAGAACCTCTCCATCTTGGTCATCTTCATCACTTACCTTCAAGCACACACCTCCATTGGAGGAGCTTTAAGCTAGGTTTTTTCTTTGTTTTATCGATATCGAATCATTGCTATCGATCGGGTAAGCTATAATCCTCAATTGATTATTGAATTCTATGGATAAAACATGATTAATCTTAAGTCAGGGTTTTAACCATCCATGGATATGTCATCGTTAGTGTTTATTTTGAAGTCGGATATCAATTTTGATATCGTTGTATTGATTTTGATATCGAAATATCGACCCCAATAGTTTTCTATTGATTTTCTAGCTCAAGAAGTGGAGAAAGAGGTTTCACCATCTCCATCTATATCTAGGAATAAGGGAATTTCTATCCAAGAGCCTTGAAAGCTTTAGATTGTCAAGGTGAGTGTAGTCGGAGTCTCGGGATTAGGCGAAAGTCCTTCCCGGATCATTATTCAATTATTTAGATTTTATCGCTAACCTAGTTGTTGAAGAATTTGCATTCGATGGTTAATCGAACACTTTGGTAAGTGTCGGTAAGTTGTCATTGAGTATTGAACATAGTCATTGTCATTGTGCATTGTTATTGATATAGTCATTGTCATCGAAATATTGTATAGAAAACATTGGACATTGATATTGACATTGGATTATGATATATTGATGATGAGATACATATATATGTGTCATTGGTAATATTGAAAAAATCGGACATTAGAATACTATTGATTATTGAAATGGATATGAACATTTGAACCTTGGATTTAAATAGACACTGCTTACAATTGGATTGCCAAAGAATTCATGAGTTCAGTGTACGGGTGGACTACGGACCTAAGGCTACGACCTATATTGATTTGGCGAGGCGGAGGGATGTGTATTGATATTGGTCATATTGGCGAGGCGGAGGGATCAGACCATTAATTGATTTGGCGAGGCAAAGGAATTCGTGTATCCACTATCTTGATTCAATCAAAGGATTAATAATGAAATGAAAATCTTAAACATTGTATATTGATGCATACCTTGACATTGATAAGCATAAGATTATGCATCTTAATATTTGATATAATGTTGTTCATATTGTTTATGACTATCTCACTAGACAATGTATGCCTAACGTGTCTCATCTCATGCATTTCAGGTTGAAAGATAGAGTATCGAAAGATCGGATTTGGCTAGGCAAGACAAGTCACTACAAGCCTCAAGTAATGTGTTTTTTACTTATGAACTCCTAGGAAGGTGGAAAAGTAGTAGAACTATTCATTTGTGCCTATTTTTATGTGTTGGTGTATTGCCTAATTTGTAATATATTTTATAGCTCTAAAAGGCCTTTTGTTGAAGCTTAAAATGGATGGAATTTGCATTCATAGCTCAAAAAGGTAAAAACATAGTAAATGAATTCATATGGTCATGAAATTTGGCATGGTAGTAGTTCATACCATTGAAATGGTGTGTTTTAAGTTTCGTTGCATTTGGACATCGTTCAACAGGTCAAGTCGAATAAAAACAAGCAAAAATCTATCATTACAAGTCAGGTCGTATCGAAACGGGTGATGGCGTTTCGATATGGGTAACCACATATTGGTTCGAGAAATAGGGTGTATTAGAACGGTCCGTGGCTGTTTCGAAACATTTCGTCTCTGGAATCATTCGTTTCGGTACGAGTTCGTAGCCAATCGAAACGTGTCAAAGTCACAGTCAAAGGTGGTCAATCCGTTTCGACACAGGTCAAGCCTGTATCAATACAATCTAAAGGGAAAAAGTCAACAGAAGTTGATCAATGTCCACCCGTTTGGAAACAGCTTAGGGTGTTTCGATACGGGGTTAGGTAAGTTAGTTAAAGGCTCATTTAACAGATTGTTAGCTTCACAATTTAGTCACTGAATATTGTAAGGTTAAATTGAATGGGTTAATTATCTCCAAATTGAATTAAATTTTGTAGACCTTACATTTGAGTAGTAAATTTCAATATGGTAGAGTCATTTTTATTGATGGGCTCTTAGTTTGTCAAATTTATAGATTAGTTCCTAAACTCGTAAAAGTTACAAATAGGTCATGAATGGCTTGGCGTGGCTTTCTTATGAATGAATTGGACCAAATGTACAGTGACGATGGTTTTTGGTGTAATATTGATTAAATGTTGAAAATAGAATGAAATTTATCGCACCGATCACCGAATGACTCATCGATAACACGCTCCGACTCGGTTCTCGACCAGGCCGGGAAAGGGGTGTTACAATTGTGGTATCAAAGCTAGAGTTTAGTCGATTGTAGGACTAAATTGAAGTTTATTGCATTGTTATTGTGTTATTTTGCCACATAGGAGTTTTATATTGCGAATATTGTGACTTGTCGACTAATCCGATTTTTCATATAGATATGTCTGAGACAAATGAAGCTCATATCAACTAGCTCGCTACCAACTCCTCAACACACAGCGAGGAGATTAGAGGAGGAAATCCTCAAGCCCCATCGCAACCACATGACTCCCCTGTTTAGGGTACTGAGCCCGCATCACCTACCGCTCACGCTAAATCTTACCAGACTATGACTAAATGTAACCCCCTTAGCCCAACCTAGAAGACCGACCCAAACTAGGAAGATTACACGAGGAAAACCAAAGTTAACTCGTTAAAGTCAACCTCGATTAACGACCCTTTTTTTATATTTTCTAGAAGCACATTATTATCCTATATGATCAGCAAAGCACTTAGAAGAAAGCGGCACAACGATCAGAGATCTATTAGAGGTTTAATTGCATACATTGACTTTTAGGGACTAAATTGTAATTTCCATGAAATATAGGGACTTTTTAGATTTTAGAGTTACCAATCCTTAATTAGTCTTGTAACATGCCATCATGTCAAGATTCACCTCAAACGGATCATCCAAACTCAACCAATTGGACATACAACACTTAGTGACCAAAATGCAACATTTCAGGACTTTTATAGATACTTTTAACTGAAAATAACGAACATGTATCGGTACGCTTGAGCCCGTATCAATACCCAAATTGGCATTGGAAATTTTTTGGAAAAGGGTATCGATACGGTTTCCTCGGTATCGGTACGACCTTCAAACCTTTGCCTAGGCGTATCGATACGCGGACAACTCGTATAGGTACACCTAAGCTGAAAAGCCTGAAAATGGCTATAGCGCATCGATACTCAATCTCGAGTATCGATACGCATACCAGAATTGCACTTCCAACAGCCCTCAAAACTCCTTTAACAACATCTAAACATGACCAAAACATCCATACATGATATAATCAACATACCAACACTTAAGCATCATCAAACATTTGCAAAATACGCAACAAGCATGGTAATTCATGTTGAGGCGTTAACCATTCAAGCATGCTTTAAAAGATAAACCATAGCATAGCCACAATACCATAAGCAAGACCATAAACCAAATAAAGGCCATTTACAAGTCTCAAGGCAAATACCAAACATGCTCAAAGTATTTAACAACACCAAATAGATTTATGAGTAGAAATCTCTCCCATTACCTCTTATTACACTAAGGTGAAAACACATACTTTGCTTAGCTAAAACACTTGGATTTCCCTTGCTCTCTTGCTGCCTCAAATAATCAATTCTCTGCATTGATGAAACAAATGAGCGTAAGCATAAAGCTTAGTGAGGACCACTAAAACCAAACATTCATCAATGCATTTATAAAACCAAAACATCATCCTTTGTCAACACATGGCTTCCTTTAAAACATGAACTTTAAAAACACCAATGTACTTTCAAAACCACATGCTCATAGAATCATCAATTCAACAGCAAAAACTTTTTCTCATGCTTAAACCAAGCATCACATGCATTCTAGCATAAGTCTCAAGCATCCCATGCTTAAATAAGTACTCAAAACCATTATATTGGCTAGCAAGTGATCAATACCAAACCATAACAAAACAAACACAATTGAAACAATCGGATATGCGGATTACAAGCGTTGTCTCACACGCTTCATACACACTATCAAATTACACAATGTGGAGTCAAATGGCACAATCACAACCCCTCAACAACCATGATGGAGATTAATGGCACAATCATAACCCCTCGACATCACTCATCGGTAGTTGTATAATTCCACTAACGAGAGCACGAGACACAAACCACAAGATTCACACATGGGATTAAACCATCCACCGTTGTGATCTTAGCCTCAATTGTTATGGTACTTGGATGGAGTTTACGTCACAATCACAATCCCTCGACATCCAAGGCGACTTTATTAATAGTGCACCTAATCCTAAAGCCGGCTAACTATATCCGTTTAAAGTAACCAAAAACCATTTCCATCACTTGACAATATAATCATTAATCATTATTAATTCAGTGTTTTACAAGCATAAACCACAATGCCATTTTCACAAGCATCAACATGCTTAAAATCAAATGCATATGTCATATAAAACCAAGGATAGTTTACCATGCACATCCTTAACCAAATGGCATTTAAATCCAGCATCATCAATGCTCAAAACATGCTTTAAAACAGTAATCAAACCACATTTAATTCAAGTGCATTTTGTACCAACACATAACACATTTCGAGAGAGACTTTCGATTTACTTACTCTTGATCTTAGCTAAGTGTTTGAAACTTACAATAAGCCCCCAAAACCATGCTCAAAGTGTTTCAAAGCTGGAAAATTCTTTTCCACTCACCGATACACGAAACTTCGCTTTCCGACACGAAGATCACTCGTCTGAAGCCTCCAAAAATGCTTCCGGAAAAAAATCCCCTGTTTTTAGAGCATCAAAACAGAGATCCAAATGCATTAAAATGCATTCCAACAGCAGCAACTAAACAAAAAGTCGTTGGTCAGCAAAATTACACCAATCTACCCATCTGAAACAACCGAAAACCCAATCGATTGATCCCTAAACCAATCCCAACCAACATACATCACTTCCAACCACTATTAAACATCAAAACACATATAAAAACAACCTAAACCCTTCCTTATACCTCCAGCAAACAAAGCACCATCAAAGCACCTCAAAAACCCAACTAAAACCATCAAGAAACCCAAGGATCTCAAGGATTTTGTGATCTATATAATCAAAACTCTTTTTCAACATTATAACCAACTCAAAACTCAATTAGAATCAATACAAAATAGAGCTCATCAACAATACTCCGAAAATAAAGATTTAAATCACTATTTTGGCAAGATTTTGATATTAAATCAAATCTATAATCAAAACTCAGCTAAAAACAACAATTATGAGCCAAAGATCTTTAGAATTTCAATAAACAACCTAGATTAGAGGTTGAGAATGGGATTTACTTCCAATCCTTGCCTTCCTTAAAGATTGACAAGTTTTTCCTTCACAATTCTTGAAGAGCTTGAAGAGAATTCTTTGAAAAGGATAAGAAACTAAAGAGAGAGAGTTTGGGAGAAAAGAAATGGTTGAGAAAAATGGATTTTGCTGAAATGAGAGTTAGTTACATCAAAAACTTCTCATTTTACTATTTTAGCAATTTAATCAAATAAAAATCTTTTTTTATTAAATCATCTAAAAATCATTTCAAACACATGTCAATTTAATAAAAGGTTTAATTGTACAAAAGCTCTCTAAAGATTCTAAGATTTTGACTCCTCTTTTTAAGTTATCAATTTTCCACAGTTTTAAAACTTTTCATATTGGTCACTACCCAAAATGTACCACTTCCAAAACTCTTTTTGTAAAATTGTTTTGACCAACCTCTTAAACATGATTTTAGAGGATTTTACCAATTTTGGTCATATTTTTATCCTTTCCCGATCCTTATTTTCCCTAAACCACCTAATACTATTCGAACTGTTTCCGACCGGTCTGACCAGATGTCCATAACATCTAGGCCCAAAACCAGGGCGTTACAACTTACCCCCACTTAGGAGATTTCATGCTCGAAATTTTACCTAAAGGAAAAAGTTGCGGAAACTGCTTCAGCATGTCCGCCTTGCTTTCCCAAGTGGCCTCCTCAACTCCTCGGTGTCGCCACAACACCTTCACAAGTTCTATCGTCTTGCCACGAAGAACTTTGCTACTTAAATCAAGGATCCTCATCGGTTCTTTGTCATAAGACAAATTCGGATTCAACTCTATCTCCTCAACATGCATCACATGCGAAGGATCCGATCTATACCTCTACAACAATGAAACATGAAACACATCATGAATCCTCTCCAATTCGAGAGGCAACCTCAACTGATATGCCACAGGACCAATATGCTCCACAACCTCATATGGTCCAATAAACCTCAGGATAAGCTTACCATTACGTCCAAATCTCAGCACCTTCTTCCAAGGCGATACCTTCAAGAACACACGTTCGCCAACCGCGAACTCAATCTCCTTACGCTTCATATCTGCGTAAGACTTTTGCCGATCTGATGCTTCCTTCAAGCGCTCACAAATGAGCTTCACCTTCTCGGTGGTTCCTTTCAACATAGCTGGCATCGAAATCAACTTTTGCCCAGCTTCTGCCTAACAAAGAGGCGTTCGGCACTTTCTCCCATACAAAGCCTTGTATGGAGCCATTTGAATACTTGCCTGGTAACTATTGTTGTAAGCAAATTCAACCAACGACAAGTGATTCTCCCAAGAACCCTGAAAATCAATAACGCAGCATCTCAACTTGTCCTCAAGCACCTGGATAACACGTTCTGACTTTCCATCTGTCTGGGGATGATAAGAAGTACTGAAATTCAACCGTGTACCCAAGGTTTGATGCAAACATTCCCAAAACCTTGATGTGGACCTCAGATCTCTATCTGACACTATAGGCTTCAGCACACCGTGCAACCGCACTATCTCAGCGATATACACCTCTACCAGCTTATCCAAGGTATACGTAGTATGCACATGCAAGAAATGTGCACACTTCGTAAGGCGGTCTACAATCACCCAAACAGAATTCTTCTTTGATGGTGACAAAGGTAAACGAGACACGAAATCCATGGTAATCCTTTCCCACTTCCATTTTTGGGTTCTCAAAGGTTGCAACAACCTAGAAGGAACTTGATGTTTAGCCTTCACTCGCTGACAAACCATGCATTTGCTAACGAACTCGACAACATCCTTTTCAACCCCACCCACTACTACCCATCCTTCAAATCATGATACATCTTTGCACTACCAGGGTGCATTGCGAAATGGATACTATGAGCTTCAGTCAGAATAATGCGCCTCAACTCAACATCACTCAGCACCACTATCCGACTCCAAAACATAGAACACCATCATCATTGAAACTGAAATCTAATGGCTTACCATCCGCAATATCCTGAACATGAGGAACAAGGGAATCATCAAGCAACTTCTTATCCTTGATCATCTAAATCAGGGATGGTTTAACCTGCAATTCAGCAACAAGACCACCATCACGTGATATGCTCAAGTGACCAAACATCGCCCTCAACTCTACAGCCACTTTTCTGCTCAAAGCATCGGCCACAACATTGGCCTTTCCAGGATGATACTCGATCGACATATCATAATCCTTAAGCAACTCCACCCAACGACGTTGCCTAAGATTCAACTCTTTTTTAGACATAAGACACTTTAAACTTTTATGATCTGTGAATACCACACACTTCGCACCATATAGGTAATGCCTCCAAATTTTCAAGGCAAACACAACAGCCGCGAGCTCAAGATCGTGAGTAGGGTTGTTACGCTCATGCACCTTCAACTATCTAGATGCATACGCCACTACCTTACCCTCCTACATCAACACACAACCCAAACCAACAAAAGACACATCACTATAGACCACAAACTCCTTACTAGACTCAGGTTGAATCATGACAGGAGCTTGTGTCAAAGGTTCCTTCAACTTCATAAAAGCTTGCTGCCTCGCATCTGTCCACTCAAAGCGAACATTCTTCTGCAACAACTTGGTCAACGGTGCAACAATCTTCGAGAAGCCCTCGACAAACCTACGGTAGTACCCAACCAAGCCAAGAAAAGTTTGCACCTCTATCACTGACTTAGGCACTTTCCAACTCATCACTGCCTCTACCATATGTGGATCAACACGAATACCCTCGGCTGATACAACATGTCCAAGGAAGACTACCTCTATAAGCCAAAACTCACACTTGCTCAGCTTAGCAAAAAGCTGGTTCTCCAACAACACTTGCAACACTATTCTTAGGTGTCTATCATGATCCTCCTCGGTACGAGAGTACACGAGGATGTCATCGATGAACACCATCACAAACTGATCCAAGAACTCATGGAATATGCGATTCATGATGTCCATGAAAGAAGCAGGTGCGTTGGTTAAACCAAAAGGCATCACTAAGAACTCAGAATGCACGTACCTCGTCCGAAACGCTGTTTTAGGTACGTCCGCATCCTTCACCTTCAACTGGTAGTACCCTGACCTCAAGTAAATCTTAGAAAACACCGAAGCTCCTTAAAACTGATCAAAGAGATTATCAATCCTTGGCAAGGGATACTTGTTCTTGATCATCAACTTGTTCAGTTGTCGATAATCTATACACATCCGCATTGACCCATCTTTCTTATACACAAACAACACCGGCGAACCCCGAGGTGTAACACTCGACCGAATGAACCCTCAATCAAGCAACTCCTGAAGTTGCGTCTTCAACTCTTTCAGCTCTTTAGGTGCCATTCGATAAGGAGCAATGGACACCGGAGTCGTATTCTCATACAACTCGATACCAAACTCAACTTCCCTGTTTGGCGGTAACCCAAGAAATTCTTCCGGAAAGACACCGGGAAAATCACAAACGGTTCTCATGTCCTGCACACGTACATTCTTTGTACAAGGATTCATCACATATGCAAGATAAGCATCACAACCCATCCTTATCATACGACTTGCTTCCAAAGCCGAAACAACATTAGAAAAGAATTTCACATTCTCGCCTACTATCACCCCCTCATAATCACCAGCAAGCTTTATGGTGACTCGCTTAACATCAAAGTCAACCACTGTTCTATGCTCAGATAACCAATCCATACCAAGAATCTCATCAAATCCATAAAAGGGTAATTCCATCAAATCCACAAGAAAGACAAGGCCCTGAACTGATAAGGGACACCTCCTATACAACCTCCTTGTGACTACAGTCTCACCAAAAGAACTTGTCACTTGCATTCCTACTTCAAGCAACTCAACAAGTATATCAAGCAAATGCACAATTTTATTGTACAAAAGGTTTAATTGTACAAAAGCTCACTAAAGATTCTAAGATTTTGACTCCTCTTTTGAAATTATCAATTTTCCACAGTTTTAAAACTTTACATTTTGGTCACTACCCAAAATGCACCTCTTCCAAAACTCTTTTTGTAAAATTAATTTGACCAACCTCTTAAACATGATTTTAGAGGATTTTAGCAATTTGTTTATATTTTTATCCTTTCCCGATCCTTGATTTCCCTAAACCACCTAATATAATTCGAACCGTTTCTGACCGGTCCGACCCGATGTCTATAACATCTAGGCCCAAAACCAGGGTGTTACAATGTTCAAACAGTTTATGGTTGCGATGCAAGCAACACCATCTGTTCAGCCTACTCCTATTGTTGTCCAGTATGTCCGTGCCCTTGTGGACAAGTTGGCTTCGCTCCGAGCCTATTCTTTTATCGGACATGATGATGATAATCCTGAAGTTACCGAATACTGGCTGGATAACACGCTGCGTATCTTGAACAAGCAGCTGCAGTTTTCGAATGAACACAAGTTGGATTGTGCTTTTGCATTATTCACTGATGAAGCTCTCATGTGGTGGGAAACCCTATCCTCACATTTCGTGAAGAATCAGTTACTTGGGAGTTCTTTCTCCGAGAGTTCCAGAATAAATACATCAGTGAATATTTCCTTGCGGAAAGGTGGAATATCTTTCTCCATTTGAGGTAAGGTGGGCGACATATCGAGCAATATATCCATGATTTCTGCAAATATTGCCGATATAGGGCAGAATTTATAAAGAAAGAGGAAGAAAAGTGTAGAATGTTTATAGCTGGCCATAGTGAGGAGCTACGGCCTATGTTTACGACCCTTGGTATCACCAATTTCCAGGATCTGGTGAACTGAGTCAAGGTGACTAAAGCTTCCCAGAGATCTCAACGAGCTAGTAGGTCAGGGAAATTTGAGAAGAGGTTCAGGGATGATTCTCGACCTCCGAGGTGGTACACGAAAGGGAGATATCAAGGCCCCAAGAAGAATAATTATTCACAGCCCTCCCGATCTGGGAACATTGAGAGACCTCACTCTGTGACGTAGTCTTTTGCTAAAGCTGCATCTATTGAGATCACTAGAGGTGTGAATTGAGGTAACCAGCATCCTCCCTGCAATTACTGTCAGAATAGGCATCCAGCGGTACAATGTCGCAAGCAGACTCGAGCCTGTTACTATTGTGGTGAGAAGGGTAATTTTATTTGTGACTTTCCTATGAATGCAACCAAATCTGTCGTCACACCGACCATTGGTGCTTCTCCTGCTTAGTCCTTTTGGGGTAAAGGATCGAAGCAAGGATTAACGGGGACATATGGACGATCAAGTGGACCGGGGAAACCTTTTAACAAACAAGATTCAAAAGCTCCTTCCCAAATGTATCATGTGAGGAGCAGGGAAGAAGAGCATGAACCTGATGTTATTGCATGTATTATTGAGGTATTTTTGCACCTTTACATGCATTGATTGACCCTGGTTCTACTCATTCTTTCATAAGCACCATTGTAGTTAAGAAGTATAACATGTCTTCTGAACCAATAGAACCAAAGATTTCTGTAACTAATCTTTTAGGAGATTGTGTCACTATAAAGGTAGAGTGCAATAATTGCCCCTTAATGATTAAAGGGATTCCTTTTACGGCCAAATTTCTGGATCTACCGATCTATAAATTTGATGTCATACTACGCTTATATTGGCTTAGCGAGCACCAAGCCTGGGTAGATTGTTGTAAAAGAAAATTGTACCTTCAGGGTTTGGGCAAAGAAAGTGATGTATTGATGAATGCAAGGAATCCATCATTGTATGCTTTGACATTGGAGACCAAAGGCGAACCACAACTGCAAGACATTGACATTGTATGTGAATTTCCTGATGTCTTTCCTGACGAGCTTCCGGGATTGCCCCCAACCCGTGAAGTGGAATTTAGCATCAAGGTGCAACCTTGGACTGCTCTAGTTTCCATTACACCATATCAGATGGTAGCTATGGAGTTGAAAGAATTAAAGGCTCATATCCAAGACCGATCGAGAAACGATTTCATTCAACCGAGCTCTTCACCCTAGGGAGCTCTGGTTCTCTTTTTTAAGAAGAAGGATGGTTTTATGCGACTGTGCATCGACTATAGACAGTTGAATAAAGTTACCATCAAGAACTAATATCCATTGCCTAGAATAGACGACATGTTCGATCAATTAAAAGATGCCTCAGTGTTTTCAAAGAACGACTTAAGGTCGGGCTACTATCAAATGACGGTTAAGGAGTGTGATGTGCCAAAGACTGCCTTCCGTACAAGATATGGACACTACGAATTCTGTGTGATGCCCTTTGGGCTAACCAATGCACCAGTCGCTTTTATAGATTTGATGAATTGGGTCTTTCGACCCTATCTTGACAAGTTTGTAGTGGTGTTTATAGATGATATATTGATCTATTCCAAGAATGAAACGGAACATCGAGATCATCTTCGTATTATACTTCAGACCCTAAGAGAGAAATAGTTGTACGCGAAGTTTTCTAAGTGTGAGTTCTGGCTCACTGAAGTTGCCTTTCTGGGGCATATAGTGTCGACTTCGGGTATTCAAGTGGACTCGAAGATAATCCAAGCCATTATAGAGTGGCATCCACCGAAGAACATTAGAGAAGTCAGAAGCTTCCTTGGGCTTGTTGGCTATTATCGCACTTTCGTAAAAGGATTTTCTATAATAGTTGTTCCTTTGACCAAATTATTAAGAAAAGAAGCTCATTTTGTTTGGACCGAGGTTCAACAACGAAGTTTTGATCAAGTTGAAACAAGTGTTGACTCATGCACCTGTCCTAACACAACCCAAGTCTGGAAAGGTCTATACAGTTTACAGTGCTGCATCACATCTCGGGTTAGGATGTGTATTGATGCAATAAGGCAAGGTTATTTCTTATGCTTTGAGACAACTTAAGCCACACGAGATGAATTATCCCACCCACGACCTTGAATTGGTTGCAGTTGTCTTCACATTGAAAATCTGGAGGCATTATCTCAACAAAGAGAAATGCTATCTTTTCACCGACCATAAAATCCTTAAATATTTATTGACCCAAAAGGAGTTGAATCTTCGGCAACGGAGGTGGATGGAACTTCGTAGAGATTACGACCTGGTCGTTGATTACCATATGAGGAAGGCCAATGTTGTAGCTGATGCACTCAGCCATAAACCTTCGCCTGGTAAGCATTGACAATAAGCTTGAAGTTATAAGTATTGTGAAGTACATTAAATCAACGTAACATTGCTATATTGTAGCTCTTCGAGCAATTAACGCTCACTTCTGACTTCGGAAGCATCGTTGTCTTGTAGCTGAACTCCAAGTTCAGTTTACCATCATTTCGCGAATCAAGGATTTGCAAGAGCAAGATCCCGAGCTTCAAACCATTGTTTCTAAATTATCAGACAATCCTGACTTCAGAATTAATTCCGAAGGACTCTTATGTTCCCATGACCGAGTTTGTGTACCTAATGATGAGTCTCTTCGCACCGACATTCTTTCTGAAGCTCATTCGAGTTCTTTTTCCATTCACCTCGGGTCAGTGAAGATGTATAAAGACCTACGTGAACTCTATTGGTGGTCGGGCATGAAGCATGCTATAGTTTATTTCAATTCCAAGTGCCTCACATGCCAACGTGTTAAGGCAGAACATTGTGCCCCTACTGGACTATTACAACCTATCGATCCACCGAAATGGAAATGGGAAATGATAACTATGGCCTTTGTTAGTTGTCTACCGTTAACCCCTGCAAACCATGATGCTATATGGGTCATTGTATATCGTTTCACAAAGTCAGCTCATTTTGTACCAGTTAGAATGCACTACAGTCTTCCTAAACTAGCTGACTTGTATATTAAGGAAGTAATCCGACTCCACGGAGTGCCTAAGTCTATCATCTCCGATCGAGATCCT
Organism: Hibiscus trionum; assembly: GCA_030270665.1. Taxonomy (NCBI): domain Eukaryota; kingdom Viridiplantae; phylum Streptophyta; class Magnoliopsida; order Malvales; family Malvaceae; genus Hibiscus; species Hibiscus trionum. Next base: position 3,345,989 of record BSYR01000004.1, read on the forward strand.
CGATTTGCATCTTGGTTTTGGAAAACCTTACAAGGAGCTATGGGCACCGGAGTCAATCTTAGCACAACCTTTCACCCCCAATCTGAAGGCCAGTCAGAAAGGGTAATTCAGGTAAATCATTGAAAAACCTATCCATTGAAAATTTTATAAGTTTGCATTGTCATTTAACCTTTCTATATAGATTTTGGAAGACATGCTTCGGGCATGCATTATCGACTTTGGTGGAACTTGGGAAAAGTCGCTACCTCTAGTTGAGTTTGCTTACAACAACAGCTACCAAGCATCCATTCAAATGGCCCCATATGAAGCATTGTATGTTAGGTGATGTAGAACTCAACTTTGATGGCCGGAGCTTGGTGAGAGCAAGATGTTAGGCCTTGACTTGCTTCGTGAGACCGAAGAACGAGTCACCATTATTCATGATCGTTTAAGGGCTACCTTTGTTCAGCAAAAGGCTTATGCTGATCTTAAAAGAAGAGACATTGAGTACAAAGTTGGTGAGAAAGCCTTCCTCAAAGTGTCACCATGGAAGAAAGTTTTAAGATTTGGCAAAAAGGGAAAATTGAGTCCCCGATTCATTGGACGTTTTGAAGTCATTGAAAGAGTTGGCCCAATGGCATATCAGCTATTATTAACCTAAAATATAAGTAAAATCCATGATTTCTTTCATGTATCGATGCTTCAGAAATATCGTTCTGATCCCTCACACATTGTGGAACCTGAATCTATAGAACTTTGACAAAATCTATCCTACGAGGAAGAACTGGTTAAGATTCTTGCAAGGGAAGTCAAGAGGCTTCACAATAAAAATGTATCGTTAGTTAAAGTACTTTGGAGGAGCCACACCGTTGAGGAAGCCACCTAGGAACCTTAAGGGACTATGAGCCAACAATATCCACATTTCTTCAGATCAGGTAAAAATTCGAGGACAGATTTTTCTTAAGGGCGGAGAATTGTAACACCCCAAAATCAGGTCTAGTCAGGATTTAGTTTCGCTGATAGGAAATCTTACATTGATAGAGTCTAAATATTGTATCGACTAGTTAATTATTGATATCAAACCCTAATTGAGCTTTAAACATCGTCATCGGACTCTATTGGAAAATATTAAACTTATTAGTGACTAATTTGATGGAAAGTGCATGTTGGGGAGAAAAACTATAGTATGGTGAGAGTTGAGGGACTAATCTTGCGATTAGCCCATCCTCAATTAAAAATCTCCTACGTGGATTTGTTTGAGACTTTACTTCAAGTGAAGGAAAGCTAAATAGCCTAAACCTTGTATTGATTAAACAAAAGGAAATAGGCAACAAAAAGCCTTACCCGAGAGCTCTTAAGCTAGCACCTTTCCATCTTTGTCATCTTCATCACTTACCTTCAAGCACACACCTCTATTGTATTGATTTCGTGAGGCGTAGGTATTCTCGTATCCACTATCTTGATTCAATATAAGGATTAATAATGAAATGAAAGTCCTAGACATTGTATATTGATGCATAGCTTGACATTGATAAGCATGAGATTATGCATATTGATATTTGATATAATGTTGTTCATATTGTTTATGACTACCTCACTAGGTAATGTATGCCTAATGTGTCTGATCTCATGCATATTAGGTTGAAAGATAGAGTATAGGAAGATCAGATTTGGCTAGGCAAGTCAAGTCATTACAAGCCTCAAGTAATGTGTTTTTTACTTATGAACTCCTAGGAAGGTGTCGAAGTAGTTGAACTAGTCATTTGTGCCTATTTTGATGTGTTGGTGTATTGCCTAAGTTGTAATATGTTATATAGCTGTAAATGGCCTTTTGGTGAAGCTTAAAATGGATGGAATTTGCATTCATAGCTCAAAAAGGTAAAAACATAGTAAATGCATTCATATGGTCATGAAATTTTTCGTGGTAGTAGTTTATACCATTGAAATGTTTTGTGTAAAGTTTCGTTGCATTTGGACATCGTTCAACAAGTCAAGTTGAATAAAAACTAGCCAAAATTTGTCATTACAGGTCAGGCCGTATCGAAACGAGTGATGGCGTTTCGATACGGGTAAGCACAGATTGGTCTGAGAAATAGGGTGTATCGGAACGGTCCATGGCTGTTTCGAAACATTTCGTCTCTGGAATCCTTCATTTCGATACGGGTTCGTAGCGTATCGAAAGGAGTCAAAATCACAAACAAAAGTGGTCAATCTGTTTCGATACAGGTAAAGCCTGTATCGATACAATCTAAAGGGAAAAAGTCAACATAAGTTGATCAATGTCCACCCGTTTCGAAACAACTTAGGATGTTTCAATACGGGGTTAGGCAAGTTAGAAAAAGGCTCATTGAACAGATTGTTACCTTCACAATTTAGTCACTGAATATTTTAAGGTTAAATTGAATGGGTTAATGATCTCCAAAATGAATGAAATTTTGTAGACCTGACATTTGAGTAGTAAACTTCAATATGGTAGAGTCATTTTCAGTGATGGGCTATGATATCATTAAATTTATAGATTAGTCCCTAAAACTTGTAAAAGTTACAAATAGGTCTTGAATGGCTAGATGTGGCTTTCTTATGAATGAATTGGACCAAATGTATACTCACGATGTTTTGTTTGGTGTAATATTGATTAAGTGTTGAAAATAGAATTAAATTTATCAAACAGATCACCGAATCACTCATCGATAACACGCTCCAACCCGGTTCTCGACCAGGCCGGAAAGTGGGTGTTACACGAACAATTAGAGATCCAACTCAATCCGGGATATTTATCACAAAACCATTATTTCCTCATCATTTAATATCCAAATTATAATTAAAATCATTCACAAATCAATCAAAAAATTGTCCAAACGAAAATCTTGAATATCTATCTTGAAAATATTTAACTAGCAATTTCCATCAATTCATTTACAAAATCTTGTTGATAAACAAAAATAGAGAGCCAAGGACATGGGAATTCCAATAAAGAACCTTGATTAGAGGTGAGAAAAAATCATCACCTCTATCACAAGCTTTCCCCTTGATTTGCAATAATTTTGGTGAAATCCTTCAAGAAAACTCTTGCTAAATGTTGTAGAAATCTATGGGCTTCATTAAGGAATCAAAAGCAAATGAAATAGGAAAATTCTCTGAAGATTCTAGTGATGAAAATAGAGTTTGGTTGCTGGGAAAGTTGAGAGAAAAGTTTGAGGAAAATAAGTTGCTTGAAAAAGTGATTTGACTAATAATACCTCTTTTTATTAAAACACTTTTATTAAAACTTTTAATTAAAACATTTAAAACATCGAATCAAGGGAGATAGTTGCTACCAACTTGGTGTAATAGATCCCTAAGGATTCTAAGTTTTGGCTCCCTTCAATTTAGCCATTAAAACATAAATTTCAATTTTTACATTTTAGTCACCAAGCCAAAATGTCGACTTCCCAATAGTTATTTTTAAAAATTGATTTCACTTTGCTTCACTACAAATTTAATTAGGACTTTAGAAAATTTTCACCTGATTTTACCACATCCCGAAATAAGATTTCCCTTAACTGACCCTGTAACCCCCTTAGCCCGGCCTAGACGGTTGACCCGAACTACGAAGATTACACGGGGAAAACCAAAGTCAACCTTGTTTAACGACCCCTTTTTTTCTTTTTAAATCTTGTCTAGATGCATATTAACCCTAAGCGTAGCCTCGAGGAAAACATACATGAAAAGCACAGCGATCGAAAAACAATAAGGGACTCAATTACATAACTTTCAACATTTAGGGACAAAAATGTAAATTCTGTAAATTAAGAGGATTTAACGGATTATTAGGTTACCATTATGAAATTAGTCATATTTCATGCTTCTCTGTCAAATTTCACCTCAAACGGACATCTCAAACTCAAGCAATTGCATATAAAAAATTCAAGACTAAAACGTAAAGCTCGCAAACCTTAAACCATTCAAATCAGTGCCCAACGGTCAAGTGTTTCAGAACAGGGGCTGTCCGTTCCGAAATGCGGGTTCATTTCGAGACTTGTTTCGAAACAGGGTTTGAAAGTGGAAAATCCGTTCCGAAACGCCCTCTACCCGTTTCGATACACGAAGGCCATTACAGGCCCCCGTTTCGAAACGATAGTACCCGTTCCGATACAGAGTGCCCAGAAAGTGCAGATTTTTCTGGTTTAACATACAATTAACCACTCAAACGCATCCCTATGACCCCCTAATCATGCCAACAAATCATCATGTATACAAGGAACATATTTGCATCATCAAAACACATTCATGGCAACAATTAGGAAGAACCACAATCTATAGGCTTGCATCCTACTATAGAAAACCATCCAAGCATCAAACCATCAAGCAAACACCAAAATGGCCAATTACAAGTCCAAAACATCATAGGCATCATACCAAACTCAGGGAGTCCAAAACATCTCCCAACAAACACAACCTAGGTTCCCATTGCCAAATACCGAAATCTAATAATGTTGTAAAAATAGTCACCCTACATGAGCTTTGCCTTCCCTTGGATTCTTAGCCTCCTTGCTGCCCTTTAAGCACTTCAATTCTCTGCATTATTGGTTCAAGAAAGAGAGCGTACGCACAAATGAAGGCAAAGTAATGACCTTCGTGTATCGGAACGGGTACTACCGTTTCGAAACGGGGGCCTGTAATGTCCTTCGTGTATCGAAACGGGTAGAGGGCGTTTCGGAACGGATTTGCCACTGTCAAGCCCTGTTACGAAACGAACCCGCGTTTTGGAACGGTCAACCCCTGTTCCGAAACACTTGACCGTTGGGCACTGATTTGAATGGTTTAAGGTTTGCGAGCTTTACGTTTTAGTCCTGAATTTTGTATATGCAATTGCTTGAGTTTGACATGTCCGTTTGAAGTGAAATTTGACAGAGAAGCATGAAATATGACTAATTTCATAATGGTAACCTAATAATACGTTAAATCCTCTTAATTTACAGAATTTACATTTTGGTCCCTAAATGTTGAAAGTTGTGCAATTGAGTCCCTTATTGCTTTCCGATCGCCGTGCTTTTCATGTATGTTTTCCTCGAGGCTACGCTTAGTGTTAATATGCATATAGAAAAGATTTAAAAAGAAAAAAAAGGGGTCGTTAATCAAGGTTGACTTTCGGGTTGACTTTGGTTTTCCCCGTGTAATCTTCGTAGTTCGGGTCAACCGCCTAGGCCGGGCTAAGGGGGTTACATTTGGTGGTATCAGAGCTGAGTTCTCGAGTAATTGGGAATGGTTATGTGGGTGATGTATGCATGATTGCATGATGTGCCTTTTTGAATGAAAGTGTGATATGTGAATTGTAAAGTATGTTGCAATTGTGAATGCTATGCTATGTTGAAGCATGTTAGAGGGACCCATTGCCATATCAAAGCTAATGAAATGAATTGTTTTTGAAAAATGAGCTTGAGTGCTTGGATTACTTACCTTGCTGGGCCTGATTATGTTTATTGCATTAGTGTTAGTGCATTGTTTAGTGAATGGGACCTCGTAGAGAGACGAGGATTAATACGCGAGCTATGGCTCAGAACGAGAATGAAGAGAATGCTGATAATGTAATGGATTTACCTCCTCCTCCTGGTGGTGGACCACCTGGTGGTGGTGGTGCTGGAGGTGATGGAGCTGGCGTTGATGCTGGTGCTGGGGTCGCTGGACCTGAAGCTGGACAGGGGCAAGCTGCTCCTGATATGACAGTTTGGATACAAGCTATTACGGGAGCCTTTCAGGCGGCAGTAGCTGGAGCTCGTGGAGCTGGGCATCAGGGAGATGCTAATGTTAGACTACCTTTGGAACGTCTGCGCAGTCTGGGAGGGACTGAGTTCAGAGGTTTGTCTGCTGAAGGTTCCGAGTCTTGGTTGGAAAGTACCAAGAGGATATCGGGACAAATGAACTGCAATGATGTGCAGAAGCTGGGATGTGTGGTCTCGTTGTTACATGATGATGCGTATACCTAGTGGACGACCGCTATCTCCAGAATGAAGGAAGCTGATGTGACTTGGACGTTCTTTCTGAACGCGTTCAAGCGGAGGTATCTAGGTGTGAGATACCTGGATGAAAAGAAAAGGGAGTCCATGTCTCTTACGCAATGGAGCATGACAGTAGCTGAGTACGAGATTCAGTTTGTCCGTCTCAGTCAGTACGCACCTGAGCTTGTCCCTGATAAAAGGGAAAGGTGTGAACGTTTCCGATATGGTTTAGTGACGGGTGTAAAGACCTACATGCTTGCAGCTGAGTACACTGATTTTGATGTACTGGTGGGAAGAGCGAAGGATATTGAGCAGAACCTCGGTTTGTCTTCCAGGAGTGCTGGTTCTGGCTCGAGCAAGAGAGCTGCTGAGTATAGTTCAAGTGGAGGACGGAACAAGAGAGGACGAGATCGAAGGTATCAGTCTTCTTGTAGACGCGGTGGTGGAGGGCATGGTGCGCCTGTTCAGGGAGACAGGGTGAGAGCTGATTAGAACTCGTGCTGGGCGTGTGGATTGCCTGGCCATTTGAGGCGTGGTTGTCCTCGAGCTGCGAGGAAGGTACATGCTCCTGTTGTTGTAGCTGGTAATTCGTGCTGGAATTGTGGTTCGGCAGACCACATGAGGAGAGAGTGTCCTTTGTTGGCCGGTGGTGGTCAGGGACGTGCTCCTGGAGTTGTTGCACAGCAGAGAGGTCGTGGGCGCGGCCGTGGTAACTTCCAGCGTATAGAGGATGGTGGAAGGAATGTGGCGCATGTGGTGGCTGTTCAACCTGAGGGTGGAGGCCAGGCTCGAGTGTATGCGCAGCAAGAGGGGAGGAATGACACGGATGTGATAGTAGGTACCTTCACTTTGCAATCCTTGTCATTACTTTCCTTGATTGATTTTGGATCTACACACTCATACATATTGCGTGAACATGCTCAATTGCTTGGTTTGCCTGTTGAGTCTTTGGATGTTGGTATACGTGTAACTAGCTCTTTTGGTGAGACCGTTGTGACACGAAAGTTGTATAGGAAATGTCCTTTGGCTGTGCAAAACCATGTTTTTCATGTTGATCTTATGGAATTGCCTTTCTATGGTTTTGATGTATTCCTTGGTATGGATTGGCTTGTTGAACATCGAGCGGTGGTGGATTTTGAGAACAAGCGAGTTTCGTTGAAGCTTGCGGATGATTATGAGGTGGTTGTGGTTGGTGAGAATGTGAAGTTTCTTGCCAATGTGGTGTTTTCCTTGAAAGCAGAGTCAGATATTGAGGCAAGGTTGTGAAGCCTACCTAGCCTTTGTGATGAATCATAGCTCTAAAGAGTTGCGAGTGCAGGATATCAGGACTGTGTGAGAGTTTCTTGGTGTGTTTCCGGAGGAGTTGCCTGGATTGCCTCCTAATCGAGAGGTGGAGTTTGGAATTGAGCTGTATGAGAATACAACTCCAATTTCCATTACTCCTTATCGAATGGCTCCTAAGGAGTTGAAAGAGCTGAAGACGCAACTTCATGAGTTGCTTGATCGTGGTTTCATTCGGCCGAGTGTGTCACCTTGGGGTGCACCGGTCTAGTTTGTGAAGAAAAAGGATGGCACTATGAGAATGTGCATCGATTACCTTCAGCTGAACAAGTTGACTATCAAGAATCGATATCCATTGCCGAGGATTGATGATCTTTATGATCAATTTCGGGGAGCGGCTGTGTTCTCTAAAATTGACTTAAGGTCAGGGTATTATCAGTTGAAGCTGAAAGATGTGGATGTGCCAAAGACAGCCTTCAGAACAAGGTATGGGCATTATGAGTTCCTTGTGATGCCGTTTGGTTTGACGAATGCTCTTGCAGCTTTTATGGACATGATGAATAGAGTGTTCCATGAATATTTGGACAAGTTTGTTGTGGTGTTCATTGATGATATCCTCGTGTACTCTCGTACTGAGGAGGAGCATGAAGGGCATCTGAGGATTGTGTTGCAGGCTTTGTTGGAGAACTAGCTTTATGCTAAGTTAAGCAAGTGTGAGTTCTAGCTCAGGGAAGTGGTGTTCCTTGGTCATGTGGTTTCTGCGGAGGGGATTCGTGTTGATCCTCAGAAGATTGAGGCAGTGATGAATTGGAAGCCTCCTAAGTCTGTTCATGAAGTCCGTAGTTTCCTTGGTTTGGCGGGATACTACCGGAGGTTCGTGGATGGATTTTCAAAGATTGCTGCACCTTTGACGAAGTTGTTGTAGAAGGATGTTAAGTATGAGTGGACGGAAGCGAGGCAACAGGCTTTTGAGAAGCTGAAGGCAGCTTTGACGCAAGGTCCTATCTTGGTTCAGCCTGAATCAGGGAAAGAGTTTGTGGTGTATAGTGACACGTCCTACGTTGGTTTGGGTTGTGTGTTGATGCAAGAGGATAATGTGGTGGCATATGCATCGCGCCAGTTGAAGGTACATGAGCGCAATTATCCTACGCATGACATTGAGTTGGCTGCGGTGGTTTTTGCCTTGAAAATTTGGAGACATTACCTGTATGGTGAGAAGTGTACTGTGTACACGGATCACAAGAGTTTGAAGTATCTGATGTCTCAGAAAGAGTTGAATCTTAGGCAACGACGTTGGGTGGAGTTGCTTAAAGATTACGATCTGACGATCGAGTATCATCCGGGAAAAGCTAATGTTGTAGCGGATGCCTTGAGTAGGAAGGTGGCAGTGGAGTTGAGGGTTATGTTTGCCAGTTTGAGCATTTCGCGTGATGGTGGTCTTGTGGCTGAGTTGCAAGTGAAATCGTCCTTGGTTCAGTTGATAAAGGATAAGCAGCTATTGGATGATTCCTTGGTGCCACATGTTCAGGATATTGCTGAGGATAGGCCATCGGATTTCTGCTTTAATGATGATGGAGTTTTATGTTTTGGGAGTCGGATAATAGTGCCCAATGATGTTGAGTTGAGGCGTACTATTCTGACTGAAGCTCATAGTAGTCCTTTTGCTATGCACCCTGGTAGTACTAAGATGTATCGTGATCTTCGGGATAAATACTATTGGGTGGGTTTAAAGAAAGATGTTGCTGAGTATGTAAGCAAGTGTATGGTTTGTCAGCGAGTTAAAGCTGAGCATCAGTTTCCTTCTGGGTTGTTGCAACCGTTGAGGATTCCTGAGTGGAAGTGGGAAAGGATTACTATGGACTTTGTGTCTGGTTTGCCTTTGTCGCCATCGAAGAAGAATTCGGTGTGGGTGATTGTGGATCGCCTGACGAAGTATGCGCATTTCTTGCCTGTGCATACTACGTACACTTTGGACAAGCTTGCAGAGCTGTACATTGCTGAGATTGTGCGGCTGCATGGTGTGCCAAAGTCGATAGTGTCGGATAGAGATCCGAGGTTTACATCGCGTTTCTGGCAGTGTTTGCATCAAGCTTTGGGTACACGGTTGAATTTCAGTACTTCTTATCATCCACAGTCGGATGGACAGTCTGAGCGTGTTATCCAAGTGCTGGAGGATATGTTGAGGTGCTGTGTGATTGAGTTTCAGGGCTCTTGGGAGAAGCATTTGCCTTTGGTGGAGTTTGCTTATAACAATAGCTACCAGGCAAGTATTCAAATGGCACCTTACGAAGCCTTGTACGGGAGGAAGTGTAGGACTCCTCTTTGTTGGGCTGAAACAGGTCAGAAGTTGGTTTCAATGCCAGCTTTGTTGAAAGGAACCACCGAGAAGGTAAAACTCATTTGTGAGCGCTTGAAGGCAGCTTCTGATCGACAGAAGTCTTACGCGGATTTGAAGCGTAAGGAGGTTGAGTATGCAGTAGGTGACCGTGTGTTTTTGAAAGTTTTGCCTTGGAAGAAGGCGATGAGGTTTGGTCGAAAGGGTAAGCTAAGCCCTAGGTACATTGGACCATACGAGGTGATTGAACGTGTGGGTCCAGTTGCGTACAAGTTGAGATTGCCACAGGAGTTGGAAAAGATTCATGATGTGTTTCATGTCTCTATGCTTCGGAGGTATAGATCTGATCCTTCGCATGGTATGCATGTGGAGGAAGTGGAGTTAAATTCAGACTTGACCTACGATGAGGAGCCGGTGGAAATTCTAAATTCAGATAGTAAAGTGCTTCGAGGTAAAACCATTGAGTTGGTAAAGGTGTTGTGGAAGCATCGTGGTACTGGGGAAGCCACGTGGGAAAGGATGGATGACATGTTGAAACAGTTTCCATACCTTTTTCCTCCAGGTAAATTTCGAGGACGAAATTTCTTAAGGGGGGAGAGTTGTAACACCCCAATTTTGGGCTTGGAAGTTTAGTGTCTGAACCGGACCGGTCTGATTTTTGGTTCGAATATAAAAGGTGATTTTAGGGAAAGCCTAGTTCGGGATGCATTAAAAATATGGAAAAATATCTAAAAATCCTCTTTTAATATATATAAGAGAGTGGTGAAATCAATTTTACAAAATAAGGTTTGGAAGTGTGACATTTCGAAATAGTGACTAAAATGTAATTTTTGAAAAGTTCAGTGGTGACTGTTTTGTAAGGATTGAAACTTTGAATCTTTAAGGAGCTAATTTACCCAAGGAAGGATTTCTCCATATTTTTAATGCATCCCGAACTACGCTTTCCCTAAAATCACCTTTTATATTCGAACAAAAAATCAGACCGGTCCGGTTCAGATCTTAAACTTCCAAGCCCAAAATTGGGGTGTTACAGACCCAGATCTCTAATCTAGATTCGACGATCCCTAAACCGCTTTTAAATCCTCTAGGCCCCAAAAATGGGGCGTTACAACTCTCCACAACTTAGGAAATTTCGTCCTCGAAATTTTACTTGAAAGAAAAAGATGCGGGAACTGCCTCAATATGCCCGCCTTGCATTCCCACATTGCCTCCTCAACTCCTCGATGTCGCAACAACACCTTCACAAGTTCAATCGTCTTACCACGAAGAACTTTGCTACGAGAATCAAGGGTCTACACCGGTTTCTCATTATAAGATAAATCCGGATTCAACTCAATATCCTCAACATGCATCATATGAAATGGATCTGATCCATACCTTCGTAACATTGAAACATGAAAAACATCATGAATTTTCTCCAACTCGGGAGGCAACCTCAACCGATATGCAACATGACCAACCTGCTCCACAACCTCAAAAGGTCCAATAAACTTTGGGCTAAGCTTAACCTTACGTCCAAATCACATCACCTTCTTCCAAGGCGATACCTTTAAGAACACGCGATCTCGAACCGCGAACTCAATCTCCGTACGCTTAAGATCCGCGTAAGACTTTTGACGATCCGATACAACCTTCAACTGCTCACATTTAAGCTTCACCTTCTTAGTCATTCCCTGAATCAAATCTGGAAAGGAAACCAACTTTTGCCCCGCCTCCGCCCAACAAAGAGGCGTTTTACACTTTCTCCCACAGAAAGCTTCATACGGAGCAATTTGTATACTTGCCTGGAAAATGTTATTATAAGAAAAATCCACCAAGGGAAACTGCTTTTCCCACGAACCTTTGAAATCCATAACACAACATCTCAACATATCCTCCAGCACTTGGATAACTCGCTTCAACTGTCTATCCGTCTGAGGATGATATGAAGTGCTAAAATTCAAACGCGTACCCAACGCTTGGTGCAGACACTCCCAAAACCTAGCTGTAAACCTCGGATCTCTATCTGACACTATAGATTTAGGAACACCATGCAAACGCAGAATCTCAGCACTATACAACTCCGCTAGCCAAGAAATGTGCACACGTCGTAAGACAACCTACAATCACCCAAATGGAGTTCTTCTCTGATAGTGTCAAACACAAACCGGACACAAAATCCATCGTAATCCTTTCCCACTTCCATTATGGTATCCTTAAAGGCTGCATCAAACCGGAAGTAAATTGATGCTTAGGTTTCACACGCTGTCATACCATACACTTGCTCACAAAATCAGCAACATCCTTTTTCAACCCAACCCAGTAGTACTCATCTTTCAAACCACGATACATCTTTGAACAACCAGTGTACACAGAAAAATGATTGTTATGAGCTTTAGTCAAAATAGTGCGCCTCAGCTCAACATCCTCCGGCACAACTATCCGAATTTTAAAGCATAAAACACCACCATCATTGAAACAGAAATCCGTTGCATTACCATCAGCTATATCCTGAACATGAGGCACTAAAGAATCATCAAGTGATTTCTTATCCTTAATTAACTGAATTAAGGAAGGTTTCACTTGTAACTTGGCTATCAACTCACCATCACGCGATATACTCAACCGAGCATACATAGCTCTCAACTCAACAGCCACATTACTACTCAAAGCATCAGCCATAACATTGGCCTTTCTCGGATGATACTCTATCGTTAGATCATAATCCTTAAGCAACTCCAACTATCTTCGTTGCCTAAGATTCAACTCTCTCTAAGACATTAGATATTTCAAACTTTTATGATCTATATAAACTACACACTTCTCACCGTAAAGGTAATGCCTCCAAATCTTCAAGGCAAACACAAATACCGCAAGTTCTAGATCATGAGTAGGATAGTTGCGCTCATGCACCTTCAATAGGCCCAAAGCCAGTGCGTTATAACTCTCTCCCACTTCAGAAATTTCGTCCTCGAAATTTACCTGGAGGAAAAGGGTAAGGAAATTGCTTCTTCATGTCATCCTTCCTTTCCCACATGGTTTCCTCAACACCACGATGTCTCCACAAGACTTTGACCAGCTCAATGGTCTTACCCTGAAGAACCTTACTATCCACATCGAGAATCTTAACGGGTTCCTCATCATACGTCAAGTCTGGGTTCAGCTCAACCTCTTCCATAGGCATAACATGCGACGAATCCGATCTATACCTCCGAAGCATGGATACATGAAACACATTATGTATCTTTTCCAACTCTTGAGGTAGTCTCAGCTTGTAGGCAACATGACCCACACGTTCTATCACCTCATATGGTCCAATAAACCTTGGACTCAACTTGCCCTTCAGGCCAAATCTCATCGCCTTCTTCCAAGGTGAAACTTTAAAAAACACACGCTCACCCACAGCAAATTCTATCTCTTTACGCTTCAAATTCGCGTAAGACTTTTTCCGGTCTGATGCTGCTTTCAAACGCTCACATATGAGCTTCACGTTCTTGGTGGTTCGTTTCAACAAAGCTAGCATCGAGACCAACTTTTGTCCCATTTCAGCCCAACAAAGAGGAGTTTTACACTTCCTCCCGTATAACGCCTCATAAGGTTCCATTGGAATACTTGCCTGGTAACTGTTATTATAAGCAAACTCCACCAAAGGCTAGTGCTTCTCCCAAGAGCCTTGAAATTCAATAACACAGCACCTCAACATATCCTCAAGCACTTGGATAACACGCTCTGACTGTCCACCCGTCTGCGGATGATAAGAAGTACTGAAATTCAGCCGCGTACCCAATGCTTGATGTAAACACTCCAAAAACCTTGCGGTGAACCTCAGATCTCTCTCCGAAACTATAGATTTTGGCACTTCATACAATCATATAATCTCAGAAATGTACAACTCTGCAAGCTTATCCAAGGTGTACGTAGTATGCACAGGCAAGAAATACGCACACTTCATAAGGCGTTCCATAATCACCCAAACAAAATTATTCTTTAATGGTGATAACGGTAAACCAGACACAAAGTACATAATGATCCTCTCCCATTTCCATTCTGGGATCCTCAACGATTGCAACAACCCTGAAGGAAATTGATGTTCAGCCTTAACCCGCTGACAAACCATGCATTTTCTAACAAACTCAGCGACATCCTTCTTCAATCCCACCCAGTAGTACTCATCCTTCAAATCACGATACATCTTTGTACTACCATGGTGCATAACAAGAGGACTAATATGAGCTTCAGTCAGAATAGTGCGCCTCAACTCAACATCACTCAACACCACTATCTGATTCCCAAAACATAAAACACCATCATCATTGAAACAATAATCTAAAGGCTTACCTTCAGAGATGGTTTCACTTGTAATTCAGCAACAAGACCACCATCTCACGATATGCTCAAGCTAGCAAACATCGCCCTTAATTCCACCGCCACTTTTCAGCTCAAAGCATCGGCCACAACATTGGCCTTCCCTAGATGATACCCGATCGTTAGATCATAATCCTTAAGCAACTCCACCCAACGTCGTTGCCTAAGATTTAACTCCTTCGGAGACATCAGGTACTTCAAACTTTTATGATCCGTGTACACAGTACACTTCTCACCATAGAGATAATGTCTCCAAATCTTTAAAGCAAAAACCACTGCTGCCAGCTCAATGTCATGCGTAGGGTAATTGCGCTCATGCACTTTCAATTGTCGCGATACATAGTCCACTACTCTACCCTCTTGCATCAACACACATCCCAAACCAACATAGGATGCGTCACTATACACCACAAACTCTTTTCCTGACTCAGGTTGAACCAAGATAGGGGCTTGCGTCAAAGCTACCTTTAGCTTCTAAAAAGCTTGTTGTCTCGCTTCCGTCCACTCATACTTAACATCCTTTTGTAATAATTTCGTCAAAGGGGTAGCAATCTTAGAAAATCCATCCACGAACCTCTGGTAGTAACCTGTTGTTGCGTGTAAAAGTGTCTATCGCAATGTAGTGCAAGTGTACATGACGCAAGTAGTAAAGTGATACGCAAGTATCGGATATCGTCTCCACAGGGACTGGGCTAATAGCTTCGCCTTGAATTACTACACGAGAGAGGAAAATAAAGAGTTTAAATGTTTGTCACGAGAATATAAAGAATACTAAAAATAAAGAGTATTGAAATCAAGATAGAGAGAATGGGCCGGTATTGAATTGCTCAGTAGTGTAAGTGTTGCAAAGTCTAGGAAAATCTGTTTTGTCGTCGCGCCTGCTGCTGCAGCACCTGTCGCGGCAGAGGTCTGTTGGCTATCGCAGCAGCGATTACTCAACTCAGTACTTCAAGCTTGGCAAGAATCCCTGTTGTGCCTTGGCCTATCCTTAGGTCCAAGTTTGTCGATGAACGCGTCTTTGATGATACCTCCCGGTGTGAATCGAAGGATGAACACCGTTGTTGTTGAATTCTTCTTTATCCACTTAACCTCGTCCTATCCCTAGGTCCGAGTTAGTTCAACTATAAACTAGAGAACCCGCACTTATTCCTTTCGTATACTTAACTCTCCCGATATTAAGTAAATAGATAATCTCACAATGCTCTCCCGATACTCTTGCAAGATGTTGAAAACCAGAATAAGCGAACTTGAAGTAATTTTATTGAACATAAAAATTCCTAAACAAATGCAATCCTTGCAACTACTTTACAAATCAACCCTTAGCCCTTGGGGAAGTTTAGAACATGGTGAAGAAGGGAAAAAGGCTAGGGTTTTGGGAAGAAGGCTAGAGAATGGTGATGTTCTCTCCTAGGTCGAATTATATGCCTTTATATAGGCCTTGGGTTCAATTTTTCTAATATGGTAAGAATACAAATTTAAATTAAAGTACAACTCTAATAAAGGCTAAATCTTCAGAGCAGCAGTCATTAATTCGTCCTTGCTTCTTGCTTGGGATTTCTTCCTTGAACTTTGGGCTTGGCCTTCATTCTGATCTAGGGCTCAGAAAAATATAAGGGTACTCCACGACAGATGGGCTTGATTTTCTCTTTCTGTCGAGGTCCACTTCACTTTCTTCCCTTCACTATCGATGTCGTCCACGGCATCGGCCATGGTAGCATCGTCCTTCACGTCTGCACATCCAGTTCCCGCTCTGCTTCTCTATTGCCCTCCATCTGCTACAACAGCTACCTGCAAAAGCAACCAATTTCAGTAGAAATTGTGCCATTTAATATATTTGTGATGTAAAACTGAAATCTAACCTAAATGCAATGAATTATGCTTGAATGCAGCAGAAATATGGGTTAAATAGGGGGTAAAATATAGAACTTTTACACACTCAACACACCCCTAAACTCAAGTTTTTGCTTGCCCTCAAGCAATTCAGACCTAATAAAGAAAAATAAAAATTTTTGTTTGGCTTAAAACAATAAACTTTCCCTTACCTACCATTTCATTCCCTATTGCAAGCAACACCTTGTCTGATAATTCAGGATTTATTCGGAACCATGCTATAATTCTCGTGTAGTGTGTGCATGCTTTGTGAACAATTATATGCCTAGACTCACTTAGCTTACTAGAATAGCTGAAACTTCTAACTTGAATTTTTATGCCAAAGTTCATCTTTTTGGAGGCAATTTTTAGGCTCCTTTAGTTCAGACTCGATTCAATTTTTCAAGCTTAAGTTTGATTAGAGCCGGTTTCGGGCACCTCTAGCTAACTTCCTAGAGCCGGTTTCGGGCACCTCTAGGTGTAAGAGTCTATTCTTCTTAACTTCTCTTCCTAGAGCCAGTGTTAGACACCTCTAGGGGCTATTCAAGTACTAAACTTTTCCCTATTCTAGTTTACCAATAAAGTTCTAGACAGTATAAGAGTCACAAATGGTGTTTAAGTTTCAGAACTATAGCAAGGCTCTACACTGTTCCTAAGACTATCCTAAAAGTGCTGCCACGACATAGGCTGTCACGGCAGGTAAGTCAGTTCAAAAGACTTAAGCCAAAATTTGCATCATTTTTTAAGAAAATAAACTAAGTAAAAGACACGAATTTTAACTAAAACAAGACTCCATTAATGGAGGGATGCCACCCCCAAACTCGAGGGTTTCATTGCCCTCAATGCAAATGACAGATAAAAAGAAAATGAAAAGTACATCACAAAATATCAAAAAGAGGCAAGCAACAATTATAAGATAAGAAACTTAAAATTTAGTTGATGTCGTCTTCGCTGCTGAGTCGGATCTGTCGGCGGGCAGGGGCCTTCTTGACTGGTGCTGGCTGGCGGATGGGGGAGGCAGAGGTATTCTTTGTTTTGTCCTCCCTTGGCGGTTGAATACGTGTAGGGGGGATATGAGGAGGTTTCTCCACTACCTATACCTCAGAGCTGCTGCTGCTCTCGTCGCCGCTGTTGCTGTCGCTGCCACTGCCGCTATCTACCTTGCTCTTGTCTCCCACTGTTTTTTGCCGCTTTACGGGTGTGAACTCCTTGGACAAATTCCTCTTTACGGAGGGTTCGTCATCAGATTCTGCCCAAACTGAAGAGGAGGAGAAGTATGCTATGTATGCATCGAGTTCCTCGGACGACATTCTTCTCTTGGTCCCCCTGGCAGAAGTGTTTGTTGTGCGGCTGCCGCCTGCAGCTGTTGGGGCAGGGGTTGGCGTAGACGCAACAGTTGGCGTTTGGGGCGTGGCAGCAGGTGTAGAGGTATGGGCAGGGGTGGTAGCAGAAAAATACTGATTTGGGAAGGCGGGAAATACAACATCAGGAAAATTAAGAGAGGTTTGAATAAATTGTATCGTGGCTGTGGTGAAATCTCTGATGAAGCTCATGAGGCCGAGCTGTCGTTCCTCCATCTTTTGTAGGGCAACAAGGATCTGGGAGGAGACGCCGGCTGCAGGGGCTGCTGCTGTTTGCTACCTAGGTTCTGAGGCAGCAGGGTCGGTTTTGCTGGGTGCTGTCGTCTCTGCTGCCGTGGCAGTGGGATCGAAGGATGACAGCGGGGCGGCAGTGAGTTCCATCAGGCTGAGTAGATTTCGCTCAGTCCAGCCCTTCCATTGGACTCGTAGATCAGTGGCAGCTTCTGGTACATGATGGCCACGACAGAGGGCAGTGATGATATAGGGGAAGAAGAGTGGTCCTGTCGGCCGGTGTGCGTATTCCAATATACTCTCCTGGATGTATCTACCCACGTTAATCGGCCTCTCATTTTGTATAGAATGAATGAGGGCTAACCTGGGTTGGTCTACGGTTGTGTTTTGCGAGGAGGGCATGATTCTCTTTTTGATGAAGGCGTTCCAAAGCTTGGCCTCTAAGGTGAGTTGAACTCTCTTCACCGTCCTTAGGTTCTTCGGATCCATGTTCCACTGGGTTCCTTCTTCCGTGAGCTCTGCCATGATAGCGTCATAGGCAGCAGGGTCGAGGCTCTCCAGAAATTGCTGGTGACCATCTTCATTGATGCCCACATAGAAGCCATATAGAGTGTTGATATATTCTGGCTCGAAGGGCACCTCTCTTCCTCTCACCGTGACTGCTGTCGTGTGTCTGCTGTCGATGGTAGCATAAAAATCTCGGACCAGAGACACATTCATCTCCTCTGGCTGTTTTGCGAATAGCTGCCACTGCAGGGCTCTGATTTTATTCGCTATGAATGGCTGCAGTCCCAGGTTCCCCTCCTTGGAAGTGTAAATAAAGCCCTTTTCCTCCTACATGTCGCGAATCTGGAAGGATCGTGGGGTGGATGCTACCGGGGCAGAGCCTGAAGCAGCACTTCTGCGTGTGTTTCTAGAAGACATGATTGCAAGGATTGTGTAAGAAAATGAAAATTAAAATGAAAACAAGTAAAAACTCTAGAGAAAGCAAGTAGAAGGAGTTGAAGTGAGTGAAAAAATGAAAA
This sequence comes from Hibiscus trionum, assembly GCA_030270665.1. Classification (NCBI taxonomy): domain Eukaryota; kingdom Viridiplantae; phylum Streptophyta; class Magnoliopsida; order Malvales; family Malvaceae; genus Hibiscus; species Hibiscus trionum. Next base: position 3,364,392 of record BSYR01000004.1, read on the forward strand.
GTGAAACGGGGTTTATATAGGGAAGAGTTTGCTACCCGTTGGAGCTGTAACGGTAGGTGCGAATAACGGGGCCAGCTATTACGTGGTTTCTGACGCGTCTGTTACGCGTTTGCGTGTCTGGTGCGCATCTGTTACGCGTTTGCGTGTCTGTCGCAACAGTGTTTCGACAGGCTGTATTTTCTACGTCTGTCGCGGCAGCTGTAACAGCATCGTCCAAAAGTTGGGCTTTTTGGGCTGATGGAAAATGGTGGGTTGGATTCACTTCTCCTCTTCTCATTGTCTCTTTTATTTCCTAAAAACAATAAAAATAAAGACATTATTTCCTAAAAAAAATAATTCTAATTTCCTAATATATAAATAATAAATAATAAAATAAAAATAGGTTAAATTAGGGATGCCGGGAGGGGCATCTCCTAAGGTAACTACTTCCTGCATCCTTGGTGCTTCAGTCCCCTGATAATGCTTCAATCGTTGTCCATTCACTTTGAGTTGGTGCCCGTCTTTTAAAGATCTGATCGTGATGGCACCATGGGGAAAAACCTGTACCACTTGGAATGGGCCAGACCATCTAGATTTCAGCTTCCCTGGGAAGAGTTTCAAGCTAGAGTTAAATAGCAACACAAGCTGCCCTGGGCAAAACTGTCGTGGCAACAATTTTTTGTCATGCCACTTTTTGGTCTTGTCCTTGTATATTCTTGCGTTGCCATAGGCCATTGCTCGAATTTCTTCATTTTCGTTCAAGTCAAATAGCCTTTTCTATCCTGCTTTTTCCAAGTCCATATTCACTGCCTTGATGGCCCAGTATGCTCTGTGCTCAATCTCGACAGGTAAATGGCATGTTTTCCCATAAATCAGCCGATAGGGGGACATTCCCAATGGAGTTTTGAAAGCTGTCATGTAGGACCATAATGCATCATTGAGGTGTAAAGACCAGTCCTTCCTAGTTGGCTTAACCATATTTTCTAGAATGTTCTTAACCTCTCTGTTGGATATTTCAGCCTGTCTATTGGTATGAGGGTGGTATGCTGTTGCGATCCGATGTTTGACACCATACTTTTTCAAGGCAGCGGCTATAACCCTATTGTCAAAATGCCTCCCCTCATCACTGATGATCGCCTTAGGGATGCCGAATCTGGAAAAAATGTTTTTATGTAAAAACTTTTGAACCGTCTTGGCATCGTTCTTCTGAGTTGCGATTGCTTTAACCCATTTGGACACATAATCTACTGCCATGAGGATATATAAGTTCCCACATGAAGTTGGGAATGGTCCCATAAAATCTATCCCCCAAACGTCGAAGATCTCGACTTGAAGAATATTTTGCAGTGACATCTCGTGTCTCCTTAAGATGTTTCCAGTCCTTTGACACTTGTCACAGTTTTTGTAGAATGTTTGGGAATCCTTAAATAGTGACGACCAGTAAAATCCTGACTGCAAAACTTTGGTAGCAGTTTTGCTGCCTCCTAGGTGCCCTCCATATTGTGAAGCATGACAGTGATGTAGTATAGCTTCTTGTTCATCCTGTGGTACACATCTCCTAATAACCTGATCTGCACAATATTTGAAAAGAAGAGGTTCGTTCCAATAATAATGCTTAACATCATTTTGGAACCTCTTCCTAGCTTGGTAATTAAGGTCAGAAGGAGTTATTCCGCTAACTAAAAAATTAACGAAATCAGCATACCACGGGAGTTCAGAAAACTTACTTGCCGCCATGGTTGTCGCGGCAGTGAGTGTGGCAGCAAACAGCTGCTCATCAGGGAAGGTCTCCAGTATGTGTGTCTCGTCTGCCGGTAGACTTTTTCCCATCTCTAACCTTGACAAGTGATCTGCAACTTGATTCGCTGTCCCCTTTTTGTCCTTGATTTCCAGGTCAAACTCTTGCAGTAGCAGAATCCAACGTATCAGTCTAGGCTTTGCATCCTTTTTGGAGAACATATACTACAATGCAGAGTGGTCTGTGTGGACTATAACCTTCGTTCCAAGTATATAAGAACGGAACTTGTCAATAGAGAATACCACAACTAATAGCTCATTCTCTATGGTGGTGTAGTTCACTTGGGCATCATTCAGTGTTTTGCTGGCATAGTATATGACATGAAAAAGCCTGTCTTTCCTCTGCCCAAGTGCTGCCCCGACAGCATAGTCACTAGCATCACACATGATCTCAAACGGCAGTTTCCAGTCTGGTGGCTGTACTATTGGGGCTGTTACCAACTTTTCTTTCAGAACCTTGAATGCTTCAGTACATTCAGCGTTGAAGTCAAAGGGGCGGTTCTGCTCTAGAAGATGGCATAAGGGCTTCCTGATCTTCGAAAAGTTTGCGATAAACCTCCAATAAAAACCAGCATGCCCTAAGAAACTTCTGATTCCCTTGACTGTGTTGGGTGGCGGCAGCTTTTCGATTACTTCTATCTTAGCTCTGTCGACTTCTATGCCGCGGCAGCTAATTTTATGGCCGAGGACTATCCCTTCATCTACCATGAAGTGACACTTTTCCCAGTTCAATACCAAGTTTGTCTTTTCACATCTCTCGAGCACTTTCTATAGGTTGCCTAGGCAGCTTTCAAAGTCGTCTCCAAAGACTGAAAAATCATCCATAAATATATCTAGGAAATCCTCCACCATATCGGAGAATATTGCCATCATGCACCTTTGAAAGGTGGCTGGTACATTACAAAGTCCAAATAGCATCCTCCGAAAAGCATATGTACCATACGGGCATGTGAATGTCGTCTTTTCTTGATCTTCCGGTGCGATGGCTATTTGATTATAACCTGAGTGACCATCAAGAAAACAATAGTAAGGCTTACTCGCTAATCTATCAAGCATTTAATCAATAAAGGGGAAAAGGAAGTGGTCCTTTCGGGTAGCTTTGTTAAGCTTCCGATAGTCCATACAAACCCTCCAACCGGTCACAGTCTTGGTTGGGATTAGCTCATTGTCTTCATTGGTTACCACGGTTATTCCTCCTTTCTTGGGAACGCACTGCACCGGGCTCACCCACTTGCTATCCGAGATGGCATAGATTATCCTAGCATCTAGCCATTTTATGATCTCCTTACGCACCACCTCGCCCATAGCATCGTTCAGACATCTCTGTGCATCAATGGTCGGCTTATGATCATCATCTAGGAGGATTTTATGCATGCATAGTGCCGGACTGATGCCTTGGATATCAACTATTGTCCATCCAATCGCCTTTTTGTGCTGCTGCAGCATCCCTATCAACTGTTGTTCCTGTTCCTGCATCAACTTGGAAGAGATGATTACGGGCAACGTATCATTTAAACTAAGGAAAGCATATTTTAACTGCCCTGGCAGGGGCTTTAGATGTAAGACAGGGGGTCAACAGTTGATGGCTTTTGAATTATATGGTTATCCGAGGTATAATTTAAAGGCTCGAACAACTTACCTGGACGATTGCCTATCCAGTTTACCTCCTATTGAACTTCAGTATCAGATGTATCAGATTCTAAGGAGCTACTGTCGTCGGTGCTGTCGTGACAGTCTTCTAAATGGTTGTTGAGGCAGTGACCAATTTTGATGTCGTGGCAGCCCGACCTGATGCAGGGTTGGTCAAAGGTAATTGCAGTGATGGCCTTGCACTCTTCTCCTGCATCAGCATGTTTCATTGCTTGGAGAACGTTCAGCTTGATCTCTTGATCGTTCACTCTCATAGTGAGTTCTCCTTTTTCCACATCAATCAGTGATCTTCCTGTGGCTAAGAAGGGTCGCCCCAGGATGATTGGTGCATTTTCATCTGCTTCACAATCTAAGACAAGAAAGTCAGCAGGAAAGATAAACTTATCCACTCTTACCAGAGTGTCTTCAATTTTTCCTTCTAGGTGAACGTAAGAGCGGTCTGCCAGCTGCAGTACTACTGTTGTGGGTCGAGCTTTTCCAATACCTAATTTCTGAAAAACATATTTGGGCATTAAATTTATTCTAGCACCAAGATCACAAAATGCCTTACCCACGAATTTGTCTCCGATTATGCACGGTATAATGAAGCTCCCAGGATCCTTCTTCTTCTGGGGTGGATACTTGGGCAGAATACTCATGCATCCACGTGTCATCTTAACCGTTTCAAATTCCCCAAGTCTGGATTTCTTCGACATGGCATCCATGAGAAATTTGGCATAACTAGGTATTTCCCTAACGGCATCTAACAGCAGAATGTTGATATGAACCTGCTTAAAAATATCATAAATTTTCTTAAGCTGTGATTCCTGTTTCAATTTCTGTAACCGTTGAGGAAAAGGAGGCGGGGGACGATAATTAGCAATGCGTCCTTCCCACTGCATACGGATCTGAGGAGGTTTAGGTTCATCATCTTTCTCCTCTGTCCCTTCTACTGTCGTGACAGGTTCATCGGCAGCAGGCTGCTTGTCGTCTGCCGGGCAGCTTCCGCGGCAGGAGACTCCAAGGCTGGTTTCTTAACTGTTTCAGCTTCCTTCTCTGGCCCTGTTAATTTCTTCCCACTCCTAGTAGTGATGGCTTTACACTGCTCATGTGTGGGATGTCTAGCATTTTCAGTATTGCTAGGAAATCCACCATTCTGCCATGGTTTAACATGCTGGGAAATCTGACCCATTTTTGTCTCCAATGATTTCAGAGTAGCTTCATGGTTAGTCATCTGCATCTCTGTTGTATCCATGAATGTCTAAGTCTTTTTGACGAAGTGATTCATGTTCTCAATGTAAGTTCCTGTTTGAGACATAAACTTAGCCAGGGTTTGCTCCAGTATACTGTTCCTGGCAGGTGGTGGTTGTTGCTGCTGCTGCTGCGGTTGCTGCCGGGTCAATAATCTAGGTCCTCCCTGGTTCTGAGTATTATGTGCTTGACGATTTAGGGCATTATTAGGATTGCTCCAAGAGAACTTGGGATCCTTTCTCCAATTGGGATTGTAGTTGTTGGAGTTATAATTCTGCTTATTGTAGTTCCCAACATACATCCCTTCTTCTAGCTGTAACGTGCACTCATCTGAACTGTGATTTCCATCGCAAGTTTCGCATACCTCTTCAGCAGAATAGACAGGCTGTGAATCTTCTTTTAAGAGCTTTTTCATCGCCTTAGTGAGGTATGCCACCTGTGATTTTAATGAACTGTCGGCCTCATAATCCTTTACAGCTAGAACTCGTTTGCCCCCTCTTCTTGCCGTAGGAAACTGCTCCTCATTCTTCTCCAGATTTTTCAATACTGCCATTGCTTCATCCGGATCTTTGTCCAGTAGTAATCCATTTGCTGATGAATCAATTCTAATACGAGTTTGTAAATTGGCAGCATTATAGAATTTAGTTACCTGGTTCCAAACGAGGAATCCATGCGTCGGGCAGTTCCTCAAGAGAGTGGTAAATCTGTCCCAGGCCTCGTGCATCGGCTCGTCTTCTTCCTGTTGAAAAGTAGCGATTTCGTTATGTAATCAATGAATGAGGAAATAACCGAAGCCTCAGTATCTCCGGATTAACTCCTGGTAGTCTAAACGAACCACAGATTTCCTGGTACGTTTTCAGATGCTCCCTAGCATCCTCTGTAGCAGCACCACTAAATTGGCCAGCGTTGTTGATCATGCTGAACATAACAAGTTTCAACTCAAAGTTGTCAACATCTACGTTTGGCAGGGTTGTTTCCAGTTTCACATGATCATTGAGCATGTAGTCTCGACATGACCGGCGTGCGGCAGCGACAGGAGGATCGGCAGGTTGGCCGTTCACTCCATTCTCGACAGGATTGTTATTATCCTGGGGATTGTTTTGGTCGTCCCTTCTTTCTTCGTGCCTTCCGTTCACCATTGCGTCTAACTGTCCTTCTAAGTATTCGTTTCCCTCTACGAGGTATCGAACTCTTTTTCTGAGATTGTACGTACGTTTAATTTCAGGATCTAACTGGTACTCAGGTTCTTTTCCTCGTTGAGATCTGCGCATAAGCAAACAAAAGACCTTCTGAAAGGTATAGATTGAACGATCTAAGTAAAAACAGAAAAGTAAAGGAAGTGCAGTAAAAGATAGGGTAAAGATATGTTGCCAGTCCCCGGCAACGGCGCCAAAAACTTGTTGCGTGTAAAAGTGTCTATCGCAATGTAGTGCAAGTGTACACGACGCAAGTAGTAAAGTGATACGCAAGTATCAGATATCGTCTCCACAGGGACTCGGCTAATAGCTTCACCTTGGATTACTGCACGAGAGAGGAAAATAAAGAGTTTAAATGTTTGTCACGAGAATATAAAGAATACTGAAAATAAAGAGTATTGAAATCAAGATAGAGAGAATGGGACGGTATTGAATTGCTCAGTAGTGTAGGTGTTGCAAAGTCTAGGAAAATATGTTCTGTCGTCGCGCCTGCTGCGACAGCACCTGTCGCGGCAAAGGTCTGTTGGTTATCGCGGCAGCGATTACTCAACTCAGTACTTTAAGCTTGGCAAGAATCCCTGTTGTGCCTTGGCCTATCCCTAGGTCCAATTCTGTCGATGAACACGTCTTTGATGATACCTCCCGGTGTGAATCGAAGGATGAACACTGATGTTGTTGAATTCTTCTTTAGCCACTTAACCTCGTCCTATCCCTAGGTCCGAGATAGTTCAACTATAAACTAGAGAACCCGCACTTATTCCTTTCGTATACTTAACTCTCCCGATATTAAGTAAATAGATAATCTCACAATGCTCTCCCGATACTCTTGCAAGATGTTGAAAACCAGAATAAGCGAACTTGAAGTAATTTTATTGAACAGAAAAATTCCTAAACAAATGCAATCCTTGCAACTACTTTAAAAATCAACCCTTAGCCCTAGGGGAAGCTTAGAACATGGTGACGAAGGGAAAACGGCTAGGGTTTTTGGAAGAAGGCTAGAGAATGGTGATGTTCTCTCCTAGGTCAAATTACATGCCTTTATATAGGCCTTGGGTTCAAGTTTTCTAATATGGCAAGAATACAAATTTAAATTAAAGTACAACTCTAATAAAGACTAAATCTTCAGAGCAGCAGCCTTTAATTCGTCCTTGCTTCTTGCTTGGGATTTCTTCCTTGACATTTGGGCTTGGCCTTCATTCTGATCTAGGGCTCGGAAAAATATAAGGGTACTCCACGACAGATGGGCTTGATTTTCTCTTTCTGTCGAGGTCCACTTCACTTTCTTCCCTTCACTATCGCTGTCGTCCTTGGCTACCACGGCAGCAGCCATGGCAGCATAGTCCTTCACGTCTGCACATCCAGTTCCAGCTCTGCTTCTCTACTGCCCTCCATCTGCTACAGTAGCTACCTGCAAAAGCAACCAATTTCAGTAGAAACTGTGCCATTTAATATATTTGTGATGTAAAACTGAAATCTAACCTAAATGCAATGAATTATGCTTGAATGCAGCAGAAATATGGGTTAAATAGGGGGTAAAATATAGAACTTTTACACACTCAACACCTGCCAACCCAAGGAAACTACGAACTTCATGAATAGACCTAGAAGGCTTCCAATTCACCCAAAAAAAACCTCTTTTAGCCAAAATTCACACTTACTCAGCTTAGCATAAAGCTGATTCTCTAACAACGCTTGCAAAACGACCCTCAAATGTTCTTCATGCTCCTCCTCGGTACGAGAGTACACAAAGATATCATCGATGAACACCACAACGAACTTATCTTAGAATTCATGAAACACCCTGTTCATCATATCCATGAAAGCAGCAGGAGCATTCGTTAATCCGAACGGCATCACTAGAAATTCATAATGCCCATATCTCGTTCGGAAGGTTGTTTTCGGCACATCCACAACCTTCACCTCTAACTGATAATATCCTGACCACAAATCTATCTTTGAAAACACAACCGCTCCTCGAAACTGACCGAAAAGGTCATCAATCCTCGGTAGAGGATACTTGTTCTTGATAGTCAACTTATTCAGCTGACGATAATCAATGCACATCCTCATCGTGCCATCTTTCTTTTTAACAAACAAGACCGGTGCACCCCATGGTGACACACTTGGCCGAATAAAGCCTCGGTCAAGCAACTCTTGAAGTTGCGTCTTCATCTCCTTGAACTCCTTGGGTGCCATGCGATAGGGAGCAATGGACACTGGAGTTGTGTTCTCACACAACTCAATTCCGAATTAAACCTCTCGACTAGGCGGCAAACCCGATAATTCCTCCAGAAACACTCCAAAGAATTCACACACGGTCCTTATATCTTGTACACAAGCCTCCTTTGTACTAGGATTCATAAGAAAGTCTAGATAAGCCTCGCATCCCTGACGCAACATCTGCCTTGCTTCAAGCGTCGACACCACACTAGATAGGAACTTCACATTTTCTCCCACCACCACAACCTCATAATGTCTGCAAGTTTTAGCGAAACTCGCTCGCTTTCAAAATCCACAACGGTCCTATGCTCAACAAGCCAATCCATACCAAGGATTACATCGAATCCATAAAATGGCAATTCCATAAGATCAACTAGAAATACATGCTCTTGCACCTTTAAAGGGCATCTCCTATACAACCTCCTTGTTACAACCGTCTCACCAAAGGAACTAGTCACACACATACCCACATCCAAAGACTCAACAGGGAAACCAAGCATTGGAGCATGTTCACGCAATATGTACGAGTGTGTAGATCCAGAATCAATCAAAGAAAGTAATGACAAGGATTGCAAAGTAAAGGTACCTGCGATCACGTTTGTGTCATTCCTCCTTTCTCGATGGGCATACACTCTAGCCTGGCCACCACCTTTAGGATGAACAACCACCACATACGCTACATTCCTTACACCTTCGTCCATGCGCTGGAAGTTGCCACGGCCGCAGCCACGGCCTCTCTGTGGCTCAACTGTTCTCACCAGAGCCTGACCCTCTCTCTTTGCCTACGGACAATCCCTCTTCATGTGCCCAAGATTGCCGCAATTCTAGCATGTACCAAGATTGCTTCAGCACTCACCAATGTGCCTTCTACCACACCCATTACACTCAGGAGTCCGTATGAAAGCATTCGGTCCTTGCTGACCTCTTCCAGGGTTGCCACCCCCACGCCTAGCATCCGCATGCGACCTTCTATCCTTATGTCTCTTGTACCGATCTCTACCAAGATCATGTTCCGCGGGTCGCTTCCCTGAGCTAGATCCTCCCGCTCGACTTGCCAGACCAAGATTCAGCTCAATATCCTTGGCTCTAGTGACCAAGACATCAAAATCAGTATAGTATTCTGCAAGTATATAGGTTTTCACATCAGCCACCAGCCCATAATGGAATCGTTCATATATATCCTGCTCCCTAGGAATTAGCTCAGGTGCATATTGGCTGAGGCGTACAAATTGCACCTCATACTCCGCCACTGTCATACTCCCTTGCACTAGGGACGTGAACTCCCTCTTTTTCTAATCCAGGTAGCGAACTCCCAAATACTTTCGCTTGAACGCATTAGAGAAAAGTGTCCAAGTCATCTAATCATCATCTAACCCCGTTATAATGGTTGCCCACCACGTGTATGCATCATCGTGCAACAGGGACACATTACATCCCAACTTCTGAGTATTGTTGCAGTTCAACTGCCCAAGTATCCTCTTGGTACTTTCTAACCAACACTCAGAACCTTCCGGGGTCAACCCCTGAACTCAGTCCCTCCCAGACTGCGGAGTCGCTCCAACGGTAACCTCACATTAGCACCATCTTGAGGTGCAGCCCCATGAGCTCCAGCTACTGCTACCTGAAAAGCTCAAGCAATAGCTTGAATCAGCACAGACATATCAGGAGCAGCTTGCCTCTGAACTCCCTCGAGTCCAGCAACCCCTACACCAGCTCACGCAGCATCGGCTCCACCACCACCGGGTGGTCCACCAGGAGGAGGAGGCAGTAAATCCTCAACATTCTCAACCTTCTCATTCTCAACCGTAGCACGAGTATTAATTCTAAGCTCTCTACGTGGCCCCATATGAAAACAATGCTCTTATTCTCAGCCGTAGCACTAGTATTAATCATAAGTTATCATTCTCAGCCGTAGCACGAGTATTAATTCCAAGCAATATAAGGAAATTAATACATGTACTCAAGATAATTTTTTTGAAATAAATTCATTCCAATAGTAATGATATGGCAATGGGATCCCCAACTACTCCCCAAACACAATATAGCATTATAAATTCAACTCATTAGAATTAAACATCAACAATCATGCACCATGCTTTCACCAAAAAGCCATAACCATTCATACTCACACTCATTAACCACTTACCAAGCCCCAAATATTCGCTAACCTGGCTCTGGTACCAAAAAATGTAACCCCCTTAGCCCGGCCTAGACGTTTGACCCGAACTACGAAGATCACACGGGGAAAACCAAAGTCAAACCGAAGTCAACAATGATTAACGACCTTTTTTTCCTTTTATCTTCTCTAGATGCTCAATATTAGCCTAAATGATTAGCAAAACATTTCAGCGGAAACGACACAGCGAACGGAACTCATTTAGGGGTTTAATTGAAAGATTTAGACTTTTAGGGACCAAAACGTAAATTTGGCAAGTTACAAGGACTTTGCAGATTTTAAGTTTACCATTATGCAATTAATCATATTTCATGTATCTCTGTTAAAAATCAACTTATTTAGCCATTCGAAACTCAAACAATTGCATCCACAAACATCAAGGACTAAAATGTAAGAAACGAGCACTTGAAACAATTCAAAATGTAGTTCAACGGTCTGGTGTTTCGAAACGTTGACCCTTGTATCGAAACAACCGTATCAAAACGGGTCAACTCCGTTTTGGTACTTGGGTGCGTTTCGAGACCCGTATCGGAACATGGCTCTCCAATAGCCAAAATGTTTCGAAACACTCCTACCCGTTCCGAAACACTATGGCCATTTCAGGCCCCTGTTCCGAAATAGTTAAGGGTGTTTCGATACATTCTGCCCTGCAACTATGTAATTTTCAAGTTTTTTACAACTTTACACAATTAAACACATCCCAAATCGTACCATAACACACCAACAACATGATTAAACATCAAAGAATATTATTATGAAGCTTAAGCTAAAGCATGGCATCAAACATAGGATCATTGAGTCTATAGGCATTCTCCCTAGTAATATAAACCATATAAAAGCCTCAAACTTCAAACCAAACCAGAAAGGACAATTACAATCCACAAAAACCATATTAAACTTGCAACAACCAGAGGGAGTTCAAAACAAATCTCCCAAAACCAACCATAGGTCCCCATTGCCAAATATCAATACTAAAGCTTACGAAAGCATCACCATACATGAGCTTCTCACTTCCTTGGATGACCTTAGCCTCCTTGCTGCCCATAATCGTTTCAATTATCTGCATTGTTGGTAAAAGAGAGCGTAAGCACATTTGCTTAGTGAGGCAAGCTCTAAGAAAACCAACACAACAATGCATCATCAAAACTCTATCTCGAAAACCATTTTCTACAACATGCTCTTTCTATCTCATGCTTGAAAACCCTTTCAAAGCAACTCTCCATTTGATAACACATGTACCTTTATTCTATCTCATGCATTAAACCAATGCAAGTCTCATGGCAAAGCCAAACACATGCTTAATGGAAACAAAAGCATTTCATACCATAAATCTCATATACATTTCTCATAGCATAAATCATCTCAACACTTGGTACATGTGAATCAAATACAATTTCATACATTGGCATTTCATATTACATATTTACTCGGATATGCGGATTAGCTTAACTCGAGGTCAAGTCCTACCCCGGTGGAATCCAACATCACCGGACTCTTGTGGCGGTATCTCTCTTTGCCATAAAGCTTGGGTATTTCACCAAGTCTTATCCCGATGGTATCTCTCATCATCGGATTCTCACTTTTGATCGGGATGGCACTACCCCCATTGCCCGACTCCACAGAGCACGTACAAATTTTTAGTTTATAGTGCACTTTCATCATATGGGTCGACCAATTATATCCGGTAATTATCTCATAATTTATGCTAGTATACCACATTAAAATCATCATCTGACCTACTATTTTGATGCAACATTTCACAAATCTTTCTCATCTCATTTCAAAACCATATTCCATGCTTTGCATTAAATCAAAATCTCAAAACTCTCTAATACAACATGCTACCTCATGAAAACTCTACGAAGCATCATCTCATGCCACAAATCATGCACAAACAATAGGAATTTGTCTATCTCAAAACAAGAGCATGTAAAAGCATTTAGGGGCATCAACCACATATTTGAGAGCAAAACTAGCCATACTTACTTTCAGACTTAGGATGGTGTTTCAAACCAATCATAAATCCCCAAACCTTGTTTCTTTGTCCCTCAAGGACTTCTAAAACCATTTGCACTCACCGATTACGTTTTGCTAGCTTGCCGAAACAATATCTAAGCTTCTAGTACTTCCAGATCAACACCAAAATCGTTCGAAGATGTCTCCCATGTTTATTACACATAATAGCAGAGGGTTAATGCATCATCATGCATTGAAATCACCAGCCACTCAAACAAACTCGCTGCTCTACTCAAAAGCACCATTTCGGCTATCGAAAACAATCGAAATCATCTCCAAACTTTCCCAAAACAAAGCCTAGTCAAGATCTATCAATTCTAATCAATTCTAAACCTCAATCAACACCAAAAATCACCATAAACACGTCCTTATATCTCCAGCAACAACAGAACACCAAGAACACTACAAAAACCACAATTATAGCATGTAAAACTTAGGAATCCAAACTTATTCAGGATTTGTTTGATAAAACCTCATTTATAATATCAATTATCATCCAAAATACATTAGAATCAACCTCAAAATAAAGTCCAACCAAGATTTAGGAAAATCATCAAGATCTCACCAAGAATCTTTAGTTTTACCACGATTTCATATTTCTAACATTAAAGCAACTCAAAAATCATTAACAAAGGATTGATAACTTGGGAATTTCGTTAAAGAACTGATGATTAGAGGAGAAGGACGGAGCTCACATCTAATGGCTGATTTGTCCTCAATTTGGGCAAGATTTCTTGAAAATCCAAAGTAAAAACAAAAGGTTTTGATGAGGTAAAGATTAGGAATCCTTAGGAGAATGAAATCTCAACAAAAGAGATGAAAATCAAAGATTAATTTATGAAGGAAGTGTGTTTGGCTGGGTGGAAGTTGAGAGAAAATGAAAAGAGAGATAAACCAACGTAAGGTAGTTATGAAGAAGTCAACTTAGATTTTCTTTTTAATTCTCCTTAATTCCTTAATTAAAACATTATTAAAAACTCCCAAATTAAAGAGAAATCTGATGAAAAACATTTTGGTAAAATTAGCTTCTTAAAGATTCAAAGTTTCAATCATTTACAAAACAATTAATAGTCAACTTTTGTAAAAACTGCGATTTGGTCACTACACCGAAATGTAGTATTTCCAAATCACATTTTGTAAAATTGTTTTCACCATAACCTTTAATATAATAAATGAGGATTTTTAGATATTTTTAAGGCATCCCAAACTAGGTGTTCCCTAAAGCTCCCTTAAAGATTCGAATCGTTCTCGTCCGACCCAATTCAACCTCTAAAACATCTAGGCCCAAAACCAGGGCGTTACAACTCTCTCCTACTTAAGAAATTTCGTCCTCCAAATTTACCTGGAAAAAAAAGGTAAGGAAATTGCTTCTTCATGTCATCCTTTCTTTCCCACGTGGCTTCCTCAACACCACGATGTCTCCACAAGACTTTGACCAGCTCAATGGTCTTACCCCGGAGAACCTTACTATCCACATCCAGAATCTTAACGGGTTCCTCATCATACGTCAAATCTGGGTTCAACTCAACCTCTTCCACAAGCATAAAATGTGACGGATCCGATCTATAACTCCGAAGCATGTATACATGAAACAAGTTATGTATCTTTTCTAACTCTTGAGGTAGTCTCAGCTTGTAGGCAACAAGACCCATACGTTCTATCACCTCATATGGTCCAATGAACCTTGGACTTAACTTGCCCTTCCGGCCAAATCTCATCACCTTCTTCCAAGGTGAAACTTTCAAAAACACACGCTCACCCACATCAATATCTATCTCCTTACGCTTCAAATCCACGTAAGACTTTTGCCGGTCCGATGCTGCTTTCAAACGCTCACATATGAGCTTCATGTTCTCGGTGGTTCCTTTCAAAAGAGCTGGCATCGAGACCAACTTTTGTCCCATTTCAGCCCAACAAAAGGGGAGTTCTACACTTCCTCCCGTATAACGCCTCATAAGGTGCCATTGGAATACTTGCCTGGTAACTGTTATTATAAGCAAACTCCACCAAAGGCAAGTGCTTCTCCCAAGAGCCTTGAAATTCAATAACACAACACCTCAATATATCCTCAAGCACTTGGATAACACACTCCGACTGTCCATCCGTCTGTGGATGATAGAAGTTCTGAAATTCAGCCGCGTACCCAATGCTTGATGTAAACACTCCCAAAACCTTGCGGTGAACCTTGGATCTCTATTCGAAACTATAGATTTTGGCACTCCATGCAATCATACAATCTCAGCAATGTACAACTCTGCAAGTTTATCCTAGGTGTACGTAGTATGCACAGGCAAGAAATACGCACACTTTGTAAGGCGATCCACAATCACCCAAACAGAATTCTTCTTTGATGGTGATAACGGTAAACCAGACACAAAGTCCATAGTGATCATTTCCCACTTCCATTCTGGGATCCTCAACGGTTGCAACAACCCTGAAGGAAATTTATATTCAGCCTTAACCCGCTGACAAACCATGCATTTGCTAACAAACTTAGCGACATCCTTCTTCAATCCCACCCAGTAGTACTCATCCTTCAAATCACGGTACATCTTTGTACTACTAGGGTGCATAGCAAAAGGAGTACTATGAACTTCAATCAAAATAGTGCGCCTCAACTCAACATCAATTGGCACCACTATCCGATTCTCAAAACATAAAACACCACCATTATTGAAATAGAAATCCGAAGGCCTACCTTCAGCGATATCCTGAACATGTGGCACCAAAGAATCATCCAACAATTGTTTATCCTTAATCAACTGAACTATAGATGGTTTCACTTGTAATTCAACAACAAGACCACCATCTCGCGATATGCTCGAGCTAGCAAACATCGCCTTTAATTCCACCGCAACTTTCCTTCTCAAAGCATCGGCCACAACATTGGCCTCTCCTGGATGATACTCGATCGTTAGATCGTAATCCATAAGCAACTCCACCCAAAGTCGTTGCCTAAGATTTAACTCCTTCTGAGACATCAGGTACTTCAAACTTTTATGATCCGTGTACACATCATACTTCTCACCATAGAGATAATGTCTCCAAATATTTAAAGCAAAAACCACCACTGCCAGCTCAATGTCAAGCGTAGGGTAATTGTGCTCATTCACTTTCAACTGTCACGATGCATAGGCCACTACTCTACCCTCTTGCATCAACACACACCCCAAACCAACATAAGATGCATCACTATACACCACAAACTCTTTTCCTGACTCAGGTTGAACCAAGATAGGGGCTTGCGTCAAAGCTGCCTTTAGCTTCTCAAAAGCTTGTTGTCTCGCTTCCGTCCACTCATACTTAACATCCTTTTGTAATAATTTTGTCAAAGGGGTAGCAATTTTAGAAAATTCGTCCATGAATCTCCGGTAGTAACCTGCCAAACCAAGTAAACTACGAACTTCATGAATAGACCTAGGAGGATTCCAATTCACCATCGCCTTAATCTTCTGAGGATCAACATGAATCCCTTCAGCCGAAACCACATGGCCAAGAAAAAACAACCTCCTTTAGCCAAAATTCACACTTACTCAGCTTAACATAAAGCTTATTCTCTAACAGCGCTTGCAAGATGAACCTCAAATGTTTTTCATGCTCCTCCTCAGTACGAGAGTACACAAGGATATAATCGATGAACACCACAACGAACTTATCTAAGAATTCATGAAACACCATGTTCATCATATCCATGAAATCAGCAGGAGCATTCGTCAATCCAAATGACATCACTAGAAATTCATAATGCTCATATCTCATTCGAAAGGCTGTTTTCGGCACATCCACACCCTTCACCTTTAACTGCTAATATCTTGACCACAAATCTATCTTTGAAAACACAACCGCTTCTCGAAACTGATCGAAGAGGTCGTTAATCCTCGGTAGAGGATACTTTTTCTTGATAGTCAACTTATTCAGCTGACGATAATCAATGCACATCCTCATCGTGCCATCTTTCTTTTTAACAAACAAGACCGGTGCACCCCAAGGTGACACACTTGGCCGAATAAAGCCTCGGTCAAGAAACTCTTGAAGTTGCGTCTTCAACTCCTTCAACTCCTTGGGTGCCATGCGATAGGGAACAATGGACACTGAAGTTGTGTTCTCATACAACTCAATTCCGAATTCAACCTCTCGACTAGGAGGAAAACCCAATAATTCCTCCGGAAACACCCTAGGGAATTCACACATGGTCCTTATATCCTGTACACGAGCCTTCTTTGTACTAGGATTCATAACAAAGTCTAGATAAGCCTCGCATCCCTGACACAATATTTGTCTTGCATCAAGCGTCGAAACCACATTAGATAGGAACTTCACATTTTCTCCGACCACCACAACCTCATAATCATCTGCAAGTTTCAACGAAACTCGCTTGCTTTCAAAATCCATAATGGCCCTATGCTCAACAAGCCAATCCATACCAAGGATTACATCGAATCCATAGAATGGCAATTCCATAAGATCAACTAGAAATACATGCTCTTGCACCTTTAAGGGTCATCTCTTATACAACCTCCTTGTTACAACCGTCTCACCAAAGGAACTAGTTACACGTATACCCACATCCAAAGACTCAACATGCAAACCAAGCATTTGAGCATGTTCACGCAATATGTACGAGTGTGTAGATCCAGTTTCAATCAAAGATAGTAATGACAAGGATTGTAAAGTAAAGGTAGCTGCGATCATGTCCGTGTCATTCCTCCCTTCTCGATGGGTATACACTCTAGCCTGGCCACCACCTTCAGGCTGAATAGCCACCACATGCGCTACATTCCTTACACCTTCATCCCTACGCTGGAAGTTGCCACGGCCGCGCTCACGGCCTCTCTGTGGCTCAACTGCTCTTACATGAGCTTGACCCTCTATCATCGGCTGCGAACAATCCCTCTTCATGTGCCCACGTTTGCCGCAATTCCATCATGTACCAAGATTGCCCCAACACTCACCAGTGTGCCTTCTACCACACCGATTACACTCAGGAGTCCGTATGAAAGCATTCGGTCCTTGCTACCTCTTCCAGGGTTGCCACCCCCGCGCCTAGCATCCACACGCAACCTTTTATTCTTATGTCTCTTGTACTGATCTCAATCAATATCACGTTTCGCATGTCGCTTCCCTGAGCTAGATCATCCCGCTCGACTTGCCAGACCAAGATTCAGCTCAATGTCCTTGGCTCTAGTGACCAAGACATCAAAACAGTATAGTCTGCTGCGAGCATATAGGTTTTCATTTCAACCACCAGCCCATAATGGAATCGTTCACATCTTTCCCGCTCGCTAGGAATCATATCGGGTGCATATTGGCCGAGGCGTACAAATTGCACCTCATACTCCGCCACTATCATACTCCCTTGCACTAGGGACATGAACTCCCTCTTTTTCTAATCCAGGTAGCGGACTCCCAAATACTTTCGCTTGAACACATTCAAGAAGAATGTCCAAGTCACCTCATCATCATCCAACCGCGCTATGATGGTTGTCCACCACGTGTATGCATCACCATGCAATAGGGACACAATACATCCCAACTTTTGAGTATTGTTGCAGTTCAACTGCTCAAGTATCTCTCATCATCAGATTCTCACTTTTGATCGGGATGGCACTACCCCCATTGCCCGACTCCAAAGAGCACGTACGAATTTTTAGTTTCTAGTGCACTCTCATCCTATTGGTCGACCAATTATGTCCGGTAATTATCTCGTCATTTATGTCAATATACCACATTAAAAGCATCATCTAACCTACTGTTTTGATGCAACATTTTACAAATCTTTCTCATCTCATTTCAAAACGATATTTCATGCTTTGCATTAAATCAAAATCTCAAAACTCTCTAATACAACATGCTACCTCATGAAAACTCTATGAAGCATCATCTCATGCTACAAATCATGCACAAAACAGTAGGAATTTGTCTATCTCAAAACAAGAGCATGTAAAAGCATTTAGGGGCATCAACAACATATTTGAGAGCAAAACTAGCCATACTTACTGCCGAACTTAGGATGGTGTTTCAAACCAATCCTAAATCCCCAAACCTTGTTTCTTTGTCCCTCAAGGACTTCTAAAACCATTCGCACTCACCGATTACGTTTCGCTTGCTTGTCGAAGCAATATCTAAGCTTCCGACACTTCCGGATCAACACCAAAAGCATCCGAAGATGTCTCCCTTGTTTATTACACATAAGAACAGAGGATTAATGCATCATCATGCATTGAAATCACCAGCCACTCAAACAAACTCGCTGCTCTACTCAAAAGCACCATTTCGGCTACCCAAAACAACCGAAATCATCTCCAAACTTTCCCAAAACAAAGCCCAGCCAAGATCCGTCAATTCTAATCATTTCTAAACCTCAATTAACACCTAAAATCACCATAATCACGTCCTTATATCTCCAGCAACAACATAACACCAAGAACACTCCAAAAACAACAATTCTAGCATGTAAAACTTAGGAATCCAAACCTATTCAGGATTTGTTTGATAAAACCTCATTTATAACATCATTTATCATCCAAAATACATTATAAATCAGCCTCAAAACAGAGCCCAACCAAGAGTTACGAAAATCATCAAGATCTCACCAAGAATCTTGAGTTTTACCATAATATCATGTTTCTAACATTAAAGCAACTCAAAAATCATTAACAAAGGATTGATAACTTGAGAATTTCAGTAAAGAACTTATCATTAGAGGAGAAGGACAAAGCTTACCTCTAATGGCTGATTTCTCCTCAATTTGGGCAAGATTTCTTGAAAATCCAAAGTAAAAACAAAAGGTTTTAATGAGGTAAAGATTGGGAATCCTTAGGAGAATGAAATCTCAGCAAAAGAGATGAAAATCAAAGATTAATTGATGAAGGAATGTGTTTGGCTGAGTGGAAGTTGAGAGAAAAACCAACGTAAGGTGGTTATGAAAAAGTCAACTTAGATTTTCTTTTTAATTCTCCCTAATTCCTTAATAAAAAAATTATTAAAAACTCCCAAATTAAAGAGAAATCTGATGAAAAACATTTTGGTAAAATTAGCTCCTTAAAGATTCAAAGTTTCAATCCTTTACAAAACAGTCACTAGTCAACTTTTGTAAAAATTGCGATTTGGTCACTACACCAAAATGTAGTATTTCCATATCACATTTTGTAAAATTGTTTTCACCATAACCTTTAATATAATAAATGAGGATTTTAGATATTTTTCCATATTTTTAAAGCATCATGTACTAGGTGTTCCCTAAACCTCTCTTAAAGATTCGAATTGTTCTCGCTCGTCCCGATTCAACCTCTAAAACATGTAGGCCTAAAACCAGGGCGTTACATAAGATTTTCCTGAACCGACCCAGATCTCTAATCTTGATTCGCCGACCCCCTAAACCGCTTTTAAAACCTCTAGGCTCGAAACTGGGGCGTTGCAACAACATGTCTGCCTTGCTTTCCCACGTGGCCTCCTCAACACCTCGATGTCTCCACAACAACTTCACAAGTTCAATCATATTACCACGAAGAACTTTACTACTAGAATCAAGGATCCCCACTGGTTCCTCATCATAAGATAAATCCGGATTCAACTTAATCTCCTCAACAGGCATAACATGAGATGGACCCGATCTATACCTTCTCAACATTGAAACATGAACCACATCATGAATTTTCTCCAACTCGGGAGGCAACCTCAACCAATATGCAATAGGACCAACACGACCCACAACCTCATAAGGTCCAATAAACCTTGGACCAAGCTTACCCTTACGTCCAAATCTCATCACCTTCTTCCAAGGTGATATGTTCAAGAATTCGCGAACTCAATCTCTTTACGGTTCAAATCCACATATGACTTTTGACGATCCGATGCAGCCTTCAACCGCTCACATATGAGCTTCTCTTTCTCAGTTTTTCCCTGAAGCAAATCCGGCAAGGAAACAACCTTTTGCCCAGCCTCAGCCCAACAAAGAGGCGTCTGACACCTTCTTTCATACAAAGCTTCATACGGAGCCATTTGTATGCTTGTTGGAAACTATTATTATAGGTAAACTCCACTAAGGCCAACTACTTTTTCCAAAGAACCTTGTAAATCTATCACACAACAGCTCAACATATCCTCCAGCACATGTATAACCCGCTCCAGCTGTCTATCCGTCTAAGGATGATATAAAGTGCTGAAATTCAAACGCATACCCAACGCTTGGTGTAGACACTCCCAAAACCATGATGAATACCTCGGATCTCAATCCGAAACTATAGATTTAGGCACACCATGCAAACGTACAATCTCAGCATTATACAACTCTGCTAGCTTATCCAATGTATATGTAGTTTGCACAGCCAAGAAATGCGCACACTTTGTAAGACGATCTACAATCACCCAAATGGAGTTCTTCGTTGATGGTGTCAAAGGAAAACTGAACACAAAATCCATCGTAATCATTTCCCACAATCACTCCAGTATCCTCAAAGGCTGCAACAAACCGGAAGGAAACTGATGCCCCACTTTCACAAGCTGACATACCATACACTTGCTCACAAAATCAACAACATCCTTTTTCAACCCAACCCAATAGTAATGATCATTCAAGCCATGATACGTCTTTGCACTACCATGATGCATAGCAAAAGGACATAATTGCACAACATTGATTAACGACCCGGCCTAGACGGTTGACCCGAATTAAGAAGTTTACACGGGGAAAACCAAAGTCAACCCGAAAGTCAACCTTGATTAACGACCCTTTTTTTCTTTTTAATCTTATCTAAATGCACATTAACCCTAGTTATGTTCATACAATCGACATATTCAAAGATCAGCGCATTCAGAAAACATTCAAGGACTTAATTGCACAACATACAAGTTTAGGGACCAAAATGTAAATTCTGGAAATTAGAAGGACTTAACCCACTTTTAAGTTACCAATATGAAATTAGTCATATTTCATGCTTCCCTGCCAAATTTCAACTCAAACGGACATCTCAAACTCATTCAATAGCATAAACAAGATTTAGGACCAAAACGCAAAGATTTCAAAACATATAACCAACAATTTCAGTGCCCAACGGTCGGGTGTTGCGGAACAGGGATGATCCATTCAGAAACGCGGGACCGTTCCAAAACGCGTTGCGCAACAGGGCCTGGCAGTGGCCAAACTGTTTCGGAACGGCTCTGCCCGTTTCGAAACGCCTAGGCCATTTCATGCCCTCTGTTCCGAAACGGCAGCACCTATTCCGAAACAGACTGCCCAGATTGCAGAAATTTAACTGGATTGTCTCACAATTGACCCATCAAACATGCTCCAAAGGCAACCAAATTATACCAGCAACACATTACATGCATAAGGAACATAATGGCATCAACAATACTCAAACATGGCATCAAACAAGGAAAGCCCCAATTCTATAGGCATGCATCCTATATTGAAAACCATTCAAGCATCAAAAATTCCAAACCAACCACATAAAGGCCATTTACATGTTCCAACATTAACAACAACATAAAACCAACTTAGGGAGTCTAAAACCTCTCCCAAAACATCAACATAGGTTCCCCATTGCCAAATGCCTAAAGCTAATAGTGTTTAAGAAACTTTCACCATACATGAGCTTAGGTCACCACTTGGATTTCTTGACCTCCTTGCTGCCCTCAATGCACTTTAATGCTCTGCATTATTGGTTAAGAAAAGAGAGAGAGAGCGTAAGCACATAGCTTAGTGAGGAATGCTCAATTAAAACAACACAATAATGCATTAATAAAACACTTTTATAACCTTAGTTCAAAACAACCTTTAACCATGCACAAAAGCATTTAAAACAAGCATACATACTTTACATTATTAACATGTCATATTGACCACAAGTGATAATCATAATCTTTCCATTTCGAAACAATCAACATAAGATTCACACATGGTCTTTTAAACACCATTGTGATCTTACAATTCACAAGGACCACACATGGACTTTTAACCACCATTGTGTCCTTAGCACAAGAATCACCCATGGACTTTTAACCACCATGGTGTTCTTAAATACACAAGGTCTACACAAGGACTTTTAACCACCTTGCGACCTTAAACAAGAATCACCCATGGACTTTTAACCACCATGGTGTTCTTAAAATACACAAGGCTCACACAAGGACTTTTAACCACCTTTGTGACCTTAGCACAAGAACCAATCATGGACTTTTAACCACCATGTTGTTCTTAAAACAAGAACCACCTATGGACTTTTAACCACCATAGTGTTCTTAACCTTTCTCGAAACATCACTTGCCAATATGCATCATTTAACAACAATAATCCACTGTTTTAAAGCATTTAACAAAGCCATTAATCATCATGCATCCTTATGCAACAAAACCACATTTTATCAAATGTTCTAAACAAAGACCTCTTACCTTGAGAATCCTTCAACACATGGCTTATAAAACCAGCAAATAAACATGCTATATATGCTTTCAAAACAGAATATAAAACATGCAAACAATCACATTGCACACAACCAACACATGGTTCATCAACAAGAGAGTTTTTCCGAAAACTTACTCTTGAGCTTAGAAAAGTTATTTAGACTTAAACTAAGCTCCCAAACCTTCAAAACAATGGTTTCAAAGCTGAAAACCAAAATCCACTCACCGATTCCGTTTCGCCACTTGCCGAAACACCAATCAAGCTTCCGGATCAACACCACAAGGATCCGAAGATGTCTCCCATGTTTTAAACATATCAAAACAGTAGATTAATGCATCATCATGCATTAATACCCTCAACCAAGACATCTAAACTCGCTGCTCACATCAACACTCACATTTCGGCTACCAAACACAACCTAAATCACAACCAAACAATTCCACAACACTACCCAGCCAAGATCCATCAATTCTAAACATCCTTAAACATCAACTAACATCCAAAAAGGATCTAACCACGTCCTTATACCTCCAGCTATAACAGAACATCAAGATCACTCCAAAAACCACCAAAAACTCAAGCAAAACTTAGGAAAATCAACCTATCCGGGATTGCATTGATTAAACCTCAATTTCTCATCAATTATACATTCATTTTACATCAAAATGACATCTCAACACAGTGCCCAATCAGATCATACGAATTTCATCAAAATTAAAGCAAATCTTGCATTTTAAAGCCAAGATCAAGAACACAATTGTAAAACCTTTAATAAAACACAAATCAAGGATTGAGAACTTGGGAATTTCAGTAAAGAACTGAGAATTTAAAGGAGAAGGACGTTCATACCTCTAAACTTGAGTTTTCTCCCTTTTTGGAACCAAAATCTTGAAAATTCAATAAGCAAATGCTAAGGTTTTGTTGAAGAGATGATTAGAGATCAAAAGAGGATTGAAATCACATATTTGGATGTCAAAATTAGAGGGAAAATGTGCTGGAGAAATGTGTTTGGGTTGAGAGAAAATTGAGAGAAAAGGAAAATGAAATTTGGGAAAAGTTAGTTGAAAATGCCAAAATATCTTTCCCTCCCTTTTACTTTTATTTTTAAACCATTAATTAATCCTTTAATATTTAAGAAAAATCTGGAGAAACTCTTTTGGGTAAATAGCTCCTTAAAGATTCAAAGTTTCAATCCTTTTTAAAACAGTCACCAAGTTTCCGAAAATTACATTTTGGTCACTAACCCAAAATGTCACCCTTCCAAACCTCATTTTGTAAAATTGATTTCACCTTTCTCTTATATATAATAAAAGAGGATTTTAAGACATTTTTCCATATTTTTAATGCAACCCGAACTAGGCTTTCTTAAATTCACCCTTTTATATTCGAACCGCGACCCGACCGATCCGGTCCAAACCCAAAACTTCTAAGCCCAAAATTGGGGTGTTACAACTCTCCCCTCCGTAAGAAATTTCGTCCTCAAAATTTACCTGAAGGAAAGAGGTACGGAAACTGCTTCAACATGTCATCCTTCCGCTCCCACGTGGCTTCTTCAACACCACGATGTTTCCACAACACCTTTACCAACTCGATGGTCTTGCCACGAAGAACCTTACTATCCGAATCCAAAATCCTCACCGGTTCCTCATCATAGGTCAAATCCGGATTCAATTCCACTTCTTCCACAGGCATCACATGTGAAGGATCCGATCTATACTTCCGAAGCATAGAAACATGAAACACATCATGGATCTTCTCCAACTCTTGCGGTAACCTCAACCTGTACGCAACAGGACCCACACGCTCAACCACCTCGTATGGTCCAATGTACCTAGGGCTCAACTTGCCCTTTCGGCCAAACCCCATCACCTTTTTCCAAGGCGAAACCTTCAAAAACACACGGTCACCCACCGCATACTCAATCTCCTTACGCTTCAAATCCGCGTCAGATTTTTGCCGATCAGAAGCTGCCTTTAAGCGCTCACAAACGAGCTTCACCTTCTCGGTGGTTCCTTTCAACATAGCTGGCATCGAAACCAACTTCTGACCCGTTTCAGCCCAACACAGAGGAGTCCTACACTTCCTCCCGTACAAAGCCTCATAAGGTGCCATTTGAATGCTTGCCTGATAACTATTGTTATAAGCAAACTCCACCAAAGGCAAATGTTTCTCCCATGAGCCCTGAGACTCAATCACAAAGCACCTCAACATATCCTCCAAAACCTGGATAACACGCTCGGACTGACCATCCGACTGAGGATGATAAGATGTACTGAAATTCAACCGTGTACCCAAAGCTTGATGCAAACACTGCCAGAAACGCGATGTAAACCTCGGATCCCTATCCGACACAATCGACTTAGGCACACCATGCAGCCGCACAATCTCAGCAATGTACAGCTCCGCAAGCCTATCCAAAGAATACGTAGTATGCACAGGCAAGAAATGCGCACACTTCGTCAAGCGATCCACAATCACCCACACCGAATTCTTCTTCGATGGTGACAAGGGTAAACTAGATACAAAATCCATGGTAATCCTTTCCCACTTCCACTCAGGAATTCTCAACGGTTGCAACAAACCTGATGGAAACTGATGCTCAGCCTTAACTCGCTGACACACCATGCACTTGCTTACGAACTCAGCAACATCCTTCTTTAGACCCACCCAATAGTACTCATCACGAAGATCACGGTACATCTTAGTACTACCAGGGTGCATAGCAAAAGGACTACTATGACCTTCAGTCAGAATAGCACGCCTCAAATCTACATCATTGGGCACTACTATCCGACTCCCGAAACACAACACTCCATCATCACTAAAATAGAAATTCGAAGGCCTACCCTCCGCGATATCCTGAACATGCGGTACCAAGGAATCATCCAACAACTGCTTTTCCTTGATCAACTGAACCAAATATGGTTTCACTTGCAATTCAGCCACAAGACCACCATCACGCGAAATACTCAAACTGGCAAACATAGCCCTCAACTCAACAGCTACCTTCCTACTCAAGGCATCCGCTACAACATTAGCTTTTCCAGGGTGATACTCAATCGTCAAATCATAATCCTTGAGCAACTCCACCCAACGTCGCTGTCTAAGATTCAACTCCTTCTGAGACATCAGATACTTCAAACTCTTGTGATCCGTGTACACAGTACACTTCTCACCATACAGATAATGTCTCCAGATCTTCAAAGCAAAAACCACCGCAACCAACTCAATGTCATGCGTAGGATAATTGCGCTCATGCACCTTCAACTGCCGAGATGCATAAGCCACCACCTTACCCTCCTGCATCAACACACATCCCAAACCAACATAGGACGCATCACTATACACCACAAACTCTTTCCCTGATTCAGGTTGAACCAAGATAGGAGCTTGTGTCAAGGCTGCCTTAAGCTTCTCAAAAGCCTGCTGTCTCGCTTCCGTCCACTCATACTTAACATCCTTCTGCAACAACTTTGTCAAAGGTGCAGCAATCTTCGAAAACCCATCTACAAACCTTCGGTAGTATCCTGCCAAACCAAGGAAACTACGAACTTCATGAACAGACTTAGGAACCTTCCAATTCATCACCGCCTCAATCTTCTGAGGATCGACACGAATCCCTTCAGCAGAAACCACATGACCAAGAAACACCACTTCTCTAAGCCAGAACTCACACTTGCTCAGCTTAGCATAAAGCTGATTCTCCAACAAAGCTTGCAGCACAATTCTCAGATGCCCTTCGTGCTCCTCCTCAGTACGCGAGTACACGAGGATATCATCAATGAATACCACCACAAACTTATCCAGGTATTCATGAAATACACGATTCATCATGTCCATGAAAGCTGCAGGAGCATTTGTCAAACCAAACGGCATCACAAGGAACTCATAATGCCCATACCTCGTCCTGAAAGCTGTCTTTGGCACATCCACATCCTTCACCTTCAACTGGTAATACCCTGACCTTAAGTCAATCTTAGAGAACACAGCTGCTCCCCAAAATTGATCAAAAAGATCATCAATTCTCGGCAATGGATACCGATTCTTGATAGTCAACTTGTTAAGCTGACGGTAATCAATGCACATTCTCATAGTGCCATCCTTCTTCTTCATAAACAAGACCGGTGCACCCCAAGGTGACACACTCGGCCGAATGAAACCACGGTCAAGCAACTCTTGCAATTGCGTCTTCAGCTCTTTCAACTCTTTAGGTGCCATTCGATAAGGAGTAATGGACACTGGAGTTGTGTTTTCATACAGCTCAATACCGAACTCCACCTTACGATTAGGAGGCAATCCAAGCAACTCCTCCGGAAACACACCAGGAAACTCTCGCACAGTCCTGATATCTTGCACACGCAACTCCTTAGAGCTAGGATTCATCACAAAGGCTAGATAAGCTTCACAACCTTGCCTCAGCATCCGGCTCGCCTCCAATGTAGACACCACATTGGCAAGAAACTTCACATTCTCACCAACCACAACCACCTCATAATCATCCGCAAGCTTCAACGAAACTCGCTTATTCTCACAATCCACTACAGCACGATGCTCAGCAAGCCAATACATACCAAGGATTACATCAAAACCATAGAAAGGCAACTCCATAAGATCAACATGAAAAACATGATCTTGCACAACTAAAGGACATCTTCTAAAAGGCTTTCGAGTCACAACAGTCTCACCAAAAGAACTAGTGACACGCATACCAACATCCAAAGACTCAACAGGCAAACCAAGCAATTCAGCATGCTCACGCAAAATGTATGAGTGTGTAGATCCAGAATCAATCAAGGAAAGTAATGACAAGGACTACAAAGTAAAAGTACCTGCAATCACATTCGCGTCATTCCTCCCCTCCCTCTGAGCAAACACTCTAGCCTGGCCTCCACCCTCTGGCTGAACAGCTACAACATGAGCCACATTCCATCCACCCTCTTCTCTCCGCTGGAAGATACCACGGCCGCGCCCACGACCTCTCTGTGGTGCAGCAACTACAGGAGCACGCACTTGGCCACCAGCCAACATAGGACACTCTCTCATCAAGTGATCCGTAGATCCACAGTTCCAGCACGAATTACCAGCTGCCACAACAGGAGCTTGCACCTCCCTCACAGCTCGAGGACAATCACGTTTCATATGGCCGCGCGATCCACATGTCCAACATACGCTCGGTTCAGCTCTTGCCTTGCCTCCCTGAGCAGGCGCACCACCACCTCGCTTAGCCGCAGGCTGATACCTCTGATCACGTCCCCTCTTGTTCCGTCCACCACCGGAACTATACTCAGCAACTCGCTTTCCAGCACCAGAACCAGCACCCTTAGATGATAAACCCAAATTCATCTCAATGTCCTTAGCTCTCCCAACCAGCACATCAAAATCATTATACTCAGCAGCTAGCATATACGTCTTCACTTCCATCACCAAACCATAACGGAACCTATCACACCTCTCCCGCTCGTCAGGAACAAGCTCAGGTGCATATTGACTGAGTCGGACAAATTGAACCTCGTACTCAGCTACAGACATGCTCCCTTGGGTAAGAGACATGAATTCTCTCTTCTTCTCATCTAGGTACCTCACACCCAGATATCTCCTCTTGAACGCGTTCTGAAAGAACGTCCAAGTTACATCAGCTTCCTCCATTCCAGAGATAGAGGTTGTCCACCAAGTGTAAGCATCGTCCTGCAACAACGATACCACTCAGCCCAGCTTCTGCACATCAGTGCAACTCATCTGCCCCAAGATTCTCTTGGTACTTTCCAGCCAAGACTCAGAACCTTCAGCAGACAAGCCCCTGAACTCAGTCCCTCCCAGACTGCGCAAACGCTCCAAAGGTAGTCTAACTCTTGCATCTCCCTGATGCCCAGCTCCTTGAGCTCCAGCTACAGCTGCTCGAAAAGCTCCAGCAATGGCTTGCACCAACATTGTCATGTCAGGAATAGCTTGTCCCTGACCAGCTTCAGGTCCAGCGACCCCAGCACCAGCTGCAACTCCAGCTCCTTCACCTCCAGCACCACCACCACCAGGTGGAGGAGGTAAATCCACCATATTTTCAGCATTCTCCTCATTCTCATTTCGAGCCATAGCTCGCGTATTAACCCCCAATTCTCTACGAGGTGCCATCCACTAAACAATGCAATCACAATGCAATAAACAAAGTTAGGCTCAGCAAGGTAAGCAATCCAAGTACTCAAGCTCATTTCCAATTAAAAACAACATCATTTCATTAGCTTTGATTTGGCAATGGGTCCCCCTAACATGCTTCACCTTAGCATACATCACAATTGTAACATACTTACAATTCACACAACATACTTTCATTCAACAAGCATACAAAGCATACATACATTAATCACCCACATAATCATTCCCAATTACTCGAGAACTCAGCTCTGATACCACCAAATGTAACCCCCTTAACCCGGCCTAGACGGTTGACCCGAATTAAGAAGTTTACACGGGGAAAACCAAAGTCAACCCGAAAGTCAACCTTGAATAACGACCCTTTTTTTTCTTTTTAATCTTATCTAAATACACATTAACCCTAGTTATGTTCATACAATCGACATATTCAAAGATCAGTGCATTCAGAAAACATTCAAGGACTTAATTGCACAACATACAAGTTTAGGGACCAAAATGTAAATTCTGGAAATTAGAAGGACTTAACCCACTTTTAAGTTACCAATAAGAAATTCGTCATATTTCATGCTTCTCTGCCAAATTTCAACTCAAAAGGACATCTCAAACTCATTCAATTGCATAAACAAGATTTAGGACCAAAACGCAAAGGTTTCAAAACATATAACCAACAATTTCAGTGCCCAACGGTCGGGTGTTGCGGAACAGGGATGATCCGTTCCGAAACGCGGGACCGTTCCGAAACGCGTTGCGCAACAGGGCCTGGCAGTGGCCAAACTGTTTCGGAACGGCTCTGCCCGTTTCGAAACGCCTAGGCCATTTCAGGCCCTCTGTTCCGAAACGGCAGCACCTGTTCCGAAACAGGCTGCCCAGATTGCAGAAATTTAACTGGATTGTCTCACAACTGACCCATCAAACATGCTCCAAAGGCAACCAAATTATACCAGCAACACATTACATGCATAAGGAACATAATGGCATCAACAATACTCAAACATGGCATCAAACAAGGAAAGCCCCAATTCTATAGGCATGCATCCTATATTGAAAACCATTCAAGCATCAAAAATTCCAAACCAACCACATAAAGGCCATTTACATGTTCCAACATTAACAACAACATAAAACCAACTTAGGGAGTCTAAAACCTCTCCCAAAACATCAACATAGGTTCCCCATTGCCAAATGCCTAAAGCTAATAGTGTTTAAGAAACTTTCACCATACATGAGCTTAGGTCACCACTTGGATTTCTTGACCTCCTTGCTGCCCTCAATGCACTTTAATGCTCTGCATTATTGGTTAAGAAAAGAGAGAGAGAGAGCGTAAGCACATAGCTTAGTGAGGAATGCTCAATTAAAACAACACAATAATGCATTAATAAAACACTTTTATAACCTTAGTTCAAAACAACCTTTAACCATGCACAAAAGCATTTAAAACAAGCATACATACTTTACATTATTAACATGTCATATTGACCACAAGTGATAATCATAATCTTTCCATTTCAAAACAATCAACATAAGATTCACACATGGACTTTTAAACACCATTGTGATCCTACAATTCACAAGGACCACACATGGACTTTTAACCACCATTGTGTCCTTAGCACAAGAATCACCCATGGACTTTTAACCACCATGGTGTTCTTAAATACACAAGGTCTACACAAGGACTTTTAACCACCTTGCGACCTTAAATAAGAATCACCCATGGACTTTTAACCACCATGGTGTTCTTAAAATACACAAGGCTCACACAAGGACTTTTAACCACCTTTGTGACCTTACAAGGCTCACTCAAGGACTTTTAACCACCTTAGTGACCTTAGCACAAGAACCAATCATGGACTTTTAACCACCATGTTGTTCTTAAAACAAGAACCACCTATGGACTTTTAACCACCATAGTGTTCTTAACCTTTCTCGAAACATCACTTGCCAATATGCATCATTTAACAACAATAATTCACTGTTTTAAAGCATTTAACAAAGCCATTAATCATCATGCATCCTTATGCAACAAAACCACATTTTATCAAATGTTCTAAACAAGGACCTCTTACCTTGAGAATCCTTCAACACATGGCTTATAAAACCAGCAAATAAACATGCTATATATGCTTTCAAAACAGAATATAAAGCATGCAAACAATCACATTGCACACAACCAACACATGGTTCATCAACAAGAGAGCTTTTCCAAAAACTTACTCTTGAGCTTAGCAAAGTTGTTTAGACTTAAACTAAGCTCCCAAACCTTCAAAACAATGGTTTCAAAGCTAAAAACCAAAATCCACACACCGATTCCGTTTCGCCACTTGCCGAAACACCAATCAAGCTTCCGGATCAACACCACAAGGATCCGAAGATGTCTCCCCTATTTTAAACATATGAAAACAGTAGATTAATGCATCATCATGCATTAATACCCTCAACCAAGACATCTAAACTCGCTGCTCACATCAACACTCACATTTCGGCTACCAAACACAACCGAAATCACAACCAAACAACTCCACAACACTACCCAGCCAAGATCCATCAATTCTAAACATCCTTAAACATCAACTAACATCCAAAAAGGATCTAACCACGTCCTTATACCTCCAGCTATAACAGAACATCAAGATCACTCCAAAAACCACCAAAAGCTCAAGCAAAACTTAGGAAAATCAACCTATCCGGGATTGCATTGATTAAACCTCAATTTCTCATCAATTATACATTCATTTTACATCAAAATGACATCTCAACACAGTGCCCAATCAGATCATACGAATTTCATCAAAATTAAAGCAAATCTTGCATTTTAAAGCCAAGATCAAGAACACAATTGTAAAACCTTTAATAAAACACAAATCAAGGATTGAGAACTTGGGAATTTCAGTAAAGAACTGAGAATTTAGAGGAGAAGGAAGTTCATACCTCTAAACTTGAGTTTTCTCCCTTTTTGGAACCAAAATCTTGAAAATTCAATAAGCAAATGCTAAGGTTTTGTTGAAGAGATGATTAGAGATCAAAAGAGGATTGAAATCTCATATTTGGATGTCAAAATCAGAGGGAAAATGTGCTGGAGAAATGTGTTTGGGTTGAGAGAAAATTGAGAGAAAAGGAAAATGAAATTTGGGAAAAGTTAGTTGAAAATGCCAAAATATCTTTCCCTCCCTTTTACTTTTATTTTTAAACCATTAATTAATCCTTTAATATTTAAGAAAAATCTGGAGAAACTCTTTTGGGTAAATAGCTCCTTAAAGATTCAAAGTTTCAATCCTTTTTAAAACAGTCACCAAGTTTCCGAAAATTACATTTTGGTCACTAACCCAAAATGTCACCCTTCCAAACCTCATTTTGTAAAATTGATTTCACCTTTCTCTTATATATAATAAAAGAGGATTTTAAGACATTTTTCCATATTTTTAATGCAACCCGAACTAGGCTTTCCTAAATTCACCCTTTTATATTCGAACCGCGACCCGACCGGTCCGGTCCAAACCCAAAACTTCTAAGCCCAAAATTGGGGTGTTACACCTGAACATGAGGCCCAAGGAATCATCAAGCACCTGCTTCTCCTTAATTAACTTATTTAATGAAGGTTTCACTTGTAACTCGGCTATCAACCCACCATTACGTGATATACTCAACCGAGAAAACATCGCTCTTAACTCAACAACCACCTTTCTACTCAAAGCATCAACCTCAACATTGGCCTTTCTAGGATGGTACTCTATCGTCAGATCGTAATCCTTAAGCAACTCCAACCATCTTCGTTGCTTAAGATTCAACTCTCTCTAGGACATTAGATATTTCAAACTCTTATGATCTGTGTAAACCACACACTTCTCACCGTAAAGGTAATGCCTCCAAATCTTCAAGGAAAACACAACTGTCGCAAGCTCTAAATCATGAGTAGGATAGTTGCGCTCATGCACCTTCAATTGCCTAGATGAATATGCCACAACCTTCCCACCTTGCATCAACACACAACCCAGACCAACGTACAAAGCATCACTGTAAACCACAAACACCATA
Source organism: Hibiscus trionum (assembly GCA_030270665.1). Taxonomy (NCBI): domain Eukaryota; kingdom Viridiplantae; phylum Streptophyta; class Magnoliopsida; order Malvales; family Malvaceae; genus Hibiscus; species Hibiscus trionum. The sequence goes on from BSYR01000004.1 coordinate 3,397,240, forward strand.
CCCGATTCAGGATGAATCAAGACATGAGCTTGCGTCAAAGCTTCCTTCAACCTCTCGAAATCTTGTTGTCTAACATCCATCCATCAAAGCGAACATTCTTTTGCAACAACTTAGTCAACGGAGCAGCAATCTTAGAATAACCCTCAACAAACCTTCAATAATAACAAGCCAAACCAAGGAAACTACACAGTTACATCACTGATTTAGGGATTTTCCAATTCATTATCGCCTCAATCTTGTGTGGGTCAACCCGAATAGCCACGACCGACACTACATGTCCAAGGAAGACAACTTCCCTGAGACAAAACTCGCACTTGCTCAACATAGCATAAAGCTGATTTTCACACAATACTTGTAACACCCCGAAAACCGGTCTAGTCGAAACTAGGTTCCGATGACCGAATATTTTTTTTTCATCGATAAAATAATTTATTTGATCTTATTTAGATTATTCGAGTTAATTTATGGTTTATTATTATTACTATTATTATTAAAAATAATAAACATGTGACCCACGGCAACTCCTTCAAATCGAAGGAATTGTATGGGATTCTTCCACCTCAAGAAACATTTGGCAAATGCCAAATTAAAGTGGCAACATTACCACACGTGGATGGTATAGTATATGCATGACTTTAAGCCATGTCAACTCCAAATTACGTGGAGTTTGTTGATGTCTTTAAAGAGTCGGCTTGTATTAAAAAGAAAAGAGGGGATGTTGTGACAATTCCTTCAATTGAAGGAATTGTCTAAATGATTTACACGTTAAAGGCCACCTGGCCGATTAGAAATAAAAGGATAATGTGAATTGCCTAAGGCAATCCACGTATAAGGCCACTAGGCCAAATTTGATCTAGTGTGGCAATTGCCACTACACGTGGCAATGAGATGATGAATTAAAGACCATTGTTCCTTCAAATTATGGGATTAGGGAGCCGGTTCTCAAGCTATAAATAAGGGTCTTGGGAGGAATTGGTCACTCACGGCAGAAAGAAATTCAACAAAATTGAGTAAGATGGACCGAGTGATAAGAGAAAGAAATATACGATCCAGTGATTGATTGGTTGTTCGATATTTTCGATATAGTAATATCGAATCTTTACCAACGTCGGGGTAAGCTCAAATCCTTGGTTGGTTTAAGTTTCGGTATCGAGTCTGATTAATATTATTATATTTATTCGATATTGTCTTGTCGGTCCTAACCGATTCCTATTTAATTTAGTTCAAGAAGTCGAGAAAGGACAATCGCCAACCAAGGGAAAAGGCGTCGTTATTCGAGAACCTTAATATCGAGGTAAGTGTAGTCGCGTCTCGGGTTAGACAAGGGCCTACCCGAACATGTTGTTATTACTAACCCTTGAATTAGGGGTTTTCATCATTGATCATATGTTGGTAAGTGTATGGTAAGCGTTTCATTGATTCCATGATTTTTAAGCATGTTAATTGTTGTTATGAAATTCATTGCAAGCATCTACATGTGATAAGTATGATATGCATAATTGAAATTGTTATTGTTACAAATTATGAAATATGAACCTTGGATTCGAAGTATTGGATACAATTGGCATGCCATAGAATTCATGAGCTCAGTGTAAGGGTGGACTACGGTCCTAGGGCTACGACCTATATGATTTGGCGAGGCGGAGGGATGTATTGTGTTTGGTCTTTGGCGATGTTGGCGGGATGACCATTTATGTATTTTGGCGAGTCGGTGGAATTCGTGTATCCATATACTATGAATCGATCCAAGGAAATTATGAACTCAAGATATTGTTTGCCATGAACCATGATATTATATGCCTTGTTATGAATATGAAATATGCCATGATATTGCATGATTAATGTTATGATTCTTAGAAGCATGTTATAAATCATAATTTGTATATTCATGGTTATGTGACTACCTCACTAGGCTAAGTATGCCTAATGCATTTCATGCATCCATTTCAGGATAAGCAAGTATTGGGATCGAGATCGGAGAAGTTGGTACGTTGCACAAGTCACAACCAAGTCCAAGTAAGGTGTTTTATCCTTCGAACTCCTAGTATGGTGGCAAGGTCTATGTATAAGTTTGATATGTCTATTTTGGTATGTCTATGTTATGTCTAAGTGTTTAAGAAGTAAGTGGTTGGTTTGTGCTTTTCGTGTAACATGTCAAGACCTATAGTTCATGTTTTACGCTAAAATGGTAAAACAGTGTAAACGAATATGAATGGCTTTAAAACTTGGCATGACGATAGCTTATACCCTTAAAATGTTGTGGGAAAAGTCTCGTTGCAATTGGATCATGACTGGTAGGTTAAAAAGGATTAAAAACAGTTAAGAAGTTGTCATTGTAGGCCTACCCGTACCGGAACAGGTGATGGCGTTTCGATACGGGTAAGCATAATTTGAACCTCGAAAAGCAAGGTGTACCGAAACGGGGCAGTTCCGTTTTGGAACGTTTTGGCTACTGGAGACCACTGTTTCGATACTGGTTTCGAAACGGGTCAAAGACGAGTCAAGGTTAGTCAACTCATACCGATACGGGTCAAACCGTATCGATACGGTTATAAAGAGACAGTAAATAAGTTGACCTTAGTCAAGCCGTACCGAAACAGCTCAGGGCGTTTCGATACGGGGTTGATCTTCCTAAGGCTCTAATAGGAATAAAAGGGATTAATACGTATATCCGGTAACGTCATGTTCGAATAAAATATTGTTGAAGGCTTAAATGATAAGTACAAGAGTTAAGAAAAGTTTTTAAGTATAAAGTTAAAAGATGTCATCGCATTGTTTCGGTAACTCTCTCCGAGCTGGTTATCGACCAGGCCGAGTAGGGGGTGTTACATTTGTGGTATCAGAGCTAGAGTTTAGTCGGTTCTGGACTAAACTTAAGTATGTTTGTATTGTGTGTTAAGTTACTTTGCCACCTAGGAGTTAATCTGTTAAGTATTGTGACTTGTCAGCTGATCCGATCTCTTTTTAATATAAATATGTCTCGAACTAACGAAGCTTGTAATAATGAGTCTGCTGCTAACTCCTCGAATCATGGCGAGGAGGTGCAAGGAGGAAATCCTCCGAATCCTCAGAACCCTCATGTTCGAGGTGTAGAGCCTGAAGCTCCTACAGCTCAGGCAGAATGTTATCAGAACATGGCTGATATGTTTCAGCAATTTATGAATGTAATAAAGGCTAGTCAAGTCATGTAACCTACGCCAGCCATTGCGCAATCTTTTCGAACCCCAATCGATAAGTTATCGCAATACCAAGCTTACACCTTTACTGGTCAGGATGAAGATGATCCCGAAATTGCTGAGTATTGGTTAGACAATACTTTAAGGATTTTGGATAAGCAATTAAGGTATTCAGGTGAACTTAAGCTTGAATGCGCTCTCGCGGTGCTTGCCGGTGAAGCTCTACAGTGGTGGGAGACTATCGTTCTTACCGTCTCTGAAGATATCATGAGTTGGGAATTCTTCCTAAAAGAGTTCCGTAATAAGTATATAAGTGAGTTTTACCTGGCCGAGAGGCGAAGCATCTTTCTTCATCTTAAGCAAGGTGGATGACTGATTGAACATTATATTCACGAATTTTTGCAAGTAATGCAGATATGGTACTAACTTTTTAAGAAAGAGGAAGAAAAATGTCGGATGTTCATCGCTGGACTCAATGATGAATTACGTCCCGTATTACCAATTTCCAAGATCTCGTAAACCGAGTTAAAGCTACGGAGGGAGCACAAAAAGCTCAGAGGGTCAATGGATCTAACAAATCAGAAAAGAGAAATCGAAATGAAACTCATTTCCCAGGATTTTCTAAGAAAAAAAGGTATTGCAGCTCAGAATAAAATAGTTACTCGCAACCTTCTCAGTTTGAATCTCGTTTTCCATCGGATGTCGCTCCTATTAAAAGTAATGTTGGTTCGATACAAGACACGAGAGTTTCTAAATGTAATTTCTGTCAACGACGACATGAAGGAGAGTGTCGCAAGAAAACCGATGCATGTTTCTTCTGCGGAAAGATAGGTCATCTCATTCGAGATTGTCTAGAGAATCCTAACAAGCTTGTTTCTGTGACAACCAACCCTTCTCGAGGTAAGGGGGCAAATCAAGGATCCTTCGGAAAGCCGGGAGGATCGGGAACGTCAAAATAACAAGTAGAATCGAATCGAAAGCTTCTGTACGGATGTTTCACATTCAGGGAAAGGGCTCGATAGATGATCTCGACACTATTTCGAGTAAGAATTTTAATCTTTATGCCTATGTATGTTGATAAGAAATACTGTTTAAGTAAGCCTAGTTAGGGACCTATCTATAGAATAGAAAGAATGAACTCTGGGCTGGGCATATCGATACGAGAAAGGATACGTATCGAAACGACCCATAAAAACGTACCGAAACAAGTATGAGAGTATCGGAATGATTTAACAGTTTTTAACTGAATTTTGAATTTGTGCTTAACCGTATCGATACTGGTCAGAGTGTATCGATACAGGTACCAGATTTTGAATAAGAAATAACAAGAAGAATAACTTGAGATTAGAGGATGATGACTCATCCTATGTGTTGGACATCTAAGGTATTAAATGTTAGTGTAAAGTACAAGGTGTCAGGTGAATGCGAAGAGGTGAAAGGATAAGCTTTGCAAAGCCTTAAGAGAATTTGTGATTGGTTCTTAGAAAGGTGGGAAAAAGAAAAATTTTACATTCTATATGGATAGATATCCTCAGCAATAGCAAGACCAAAACCCACCTCTGTTTCAAGAAAGTGAAATAAGCATTTTCCTTAAAAAGTACCCTCGTTCCTAAGTGATGTCGAATTCAGTCAAGAAACCAAATAAACCAAAACAAGAAAGATTTCCTTGTGATTTTTTTGCCAATTCAAACACCCGATAAGACAGTGTTCAAAGGAAATTGGAGTTTGTAACGGTTGTGGCAAGATGGACCATCTCGCTCGAAATTGTCCTAAGAAATTTTTTCAAGAAGCAACGACGTGTAAGTGCTGAACGGACTTGGCCAAAGGGATTAGGAACGATGAATTCTTCATCTCCAGAAGATTCAGATCCCGGAGAGTGCACGGATGAACAATCTGAAACTACAAGTAAGAATTCGAGGACGAATTCTTTTCTAAGGGGGGGGGGCAGTTGTAACACCCCAAAAACCGGTCTAGTCGGAACTAGGTTCCGATGACCGAATATTTTTTTTTTCATCGATAAAATAATTTATTTGATCTTATTTAGATTATTCGAATTAATTTATGGTTTATTATTATTACTATTATTATTAAAAATAATAAACATGTGACCCACGACAACTCCTTCAAATCGAATGAATTGCATGGAATTCTTCCACCTCAAGAAACATTTGGCAAATGCCAAATTAAAGTGGCAACATTACCACACGTGGATGGTATAGTATATGCATGACTTTAAGCCATGTCAACTCCAAATTACGTGGAGTTTGTTGATGCAAAGAGCCGGCTTGTATTAAAAAGAAAAGAGGGGATGTTGTGACAATTCCTTCAATTGAAGGAATTGTCCAAATGATTTACACGTTAAAGGCCACCTGGCCGATTAGAAATAAAAGGATAATGTGAATTGCCTAAGGCAATCCACGTATAAGGCCACTCGGCCAAATTTGATCTAGTGTGGCAATTGCCACTACACGTGGCAATGAGATGATGAATTAAAGACCATTGTTCCTTCAAATTATGGGATTAGGGAGCCGGTTCTCAAGCTATAAATAAGGGTCTTGGGAGGAATTGGTCACTCAAGGCAGAAAGAAATTCAACAAAATTGAGTAAGATGGACCGAGTGATAAGAGAAAGAAATATACGATCCAGTGATTGATTGGTTGTTCGATATTTTCGATATAGTAATATCGAATCTTTACCAACGTCGAGGTAAGCTCAAATCCTTGGTTGGTTTAAGTTTCGGTATCGAGTCTGATTAATATTATTATATTTATTCGATATTGTCTTGTCGGTCCTAACCGATTCTTATTTAATTTAGTTCAAGAAGTCGAGAAAGGACAATCGCCAACCAAGGGAAAAGGCGTCGTTATTCGAGAACCTTAATATCGAGGTAAGTGTAGTCGCGTCTCGGGTTAGACAAGGGCCTACCCGAACATGTTGTTATTACTAACCCTTGAATTAGGGGTTTTCATCATTGATCATATGTTGGTAAGTGTATGGTAAGCATTTCATTGATTCCATGATTTTTAAGCATGTTAATTGTTGTTATGAAATTCATTGCAAGCATCTACATGTGATAAGTATGATATGCATAATTGAAATTGTTATTGTTACAAATTATGAAATATGAACCTTGGATTCGAAGTATTGGATACAATTGGCATGCCATAGAATTCATGAGCTCAGTGTAAGGGTGGACTACGGTCCTAGGGCTACGACCTATATGATTTGGCGAGGCGGAGGGATGTATTGTGTTTGGTCTTTGGCGATGTTGGCGGGATGACCATTTATGTGTTTTGGCGAGGCGGTGAAATTCGTGTATCCATATACTATGAATCGATCCAAGGAAATTATGAACTCAAGATATTGTTTGCCATGAACCATGATATTATATGCCTTGTTATGAATATGAAATATGCCATGATATTGCATGATTAATGTTATGATTCTTAGAAGCATGTTATAAATCATAATTTGTATATTCATGGTTATGTGACTACCTCACTAGGCTAAGTATGCCTAATGCATTTCATGCATCCATTTCAGGATAAGCAAGTATTGGGATCGAGATCGGAGAAGTTGGTACGTTGCACAAGTCACAACCAAGTCCAAGTAAGGTGTTTTATCCTTCGAACTCCTAGTATGGTGGCAAGGTCTATGTATAAGTTTTATATGTCTATTTTGGTATGTCTATGTTATGTCTAAGTGTTTAAGAAGTAAGTGGTTGGTTAGTGCTTTTCGTGTAACTTGTCATGACCTATAGTTCATGTTTTACGCTAAAATGGTAAAACAGTGTAAACGAATATGAATGGCTTTAAAACTTGGCATGACGATAGCTTATACCCTTAAAATGTTGTGGGAAAAGTCTCGTTGCAATTGGATCATGACTGCTAGGTTAAAAAGGATTAAAAACAGTTAAGAAGTTGTCATTGTAGGCCTACCCGTACCGGAACAGGTGATGGCGTTTCGATACGGGTAAGCATAATTTGAACCTCGAAAAGCAAGGTGTACCGAAACGGGGCAGTTTTGTTTTGGAACGTTTTGGCTACTGGAGACCACTGTTTCGATACTGGTTTCGAAACGGGTCAAAGACGAGTCAAGGTTAGTCAACTCATACCGATACGGGTCAAACCGTATCGATACGGTTATAAAGAGACAGTAAATAAGTTGACCTTAGTCAAGCCGTACCGAAACAGCTCAGGGCGTTTCGATACGGGGTTGATCTTTCTAAAGCTTTAATAGGAATAAAAGGGATTAATACGTATATCCGATAACGTCCCGTAAGAATAAAATATTGTTGAAGGCTTAAATGATAAGTACAAGAGTTAAGAAAAGTTTTTAAGTATAAAGTTAAAAGATGTTATCGCATTGTTTCGGTAACGCTCTCCGACCTGGTTCTCGACCAGACCGGGTAGGGGGTGTTACAATACTTGCAACACAATCCTCAAATGCTTATCATGATCCTCCTCGCTACGAAAGTACACGGGAATGTCATCGATAAACACTACCACGAACTGATCTAAGAACTCATGGAACATATGATTCATCGTATCCATGAATGCAGTCGGTGCATTTGTCAACCCAAATGACATAACTAAGAACTCATAATGCTCGTACCTTGTTTGAAAAGATGTCTTAGGTACATCTACATCCTTAACCTTTAGTTGATAATATCCACACCTCAAATCAATCTTGGAAAACACTAAAGCACCCCAAAATTGGTCAAACAAATCATCAATCCTTGGCAAAGGGTACTTGTTCTTAATCGGCAACTTCTTTAGTTGCCGATAATCTATACACATACACATTGTGCCATCCTTCTTCTTTACAAACAAGACTGGTGCACCCCATAGTGAAACACTTGGCCTTATGAACCCTCGATCTATCAACTCCTGAAGTTGTGTTTTCAACTCCTTAGGTGTTATCCGATAAGGAGCAATAGACACTGGAGTCATATTTTCATACAACTCAATGCCAAACTCAACATCTCTGTTCGGTGGCAAACAAGGCAACTCATCAAGAAAGACACCAGGAAACTCACATATCGTTCGTGTGTCTTGTACTCGCACCAACTTTGTACTAGGGTTCATCACATAAGCTAGGAAAGCTTCGCAACCCAACTCCATCATTTGACTTGCTTCAAGAGCCGAAATTACATTAAACAAGAATTTCTCATTCTCACCTACGATTACCACTTCGTAATCATCAGCAAGATTCAAGGTAACTCGCTTAACATCAAAATCAACTAAAGGACCTAAGCTCAGTAAACCAATCCATTCCAAGGATCACGTCAAAACCATAGAAAGGCAATTCAATCAAATCAACTGAAAACACATGGCCTTGACCAGATAAAGGACATCTCCTACACAATTTTCTCGTACCAATAGTTTCACCAAAAGAGCTTGTTACTTATATTCCTACATCTAGCATCTCAATAAGGATATCAAGCAAATGTGCATGCTCACTTAAGATGTATGAATGCGTGGATCCAGAATCAATTAAAGCTAACAAGGACAAGGATTGCAAGGTGAAAGTACTTGCAATCACGTTGGTGTCGTTACATCCCTCACGATGTGCATACACTCTCGCAGGACCACCACACTTAGGTTGAACAGCAACAACATGAGCTACACCTCTCCGTCCATCCTCCCACCGTTGGAAACTTCCACGACCGAGCCCACGATCTCTCTATGGTGCAACAATACGTGCTCGTCCTTGACCACCTCCAGCTAGCAAAGGACACTCACGTCTCATATGATTAGATGATCCACAATTCCAACAAGAATTAACCGCCCCAACCATAGGAGCTTGAGTTTCTCGAGCCACACGAGGACAATATCGCCTCAAGTTCTCTTGCGATCCACTTGTCCAGCAAGTATTCTGTTCAGATCTCACTCTGTTATCTTGAGCTGGCGCACCTCACCAAAAATACCTAGCGGTGACTCAGGCCGATATCTACGATCACGGTTTCTCTTATTTTTTCCACCATTAGGACAAGAATCTACATCTCTCTTTCCTGAGCTAGAACTACCCCTACGAGAGGTCAAACCCAAGCTCTGCTCAATATCCTTGGCTCGCGTCACTAACACATAAAAATCAATATAATCGGTAGCTATCATGAAAGTCTTCACTTCCTGCACCAAGTCATAACGGAAGCGATCATATCGATACATATCACTAGGCACCAATTCTGGAGCATATTGGCTCGGACGTATGAACTGGACCTCGTACTCAACCACTATCATGTTTCCTGGAACCAATGACATGAATTCATGCTTTTTTTCATCCAAGTATATAACTCCTAGATACTTTTTTAAAGGCAACCTGGAAGAACTCCAAATCCACCTCATTGGGTTCCATAGCGGCGGTCACAGTCGTCCACCAATTTTATGCATCACCATGCAATATAGAGACAACACATCCTAACTTGCGTGCATTATTGCACCCCATCTCATCCAAAATCTGGATCGTACTAGCCATCCAAGCCTCAGATGCTTTAGGAGACAATCCACGATACTCTACACCTCCAAAACTTCGGAAGCATTCCAAAGGCAAACCCAATTGGCAACCACAGGTTCTTGCTCTTGCACTCCAGCAACAATAGCCTGGAATGCTCCAGTCATCGCCTGTACCAAAGGCGTCAAATCACCCAACACCGGTCCAACCTGTCTGTGTTGTACTTGCCCTTACCCCAGGTGGTGGCGGTGGAGGAAGTAAATTTGCACCTGGCAGAACCTCATTCTCCTAATTCCTTTGCTCATCAGCATGAGCAACTGATCCTGAACGTAGCTCTCTCCTCGGTCCCATTGGGCTATTATATTTAAGGCATAAATATAAAATAAAACAAGAAATTAGGCCAGCTTTTAGCAAGGATCCAAGACTTCAAATTCAATTTAAAAAACAGTGTACTACAGTAATAAGGTAATGGGCATCCCAAGTTTCCCCAAATATAGCATAAAGCATACAACATACATATCACAATCATCGTGCATTCCAACCAATAAGATTCAACCCACAATATCATCGTATATAACATCTCATACTTACATCATAATTATCATACATGTCATCATCATCATTGCATCAACATTAACATGCTTACAACATCCACCATGCAAAGCAAACATTACCAAATACATAAAATCACACCATAACAACCTTCCTTGAACTTTCCATCATCCCATTCTTTCAAAACCTATCTCTGATTCCATCAAATGTAACCCTTTCAACCTGGCCGAGCCGATAGACCGAACCGAACAGGTCACACGGGGAATATTGAAGTAAACCGGGAAAGTTTACCTCAATAAACAGCCATATTTTTTCTTTTATCTTAACTAGATGCAAATTAGGTTCCTATGTGTTAAACATTGCAGTAGATCATTCATAACTCTACCAACCATCAATTTCATTCAATTACGGCTTTAAGGACAATTTTCTAATTTTTCCAATTTATAGAGACTTAAGCCAATTTTTGTGTTACCATTCTTTAATTAATCATATTACATACATCTCAATCAAAATAATTATTCATGCTCATTCAATTGCATCCACAACATTCAGGGACTAAAATGCAAAGAATCAGAACTTCAGAATATTCCACCAACTAACATAACATCCATCTATTTCGGTACATGCTAGCCCTATATCGAAACAGGTGTATCGAAATGGTACTTCACAGCACGGAACATGAGCCCATATTGAAACGCCTTCGAGGTGTTTTGAAACTGTGGTTTCCAGTGGCAAAACGTATCGAAACAGACCTATCTATGTTGAAACACTAAGGACATTTCATGCTCATCGTTTCGTTACATGCTCGAGTGTACCGAAACACCTAGGCATGTAATGACATATTTTGCTTGTTTTCACCCTTTAAACAATCCTAAACCCACCCAACATGTTTCCAACATGCATACATCGTACTTAAACATTCATCCACAAACATTCATAGCATATTTAGCATCATATCATGGCAATTTGCATCAAAGGGAAACTAAAGGCATGCAACCAAACAAATTAGCCACTCAAGAGGCAAAACTCAAACTAATAATCCAAACACAAAATATAGGCCTTTTACAAGTATAAAATCATAAAACAAACATGCTCAAAGGGTGTTGATATACATCACCAAAACAAACCATGGAATCCCCCATTGCCCTTATTACTCTACTCTACAACCGAAACATACTTTCAAGGTGAAGTCTCTTTAGATTCCCTTGCAACTTGCTGCTTCCAAACACATAGTTATCTACATTGATGGACAAAAGAGAGCCTAAGCATACATGTTTAGTGAGGAGTGCTCGAAACTCAAAAACACCATCAATGCTTAAAACCATTTTTACACTTTTTGAAAAGCATAATGCTTTCTTTGAAATCCATGCACTTCATTAACAAAAATCAGCATGTTATGCCACATGCAACAAGTATTACACACTTCAACAGCAAAACTATTTGCTAAAACTCAATCTAAGCCTTTCCATTCTTAGCTACCATATGCAAAGCTTAAAGAGTAAAACATGCATTTTTCATGTTATGCATCCATATACTTTTCATAGCAATTTATCAATTATATTGGCTCACAAGTGATCATCAACATCTCATTTCTCGAAACATATAGGATACACAGATTCCCAAGTGTTGTCCCAACACTTCATACATTCTCACCGACATCTCAAGATTCACACACCGGAGCTACCCTCCACCGTTGTGACACCCGTGGTAGAGTATTCGATACCTTTCAACCTCTCAACACCACTCATAGGTAGATGTATAACTCTACTAACGAGCGACTTGACACAACTCAGTTTCCTCAATCGTTAGGGTACTTGGATGAAGTTTTCGGTACATTAACAACCCCTCAACATCTAAGGCGACTTGTTTATAGTGCACTAAATCCTAGAGCCGTCTAACTCTATTCGATTTCATTTGTAATCCACTTTACACATCACCACTTGCCAATATAATTCTCATTTAGTACCAACCTCGCTATTTTCATAACATTCACAATAAGCCATATCCCAATTATTAAACCATGCTTCATTAAACATGCATTATCATATACATACAAGGATCACTTACCCTGTGCATCCTTCAATAATATCGCATTATAACAGTAAATCTCTTACTCGAAAACATGCTCGAAATAGTAGGTAAGGACATATAAAGACAAGCGCATCAACAAGCTTATAATGGCACAATCCGAGGGTCAAAATCACTTTACTTACTTCCAAACTTAGTAAAGGGTTTCAAGCATACAATAAGTTCTCAAAAACACTTCAAAAGTATTTCAAAGATGGAAATCCCATTTCAACTCACCGACTCGCGAAACCTCAATCGCCGACACGAAAATCAAACGTCCGAAGCCCCCAAATATTCATCGATTGCTCCAAAAGTATTCTCTCTTATTTATACCACACAAGAACAGAGGATCAAAGCATCATAATGCATCAAAACCACCAGCAACTTAAACAATCTCGTTGCTCTGTTCTAAAGCACCAAAATACCCATCTGAAACAACCGAAATCACCTCCGATTGCTCTCTAAACTCAACCCAGCCATCAACTAACACTTCCATCACATTTTAACCATAAATCAACATCCTAAAACATCCTAAAATCTTCCTTATACCTCCAGCAACTTAGATTTCACATTAACAACTCAAAACCCCCAAATCTAACAATCTAACAATTAGAGATCCAACTCAATTCGGGATTATTATCACAAAACCATTATTTCCTCATCATTTAACATCCAAATTATAATTAAAATCATTCACAAATCAACCTAAACAATTCCCAAACGAAAATCTTGAAAATCCCTCTTCCAAAGCTTTAACAAACAATTTCCATCAATTCATTTACAAAAATGTTGTTGATAAACAAAAATAGAGCGCCAAAGCCTTGGGAATTTCAATAAAGAACCTTAATTAGAGGAGAGAAAAGAAAGATCACTTCTAACACATGCCTTCCCCTTGATTTGCAATGATTTTGGTGAAATCCTTTAAGAAAACTCTTGTTAAATGTTGTAGAAATCCATGAGCATCATTTAGGAAACAAAAGTTAATGAAATATGAAAAATCACATAATATTTTAGTGATGACAAGAGAGTTTGGCTGCTGGAAAAGTTCAGAGAAAATTTTGAGAAAAAGAAGTTACGTGAGAAAATGATTTGACTAATAAAATCAATTTTATTAAAACAACTTTATTAAAACTCTTAATTAAAACATTTAAAACAACAAATCAAAAGAGTTAGCTCATATCAACATGATGTAATAGCTCCCAAAGGATTCTATGTTTTGACTTCCTTCGATTTAGCCATTAAAACAAAATTTTTAATTTTTACATTTTAGTCACCAAATCGAAATGTCGACTTTCCAAAATTTATTTTTTTCAAAATTGATTTCACTTTCCATTACTACATATTTAAATAGGATTTTAGAAATTTTTCACATGATTTTATCACGTCCCGAACTAAGCTATCCCTGAATCGACCCAAATCTCTAATCTAGATACGCCAACCCCTAAACAACTTTTAAAATATCTAGGCCCAAAATTTGGGCATTACAAGGCAATTCCTCCTAAAAAAACTCCGATACTCACATACCATAAGTATGTCCTGAACACGCACCTTCTTCGATCCCAGATTCATGACATAGGCTAAGAAAGCCTCTCAACTTGTTTCCATCTAACGACTCGCTCCAGAGTGGAACCAGAATTGGAAAAGAGTTTAATATTCCCACCCAGGATTACTACCTCGTAATCATTAGCAAGTTTTAGGGAAACTTGCTTGGTTTCAAAATCAACAACAACTCTATGTTCAAACAACCAATCCATACCCATGATTACATAAAAACTGTGGAACGACATCTCCATCAAACCAACTGGAAACACATGACCTTGAACAGTCCATGGACATCTCCTAAACAACCTTCTTGTAACAACTCTTTCACCAAAGGAATTAGTTACTTGCATTCTCACATCTAGCACTTCTGAAATGATCGTTCAAACCACTACTCCCACAAGCATTAGCAATAACATATGCAAATGTTTATACACCACAGATCAAACGTAGATAGTCCCGCCTCATGTGATCACACGGTCTACATATCCAATAGGCATTAAATGCTACTCTAGGATGGATACTCTGATCATACAGTCCTCGCCCAGCACTACCACTCCCTCGCCTCAACTCATGCGATATTTTTTATCATGATTCTTCTTAAACTGACTACCATCGAACCAGAGTCCACAACTCTTTTGTTAGAGCCAGAACCTCCCACACGAGAAGATAAACCCAAGTTTCGCTCAATATCCTTCACTCGTGTAACCAACACGTCAAAAATGGTGTAGCCAAAAGCCAACATAAATATCTTAACATCCTATACAAAACCGTAACAGAATCAATCGAATTGATGTCTCATATCCAATACTAGTTCAGGAGCTTACCATCTCAACTGAACAAATTGTACCTCAAACTTGACCACAACATTCTGCCTTGAACTAAAGCCTTGAATTCACATTCCTTGTCATCCAAGTATCTAACTCTCGAATACTTCTTCTTATAGATAGTTCGAAAGAAATCTCATATTACAACACCGGGTTCTACGCCCACAACCACAATTGTCAATCAATTGTATACCTCCACGTGCGACCAAAGACACAACACATTTTCAACCTACGGGCATCACTACACCCCATTTTTTCTATAATCCAAATAGTACAGACCATCCGCTCCACGGATACCATGGGTGTCAACCCTCGAAAGTCAACTTCCTCTAAACTACAAAAGTGCCCTAATAACAACTCACAGTTTTCCAGCAGCTAGTGAAAACCTATGCACTCTAGCAATGATAGCTTCATAAGCTCCAAACATCGTCTAGATCTCAAGCGCTATGTCACCCAACATTGGCCCAACCGGCGTAGGTGGTACTTACTTCGGGGTGGCAAACCCTAAGAGGTATAACATTCTCCTTTACTCCTTGCCCAAAGGCAACAGAACAACCCTAGTTCTCACTTCATCTCTCGGTCGTGACATAACAGATTTCTAAGGCATGATAATTTTACCAAAACAAAAACAATCAGACCAGCTTTAAGCAAGGATTAAAGAGTTCCTCTTTTTAAATCAAAACATTTTAGAAAAACTTTTCAAACTATAGTAATAAGGTAATGGGCATCCCAACTTTCTTCCCCCACATGGCATAAAGCAACCTACGTACATTTTGCAAACGTCGTGGATAGAAAACAACAAAATATAATTCAAAACAACATCACAACAACTTACCAACATCCAACCTTATGAAAGCTTACTCCACAAAGTATATCACAATCAACGTATATATAACAATCACAGTGCACGACAATCATTAGCACTCAACCAATATCAACATTCCAAATTATTGCAAACTTGGTTCTGTCGCGACCCTTTCGAACCCGACGTAAATTTTTAAAAATAAAACACGGAGCTGCCACCAATATTTTAAAAAGGTGTGGTTGGATCACCTAAAACGGGTTATTTTAATAAAATCATTTTATTTTATTAAAACAACATTTTTTGTTTGCGAAAATAGAAAAATGGGTTCAGGAGTCGGTTACGTGTGGGAAGGGTTAGCACCCCCACGACACCCAAAAATCAGTACCTTGTCGATCATAAAAAGTTTTAAAAGTCGGATTTTGCGATTTCACAAAAAACTTTTAAATAATTGTTTATAAATTTGATTGTATTTTGGCAGCCTTACTATTCGAGAAATGAACTCTAATCGTCGCCAACACTTTTGGCGCTAACCCGTCATTCTCGTTTAGTAAGGCACCGCATTAATTAGGTTTCGCCTTTTCCATCAAACAAAGAAATTTAATGTGCTGGACATTTTTTATTTATTCTAAGTTTTTAAATTATTGGCCTAAAAGAGTCTAAGTATTTTACCTATTTTGGGGGGTTAAAGTTGATTTAAGTGTATTTTATTTTTTCATAAAAAGTCATTTTATTCAATGAAGAGACTCTATCTAAGTTTTTTTTTTTGGAACCTAAACCCTAAGGATACTTAAACTAAAGAAAAAGCGAGGAACAAACAAAATGAATTATTTATTTATTTTATTTTTTATTTACAACATATTTATTATTTTCCGACTTTTTGAATTTTTTTTATTTGTAAAAAAGGGTTTCTGATTTATATTTCTTTTTTGTAAAACATTTTTTATATGTTTTGTTTTTGTGTTTTTTATATTTTACTAAAAAGGATGTTTTATTAATTTTTTTATAAAGGGTTAGATTATTAAAGGGCGCTTTTTATTATTATTTGTAAAAAGAGATTTTGAAATTTTAAAACATTTATTAAGTGTTTTAAAAAAATTATTTTATTTTCTTATTTTTTTTGCAAGGAAAAAAGTTTTAATTAATAAAAACATGTTCTTAGTGTTCTTCAAGAATGAAGATGTATCACCCTAATTTTGGGCTTAGAAGTTTAGGGTCTGAACCAGACCGGTATGGGAAACTAATCGAATATAAAAGGGAGTTTTAGGGAACACCTAGTTCGGGATGCTTTAAAAATATAGAAAAATATCTAAAAATCCTCATTTAATATATAAAGGTGAATGGTGAAATCAATTTTACAAAATAGGGTTTGGAAATACTACATTTCGGTGTAGTGACCAAATCGCGATTTTTACAAAGTTTAGTAGTGACTGTTTTGTAAAGGATTGAAACTGTGAATCTTTAAAGAGCTAATTTACCAAAAATGTTTTCACCAGATTTTTCCTTAATTTGGGTGATTTAATAAAATAAAAGGAAGGTGATAAACTACTTTTGACTTTCATAACTACTTTTCTCAAATTTTCTCTCATTTCTTTTCTCTCAAAATCCTATCAACTAAACACTTTTTCTCCAGCAAAATTCACTTTGATTTCCACTTCATTTGATGAGATTTCCATAACTCATTGATTCCTAATCAATCTTGCAACAAATCCATTTGATTTCTACATTGTATTTTCATGGAAATTTGCCCAAATCAAGGAGAAATCAACTTTTAGAGGTAAGATTGTTCTTCTCCTCTAAATACTCAGTTCATTACTGAAATTCCCAAGTTTTCAATCCTTTATTAAAGATTTATGAATAGTTTTAATGTTAGAAACAAGATTTTGGCTTAAAACTCAAGATTTTGGAAGAGATCATGAAGATTTTCGTGGTAATTGATTGGGCTATGTTTGGAGATAGTTTTCCAATGTATTTTGGATGTTAAGTGATGTTAGAAATGAGGTTTTATCAATCCAATCCCGAATAGGTTGTTTTTCCTAAGTTTTTGCTTGTGAAAATGGTGGTTTTTTGGGGTGTTTTTGGTGTTCTGTTATAGCTGGAGGTATAAGGACGAGTTTAGGGTTGTTTTATGTTAATTGATGTTTAGAAGTGTTTGGAGGTGATGGATCTTGGCCGGGTTAAGTTTTGGAATAGTTTGGAGGTGTTTTCGGCTGTGTTTGGTAGCCGAAATGTTGTGTTTGGACAGAGCAGTGAGTTTATAAGTGTTGGCTGAAGATTTCAATGCATGATGATGCATTAATCCTCTTCTTTTATGTGTCTAAAATAGAGGAGACATCTTTGGACACTTTTGGAGTTGATCCGGAAGCTGAATTGGCGTTTCGGCAAGCAAGCAAAATGAAATCGGTAGGTGCGATTGGTTAGAAGTCGATGAGGACAAAATACAAGGTTTAGGGATTTAGAAGAGGTTTGAAACACCTTCCTAAATCCGGAAGTAAGTATGGTTTGATATGGTCTCTCTAAAGTGGTGTTTACCCCTATAATGCTTTTACATGCTCATGGTTTGAGATTGATAAATTCCTACTGTTTTTATGCATGATTTAGAGCATGAGATTATGCTTGTAGAGATGTCACGAGATGGCATGTTGCATTGAATAGATTTGAGCTTTTGGATTTGAAGCAAAGTATGATTTATGATTTGAAATGTGGTGAGAAAACCTTTGAGTTATATTAAATGAAAAACAATAGCTGTGATGATGTTTTAACACATTATATTGGCATAGATGTTGAGAAACTTACCGGATATAATTGATCGATCAATAGGATAATAGTGCACTATAAACAAAAAATTTGTACGTGCTCTTTGGTTATGCCAAAGGGAGATATTTCGATGATGGTCATTCCATCGGGTAGGACTTGGTGAAATACCCAAGCTTGTGGCGGTGAGAGATTCCGCCATGTGAGTACGGTGATGAGAGATTCCACCGGAAGCTATGTTGCTAGACAAGTGATTACGGTGATGCGAGATTCCACCGGAAGAGTCTAGTGTAGAAATGTGTCCGCATATCTGAGTATTAATGAGATGTTAAATGCCAATATAAATGATGAAATGGTTTTTGTTACACATGTACCTTTGATGAAATGATTTATGCTATGAGTTATGCATATGAGATTGGTTTAGATGTTAAATGCCAATATAAATGATGAAATGGTTTTTGTTACACATGTACCTTTGATGAAATGATTTATGCTATGAGTTATGCATATGAGATTGGTTTAGTAATGCTTTGACAATATAAGCATGTGAATGCCTTTGCCATGAGTTTTTCATTGGTTTTAATGCATGAGATAGAATGAAGGTACATGTGGTTTCAATGAGCATTACTTTGAAAGTTTTCCAAGCATGAGAAAGAGATGAGCATGTGGTTTTAAAGCTTTTGATGAAAATGTTTTCTAAATGTGCATTATTGTGTTGGTATTCTTTAGAGCATGCCTCACTAAGCATTTGTGCTTACGCTATCTTTTACCAATAATGCAGATAATTGAGGTGTTTTCGGGCATCAAGGAAGCCAAGTTCATCCAAGGAAATCTAAGCTCACGTATGGTGAAGTTTTCATACACTTTAGTTTTGATAAATTGGCAATGGGAAACCAAGTTTTGTTTTGGTAGGTGTGTTAAACTCCCTAAGGTTGTGGCATGTTTGCTTTGGCTAGATTGACTTGTAAATGGCCTTAATTGCTTGTTTTGAGGTTTGATTGCCTATTTGGATTTCGATATTAGGAAGCATGCCTCTAGACTATGGAGAATTTGTGTTGGATGCTATGATGGTGTTTGTGTTTTCCAAATAGGTACCTTATATGTATGTTGACTTGTTGGTATGATTAAAGAGTCCTTGGGATGTGTTTGAATGGGTTTTTGGGTGAAAAACCAGCACTTGCTGCAATTTCTGGGCAAACCGTATCGAATCACCCTCTAGTGTTTCGAAACAAGGGCTTGTAATGGCCTTCGTGTTTCGAAACGATGAAGGATGTTTCGAAACGATTTGGCTACTGGAACGTCGTGTTTCGGAACATGTTTCAAAATGGGTGGGTGTCTTAATCTAGCGTTTCGATACTGCAAGCAGGTGTTTCGAAACGGGTGACTATTGAACACAGATTTGAATTGTTCTGAAGTTTGTATGTTTTACTTTTTAGTCCTTAATGTTGAGATTGTAATTTCTTGAGTTTGTGATGTCCAATTGAGGTGAAATTTGGCAGAGAAGCTTTTAACATGACTAATTTCATATTGGTAACTTTAAAATCAATGAGGACCTTCTAATTTACAGAAATTACAATTTGGTCCCTAAATTCGTGTAAGGTGCAATTGAGTCCCTATTTGAAATCTGTTCGCTGTGCCTTTTACAATCGTATCTCGTGAGTACTCACTTAGGGTTAACAAGCATCTAGATAAGATTAAAAAGAAAAAAAAGGGTCGTGAATCAAGGTTGACTTCCGGGTTGACTTTGGTTTTCCCGTTTAACCTTCGTAGTTCGGGTTAACTGTCTTGGCCGGGCTAAGGGGGTTACATTTGGTGGTATCAGAGCTTGGTTCTCGTATAATTGGGGTTTTTTATCTGGATGATGTATGTGTAATTGCATGGTGTTCCCTTTGAGTGAAAGAATGTCGTGTGAATAGTGATGTATGATATCAATCGTGATGTTTTTGTGATATTATGCTATGTTTGGAGTGTGATATGGGATCCCATTGCCAAGTCAAAACTAATGAGAGGAATTGTTTTCGAAAATGAGCTTGAGTACTTGGATTACTTACCTTATTGTGCCTAATTGTGTTATTGCATTTTTGTTCAGTGCATTGTTTTTCCATGTAATGGGGCCACATAGAGAGATGAGGATAAATACAAGAGCTATGGCTCAGAATGAGAATGAGGAGAATGCTGAGAATCTACCTCCTCCTCCTGGTGGTGGACCACCCGGTGGTGATTGTGCTGGAGCTGGTAATGATGGTGCTGGTGCTAGGGTCACTGGACCTGAGGGTGCGCAGGGGCAAGATGCTTCTGATATGACCATGTTGATTCAAGCTATTGCTGGAGCTTTCCAGGCAGCAGTAGCTGGAGCTCATGGAGCTGCGCATCAGGATGATGCTAATGGGAGGTTTCCTTTGGAACGTCTTCGCAGTCTGGGAGGGACTGAGTTTAGAGGTTTATCTCTGGAAGGATCTGAGTCTTGGATGGAAAGCACCAAGAGGATTTTAGGTCAGATGAACTGCAATAATGTGCAGAAGCTGGGTTGTGTTGTATCACTGCTGCATGGTGATGCTTATACATGGTGGATGATGACTATTTCTGGGATGGAGGATGACGAAGTGACTTGGACGTTCTTTATGAATGCGTTCAAGCGGAAGTATCTGGGTGTGAGTTACCTAGATGAGAAGAAAAGAGAATTTATGTCTCTTATGCAAGGTAGCATGTCTGTAGCCGAGTATGAAATTCAGTTTGTCCGCCTTAGTCAATATGCACCTAAGCTAATCCCTAATAAGCGGGAGAGGCGCGAACGATTCCGCTATGGGTTGGTAACGGATGTGAAGACTTTTATGCTAGCGGCTGATTATACAGATTTCGATGTCTTGGTCACTAGAGCCAAGGACATTGAGTCAAATCTTGGTCTGACTAGTCGAGCGGGTGGATCTAACTCTGGTAAGCGAGCGGCTGAACGCGATTATGGTAGAGATCGCAGCAAGAGGCATAAGGATAGGAGGCTGCATTATGATGCTAGGCGTGGGGGTGGTAACCCTGGTAGAGGTAAGCAAGGACCTAATGCTGTTCAGAGGACTCCTGAGTGTAACCGTTGTGGTAGACGGCACGGTGGTGAGTGTTGGGGTAACCTTGGGACATGCTGGAATTGTGGGAACCGTGGACATTTGAAGAAAGATTGTCCTCAGCCTCTGAGAGAGGGACATGCTCCGGTGAGAGCAGCTGAGCCACAGAGAGGTCGTGGGCGCGGCCGTGGTAATTTTCAGCGCAGAGATGATGGTGGCAGGAATGTAGCACATGTTGTGGCCGTTCAACCTGAGGGTGGCAGTCAGGCTCGAGTGTATGCCCATCGCGAGGGAAGGAATGATACGGATGTGATATCAGGTACATTCACTTTGCAATCCTTATCATTACTTTCTTTGATTGATTCTGGATCTACACACTCATACATATTGCGTGAACATGCTCAAATGCTTGGTTTACCTGTTGAGTCTTTGGATGTTGGTATGTGTGTGACTAGTTATTTTGGTGAGATGGTTATAACGCGAAAGTTGTATAGAAGATGTCCCTTGAAGGTGCCAAACCATGTTTTTCTTGTTGATCTCATGGAATTACCATTCTATGGCTTTGATGTAATCCTTGGTATGGATTGGCTTGTTGCGCAACGAGCTGTAGTGGATTTTGAGAGTAAGCGAGTTTTGTTGAAACTTGTAGATGATTATGAAGTGGTGGTGGTAGGTGAGAATGTGAAGTTTCTTGCCAATGTGGTGTCTACATTAGAAGCGAGTCGAATGCTGAGGCAAGGTTGCGAGGCTTACCTAGCCTTTGTGATGAATCCTAGTTCAAAGGAGTTACGCGTTCAGGATATCAGAACTGTAAATGAGTTTCCGGGAGTGTTTCCGGAGGAGCTACCTGGATTGCCGCCTAGTCGAGAGGTAGAATTTGGGATAGAGCTGTATGAAAATACCACTCCAGTGTCCATTGCTCCCTACCGCATGACACCTAAGATGTTGAAGGAATTGAAGACGCAGCTTCAGGAGTTGCTTGACCGTGGATTCATTAGGCCAAGTGTGTCACCTTGGGGTGCACCGGTCTTGTTTGTGAAGAAGAAGGATGGCACTATGAGAATGTGCATCGATTATCGTCAGCTGAGCAAGTTGACTATCAAGAATAGGTATCCTTTGCCGAGGATTGATGGTCTTTTTGATCAGTTTCGGGGAGCGGCTGTGTTCTCCAAGATTGAATTAAGGTCAGGATACTATCAGCTTAAGGTGAAGGATGTGGATGTGCCAAAAACAGCCTTTAGAACGAGGTATGGGCATTATTAGTTCCTTCTAATGTCGTTTGGCTTGACGAATGCTCCTGCAGCTTTTATGGACACGATGAATAGAGTGTTCCATGAATACTAGGACAAGTTTGTCGTGGTGTTCATCAACGATATCCTTGTGTACTCTCGTACTGAGGAGGAGCATGAAGGTCATTTGAGGGTTGTCTTGCAAGCGCTTCTAGAAAATCAGCTTTATGCTAAGTTGAGCAAGTGCGAGTTTTGGTTAAAGGAAGTTGTGTTCATTGGTCATGTGGTTTCGGCTGAGGGGATTCGTGTTGATTCACAGAAGGTTGAGGCAATGATGAATTGGAAACCTCCTAAGTCTTTTCATGAAGTCCGTAGTTTCCTTGGGTTGGCAGGATATTACCAGAGGTTTGTGGATGGATTTTCAAAGATTGCCGCCCCTTTGATGAAGTTGCTGCAAAAAGATGTTAAGTATGAGTGGACGGAAGCAAGACAACAAGCTTTTGAGAAGCTTAAGGCAGCTTTGACGCAAGCTCCTATCTTGGTTCAACCTGAATCAGGGAAAGAGTTTGTGGTGTACAGTGACACATCTTACGTTGGTTTGGGGTGTGTGCTAATGCAAGAGGGTAAGGTGGTGGCTTATGCATCGCGACAGTTGAAGGTGCATGAGCGCAATTACCCTACGCATGATATGGAATTACCTGCGGTGGTTTTTTCTTTGAAGATCTGGAGACATTATCTTTATGGTGAGAAGTGTACTGTGTACACGGATCACAAGAGTTTGAAGTATTTGATGTCTCAGAAAGAGTTAAATCTTAGGCAACGACGTTGGGTGGAGTTGCTTAAGGATTACGATCTGACGATCGAGTACCATCCGGGAAAAGCTAATGTTGTGGCAGATGCCTTGAGCAGGAAGGTGGCAGTAGAGTTAAGGGCTATGTTTGCTAGCTTGAGCATTTCACGAGATGGAGGTCTTGTGGCTGAATTACAAGTGAAACCATCTTTGGTTCAGTTGATAAAGGATAAGCAGTTGTTGGATGATTCTTTGGTGCCTCATGTTCAGGATATTGCTGAGGATAGACCATCGAATTTTTGTTTGAATGATAATGGAGTTCTATGTTTCGGAAGGCGGATAGTAGTGCCGAATGATGTGGAGTTGAGGCGTACTCTTCTGACCAAAGCTCATAGTAGTCCTTTTGCTATGCACCTTGGTAGTACAAAGATGTATCGTGATATGAGGGATGAGTATTATTGGGTGGGTTTGAAGAAAGATGTTGCAGAATATGTGGGTAAGTGCATGGTTTGTCAGTGGGTTAAGGCTGAGCATCAGTTCCCTTCAGGGTTGTTGCAACCATTGAGGATACCTGAATGGAAGTGGGAAAGAATCACCATGGACTTTGTGTCTGGTTTGCCTTTGTCGCCATCGAAGAAGAATTCGGTGTGAGTGATTGTGGATTGCCTTACGAAGTGTGCGCATTTTTTACCTGTGCATACCACGTATACCTTGGATAAGCTTGCAGAGTTGTACATTGCTGAGATTGTGCGTTTGCATGGTGTACCAAAGTCTATAGTGTCGGATAGGGATCTGAGGTTTACATCGCGATTTTGGGAGTGCTTGCATCAAGCTTTGGGTTCGCGACTGAATTTCAGTACTTCTTATCATCCGTAATCGGATGGACAATCTGAGCGTGTTATCCTAGTGCTAGAGGATATGTTGAGGTGTTGCGTGATTGAGTTTCAAGGCTCTTGGGAGAAGCATTTGCCTTTGGTGGAGTTTGCTTATAATAATAGTTACCAGGCAAGTATTCAAATGGCACCTTATGAAGCCTTGTATGGGAGGAAGTGCAGAACTCCTCTTTGCTGGGCTGAAGCAAGTCAGAAGTTGGTCTCAATGTCGGCTTTGTTGAAGGGAACCACCGAGAAGGTGATGCTCATTTGTGAGCGGTTGAAGGCAGCTTCTGATCGACAGAAGACTTACGCAGATTTGAAGCGTAAGGAGATTGAGTTTGCGGTGGGTGACCGTGTGTTCCTGAAGGTTTCACCTTGGAAGAAGGTGATGAGATTTGGCCGGAAGGGTAAGTTGAGCCCTAGGTATATTGGACCATACGAGGTGATTGAACGTGTGGGTCCTGTTGCTTATAAGCTGAGGTTACCACAAGAGTTAGAGAAGATACATGATGTGTTTCATGTATCCATGCTTCGGAGGTATAGATCGGACCCTTCGCATGTTATGCATGTGGAGGAAGTTGAGTGGAATCCAGATTTGACCTATGATGAGGAGCCGGTTGAGATTCTGGATTCGGACACTAAAGTTCTTCGAGGTAAGACCATTGAGGTTGTTAAGGTGTTGTGGAGGCATCGTGGTGTTGAGGAAGCCACGTGGGAAAGGAAAGATGACATGAAGAAGCAGTTTCCTTATCTTTTTCCTCCAGGTAAATTTCGAGGACGAAATTTCTTAAGAGGGGGAGAGTTGTAACACCCCAATTTTGGGCTTAGAAGTTTAGGGTCTGAACCGGACCGGTTTGAGAAATGGTTCGAATATAAAAGGGAGTTTTAGGGAACACCTAGTTCGGGATGCTTTAAAAATATAGAAAAATATCTAAAAATCCTCATTTAATATATAAAGGTGAATGGTTAAATCAATTTTACAAAATAGGGTTTGGAAATACTACATTTCGGTGTAGTGACCAAATCGTGATTTTTGCAAAGTTTAGTAGTGACTGTTTTGTAAAGGATTGAAACTTTGAATCTTTAATGAGCTAATTT
This sequence comes from Hibiscus trionum, assembly GCA_030270665.1. Taxonomy (NCBI): domain Eukaryota; kingdom Viridiplantae; phylum Streptophyta; class Magnoliopsida; order Malvales; family Malvaceae; genus Hibiscus; species Hibiscus trionum. The sequence goes on from BSYR01000004.1 coordinate 3,422,458, forward strand.
ACTAAAAATGTTTTCACCAGATCTTTCCTGAATTTGGGTGATTTAATTAATGATTTAATTAAATAAAACAAATGTGATAAACTACTTTTGACTTTCATAACTACTTTTCTCAAATTTTCTCTCATTTCTTTTCTCTCAAAATCCTATCAACCAAACACTTTTTCTCCAGCAAAATTCAGTTTGATTTCCACTTCATTTGATGAGATTTTCATTACTCATTGATTCCTAATCAATCTCGCAACAAATCCATTTGATTTCTACATTGTATTTTCATGGAAATTTGCCCAAATCAAGGAGAAATCATCTTTTAGAGGTAAGATTGTTCTTCTCCTCTAAATACTCAGTTCTTTACAGAAATTCCCAAGTTGTCAATCCTTTATTAAAGATTTATGAATGGTTTTAATGTTAGAAACAAGATTTTGGCTTAAAACTCAAGATGTTGGAAGAGATCATGAAGATTTTTGTGGTAATTGATTGGACTTTGTTTTGAGATAGTGTTTCAATGTATTTTGGATGTTAAGTGATGTTAGAAATGAGGTTTTATCAATCCAATCTCGAATAGATTGTTTTTCCTAAGTTTTTTCTTGTGAAAATGGTGGTTTTTGGGGTGTTTTTGGTGCTCTGTTATAGCTGGAGGTATAAGGACGAGTTTAGGGTTGTTTTTGATGTTAATTGATGTTTAGAAGTGTTTGGAAGTGATAGATCTTGGCCGGGTTAAGTTTTGGAAAAGTTTGGAGGTATTTTCGGTTGTGTTTGGTAGCTGAAATGTTGTGTTTGGATAGAGCAGCGAGTTTAAGAGTGTTGGCTGAAGATTTCAATGCATGATGATGCATTAATCCTCTGCTTTTATGTGTCTAAAACATGGTAGACATCTTCGGACACTTTTGGAGTTGATCCGGAAACTGAATTGGCGTTTCGGCAAGCAAGCGAAACGAAATCGGTGAGTGCGATTGGTTTAGAAGTCTATGAGGACAAAATACAAGGTTTGGGGATTTAGGAGAGGTTTGAAACACCTTCCTAAATCCGGAAGTAAGTATGGTTTGATTTGGTCTCTCTAAAGTGGTGTTTGCCCCTATAATGCTTTTACATGCTCATGGGTTGAGATTGATAAATTCCTACTGTTTTTATGCATGATTTAGAGCATGAGATTATGCTTGTAGAGATGTCACGAGATGGCATGTTGCATTGAATAGATTTGAGCTTTTGGTTTCAAGCAAAGTATGATTTATGATTTGAAATGTGGTGAGAAAACCTTTAAGTTATATTGCATGAAAAACAGTAGGTGTGGTGATGTTTTAACACATTATATTGGCATAGATGTTGAGAAACTTACCGGATATAATTGATCGATCAATAGGATGAGAGTGCACTATAAACTAAAAATTTGTACGTGCTCTTTGGTTAAACCAAAGGGAGATATTCCAATGATGGGCATTCCATCGGGTAGGACTTGGTGAAATACCCAAGCTTGTGGCGGTGAGAGATTGCGCCATGTGAGTACGGTGATGAGAGATTCCACCGGAAGCTATGTTGCTAGACAAGTGAGTACGATGATGCGAGATTCCACCAGAAGAGTCTAGTGTAGAAATGTGTCTGTATATCCGAGTCTTAATGAAATGTTAAATGCCAATATAAATGATGAAATGGTTTTTGTTACACATGTACCTTTGATGAAATGATTTATGCTATGAGTTATGCATATGAGATTGGTTTAGTAATGCTTTGACAATATAAGCATGTGAATGGCCTTGCCATGAGTTTTGCATTGGTTTTAATGCATGAGATAGAATGAAGGTACATGTGGTTTCAATGAGCATTGCTTTGAAAGTTTTCCAAGCATGAGAAAGAGATGAGCATGTGGTTTTAAAGCTTTTGATGAAAGTGTTTTCTAAATGTGCATTATTGTGTTGGTATTCTTTAGAGCATGCCTCACTAAGCATTTGTGCTTACGCTCTCATTTACCAATAATGCAGATAATTGAGGTGTTTTCGGGCATCGAGGAAGCTAAGTTCATCCAAGGAAATCTAAGCTCACGTATGTTGAAGTTTTCATACACTTTAGTTTTGATAAATTGGCAATGGGAAAACAAGTTTTGTTTTGGGAGGTGTGTTAAAATCCCTGAGGTTGTGGCATGTTTGCTTTGGCTAGATTGACTTGTAAATGGCCTTAATTGCTTGTTTTGAGGTTTGATTGCCTATTTGGATTTTGATATTAGGAAGCATGCCTCTAGACTATGGAGAATTTGTGTTGGATGCTATGATGGTGTTTGTGTGTTCCAAATAGGTACCTTATATGTATGTTGACTTGTTGGTATGATTAGAGAGTCCTTGGGATGTGTTTGAATGGGTTTTTGGGTGAAAAACCAGCACTTGCTGCAATTTCTGGGCAAACCGTATCGAAACACCCTCTAGTGTTTCGAAACGGGGGCCTGTAATGGCCTTCGTGTTTCGAAACGATGGAGGCTGTTTTGAAACGATTTGGCTACTGGAACGCCGTGTTTTGGAACAGGTTTTGAAACGGGTGGGTGTCTTGATCTAGCGTTTCGATAAGGCAAGCAGGTGTTTCGAAACGGGTGACCGTTGAACACATATTTGAATTGTTCTGAGGTTTGTATGTTTTACTTTTTAGTCCTTAATGTTGAGATTGCAATTTCTTGAGTTTGTGATGTCCAATTGAGGTGAAATTTGGTAGAAAAGCTTGTAACATGACTAATTTCATATTGGTAACTTTAAAATCAACGAGGACATTCTAATTTACAGAAATTACAATTTGGTCCCTAAATTCGTGTAAGGTGCAATTGAGTCCCAATTTGAAATCTGTTTGCTATGCCTTTTAAAATCGTATCTCTTGAGTACTCACTTAGGGTTAACAAGCATCTAGACAAGATTAAAAAGAAAAAAAGGGTCATGAATCAAGGTTGAATTCTTGGTTGACTTTGTTTTCCCCGTGTAACCTTCGTAGTTCGGGTCAACCGTCTAGGCTGGGCTAAGGGGGTTACAGAAGAACACCGGTGACCAACCATCGTGTCGGCCGCCTACCACCGGCACCGGCCGCCACTTGCCGGCGGTGACCCTTTTATTTTCATTTATTATATTTTTGAAAAAAGGCTTAAAATAATAATTTTATTTGTTTGATTCGAATAAAATTTAAGATTTTTATATCAACATCAACAAAGCAACAATTTAAATAACATAAAATCAAATTAACAACAACTTAAATATAGAATCAAGCGTTGAATCATACCAAAAATTTGACGAAAAGCTTGCTTGAATTTTCAAAATGCTTGATTTTATTCAACCGGAAAAATTTACTTTCGGATTACAACGCCTCTTGGGTGCTTCTCCAAGAAAGAATAACAGCAAGACTAAGAATTTTCAAATGATTCTCGGATGGGTGTATGAATTTGTGAATGGGTGAGTGAAGATGAGTGTGTGTGTAGAACAAAGAATGATGGGGGATTTAAATAGTGTTCTAAACCCTGATTGTAACACCCTTTGCCCGTGTTAGGAGCGAAGATCGTTACGACGCGCAATGAATTAATTCGGGACATGCTTATAACATACAAACATTGAATCATTTAAAACAAACTTATCAAAAGGATGGCTAACCAAAAACTTTTACAAGACATTTAAACATACATCCTTACTATCATAACTCATTCAATCATAAATCAACCATATGATCATGCTTCTCTTGAATATCAAACAATCAATCATACATTGTTTACATCCTAAACAACCAACTAATAACAAACATCATGTTTTCTACCAATGCTTACTGAAACTAAGCATACATACAAGTTCAACCATTTAACATTTTACCTAGATCATTCGAACCATATACAACTCAATAGGGTGCATTCCGATTACTACCATTCCTAACTAGCTCCATTCGAATCAATATTCATAACATTAGGATCATTCCATTTAAGGTCCAATTCAATCATATACTAACAATACACTAGATGCAATCATCCTATTCATTAGGCATAATTCGAATGATTCATTTAATCAAGGACAGCTTATACAAGTTTCATTTGATCTATACATTAACATGTTAAGTCATTTTGCTTCATTTTAATTCAATAATCTAAATGCAATTGTTATTCATATAGTTCAAGCTAGAGAAAGATACCTATGTGTCTGTCTAATGTCATTTTAACTAACTTATCATCTTACACTTGTTACCATTCCATACATGTCCAACATCAATCATTCGAATAGCAAGGCACATAGTCAACACACGATATTTGCAAGAATAATATTGAGCAATTGGTTCAACCAACAGTAACATATATACAAAAAAGGTTATCTTTCATAGGTTCATACTTATTTACATACCCAAGTTCCCTACAATTGAGTTCATACTAAGAGATTTTACATACATCTTATATACATACTTATGATAAGCAGATGCATGCATCCTGAATGACTAGACACGTAACTATGCCACCAACTAGGAGTGCTAACAAGACTCAACTCAGAGATAGATACTTCGAACAATCTAACTTGTGATTTGGGAAGATGAAAACAAGAATGGTAAGTACAATAAGTACTTAGTGAGGCAGTTCCTATAACTATTAAGTTTCATTTGGTTCATTAAATGTATTATCACAATTGGCAAAGATTACTTAGCTAGTCTTCATTCCAATTTAGTAGACTTAGCTAGTCTCAATATCATCTTAACATCATGTAAGCAAGTAGATACAAACATGTCAAAGGTCAACCAAAGCATGTAATCATAAAATGCATTCGAATAGCCAACCTTGCTATACAATAAGTACATTGATCAATCAAGTTTCAAGAAAGGTTAATTTCTTCTTAATTCATTCAAATAGGGCCTCTTACCCTTTTATAACTTTTACCAGCTAAATATGTAAGATTGGTAGATAATTTTTCGACAGCATATAAGCACATCTCAATGCCACTTCAGTAGAATAACATATCAAGATTTCTAATGAGCATGTAACATGTTTTATTTCAAGATCTTTTAAGTTATGCCTTGGTAGAATAGTGGGATTAGGTCATAAGTTTCAATGCGTACAAAGTACCAAATCAGGGGATGCACAATTGCATCAAGGTGTCTTCTACACCAACATAGGGTAAGCAAAGTGCCAACAGAGGATGTATAAAGCATCAAGATCATTAGGTGTCATCAACACCAAAACAGAGAGTACACAAAGTACTAAAATAGAGGAGCTCTAAACTCTAAAGCATTCCTTCCTACTTAAGACCAACTAGTCAACCAAGGGCTTTCATTATCTTTTAAGTTTAGGAAACACAATCAAATTTTATAGAAATCAAACACTACAAGATCACATAACTTATTTCATGTTATTAGTGAGTAGTACTTATTCATTATTCATATTTACTTAGTTTCCAGCATATAATAGTCTTGTAAAAAATTTCAAGCATCATGTAGCACTCAAAAACAGTAGCAGAACATACATTTCATGCTCATATCAACAAGCATATAGCCATCAAACAATAGCAACCACATCAAGCATCAATTAAGGACAACTAGCTAGTAACAAGGATCATGTTATCATATTCCCTTTTAATTTTTTTCCTTTAAGATAATTGCTAAAATTCAAATTAGGTTCATATGATGCTTTCATCTTGAATCATAATTTAAACATAAAACATTGGATAGGACACTAATCCTAACCCTAAGATTCACTACACTCACAATCCTCCAAGCTTTCTACTAGTCTGGCTCTTTGATGACTATCACATTGTTCTTTCTATTTGAGTGGCCAACTCTTGCTTCTTCCAGATTTTCCTCAAAGTCTTGGTCTAACCATTCATATATAAACATACACAAAAGGAATTAGCATCCCTATCAAACATATAAGCTCATTCAAACAAGAACAAACACAACACACTCAAAACTATTTTCCAGTTCTGGCAACTTGCACCCCTGTTACTAAACTAATCAAAACATCTTAGAAAGCTTATTCAATTACCTTCTTAGAAAGCTACCTATCAACCAATTCAAGTTACAATTCATTCATATATCATTTTAAGCTACACTTTGGAATGTCGATTAATTTACCTTCTTAGAAAGCTTATTCAATTACCTTCTTAAAAAGCTACCTATCAACCAATTCAAGTTACAATTCATTACATATCATTTTAAACTACACTTCGGAATGTCGATTAATTTACCTTCTTAGAAAGCTTATTCAATTACATTTTTAACCATATATGGCGCATATTTTTTCTATTTCTAGATCTGTATAGTTTTGCAATTTAAGACATGGCATTTTTCCAGGGACTAAACTGCCAGTTTACACTTTAAGCCACTTTAAACATTCAATTTAAGCTACCATCAACCAATTCAAGTTACAATTCATTCTCATATCAAGTCTCCTGTTTTTAAACATTTTTTCTAGAAGCTATTACAGAGCATTTTAATCCCTAAAGCGTCCAATTTTGCCAAAGGAGTCCCCTAAACAGTTTTGCATTTTCAGGTGACTAGTTTTCATTCTAACACATTATCTAGGTAATTTAACCTCAAACTAATTTGTACAAATAGTTCATTTCACCAGTCTATAACAATTTTCCCTAGGTGACTTTTTACCTAAAAAGTTTTCTTGTCCCTCAAATTTCCCGATTTAACAAAATAGTCCCTATGAACATTCAGTTGCCATTTAACATATTCTAGTGACCTAATCTTAATTCCCATCATATAACCGAGGCTAGATTCATCAAATTCAACATCTTATAACACAAATCCAGCCATAAAATCATCAACAACAACATGTAAGCACGTTAAAACAAAACATTCAACAATTAAATACAAAATAACATGAATTCGGTTAATTCAATAGTGTAGGATCACTTACTTAGCTTCTAGATTTAATTTCTATGGTCGAATCTTCAACATGAATGATGAATTTCCATTATTTCTCTTTTTTTTATCTCCAGCAAAACTCTCTCTCTAAGTTCTCTTAGGTTCGACTGATGAGGAGAATGAATGGAGAGGATGACAACTAATTTAGTTAGTGGAACTAAGAAATTACCCCTCTAACCTTGGATTACTCTTTTGATTAATTATCAGCCAAGGGTAATTATAAGAAATCAAAATTTTAGCAGGCAAATCTTAAGGTTTGATGGTCATTCAAAATGGTCCTTATAAATCAGTCCTTTAATTTGGTCATTCTTTCAATTTTGTCCTTAACTAGTCCAACTAGGGATTTCTAGGTTCATTTGAATCGATTGATTAGACAATTGACCCAATTACTTCTAGGGTAAGATTGAGGGTGTTACACGAATTTACAAGGAAATCACCATATTTTTATCCCTAGAACCAAGCTACATCCGACCAAGAGCTTAAATCATGCATGCTTTCAAAAATCCAGAGTAAAAGTGCTCTAATTTTGGGATTTTAGGATTGAAATTCTTCCTAATTTCAAGTTGGGGTTTTGATCATTTTCTTCCTTGTTTTGCAAACCATCAGTGGCAGCTCTAAGCGGCGTTGGTCGCATTGGAATGACGTTGGCGTGGGGATTTGCCTGGTGCCAACGGTGGTGGCAGCTGTGGCCGGTGGTGGATGGACGGAAACTCCCTCCCTTTGCAGCTGCTGCTCAAACTGGGGGGAACCAACACCGTGCGCTTGCGGCCCACGCACCAGGCGCGTGGGTGGTTCCTCTCTTTTTTTCAACTTTTTTTCTTTATATCACATGGATCAAACGACCCTTATTTAATAAGGGTTTAAAATTTTATTATTTATTGGGCTTAAAATGGGTTTATTATTTTTTTAAAACAAATTGGTTTTGATTTATTTAAAATGAACCCTTGTTTAAAGGTAGATGGACCTTATTTATTGTTATATATATATTTTTTAAAAAATATTTTATTTTCTTCTTTCATTTTGGTTTTCCTCTCTCCCTCTCTCTCTCTTTAAATAATAATAAATAAAATAAATATATAAATAAATAAAAGGGATGGTGAAAATCTAGTGACAACAACTACCCCTCTTTGCTTATTCTTGTGGAACAGGGGCAAGGCAAAGAGCAAGAGGCAATGATTTTCACCGATCACCAATTTGCTGAGCGATTCCATTCTTCTTTTGTTCGAATGGATAGGCATGTTCCATTCTCTTTACGCCCGAATGGATAGGCATGTTCCATTCTCTTTACGCCCGAATGGTTGGACGAGATCCATTCTCCTTACGCCCGAATGGTTGGACGGGATCCATTCTCCTGACGCTCGAATGGTTGGACAGGTTCCATTCTCCTTACGCCCGAATGGTTGGACAGGGTCCATTCTTCTTATGGCCGAATGGTTGGACGAGTTCCATTCTCCTTACGCTCGAATGGTTGGACAAGTTCCATTCTCCTTACGCTCAAATGGTTGGACGGGTTCCATTCTCCTTATGCCCGAATTGTTGGACGAGTTGGATTCTTCTGATGCCTAAATAGATATGTGGATTTCTGAAAACATTCATCCCTTGGATGAATAAGCGAACATGCTAAGCAAGCTCGATTCTCCTTATGCTTGAACGAATAAGCTGGCCCCAAAAGGTTTCACCCTCTTTAAGCTTGGATGAATAAGCAAACTTCATTCTTTTTATGCCTGAACGGATAGGCGGATTCCTCTGCTGACAGTTTTTTGTATACCTGCAAAAACTGATAAAAGATGCAGTTATGATGAGCATGCCCTTAGGTATGTCTAAAACATGAATGCATGCCAAAGTTCTTTTGTCTGTAAACCTTGTTTTAATTAAGATAAATTGTTACTTCTATCATGTGTGCTTGTTCATTCAATGGTCATCTTCAACTTCCATTCTTATTACTCATGCCTCTTTGCTTCATGGAAAACATTTGATCTTTGCCAATTGGTTCACTCCATCCAACAATTTTGTGCTTATGGTAGGAAAGTAGGTTTCTTTGACAATTCTTACTTCTACATTTATGAAATCTTACGTTTTCAACCATCCATCTATTATTGCAGTTGATACATCAATACCAGGTGAAAGGCTTTCGGGTAATCATGCTCTCCTTCGAAGATCTTCTCCTTATAATCTTCTTGCGTCAAAACCTCAAAGCCTAGCAATGCACTGTTTCATAGTCCATGTACTTTTCAAGCCATTACAAGAGTAATACACAAAAATATCTTGCACATTTAATGATATTTTAACCAAATAGTTATTATCCAAATAAAAGATGTTTATTTGAGGAGAAAGGGAAATGAAAGAAAGAGAGGGTCAAACAAAATGGTAAATTTTTAATGATAATGTGACAATCAAGAAAAATACAAAGGAAATGAGTTGGAAAGACAAGTATCCATATATCAAGGGTCCAAAATTCTTTTGAAGAGGCCTTGAATTCTACCTTCATCGAAAAGATTTTGTCCACTACAACAACATATTAGGATATGAAGTTCCTTCTGAAATACCAAAGCTTTTTTGGAGTCCTTTGTTGATTGCTTTCCCGTACTACGATAATTCAAGCCTCCCTTTTGCAGGTTTTCAACTAGAATCCTCCTTTGGTTTCAGAAAGCCCTTTGCGGATTTTCATCTTGAACCCTTCTTTTTTCTTTTCCCTCTTTTTTTCTTTTCTTGTTTTTTTTTCTTTTTCTCTTGCGTAGTACTTTTTGACTGAATCAGAGTTCACCGGATTTTTGAGCTCATCTCCATCTATTTCAGCCATAATTAATGCCTCTCCATCAAAGGCTTTTGATACAACGTAGAGACCCTCCCAATTTGGTGCCCATTTTCGTCGCGAATCCCTTTGAATTGGCAACGTCTCACCTTCTCAAAATTTTCATAGGTGGAACTTCTTGCCATATGCTCGTATCATTCTTTTCTGGTACATTTGACCATAGGAAATTGCCCTCAACCTTTTTCATCAATTAGGTTTAACTGGTCATATCTTGCCTGAACTCACTCGGCCTCTTCTAGATCTACCTCCATCAAAACACATAGGGAAGGGATTTTAACATCAATTGGTAGCACAACTTCAATCCCGTATACTAGCGAAAATGGTGTTGCCCCAGTAGAACTTCTTAAATTCGTTCTATAGGCATATAGTGCAAATGGCAACTTCTCATGTCAATCAGTATACGTTTCGGCCATCTTTGCCGCAATTTTCCTAATATTCTTTTTTACAACCTCTACACCTCCATTCATCTTGGGTCAATAGGTTACAAAATTATTATTTTAAATCATAAACTGCTCACAAGCCCCTTCTATCATCTTGTTCTTCATATTAGATGCATTATCGGTGATAATCCTCTCAGGCGGGCTATAACGACAAATAATTTCTTTCTTAAAAAATTTGCAAACAACTGACTTGGTGACATTCACATATGAAGCTTCTTCCACCCATTTCGTGAAGTAATCGAACGACACTATGATGAATCTATGTCCATTTGAAGCAATGGGATAGATCTGGCCAATTACATCCATGCCCCACATTAAAAAAGGCCACAGAGCTATCATAACATGGAGTGGCAGAGGCGGTGCATGAATTTTATTAGCATACACCTGGCACTTGTGACATTTTCAAGCGTAATTGATGCAATCATTTTCCATAGTAGAGAGTAGTATCCAAAGCGCATGATTCGTCTAGCCATGGTAAAGCCACTATGATGAGTTCTGAAGACCCCTTCATGTACTTCTTCCAAGATCATTTGAGCTTCTTTAGCTCCCACACATCTCAATAGCACTTGATCTCGACTCTTTTTATACAAAATCTCACCGAGGACATATCCTGCAACCAACTTCCTGATCGTTTTCTAATCGTTGTCAGTTGCTTGTGTTGGATATTCTTGGGTCTTTTTATATTGTAAAATCTCATGATACCATGGAAGTCCGTATGCTTCTTCTTCCACGGTGTAATAGTGAGATGGGAAGTCAAAAATCTGCATTTTAATTGGCATCATCTCGGTACCATCGCTAGCTTTGAACATGGCAGGTAATGTAGCAAGGCGTCAACCATTTCATTATCTTCCCTGGGAGATACATGAAGGTAATTTCATCGAACTCTTTGATTAATTTGAGGACCGGCCAATGATATTCTACCATCTTCATATCTTTTGTCTCCCACTCTCCCCGAATATGATACATGACAAATATAGAATCCACAAAGACCCTTAAGGTTTTTATTTTTCTCTCAATGGCCACTCGTAGACCGAGTATGCAAACCTCATATTCTGCCATGATATTTGTACAAAAGAAGTTTAGCCGACTAGTAAAAGGGTAACAATTCCCCTATGGTGAAACTAGCACTGTGCTCATGCCCCATCCTAAAGCGTTTGCAGCACCGTCAAAATTCAACACCAAAGACTTTGTCAAATCATCACTATTCCCCTTAGTGGAAATACACATCAGATCTTAATCGGAAAAATTGAAATCCAGTGCCTCATAATCATCATAAGCACGACTCGCTAAAAAGATTGTTATGACGCTTCCTTTCACTGGTTTTTGGCTTACATAATGGATATCAAACTCTGAGAGTAGAATCTACCAACGAGCAAAATTTCCTGACAATGCTGGAGCCTCCATCATAAATTTTAAGGGATCCAACTTTGATATTAACCACGTGGTATGATATAAGATGTATTGTTGAAGTCTTTTTGTTGCCCATACCAAAGCGCAACAGAGATTTTATATCGATGAATATCTAGTTTCGCAATCTGTGAACTTCTGAATCAATTAATAAATCGCCTTTTCTTTTCTTCCAGTTTCATCATGTTGCGCTAGCATACATCCCATTGAACTCTCATGAATAGTTAGGTATAGAATTAGTGGTCTTCCCGGGACAGGTGGTACTAGAATGGGAGGACTCAACAATTGCTTCTTGATTTCTTCAAAGGCTACTTGGCATTCTTCATTCCATATTCCCATATTATTTTTGCGTACTAACCTAAATATTGGGCTGCGTTTCTCTGTTAACTGGGAGATAAAGCGAGCAATATAATTCAACCTTCCAAGGAAACCTCGACCCTCTTCTTGAATGGCTTTAACCGTGTATGGATCAACTTCAATTCCCTTTTCACTTACAACAAAACCTAACAATTTCCCGGATCGTAAAATAAAAGTGCATTTTGACGGGTTGAGCCTTAGTTGAAACTTTCTCAACCTTTCGATGAGTTTTTCTAAATTCTCAATATGTTCCTCTTCTGAGCGGGATTTAGCGTTCATATCATCAACATATACTTCTATCTCTTTATGAATCAGATCTTGAAACATAGTTACTATGGCTCGTTGATAAGTTTCCCCTGCATTCCTTAGGCCAAAAGGAATAACCTTGTAACAAAAAGTTCCCCACCATGTCACAAATGTGGTTTTGTTCATATCTTCTAGGCACATTTTGATCTGGTTATACCCTGAAAAACCGTCCATGAAGGAGAAAGAGAACGCCACGTCGTGTTATCCACTAGTGTGTCAATATGCGGCAACGGGAAATTGTCCATGGGGATCACCCTATTTAGGTGTCGATAGTAAACGCACATATGCACTTTCCCTCCTTTCTTTGGAACCGAAATAATGTTTGCTACCCACTCAAAATAATTCACAACTCTGAGGAATCCAGCATCATACTACTTTTTTACTTCATCCGTAATTTTTAGGAGCATTTCAGGCTTAATTCTTCTTAACATCGGTTGTACAGGCTTGCATTAGGGTCTAATGGGAAGTCGATGTACCACGAGGTCAGTATCCAAACCATGCATATCTTGGTATGACCAAGCAAATATGTCCTTATATTCCCGTAGAAGCTTGATCAAAGTTTGCCGAGTCTAAGTAGTGATAGAAGTGCAAATTCTCACTTCATGCTTCTCTTCGTCACTCCCGATAATCAATATTTTCAATTCTTCATTATGGGGCGTGATCTGTTTCTCTTCACTCTCTAAAAGTCTGAGCATTTCATTAGGCACCTCATATTCTTCCTCATCATTATAGCTTCCAACTTCTTATAAACACATGGGTAGTTCGAAATCTATTTCTATGTTAGATTCATATTCATTTGAACTGCTGATATCTGGAAACCTGGAGGAATGAAATGGAATATGTATACACATTATGAATGCACAAACAAATGAATGGAATGAGGTTCTTTTTTTATTTTTGTATAGTTTGTTTTTTTTCATTTTCTTAGTTATTTGCAAATGAAAGTTTGCCACCCAAATGAAAAAAACATCTTTTTATTGATTGAAGAGAACCATATTGATTTTTAACATAGACCCTTAACAAGAGATCCCTAAATAACTTCGGGCCTAAGGAATTAGGGTTGGTTTTGAGCATTACTTTGTGGATGCCCTAAAAGCTAAAAGGATTTCTTTCACATTCCAGATATTCAGCTCTGAGCGTGGGTGTATCATGGAGAGGTACTTGTTTCCCTCGTCCTCTACTGATATGGGGTTGATGTTCAGCTCCTCAAATGCCTTCTCGAGCTGATTCACTTTCTTCTCTTACTCCTTAGAAGTATCAGGATATATGAAGCCTCATGATCTGAAGTTGTGGCTTAGCGATCAGAACATCATTGGCTTCCACTTAATCTCTTCTCCCGTTAGCCTAGCTTCCCTTCTTTATTGTCTTTCTTTTATAGCTACTCATCTCTACATTGGGTTGGGCTTATATCCTAGCTCGAAGCGATCACTTTTTTTCTGGATTCATCACAAGGTATGTCCTTCCTTGAAGCTACTTGCCAAGGCCCTTTCTAGACTTTGCCTCTTTCCCTAGGGTTTGTTTAACCTGCATCTTCGCATTATCTGACAAGTCGAGCTCCGGGTCCTTGCTTCCTTCTACGAAGAAAAAAAGCATTGACAAGCTCGAGAGTCCTTGTAACCCCCTTAGCCCGGCCTAGACGCTTGACCCGAACTATAAAGATTACACGGGGAAAACCAAAGTCAACCTGAAAGTCAACATTGATTAACGACCCTTTTTTTCTTTTTATCTTTTCTAGATGCATGTTAAGCCTATGTGATTACTCAAAAATCATAGGAGAGAAAGGCACAGCGATCGGAAAACCTTTAGGCGTTCAATTGCAAGAATTACACTTTTAGGGACCAAAACGTAAATTTTGGAAAATATAAGAACTTTACAGATTTTTAGCTTACCAATATGTAATTAGTCATATTACACGCCTCTCTCTCAAATTTTAGCTTAAAAGGACATTTCAAGCTTAATCAATTGCATCCACAACATTAAGGACTAAAATATAAAACATGAGAACTTGAAACAATACAAAACACAGCCCAACGGTCAACCGTTTCGGAACGCTGACCCTGGTATCGAAATAGTGTTGACCGTTTCGGTACCCGGGTGCGTTCCGAGTCCAGTACTGAAACAGGCCTCACCAGTAGCCAAAGTGTTCCGAAACACCTTCATCCATTCCGAAACACTATGGCTATTTCGGGCCCCTATTTCGAAACAGATAAGGGTGTTTCGATACACCCTGCCCTGAAACATCATAATTTTCTGGGTTTTCACATCTTTTCACACTCAAACATATCGCAAATCATACCATAACATACCGACAAGGTGGTTAGACATAAAAGAACATATTAGAGAAGCTTAAGCTAAAACATGGCATCACACACATGAACATTTAGTCTATAGGCATGCTTCCTAACCACATGAACCAAATATGGTCCTCAAACCTCAAACTAAATCATTAAAGACCATTTGAAAACTTCCAAAGCCATAAAAAACTTGCCACAAACATAGGGAGTTCCAAAACACATCTCCCAAAAACAACCTTGAAGCCCCATTGCCATATATCAATACTAGAGTATGTAAAAACATCACCATACACGAGCTTTCACTTCCTTTGATGCTCTTAACCATCTCGCTGCCCAAAATCGTCTCAATTATCTGCATTGTTGGTAAAAGAGAGCGTAAGCACATTTTCTTAGTGAGGCAAGCTCTAAAGAAAACCAACACAACAATTCATTATTCATAACACTTTCTCAAAAGCCATTTTCAACAACATGCTCATTCTATCTCATGCTTGAAAACCATTTCAAAGCAAATCTCCAATTGAAAACACAAGTACCCTTGTTCTATCTCATGCATTAAACCAATGCAAATCTCATGGCAAGGCCATTTCAAAGCATTTCATATCATACTCTCATATGCATATCTCATAGCATAAAAACATCTCTTCATTTAGTACATGTGAATCAAATACATTTTCATATATTATATTGGCATTTCACATTTCATCTTTACTCGGATATGTGGATTAGCTTGATTCAAAGTCAAGTCCTACCCCGGTGGAATCTCTCATCACCAGACTCTCATGGCGGTATCTCTCATCGCCACAAAGCTTGGGTATTTCACCAAGTCCTACCCCGATGGTATCTCTCATCATCGGATTCTCACTTTTAATCGGGATGGCACTACCCCCATTGCCTTTCTCCAAAGAGCACATATGAATTTTAGTTTATAGTGCACTCTCATCCTATTGATCGATCAATTATATCTGGTAAGTATCTCATCTTCTATGCAAATATATTATGTCAAAACATCATCTCACCTACTGTTTTTAATGCAACATTTCTCAAATCTTTCTCATCTCATTTCAAAATCATAACACATGGTTTGCATTAAATAAATGTAACACCCCAATTTTGGGCTTGGAAGTTTAGGGTCTGAACCGGACTGGTCTAAATTTCGGTTCGAATATAAAAGGTGGTTTTAGGGAAAGCCTAGTTCGGGATGCATTAAAAATATGGAAAAATATCTAAAAATCCTCTTTTAATATATATAAGAGAGTGGTGAAATCAATTTTAGAAAATGAGGCTTGGAAATATGACATTTCGAGTTAGTGACTAAAATGTAATTTTTGAAAAGTTCGTGACTGTTTTGAAAGGATTGAAACTTTGAATCTTTAAGGAGCTAATTTACCCAAGGGACGATTTCTCCAGATTTTTCTTGATTTTTAAAGACTCATTTAATGTTTAATTAATAAAAAGAAAAGAGGGAAAAAATCATATTTTAGTTTAATAACTAACTTTTGCTAAAAGTTTGCCATTTCATTTTCTCTCAAAATTTCCTCAGCCAAACACATTTCCACAATAGCTTTTCTTTTGATTTTCACACCAAATGATGAGATTTCAATCTTCAAATGATTCCTAATCATTTCTACATCAAATCCTCTTCATTTGCATATTGAATTTTTGAGGATTTTGGCTCTAAACAAGGAGAAATCAACATTTAGAAGTATGAACGTCCTTCTCCTCTAAATACTCAGTTCTTTACTGAAATTCACAAGTTCTCAATTCTTAAATTAGGTTCTATTAAATGTTTTAATGTTGTGATCTTGATTTTGGCTTAAAACTTGAGATTTTGATCAAATCTTGAAGAATTTCGTGGAGGTTGTTTGGGCTCTGTTTTGAGATGCCTTTTTAATGTATTTTGGATGTTTAATGATGTGTAATTGAGGATTAATCAATGCAATCCCGAATAGGTTGATTTTCCTAAGTTTTTACTTGTGAAATGGTGGTTTTTGGGGTGATTTTGGTGTTCTGTTATAGGTGGAGGTATAAGGACGTGATTAGGTCCTTTTTGGATGTTAATTGATGTCTAAGAATGTTTAGAAGTGATGGATCTTGGCTGGGTAATGTTGAGGAAGTGTTTGGATGTGTTTTCGGTTGTGTTTGGTAGCTCAAATGTGAGTTTTGGTGAGAGCAGCGAGTTTAGGTGTAATGGCTGAAGATTTAAATGCATGATGATGCATTAATCCTCTGCTTTGATGTGTTTAAAACATGGGAGACATCTTCGGATCCTTGTGGTGTTGATCCGGGGGCTTGAACGGCGTTTCGGCAATCTTGCGAAATGGGATTGGTGAGTGGAGTTGGATTTTCAGCCTTGTATTGAATAATTGAAGGTTTGGGAGCTTAGTTTAAGTCTAATCAACTTAACTAAGCTCAAGAGTAAGTTTTCAGAAAACTCTCTCTTGGATGAGCCATGGATTGGTTCGATGCATTTGTTGATAATTGCATGTTTAAATTTTGTTTTTGAAAGCATGTTTAGCATGGTTAATGCTGGTAATGAAAGCCATTTGTTGAAGGATGCTCAAGGTAAGAGAACCTTGGTTAGATTTGTTAAAAATATGGATTGATGCATAGTGATGCATATTGTTAAATTGCTTTGTTTTAGATGCTTAAAAACAGTGGAATATTGGTGATAATTGATATATATTGGCAAGTGATGTATTGGTTTTGAAGTACTTGAATCGGATATAGTTAGCCGGCTATAGGATTGGGTGCACCGTGAATAAAGTCTCCTTGGATGTTGATGGGTTGTAATGGTACCGTAAACTCCATCCAAGTACACTAACGAGATGTCTAAGATCATAATGGTGGTTAAAATGCCATGTGTAGATCTTGTGTTGTGTGTCCCGTGTTCTCGTTAGTGATGTTATACAACTACCAATGAGTGATGTGGAGGGGTTGTGATTGTACCGTTAAACTCCATCACGGGTGTTGAGGGGTTGAGATTGTACCGGTAAACTCCACCTTGTGTGTTTGGTAGTGTGTATGAAGCGTATGGGACAACGCTTGTAATTCGCGTATCCGGTTGTGTTTTATGTGGAAAATGATTATGGTATCACTTGGAAGCCAATATGATATGTTAATGTTTACGAAGCATGAGATGCTTGTTGTTTAAGTTATGTTGATGATTATAAAGCATGAGATGCTTGTTGTTAATGCATTGTTGCATGAAAATGATTTTATGAATGAAAAGGCCTTGTGAAAGGTGTTTTGTAAAAGTGCATTATTGTGTTGTTTCATTAGAGCATGCCTCACTAAGCATTTGTGCTTACGCTCTCTTTCTTGAACCAATAATGCAGAGAATTGAAGTGCTTTAAGGGCAGCAAGGAGGCCAAGAATCCAAGAGGAAGACTAAGCTCATGTATGGTGACTATTTTTACAACATTATTAGCTTTTGGTATTTGGCAATGGGAACCTAGGTTGTGTTTTTTGGGAGATGTTTTGGACTCCCTAAGTTTGGCATGATTCCTATGATGTTTTGTATATGTAATTGGCCTTTACGGTGTTTGCTTTGTTGGTTTGATGTTTGGTTGGTTTGGAGTATTAGGTTGCATGCCTATAGATTGAGATTTTCCCTAATTGATGCCATGAATATGATTTGTTGATGCAAATATGTTCCTTTTATGCATGATGACTTGTTGGCATGATTAAGAGGTCATAGGGGTGTGTTTGATGGGTCGAATGTGTGTAAAACCAGAAAATTTCTGCATTTCTGGGCAGCACGTATCGGAACGGGTACTACTGTTTCGAAACAGGGGTCTGAAATGGCCTTGGTGTTTCGAAACAGGTAGAGCCGTTCCGAAACACTTTTGCTATTGCCAAGCCCTCTTTCAGAACAGGTTTCAAAACGGTCCCGCGTTTCGGAGTGGTCATTCCCCGTTCCATAACACTTGACCGTTGGGCACCGAATTCTATGGTTTTATGTTTTGAAATCTTCACGTTTTAGTCCTGAACTTCGTTTATGCAATTGCTTGAGTTTGGGATGTCCATTTGAGGTGAAATTTGGCAGAGAAGCATGAAACATGACTAATTTAATGATGGTAACTTAAAAATTGGTAAAGTTCTCTTAATTTCCAGAATTTACAATTTGGTCGTGAGTACGCCTAGGGTTAATGTGCATCTCAAGAGTATGCTTTCCAGAATTTACAATTCGCTTGAGTTTGGGATGTCCGTTGAGTACCTTTTTGCTTTCCGATTGCTGTGATTTTTTAGTATGCTTATCTCAAGAGTACGCCTAGGGTTAATGTGCATCTAGACAAGTTTAAAAAGAAAAAAAGGGTCGCTAATCAAGGTTGACTTTCGGGTTGACTTTGGTTTTCCCCGTGTAATCTTCGTAGTTCGGGTCAACCGTCTAGACCGGGCTAAGGGGGTTACATTTGGTGGTATCAGAGCTGAGTTCTCGAGTAATTGGGAATGATTATGTGGTTGGTGTATGTATGATTGCATGATATGCTTTTTAAGTGAAAGTTGATGTATGAATTGTAAAGAATGTTACAATTGTGATGTATGCTAAGATGAAGCATGTTAGAGGGACCCATTGCCATACCAAAACTAATGAAATGACTTGTTTTATTTGAAAATGAGCTTGAGTACTTGGATTTCTTACCTTGCTGAGCCTGATTATGTTTATTGCATTTGTGTTAGTGCATTGTTTAGTGAATGGGACCTCGTAAAGAGACGAGGATTAATATGCGAGCTATGGCTCAGAATGAGAACGAAGAGAATGCTGATAATGTAGTGGATTTACCTCCTCCTCCTGGTGGTGGACCACCTGGTGGTGGTGGTGCTGGAAGTGATGGAGCTGGTGTTCGTGCTGGTGCTGGGGTCGCTGGACCTGAAGCTGGGCAGGGGCAAGCTGCTCCTGACATGACAGTGCTGATTCAGGCTATTGCTGGAGCCTTTCAGGCGGCAGTAGCTGGAGCTCATAGAGCTGGGCATCAGGGTGATGCTAATGCTAGACTACCTTTGGAACGATTGCGCAGTCTGGGAGGGACTGAGTTCAGAGGTTTGTCTGCGGAGGGTTCCGAGTCTTGGCTGGAAAGTACCAAGAGGATATTGGGACAAATGAACTTCAATGATGTGTAGAAGTTAGGCTGTGTGGTATTATTGTTGCATGATGATGCGTATACCTGGTGGACGACCACTGTCTCCGGAATGGAGGAAGCTGATGTAACTTGGACGTTCTTTCTGAACGCTTTCAAGAGGAAGTATCTGAGTGTGCGATACCTGGATGAAAAGAAAAGGGAGTTCATGTCTCTTACTCAATGGAGCATGTCAGTGGCTGAGTACGAGGTTCAGTTTGTCCGTCTCAGTCAGTACGCACCTGAGCTTATCCCTGATGAGCGGGAAAAGTGTGAGCGTTTCCGTTATGGTTTGGTGACGGATGTAAAGGCCTATATGCTGGACGCTGAGTACACTGACTTTGATGTGTTGGTTAGTAGAGCGAAGGATATTGATCTGAATCTGAGTTTATCTTCTAGGGGTGTTGGTTCTAGCTCGGGCAAGCGAGTTGCTGAGTATAGTTCCGGTGGTGGGTGGAACAAGAGAGGACGTGATCGGAGGTATCAGTCTTCGGGTAGGCGTGGTGGTGGAGGGTAAGGTGCGACTGTTCAGGGAGACAGGGCGAGAGCTGATCAGAACACATGCTGGGCGTGTGGATCGCGTGGTCATTTGAGGCGTGATTGTCCTCGGGCAGCGAGAGAGGTGCAGGCTCCTGTTGTGGTGACCGGTAATTCGTGCTGGAATTGTGGTTCGGCAGACCACATGAGGAGGGAATGTCCTTTGTTGACCGGTGGAAGTCAGGGACGTGCTCCTGGAGTTGTTGCACCACAGAGAGGTCGTGGGCGCGGCCGTGGTAACTTCCAGCGCAGAGAGGATGGTGGAAGGAATGTGGCTCATGTGGTGGCTGTTCAGCCTGAGGGTGGTGGCCAGGCCCGAGTTATGCTCAGAGGGAGGGGAGGAATGACACGGATGTGATAGCAGGTACTTTCACTTTGCAATCCTTGTCATTACTTTCCTTGATTAATTCTAGATCTACACACTCTTACATATTGCGTGAACATGCTCAATTGCTTGGATTTCCTGTTGAGTCTTTGGATGTTGGTATGCGTGTAACTAGTTCTTTTGGTGAGACTGTTGTGACACGAAATCTTTATAGAAGATGTCCCTTGGTTGTGCAAGACCATGTTTTTCATGTTGATCTTATGGAATTGCCTTTCTATGATTTTGATGTGATCCTTGGTATGGATTGGCTTGTTCAACATCGAGCTGTGGTGGATTTTGAGAATAAGCGAGTTTCGTTGAAGCTTGCGGATGACTATGAGGTAGTGGTGGTGGGTGAGAATGTGAAGTTTCTTGCCAATGTGGTGTCTACATTGGAGGCGAGCCGGATGCTGAGGCAAGGTTGTGAAGCCTACCTAGCCTTTCTAATGAATCCTAGCTCTAAGGAGTTGCGAGTGCAAGATATCAGGACTGTGCGAGAGTTTCCTGGTGTGTTTCCGGAGGAGTTGCCTGGATTGCCTCCTAATCGCGAAGTGGAGTTTGGAATTGAGTTGTATGAAAACACAACTCCAGTGTCCATTACTCCTTACTGTATGGCACTTAAAGAGTTGAAGGAGCTGAAGACGCAACTTCAGGAGTTGCTTGATCGTGGTTTCATTCGGCCGAGTGTGTCACCTTGGGGTGCACCGGTCTTGTTTGTGAAGAAAAAGGATGGCACTATGAGAATGTGCATCGATTACCGTCAGCTTAACAAGTTGACTATCAAGAATCAGTATCCATTGCCGAGAATTCATGATCTTTTTGATCAATTTCGGGGAGCGGTTGTGTTCTCTAAAATTGACTTAAGGTCAGGGTATTACCAGTTGAAGGTGAAGGATGTGGATGTGCCAAAAACAGCCTTCAGAACGAGGTATGGTCATTATGAGTTTCTTGGGATGCCGTTTGTTTTGACGAATGCTCCTGCAGCTTTCATGGACATGATGAATATGGTGTTCCATGAATACTTGGATAAATTTGTTGTGGTGTTCATTGATGATATTCTCGTGTACTCTCGTATTGAGGAGGAGCATGAGGAGCATTTGAGGATTGTGTTGCAGGCTTTGTTGGAGAATCAGCTTTATGCCAAGCTGAGCAAGTGTGAGTTTTGGCTTAGAGAAGTTGTGTTTCTTGGTCATGTGGTTTCTGCTGAAGGGATTCGTGTTGATCCTTAGAAGATTGAGGCAGTGATGAATTGGAAGCCTCCTAAGTCTGTTCATGAAGTCCGTAGTTTCCTTGGTTTGGCGGGATACTATCAGAGGTTCGTGGATGGATTTTCGAAGATTGTTGCACCCTTGAAGAAGTTGTTGCAGAAGGATGTTAAGTATGAGTGGACAGAAGCGAGACAGCAGGCTTTTGAGAAGCTTAAGGCAGCTTTGACGCAAGCTCCTATCTTGGTTCAGCCTGAATCAGGGAAAGAGTTTGTGGTGTATAGTGACGCATCCTACGTTGGTTTGGGGTGTGTACTGATGCAAGAGGGTAAGGTGGTGGCTTATGCATCGCGACAGTTGAAGGTGCATGAGCGCAATTAGCCTACACATGACATTGAGCTATCTTCGGTGGTTTTTGCCTTGAAAATATGGAGACATTACCTGTATGGTGAGAAGTGTATTGTGTACACGGATCACAAGAGTTTGAAGTATCTGATGTCTCAAAAAGAGTTGAATCTCAGGCAACGACGTTGGGTAGAGTTGCTTAAGGATTACAATCTGACGATCGAGTACCATCCGGGTAAAGCTAATGTTGTAGCGGATGCCTTGAGTACGAAGGTGGCGGTGGAGTTGAGGGCTATGTTTGCCAGTTTGAGCATTTCGCGTGATGGTGGTCTTGTGGCTGAGTTGCAAGTGAAACCATCCTTGGTTCAGTTGATAAAGGAGAAGCAATTGTTGGATTATTCCTTGGTGCGACATGTTCAGGATATTGCTGAGGATAGACCATCATATTTCTGCTTTAATGATGATGGAGTCTTATGCTTTGGGAGTCGGATAGTAGTGCCCCATGATACTGAGTTGAGGGGTGCTATTCTGACTGAAGCTCATAGTAGTCCTTTTTCTATGCACCCTGGTAGTACTAAGATGTACCGTGATCTTCGTGATGAGTACTATTGGGTGGGTTTAAAGAAAGATGTTTCTGAGTTTGTGAGCAAGTGCATGGTATGACAACGAGTTAAGGCTGAGCATCAGTTTCCTTCCGGGTTGTTGCAATCGTTTAGGATTCCTGAGTGGAAGTGGGAAAGGATTATCATGGACTTTGTGTCTGGTTTGCCTTTGTCGCCATCGAAGAAGAATTCGGTGTGGGTGATTGTGGATCGTCTGACGAAGTGTGCGCATTTCATACATGTACATATTACGTATACTTTGGACAAGCTTGCGGAGCTGTACATTGCTGAGATTGTACGGCTGCATGGTGTGCCAAAGTCTATAGTGTCGGATCGAGATCCGAGGTTTACATCGCATTTCTGGGAGTGTTTACATCAGGCTTTGGGTACACGGTTGAATTTCAGTACATCTTATCATCCACAGTCGGATGGACAGTTTGAGCGTGTTATCCAAGTGCTGGAGGATATGTTGAGGTGCTGTATGATTGAGTTTCAGGGCTCTTGGGAGAAACATTTACCTTTGGTGGAGTTTGCCTATAATAATAGCTGCCAGGCAAGTATTCAAATGGCACCTTATGAAGCTTTGTACGGGAGGAAGTGCAGAACTCCTCTTTGTTGGGCTGAAACAGGTCAGAAGTTGGTTTCTATGCCAGCTTTGTTAAAAGGAACTACCGAGAAGGTGAAGCTCATTTGTGAGCGATTGAAGGCAGCTTCTGATCGGAAAAAGTCTTACGCGGATTTGAGGCGTAAGGAGAATGAGTATGCGGTGGGTGACCGTGTGTTTTTGAAAGTTTCGCCTTGGAAAAAGGTGATGAGGTTTAGTCGAAAGGGTAAGTTGAGCCCTAAGTACATTGGACCATACGAGGTGATTGAGCGTGTGGGTCCTGTTGCGTACAAGTTGAGGTTACCGCGAGAGTTGGAAAAGATTCATGATGTGTTTCATGTCTCTATGCTTCGGAAGTATAGATCGGATCCTTCGCATGTTATGCCTGTGGAGGAAGTGGAGTTGAATCTGGATTTGACTTATGATGAGGAACCGGTGGAGATTCTGGATTCGGACAGTAAGGTTCTTCGAGGTAAGACCATTGAGTTGGTAAAGGTGTTGTGGAAGCATCGTGGTGCTGAGTAAGCCACGTGGGAACGGAAGGATGACATGATGAAGCAGTTTCCATACCTTTTTCCTCCAGGTAAATTTCAGGGACGAAATTTCTTAAGGGGGGAGAGTTGTAACACCCCAATTTTGGGCTTGGAAGTTTAGGGTCTGAACCGGACCAATCTAAATTTCGGTTCGAATATAAAAGGTGGATTTAGGGAAAGCCTAGTTCGGGGTGCATTAAAAATATGGAAAAATATCTAAAAATCCTCTTTTAATATATATAAGAGAGTGGTGAAATAAATTTTAGAAAATGAGGCTTGGAAATATGACATTTTGAGTTAGTGACTAAAATGTAATTTTTGAAAAGTTCGTGACTATTTTGAAATGATTGAAACTTTGAATCTTTAAGGAGCTAATTTACCCAAGGGAGGATTTCTCCAGATTTTTCTTGATTTTTAAAGACTCATTTAATGTTTAATTAATAAAAAGAAAAGAGGGAAAAATCATATTTTAGTTCATAACTATCTTTTGCTAAAATTTTCCCATTTCATTTTCTCTCAAAATTCCTTCAGCCAAACACATTTCCATAGTAGCTTTTCTTTTTATTTTCACACCAAATGATGAGATTTCAATCTTCAAATGATTCCTAATCATTTCTACATCAAATCCTCTTCATTTGCATATTGAATTTTCAAGGATTTTGGCTCTAAACAAGGAGAAATCCACATTTAGAGGTATGAACGTCCTTCTCCTCTAAATACTCAGTTCTTTACTGAAATTCCCAAGTTCTCAATCTTTAAATTAGGTTTTATTAAATGTTTTAATGTTATGATCTTGATTTTGGCTTAAAACTTGAGATTTTGATCAAATCTTGAAGAATTTCGTGGAGGTTGTTTGGGCTCTGTTTTGAGATGCCTTTTTAATTTATTTTGGATGTTTAATGATGTGTAATTGAGGTTTAATCAATGCAATCCCGAATAGGTTGATTTTCCTAAGTTTTTACTTGTGAAAATGGTGTTTTTTAGGGTGATTTTGGTGTTCTGTTATAGCTGGAGGTATATGGACGTGATTAGGTCCTTTTTGGATGTTAATTGATGTCTAAGAATGTTTAGAAGTGATGGATCTTGGCTGGGTAATGTTGAGGAAGTGTTTGGATGTGTTTTCGGTTGTGTTTGGTAGCCGAAATGTGAGTTTTGGTGAGAGTAGCGAGTTTAGGTGTAATGGCTGAAGATTTAAATGCATGATGATGCATTAATCCTCTGCTTTGATGTGTTTAAAACAGGGGAGACATCTTCGGATCCTTGTGGTGTTGATCCGGGGGCTTGAACGGCGTTTCGGCAATCTTGCGAAACGGAATTGGTGAGTGGAGTTGGATTTCCAGCCTTGTATTGAATAATTGAAGGTTTGGGCGCTTAGTTTAAGTCTAATCAACTTAACTCAGCTCAAGAGTAAGTTTTCGGAAAACTCTCTCTTGGATGAGCCATGGATTGGTTCAATGCATTTGTTGATAATTGCATGTTTAAATTCTGTTTTTGAAAGCATGTTTAGCATGGTTAATGCTGGTAATGAAAGCCATTTGTTGAAGGATGCTCAAGGTAAGAGATCCTTGGTTTGATTTGTTAAAAATGTGGATTGATGCATAGTGATGCATAATGTTAAATGGCTTTGTTTTAGATGCTTAAAAACAATGGAATATTGATGATAATTGATGTATATTGGCCAGTGATGTATTGGTTTTAAAGTACTTTAATCGGATATATATAACCGGCTATAGGATTGGGTGCACCGTGAATAAAGTTGGCTTGGATGTTGAGGGGTTGTAATGGTACCGTAAACTCCATCCAAGTACACTAACGAGATATCTAAGATCATAATGGTGGTTAAAATGCCATGTGTAGATCTTGTGTTGTATGTCACGTGTTCTCGTTAGTGATGTTATACAACTACCAATGAGTGATGTGGAGGGGTTGTGATTGTACCGTTAAACTCCATCACGGGTGTTGAGGGGTTGAGATTGTACCGGTAAACTCCACCTTGTGTGTTTGGTAGTGTGTATGAAGCGTATGAGACAACGCTTGTAATCCGCGTATCCGATTGTGTTTTATGTGGAAAATGAGTATGGTATCACTTGG
Organism: Hibiscus trionum; assembly: GCA_030270665.1. Taxonomy (NCBI): domain Eukaryota; kingdom Viridiplantae; phylum Streptophyta; class Magnoliopsida; order Malvales; family Malvaceae; genus Hibiscus; species Hibiscus trionum. Next base: position 3,448,327 of record BSYR01000004.1, read on the forward strand.
AAGCCAATATGACATGTTAATGTTTACGAAGCATGAGATGCTTGTTGTTTAAGTTATGTTGATGATTATAAAGCATTAGATGCTTGTTGTTAATGCATTGTTGCATGAAAATGATTTTATGAATGAAAAGGCCTTGTGAAAGGTGTTTTGTAAAAGTGCATTATCGTGTTGTTTCATCAGAGCATGCCTCACTAAGCATTTGTGCTTACGCTCTCTTTCTTGAACCAATAATGCAGAGAATTGAAGTGCTTTAAGGGCAGCAAGGAGGCCAAGAATCCAAGAGGAAGACTAAGCTTATCTATGGTGACTTTTTTTACAACATTATTAGCTTTTGGTGTTTGGCAATGGGAACCTAGGTTTTGTTTTTTGGGAGATGTTTTGGACTCCCTAAGTTTGGCATGATGCCTATGATGTTTTGGATATGTAATTGGCCTTTACGGTGTTTGCTTTGTTGGTTTGATGTTTGGTTGGTTTGGAGTATTAGGTTGCATGCCTATAGATTGGGATTTTCCCTAATTGATTCCATGAATATGATTTGTTGATGCAAATATGTTCCTTTTATGCATGATGACTTGTTGGCATGATAAAGAGGTCATAGGGGTGTGTTTGATGGGTCGAATGTGTGTAAAACCAGAAAATTTCTGCATTTCTGGGCAGCCCGTATCGGAACGGGTACTACTGTTTCGAAACAGGGGTCTGAAATGGCCTTGGTGTTTCGAAACAGGTAGAGCCGTTCCAAAATACTTTTGCTACTGCCAAGCCCTATTTCGGAACACGTTTCAAAATGGTCCCACGTTTCAGAACGGTCATTCCCCGTTCCGGAACACTTGACCATTGAGCACTGAATTCTATGGTTTTATGTTTTGAAATCTTCACGTTTTAGTCCTGAACTTCGTTTATGCAATTGCTTGAGTTTGGGATGTCCGTTTGAGGTGAAATTTGACAGAGAAGCATGAAACATGACTAATTTCATGATGGTAACTTAAAAATTGGTAAAGTCCTCTTAATTACCAAAATTTACAATTTGGTCCCTAAATTTATATGTTGTGCAATTGAGTACCTTTTTGCTTTCCGATTGCTGTGATTTTTTAGTATGATTATCTCAAGAGTACGCCTAGGGTTAATGTTCATCTAGACGAGTTTAAAAAGAAAAAAAAGGGTCGCTAATAAAGGTTGACTTTCAGGTTGACTTTGGTTTTCCCCGTGTAATCTTCGTAGTTCGGGTCAATCGAGCTAAGGGGGTTACAATAAAAATCTCAAAACTCTTCAATGCAATATGATATCTCATGTAATTTCTTCAAAGCATCATCTCATGCTACAAATCATGCATAAAATAGTAGGAATTTGTCTATCTCAAAACAAGAGCATGTAAAAGCATTTTAGGGGCAACAACCACATATTCTAGAGTAAATCTAGCCATACTTACTTCCGGACATAGGATGGCGTTTCAAACCAATCGTAAATCCCCAAACCTTGTTTCTTTGACCCTGAAGGACTTCTAAAACCTTTCGCACTCACCAATTACATTTTGCTTGCTTTCCGAAACGACATCTAAGCTCCCGGCACTTTCGGATCAACACCAAAAGCGTCCGAAGATGTCTCCCCTATTCATTACACATAAGAGTAGAGGATTAATGCATCATCATGCATTGAAATCATCAGCCAACTAAACAAACTCGCTGCTATACTCAAAAGCACCATTTCGGCCACCAAAATCAGCTCCAAACTCATCCAAAACAAAACCCAGCCAAGATCTATCACTTCCAAACATTTCTAAACCTCAATCACAACCAAAAATCACCATAAATTCGTCCTTAAACCTCAAGCTACAACAGAACACCAAAACCACCCCAAAAACTATCAATCTAGCATGCAAAACTTAAGAATCTAAACCTATTCGGGATTTGTGTGATAAAACCTCATTTTTAACATCAATTACCATCCAAAATTCATTAGAAATCAACCTCAAAATAGAGCCTAACCAATAGTTACGAAAATCATCAAGATCTCTCCAGGAATCTTGAATTTTGACACAATTTCATGTTTCTAGCATTAAAGCAACTCAAAAATCATTGACAAAAGGATTGATAACTTGGAAATTTCAGTAAAGAACTGATCATTAGAGGAGAAGGACGAAGCTTACCTCTAATGGCTGATTTCTCCTTAATTTTGGCAAGTTTCCTTGAAAATCCAAAGTGAAAACAAGAGGATTTGATGAGGAAAGGATTATGAATCAAAAGGAGATTGAAATCTCATCAAAAGGGATGAAAATCAGAGGCTAATTGATGAGGAAATGTGTTTGGCTGAGTGGAAGTTGAGAGAAAATGAAAAGAGGGAAAAAGATCGTAAAGTTATGAAAGCCAAAAATAGGATTTTCTCTTTTAATTCCCTTTATTAAATCATTATTTAAACACCCAAAATTAGAGAGAAATCAGATAAAAACATTTTGGTAAAATTAGCTCCTTAAAGATTCAAAGTTTCAATCCTTTACAAAACAGTAAGTAGTCAACTTTTGCAAAAACTGCGATTTGGTCACTACACCGAAATGTAGTATTTCCAAACCATATTTTGTAAAATTGTTTTCACCATAATCATTCATATAATAAATGAAGATTTTTAGATATTTTCCATATTTTTAAAGCATCCCAAACTAGTTGTTCCCTAAATCTCCCTTAAAGATTCGAACCGTTCTCGACCGGTCCGATTCAAACTCTAAAACTTCTAGGCCCAAAATCAGGGCATTATAGTCCTGAAGAGACACTCAAGCGCTCCTTTGTCTATCTCTATGTACGGAGCACCAGTTGACACTGAAGCAATGATCTCCTCTTCAGCCTCAACTATCACCAACTGTCTGCCAACTATGTACTTCAATTTCTAGTGTAGAGTGGAAAGAACTGCCCCTGCGATCTGAATCTAGGGGCGTCCTTACAAACGATTATATGTGGGCCTAATGTCCATCACGACAAAATCAATCTTGAAAGTAGTTGGCCCAATCTACATGGGCATATCTATCTTACCAATGACATCTCTTTGGGTCCCATCGAATGCTCTCATAGTGTTTTGGTAAGTCGTCATGTGAGAGCTGTCGACTGGAAATTTCTTCAATATGGCTAAGGGAAACACATTCAAAGCATACTCGTTATCTATTAGAACTCTTGGCAGCATGTATCCCTTGCAACGGGCAGAAATGTGAAGAACCGTTCTCGATCGGTCCGATTCAAACTCTAAAACTTCTAGGCCCAAGATCAGGGCGTTACAACTCTCCCCCTCTTAAGAGATTTCATCCTCAAAATTTACCTAGAGGAAAATGGTAAGGAAATTGCTTCTTCATGTCTTCCTGGAGGAAAAAGGTAAGGAAATTGATTCTTCATGTCTTCCTTTCTTTCGCACATCGCTTCATCAACACCACGATGTCTCCACAAGACTTTGACCAGCTCGATGGTCTTACCTCGAAGAACCTTACTATCTGAATCCAGAATCAAAACAGGTAAGGAAATTGCTTCTTCATGTCTTCCTTTCTTTCCCACGTGGCTTCCTCAACACCACGATGTCTCCACAAGACTTTGACCAGCTCGATGGTCTTACCTCGAAGAACCTTACTATCCAAATCTAGAATCTCAAAAGGTTCTTCATCATACGTCAAGTTCGAATTCAACTCAACCTTCTCCACAGGCATAACATGCGACAGATCCGATCTATACCTCTGAAGCATGGATACGTGAAACACATTATGTATCTTTTCTAACTCTTGAGGTAGTCTCAGCTTGTAGGCAACAAGACCCACACGTTCTATCACCTCGTATGGTCCAATGAACCTTGGGCTCAACTTTCCCTTTCGGCCAAATCTCATCACCTTTTTCCAAGGTGAAACTTTCAAAAATACACGCTCGCCCGTAGCAAATTCTATCTCCTTACGCTTCAAATCAGTGTAAGACTTTTTCCGATACGATGCTGCCTTCAATCGATCACAAATGAGCTTCACATTCGGTGGTCCCTTTTAACAAAGATGGCATCGAAACCAACTTTTGTCCCGTTTCAGCCCAAAAAAGAGGAGTTCTACACTTCCTCCAGTATAAAGTTTCATAAGGTGCCATTTGAATACTTTCCTGGTAACTGTTATTATAAGAACACTCCACCAAAGGCAAGTGCTTCTCCCAAGAGCCTTGAAAATCAATAACACAGCACCTCAACATATCCTCAAGCACTTTGATAACACGCTCCGACTGTCCATCCGTCTGCGGATGATAAGAAGTACTGAAATTCAGCCGTGTACCCAATACTTGATGCAAACACTCCCAAAACCTTGCGGTGAACCTCGGATCTCTATCCGACACAATAGATTTTGGCACTCCATGCAATCGTACAATCTCTGCAATGTACAACTCCGCAAGCTTATCCAAGGTGTACGTAGTATGCACAGGCAAGAAATGCACACACATCGTAACGCGATCCACAATCACCCAAACAGAGTTCTTCTTCGATGGCGATAAAGGCAAACCTGAAACAAAGTCCATGGTTATCCTCTCCCACTTCCATTTAGGAATCCTTAACGGCTGCAACAACCCTGAAGGAAATTGATGTTCAACCTTAACTCGCTGACAAACCATGCATTTCCTAACATACTCAGCGACATCTTTCTTCAATCCCACCCAATAGTACTCATCCTTCAGATCACGGTACATCTTTCTACTACCAGGGTGCATAGCAAAAGGACTACTATGAGCTCCAGTCAGAATAGTGCGCCTCAATTCAACATCATTCGGCAGCACTATCCGACTCCCAAAACATAAAACACCATCATCATTGAAACAGAAATCCGATGGTCTACCTTCTGCGATATCCTGAACATGTGGCACCAAAGAATCATCCAACAATTGTTTATCCTTAATCAACTAAACTAGAGATGGCTTCACTTGCAATTCAGCAACAAGACCACCATCCCGCGATATGCTCAAGCTAGAAAACATCGACCTTAACTCCATCGCCACTTTCCTGCTCAAAGCATCGCCCAATCTACATGGGATTATATGTGGGCCTAATGTCCATCATGACAAAATCAATCTTGAAAGTAGTTGGCCCAATCTACATGGGCATATCTATCTTACCAATGACATCTATTTGGGTCCCATCGAATGCTCTCATAGTGTTTTGGTAAGTCGTCATGTGAGAGCTGTCGACTGGAAATTTCTTCAATATGGCTAAGGGAAACACATTCAAAGCATACTCGTTATCTATTAGAACTCCTGGAAGCATGTATCCCTTGCAACAGGCAGAAATGTGAAGAACCGTTCTCGATCGGTCCAATTCAAACTCTAAAACTTCTAGGCCCAAGATCAGGGCGTTACAACTCTCCCCCTCTTAAGAGATTTCATCCTCAAAATTTTCCTAGAGGAAAAAGGTAAGGAAATTGCTTCTTCATGTCTTCCTGGAGGAAAAAGGTAAGGAAATTGATTCTTCATGTCTTCCTTTCTTTCCCACGTCACTTCATCAACACCACGATGTCTCCACAAGACTTTGACCAGCTCGATGGTCTTACCTCGAAGAACCTTACTATCCGAATCCAGAATCAAAACAGGTAAGGAAATTGCTTCTTCATGTCTTCCTTTCTTTCCCACGTGGCTTCCTCAACACCACGATGTCTCCACAAGACTTTGACCAGCTCGATGGTCTTACCTCGAAGAACCTTACTATCCAAATCCAGAATCTCAAAAGGTTCTTCATCATACGTCAAGTTCGAATTCAACTCAACCTTCTCCACAAGCATAACATGCGACAGATCCGATCTATACCTCCGAAGCATGGATACGTGAAACACATTATGTATCTTTTCTAATCTTGAGGTAGTCTCAGCTTGTAGGCAACAAGACCCACACGTTCTATCACCTCGTATGGTCCAATGAACCTTGGGCTCAACTTGCCCTTTCGGCCAAATCTCATCACCTTTTTCCAAGGTGAAACTTTCAAAAATACATGCTCGCCCATAGCAAATTCTATCTCCTTACTCTTCAAATCAGTGTAAGACTTTTTCCGATACGATGCTGCCTTCAATCGATCACAAATGAGCTTCACATTTTCGGTGGTCCCTTTTAACAAAGATGGCATTGAAACCAACTTTTGTCCCGTTTCAGCCCAAAAAAGAGGAGTTCTACACTTCCTCCAGTATAAAGTTTCATAAGGTGCCATTTGAATACTTTCCTGGTAACTGTTATTATAAGAAAACTCCACCAAAGGCAAGTGCTTCTCCCAAGAGCCTTGAAATTCAATAACACAGCACCTCAACATATCCTCAAGCACTTTGATAACACGCTCCGACTGTCCATTTGTCTGCGGATGATAAGAAGTACTGAAATTCAGCCGTTTACCCAATGCTTGATGCAAACACTCCCAAAACCTTGCGGAGAACCTCGGATCTCTATCCGACACAATAGATTTTGGCACTCCATGCAATCGTACAATCTCTGTAATGTACAACTCCGCAAGCTTATCCAAGGTGTACGTAGTATACATAGGCAAGAAATGCGCACACATCGTAACGCGATCCACAATCACCCAAATAGAGTTTTTCTTCGATGGCGATAAAGGAAAACCTGAAACAAAGTCCATGGTTATCCTCTCCCACTTCCATTTAGGAATCCTTAACGGCTGCAACAACCCTGAAGGAAATTGATGTTCAACCTTAACTCGCTGACAAACCATGCATTTCCTAACATACTCAGCGACATCTTTCTTCAATCCCACCCAATAGTACTCATCCTTCAGATCACGGTACATCTTTCTACTACCAGGGTGCATAGGAAAAGGACTACTATGAGCTTCAGTCAGAATAATGTGCCTCAATTCAACATCATTCGGCAGCACTATCTGACTCCCAAAACATAAAACACCATCATCATTGAAACAGAAATCCGATGGTCTACCTTTTGCGATATCCTGAACATGTGGCACCAAAGAATCATCCAACAATTGTTTATCCTTAATCAACTAAACTAGAGATGGCTTCACTTGCAATTCAGCAACAAGACCACCATCCCGCAATATGCTCAAGCTAGAAAACATCGACCTTAACTCCACCGCCACTTTCCTGCTCAAAGCATCACCCACAACATTGGCCTTCACCGGATGATACTCGATCGTTAGATCGTAATCCTTAAGCAACTCCATGCAACGTCGTTGCCTAAGATTCAACTCTTTCTGAGACATCAGATACTTCAAACTTTTATGATCCGTGTACACATTACACTTCTCACCATAGAGATAATGTCTCCAGATCATTAGAGCAAAAACCACTGCAGCCAACTAAATGTCATGCGTAGGATAATTGCGCTCATGCACTTTCAACTGTCGCGATGCATAAGCCACTACCCTACCCTCTTGCATTAACACACACCTCAAACCAACATAGAATGCATCACTATACACCACAAACTCTTTTCCTGATTCAGGTTGAACAAAGATAGGAGCTTGCGTCAAAGTTGCCTTTAGCTTCTCAAAAGCATGTTGTCTCACTTCCGTCCACTCATACTTTACATCCTTCGGCAACAACTTCGTCAAAGGGGCAGCAATCTTAGAAAATCCATCCACGAACCTCCGGTAGTAACCTGCCAACGAAAGGAAACTACGAACCTCATGAATAGATCTAGGAGGCTTCCAATTCATCATCGCCTCAATATTCTGAGGATCAACTCGAATCCCTTCAGCCGAAACCACATGGCCAAGAAAAACAACTTCCTTTAGCAAGAACTCACATTTGCTCAGCTTAGCATAAAGCTGATTTTCTAGCAGCGCTTGCAAAACGGTCCTCAAATGACCCTCATGCTCATCCTCAGTACGAGAGTACACAAGGATATCATCGATGAACACCACAACAAACTTATCTAAGAATTCATGGAACACCCTGTTCATCATGTCCATAAAAGCAGCAGGAGCATTCGTCAGTCCAAATGGCATCACCAGAAATTCATAATGCCCATATCTCGTTCGAAAGGTTGTTTTCGGTACATCCACATCATTCACCTTTAACTGATAGTACCCTGACCTCAAATCTATATTTGAAAACACAACCGCTCCTCGAAACTGATCAAAAAGATCATCAATCCTCGGCAAAGGATACTTGTTCTTGATGGTCAACTTATTCAGCTGACGATAATCAATGCACACCCTCATCGTGCCATCTTTCTTTTTAACAAAACAAACCAGTGCACCCCAAGGTGACACACTAGGCCGAATAAAGCCTCGGTCAAGAAACTCTTGAAGTTGCGTCTTCAACTCCTTCAACTCTTTGGGCGCCATGCGATAGGGAGCAATGGACACCGGAGTCGTGTTCTCATACAACTCAATTCCGAATTCAACCTCCCGACTAGGCGGCAAACCAGGTAGTTCCTCCAGAAACACTCCATGAAACTCACACACGGTCCTTATATCTTGTACGCAAACCTCCTTTGTACTTGGATTCATAACAAAGGCTAGATAAGCCTCACATCCTTAACGCAACAACCGGCTTACTTCAAGCGTCGACACCACATTAGATAGAAACTTCACATTTTCTCCCACCACCACAACCTCATAATCATCCGCAAGTTTCAATGAAACTCGCTTGCTTTCAAAATCCACAACGGCTCTATGCTTAACAAGCCAATCCATGCCAAGAATTACATCAAAACCATAGAATGGTAACTCCATAATATCAACAAGAAATACATGATCTTGCACCATTAAGAAGCATCTCCTATACAATCTTCTTGTTACAACCGTCTCTTCAAAATAACTAGTCACATGCATACCCACATCCAAAGACTCAATAGGAAAATCAAGCATTTGAGCATGTTCATGCAATATGTACGAGTCTGTAGATCCAGAATCAATCAAAGAAAGTAATGACAAGGATTGCAAAGTAAAGGTACTTGCAATCACGTCCGTGTCACTCCTTCCTTCTCGATGGGCATACACTCGAGCCTGGCCACCACCTTAAGGCTGAACAACCACCACATGTGCTACATTCCTTCCACCCTCATCTCTTCGCTGGAAGTTACCACGGACGCACCCACGACCTCTCTGTGGCTCAGCTGCTCTCACCGGAGCTTGACCCTCTCTCAACGGCTGCGGACAATCTTTCTTCTTGTGCCCTCGATTACCACAGTTCCAACATGTACCAAGATTGCCCCAACACTCACAAGTATGTCTCCTACCACACCGGTTGTACTCAGGAGTCCTCAAGAAAGCATTTGGTCCTTGCTGACCTCTCCCAGGGTTACCACCCCCACGTCTGACATTACCATGTGGCCTTCTATCCATATGCCTCTTATAGCGATCTCTATCAAGATCACGCTCTACAGCTCGCTTCCCTAAGCTAGATCCTCCAGCTCGACTCGCCAGACCAAGATTCAGCTCAATGTCCTTGGCTTTGGTGACCAAGACATCAAAATCAGTATAGTTTGCTGCAAGCATATAAGTTTTCACATCCGCCTCCAGCTTGTAACGGAATCGTTCACATCTTTCTCACTCGCTGGGAATCAGCTCAGGTGCATAGTGGCTAAGGCGTACAAACTGCACCTCATATTCTTCCACCGTCATGCTTCATTGCATCATGGACATGAATTCCCTTGGTACTCTCCAACCAAAACTCGAAACATTTCGGGGTCAACCCTCTGAACTTAGTCTGTAACGCCCCGGTTTTGGGCTTAGAAGTTTTGGGCGTTGACCGGTTCGGTCAAAGTGTTGTTCGAATCTAAAAAGGTGAAATTAGGAAAACCTAGTTCGGGTTGCATTAAAAATATGGAAAAATGTTCTAAAATCCTCTTTTAATATATATAAGTGAACTGTGAAATCAATTTTACAAAATGAGGTTTGGAAGGGTGACATTTTGGCTAGTGACCAAAATGTAATTTTTGAAAACTGTGTGACTGTTTTAAAAAGGATTGAAATTTTGAATCTTTAAGGAGCTATTTACCCAAAGGGAGTTTCTCCAGATTTTTCTAAGATATTTAATGTTTTAATTCTGATTTTAAACAAAAGGAAAAGTGGAGGGAAGTTATTTTCTAACTAATTTTCCTAAAATCTCATTTTCCTTTTCTCTCATTTTCTCTCAAACCAAACACCTTTCTCCAGAGATTTCTCTTCTGATTTTGACACTAAAATCTCTCTTTTCAATCCTCTTTTGGTTGCTAATCATCTCATCAACAAAACCTCACCAATTGCCATTTGATTCTTCAAGCTTTTTGGTTCTAAAAGAGGAGAAACTCAAGTTTGGAGGTAAGAACGTCCTTCTCCTCTGAACTTCAAGTTCTTTACTGAAATTCCTAAGTTCTCAATCCTTAATTGATGATTTATAAATGTTAAGTTGATTGGGAATTGAGTTTTAATTAATGCAATCCCAGGTAGGTTGAATTTCCTAAGTTTAGCTTGTGATTCTTGGTTGTTTTTGGGTGATCTTGTGGATCTGTTGTTGCTGGAGGTATAAGGATGTTGTTAGGTCCTTTTTAGATGTTAAATGATGTTTATGGATGCTTAGTTTTGATGGTTTATCGCTGGGCTTTGTTGAGGAGTTGTTTGGATGCATTTTCGGTTGTGTTTGGTGGCCGAAAATGGAGTGTGGATGAGAGCAGCGAGTTTAGGTGCTTTCATTGAAGATATTAATGCATGATGATGCATTAATCTACTGTTTTGATGTGTTTAAAACAGGGGAGTCTTCTTTGGATCCAAGTGGTGGTGATCCGGAAGCTTGATTTGGTGTTTCGGCAAGAAGCGAAACGGAATCGGTTAGTGGATTTTGGTTTTCGGCTTTGAAACCAATGTTTTGGAGGTTTGGGAGCTTAGTCTAAGTCTAAACAACTTTGCTAAGCTCAAGAGTAAGTTTTCGGAAAAACTCTCTTGATGAGGAACCATGTGATGGTTGGGTGCAATGTGTTTGTTGCATGTTTAAATTCTGTTTTAAAGCATATCTAGCATGTTTGTTTGCTGAGATTATAAGCCATGTGTTTAAGGAAGCTCAAGGTTAGAGTTCCTTGCTTTTGAACATTGTTTAAATGTGGTTTAATGCTTAAAGATGCATGATGTTTATGGCTTGGTTAAATGCTTTAAAACAGTAGATTATTGATGATAAATGATGTATATTGGCAAGTGATGTCTTGAAAAGGTTAAGGTCACCAAGGTGGTTAAAAGTCCTTGAGTGAGCCTTGTTTACTTAAGAACATCAAGGTGTTTAAAAGTCCTTGGATGGTTCTTGTTAAGGACACAAAGGTGTTTAAAAGTCCTTGTGTGGTCCTTTCCAAGGTGTTTAAAAGTCCTTGGGGCCAAGGTGTTTAAAAGTCCATGGGCCAAGGTGTTTAAAAGTCCTTGGGGTCAAGGTGTTTAAAAGTCCTTGAGGTGAAACTTGTTAAGGACACAAAGGTGTTTAAAAGTCCTTGTGTGGTCCTTGCCATGGTGTTTAAAAGTCCATGGGCCATGGTGTTTAAAAGTCCATGGGGATAAGATCACAATGGTGTTTAAAAGTCCATGTGTGAGTCTTATGTTGATCTTGTTAAAAGATGGTAATTATCACTTGTGGCCAATATGACATGTTATGATATGAAGCATGAAATGCTTGTTTAAGATTGCTTGTGAGCATGTCTAAATGTATTTTGAAGTATGATTTATAAATGAGTTTTATCAATGCACTATTGTGTGGTTTTAAGGAGCATTCCTCACTAAGCTTTTGCTTACGCTCTCTCTCTTTTCTTAAACCAATAATGCAGAACATTAAGGTGCTTTGAGGGCAGCAAGGAAGGCAAGCAATCAAGTGAAAGATAAGCTCAAGTATGGGAAGGTTTTCTTAAACACCTTTAGCTTTTGGTTTTTGGCAATGGGGGACCTATGTTGTTGTTTTGGGAGATGCTTTGGACTCCCTAAGTTGGATTTATGTTGTTGTTAATGTTGGTTTATTTAATTGGCCATTATGTGTTGGTTTGGAGGTTTTAGTGCATGAATGGTTTGCTTGTGTAGGAAGCATGCCTTTAGATTTGGGGCTTTTCATAAATGATGATATAATGATAATTGGTTGATGCAAATATGTCTTTTGTATGTTGTATGAGTTGCTGGTAAAGTTTGATAGCAATTGGAGCATGTTTGGTTGGTCAATTGTGTGTTTAAGCAAGTAATTTTCTGCAATCTGTGCAGGCCGTATCGGAACAGTAGCCACCGTTTCGGAACGGGTGCTTTATAGCAACCCAGGCGTCCGAAACGGGAGACACCGTTCCGAAACGGAAAGGCCACTGCCAGCCCTCGTTTCAGTACGCGTTGCGGAACGGCCCCACGTTTCGAAACAGGCTCTCCCTGTTTCGGAACACCTGACCGTTGGGGGCTGACATTGGCAGTTATATGTTTCAAAATGTTTGCATTTTGGTCCCGAAACTTGTGGGTGAAATTGTATGTGTTTGGGATGTCCGTTTGAGCTGAAATTTGACAGAGATGCATGAAACATGATTAATTTCAAGTTGGTAACTTTAATTTGGGTGAAGTCCTTGTATTTATCAGATTTTACTTTTTGGTCCCTAAAGTTGTAAATTGTTCAATTGGGTCCCTGTTTGATCTCTGATGTTTATGATCTTTGAGTATGTTGTTTGAATGATCATAACTAGGGTTAATGTGCATCTAGACAAGTTTAAAAAGAAAAAAAAGGGTCGTTAATCAAGGGTGACTTTCGGGTTAACTTTGGTTTTCCCCTGTGTGACTTTCTTAATTCGGGTCAACCGTCTAGGCCGGGTTAAGGGGGTTACATTTGGTGGTATCAGAGCTGAGTTCTCGAGTAATTGGGAATGTGTATGTGAATGTTTGAGGTATGTATGCTTTGTATGCTTGTTGGGTGAGAGCATGTGGAGTGAATTGCATGTATGTTGCAAATGAGATGTATGCTGTGATGAAGCATGTTGTAGGTACCCATTGCCAAATCAAAGCTAATGAAATGATGTTGATTTTAATTGGAAATGAGCTTGAGTACTTGGATTGCTTACCTTGCTGGGCCTGACTTTGTTTATTTGCATTGTGATTGCATAGTTAGAGTATGGCACCTCGTAGAGAGTTGAGGAGTAATGTGCGAGCTACGGCTCAGAATGAGAATGAAAACGAAGAGAATGTTGAGAGTGCGGTTTTACCTCCTCCACCTGGTGGTGGTGGTGCTGGGGCTGAAGAAGCTGGAGCTGCAGCTGGTACTGAGGCTGCTGGACCTGAGGCTGGTCAGGGGCAAGCTGTTCCTGATATGTCAGTGTTAATTCAAGCTATAGCTGGTGCTTTTCAAGCAGCGGTAGCTGGAGCTCGTGGAGCTGGGCATCAGGAAGATGCTGGAGTTAGACTACCTTTGGAGCGTTTGCGCAGTCTAGGAGGGACTGAGTTCAGGGGTATGTCTGCTGAAGGTTCTGAGGCTTGGTTAGAGAGTACCAAGAGAATCTTGGGTCAGATGAGTTGCACTGATGTGCAGAAGCTTGGCTGTGTTGTGTCCTTGCTGCAGAAGGATGCATATACGTGGTGGACAACCACTATTGCTGGGATGGCAGAAGCTGATGTGACTTGGACATTCTTTCAGAATGTGTTCAAGAGAAGGTATCTGGGTGTGAGGTACCTAGATGAGAAAAAGAGGGAGTTCATGTCTCTTACCCAAGGGAGCATGACGGTGGCTGAGTATGAAGTGCAGTTTGTTCGACTCAGTCAATACGCACCTGAGCTTGTCCCGGATGAGCGAGCGAGGTGTGAAAGGTTCCGTTATGGTTAAGTTACGGATGTGAAGATGTATGTGCTGGCTACCGAGTATGATGATTTTGATGTGTTGGTGGGCCGAGCCAAGGATATTGAGATGAACTTGGGTTTATCTGCTAAAGGTGCTGGTAAGCGAGCAGCTGAATATAGTTCCGGTGGTGGACGGAACAAGAGGGGACGTGATCAGAAGTATCAGTCCTCGGCTAAGCGAGGTGGTGGAGCACCTGCTCGGGGAGGCAATGCTAGAGCTGATCCGAGTGCTTGTTGGATATGTGGTTCGCATGGCCACATGAAACGTGATTGTCCTCGTGCTGTGAGGGAGGTGCAGGATCCTATTGCGGCAGCTGGTAATGGATGCTGGAACTGTGGATCTATGGATCATTTGAGGCGTGAGTGTCCTATGTTGGCTGGTGGCCAAGTTCGTGCTCCTGTTGTTGCAGCACCGCAGAGAGGTCGTGGGCGCGACCGTGGTAATTTCCAGCGGAGAGAGGAAGGTGGCCGAGGTGTAGCTCATGTTGTAGCTGTACAGCCAGAGGGTGGCGGACAGGCGAGAGTGTTTGCTCAGCGTGAGGGGAGGAATGACGCGGATGTGATCGCAGGTACTTTTACTCTGCAATCCTTGTCATTACTTTCCTTGATTGATTCTGGATCTACGCACTCTTACATATTGCGTGAGCATGCTGAATTGCTTGGTTTGCCTGTTGAGTCTTTGGATGTTGGTATGCGTGTCACTAGTTCTTTTGGTGAGACTGTTGTGACTCGAAAGCTGTATAGAAGGTGTCCTTTGGTTGTTCAAGATCATGTTTTTCATGTTGACCTCATGGAGTTACCTTTCTATGGATTGGCTTGCTGAGCATCGTGCTGTGGTGGATTGTGAGAATAAGCGAGTTTCGCTGAAGCTTGCGGATGATTATGAAGTTGTAGTGGTTGGTGAGAATGTGAAGTTTCTTGCCAATGTGGTGTCTACCTTGGAGGCAAGCTGGATGTTGAGGCAAGGTTGTGAAGCTTACCTAGCTTTTGTGATGAATCCTAGCTCTAAGGAGTTGAGGGTGCAAGATATCAGGGTTGTGAAGGAGTTTCCTGGTGTGTTTCCTGAGGAGTTGCCTGGTTTACCTCCTAACCGCGAGGTGGAGTTTGGAATTGAGCTGTATGAGAATACAACTCCTGTGTCCATTACTCCCTATAGAATGGCACCTAAGGAGCTGAAAGAGTTGAAGACGCAGTTGCAAGAGTTGCTTGAGCGTGGTTTCATTCGGCCGAGTGTGTCGCCTTGGGGTGCACCGGTCTTGTTCGTGAAGAAGAAGGATGGCACTATGAGAATGTGCATTGATTACCGTCAGCTGAACAAGTTGACTATCAAGAATCGGTATCCTTTGCCGAGAATTGATGATCTCTTTGATCAATTTCGGGGAGCTGCTGTGTTCTCTAAGATTGACTTGAGGTCAGGGTATTACCAGTTGAAGGTGAAGGATGTGGATGTGCCTAAGACATCTTTCAGGACAAGGTATGGGCATTATGAGTTCCTCGTGATGCCGTTTGGTTTGACAAATGCTCCTGCTGCTTTCATGGACATGATGAATCGTGTGTTTCATGAATACCTGGACAAGTTTGTTGTGGTGTTCATTGATGATATCCTCGTGTACTCACGTACTGAGGAGGAGCATGAAGAGCATTTGAGGATTGTGCTGCAAGCTTTGTTGGAGAATCAGCTTTATGCCAAATTGAGCAAGTGTGAGTTCTGGTTAAGTGAGGTGGTGTTTCTTGGGCATGTGGTTTCTGCTGAGGGGATTCGTGTTGATCCTCAGAAGATTGAGGCGGTGATGAATTGGAAGGTTCCTAAGTCTGTTCATGAAGTTCGTAGTTTCCTTGGTTTGGCAGGATACTACCGAAGGTTTGTAGATGGGTTTTCTAAGATTGCTGCACCTTTGACGAAGTTGTTGCAAAAAGATGTTAAGTATGAATGGACGGAAGCGAGACAGCAGGCTTTTGAGAAGCTTAAAGCAGCTTTGACACAAGCTCCTATCTTGGTTCAACCTGAATCAGGGAAAGAGTTTGTGGTGTATAGTGATGCGTCCTATGTTGGGGTGGGATGTGTGTTGAAGCAAGAGGGTAAGGTGGTGGCTTATGCATCGCGACAGTTGAAGGTGCATGAGCGCAATTATCCTACGCATGACATTGAGTTGGCTGCGGTGGTTTTTGCCTTGAAGATCTGGAGACATTATCTGTATGGTGAGAAGTGTACTGTGTACACGGATCACAAGAGTTTGAGGTATCTGATGTCTCAGAAGGAGTTGAACCTCAGGCAGCGGCGTTGGATGGAATTGCTCAAGGATTATGATCTGACGATTGAGTACCATCCTGGAAAAGCTAATGTTGTAGCGGATGCCTTGAGTAGGAAGGTAGCTGTTGAGTTGAGGGCTATGTTTGCCAGTTTGAGTATTTCGCGTGATGGTGGTCTTGTGGCTGAGTTGCATGTGAAACCATCTTTGGTTCAGTTGATCAAGGAAAAGCAGTTGCTGGATGATTCCTTGGTGTCTCATGTACAGGATATCGCGGAGGGTAGACCTTCGGATTTCTGCTTTAATGATGATGGAGTGTTGTGTTTTGGGAGTCGGATAGTAGTGCCCAATGATGTTGAGTTGAGGCGTGCTATTCTGACTGAAGGTCATAGTAGTCCTTTTGCTATGCACCCTGGTAGTACTAAGATGTACCGTGATCTTCGTGATGAGTACTATTGGGTGGGTTTGAAAAAGGATGTTGCGGAGTTTGTGAGCAAGTGTTTGGTGTGTCAGCGAGTTAAGGCTGAGCATCAGTTTCCTTCAGGGTTGTTGCAACCGTTGAGAATCCCTGAGTGGAAGTGGGAAAGGGTTACCATGGATTTTGTATCTGGTTTACCTTTGTCACCGTCGAAGAAGAATTCGGTGTGGGTGATTGTGGATCGCCTGACGAAGTGTGCGCATTTCTTGCCTGTGCATACTACGTTTTCTTTGGATAAGCTTGCGGAGCTGTACATTGCTGAGATTGTGCGGCTGCATGGTGTGCCAAAGTCGATTGTGTCGGATAGGGATCCGAGGTTCACATCGCGTTTCTGGCAGTGCTTACATCAAGCTTTGGGCACAAGGCTGAATTTCAGTACATCTTATCATCCTCAATCGGATGGTCAGTCTGAGCGTGGTATCCAGATTTTGGAGGATATGTTGAGGTGCTGTGTGATTGAGTTTCAGGGCTCTTGGGAGAAGCATTTTCCCTTGGTTGAGTTTGCTTATAACAATAGTTATCAGGAAAGTATTCAAATGGCACCTTATGAGGCTTTGTATGGGAGGAAGTGTAGGACTCCTCTTTGTTGGGCTGAAACGGGTCAGAAGTTGGTTTCGATGCCGACTTTGTTGAAAGGAACCACCGAGAAGGTGAAGCTCATTTGTGAGCGTTTGAAGGCAGCTTCTGATCGGCAGAAGTCTTACGCGGATTTGAAGCGTAAGGAGATTGAGTATGCGGTGGGTGACCGTGTGTTCTTGAAGGTTTCGCCTTGGAAGAAGGTGATGAGGTTTGGCCGGAAGGGTAAGTTGAGCCCTAGGTACATTGGACCATACGAGGTGGTTGAGCGTGTGGGTCCTGTTGCGTACAGGTTGAGGTTACCTCAAGAGTTGGAGAAGATTCACGATGTGTTTCATGTTTCTATGCTCCGGAAGTATAGATCTGATCCTTCGCATGTGATGCCTGTGGAGGAAGTGGAATTGAATCCGGATTTGACCTATGATGAGGAACCGGTGAAGGTTCTGGATTTGGATAGCAAGGTTCTTCGTGGCAAGACCATTGAGTTGGTGAAGGTGTTGTGGATGCACCGTGGTGTTGAGGAAGCCACGTGGGAGCGGAAGGATGACATGCTGAAGCAGTTTCCTTATCTCTTTCCTTCAGGTAAATTTCGAGGACGAAATTTCTTAAGGGGGGGAGAGTTGTAACGCCCCGGTTTTGGGCTTAGAAGTTTTGGGCGTTGACCGGTTCGGTCAAAGTGCTGTTCGAATCTAAGAAGGTGAAATTAGGAAAACCTAGTTCGGGTTGCATTAAAAATATGGAAAAATGTTCTAAAATCCTCTTTTAATATATATAAGTGAACTGTGAAATCAATTTTACAAAATGAGGTTTGGAAGGGAGACATTTTGGCTAGTGACCAAAATGTAATTTTTGAAAATTGTGTGCCTGTTTTAAAAAGGATTGAAACTTTGAATCTTTAAGGAGCTATTTACCCAAAGGGAGTTTCTCCAGATTTTTCTAAGATATTTAATGTTTTAATTATGATTTTAAACAAAAGGAAAAGTGGAGGGAAGTTATTTTCTAACTAATTTTCCTAAAATCTCATTTTCCTTTTCTCTCATTTTCTCTCAAACCAAACACCTTTTTCCAGAGATTTCTCTTCTGATTTTGACACTAAAATCTCTCTTTTCAATCCTCTTTTGGTTGCTAATCATCTCATCAACAAAACCTCACCAATTGCCATTTGATTCTTCAAGCTTTTTGGTTCTAAAAGAGGAGAAACTCAAGTTTGGAGGTAAGAACGTCCTTCTCCTCTGAACTTCAAGTTCTTTACTGAAATTCCTAAGTTCTCAATCCTTAATTGATGATTTATAAATGTTAAATTGATTGGAAATTGAGTTTTAATTAATGCAATCCCGGGTAGGTTGAATTTCCTAAGTTTAGCTTGTGATTCTTGGTTGTTTTTGGGTGATCTTGTGGATCTGTTGTTGCTGGAGGTATAAGGATGTTGTTAGGTCCTTTTTAGATGTTAAATGATGTTTATGGATGCTTAGTTTTGATGGTTTATGGCTGGGCTTTGTTGAGGAGTTGTTTGGATGCATTTTCGGTTGTGTTTGGTGGCCGAAAATGGAGTGTGGATGAGAGCAGCGAGTTTAGGTGCTTTCATTAAAGATATTAATGCATGATGATGCATTAATCTACTGTTTTGATGTGTTTAAAACAGGGGAGTCTTCTTTGGATCCAAGTGGTGGTGATCCGGAAGCTTGATTTGGTGTTTCGGCAAGAAGCGAAACGGAATCGGTGAGTGGATTTTGGTTTTCGGCTTTGAAACCAATGTTTTGGAGGTTAGGGAGCTTAGTCTAAGTCTAAACAACTTTGCTAAGCTCAAGAGTAAGTTTTCGGAAAAACTCTCTTGATGAGAAGTTTTCGGAAAAACTCTCTTGATGAGGAACCAAGTGATGGTTGGGTGCAATGTGTTTGTTGCATGTTTAAATTATGTTTTTAAAGCATATCTAGCATGTTTGTTTGCTGAGATTATAAGCCATGTGTTTAAGGAAGCTCAAGGTTAGAGTTCCTTGCTTTTGAACATTGTTTAAATGTGGTTTAATGCTTAAAGATGCATGATGTTTATGGCTTGGTTAAATGCTTTAAAACAGTGGATTATTGATGATAAATGATGTATATTGGCAAGTGATGTCTTGAAAAGGTTAAGGTCACCAAGGTGGTTAAAAGTCCTTGAGTGAGCCTTGTTTACTTAAGAACATCAAGGTGTTTAAAAGTCCTTGGATGGCTCTTGTTACGGACACAAAGGTGTTTAAAAGTCCTTGTGTGGTCCTTTCCAAGGTGTTTAAAAGTCCTTGGGGCTAAGGTGTTTAAAAGTCCTTGGGGTGATTCATGTCATGGTGTTTAAAAGTCCATGGGCCAAGGTGTTTAAAAGTCCTTGGGGTCAAGGTGTTTAAAAGTCCTTGAGGTGAAACTTGTTAAGGACACAAAGGTGTTTAAAAGTCCTTGTGTGGTCCTTGCCATGGTGTTTAAAAGTCCATGGGCCATGGTGTTTAAAAGTCCATGGGGCTAAGATCACAATGGTGTTTAAAAGTCCATGTGTGAGTCTTATGTTGATCTTGTTAAAAGATGGTAATTATCACTTGTGGCCAATATGACATGTTATGATATGAAGCATGAAATGCTTGTTTAAGATTGCTTGTGAGCATGTCTAAATGTATTTTGAAGTATGATTTATAAATGAGTTTTATAAATGCATTATTGTGTGGTTTTAAGGAGCATTCCTCACTAAGCTTTTGCTTACGCTCTCTCTCTTTTCTTAAACCAATAATGCATAACATTAAGGTGCTTTGAGGGCAGCAAGGAAGGCAAGCAATCAAATGAAAGATAAGCTCAAGTATGGGAAGGTTTTCTTAAACACCTTTAGCTTTTGGTTTTTGGCAATGGGGGACCTATGTTGTTGTTTTGGGAGATGCTTTGGACTCCCTAAGTTGGATTTATGTTATTGTTAATGTTGGTTTATGTAATTGGCCATTATGTGTTGGTTTGGAGGTTTTAGTGCATGAATGGTTTGCTTGTGTAGGAAGCATGCCTTTAGATTTGGGGCTTTTCATAAATGATGATATAATGATAATTGGTTGATGCAAATATGTCTTTTGTATGTTGTATGAGTTGTTGGTAAAGTTTGATAGCAATTGGAGCATGTTTGGTTGGTCAATTGTGTGTTTAAGCAAGTAATTTTCTGCAATCTGTGCAGGCCGTATCGGAACAGTAGCCACCGTTTCGGAACGGGTGCTTTATAGCAACCGAGGCGTCCGAAACGGGAGACACCGTTCCGAAACGGAAAGGCCACTGCCAGCCCTCGTTTCGGTACGCGTTGCGGAACGGCCCCGCGTTTCGAAACAGGCTCTCCCTGTTTCGGAACACCTGACCGTTGGGGGCTGACATTGGCAGTTATATGTTTCAAAATGTTTGCATTTTGGTCCCGAAACTTGTGTGTGAAATTGTATGTGTTTGGGATGTCCGTTTGAGCTGAAATTTTTTCAGAGATGCATGAAACATGATTAATTTCAAGTTGGTAACTTTAATTTGGGTGAAGTCCTTGTATTTATCAGATTTTACTTTTTGGTCCCTAAAGTTGTAAATTGTTCAATTGGGTCCCTGTTTGATCTCTGATGTTTATGATCTTTGAGTATGTTGTTTGAATGATCATAACTAGGGTTAATGTGCATCTAGACAAGTTTAAAAAGAAAAAAAGGGTCGTTAATCAAGGGTGACTTTCGGGTTGACTTTGGTTTTCCCCGTGTGACTTTCTTAATTCGGGTCAACCGTCTAGGCCGGGTTAAGGGGGTTACATTTGGTGGTATCAGAGCTGAGTTCTCGAGTAATTGGGAATGTGTATGTGAATGTTTGAGGTATGTATGCTTCGTATGCTTGTTGGGTGAGAGCATGTGGAGTGAATTGCATGTATGTTGCAAATGAGATGTATGCTGTGATGAAGCATGTTGTAGGTACCCATTGCCAAATCAAAGCTAATGAAATGATGTTGATTTTAATTGGAAATGAGCTTGAGTACTTGGATTGCTTACCTTGTTGGGCCTGACTTTGTTTATTTGCATTGTGATTGCATAGTTAGAGTATGGCACCTCGTAGAGAGTTGAGGAGTAATGTGCGAGCTACGGCTCAGAATGAGAATGAAAACGAAGAGAATGTTGACAGTGCGGTTTTACCTCCCCCACCTGGTGGTGGTGGTGCTGGGGCTGAAGAAGCTGGAGCTGCAGCTGGTGCTGAGGCTGCTGGACCTGAGGCTGGTCAGGGGCAAGCTGTTCCTGATATGTCAGTGTTAATTCAAGCTATAGCTGGTGCTTTTCAAGCAGCGGTAGCTGGAGCTCGTGGAGCTGGGCATCAGGAAGATGCTGGAGTTAGACTACCTTTGGAGCGTTTGCGCAGTCTAGGAGGGACTGAGTTCAGGGGTATGTCTGCTGAAGGTTCTGAGGCTTGGTTAGAGAGTACCAAGAGAATCTTGGGTCAGATGAGTTGCACTGATGTGCAGAAGCTTGGCTGTGTTGTGTCCTTGCTGCAGAAGGATGCATATACGTGGTGGACAACCACTATTGCTGGGATGGCAGAAGCTGATGTGACTTGGACATTCTTTCAGAATGTGTTCAAGAGAAGGTATCTGGGTGTGAGGTACCTAGATGAGAAAAAGAGGGAGTTCATGTCTCTTACCCAAGGGAGCATGACGGTGGCTGAGTATGAAGTGCAGTTTGTTCGACTCAGTCAATACGCACCTAAGCTTGTCCCGGATGAGCGAGCGAGGTGTGAAAGGTTCCGTTATGGTTTAGTGACGGATGTGAAGATGTATGTGCTGGCTACCGAGTATGATGATTTTGATGTGTTGGTGGGCCGAGCCAAGGATATTGAGATGAACTTGGGTTTATCTGCTAAAGGTGCTGGTAAGCGAGCAGCTGAATATAGTTCCGGTGGTGGACGGAACAAGAGGGGACGTGATCAGAAGTATCAGTCCTCGGCTAAGCGAGGTGGTGGAGCTCCAGCTATTGTTGCCTGAAAAGCTCCAGCAATAGCTTGTATCAACACATACATATCGGGAGCAGCTTGCCCCTGAACTCCCTCGGGTCCAGCAACACCAATCCCAGCTCCACCAACACCGGGTGGTCCACCAGGGGAGAAGGATGTAGATCCTCAGCATTCTCAACATTCTCATTTTCAACCGTAGCACGAGTATTGATTCTAAGCTCTCTACATGGCCCCATAATAAAACAATGAAACTGACAAAATACAACAAATTCAATTAGGCACAATAAAGCAAGAAATCCAAGTACTCAAGCTCATTTTTGAAAACAATTCTTCTCAATAGTAATGATATGGCAATGGAATCCCCAACTATACCCCAAACACAACATAGAATCACAATTTCATCTAAATAGAACAAAACATCAACAATCATACATCATATTTTCACCGAAAAATCACAATCATTCATAATCACATACATTAACCACTTACCAAGCCCCAAACATTCGCAAACATGGCTCTGATACCAACAAATGTAACCCCCTTAGCCCGGCCTAGACGCTTGACCCGAACTACGAAGATTACATAGGGAAACCAAAGTCAACCCGAAAGTCAACCTTTATTAACGACCTTTTTTCTTTTCTTCTTTTCTAGATGCACATTAAGCCTATGTGATTACTCAAGAATCATAGGAGAGAAAGGCACAACGATCAGAAAAACTTTAGGGGTTCAATTGCAAGAATTACACTTTTAGGGACAAAAACATAAATTTTGGAAAATATAAAGACTTTACAAATTTTTAGCTGACCAATATGTAATTATTCATATTACATGCCTCTCTATCAAATTTCAGCTTAAAAGGACATTCCAAGCTTAATCAATTGCATCCACAACATTAAGGACTAAAATATAAAACATGAGAACATGAAACAAATCAAAACACAGCCCAACGGTCAACCGTTTCGAAACGCTGACCCTGGTATCGAAACGGTCGTATCGAAATGGTGTTGATCATTTCGGTACTCGGGTGCGTTCCGAGACCAGTACCGGAACAGGCCTCACTAGCAGCCAAAGTGTTCTGAAACACCTTCATCCGTTCTGAAACACTATGACCATTTCAGGCCCCTGTTTCGAAACAGTTAAGGGTGTTTCGATACACCTTGCCCTGCGACAGCATAATTTTCTTGTTTTTCACATCTTTTCACATTCAAACATATCCCAAATCATACCATAACATACCAGCAACATGATTAGACATAAAAGAACATATTAGAGAAGCTTAAGCTAAAACATGGTATCACACACATGAACATTTAGTCTATAGGCATGCTTGCTAACCACATGAACCAAATATGGTCCTCAAACCTCAAACCAAACCATTAAAGACCATTTACAAACTTCAAAAGCCATAACAAACTTGCCACAAACATAGGGAGTTCCAAAACACATCTCCCAAAAACAACCTTGAAGCCCCATTACCATATATCAATACTAGAGTATGTAAAAACATCACCATACACGAGCTTTCACTTCCTTGGATGTTCTTAACCTTCTCGCTGCCCAAAATTGTCTTAATTATCTGCATTGTTGGTAAAAGAGAGCGTAATCACATTTGCTTAGTGAGTCAAGCTCTAAAGAAAACCAACACAACAATGCATTATTCAAAACACTTTCTCAAAAGCCATTTTCAACAACATGCTCATTCTATCTCATGCTTGAAAACCATTTCAAAGCAAATATCCATTTGAAAACACATGTACCCTTGTTCTATCTCATGCATTAAACCAATGCAAATCTCATGGCAAGGCCATTCACATGATAAATGAAAACAAATCATTTCATATCATACTTTCATATGCATATCTCATAGCATAAAAACATATCTTCATTTAGTACATGTCAATCAAATACATTTTCATATATTATATCGGCATTTCACATTTCATCTTTACTCGGATATGCGAATTATCTTGGCTGAAAGTCAAGTCCTACCTTTGTGGAATCTGTCGTCACGGGACTCTGATGGCGGTATCTCTCATCGCCACAAAGCTTGGGTATTTCACCAAGTCCTACCCCGATGGTATCTCTCATCATCAGATTCTCACTTTGAATCAGGATGGCACTACCCCCATTGCCCGACTCCAAAGACAACGTACGAATTTTAGTTTATAGTGCACTCTCCTCCTATTGATCGATCAATTATATCCGATAAGTATCTCATCTTCTATGCCAATATATTATGTCAAAACATCATCTCACCTACTGTTTTAATGCAATATTTCTCAAATCTTTCTCATCTCATTTCAATGTAACATGCTATCTCATGTAACATGCTATCTCATGTAACATGCTATCTCATGTAATCTCTTCAAAGCATCATCTCACGCTACAAATCATGCATAAAATTCTAGGAATTTGTCTATCTCAAAACAAGAGCATGTAAAAGCATTTTAGGGGCAACAACCACATATTCGAGAGTAAATCAAGCCATACTTACTTCCGGTCTTAGCATGGTGTTTCAAACCTATCTTAAATCCCCAAACCTTGTTTCTTTGACCCTCAAGGACTTCTAAAACCATTCGCCTTCACCAATTACTTTTCGCTTACTTGCCGAAACGATATCTAAGCTCCCGGCACTTCCGGATCAACACCAAAAGCGTTCGAAGATGTCTCCCCTATTCATTACACATAAGAGCAGAGGATTAATGCATCATCGTGCATTGAAATCATCAGCCAACTAAACAAACTCGCAGCTCTACTCAAAAGCACCATTTCGGCCACCAAAAACAACCGAAATCAGCTCCAAACTTATCCAAAACAAAACCCAGCCAAGATCTATCACTTCTAAACATTTCTAAACCTCAATCAACACCAAAAAATCACCATAAACTCGTCCTTAAACCTCCAGCTACAACAGAACACCAAAACCACCCCGAAAACCACCAATCTAGCATGCAAAACTTAGGAATCCAAACCTATTCGGGATTTTTTTTTGATAAAACCGCATTTATAACATCAATGACCATCCAAAATTCATTAGAAATCAACCTCAAAATAGAGCCTAACCAATAGTTACGAAAATCATCAAGATCTCTCCAAGAATCTTGAATTTTTACACAATTTCATGTTTCTAACATTAAAGCAACTAAAAAATCATTAACAAAGGATTGATAACTTGGGAATTTCAGTAAAGAACTGATCATTAGAGGAGAAGGACGAAGCTTACCTCTAATGGTTGATTACTGCGATTTGGTAACTACACCGAAATGTAGTATTTCCAAACCATATTTTGTAAAAAAAATTTCAGCATAATCATTCATATAATAAATGAGGATTTTTAGATATTTTTCCATATTTTTAAAGCATCCCGAACTAGGTGTTCCCTAAATCTCCCTTAAAGATTTGAACCGTTCTCGACCGGTCCGATTCAAACTCTAAAACTTCTAGGCCCAAAATCAGGGTGTTATAGTCCTGAAGTGACACTCAAGCGCTCCTTTGTTTATCTCTATGCAGGGAGCACGAGTTGTCATTGAAGCAATGATCTCCTCTTCAGCCTCAACTATCACCAGCTGTCTGTCAACTATGTACTTCAATTTCTAGTGCAAAGTGGAAGGAACTGCCCCTGCGATCTGAATCCATGGGCGTCCTTACAAACAACTACATGTGGGCCTAATGCCCATCACGACAAAATTAATCTTGAAAGTATTTGGCCCAACCTGCAGGGGAATCTCTATCTTACAAAGGACATCTCTTTGGGTCCTATCGAATGCTCTCACAGTGTTTTGGTAAGTCGTCATGTGAGAGCTGTCGACTAGAAATTTCTTCAATATGGCTAAGGGAAACACATTCAAAGCAGACTCGTTATCTATCAAAACTCCTGGCAGCATGTATCCCTTGCAACGGGCATAAATGTGAAGAGCCTTGTATGATCCCCTCTCTACTGCTAGAATCTTTTCATCACTGAAAGTAATGAAATTGTTCACCGCGATGTTGCTGACCAACCCGTCCATCTTGTCCGTCGTTATATCCTTAGGCACAAAATTTTGATTTAAAACTTTTAAGAGGGCTTCACGGTGACCCTCTAAACTTAGAAGCAATGATAACATTGAAATTCTAGCGGGGAGCTGGTGTAAGTGCTCCACCACGTTGTACTCACTTTGCTTTAATATATTCAAAAATTCTTGAGCCTCAGACTCTTTCACCGGCTCAAGGCGTGTCTTGTGTTTCTCCATGACGAAATCCCTTTCTCCCTCTGGTACTTCAGCTGATGCCTTCCTTTTGGTAGCATCTATGTCTTTCTCTTTTTGCAGCGCATAGCATCATCTGCTTCTTGTAAAGTTTCCCACCTGACCGACCGGCTCCTCCTTCACTCTTTCTTCAGCTGATGTATTTCCCGGGCTAGATACCGAGCAAGCATAATTCTAAGTCACTTCCTTGCTGTCCTTGTAGCAAATAGAAGCAAGTGCCTTTATAACCAGTTTAGGGGCTATATTCTTCTGAGGTTAAGTAGCCTTTGCCTTGGTTTTAATCACTAGGGATTTCATCCCCGAATAGTCTGATGCACATACCTCCATCAAACGACCTCTTTTCTTCTTCTCGTAGAACTCTAGTTCTCCCTTGTACATCATGTCCTGAACCATCTTCCAAAACATAAAACAATTATAACCTCCTCTACCCGACCTAGTCGGTAGACCGAACCGAACATGTCACACGGGGAACATTGAAGTAAACCGGGAAGGTTTACCTCAATAAACAACTGTATTTTTTTTCTTTTATCTTATCTAGATGCAAATTAGGTTCCTATGTGTTTAACATTACAACGGATCATACACAACTCAAACATACATCAATTTCACCCAATTACGACTTTGAGAAACAATTTTGTACTTTTCCCGATTCGTAGGGACATAAGCCATTTTATTGTTACTGTCCTTTAATTAGTCTCATTACATGCATCTTAGTCAAATCTCAGCTAAAAATATTCATTCATGCTTATTCAATTGCATCCACAACATCTAGGGACTAAAACGCAAACAATCAGATCTTCAGAACATTCCATTAACTAACATAACTGACACCCATTTCGAAACACTATGGTCGTGTTTCGAAACACATGCTCCAATAGAAATGCCTTTGAAGTGTTTCGAAACCAGGTTTCCAGTAGCAAATCGTACCGGAATAGACCTTACAAGTTTCAAAACACTAAGACATTTTCTTTTATCTTATCTAGATGAAAATTAGGTTCTTATGTGTTTAACATTACAACGGATCATACACAACTCAAACATACATCAATTTCACCCAATTACGACTTTTAGAAACAATTTTGTAATTTTCCCGATTCGTAGGGACATAAGCCATTTTATTGTTACCGTCCTTCAATTAGTCTCATTACATGTATCTTAGTCAAATCTCAGCTAAAAATAATCATTCATGCTTATTCAATTGCATCCACAACATCTAGGGACTAAAACGCAAACAATCAGATCTTCAGAACATTCCATTAACTAACATAACTGACACCCATTTCGAAACACTATGGTCATGTTTCGAAACACATGCTCCAATAGAAATGCCTTTGAAGTGTTTCGAAACCAGGTTTCCAGTAGCAAATCGTACCAGAATAGACCTTACAAGTTTCGAAACACTAAGACATTTTCAGGCATATCGCTTCGATACAGGCTCGAGTGTTTCGGAACACTTGGGCCTGTAATGTCTTATTTCACTTGTTTTTGACCCAAAAATCCATCCTAAACCAATCCAACATGTTTCTAAAATGCATACATCATTCATAAACATTATTCCTCAAACATATGCAACATATTTAGCATCAAAGCATGACCAATTGCATCAAGGGAAATCTAAAGGCATGCAACCTAGCAAATACACCACTCAACAGTCTAAACTCAATACAATACCCCAAACACCAATTAAAGGCCTTTTACTAGTAAGAAATCATAAAGCAAACATGTTCAAAGGGTGTCCATACACAACACCCAAGCAAAACATAAAACTCCCCATTGCCTGTATTACTCTAGTTCATAATCGAAACATACTTCCAAAGTGAAGTCTCTTAGGCATCCCTTACAAGTTGCTGCCTCCAAAAACCTAGCCATCAACAAACACTTTTATCTCATTTTAACCATAAATCAACATTCAAAAACATCCTAATATCATCCTTATATACCTCTAGCAACTCAAATTTCATATTTCCAAGCCAAAACCCAAAACTAAGAACCTAGACAATTAGAGATGCCAATGATTTCGGGATTATTATGATCAAAACTTATTATCAACATCAATAATCTTCCAAAGCATGATTAGAAACTATCTCAACTGAACAAAAACAAAACAAATGCGAAAATCACATTTTAATTCCTCTTTTAGCAAGATTTCGATATTTTCACCAAATCAACATTAAAATCTCAATTAAAAACACAAATCAAGAGTCAAATAGTTTGGAATTTCATTAAAGATCCTTGATTAGAGGAGTAGCACGAAATTACCTCCAATCCTTGCTTTTCTTCCAATTGGCAAGTTTTGAACTCATGAAGCTTTAGGAAATCTTCTAAATCTTTGTGAGGAATTTGGAAAGAGTTGTAAATCAAAATAGCAAAATAATGAAAAGAAATTCTGGAAATTGAGCGTAAAGAGGGAATGATTGGCTGAAGAGAAAATTTAAAATAGAAAAATTACGTCATAATGGTTTTACAAAATAACTACCTTTTATTTAATAAAACCTCCCTCTTTAATTTTAATTAAAACATTATAATCACATGTGAATTAAAAGAAAAGGCTTAATTGCCAAAAATCTCCCTAAAGATTCTAAGAATTCGACTTTCCTTTGAAAAATTGCACTTTTTACACATTTTTAAATCTTTACATTTCAGTCACTGCCCACAATGTTCACGTCCCAAAATCCATTTTGTAAAATTGATTTTACAAAACCCATCTATATGATTTTAGTTAATTTTTAACATAGTCCTACCTTATCCCAAATTATGATTTCCCTAAACCGATCTTAAAGACTCGATTCTCCAATTCTAGGTTCGACCAACTTAAATCAATGTCTAAAACATCTAGGCCCAAAATCGGGGCATTACAAATATCCCCCACATAGGAAATTTCGTCCTCAAAATTTTACCTGAAGGAAAAAGATGCGAAAATTGTTTCAACATGTCCCCTTGCTCTCCCAAGTGGCCTCCACAACTCCTCGATGTCGCCAAAACACCATCACAAGTTCAATCGTCTTACCACGAAGAACTTTGCTACAAGAATCAAGGATTCCCACTAGTTCCTCATCATAAGATAAATTTTGGTTCAAGTCAATCTCCTCAACTGGCATCACATGAGATGTATTCGATCTATGCTTTCGCAACATTGAAATGTGAAATACATCATGAATTTTCTCCATCTCAGGAGGCAACCTCAACCGATATGCAACAGGACCAACTCGCTCCACAACTTCAGAAGGTCCAATAAACCTCAGACTAAGCTTACCCTTACATCCAAATCTCCAGCCGCAAACTCAATCTCCTTACGCTTTAAATCTGCGTAAGACTTTTGGCGATCCGAAGTAGCCTTCAACCGCTCACATATGAGGTTTACTTTCTCAGTTGTTCCCTTGAGAAATTACGGCAAGGAAACCAACTTTTGCCCCGCCTCCGCCCAACAAAGAGGCATTCTACACTTTCTTCAATACAAAGCTTCATACGGATCCATATTTATACTTACATGGAAACAATTATTATAGGCAAATTCCACCAAGAACAACTGCTTTTCCCATGAACCTTGGAAATCTATCACACAACATCTCAATATATCCTCCAGCACCTGGATAACTCGCTCTGACTGCCCATCCGTTTGAGGATAATATGAGGTGCTAAAATTCAAGTGCGTACCCAACGCTTAGTGTAGAAATTCCCTAAATCTTGTTGTAAACCTCAAATCTCTATCTGACACTATAAACTTACGCACACCATGCAAACGCACAATCTCAACAATATAAAAGTCCGCTAGCTTATCCAACATATACATAGTATGCACAACCAAGAAATGCACACATTTCGTAAGACGATCTACAATCACCCAAATAGAGTTATTCTTTAATGGTGTCAAAGGCAAATCGGATACAAATCCATCGTAATCCTTTCCCATTTCTATTCTGGTATCCTCAAAGGCAACAAGAACCCGGAAGGAAACTGGTGCTCGGCTTTCACACGCTGACATACCATACACTTGCTTACAAAATCTGCAACACCCTTTTTCAACCCAACCCAATAGTACTAATCTTTCAAACCTCAGTACATCTTTGTACTATCAGGATGCATAGCAAAAGGACTTCTATGAGCTTCAGTCAAAATAGTGCACCTAAACTCAACATCCTCCGGCACAACTATCCGACTTTTAAAGCATAAAACACAATCATCATTGAAATAGAAATCTGTTGCATTACCATCAGCTATATCCTAAACATGAGGCACCAAAGATTCATCAAGCAACTGCTTATCCTTAATTAAATGAATTAAGGAAGGTTTCACGTGTAACTCGGCTATCAACCAACCATCACGCGATAACCTCAACCGAGCAAACATTGCTCTCAACTCAATAGCCACCTTCCTACTCAAAGCATCGGCCACAACATTGTCCTTTCCAGGATGGTACTCAATCATCAGATCATAATCCTTAAGCAACTCCAACCATTTACATTGCCTAAGATTCAGCTCTCTCTTGGTCATCAAATACTTCAAACTTTTTTATGATCGGTATAAACCACACACTTTTCACTGTAAAGGTAGTGTCTCCAAAACTTCAAGGAAAACACAACTGCATCAAGTTCTAGTTCATGAGTGGATAGTTGCGCTCATGCACCTTCAATTATCTAGATGCATATGCCACAACCTTCCCACCTTGCATCAACACACAACCTAGATCAACATATGACGCATCACTATAAACCACAAACTCCTTACCCGATTCTGGTTGAATTAAGACATGATCTTGCGTCAAAGCTTCCATCATCCTTTCGAAAACTCGTTGCCTAACTTCTATCCATTCAAAGTGAACATTCTTTTGCAGCAACTTAGTCAACAGAGCAACAATCTTAGTAAAACCCTCCACAAACCTTCGATAATATCCAGCCAAACCAAGGAAACTACGCACCTCCGTCACCGATTTAGGCATTTTCCAATTCATCTCTGCCTCGTTCTTGTGTGGGTCAACCTGTATACCTTCAGCCGACACTTCATGTCCAAGAAATACAACTTCCCTGAGTCAAAACATGAGCTTTCTCAGCTTAGTATAAAGCTAATTCTCCAACAATACTTGCAACACAATCCTCAAATGCTTATCATGATCCTCCTCGGTATGCGAGCACACGACAAAATCATCGATGAACACTACCACAAATTGATCTAAGAACTCACGGAACACACGATTCATCATATCCATTAATGCAGTCAGTGCATTTGTCAACCTAAAAGGCATTACTAAGAACTCATAATGGTCGTACCTTGTCTGAAAAGTTGTCTTAGGTACATGTACATCCTTAAGCTTTAGTTGGCAATACCCAGATCTCAAATCAATCCTTGGCAAAGGGTACTTGTTCTTAATTGTCAAGTTGTTCTGTTGTCGATAATCTATACACATACGCACTGTGACATCCTTCTTCTTTACAACAAGACTGGTGCACCCCAAGGTGAAACACTTAGCCTTATGAACCCTCGATCAAGCAACTCCTGAAGTTGCATTTTCAACTCCTTCAACTCCCTAGGTGTCATTCGGTAATGAGCAATAGACACTGGAGTCGTATTTTCATACAACTCAATGCTAAAATCAACTTCTCTACTCGGCGGCAACCCATGCAACTCTTCCAGGACACCTCGAAACTCACATATTGTTCGTAAATCTTGTACACGCACCTCCTTTGTACCAGGGTTTATCACATAAGCTAGGAAAGCTTCGCAACCAAACTCCATCATACGACTCGCCTCAAGAGCCGAAATCACATTGGACAAGAATTTCACATTCTCACCTATAATTACCATTTCATAATCATCAGTAAGTTTCAAGGTAACTCGCTTAACATCAAAATCAACTACAGCTCTATGTTCAGACAACCAATTCATTCCAAGGATTACATCAAAACCACATAAATGCAACTCCATCAAATCAATTGAAAACACATGGCCTTGAACTGATAAAGGACTTCTCCTATATAATTTCCTCGTAACAACAATTTCACCAAAATAGTGTGTTACTTGCATTCCTGCATCTAGCATCTCAACAAGGATATCAAGCAAATGTGCATGCTCGCTCAAGATGTGTGAATGCGTGGATCCAGAATCAATTAAATCTAACAACGAAAAGGATTGCAAAGTGAAGGTACATGCAATCACATCGGTGTCATTACATCCCTCGTGATGTGCATACACTCTCGCAGGACCACCACCCTCCGGTTGAACACCAACAGCATGAGCTACACCTCCCTATCAATCCTCCTTCCGTTGGAAATTTCCATGATCGCGCCCATGGCCTCTCTATGGTGCAACAACAGGTGCTCGACCTTGAGCACCTCCAGCTAGCAAAGGACACTCACGCTTCATATCATCATCTGATCCATAGTTCCAACAAGAATTGACCATTCCAACTATATGATCTTGCACCTCTCGAGCTACACAACGACAACCTTGCCTCAATTGCTCTCGTGATCCACGTGTCCAACAAGTATTCTGTTGATACCTCATCATGTTACCCTGAACTGGCGCACCTCACCCAAAATTTCCTCGCATCGCCTCAGGCCGATATCTATGATCACAGATTCTCTTATTCTATCCACCACTAGGACAAGAATCCGTAGCTCTCTTACTCGAGCTAGAACCACCCACTCAAGAGGTCAAACCCAAACTCTACTCTATATCCTTGTCTCGCGTCACCAGCACATCGAAATCAGTATAGTCAGATGCTAACATGAAGGTCTTTACTTCCTGCACCAAGCCATAACAGAATAGATCCATTGATGCCTATCACTCGGCACCAATTCTGGAGCATACTGGCTTAGAAGTACGAACTGGACCTCGTACTAAGCTACTGTCATGTTTCCCTGCACCAAGGACATGAACTCACGCTTCTTGTCATCCAAGTATCTAACTTCTAGATACTTCTTTTTAAAGGCAGCCTGAAAGAACTGTCAATCCACCTCATTGGGTTCCATGGCCGCGGTCACAGTTGTCCCACAACTGTATGCATCACCATGCAATAAGGAGACAACACATTCTAACTTGTGTTCTTCATTGCACCCTATCTGATCCAAAATCCGGATCATACTAGCCATCCAAGCCTCAGATGCTTTAGGAGACAATCCACGATACTCAATGCCTCCCAAACTTCGCAAGCGTTCCAACAGGAAACCTAATTGCCTAACTACAGGTGCTTGCACATGCGCTTGCGCTCCAGCATCAGCAGCCTACAATGCTCCTGTCATCACATGTACCAAAGGCGTCAAATCACCCAATACCGGACCAGCCTGTCCGTGTTGCACTTGTTCCTCACCCCAGGCTGTGGCAGTGGAGGAGGTAAATTCGCACTAGACAAAACCTCGTTCTTGTGATTTATTTACTCACCAACATGAGTAACTAATCACGAAAGTTGTTATCTCCTCGGTCCCATTGTGCTATTATCATTAAGGCGTGAATATAAAACAAAACAAGAGATCAAACCAGCTTCTAGCAAGGATCCCAGACTTTGAATTCAATTTAAAAAACCTCACTATTGTAATAAGGCAATGGGCATCCCAATTTCCCCCAAACATAGAATAGATCATACAACATACATGTCCCAGCTATCGTGCATCACAATCAATAAGATTCATCCCACAATATCATCATATATAACAACTCATACTCATATCACAATAATCATATATAGCATCACCATCATTTTATCAACATTAATATTCTTATAATATTCACTATGCATAGCAAACATCACCAAATACATACAATTACATCACATTAACTTACCTTTAACTTAACATCATCCCATTTTTCGAAACCTAGCTCTGATACCACCAAATGTAACCCCCTCGACCCGACCTAGCCGGTAGACCGAACCGAACAGGTTACACATGAAATATTGAAGTAAATTGGGAAGATTTACCTTAATAATGAACCCGATTTTTTTTCTTTTTATCTTATCTAGATGCAAATTAGGTTCCTATATATTTAACATTATAGCAGATCATACGCAACTCAAACATACATCAATTTCACCCAATTACGGCTTTTGGGGACCATTTTGTAATTTTCCTGATTTGCAGGGACTTAAGCCATTTTAGTGTTATCATCCTTTAATTAGTCTCATTACATGCATCACAGTCAGATCTCACCTCAAAATAATAATTCATGCTAATTCAATTTCATCCACAACATTTAGGGAATAAGACGCAAAGAATCAGAACTTCAAAACATTCCATTAAATAACATAACTGACACCTGTTTGGAAACACTATGGCCCTGTTTCAAAACACGGGAACGTAACAAAATGCCTTTGAAGTGTTTCGATACCATGGTTTCCAGTAGCAAATCGTACCGGAACAGACCTTACCCGTTTCCAAACAATAAGACCATTTCAGGCATATCGTTTCGATACATGCTCGAGTGATGCGGAACACCTGGGCCGATAATGTCTTATTTCGCTGGTTTTTCACCCCAAATATCCGTCCTAAACAAATCCAACATGTTTCTAACATGCATACATCATTCAAAAATATTATTGCTCAAACATATGCATCATATTTAGCATCAAAGCATGGTCAATTACATCAAGGGAAATCTAAAGGCATGCAACCTAGCAAATAAGCCACTCAAGAGTCAAAACTCAATCCAATACTCCAAACACAAATTAAAGGCTTTTTATGAGTATGAAATCATAAAGAAAACATGCTCAAAGGGTGTTCATACACATCACCCAAGCAAAACATAAAATTCCCCATTGCCCATATTACTCTAGTTCATAATCGAAATATACTTCCAAAGTGAAGTCTCTTAGGATTCCCTTGCAAGTTGCAGCCTCCAAACAACTAGTTATTTGCATTGATGGATAAAAGAGAGCGTAAGCATACAAGCTTAGTGAGGAGTGCTCAAAACCCAAAAACACCATCAATGCTTAGAACCATTTACACTTTTGAAAACCATCATGCTTTCTTGAAATCCATGCAATTCATTAACAAAAATCATTGGTTTTAAAGGAATCATTGGTTTGAAAAATGCAATTTTGATGTTTAAATTGAGCTTTCCCTCACTAAGAAAATATGCTTTCGCTCTGCTTTCCAACAATGCAAATTAGTGAGCTTTTTGGTATCAAAATAGCAAGGGATTTCACACAATACATCACTCGATTTACAAGTATAGGTTTTGACACTTTTAATAAGGTAGAAATGGCAATGGGGAGGGTACCTCGACATTTGGGAGATGATTGTTTAAATTCCCTAGTTTTGCCAGTGTGTTTTGCCTTTTAAGACTTGTAATGGTGCTTTAAATGATGTTATGCTTTACATTGTGGTTTTTGATACTCTATGTGTATTGCTTATAGGTTGCATGTCTTTAGATTAATCTTGTTTTGCAATTCATGATGCTAGATACCATTGATGATGCCTATGTGTTGGATAAATATGTGGTCGATGTTTACCTATGACTGCATGATAATTGGTGGCCATATGGTATGGTTTAAATTTCTTAAATGTTGTTGTTTTAATGCAGATTCGATATGTGTTTCGAAACAGTAGCAGCTCTTTCGATACAGCTTACATAATTGGTCTTAATGTTTTGGAACACTACTATGATGTTTTGATACCCTTAGTTATAATTTGTGCCCGTATCGAAGCATCAGTTCGTTTCGATATTGCTCTGTTATGATAGAATTCGTGGCAAGTGAATCTGGGCACTTGGTTTCGAAATGGGTAAGGGTCGTTCCAATACCAAATGCTACTGGAATGCATGGTTTCAAAACAGGGGGTGACTGTTTCAAAACAAGGTCATTAAGTTAGTTAAAATGGCCCGATCTGGCAATTTTTAATGTTTACATTTCACTCCCTATTTATATGATTTGCAATTGTGGATGTTTTAATGATCGTATGATGTTGATATTTCACCTGCAAGCGTGAAATGGACCTAGTTAAATCTTGGTAACTTTAAATGGGAATTTGACCTTATATCGGGTTGTTGCAAATGAATCGATAGTTCATGTTCGGTTGAATTAAAAATATATTCGTTGCGCGAGTAAACATTATAGGACTTAAATATGCATCTAGACAAGTAAAAAGGAAATGAAAGGGTTGCTAATCAAGGTTGACTTTAACAAGTTGACTTCAGTTTTCCCATGTAATTCTCTTAATTCGAGTTAAACGTCTAGACTGGGCTAAGGGGGTTACATTTGTTGGTATCAGAGCCATGTTTCGAAAGATTGGGATGTATGTTGAATGTTGAATTACGATTGGTAACATGTTTTATTCGATGCTATGTACTATGAATGAGTGTATCTTGTTTTGATTGATAGTATGTGGTGTATGATGATTATGTGATGAATTGATATGTGTGACTCGGGTACCCATTGCCAATACTACCAGTAAAGAAAAGAGCTTATGTTTTAAAAGCCAAAATGAGTGACTTTGGTTCTTGCTATTTGTAAGCCTAACTATTTTTTGCTATTGTATTTGCATGGTAGAATTGTTTATCATATCATGGGAAAAAGACAAGAGTTGAGAGTAAATGTCCGGAATGTAGTTGAGGTGGGTGTTGAGAACTTGCTTCCTCCTCCTCCTGGTGGAGGTGGAATTGTTGGTGTAGGTGTTGAGCCTCAGGTAGCCCAAGGGCAAGATGGTCCTAACATGAAACCTTTGATTCAAGCTATTGCTGGAGTCTTTCAGGAAGAAATGGTAAGCATGCACGTGCAGAAGTTGGGTTGCGTAGTCTCCTTGCTTCATAGAGATGCGTGTACATGGTGTATGACCATCATAGCTTGTGCAGAACTTGATGATGTTACCTTGGCATTCTTCGTGAATGCTTTTAAGAAGAAGTAATTGGGTGTCCATTAATTCGATGAGAAGAAAAGGGAATCCATGGCGTTGATTCAGGGCAACATGACCATTGAAGAGTATGAGTTGCATTTCGTTCGATTGAGCCAGTACGCCCCTGTACTGGTACCAGATGAACAAAAGAGATGTGATAGGTTTCGCTATGGGTTGGTGAAAGAAGTGAAGACCTATATATTTGCAGCTAAGTATAAAGATTTCGATGTGTTGGTTACTCGAGCCAAAGACATCGAGCAGAGTCTGGGGTTGACTTCATGCTCGGGGATTTCTAGCTTTGAGAAGAGGGTTGCTGATTATGATGGTGGATATGAGCTATCAGCGAGACCATCGCACGAGGGAGGAATGTTGCAACACGTGTTCTTAAGTGTAACTGTTGTGGGAGGAATCACACGGGGAGTTTTGGGGTAATCCCTGCACATGTTGGCAGTGTGGGGCTTAATGTCATGTGAAGCGTGATGTCCACAGTTTGCGAGGCAAGCACCAGCTCGTTCTATGGAGCCTCATAGGGGTCGTGGGCGCGGTCGAGGAAATTTTCAGCGACAAGAGGATGGTCAGAGGAATGTGGCGCATGTGGTCGTGGTGTAGCTAGAGGGTGGTGGACCAGGTCGAATCTATGCTCACCGTGAGGGCCATAATGACACGAATGTGATCGCAAGTACCTTCTCCTTGCAATCCTTTTCATTGCTTTCTTTGATAGATTCTAGTTCTACGCATTCATACATTTTGCATGAGCATGCTCGGTTGCTTGATGTGCCATTAGAATTTCTTGATGTGGGTATGCAAGTTTCGAGTTTGTTTGGTGAAACCGTAGTGGTTAGGAAGTTGTATAGAAGATGTCGTTTGATTGTTCGAGGACATGCATTTCTTGTTGATGTAATGGAGTTACCTTTCTATAGTTTCAATGTTATTCTTAGGATGGATTGGTTGTCAGAACATAAAGATGTGGTTTTTTGTGAGACCAAGCGTGTTTTGTTAAAGCTTGTTGATGATTTTGAAGTTGTGGTGGTGGGTAAGACCATAAAGTTCTTTTCCAATGTTGTTTCGGTAGTGGAGGCTCACAAATTGATGAATGGTGGTTGGCAAACTTATTTGGCGTATGTGATGAACCCAAATATGAAGAAAGCACGTTCGCAAGATATTCAGACAATTTGTGATTTTTAGGGGTATTTCCAGAAGAGTTACCTGGGTTACCACTGGATAGGGTGGTCGAGTTTTGCATTGTAACCCCCTTAACCCGGCCCAGACGGTTGAACCGAATTAAGAAGTTTACACGGGGAAAACCAAAGTCAACCCGAAAGTCAACCTTGATTAACGAACCTTTTTTTCTTTTAATCTTATCTAGATGCACGTTAACCCTAGTTATGTTCATACAAACATCATACTCAAAGATCAGCGCAAACGGAAAACGTTCAGGGACTTAATTGAACAAAACACAAACTTAGGGACCAAAATGTAAATTCTGGAAATTACAAGGACTTAACCCACCTTTAAGTTACCAATATGAAATTAGTCATATTTCATGCTTGTCTGTCAAATTTCAGCTCAAACAGACATCACAAACTCATTTAATTGCATAAACAAGATTCAGGACCAAAACGTAAACAATGCAAAACATTTAACCAACAATTTCAGTGCCCAACGGTCGAGTGTTTCGGAACAGGGAAGACCCGTTCCGAAACGCGGGACCGTTCCGCAACTGGTTCCGAAACAGTGCCTGGCAGTAGCATATCCGTTCCGGAACGGTTGCTTCCGTTTCGGAACGCCCAGGCCATTTCAGGCCCCCGTTCCGATACGGTAGCACCTGTTCCGAAATAGGCTGCCCAGATTGCAGAAAAATTGCTGGTTTATCACACAATTGGCCTATCAAACATGCTCCAAAAGCAACCATACTTTACCAGCAAGTCATTCAACATACAAAGAACATAATTGCATCAACCATTCATCAACATGGCATCAATTATGAAAATCCCCAATTCTATAGGCATGCATCCTACTTAGCAATCCATTCAAGCATCAAAACATCAATCCAAACACATAATGGCCAGATAGAAGTTCCAACAACATTAACAACATAATACCAACTTAGGGAGTCCAAAACATCTCCCAAAACAACAACATAGGTCCTCCATTGCCAAATGCCCATAAGCTAATAGTGTTTAAGAAACCTTCACCATACATGAGCTTTGTTCACCACTTGGATTCTTGTCCACCTTGCTGTCCTCAATGCACTTTAATGCTCTGCATTATTGGTTTAAGAAAAGAGAGAGCGTAAGCAAAAGCTTAGTGAGGAATGCTCGTTAAAACCACACAATAATGCATTTATAAAACACCTTTATAAATCATTGTTCAAAACCACAATATACATGCTCGTAAGCATTTAAAACAAGCAAACCATGCTTCAAGATCATAACATGTCATATTGGCCACAAGTGATACAATCAACATAAGATCCACACGTGGACTTTTAAACACCATTGTGATCTTACAATTTTCCAAGGACCACACATGGACTTTTAAACACCATTGTGTCCTTAACAAGAATCATCCATGGACTTTTAAACACCATGACAAGGACCACACAAGGACTTTTAAACACCTTTGTGTCCTTAACAAGAATCACCCAAGGACTTTTAAACACCTTGGTGTTCTTAAATAACAAGGCTTACACAAGGAATTTTAACCACCTTGAACCTTAATCAAGAACCAACCATGGACTTTTAAACACCATGTTGTTCTTAAAATACACAAGATCCACACAAGGACTTTTAAACACCTTTGTGATCTTAACCAAGAACCAACCATGGACTTTTAAACACCATGTTGTTCTTAAATAAACAAGGCTCACACAAGGACTTTTAACCACATTTGTGACCTTAACCAAGAACCAATATGCATCATTAACAACAATATTCCACTGTTTTAAAGCATTTAACAAAGCCATAAACATCATGCATCTTTAAGCATCAAACCACATTAAAACAATGTTCAAAAACAAGGATCTCTTACCTTGAGCATCCTTCAACACATGGCTTATAATCTCAGCAAATAAACATGCTAAATATGCTTTCAAAACAGGATTTAAAACATGCAAACAAACCACATTGCATACAACCAATCCATGGTTCATCATCAAGAGAGTTTTTCCGAAAACTTACTCTTGAGCTTAGCTAAGTTGCTTAGACTTAAACTAAGCTCCCAAACCTTCAAAACATTGGTTTCATAGCTGAAATCCAAAATCCACTCACCGATTCCGTTTCGCCTCTTGCCGAAACACCAATCAAGCTTCCGGATCAACACCACTAGGATCCAAAGATGACTTCCCTGATTTAAACACATCAAAACAATAGATTAATGCATCATCATGCATTAATATCCTCAATGAAAGCACCTAAACTCGCTGCTCTCATCCACACTCCATTTTCGGCTACCAAACACAACCGAAAATGCATCCAAACAACTCCACAACACTACCCAGCCAAGATCCATCAAATCTAAACATCCTTAAACATCAATTAACATCCAAAAAGGATCTTACCACGTCCTTATACCTCCAGCTATAACAGATCATCAAGATCACTCCAAAAACAACCAAGAACACAAGCTAAACTTAGGAAATTCAACCTATCCGGGATTGCATTAATTAAACCTCAATTTCACATCAATTTAACATTCATTTAACATCAAATTGACACCTCAAAACACTGCCCAATCAGATCATACGAAATTTCATCAAAATCAATCAAATCTTGCATTTAAAATCCAAAATCAAGAACACATCTATAAAACCTTTTATAAAACATAAATCAAGCATTGAGAACTTAGGAATTTCAGTAAAGAACTGAGAGTTTAGAGGAGAAGGACGTTCTTACCTCCAAACTTGAGTTTTCTCCCTTTTTGGAACCAAATTCTTGAAAATCCACTTAGCAAATGCAAAGGTTTTGTTGAAGAGATGATTGAAGATCAAAAGAGAATTGAAATGAGATATTTAGATGACAAAATCAGAGGGAAAAGCTCTGGAGAAATGTGTTTGGTTTGAGAGAAAAGATGAGAGAAAATGAAAATAGAAAATGTGGAAAGTTAGTTGGAAATTTAGGAAAATATCTTCCCTCCCTTTTCTTTTATTTAAAATCCATTTATTAAACCTTTAATATTTTAGAAAAATCTGGAGAAACTCCCATTGGGTAAATAGCTCCTTAAAGATTCAAAGTTTCAATCCTTTTTAAAACAGTCTCACAGTTTTCGAAAATTACATTTTGGTCACTAACCAAAATGTCACACTTCCAAACCTCATTTTGTAAAATTGATTTCACCAAACTCTTATATATAATAAAAGAGGATTTTAAGACATTTTTCCATATTTTTAATGCAACCCGAACTAGGTTTTCCTAAATTCACTCTTATATATTCGAACCGCGATCCGACCGAACCGGTCCGAATCCCAAAACTCCTAAGCCCAAAATTGGGGCGTTACAACTCTCCCCCCTTAAGAAATTTCGTCCTCGAAATTTACCTGAAGGAAAGAGATACGGGAACTGCTTCAACATGTCATCCTTCCGTTCCCACGTGGCTTCCTCAACACCACGATGTTTCCACAACACCTTTACCAGCTCAATGGTCTTGCCACGAAGAACCTTACTATCCGAATCCAGAATCCTCACCGGTTCCTCATCATAGGTCAAATCCGGATTCAATTCCACTTCTTCCACAGGCATCACATGCGAAGGATCCGATCTATACTTCCGAAGCATAGAAACATGAAACACATCATGAATCTTCTCCAACTCTTGAGGTAACCTCAACTTGTACGCAACAGGACCCACACGCTCAACCACCTCGTACGGTCCAATGTATCTAGGGCTCAACTTACCCTTACGGCCAAACCTCATCACCTTTTTCCAAGGCGAAACCTTCAAAAACACACGGTCACCCACCGTATACTCAATCTCCTTACGCTTCAAATCCGCGTAAGACTTTTGCCGATCAGAAGCTGCCTTCAAACGCTTACAAATGAGCTTCACCTTCTCAGTGGTTCCTTTCAACAAAGCCGGCATTGAAACCAACTTCTGACCCGTTTCAGCCCAACACAAAGGAGTCCTACACTTCCTCCCGTACAAAGCCTCATAAGGTGCCATTTGAATGCTCGCCTGATAACTATTGTTATAGGCAAACTCCACCAAAGGCAAATGTTTCTCCCAAGAGCCCTGAAACTCAATCACGCAGCACCTCAACATATCCTCCAAAATCTGGATAACACGCTCGGACTGACCATCCGACTGAGGATGATAAGATGTACTGAAATTCAACCGTGTACCCAAAGCTTGATGCAAACACTGCCAGAACCGCAATGTAAACCTCGGATCCCTATCCGACACAATCGACTTTGGCACACCATGCAGCCGCACAATCTCAGCAATGTATAGCTCCGCAAGCTTATCCAAGGAGTACGTAGTATGCACAGGCAAGAAATGCGCACACTTCGTCAGGCGATCCACAATCACCCACACCGAATTCTTCTTCGTTGGTGACAAGGGTAAACCAGATACAAAATCCATGGTAATCCTTTCCCACTTCCATTCAAGGATTCTCAACGGTTGCAACAACCCTGAAGGAATAGCTCCTTAAAGATTCAAAGTTTCAATCCTTTTTAAAACAGTCTCACAGTTTTCGAAAATTACATTTTGGTCACTAACCAAAATGTCACACTTCCAAACCTCATTTTGTAAAATTGATTTCACCAAACTCTTATATATAATAAAAGAGGATTTTAAGACATTTTCCATATTTTTAATGCAACCCGAACTAGGTTTTCCTAAATTCACTCTTATATATTCGAACCGCGATCCGACCGAACCGGTCCGAATCCCAAAACTCTTAAGCCCAAAATTGGGGCGTTACATGCATAGAGACGTTTGCGGATACGGCTCTGGTATTAATTGCTCGTTATCGAATGGCACCAAAGGAGTTAAAGGAATTATAGACGCAGCTCAAGAGTGGCTAGATCGTGGTTTTATTAGGCCAAGTATCTCACATTGGGGTGCTCCAGTTTTGTTTGTTAAAAAGAATGATGTGATGATGCGAATGTGTATAAACTATCGGCAACTGAACAAATTGACGATAAAGAACAAATACTCTTTACCTCAGATTGATGATCTATTTGATCAGTTTCTTGGTGATGCTTTTGTTTTCAAAGATTGATCTATGGTCGGGGTATTATCAGCTTAAGGTGAAGGATAGAGACATACCAAAGACGGCTATTCAAACGAGGTACAGACATTACGAGTTCCTAGTGATGCCTTTTGGTTTGACCAATGCAGCAACTGCATTCATACATATGATGAACCAGGTGTTCCAGAAGCACATTGATCAGTTTGTGGTGGTGTTTATTGATGATATCCTTGTGTACTCTCGTACCGAGGAGGATCACGATAGGAATTTGTGGCTAGTGCTGTAGACTTTGTTGATAATCAGCTCTATGCAAAGTTGAGTAAATGTGAATTCTGGATCAAAGAGATAGTGTTTCTTTTTCATGTGGTGTCAGTTGAGGGTATTTGTGTAGATCCTCAAAAGATTGAAGCGGTTGTGGGCTGGACACAACCGAAATCAGTGTTGGAGGTTCGTAGGTTTCCGGGCTTGGCAGGGTATTACCGTCAGTTCATGGATGGATTTTCTAAGATAGCTGCTCTGTTGACGAAGTTGCTTCAGAAAGATGTTAAGTTTGAGTGGACGGAGGCGAGGCAGCAAGCTTTTCAAAAGTTGAAAGAAGTTTTGGAACAAGCTCCGATCTTGATTCAACCTAAATCGAGAAAAACAGTTTGTGGTGTATAGTGATGCATCCTATATGGGTTTAAGGTGTGTGATGATGCAGGAGGGAAGAGTAGTTGCTTATGCGTCGAGGCAATTGAAGGTGCATGAGCATAATTATCCTACTAACGATCTCCAGCTTGCGGATGTAGTGTTTGATCTAAAGATATGTATTCATTATCTTTACGACGAGAAATGTATTGTGTACACGGATCACAGGAGTCTCAAGTATCTTATGTCTCAGAAGGAATTGAATCTTTGGTAGCGTCGACAGATGGAACTGCTGAAGGAGTACGATCTTACGATCGAGTATTACCAGGGGAAGGCCAATTGTAACACCCCAAAATCTGGTCTAGTCGGAATTGTGTTTCACT
The DNA here is from genome assembly GCA_030270665.1 of Hibiscus trionum. NCBI lineage: Eukaryota > Viridiplantae > Streptophyta > Magnoliopsida > Malvales > Malvaceae > Hibiscus > Hibiscus trionum. Next base: position 3,492,601 of record BSYR01000004.1, read on the forward strand.
GATCAGAAATTTCACATCGATAAAGTCTAAATATAGTATTGACTAGTTAATTATTTATATTAGACTCTAATTGAGTTAAGTCATTGTCATTGGACCCTATTAAAAATTATCGAAACCTAATTTGTGATCAAATTGTGAAAATTGGGAATTGCGGGGTCAAAACCATAGAGAGTAGAGAGTTGAGGGACTAACCTTGCGATTAGCACCTCCTCAAATTATAATATCCCAATGTGGGATAATTTGGTGAAGTAGCTTCACCTAGTGGAAAGCTTAAAATATTGAGATATAAAAGAAAGGAAAAGGGGATAGTAAAGGACTTAACCGATTTCAAGTAAGCAAGCACCACCTTTCCATCATCTTATTCTTCTTGGAAGCACACACCTCCATTGAAGCTGGGGTTCAAGTTTAGTTTTTCTTCAAGTTATTGTTATCGAATCGTTACTATTGTTTGGGTTCGCAATAATCCTCAAACAATCATTGAATCCCATAGATGCGTCAAGCTTAATGTCTAGCTAGGGTTTTAGCCATCCATGGATAATTCATCGTTGATGCTTATATTAAATTTTGATCGTTGTATTAATTTTGATATCGTATTATCGACCCTAATAGTGTCTCTATTGATTTCCTAGCTCAAGACAATGAAAAGAAGCATCCATTATATTCTCTGAAGGCTAGGAACAATGGAGTTGTTATCCGAGAGCTGTACGAGCATCGGATTAGTAAGGTGAGTGTAGTCGGAGTCTCAGGATTAGGCAAAGAGCATTCCTGAATCTTTTATTATTGTTTTGGACCATATCGCTAACATTACCATTGTAGAAGTTGCATTGGATTGCTAATCATATTTATTGGTAAGTGTCGGTAAGTTTTTATTGAATATCAGACATAGTTATTAGCATCGCCATCATGCATTGTTATCAATATGATTAGTGTTATTGAAATATTGTAAAAAAATCATCGGATTTTGATATTGATATTGACATTGAAACATGGCATATTGATAATGAAACATGTTTGCTATTGATAATATTGTAATCATTGTTCATTGAAATTCTTATTGAACATTGAATATGGATACGGGCATTGGAACCTTGGATTTGAACGGACAGTAGATACAATTGGCATGGCATAGAATTCATGAGCTCAACGTACGAGTGACTACGGTCCTAAGGGCACGATCTATATTGATTTGGCGAGGCGGAGGGATGTGTATTGATGTTGGTCATATTGGCGAGGCGGAGGGACTAGACCATTCATTGAACTGATGAGGCGTAGGAATTCGCGTATCCACTATCTTGATTCAATCCAAGGGTTAATGATGAAATTAATATGTTAAACATTGTACATTGATGCATAGTATTGACATTGATGAGCATAAGAACATATATTTAAATACTTGCTACATTGTTGTTCATATTGTTTATGACTAGCTCACTAGGCAATGTATGCCTAACGTATTTCATCTCATGCATTTCAGGTTGAAAGATCGTGTGGTGGAAGATCGATTAGTCAAGGCAGGACAAGCTACTACAAGCCCTAGAGTAATGTATTTTGACCTTATGAACTCCTATGAAGGTGGAAAAGTAGTTGAACTAGTTCTTTATGCCCATTTTGATATGTTTGTGAGACGCCTATGTTGTATTGTGGTTGGTGGCCCTAAATGGCCTTTTGTTTTGGCTTAAAGTGGTCTAGAGTTGCATGATTGGCTCACAAAGGTTAAAACATAGTAAATGTATTTGTATGGTCTTGAAATTTGGCATGATAGTAGTTTATATCATTGAAATGTTGTGTGTAAAGTTTCATTGCATTTGAACATCGTTTGGTAGGTCAATTCGATTAAAAACCAACAAAAATTTGTCATTACAGGTCAGACCGTATCGATACACGTGATGGCATATCGATACGGTTAAGCAAAATTGGACTATGGGATAAGGCATATCGATACGGGCTTGAGGCTGTATTGAAACAATTTTCCACTGGAATTCCCTCTATCGATACATGTCTATTCTGTATCGGTACAAGTCAAAGTCAAAGTCAAAAAAGTCAACCTATATCGGTACGGTCTCAAGGACTAGTCAACTTAGGTCGACCATCATACACTTGTTTCGAAACAGCCTTTAGGTGTTTTGATACATGGTTAGTTAACTTAGTTAAAAGGCATAAATTGACTGTTTGCATTGTTCATAGAATGGTCACTGAATTTTGGATGAATAAATTGAATGAGAAAAAGGAATTCAAATGGAATGAAATTTTGCAGGCTTGTTAACACAATATTGAATTTCAATGTAGTATAATCAATTGCATCGAAGAACCCTTAACTTATCAAATTTATAGATTGGCCCCTAAAACTTGTAATAATTAAGAATTAGCCCCAATTGATTAATTATTGCTTCATAAGGTTTAATTGGACTAAGATACATTGTGGTAATGTGTTACTTCATATTAATGTTTTAAATGTTGATAATAAAATGAAGTTTTATTGCATCTATCACTGTATTGATCATCGGTATCACCTTCCGACCCTATTCTTGACCAGACTGGGAAGGGGGTGTTACATTTGTGGTATCAGAGCTAGAGTTTAGTCAATTCTAGTACTAAACTGAAGCTTGTTGCATTGTTATTGTGTTACTTTGCCACCTAGAAGATATATATTGTGTATATTGTGACTTGTTGACTAATCTGATCTTTCATATAGAGATGTCTAAAACTAATGAAGCTCACATTGACGAGCTTGCCAATGACTCCTCTACGCATGGCGAGGAAATTAAAGGATGAAGTCCTCCTAATCAACCGCACCCGCAGGATCCTCCTACTCATTGTACCGAGCCTGTAGCACCTACCGCTCAGGCTGAGTGTTATAAGAACATGGCCGACATGTTCAAGAAGTTTATTATTGCTATGAGGCCAGAAGAAGTAGTGCAACCTATTGCTCCTACTGTCCAACACAATCGAGCACCCATTGATATGCGCTCACAGTATTGAGCTTACACCTTTACTAGACAAGATGACGACAACCCTATAGTTGACAAATACTGGTTGGACAACACTTTACAGATTCTGAACAAGCAACTACAGTGCTCGAACGAGCACAAACTCGAGTGTGCCATCGTTTTACTGGATGATGAGGCACTTCACTGGTGGGAAACTACCATATTAATGGTCTCTGAAGACATTGTGACTTGGGAGTTCTTCCTTAAAGAATTCTGCAAGAAATAGATCAATGAGTTCTACCATGCTGATAGGCGAAGTATATTCCTCCACCTGAAACAAGGCGGACGGCCGATCGAACAGCACATCCATGATTTCTGCAAGTACTGTAGATATGGTGCTGAGTATATGAAGAAGAAAGAAGAGAAGCGTCGGATGTTCATTGCAGGGCTCAATGATGAAATACGCCTTATGTTTATTGCACTCAACATTTCTGATTTTCAAGGCCTCGTGAATAGTGTTAAGGCCACCGAAGCTGCACAGAAAGCTCAAAGTGTTGGTGGGTTTGGAAAGTCTGAGAAGAGGATCAGGGATTATTCTCGACCTCCAAGATTGAAAAAGAAAGGGAAATATCAAGGCCCGAAACAAAATGTCTATCCACAGCCCTCCCGTTCTTGAAATATTGAGAGACCTCAGCCTTTAACGCAGTCATTTGCTAAGGCAGCGTCTGTTGATAGCACCATAGGTTCAAATCGAGGCAACCACCATCCAGTTTGCAATTATTGTCAGAATAGGCACCCAGCGAGTTAATGTCGTAAGCAGACTGGAGCTTGTTACTATTGTGGTGAGCAGGGTCACTTTATCTGTGACTGCCCTTTGAATGCAACTAAATATGTTGTTCCACCGACCACTAGTGCCTCTCTTGCTCAATCCTTTCGAGGTAATGGATCGAAGCAAGGATCATCGGGAACATATGGAAGATCGAGTGGTCCTGGGAATCCATTCAATAAGTAAGATTCTAATGCCCCTGTCCAAATATATCATGTGAGGAGCAAAGAAGAAGAGGATGAACCTACATCATCGCAGGTACCATTGAGCTATATTCATATCCTTTATATGCATTGATTGACCCTGGTTTTACTTACTCTTTTAGAAGCACCATTGTAGTTAAGAAGCATAATATGTCTTATGAACCAATAGCATCGAGAATCTCTGTAACCAATCCCTTAGGAGATTGCGTCACCGTAAGGGTACTATGCAAGAACTGCCCCTTATTAATCCAAGGGATTCTTTTTTCGGACAATTTTTTGCCTTTACCGATCCATGAGTTCAATGGCATCCTAGGTTTATATTGGCTTAGTGAGCACCTTGCCTGGGTAGATTGTTGTAAGAGGAAATTATTCCTTCGGGGTCTGGGTAAGGAAAGTGTTGTATTGATGAATGCGAAGAATCCATCTTTGTATGCTTTGACGTTGGAAACCGTAGGCGAATCTCAACTGTGAGACATTGACATTGTATGCGAATTTTCTAATGTCTTCCCTGATGAACATCCGGGATTGCCCCCAACCCGTGAAGTGGAGTTTGGCATCAAGGTGCAACCTGGTTCTGCTCCAGTTTCCATTACACCATATCGCATGGCAGTAGTGGAATTAAAAGAATAAAAGGCTCAGATTCAAGATCTATTCAGCATGGGTTATATTCAATCGAGATCTTCGCCTTGAAGACCTCCGATTCTCTTCGTAAAGAAGAAAGATGGTTCTATGCGATTGTGTATTTACTACCGACAATTGAATAAAGTAACCATCAAGAACAAATATTCATTGCCTAGAACAGACGACCTGTTCGATCAACTAAAGGATGCCTCTGTGTTTTCCAAGATCGATTTAAGTTTGGGCTATTATCAAATGAGAGTTAAGGAGTGTGATGTACCGAAGACCGCTTTCTGTACAAAATATGGACACTACGAATTCTTGGTGATGCCCTTTGGGTTAACCAATGCACCGACAACCTTTATGGATTTGATAAATTGAGTTTTTACATTCTATCTTGATAAATTTGTAGTGGTGTTTATAGATGACATATTGATTTACTCCAAGAATGAAGCGGAACACCAAGATCATCTTCGTATCGCGCTTCAGACCTTAAGAGAGAAATTGTTGAACACGAAGTTCTCTAAGTGTGAGTTTTGGCTCACTAAAGTTGCCTTTCTTGGACATAATGTGGCATCTTCGGGTATTCAAGTGGACCCGAAGAAAATCCAAGTTATTGTAGATTGACACCCACCGAAGAACATTAGTGAAGTCAGAAGCTTCCTTGGGCTTGTTGGCTATTATCGAAGATTTGTGAAAGAGTTTGCTATGATAATCGCTCTTTTAACCAAGTTATTGAGAAATGAAGCTCCTTTTGTTTGGATCGAGGTTCAAATAAAAGTTTCGATCAGTTGAAGCAAGTATTGACACATGCACGAGTCATAACCCAACCTGAGTCTGAAAAAGACTATCTAGTTTACAGTGATGCATCGCACCTCGGGTTAGGATGTGTATTGATGCAAGAAGGCAAAGTCTTTGCCTATGCTTCGAGACAAATCAAGCCGCACGAAATGAATTATCCCACCTATGACCTTGAATTGGCTGCAGTTGTCTTTGCATCGAAAATTTGGAGACATTACCTCTACGGAGAAAAATGTTATCTCTTTATCGATCATAAAAGCCTCAAGTACCTATTGACTCAAAAGGAGTTGAATCTTCGGCAAAGGAGGTGGATGGAACTCCTTAAAGAATATGATCTTGTCATTGATTACCATCTGGGCAAGGCCAACGTTGTAGCTGATGCACTCAGTCGCAAACCTTTGCCTGGTTAGCCTTGACAATGAATATGGAGCTATATGTATTATGTGGTACATTAACTCATAGTAATATTGATGTATTGTAGCCCCTCTAGCAATTAACGCTCACTTCCGACTTCAGAATCATCGTTGTCTTGTAGCTGAACTTCAAGTTAAGTCTACCATCGTTTCGCGAATCAACGATTTGCAAGAGCAAGATCCTGAGCTTCAATCTATTGTTTCTAAGCTATCGAACAACCCCAACTTTAGAATTAATTCTAAAGGACTCTTGTGTTTTCACGAATGGGTCTGTGTACCTAATAATGAATCTCTTCGTATCGATATTCTCTCTGAAGTTCTTTTTTCGTTAACCATGGGTCTGTGAAATGTATAAGGACATGCGTGATTTTTTACTGGTGGCCAGGCATGAAGCATGCCATAATTGATTACATTTCCAAATGTCTCACGTGCCAACGTGTTAAGGCAGAACATTGTGCTCCTACCAGATTATTGCAGCCTATCAATCCACCGAAATGGAAGTGGGAAAAGGTCACTATGGATTTCGTTCGTGGTCTAATATAGGGCGTGTAGGTGTTCCCTTTTTGTGAGAGCGCTAGTGCACACTCCTGCCAAGTTATAGTATAAAAGATATCGTCGCCCATAGGGATTGGAGCAGTTCTATGAATGGTTTCCTGCACAAGGATTTAGTAAATTGCACAATCAAATCTCTAAATGTGGAAATATAAAAACACAAATAAAATAAAAATAGTGATGATAGGGTTGATAGGGAGAGATGATGTCGATAGATTGTGTAAGGTAATTGTAGTTAACTAGTGTGCAAATTGCATTGTAAAGACTAAGTGTGATGTGCCGCCATGATCTGCTGCCTCGGCGGGTAATGGCAGGTGGCAGCTACGACCCTGTGACACGGCTGCAGCGGGTCTCTGCCCCTGCAACTTTTGCTATCTCGACAGGTGGAATGGAAATAAGTCTTGGCGGCAAGTCTCGTAGATACTCCAAGTTCGGCAGAGCAATTCTTAAGTGATCCTTCTTATGTCTAGGGAAGGATACTATCACCACGTGATGTAGGCAATACCTAGCAATCTCAGCATAATTCTAACACGAGCATTCGACATTTTGTTGCTCCTTTTAGCCACTTAATATCGAACTTATGTCTAAGCCGAATTAGTCAACACCTCGACATGATGAGACCATACTTAATTCTTTCATGAGCCTTACACTCTCGCGCACGACAAATGGATTTCCTCAACTGGACTTTTGGAACTAATTGAAGAAGTGAAGAACATGAATTAAGAGAACTTGGAATATTTTATTGAAAACACACTTAAACTATTACAACCGTTTCTCACAAGTACATTACATACAAAACGTAAACCATAGGAGAGTTGGGCCGCCATCTCCAACATCTCCAATCTATCTATCTACCTGTAACCCCCTTAACCCGGCCTAGACGGTTGACCCGAATTAAGAAAGTCACACGGGGAAAACCAAAGTCAACCCGAAAGTCAACCTTGATTAACGACCCTTTTTTTTTCTTTTTAATCTTATCTAGATGCGCATTACACCTATGTGTGATCATACAAACAACATACTAAAAGATCACAAACATCAGAGATCAAACAGGGACCCAATTGAACAAATTACAACTTTAGGGACCAAATTGTAATTTCTGATAATTATAAGGACTTAACCCAATTTGAAGTTACCATCTTGAAATTAAATAGATTTCATGCTTCTCTGTGAAATTTCAGCTCAAAAGGACTTCCCAAACTCATACAATTGAACAAACAAGATTCAGGACCAAAACGTAAACCAAACAAAACATAAAAAGATACTTGCAACCAAATTAACGGTCGCGTATCGATACGCCTGGAGTCGTATCGATACACGGGGAAAACAGAAACTTGGACGAGTATCGATACCCAACCCGTATCGATACGCATGGCCAGAAATCTGCAGATTTGGCTCTTGCGTATCGATACGCAAGCTCGAGTATCGATACTCCTGCCAGAAATCGACTTTAAACAGCAACAAACATGCTTCAAACTTCAATTAAACAACACCAAATCATACCACATAGTCTACCAACATGCAAGGACCATAAATGCAGTACCAATTCAACATATAACCAACACATATGAAAAGCCCCAAATTCTAGTGGCATGCTTCCTAACAAGCTAGCTATTCAACACCAAACTTCCAAAACAAGCATATATGGTTCCAATGCAAAAACCAGCAAACACATCAACATCCAACATACTTAGGGAGCCTCAAACACCTCCCAAAACATACACATTGGTTCCCCATTGCCAAAACATACAAAAGCTAAATTGCACTTATAAAACCTTCATACTTTGAGCTTCACTTGAACTTGATTGCTTGCCCTTTCTTGCTGCCCTTAAGGTACTCTAATGATCTGCATTATTGAATTAAGAAAACGTAGAGAGCGTAAGCAAAAGCTTAGTGAGGCATGCTCATTAAAAACAATTCAATAATGCAATTAAAACCATTTATAAATCATGCTTAAAATCAACCTTTGCACATGCTCAAAGCACACTTTAAAACAAGCAATCTCATGCTTCATATTATATATCAAAACAAGCATCTCATGCTTCTTACATACTTAACATGTCATATTGGCTCAAGTGACAACTTCCATTTCATAAAACAAGTTCAACAACTTCCCAAGGACTTTTAAACACCTTGGCCCCAAGGACTTTTAAACACCTTGGCCTATGGACTTTTAAACACCATAGAAAGTATCTCATCAAGGACTTTTAAACACCTTGATCCCAAGGACTTTTAAACACCTTGGCCTATGGACTTTTAAACACCATAGAAAGGATCACCTAAGGACTTTTAAACACCTTAGTGTCCGCAACATGAACCATCCAAGGACTTTTAACCACCTTGATGTTCATAAGTAACAAGGCTCACTCAAGGACTTTTAACCACCTTAGTGACCTTAACATTTTAAAAACATCACTTGCCAATATACATCATTTTCATCATTTAATCCACTGTTTTAAAGCATTAAATCAAGCCATTTCATCATGCATTTCAAAGCATCAAACCACATCATTTCAATGTACAAAATCAAGGAACTCCTACCTAGAGTTACCTTCAACATATGGCTTACATCATCAGCAAAAACCATGCTAAAACATGCTTTCAAAACAGTAATTAAAACATGCAAATCATCATTTTGCATCACATCAAAATCATGGCCACCACTAGAGAGAAAATCCGAAAACTTACACTTGAGCTTAGCAAAGTTGTTTAGACTTAAACTAAGCTCCCAAAACCTTCAAACCTTGGTTTAAAAAGCTGAAATCCAATTTCCATAATTGCACTCACCGATTTCCACTTCGCCACTTGCCGAAGCACGAAATCAAGCTTCCGAAACAACCAAACTTGGATCCAAAGATGCCTCCCCTGTTTCAACACATCAAAGCAGTAAATTAATGCATCACCATGCATCAATTACTTCAATGAAAGCACCCAAACTCGCTGCTCTCATCCAACCTCCATTTTCGGCCACCAAAAACAACCGAAAATGCATCTAAACCACTTCTAAACAAAGCCCAGCCATAACCCAGCAAAACCTAACATCCATCATCACCATTTAACATCTAAAAACAACCTACAACCATCCTTATACCTCCAGCAACATCAGATCACCAAGATCACCTCAAAAACCACCTTAAAACACAAGCTAAACTTAGGAAACTCAACCCATCCGGGATTGCATTGATCAAAACTCATTTCCTTATCAATTTAGAGTTCATTTAACATCAAAAACACCTCTTAAAACCCAGATTACTCAGATCTAACGAAAATCAAGTGAAAACATCAAAATCTTGCATAATTAGCCAAGATCCACAAATCTACTTGAAAACCTTTAATTAAACATAAATTTAGGATTGAAAACTTTAGGAATTTCATTAAAGAACTTAAAGTTCAGAGGAGAAATCGTTCATACCTCCAAACTTGTGATTCTCCACTTTTTGGAATGAAAACCTTGTTGAAACTTGTAGCAATTGAGTAGGTTTTGATGACACAATGATTTGCTATCAATTGTGAGTTGAAAGGATGATTTTAGATGAAGAAATCAGATCAAAATCTCTGGAAAAAGAAATGTTTGGTTGGAGAGAAAATGAGAGAAGAAAATAGGAAGTTAGGAAAGAAAATAGTAAAAATGAGTTTCCCTCCTTTTATGAAACCTTTAAAATCAGAATTTAGGATTAAAATATCTTAGAAAAATCTGGAGAATTCACTTTTGGGCAAATAGCTCCTTAAAGATTCAAAGTTTCAATCCTTTTTAAAACAGCCACCAAATTTGCGAAAATTACATTTTGGTCACTAGCCAAAATGTCAACCTTCCAAACCTCATTTTCCAAAATTGTTTTCACAGTTCATCTAATTATATTAAAAGATGATTTTAGAACATTTTTCCATATTTTTAATGCAACCCGAACTAGGCTTTCCTAATTTAACCTCTTTAGATTCGAACAGGACTTTGACCAAATCGGTCAACACCCAAAACTTCTAAGCCCAAAACCGGGGCGTTACAACTCTCCCCCCCTTAAGAAATTTCGTCCTCGAAATTTACCTGAAGGAAAGAGATAAGGAAACTGCTTCAGCATGTCTTCCTTCCGCTCCCACGTGGCTTCCTCAACACCTCGATGCTTCCACAGCACCTTCACCAACTCAATGGTCTTGCCACGAAGAACCTTGCTATCCGAATCCAGAACCTTCACCGGTTCCTCATCATAGGTCAAATCCGGATTCAAAACCACATCCTCAACAGGCATCACATGCGAAGGATCAGATCTATACTTCCGGAGCATAGAAACATGGAACACATCATGAATCTTCTCCAACTCCTGAGGTAACCTCAACCGATACGCAACAGGACCCACACGCTCAACCACCTCATATGGTCCAATGTATCTAGGGCTCAACTTACCCTTCCGGCCAAACCTCATCACCTTCTTCCAAGGCGAAACCTTCAAGAACACACGGTCACCCACCGCATACTCTATCTCTTTACGCTTCAAATCCGCGTAAGACTTCTGCCGATCAGAGGCAGCCTTCAACCGCTCACAAATGAGCTTCACCTTCTCGGTGGTCCCTTTCAACAAAGCAGGCATCGAAACCAACTTTTGACCAGTTTCAGCCCAACAAAGAGGAGTCCTACACTTCCTCCCATACAGAGCCTCATAAGGTGCCATCTGTATGCTCGCCTGATAACTATTGTTATAAGCGAACTCAACCAAAGGCAGATGCTTCTCCCAAGAACCTTGGAACTCGATCACGCAGCATCTCAACATATCCTCCAAAACCTGGATAACTCGCTCAGACTGACCATCCGACTGAGGATGATAGGATGTACTGAAATGCAACCTTGTACCCAAAGCTTGATGCAAACACTTCCAGAAACGCGATGTGAACTTCGGATCCCTATCCGACACAATCGACTTAGGCACACCATGCAGCCTCACCACCTCAGCAATGTACAGCTCTGCCAGCTTATCCAAAGAGAACGTAGTATGCACAGGCAAGAAATGCGCACACTTCGTCAGGCGATCCACAATCACCCAGACCGAATTCTTCTTTGACGGAGACAAAGGTAAACCAGATACAAAATCCATGGTAACCCTTTCCCACTTCCATTCAGGGATTTTCAACGGTTGCAACAAACCAGAAGGAAACTGATGCTCAGCCTTAACTCGCTGACACACCAAACACTTGCTCACGAACTCCGCAACATCCTTCTTCAAACCAACCCAATAGTACTCATCACGAAGATCACGATACATCTTAGTACTACCAGGGTGCATAGCAAAAGGACTACTATGACCTTCAGTCAGAATAGCACGCCTCAACTCAGCATCAGCAGGCACTACTATTCGACTCCCAAAACACAGCACACCATCATCATTGAAACAGAAATCCGAAGGTCTACCTTCCGCGATATCCTGAACATGAGACACCAAGGAATTATCCAACAACTGCTTATCCTTGATCAACTGAACCAAAGATGGCTTCACTTGCAACTCAGCCACAAGACCACCATCACACGATATGCTCAAGCTAGCAAACATCGCTCTCAGCTCAACAGCTACCTTCCTACTCAAGGCATCCGCAACAACATTGGCCTTTCCAGGATGGTACTCAATCGTCAGATCATAATCCTTGAGCAACTCCAACCAACGCCGCTGCCTAAGATTCAACTCCTTCTGAGACATCAAATACCTCAAACTCTTGTGATCCGTGTACACAGTACACTTCTCACCATACAGATAATGTCTCCAGATCTTCAGAGCAAAAACCACTGCAGCCAGCTCAATATCATGCGTAGGATAATTGCGCTCATGCACTTTCAACTGTCGCGATGCATAAGCCACCACCTTACCCTCTTGCATTAGCACACACCCCAAACCAACATAGGATGCATCACTGTAAACCACAAACTCTTTCCCTGATTCAGGCTGAATCAAGATAGGAGCTTGCGTCAAAGCCGCCTTAAGCTTCTCAAAAGCCTGCTGTCTCGCTTCCGTCCACTCATACTTAACATCCTTCTTTAACAGCTTCGTCAAAGGAGCAGCAACCTTGGAAAAACCATCCACAAACCTTCGGTAGTATCCCGCCAAACCAAGGAAACTACGGACCTCATGAACAGACTTAGGAACCTTCCAGCTCATAACCGCCTCAATCTTCTGAGGATCAACACGAATCCCCTCAGCAGAAACAACATGCCCAAGAAAAACCACCTCCCTAAGCCAGAACTCACACTTGCTCAGCTTAGCATAAAGCTGATTCTCCAACAAAGCTTGCAAAACAATCCTCAGATGCTCTTCATGTTCCTCCTCAGTACGCGAGTACACGAGGTTATCATCAATGAACACCACAACGAACTTGTCCAGGTATTCATGAAAAACACGATTCATCATGTCCATGAAAGCAGCAGGAGCATTTGTCAACCCAAACGGCATCACAAGGAACTCATAATGCCCATACCTTGTCCTGAAAGCTGTCTTAGGCACATCCACATCTTTCACCTTCAACTGGTAATACCCTGACCTCAAGTCAATCTTAGAGAACACAGCTGCTCCCCGAAATTGATCAAAGAGATCATCAATCCTCGGCAAAGGATACCGATTCTTGATAGTCAACTTGTTCAGCTGACGGTAATCAATGCACATTCTCATCGTGCCATCTTTCTTCTTCACAAACAAGACAGGAGCACCCCAAGGCGACACACTCGGCCGGATAAAACCACGATCAAGCAGCTCTTGCAACTGCGTCTTCAGCTCCTTCAGCTCCTTAGGTGCCATTCTATATGGAGTAATGGACACAGGAGTTGAATTCTCATACAGCTCAATTCCAAACTCCACCTCGCGGTTAGGAGGTAAACCAGGCAACTCCTCAGGAAAAACACCAGGAAACTCCTTTACAACCCTGATATCTTGCACCCTCAACTCCTTTGAGTTAGGATTCATCACAAAAGCTAGATAAGCTTCGCAACCTTGCCTCAGCATCCTACTCGCCTCCAAAGAAGACACAACATTGGCAAGAAACTTCACATTCTCACCAACCACCACAACTTCATAATCATCAGCAAGCTTAAGCGAAACACGCTTATTCTCACAATCCACAACAGCACGATGCTCAGCAAGCCAATCCATACCAAGGATCACATCAAAACCATAAAAGGGCAACTCCATAAGATCAACATGAAAGACATGCTCTTGAACAACCAAAGGGCACCTTCTATACAACTTTCGAGTCACAACAGTCTCACCAAAAGAACTAGTGACCCGAACACCAACATCCAAAGACTCAACAGGCAAACCAAGCAATTCAGCATGCTCACGAAGAATATATGAATGCGTAGATCCAGAATCAATCAAAGAAAGAAATGACAAGGACTGCAAAGTAAAGGTACCTGCAATCACATCCGCATCATTCCTGCCCTCTCTCTGAGCATACACCCTCGCTTGGCCTCCACCTTCTGGCTGAATAGCTACAACATGAGCTACCCCTCGGCCACCTTCCTCTCTCCTCTGGAAATTACCACGGCCGCGCCCACGACCTCTCTGCGGTGCAGCAACAACAGGAGCACGCACCTGCTCACCAGCCAACCTCGGACAATCTCGCCTGATGTGGTCCGCAGAACCACAATTCCAGCACCCATTTCCACCAGCATTACCAGCTGTCACAACAGGAGCTTGTGCCACTCTCTCAGCACGAGGACAATCACGCTTCAAGTGACCACGGGAACCACAGATCCAACAAGCACTAGGATCAGCTCTAGCATAACCACCTCTAACAGGTGCACCACCACCCCTCTTGGCTGAGGACTGATACTTCTGATCGCGTCCCCTCTTGTTCCGTCCACCTCCGGAACTATACTCAGCAACTCGCTTGCCAGCTCCCTTAGCAGACAAACTCAGGTTCAACTCAACATCCTTTGCTCGGCCCACCAACACATCAAAATCAACATACTCGGCGGCCAGCAAATACATCTTAACATCCGTCACAAGACCGTAACGAAACCTCTCGCACCTAGCCCTCTCATCAGGTATCAGCTCCGGTGCATACTGACTGAGCCGTACAAACTGTACCTCAAACTCGGCTACACTCATGCTCCCTTGGGTAAGAGACATGAATTCCCGCTTTTTCTCATCCAGATATCTCACTCCCAGATATCTTCTTTTAAACACATTCTGAAAGAATGTCCAGGTAACATCAGCTTCAGCCATACCAGAAATGGTAGTCGTCCACCATGTATAAGCATCGTCCTGCAGCAAGGACACAACACAACCCAGCTTTTGCACGTCCGTGCAGCTCATCTGACCCAAGATACGCTTGGTACTCTCAAGCCAAGCCTCAGAACTCTCAGCTGATAAACCTCTAAACTCAGTCCCACCAAGACTGCGCAGACGCTCCAAAGGCAATCTGACTCCAGCATCTCCCTGATGCCCAGCTCCCTGAACTCCAGCTACTGCTGCTCGAAAAGCACCCGCAATAGCTTGTACCAAAGCAGACATATCAGGCATAGCTTGCCCCTGACCAACCTCAGGTCCTGCAGCTCCAGCATCAGCCGCTGCTTCAGCTCCACCTCCCTCAGCTCCACCACCACCAGGTGGAGGAGGTAGAACCGCACTCTCCTCATTCTCGTTCTCATTAGGAGCCGTAGCTCTCACGTTACTCCTTAACTCTCTACGTGGTGCCATACTTTTACCATGCAATCACAACACAAATAAAAACAAAATCAGGCCCAGCAAGGTAAGCAATCCAAGTATTCAAGCTCAATTTCATTCAAAATCAATTTCATTTCATTAGCTTTTGTTTGGCAATGGGTACCCTCAGCATGCAACATCACAACATACAACGCAGTTGCATCAACATCTCAAGCCACTGAACATGCTTTCAAACAACAAGCATTCATAGCATACATACTTCAATCATGCATACAAACATTCCCAATTACTCGCAAACTCAGCTCTGATACCACCAAATGTAACCCCCTTAACCCGGCCTAGACGGTTGACCCGAATTAAGAAAGTCACACGGGGAAAACCAAAGTCAACCCGAAAGTCAACCTTGATTAACGACCCTTTTTTTTTTCTTTTTAATCTTATCTAGATGCGCATTAAACCTATGTGTGATCATACAAACAACATACTAAAAGATCACAAACATCAGAGATCAAACAGGGACCCAATTGAACAAATTACAACTTTAGGGACCAAATTGTAATTTCTGATAATTATAAGGACTTAACCCAATTTGAAGTTACCATCTTGAAATTAAATAGATTTCATGCTTCTCTGTGAAATTTCAGCTCAAAAGGACTTCCCAAACTCATACAATTGAACAAACAAGATTCAGGACCAAAACGTAAACCAAACAAAACATAAAAAGATACTTTCAACCAAATTAACGGTCGCGTATCGATACGCCTGGAGTCGTATCGATACACGGGGAAAACAGAAACTTGGACGAGTATCGATACCCAACCCGTATCGATACGCATGGCCAGAAATCTGCAGATTTGGCTCTTGCGTATCGATACGCAAGCTCGAGTATCGATACTCCTGCCAGAAATCGACTTTAAACAGCAACAAACATGCTTCAAACTTCAATTAAACAACACCAAATCATACCACATAGTCTACCAACATGCAAGGACCATAAATGCAGTACCAATTCAACATATAACCAACACATATGAAAAGCCCCAAATTCTAGTGGCATGCTTCCTAACAAGCTAGCTATTCAACACCAAACTTCCAAAACAAGCATATATGGTTCCAATGCAAAAACCAGCAAACACATCAACATCCAACATACTTAGGGAGCCTCAAACACCTCCCAAAACATACACATTGGTTCCCCATTGCCAAAACATACAAAAGCTAAATTGCACTTATAAAACCTTCATACTTTGAGCTTCACTTGAACTTGATTGCTTGCCCTTTCTTGCTGCCCTTAAGGTACTCTAATGATCTGCATTATTGAATTAAGAAAACGTAGAGAGCGTAAGCAAAAGCTTAGTGAGGCATGCTCATTAAAAACAATTCAATAATGCAATTAAAACCATTTATAAATCATGCTTAAAATCAACCTTTGCACATGCTCAAAGCACACTTTAAAACAAGCAATCTCATGCTTCATATTATATATCAAAACAAGCATCTCATGCTTCTTACATACTTAACATGTCATATTGGCTCAAGTGACAACTTCCATTTCATAAAACAAGTTCAACAACTTCCCAAGGACTTTTAAACACCTTGGCCCCAAGGACTTTTAAACACCTTGGCCTATGGACTTTTAAACACCATAGAAAGTATCTCATCAAGGACTTTTAAACACCTTGATCCCAAGGACTTTTAAACACCTTGGCCTATGGACTTTTAAACACCATAGAAAGGATCACCTAAGGACTTTTAAACACCTTAGTGTCCGCAACATGAACCATCCAAGGACTTTTAACCACCTTGATGTTCATAAGTAACAAGGCTCACTCAAGGACTTTTAACCACCTTAGTGACCTTAACATTTTAAAAACATCACTTGCCAATATACATCATTTTCATCATTTAATCCACTGTTTTAAAGCATTAAATCAAGCCATTTCATCATGCATTTCAAAGCATCAAACCACATCATTTCAATGTACAAAATCAAGGAACTCCTACCTAGAGTTACCTTCAACATATGGCTTACATCATCAGCAAAAACCATGCTAAAACATGCTTTCAAAACAGTAATTAAAACATGCAAATCATCATTTTGCATCACATCAAAATCATGGCCACCACTAGAGAGAAAATCCGAAAACTTACACTTGAGCTTAGCAAAGTTGTTTAGACTTAAACTAAGCTCCCAAAACCTTCAAACCTTGGTTTAAAAAGCTGAAATCCAATTTCCATAATTGCACTCACCGATTTCCACTTCGCCAC
This sequence comes from Hibiscus trionum, assembly GCA_030270665.1. Taxonomy (NCBI): domain Eukaryota; kingdom Viridiplantae; phylum Streptophyta; class Magnoliopsida; order Malvales; family Malvaceae; genus Hibiscus; species Hibiscus trionum. The sequence goes on from BSYR01000004.1 coordinate 3,509,848, forward strand.
TTGCCGAAGCACGAAATCAAGCTTCCGAAACAACCAAACTTGGATCCAAAGATGCCTCCCATGTTTCAACACATCAAAGCAGTAAATTAATGCATCACCATGCATCAATTACTTCAATGAAAGCACCCAAACTCGCTGCTCTCATCCAACCTCCATTTTCGGCCACCAAAAACAACCGAAAATGCATCTAAACCACTTCTAAACAAAGCCCAGCCATAACCCAGCAAAACCTAACATCCATCATCACCATTTAACATCTAAAAACAACCTACAACCATCCTTATACCTCCAGCAACATCAGATCACCAAGATCACCTCAAAAACCACCTTAAAACACAAGCTAAACTTAGGAAACTCAACCCATCCGGGATTGCATTGATCAAAACTCATTTCCTTATCAATTTAGAGTTCATTTAACATCAAAAACACCTCTTAAAACCCAGATTACTCAGATCTAACGAAAATCAAGTGAAAACATCAAAATCTTGCATAATTAGCCAAGATCCACAAATCTACTTGAAAACCTTTAATTAAACATAAATTTAGGATTGAAAACTTTAGGAATTTCATTAAAGAACTTAAAGTTCAGAGGAGAAATCGTTCATACCTCCAAACTTGTGATTCTCCACTTTTTGGAATGAAAACCTTGTTGAAACTTGTAGCAATTGAGTAGGTTTTGATGACACAATGATTTGCTATCAATTGTGAGTTGAAAGGATGATTTTAGATGAAGAAATCAGATCAAAATCTCTGGAAAAAGAAATGTTTGGTTGGAGAGAAAATGAGAGAAGAAAATAGGAAGTTAGGAAAGAAAATAGTAAAAATGAGTTTCCCTCCTTTTATGAAACCTTTAAAATCAGAATTTAGGATTAAAATATCTTAGAAAAATCTGGAGAATTCACTTTTGGGCAAATAGCTCCTTAAAGATTCAAAGTTTCAATCCTTTTTAAAACAGCCACCAAATTTGCGAAAATTACATTTTGGTCACTAGCCAAAATGTCAACCTTCCAAACCTCATTTTCCAAAATTGTTTTCACAGTTCATCTAATTATATTAAAAGATGATTTTAGAACATTTTTCCATATTTTTAATGCAACCCGAACTAGGCTTTCCTAATTTAACCTCTTTAGATTCGAACAGGACTTTGACCAAATCGGTCAACACCCAAAACTTCTAAGCCCAAAACCGGGGCGTTACACTACCTCTCCGCTACGCATCTATGCATCTGTGCATCCCTCCATGCCCATATACCCTCACATATATGGGTATATATAGGGCTCATGGCCTAAGTTTTAGTCCTCCTTGGAGTAGAAGTCCTTAAAGTAACTTTACATTAAATGCTGACTCCTTTTTGACATGAATGTGGACTCTTTGGACGTTGCCTTCTCCTGAAATTTAGGATAAGTACTATTACTTATCAATCATAGATCAGCTTTACCGGCCGCTACAGGCTTTAGAAAATTGCAAGATTGGGCTCATTGGGCTCAGGGAATTGTCCTCTTTCAATCGCAACCCATCTTGACTATGTCGATTTAACTCCTGCCTGGGCGGCAAATGGCGGAATTGTTGTTACTGCGGCGTCCTTGGCGGCATCTGGAACTACTTCAGTGCAGCTTCTTTTGTTCCTAGCTCTCCTGTTCTCTGCTTCTCTACACAGCTACAACACCTAAAAATAAAAACTAAACTAAAACAGTTTATTTTCTTAACCAACCATAAAATATTCAATGAAAGCACGATAAAATAGAAAATATTGTTATTATGAATGTAATGCACCAAAATATGCCTAAATGAGCTTAAGAATAACTATAATAAGGGAAGGAATGTGTACAAAATATAGAACTCGTGGACACTTTACATCTACCATTAACTCCCGCGAATCAAGATGCCATATGGGTCATAGTACATCGATTCACGAAGTCACTCATTTTATACTGATTAGAATGGACTACGATCTTCCTAAATTAGCTGATTTTTACATCAAAAAAGTGATCCGACTCCACTGAGTACCTAAGTCTATTATCTCGGATCGAGATCCCCAATTTGCATCTTGGTTTTGGAGAACCTTACAAGGTGCTCTGGGCACCAGAGTTAATCTTAGCACAACCTTTCACCATTAATCTGACGACCAGTCAGAAAGGGTAATCCAGGTAACTATCGAAAAACATGTCCATCGAAATCTTAGAAATCTACATTGTTATTGAACCTCCCTATACAGATCTTGGAAAAGATGCTTCGAGCATGCATCATTGACTTTGGTGGAACTTGGGAGAAATCTCTACCCCTTGTTGAATTTTCCTACAATTATAGTTACCAAGCATCAATCAAAATGGCCCCGTATGAAGAATTTTATGGTAGGCGATGTAGAACTCCTTTGTGTTTGTTAGAGCTTGGTGAGGGCAAGGTGTTAGGCCCTGACTTGCTTCGAGAAACCGAAGAACGAGTTGCCACAATTCATGATCGTTTAAAGGCTACCTTTGATCGACAAAAGGGCTTATGTTGATCTTAGAAGAAGAGATATCGAGTATGAAGTTGGTGAAAAAGCCTTCCTCAAAGTATCACCCTGGAAAAAGGTTTTAAGGTTTGGCAAGAAGGGAAAATTAAGTCCCCGATTCATTGGACCCTTTGAAGTCATAGAAAGAGTCGGCCCCGTGGCATATCAACTGTTGTTGCCCTCTGAATTAAGTAAAATCAATGATATTTTTCATGTATCGATGCTTCAGAAGTATCGTTCGGATCCTTCACACATTGTGGAACCTGGATCTGTAGAAATTCGATCAAATCTATTCTACGAAGAGGAATCTGTTCAAATTCTAGTAAGGGAAGTCAAGAGGCTTCGCAACAAAACTGTACATCTAGTTAAAGTGCTCTGGAGGAGTCACACCGTCGAAGAAGCTACTTGGGAACCTAAAGAGATCGTGAAACAACAATATCCACATCTCTTCGGTTCAGGTAAAAATTTTAGGACAAATTTTTCTTAAGGGGGGGGGGGGAGAGTTGTAACACCCCAAAATCTGGTCTAGTCGGAATTGGGTTCTGATGTTCAAAAATTTCACATCGATAAAGTCGAAATATAGTATCGGGTAGTTAATTATTGTTATTTGACTCTAACCAAGTTAATTCATTGTCATTGGACCCTATTGAATAATATCAAAACCTAATTTGCGATTAAATTGTGGAAATTGGGAAATGCGGGGTCAAAACCATAAGGAGTAGAGAGTTGAGGGTCTAACCTTGTGATTAGCCCCTCCTTAAATTTTAATATCCCAACATGGGATAATCTTGTGAAGTAGTTTCACCTAAAGGAAAGCTTAATATATTGAGAAATAAAAGAAAGGAAAAGGGGATAGTAAAGGACTTGCCTAATTTCAAGTAAGCAAGCACCACATTTCCATCATCTTCTTCTTCTTGGAAGCACATACCTCCATTGAAGCTAGGGTTCAAGTTTAGTTTTTCTTCAAGTTATTGTTAACAAATCATTGCTATCGTTCGGGTAAGCAATAATCCTCAAACATTCATTGAATCCCATGAATGTGTCAAGCATAATTTCAAGCTAGGGTTTTAGCCATCCTTAGATAATTCATCGTCGATTCTTATATTGAATTTGGATATCGATTATGATGTCGTTGTATTGATTTTGATACCGTATTATCGATCATAATAGTCTCCCTATTGATTTCCTAGCTCAATATAACGAAAATGAGCATCCATCAAATTCACCGAAGGCTAGGAACAAGGGAGTTGTTATCCGAGAGCCGTAGGAGCATCATATTAGTAAGGTGAGTGTAGTCGGAGTCTTGGGATTAGGCGAAGACCCTTCTTAAATCTTTTATTTTTGTTTTCAACCATATTGCTAACATTACCGTTGAAGAAGTTGCATTGGATTGCTAGTCAGATTCATTGGTAAGTGTCGGTAAGTTGTTATTGAATAACGGACATAGTTATTGGCATCGACATCATGCAGTGTTATCAATATGATTAGTGTAATTGAAATATTGTAAAGAAATCATCAGATTTTGATATTGATATGGACATTGAAAAATGGCATAATGATAATGAAACATGTTTGCTATTGATAATATTGAAATCATTGGTCATTGAAATTCTCATTAAACATTGAATATGGATACGGACATTGGATACAATTGGCATGCCATAGATTTCATGAGCTCAGTGTACGGGTGGAGGACGATCCTAAGGCCACGACCTATATTGATTTAGCGGAAGGTTCTGTATTGAAATTGGTCAAATTGATGAGGCAGAGGGACTAGACCATTCATTTAACTGACGAGGTGTAGGAATTCGTGTAACCACTATCTTGATTCAGTCAAAGGGTTAATGATGAAATTAATATGTTAAACATTGTACATTGATGCATAGTATTGACATTGATGAGCATGAGAACATATTTTTAAATACTTTCTACATTGTTTTTCATATTGTTTATGACTATGTCGTTAGGCAATGTATGCCTAACGTATTGCATCTCATGCATTTCAGGTTGAAAGATCTTGTCGTGGAAGATCAATTAGACAAGGCAGGACAAGTCAACACAAGCCCTAGAGTAATGTATTTTGACCTTATGAACTTCTAGGAAGGTGGCAAAGTAGTTGAATTAGTCGTTTATGCCCTTTTTTATATGTTTGTGAGATGCCTATGTTGTAATGTGGTTGGTGGCCCTAAATGACCTTTTGTTTTTGGCTTAAAGTGGTCTAAAGTTGCATAATTGGCTGATAAAGGTAAAAACATAGTAAACGTATTCGTGTGGGCATGAAATTTGGCATGCTAGTAGTTTATATCATTGAAATATTGTGTGTAAAGTTTCATTTCATTTGAACATCGTTTGGTAGGTCAATTCGATTAAAAACCTGCAAAGAACTGTCATTACAGGTCATACCGTATCGATACGGGTGATGGCGTATCCATATGGTTAAACAAAATTGAACTAGGGGATAAGGCGTACCGATACATGCTTGAGGCCGTATCAAAACAGTTTGCCACTGGAATTCCCTGTATCGATACGGGTCTATTCCGTATCGATATGAGTCAAAGACAATTTCAATGGAAGTCGAGTTGTATCCATACGGGGCTCGCCTATATCGATACGGTCTCAAGTACTAGTCAACTTATGTTGACCATCGTACAACCATTTCTAAACAGCCTTAAGGTGTTTCTATATAGAGTTAGTTAAGTTAGTTAAAAGGCATAATATGACTTTGCATTGTTCACAGAATGGTCACTGAATTTTGGATGAATAAATTGAATGATTAAATGGACATCAAATGGCCTGAAATTTTGCAGGCCTGTTCAAACAATATTGAGTTTCAATGTTGTATAATCAATTGCATCGAAGGAACCCTAATTTATCGTATTTATAGATTGGTCCCTAAAACTTGTAATAGTTAAGAATTAGTCTGAATTGATTAATTATTTCTTCATAAGGTTTAATTGGACTATGATACATTGTGGTAATGTGTTATTGCATATTATTGTTTTAAATGTTGATAATAAAATGAAATTTTATTGCACCGATCACTATATTGATCATCGGTATCGGTTTCCAACCCGGTTCTCGACCAGACCAGGAAGGGGGTGTTACACTTGGTGGTTGATGCTTGGACCCGAAAGGTTGCAGTGGATTTGAGAGCAATGTTTGCTCATTTGAGTTTGTCTTGTGATGCTGGTTTGGTTGCCGAGCTTCAGATGAAACCTTCTTCAGATGAAACCATCATAGCAACTAATCATATTTATGCTAAGCATGCTTATCTAACAAGCAATATACACTTAGGTCAATATTCTTGCCTTTAATCCTTCTTTCTTATCATTTTAAATTTTACCAATCATTATTAAATTCATTACATGCTTCATTCATGTTATCTAATAATCAAAAACATAAAGGTTAGGATACTAATCCTAACACTTAAGCAATGCTAAACTCACTAATACTTCCAAGCTTAGTTGTTATCCTTGATGATGATTCCTTTCCCCCTTCTCTTTGCTTGATCACTCCTTGAATCTTCTTGAAATTCTTCACCAATGCGATCTTAAATCATAAAATATCATATAAAATATCCATTAGTATTTAATTCAAACATTTAAATTCATTTACTTAAGCATAATCACCTAGGCAAGTGAATCTGCCCCCTAAACTGGCAGTTTGAGTAACCTCTAGTAAATTGGCCATATCTTTTTACTCACAACTCCAAATAAGAAGTTCTTTACCATTATAGAAAGCTTATAAACACAACTTTACAACCATATATGGTACATAATTTTATCATTTCCCTATCAATACAATTTATTACTTGAACATAAGGCATTTTTAGAAACCTAATTTGTCTATGCTTAATTTGTGACTTTAGTGCATTTATAACCTATGTTTCACTACACCAATAATCTTGAGCTTTTAACCACATTTACCTACATATATTAACATAATGATTATGTTCCAGTAAACACAAAAACAGAGCATTTAAGTCCTCAAATTATCAATCCTTACAAACTAGTCTATTTTGATCCTCTATGTGTTCTAATGATGTTTAAACTATCATTTGATATATAATTCAAGCTAAACCATTTATTTTCATTCCTAAAATACCTCCACTGTTTCTAATAAATTTTCCAAAATTTATTGGCATCAATTAAACCCCTAAACATTTTCAAAATTACAATTTAACCTAAGTTGTTTCCAGATTCGTTCAATACTGAGCAGTCTTTTTGTAATTCAATTTCCAGCCACTTCCTATGTCGTTTTCATACTCAAGAGGCGATTTTATTATATTAATCATTCAGCTCTACAACTTTTATTTACAAAAGTTTTCCTAATTCGAACCCTAACCCATTCTAATTTTCAGTTTAATTCAGGGGAATGTTAAAGACCTAATCTGGGCAGATTCAAACTTAGGCTATTGTTCATGCTTTATTTCCAGAAATTCATCAATAAATTCAAGAACCCAACAACCTAACAACAATCTAACACATTTATAAACATTTTCCAGCAACCATTCATAACCAAAATCATCAAAACAACATATGGAATCAGGTTAAGAAATCAGGTAATACAACTACTTACTTGTTTTTTTATATGAACATGCATGCATGGAAGGATAATTTTCCAGCAATTCCTCTATGTTTTCTTCTTATTTTTGGTGAAGAATGATGAATGAAGAAGGTGTTAGATGATGATAATGGCTGAAATTACACTTGTTGTCTCCTTTTAGTGTTAGTGGCCGATTGTGGTCTTTACCAATGACACTTGGTCCTTCAACCAACCAAGTAAATTCCACTAAGTGGAATTTCATGTGATTATTCTTATATTAATTTTGATTAACAGCCATCATCTTATAATATATATATATATATATATATATTAATATACATACATATATATATATATATTAATATACATATATATATATATATATCATTATATTACTTTTAATCCAACATATCATTAAACTAATCTATGTAACATATATGTATATATCATTTCTCAAGTTCAAATCTTATAAATTTTTATACAAACATATCTATTATTCTTATTCATTTGTAACTTAATAGGGCTTAGTTCATATGATTTCAATTCAATCTTAATTAAATCGCAAAATGTTTACGTTATCGTTGTGATTTTCTATAGTTCGAACTAGGGTACTTTTTAGGGTGTTACAATTCCTCCCTCCTTAAAGAAAATTCGTCCTCGAATTTTTACATGAATTGAATAAGTGAGGATATTGCTTCCGCATTGAATCCTCTGGTTCCCAAGTCGCTTCTTCAACTTGGTGATTTCTCCAAAGGATTTTGACTAAAGAAACATTTTTGTTGCGAAGTCTCTGGACTTCTCGATCAAGAATTTGAACAGGCTCTTCTTCGTATGAAAGATCAGGATTGTGTTCAACTTATTCAGGCTCAAGAATGTGAGACGAATCAAATCGATATCTTCTAAGCATTGAGATGTGGAAGACATTGTGTATCTTATTGAACTCAGGAGGAAGTGCGAGTGGATAAGCTACATGACCAATTCTTTCAACTACTTCAAATGGTCCGATAAACCGAGGACTTAATTTGCCTCTTTTGCCAAATCGAAATACTTTCTTCCACGGAGAAACTTTGTGGAACACTTTATCTCCGACTTCATGTTGAATGTCTCTATGTTTCAGATCGACATATGACTTTGGACGATCAAAGGCTTGCTTCATTCGGGAATGAATGATTTGAACTTGTTCTTCGGTTTCCCAAAGCAATTGTGGTCCCAAAACTTTATTATCACTGAGTTCAGACCAACACAGAGGTGTTCGACATCTTCTGCTATACAATGCTTCGAAAGGAGCCATTTGAATCGAAGATTGGAAGCTATTGTTGTAGGCGAATTCTACCAAAGGTAGCGATTTCTCCAGTTCATTCCGAAGTCAATGAAACAAGCTCTGAGCATGTCTTCGAGAATTTGAATTACTCTCTCGGATTGACCATCGCTTTGCGGATGGAAAGCTGTGCTAAGATTCAGTTTGATTCCGAGAGCTTTATGTAGAGTCTTTCAAAATCGAGCTGTGAATCGGGGATCTCGATCGAAGACTATTGAGATTGGAACTCCATGTAAACGAATTACTTCTCGGATGTATAATTCAGCCAAGGCTTCAAGACTGAGATTCATTCTCACCGGAATGAAGTGTGCTGACTTGGTGAAACGATCAACGATCACCCAGATAGCATCGCACTTTCTTGGCAAACAAGGAAGGCTAGTTACGAAATCCATTGTGATCCGTTCCCATTTCCATTGCGGAAATTTGAGAGGTTGGAGCAATCCAGTAGGGACTTGGTGCTCGGCTTTAACTCGTTCGCAATTCAAACATTTTGCTACAAAGTCGTTGATAGCCGTTTTCATTCCTGGCCACCAATACAACGGCTTGAGATCCTTGTACATCTTAACTGATCCAAGGTGGATCGAAAAAGAACTTTGGTGCACTTCTTGTAGGATTTCATCTTGTAATTCTCTGTTATTAGGGACACATATACGATCTTTGAAGTTTAGAAGACCTTTCGACTTAACAGAGAAGTCATGATTAGACTCAAGCTTAGAATTGATTTTCTGAAGTTCCGGATCAATTTGTTGAAGTTGTTTGATCCTGGTGATCAGATTAGATTGAACTTGAAGTTCATTCAGATAATTCTGAGCCTTGCATAGCCGAAAATGAGCGTTGATAGCCAAAGAAGCTACGAATAAACAAATTGAAGACGTTACTTAGGTTACAAAATTTCATTTGAAGGATTTCTTGCTAAACAAGAAAGTGTTCGAATTCTTCCTTGACTATCAAGAAGGAATTCGAATGATCACTTTAAATTTGAAGATTGAACGTTTTCGAATTTTCGAGGATTTCGAGTAACTTATAGAGGTTCAGTTTTCGACTCAGAGCATCTGCAACGACATTGGCTTTTCCGGGATGATAATCGATGGTTAGGTCGTAGTCTTTGAGCAACTCTAACCATCTTCTTTGTCTAAGGTTCAGATCTTTCTGAGTGAGTAAATACTTCAGGCTTTTGTGATCGGTGAACAACTTGCATCTTTCACCGTACAAGTAGTGTTGCCAAATTTTAAGCGCGAACACAATGGCCGCAAGCTCGAGATCGTGAGTAGGATAATTCAATTCATGTTGCTTCAGTTGCCGGGAGGCGTATGCAATCACATTGCCCTCTTGGATCAGAACACAACCCAGGCCCGAGTGTGATGCATCGCTGTACACTACGAATTCTTTGTCCGATTCGGGTTGAATTAGAACATGAGCGTGTGTCAAAGTTTGCTTTAGTTGATCAAAACTTCGTTGCTGTTTTTCTGACCACTCAAAGTTTACATCCTTTCGGAGGAGTTTGGTTAATGGTGCGGCAGTAGTGGAAAATCCTTTCACAAATCTTCGGTAATAGCCGGCTAATCCGAGGAAACTTCGGACTTCGCTCACATTTCTCGGAGGTCTCTAATCAAGAATAGCTTGAATTTTATTGGAGTCGACTTTGATTCCTTCAGCAGAAATGATGTGTCCGAGGAATGAAACTTCGGATAACCAAAACTCACACTTAGTGAATTTGGCAAACAATTGGTGATCTCGGAGCGTCTGAAGCACAATCCGAAGATGATCAGCATGTTCTTCCTTATTCCAAGAGTATACAAGGATGTCGTCAATGAAAACAACTACAAACTTGTCAAGATAAGGCTTGAATACTCGATTCATCAGGTCCATTAACGCAGTAGGGGCATTCGTTAAACCGAATGGCATTACTAGGAACTCATAATGTCCATATCGAGTTCGGAAAGCTGTTTTGGGCACATCTTCTTCTTTCACCCTCATTTGATAGTGACCGTACCGAAGATCAATCTTAGAGAACACGACTGTGTGTTTGAGTTGATCGAACAAATCTTCGATTCTCGGTAGCGGATACTTGTTCTTGATGGTTACATTATTAAGTTGTCGGTAATCGATACAAAGCCGCATCGTACCGCCCTTCTTTTTCACGAATAGGACAGGAGCACCCCAGGGAGAGATGCTAGGTCGGATGAATCCTTTATCCTCGAGTTCTTGAATTTTCTTCTTTAGTTCTTTGAGTTCAACAGGTGCCATCCGATAAGGTGTAATGGACACAAGATTAGTTCCAGGTTGAACTTCGATCTTGAATTCAACTTCCCGAGTTGGAGGAAGGCCAGGGAGTACCTCGGGAAAAACATCGGAAAATTCAGATACAACAGGCATTTCAAGTAAACCGAAATCAAGCTCGTCTTGCAATGCCATAGCGGAAAAAATAGAGGTCGGTTTCTTGTCTATCAATAGGATGGATTCTTTTCCTAAACCCCGTAAATATAACCTACGGTTTTGACAGTCTACCCATGCTTCATGTTTTCCCAACCAATCTAGTCCTAAAACTAGATCAAATTCACATTTGGGTAATACATATAGATTACAAGGAAAGGGTACATTTCGGATTGTTATCTGACAATCTTTACAAATCAAATTTATAGGCATACTACCTCCTATAGGGTTCGAAACAATTAGCCCAGTTTGTACAGTTTCAGGTTTCAATTTAAGTTCATTTAACAAGTATGAGCATATAAATGAATAGGTTGATCCCAAATCTATCAATGCGTAAACAGGTTTAAGGCTAAGTTCAACCGTACCCGCAATGACATCGGGAGATTCGTCCTCATCTTTGCCACGAATGTGGTAGACACGAGCTGGGGCTCGGGACTCCTGATAAGTGGTGGCTTTTGACTGGGCAGCCTTGCCTTTCCCGGGATTGTTCGACTGTACTTGTCTCGGATGTTTGCCTCGGCTAGACGGTACAGAACTTTGGTTAGCCGGTCGAACAAAAGATTGATCATTTCGTTTTGGACAGTCTCGGATGTAATGATTGTCAGCGCCACAAGCATAATAGAGGTTCGCCTGGGCTCGACATTGGCCAAAGTGATTCTTCTGACAGATTTTGCAAACAGGAGGTTTGTCGACACTTCCAGTACTGTTGACGGAAACAACCGGAATAGCCATCTTGTTGGAGTGTTGGGGTTGGAAATTATTCCGAGTAGATGGTATATAGGTGGGGGATGATTCCTTTTGATGTTTTGGCTTCTTAGACCACTGAGACTTGTCGTCACTCTTCCGCTTCTTATCAATTCGGAATCCACTCTTTCGTTTCTCGGCATTCCGCATCGTAGATTCAGTGGTGATGGCCCGATTCACAAGGATTTGAAAATTCTTAATGTCAAGTGCTGTGAACATCGGACTCAATTCATCACTCAGCCCGTCGATGAACATTCGGCATTTATCTTTCTCGGTCTTGATGTACTCCAAGCCATACATGCAGTATTTGCAGAAATCGACAACATATTGTTCAATCGGCCGATTGGCCTGTTTCAAATGTAAGAACTTCTTCCTCCGATCAGCAAGGTATTGTTCGTTAATATATTTCTTTTTGAATTCATCAACGAAGAATTTCCATGTAACTGACTCGGTAGGGGCGGTCAGAGTCGTGGTTTCCCACCAACTTAGAGCTTCGTCGGCTAGAAGTGCAATCGCACATTCAAGTTTATGTTCATCCGAACATTAAAGTTGACGAGTTAAGATTTGAGTGGTTCTTTCGAGCCAGTTTTCAGCTTCTTCCGGCTTTTCCTCTTTTTCGCCGGTGAATGTAGTTGCTCGATGTTGCGCGAACTTGTCAATAGGAGCTCGACTCGGGGCAGCAACCATCGGAGTCGGTTGTTCTCGTCGGATGTTCATTACTAATTGATCGAACATCTTCTTCATACTTAGGAGACATTCTCGCTGAGCACTCTGAACAATCGGAATTGTCGGAGTTGTCTGATTAGGTTCAGGGAGTGGAGTCGGTTCTCGCGGTTCCGATCTTCTCGGAGGGTCCGCTTGCTCGGGAGGATTAGATTGTCCCGGAGCGTTGGTTTTCATCCTAACGCTACCATCCTCGTTAGATGATTCCCGAGAACTTCCATTATCACGAGTCATACGTGATTCGGACATTCTAATAAGATTTCAGAAAAGATTGAAGTTAAAGAGCGCAATCGCAAGCAGTTCGATATAAAACTCCTAGGTGGCATAGTTTAACCTATATGATGCATGACATGTTTCAGAAAATTTTAGGACCTATAACCTAAAGCTCTGATACCAATTTATGTAACACCCCTCGCCCGGTTAAGAACGAGAGATGTCACATTCGAACAACAAGAAACATATAACAAAATACACATGCTTGACAAACCATAATAGTCAATTAATTATACAACTTATAACAGAATATGAAATGATCATACAAACATGCTTAGCAAACAAAAGTAATCAATCCAATTCATTACTTAGAACCTTTCAACATGTGAGTCAAACAAACATATACACCAGATCATTTAGACTAAAGTGGGCCATTTTAAATTTTTCTTAACATGAATCCTATATACATGTTGCAAATGCATATTAACAGGCATAACTAACATACATGTGATCTAATTTCAAATCAAACTAATCTAATATAAGCTTATATACATTGGTCTACATGGTATCAAACTTGTTATTAGCCTAATCCTTACACATGATTATCTAACATATATTTAAGACCTAGCAAACATGTATTCAATCAAACTCATGAACGTTTGATTCAAGTATACCAATGCTTCTTATTCGAATACATAAGACAATCAAACATTATCTATATACATATCTTAGCTCATATTACAACACAATCATACATATACATATAACAACTTTCAAACAACCTAAATCATATACAATAGTATTCGAAATCAGCATTCATCTTATTGTAATATTCTATTACCATTCAAGCTATACAAGTCATCCAACAACAATTCTAGATGCAACCTTCCTAATTCAAATAAAGATATCATACTTATACATACTCATCCATTCAAATCCATCAAGGGCATGAACCATATAAATGATACTCAAACTCAAATCAAGCTTAGTTAACTTCAAACATAGTCCATTCATATCATCATATCCATATTTACATAAGCATTCATCAAGTCATTACGTAATATAACATGTCTTAGTTTTATACAAACCAACTTATCAATTACATGTTCCATAATGCATGACAAACTAACTTAGACTATGCCACCAACTATGATTTTACAAGATTATATCATACTTGTTTAATGGCTTGCAATGGCTTCACGGATAATTCGGACAACTTTCGGAACTTTACACTTGAAAGTTTGGAAGAAGGAAACAAATAGAGTGATAAGTACACATAATGTACTTAGTGAGGCAACCCTAAAAATTTACTAGTTTCAATCTTTTAAAGTCTTATTCCATCTTTAAGGTTACTTAGTTAGGCTTAGCACATATTGGAATACCAAGCTAGTCTATCACAACCAAGTTAACTTAGCTAGTTTCATGAACTAGCCAATAGGGTATCAAGCATTTACATGTACTATGACTTATTGGGCAGCAACCATATTACTTAAAAAACACCAATTTTTGCAGCAAACAACATATACATTTCATACCAAATTGGGCAGCAAGCATCATACAAATCATATCAAGTTGGGAAACAAACAATATATAATTACATTGTTATCTTGAGCAGCATCATTTCACAAATTCAAAACATAATATAAGTCATCTTAGATCACAATTAAGTACACATGTTCAAGCCATTTCATTAGGGCCATTACACAACTTATTCATTTAAACATATATCATTGATCTAATCATGTTTTTGCCTTGGATGATTAATGAATTAGGTAATCAAGTCTTCATGTAACATGTAACATTAGATACTCAAAGTATCCATTTCTCATTTCAACTTATAATAGAGGATGCATAGGCATCAATGGTGACTTACCACCATTATATTATCAAGGTGACTAACCACCTTATCAGGTTTATAGGTGACTAACCACCATCCTGTAACAAAGATCAGAGGAGCTCAATGACTTTAAGGCATGCCCTTCTACCTACAGACACTAATCAAACCAAGGACTTTACTTATCTTTCTTTATTAACAAGAGCATTCACATGTCAATCATTCATAATTTCAAAGACATTTAACCATTTCAGTAGGCATACACATATAATTAATCAAGCATCGTGGTAACATAAAATTCCAGCAAGCACATGAGATTATTTTCATTTTATAATCATCAAAAACCAGTAGCAAAGCTCATCATTTAGTCTCACTTCACATAGCTCAAGCAATCAACATATCATAGCAACTAATCGTATTTATGCTAAGCATGCTTATCTAACAAGCAATATACACTTAGGTCAATATTCTTGCCTTTAATCCTTCTTCCTTATCATTTTAAATTTTACCAATCATTATTAAATTCATTACATGCTTCATTCGTGTTATCTAATAATAAAAAACATAAAGGTTAGGATACTAATCCTAACACTCCAGCAAGCACATGAGATTATTTTCATTTTATAATCATCAAAAACCAGTAGCAAAGCTCATCATTTAGTCTCATTTCACATAGCTCAAGAAATCAACATATCATAGCAACTAATCGTATTTATGCTAAGCATGCTTATCTAACAAGCAATATACACTTAGGTCAATATTCTTGCCTTTAATCCTTCTTCCTTATCATTTTAAATTTTACCAATCATTATTAAATTCATTACATGCTTCATTCATGTTATCTAATAATAAAAAACATAAAGGTTAGGATACTAATCCTAACACTTAAGCAATGCTACACTCACTAATACTTCCAAGCTTAGTTGTTATCCTTGATGATGATTCCTTTCCCCCTTCTCTTTGCTTGATCACTCCTTGAATCTTCTTGAAATTCTTCACCAATGCGATCTTAAATCATAAAATATCATATACAATATCCATTAGTAATTAATTCAAACATATAAATTCATTTACTTAAGCATAATCACCTAGACAAGTGAATCTGCCCATAAACTGGCAGTTTGAGTAACCTCTACTAAACTGGCCATATCTTTTTACTCACAACTTCAAATAAGGAGTTATTTACCATTATAGAAAGCTTATAAACACACCTTTACAACCATGTATGGTACATAATTTTATCATTTCCCTATCAATACAGTTTATTACTTGAACATAAGGCATTTTTAGAAACCTAATCTGCCTATGCTTAATTTGTGACTTTAGTGCATTTATAACCTATGTTTCACTACACCTATAATCTTGAGCTTTTAACCATATTTACCTACATATATTAACATAATGATTATGTTCCAGTAACCACAAAAATAGAGCATTTAATGTTAAAACCAAAAAAAATATTCATACGAATATTAAACCCAAGATCCATACATGCCAAATCATTAAGAACAAAGACTAGATTTTGCGGAAGCGTACCTGAATCCATTGATGGAGATTTTCCAGAGAGGGTTTGATCTTCCAAGATGATAGGTTACCTCTTGCCACACAACTCTCTGACGGGGAAGGAGAGAAATGCAAGTTAACCTAGATCTCGGGGACCACTACCCTTTATATAAACTGAATTAAAATCTGTTTATTAATATTTACAACTCTGCCCCTCATTGAGTTATAAATTTAACTTATGGTATCTACACTTTTAACTCCATGACAATTTAATACCTATAACACGTGTAACATAATTGGTCACTTAATTTTCGTGTTAAACTTTATAATAGCAACATACATTATACATATGTGCCCATTATTATTGGATAACCCAACATTTAAGTCCTCAAATTATCAATCCTTACAAACTAGTCTATTTTGATCCTCTATGTGTTCTAATGATATTTAAACTATCATTTGATATATAATTCAAGCTAAACCATTTATTTTTTATTCCTACAATACCTCCCCTGTTTCTAATAAATTTTCCAGAATTTATTGGCATCAATTAAACCCCTAAACATTTTCAAAATTACAATTTAACCTAAGTTGTTTCCAGATTCGTTCAATACTGAGCCGTCTTTTTGTAATTCAATTTCCAGCCACTTCCTATGTCATTTTCATACTCAAGAGGCCATTTTCTTATATCACTCATTCAGCTCTACAACTTTTATTTACAAACGTTTTCCTAATTCGAACCCTAACCCATTCTAATTTTCAGTTTAATTCAGGGGAATGTTAAAGACCTAATCTGGGCAGATTCAAACTTAGGCTATTGTTCATGCTTTATTTCCAAAAATTCATCAATAAATTCAAGAACCCAGCAACCTAACAACAATCTAACATATTTTTTAAACATTTCCCAGCAACCATTCATAACCAAAATCATCAAAACAACATATGGAATCAGATTAAGAAATCAGGTAATACAACTACTTACTTGTTTTTTTATATGAACATGCATGCATGGATGGATAATTTTCCAGCAATTCGTCTTTATTTTCTTCTTATTTTTGGTGAAGAATGATGAATGAAGAAGGTGTTAGATGATGATAATGGCTGGAATTACACTTGTTGTCTCCTTTTAGTGTTAGTGGCCGATTGTGGTCTTTACCAATGACACTTGGTCCTTCAATCAACCAAGTAAATTCCACTAAGTGGAATTTCATGTGTTTATTCTTATATTAATTTTGATTAACAGCCATCATCTTATAATATATATATATATATATATATCATTATATTACTTTTAATCCAACATATCATTAAACTAATCTATGTAACATATATGTATATATCATTTATCAAGTTAAATCTTATAAATTTTTATACAAACATATCTATTATTCTTATTCATTTGTAACTTAATAAGGCTTAGTTCATATGATTTCAATTCAATCTTAATTAAATCGCAAAATGTTTACGTTATCGTTGTGATTTTCTATAGTTCGAACTAGGGTACTTTTTAGGGTGTTACAAAAAACCAGCAAATTGTGAAGTTGCAGGGCAATGCGTTTCGAAATTTCCTTACCTGTTTCGGAACGATGGCCTTGAATGGTCATGGTGTTTCGAAACGGGTAAGCACGTTCCGGAACATTTTGCTACTGAAAAGCATTGTTTCGAAACGGGTTTCGGATTGCACTCACGTATCGAAACGTTCAACCTAGTTTCGAAATGCCCATTCTGATACAGGGTCTTGTGTTTCGAAACACCTGATCGTTGGATTTGAATTTGAATTGTTTCAGGTTTTTATTTTCTTTCGTTTTGGTCCCTGAGTCTTGAATGCTTGATTAAAAGAGTTTGGATGATCCGTTTGTGATGAATCTTGGCATGCTGGCATGTTATATGATAAATTTTGGATTAGTAACTTTAAAACTTGTTTAGTTCTTATAATTCTGGAAATTTACAAACTAGTCCCTAAATGACGTTTGTATGCAACTAAACCCCTAATTGAGTTCTGTTCACTGTGTCGCTTTCGCTAAATTGAATTGTTGATCATATAGGTTATTAATGTGCATCTAGAAAAGATAAAAAGACAAAAAGTGTCGTTAATTGAGGTTGACTTTTACGGGTTGACTTCGGTTTTCGTCGTGTAATCTCCTTAGTTCGGGTCGGGCGTCTAGGCCGGGCTAAGGGGGATACATACATCCACTCAAAATGAACATTCTTTTGCAACAACTTGGTTAACGGAGTAGAAATCTTAGAGAAACCATCCACAATCCTTTGATAGTAACCTGCCAAACCAAGGAAACTACGAACTTCCGTCACCGATTTAGGCATCTTCCAGTTCATCACCGCCTCTATATTATGTGGATAAACTTGGATACCTTTGGCCGACACCAAATGTCCAAGAAAGAAAACTTCTCTAAGCCAAAACTCACACTTACTCAACTTGGCATAAAGCTGATTTTCTAACAACTCTTGCAACACAATCCGCAAATGCTTATCATAATCCTCCTCGGTACGAGAGTACACGAGAATATCATCAATAAACACGTTGATGCAATTAAATGAGCTTAGATGATTGTTTTGAGCTGAGATTTGGCAGATATTCATGCAATGTGACTAGTTAAAGGTTTGTAATTTAAAAAGTGAAGAAGTCCATGTAATTTGAGCTGAGATTTGGCAGATATCAATAAACTGGCCATATCTTTTTACTCACAACATCAAATAAGGAGTTCTTTACCATTATAGAAAGCTTATAAACACACCTTTACAACCATGTATGGTACATAATTTTATCATTTCCCTATCAATACAGTTTATTACTTGAACATAAGGCATTTTTAGAAACCTAATCTGCTTATGCTTAATTTGTGACTTTAGTGCATTTATAACCTATGTTTCACTACACCTATAATCTTGAGCTTTTAACCATATTTACCTACATATATTAACATAATGATTATGTTCCAGTAACCACAAAAATAGAGCATTTAATGTTAAAACCAAAAAAAAATATTCATACGAATATTAAACCCAAGATCCATACATGCCAAATCATTAAGAACAAAGACTAGATTTTGCGGAAGCGTACCTGAATCCATTGATGGAGATTTTCCAGAGAGGGTTTGATCTTCCAAGATGATAGGTTACCTCTTGCCACACAACTCTCTGACGGGGAAGGAGAGATATGCAAGTTAACCTAGATCTCGGGGACCACTACCCTTTATATAAACTGAATTAAAATCAATTTATTAATATTTACAACTCTGCCCCTCATTGAGTTATAAATTTAACTTATGGTATCTACACTTTTAACTCCATGACAATTTAATACCTATAACACGTGTAACATAATTGGTCACTTAATTTTCGTGTTAATCTTTATAATAGCAACATACATTATACATATGTGCCCATTATTATTGGATAACCCAACAATCTCCCACTTTGGCAACATATGTTTCCTGACAAATGTATAACCTTATGAGCTCAAAATTTGCAATCATACAATAGGTATTCTTTAACAATCTCGTCCATCAACTATATCTATATAGGATCAAAGCGGTCTTCGCCATATCAATCATGACTGGACCCATCAATGGTCACGTATACAAACACAATCAAATGACATAGATCAATCATGGATGCGTAGCATAGAAATTACATGTAAATGTGAACCGAACATGCCTATTTCCAACTGGTCCTCTTTAAACTTAAGTGAGGTCCTTATCAAAAATAAGAAAAGAGTGAATAAACTAAATACTTAATTTCTGATCAGAAAAATAACCGAATACATAAATGTCCAAAATCAAATATAAAGCAAACAAATAACAAACTCCCACTCAAACAATAATGTCCTCAAATGATACAACACCCATATGAGCAGTGTGCTCATGAAAGACCTCGGGTGGTAAACCTTTTGTGAGCGGATCCGCTATCATAGAATTTGTCCCAATGTGTTCTATGGATATTTGTCCACTTTGCACTCTTTCTTTTACAACTAGGAACTTTATGTCTATGTGCTTTGACTTAGACGAGCTCCTATTGTTGTTGGAATATAGTACTGCTGACTTATTGTCACAAAACAATTTAAGCGGTCTTTCTATGTTCTCCAAAATACGCAGCCCAGTGACAAAATTCCGCAACCATATTCCATGATTAGATGCCTCATAGCATGCTACAAACTCTGCTGCCATAGTGGAAGAAGCTACAAGTGTTTGTTTAGCACTTTTCTAGGATATAGCTCCTCCAGCTAATAGATAAATATAGCCTGATGTAGACTTTCTGCTATCTTGGCACCCAGCAAAATCAGAATCTGAATACCCTACGACCTCCAAATGATCTGATTTCCTATAAGTGAGCATGTAATCTTTTGTTCTCTGAAGATACCTCATAACCCTCTTGGCTGCTATCCAATGGTCCATACCAGGGTTGCTTGAATATCTACCGAACATCCCAACAATGTACGCAATATCCGGACGCGTACAAATCTGAGAATACATTAAACTCCCAATAGCTGATCTATAGGGAATCTTCTGCATTTCTTGAATTTCAAGGTTACTTTTAGGGCATTGGGCAAGACAAAACTTGTCTCCTTTAGCGACAGGGGTGTCCATTGGTTTACTATTTTGCATGCCAAACCTTTTAAGTACTTTATCGATATAGTTCTTTTGTGACAATCCAAGAATACCTCGAGATCGATCTCGATGTATCTGAATTCCTAAAACAAAAGAAGCGTCCCCAAGATCTTTCATTTCAAAATGCTTAGATAGAAATCTCTTTGTTTCGTGCAACAAGCCTATATCATTCGTGGCAAGCAAAATGTCATCGACATATAAAACCAAAAATATATGCTTACTCCCACTGAACTTGTGATACACATAATCATCAACGATATTCATCTCAAAACCGAATGAGACAATTACTTGATGAAACTTGTGGTACCATTGACGAGAAGCTTGCTTGAGTCCATAGATGGATTTTGTTAATTTGCAAACTATACGCTTTGGGTCTCCTGACTCAAAGTTTTCTGGTTGCACCGTATAAATTGTTTCTTCAATGTCTCCATTGAGAAACACAGTCTTAACATCCATCTGATGTAACTCAAGATCAAAATGAGCTACAAGTGCCATGATTATCCTAAAAGAGTCTTTCGATGAAACCGGAGAGAAAGTCTCTGTAAAGTCAATGCCTTCTTTTTGAGTATATCCTTTAGCTACAAGACGTGCCTTATACCTCTCCACATTACCATTTGCATCCTTCTTGGTTTTAAATATCCATTTACAACCAATTGGTTTTGCACCTTCAGGTAATGGGACAAGTTCCCAAACTTTATTGTCTTGCATGGATTTATACTCTTCCTGCATGGCATCAATCCACTTTTGAGAGTTAACACTTTGCATGGCATGATGAAAGTTGATTGGGCCATCTTCCATCATTCCATTATCATCCTCATTTTCTTGGAGAAATACAATATAATCATCCGGAATAACATTTCTCCTTTCTCTCGTGGATCTCCTTAATGGCACTTGTTGTTGAGGTTGTTGAATTTGTTCTTCTGGAAGAATTACCTCATCCTGAATAGGAGGAAGTTGTTCAACATTATCTTGTTGAGGTTCCGGATTCACTTCTTGATTAATGACAGGTATGGGAACCTGAATATTATCAAAAGTGATAGTAGGAATTGAGTTGGAACTCAATTCCTCCTCAAAAGTAATGTCTCTAACCTTATTTCTCCCTCCAAATTCAACATCCTCAAAAAATGTTGCAGTTCCCGTCTCAAAAATATTCTTAATTGTGGGATCATAAAATTTATAGCCCCTAGATCGCTCAGAATATCCAATAAAGTAGCTGCTCACAGTTTTGGAGTCCAATTTCTTTTCATGTGGCCTATAAGGCCTTGCCTCAGCTGGACATCCCCAAATGTGAAAGTGCTTTAGACTAGGTTTTTTGACCCATCCAAAGCTCATAAGGTGTCTTTTCAGCTCCTTTAGTTGGTACTCTATTCAGAATGTACGCTGCTGTCTTTAATGCTTCTCCCCAGAGGGACTCGGGCAAGGTAGAATGAGCAATCATACTCCTTACCATATCCTTAAGAGTCCTATTACGTCTCTCAGCTACACCATTCATACTAGGTGATCCTGGCATGGTGTACTGTGGGACAATACCACATTCCTCTAGGAATTTCGCAAATGGTCCTGGACATTGTTCACCTGAGCCATCATATCTACCGTAGTACTCACCACCACGATTAGATCTAACTTTCTTAATTCTTTTGTTGAGTTAATTCTCAACTTCAGCCTTATAAGATTTGAACATGTCCAAAGACTGAGATTTCTCATGAATGAGATATAGGTACCCATAACGTGAGTAATCGTCTATGAATGTTATGAAATATTGTTGACCATTCCAAGATGCCGTAGGGAATGGCCCACAAATATCAGTGTGAATTAATTCTAAGACGTCTGTAGATTTGTTGGCACCTAATCTCTTAGTTTTGGTCTATTTTCCCTTGATACAATCAACACAAACATTTAAGTCTTAAAAGTCAAGGGACTCCAAAATATCATTAGATATAAGTCGCTCAATCCTACCTTTTGAGATATGGCCTAAGCGCTTATGCCATAATGATTCCGAATTTTCCTTATTTAATTTGCGTTTAGTACCACGTGATTCCACGTGCAAGGTTTCATTATATGATGCAACTGTATCTAGCAAATAAAGGTTGTCATAAGCATTTAAATAACCAGTTCCGACAATACTTGAATTTAAAGACAAAGTAAACTGATTGTTTCCAAATGAACAAGAATATCCAAATTTGTCCAATAAAGAAACTGAAACTAAAACTAAATTCCGCCTAAAAGACGGAACAACAAAAGTGTCTTTCAAATCCAAATAAAAACCAGTTCCTAATAACAACCTAAAATGCCCAATTGCTTCAACTTCTACCGATTTTCTATCGCCCACAAAGATGTTTCTTTCACCATCACTTGGCTTTCGGTAGCTCAGGCAACCCTGCATAGAAACACTTATGTGAGTAGTAGCACCAGAATCTAACCACCAAGTGTTTCTAGGTACTGAAGCTAAATTAACCTCAGAACAGACCAAAGTAAGATTCATACCTTTCTTAGCACGCCATGCGTGATACTTGGTACAATTTTTCTTCAAGTGTCCAGGCTTCTCACAAAAGTAACAATTAATTGGAACTCGCTCTTGTTTCTTTTGAGCTGGACCCTTAGCAGCTTCATTCTGATATATTCTTTTCTTGCCCTTATCCTTAGAGGCACTGGCCAAATGAGCACTTTCAGTTTTATCACGCTTCAACCTATCTTCCTCTTGAACACAATGAGAAATGAGCTCATTTAGAGTCCATTTCTCCTTTTGACAGTTATAACTAATTTTAAATTGGCTAAACTGTGCAGGAAGCGATACCAAAACCATAAGAACGAGCAAGTCTTCAGAAAGCTCGATTTTAAGTGCCTTAAGTTTTGAAGCGATATGGAACATCTCCATAATGTACTCCCTTATATTTCCTTGACCCTTATACTTCATAGACATCAAAGAATTCAGAAGTGATGTCATTTCAACCTTATCGTTTTTAGCAAAACGTTGCTCAAGATCGTCAAGGAAAGACTTAGCCTGAGTAATCTCTTCAGATTCAGTGCCCCTAAAGGCTTCCGGAATGTTGTGTTTCATGATCATCAGACTCATGCGATTAGAACGATCCCACCTCTCAAAATCCCTTTGGGCATCAGGGGTGCTATCCGTAGTGAGAGGTGCAGGTTGTTCTTGCCTTAATGCAAGGTCTATGTCCATACAGCCAAGTACTATAAGTACGTGCCTTTTCTATTCCTTGAAATTTGTCCCATTAAGCATGGGTATAGAACTGATATTAGCAGATATTGTGGCAGCGTAAGAACTAGCTGAATATAGAACAAAATAAAAAATAAACAGGCTCACATCAATATTCCATAAGTAAACAAATAAATTCAAAGAAATGACTAATTCCCCTCAAGATACCAAACACAACATTAATATCAAGTCTTTGGACAGTAATATTAACAGTAAGCGGTACTCTTGTTGTAGTAATCAAACATTGACAATAAATTATGTCGAACAACAGATTAATCTTTGGACTAATGTATTGCACACATAAAATACCTTATAATTGTCACACGTTTATTACCACAGGTGTCGTTGAAATTCGGCCAAATATTAATTTTCCTTTGGGCTAATTAATAAACGCATGAATTACAAAAACACAAACATCTTGATATTTTAAATAAGTTAATCTACGCAGAAGCGGTCACTTTGGTGACATTGTGTTTCAATTAACCCACTAAAATATTAGACATAGCCAAAACATGAATTTTATTCGTTTCTAAAGATTTATCTTTATACCTGATGATCAAAACTAAAATTTTGATCCAACCAAATCAAATATATATATATTTAAATAAAATATATATTCCATAGATTAATAACAATGTAAATTAAATTAAAGAAAATATTGCGATTAACCTAAAAATATTGCCAATTTGCCATGGATTATTATCGCCGTCAAAACCAAAAGTTGTCAAAAATCCAGAAGCAAACAAAATCCAAATTATCAATTGAAATTGGCGAACATGAAACCAATCTTAATTCAACATGAATAAAGTCAATCCAATCTTATGCGGTTACTATTAAAAACTGAAAAACAATGGAATTGGCAAACATGTAATCGCACAGCAACATCGAAAGTAAAATAATCGATGTAAAAGCATGATTGGAGAGAAACATATATCGCATAAAAGAAATCGGGAAATTTTACAACATGCGAGAGATCAAACCCTAATACATAATTAAATTTCCGATTACGATCTTAATGATTCGACAAAACCTGGCTCGATGCCACTTGTTAAAACCAAAAAAAAAATATTCATACGAATATTAAACCCAAGATCTATACATGCCAAATCATTAAGAACAAAGACTAGATTTTGCGGAAGCGTACCTGAATCCATTGATGGAGATTTTCCAGAGAGGGTTTGATCTTCCAAGATGATAGGTTACCTCTTGCCACACAACTCTCTGACGGGGAAGGAGAGATATGCAAGTTAACCTAGATCTCGGGGACCACTACCCTTTATATAAACTGAATTAAAATATGTTTATTAATATTTACAACTCTGCCCCTCATTGAGTTATAAATTTAACTTATGGTATCTACACTTTTAACTCCATGACAATTTAATACCTATAACACGTGTAACATAATTGGTCACTTAATTTTCGTGTTAAACTTTATAATAGCAACATACATTATACATATGTGCCCATTATTATTGGATAACCCAACATTTAAGTCCTCAAATTATCAATCCTTACAAACTAGTCTATTTTGATCCTCTATGTGTTCTAATGATATTTAAACTATCATTTGATATATAATTCAAGCTAAACCATTTATTTTTTATTCCTACAATACCTCCCCTGTTTCTAATAAATTTTCCAGAATTTATTGGCATCAATTAAACCCCTAAACATTTTCAAAATTACAATTTAACCTAAGCTGTTTCCAGATTCGTTCAATACTGAGCCGTCTTTTTGTAATTCAATTTCCAGCCACTTCCTATGTCGTTTTCATACTCAAGAGGCCATTTTCTTATATTACTCATTCAGCTCTACAACTTTTATTTACAAACGTTTTCCTAATTCGAACCCTAACCCATTCTAATTTTCAGTTTAATTCAGGGGAATGTTAAAGACCTAATCTGGGCAGATTCAAACTTAGGCTATTGTTCATGCTTTATTTCCAAAAATTCATCAATAAATTCAAGAACCCAGCAACCTAACAACAATCTAACATATTTTTTAAACATTTCCCAGTAACCATTCATAACCAAAATCATCAAAACAACATATGGAATCAGATTAAGAAATCAGGTAATACAACTACTTACTTGTTTTTTTATATGAACATGCATGCATGGATGGATAATTTTCCAGCAATTCGTCTCTATTTTCTTCTTATTTTTGGTGAAGAATGATGAATGAAGAAGGTGTTAGATGATGATAATGGCTGGAATTACACTTGTTGTCTCCTTTTAGTGTTAGTGGCCGATTGTGGTCTTTACCAATGACACTTGGTCCTTCAATCAACCAAGTAAATTCCACTAAGTGGAATTTCATGTGTTTATTCTTATATTAATTTTGATTAACAGCCATCATCTTATAATATATATATATATATATATATATATATATATCATTATATTACTTTTAATCCAACATATCATTAAACTAATCTATGTAACATATATGTATATATCATTTATCAAGTTAAATCTTATAATTTTTTATACAAACATATCTATTATTCTTATTCATTTGTAACTTAATAAGGCTTAGTTCATATGATTTCAATTCAATCTTAATTAAATCGCAAAATGTTTACGTTATCGTTGTGATTTTCTATAGTTCGAACTAGGGTACTTTTTAGGGTGTTACAAAAAACCAGTTACAAAAAACCAGCAAATTGTGAAGTTGCAGGGCAATGCGTTTCGAAATTTCCTTACCTGTTTCGGAACGACGGCCTTGAATGGTCATGGTGTTTCGAAACGGGTAAGCATGTTCCGGAACATTTTGCTACTGGAAAGCATTGTTTCGAAACGGGTTTCGGATTGCACTCACGTATTGAAACGTTCAACCTAGTTTCGAAACGCCCATTCTGATACAGGGTCTTGTGTTTCGAAACACCTGATCGTTGGATTTTAATTTGAATTGTTTCAGGTTTTTATTTTCTTTCGTTTTGGTCCCTGAGTCTTGAATGCTTGATTAAAAGAGTTTGGATGATCCGTTTGTGATGAATCTTGGCATGCTGGCATGTTATATGATTAATTTTGGATTAGTAACTTTAAAACTTGTTTAGTTCTTATAATTCTGGAAATTTACAAACTAGTCCCTAAATGACGTTTGTATGCAACTAAACCCCTAATTGAGTTCTGTTCACTGTGTCGCTTTCGCTAAATTGAATTGTTGATCATATAGGTTATTAATGTGCATCTAGAAAAGATAAAAAGACAAAAAGTGTCGTTAATTGAGGTTGACTTTTACGGGTTGACTTCGGTTTTCGTCGTGTAATCTCCTTAGTTCGGGTCGGGCGTCTAGGCCGGGCTAAGGGGGATACATACATCCACTCAAAATGAACATTCTTTTGCAACAACTTGGTTAACGGAGTAGAAATCTTAGAGAAACCATCCACAATCCTTTGATAGTAACCTGCCAAACCAAGGAAACTACGAACTTCCGTCACCGATTTAGGCATCTTCCAGTTCATCACCGCCTCTATATTATGTGGATAAACTTGGATACCTTCGGCCGACAGCACATGTCCAAGAAAGAAAACTTCTCTAAGCCAAAACTCACACTTACTCAACTTGGCATAAAGCTGATTTTCTAACAACTCTTGCAACACAATCCGCAAATGCTTATCATAATCCTCCTCGGTACGAGAGTACACGAGAATATCATCAATAAACACGTTGATGCAATTAAATGAGCTTAGATGATTGTTTTGAGCTGAGATTTGGCAGATATTCATGCAATGTGACTAGTTAAAGGTTTGTAATTTAAAAAGTGAAGAAGTCCCTGTAATTTGATAAATTTATAAAATGGTCCTTAAAATGTGTTTACATGCAATTGAGTCCCTAATCGTTGTCTGATCGAGTTGCAAATCATTTTGTTGTGATGTTTATGACATACGATAATAACGAGCGTCTAGACAAGATAGAATGAAAAAATAGGGTCGTTTATTGAGGTAAACTTCCTTGTTTACCTCAATATTCCCCGTGTGACCCATTCGGATCGGTCTATCGCCTAGACCTGGTCGACGGGGTTACAGTTAGCCAACATATGAGTGATCCTCGAGAAGAGAAAATTGAAGCAATCAATAGGATCCTAAAGTATTTTAAACTTACACGAGGGTCTGGGCTTATTTTCAAGAAAAATCAAGACAGAACAATGAGAGTTCACACAGACTCGAGTTGGGTAGGTGAATTAACATATAGAAGATCTGTAAGTTGCTATTGTACGTTTATATGGAGGAATTTGGTGACTTGGAGAAGTAAAAAAACATGTTGTGGTATCTAGAAGCAGTGTAGAGGTAGTGTTTCGAGCAATGGCCCTTAGGATATGTGAAGGAATGTGGATTAAAAACTTCATCATTGAACTAGAGTTGGATGGAAAATCAAAATTTAAGATTTACAGTGATAGTCAATCAACAATGAGTATAGCTCAAAATACAGTCCAGAACGATAGGACCAAGCATATTGAAATGGACATACATTTTATCTATTAGAAGGTTAATAATGGGGTTTTAAAACTTTACTATATTCTTACCAAGAATCAGCTTGCTGACATCTTCACCAAGGCACTTCCAAAAGTGACTTTTGAGGAGTTTTCATCCAAACTGGGTGTATACAACATATACACACCAGTTTGAGGGGGAGTGTGGGTTAGCACTAGTTATATAGATTATAGCTTTATAGGCGTAATTATAGGAGTAAATATTATGTCCTTAATGTGATTGATTATATTTATATGTGTATATGTTTTTCTATGTAGAAGTATAGGCTGGCTGATCTATAGAGAAATATACAGAGAAAGAATTTCTTCTCTAATAACAAACCTTCTTATCTTACACCATCTCTTATTCTTCTTCAACGCTAGAATCACTCTCATCTTTGAAGCTTTGAGAGCAATCCCAACTTGCTTCTTCTTCACTTCCTTCTTATCTTCCTTCTCCTTATGTTCATCCCTCTTTCCTTATTTCGTTAATTCATGAGTGAGAAGAGACCTCATGAGCTCATCAAGCTTCAAAGACTTTAAATTCTTATCATCGATGATGGCGGTCTTCTTTGAATCCCATGAGTCGAGAAGTGAGTAAATGAGATTTCAAACAAGCTTTTCCTCCTGAAAGGTTTCTACATAGTCCTTGAGCCCGTTCAAAATAATGAAAAATCGATTAAACATTGACTTGACGTTTTCATCTAGTTCCATCTTGAAGTTATCATACCTTTTATTTAGGAGCCCAATCTTGGTCTCTTTAACTTCATTTGTACCTTCATAAGTAATTTTGAGCTTGTCCAAAATCTTCTTGGCACTCGAGCAAGAAGAAATCTTGGCATACTTGTCGAGTCCAAGAGCACAAAACAAGATGTGCATAGCTTTGGCATTAAATTGCAACTTCTTTCGATTTTCATCAGGCCACTCTTGTCTTTCCTTGGGGACGAGTTGGTTTCCTTCTTTCCTCATATGGATAGATTTTCCATCCATCACTACATCCAAAGAAGATAGACATTGAATTGGATGAACAACTTCATCTTATTCTTCCAATATAGGTAGTTAACCCCATTGAAGTATGGTGAACTGGAAATGGATTGAGATTCCTCCATGAAGAAATTTTTGGAAGTAGAGGCCATAGCTTGACCTAGAAATAGATTGACCAACGGTTGGATATACTCAAGAGGATGTGAAGCCTTCCAATGAGTGTAGCTCTGATACTAATTGTTGAGTTGATCAATCAATGAATATGGCCAAGAGGGGGTGAATTGGTAGTTAAAAATTCTAGTGGAAGCAAATGCAAAAAGAAAGGAAATTTGCACATGTGATTTGTAATTGTTCAACCTTCTAAAAAAGGTCTACATCCACTACCTTAGTGCAGGGCGTGTAGGTGTTCCCTTTTTGTAAGAGCACAAGTTCACACTTCTGTCAAGTTATAGCATATAAGATGTCGAATCCCATGAGGATTGGACAGCTTGTCTCGTTCTTTAGTTCCTGCACAATGGTAAAGTAAAAACAAAAGTGAGTGATTGGTTGAGATTGAAAAGTAAATAAAAACACAAGTAAAAGATAAGAGAAGAATCAGGTTGATAGAGCAGATAGGGTTATGCTGCCACTTAGTGTGAAAATTGCGTTGTAATAGGTATGAGTTAACCTTTGTTGTCACGATATGCTGCCTCGGGGGGTGGCAAACTACGACCTTGTCACGCAGCCGCAGCAGGTCACTACCACTGCGGGGGTGTGTACTGTCTCGGCAGGTGGAATGGAAAGTCGTCCTGGCGGCAAGTCTGGCAGATACTCCAAGTTCGGCAGGATAGTCAACAGTGATCCCTCCTATTTCTAGGTTAGGACGCTCGAGATTGATAACTTGAGGACTAGTGTGGAACCAAGTCAGTCAACTCGGTTAGTGACCCCTTTTAGCCGCTGAAACTTCTGGACTAGTGTGGAACCAAGTTAGTCACGCCTCCTGTTGTGACCGTACTTAACCCTTTCGTGAGCCTTGCACTTTCATGCCCGACAAATAGATTCTCTCAAACGACTGGTGTAGAAAGAATGAAGAACAATAGATTAAGTAAACTTGAAATATTTTATTGAAGAAATAACTCAAAAACCTAAAACAACCGTCTCACTCTAGTTACAACATAACCCTAAACCAATGGGGATTTAGAACATGGCGACAGAGAAGAGAACAAGAAGAGTCTATAGAAAACCTAGGATGATATAAACTAGAAGTACAATGGGTATTTATAGACTCAAAAATAGGTTATGTCCTCCTTGAAGTAGAAGTCCTCTAAAGTAGCTTTTCTTCTTTAATATAGCTTTAAATGTTTACTTCTTTGCTTGGAATATGGACTCTTCCTCGTTTTCCTTAGCCCGCAAGTAAGCTTGGGAATTTCTCTTCGGTAGCCCTAGCCGCTGCTACAGAGGTCGAAAAATCATATGAACGTCGGTGATAGATTCAAGAGTTTTTGCTCTTCAAATCACGCTCCAATTCTTCCAACTTACATAGTCAGCTGCCGAGGGCAGCAAGGTCGGCGGCAACTCTACTCGGCAGGTGCTTAGCAGCAACTTGTCTTAAGTTGGAACTACTTCAGTACAGCTCCTGGGTTTGTTCCTCAGTGTTGTGTCTTCCACTCCTCGGCTTCCTCGTTCAGCTGTTAGTACCTACAAGAAAGAATACACTAGAACAATACTTCTTGTTCACCAAATGAATGATAAGTTATAAAAGCAAGGTAGAACAATGAAATACTGTAAAATGCTATGCATGAACCTACTCATGCCTAAAATGAGCTTAAAACAGTAATAATAAGAGTTAGAAAGTGCATGAAATAAAGGACTTTTACACTTTACATACCCCCAAACTTGAAGTATTGCTTGTCCTTAAGCAATGCAACCTAAAGTACTTTCTCTAATAATAGACAGAAAGAAAAACTTGTTTCTAACTTGATTTTCCACCTCAAGGCCGTGACACACACATATATATAACTTAATGAATGGAAATAAGTAAGAAAACAACTCAAAATTGAATTCCTAATGCTTGTGTGATGTTTGCAAATCTGTAAACAAGCTGAATACGCAGAATAAAAGATTAAACAAAGATACTGCTGTAATTTAAAGGTTGCTGCCGAGGCAGCACAATTAAGCATATTATTTTTAATCAAGGCATTGAGGGCTTCAACTTATCACAACTACTCTTTCAGGTCTGACGTTTAGATAGCAGCAAACTACTGAAACTCGAACCCTTGGAGTAGAGTCATCCCGTGAAGGCTTTCATTCACTCATGCTAATTTTTCCTCGCACATAATTCTTTCTATAGCCTGTTGCGGGCACCTCTAGGGTAACATAACACTTTTTTCTTTGTTTTTGATTTCGCTGCCTTCGCAGTTCTGCATTCTTCTGTTTCTTTTGCCTACCTCGGCGACTACCTGCAATAATCGTTAGAATTTTGCAAATAAAATAAGCAGGCAATGTTAATAAAATATTCTAACACATTCAGCAAGTAACATAGATTTTTAACATTTTCAGGCAAAAAGTAAAAAAAAAAAAAACAAAGTCATATTTCACGCTTTTTCCCAAAATTAACTTTAATTTTTAATTAGGTGCGAGAATAAGGTAATCGACTATCCTATCATAGGCACAAGTCAAAACAAAATTTTCTTTTCCGATTATTACTAAGGCATGTACAATGCAATCTAAATGCAACTAAGAATGCCTACAAATGAAGCGAGAGCTGTCCCCCCCAAACTCGGACATTACCCTCAATGCACAAAACAAGAAAAAGAAAATATACATGTTAAAGATAATAAAAGGAAAATAGAAAATAAAATAAAAGAAAAATAAGTTAAAAGTTTGCTGAGGTTGGAGAGGGGGCTGGATTCTAGTTGGCTGAGGAGGAAGAGGATGTTTGGACGACGAAGCAGCTGCTGGCATATGCCTTGGCGGCAGTTTTAGCAGGTGAGGTCTTTCCTTTCTGCGACGGCTGGATTCTCTTTGGCGTATGTTGTGGCTCTTCTGGAGGCTCTGGAGGGGGAACAGCAGGAGATGCATCACTTCCTTCTAACTCTGTCTCGAGGTCCACAGGTTCTTCGGCTATTATGTGCCGCTTCCTCTTCCTTGTCCCTTTTTCTATGGGTGTTGTCGGAGGGATGAATGGCATTGTGATGGCTGATGTTGCCGCTACTATTGTTGTTTTTTGTTCCATCTGGTGCCTCTCAGGGGAGTCTAACACTGTGTTTGATGGGGTGGCAGCTGAGTGATGCGAAAATGCATAGGAGAGGGCAACTGGTGGTCTGTCTTGTGGGCAGTGGCGGCTGGCGAAGTTCTTTGTTATCGTGCTACTGCTGCAAGCCCCTAAGGGAAGGGTGGCATGGTGGGCACATCACCAGGGAATTTCTGCAAGAAATAAGCCACAAGGGATTCTTGGGCCTCCCCCACGTAGTTCATGAAGACCAACTGCTGTTGATCTATCCGTTTTGTGTGTTTAAGGAGTGAGTGGAGCAGCGGGAGGACTTCTCCTTCTGGGGCAGCATCAGTACTGCCGGGTGCGGTTGACATTTCAAACTATATGATGGAGAGTTGACTGGTGTTGCTGGTTCTTTCTCCGCATCCTGCATCATCTGAATGCGAACTTTTTTGGTCTAGCCCTCCTTGGAAGTTGTGAACTCATCAGCGGGCTCTGCCGAGACTCGGAAATTGGTGTAAAGACCTGTGATGAGGGATGGGAAGTACAACCTGCCTTTCTTCTTTTTGAATGCGTTGTATATTT
Source organism: Hibiscus trionum (assembly GCA_030270665.1). Classification (NCBI taxonomy): domain Eukaryota; kingdom Viridiplantae; phylum Streptophyta; class Magnoliopsida; order Malvales; family Malvaceae; genus Hibiscus; species Hibiscus trionum. The sequence continues at coordinate 3,542,729 of BSYR01000004.1, forward strand.
CCGTGCAGATGATTTCCCACACGTTGATCGGCCGGTTCATCAGGATACTGTGAATTAAGGCTAGGCGCGACCGATCAACTGTTGAGTTGTGTGATGTGGGCAGCAAGCATCTTTTCAAAAATGTGTTCCACGACATAGCTTCATACAACAGGTGGCGGCGTTGGACAGATCTCACATGTTTGCCCGCCAGCCATGGTATGTTGGGCTTGCATATTCTAGCCTTGATCTTCTCATAGTGGGCAGCCGTCAGTGACTTCCTCCAATCCTCGTGCGGGTTGTTGTTCATATGAAGGCCGTAATAGCGATTGATGACAGTAGGGTTGAGCTTGACCGCCTCTCCTCGGGCGTGAACGAATGGCTTGTTTGGGTAGGGCTGATATGAGTAAAATTCCCTGACTATAGTGTTGTTCGCTATATTAGGCTGCTGAGCGAACATCTCACATCCCTTGTAGTGGATGGTTCGGAACAAGGCGAGCTCTAGACCAAGGTCTCCCGTTTGCTTCGTGTAATGGACGCCTTGTTCCTCCAGACGGCCTGCTTAGAGAATCGTGACCTACTGTAGGTGGGTTTTTAGGTTGATGTGGAAGCCATGTGATCGGTTGTATTCTAACTAAAAATAGAAAGGAAATATTTTGGGAGAACATAAGAATAAGATAGAAGCTAGCAAAAAGATGGAAGTGAAGTAAAATGAAATGAGTGAATGGTTTATACAGGAGCTGTCAAGAAGTGTCGGGGCGGCATTAAATGATCAACAGTCAGATTTCCTCGCGCACGCTACAAATTTTTTTTCCCGTTATTTTTGGAGCCGTTGGCGGCCAACTAGCCGTTACACTTTGTTGCGCTGGCTGCTGACTCGACAGGATGGTTGGCGGGGCTTTTTGTTTGTTGTTGCATTCGTGAAGTGACTATAAATGATACGCAAATGGTGCAAGTATACACGTCGAACGAGTAATAAAGTGATGGGTGAGTATCGTCTCCACAGGGATTGGAGGTATTCACAGTTGCTGTAACAATAAAGCTTGAACTTTTTGCGGATGACACTGCTATAGTAAAGGAAATGAGGTATAATAATGCTGAAGCAAAACAATGCAGAGAAAAATGAGATAACAATATGATAGACAGGTCCCCTTTCGTATGCGAAACTCACTACAGAATGACTGGCTGGGAATGATGGACAACGTAACTCAAGCTTCTTAACGATACTAAGGCTCTTCAGCTATCTTCTATGCTAGGCGGGATTTACTAAGAGTGCTCCTAAACTATCTCTAGCCAGGAAACTGGGAATCAGAAATGCTACAGTCATACCTCTCGGCGTAAACTCTTAACACTCAACTACCCTTCACGTACTATCCTTTTTATCCCTTGAAACCTATCACTTATCTCTAAGGTAGGTTAGAGTCTGCCTCTCAACAGTCATTCCATTGCTTATGAGGGTTCTAGGGCTAGCTCTCTCGATTACTAACCCCAACATACACTTAAAGAACGGCCAACTCTCGAAGGCGCTTAAGGTAGTGCCTATCTCTCAAAGCACTTACACCCCTAAGCTCTTACAACTTTAAGGAAATGGAAATGCATAAGAAAAACATAGAATCATGATAAACACTGAAAAAGACATAGCATGCATCAAAAAGTACTCAAAATAAAATCATCCATCAAACCCAAGCCACCTAAAACAGTTCGTGGTTGGGCAATATCATCCAATGTATCATTGCGATAACATCACCAAATATAAAGATATGACAAGAAATTGCTATAGCGACAGAAAGAAAGGTCAACGATGGAGGACACCAAGCTGGAGAAGATGAAGGTGGAAACTTCCCTCTCCTTTTCTCTCTCTTCCACCTCTCTTTGTGCAACACAGAAAAATACCACACTTTGCTCCAAGCTTCTCTCCCCTTTATATAGTGGAGGCTTCTAGGGTTTGGTTCCCTAATGATGCCTTGATGATCCCAAGGAATGTCCACCGACAAGGTCTGCCACAAGGGGACAAGGAGGACAGTCTGCAGGTGGGCACTGGCTGCTGCACATGTCAGATCGTCATTTTCTGCATGTTCACATGTTTCTGCAGCTCACGTGAATCTCACGTGCTGCCCAATGTCCACTTCCATCATGCTATAGCAATTCCCGGCACCGGCTTTCTCTTTACTCCTTTCCTCCGCGCCAACAAAACTAAAACTGTAACGCCCCGATTTTGGGCCTAGATGTTTTAGAGTTCGAATCGGACCGGTCGAGAATAGTTCAAATCTTTAAGGGTGATTTAGGGAACACCTAGTTTGGGATGCTTTAAAAATGTGGGAAAATACCTATAAATCCTCATTTAAGATGTGAATGATTATGGTGAAAACAATTTTACAAAATAAGGTTTAGAAATACTACATTTCGGTGTAGTGACCAAATCGCAGTTTTTGCAAAAGTTAAACAGTGACTGTTTTGTAAAGGATTAAAACTTTGAATCTTTAAGGAGCTAATTTTACCAAAATGTTTTTAATCAGATTTCTCCTTATTTTGGGTGTTTTTAATAATGTTTTAATTAAGGGAAATAAAGGTAATTAAAAGGAAAAACCACCTTTGACTTTTCAAAACTACCTTACGTCAATTTTCTCTCATTTCATTTTCTCTCAATTTCTTTTCAGCCAAACACATTTCCTCCATCAATTAGCCTCTGATTTTCATTTCTTTTGATGAGATTTTAATCTCCCTTTGATTTCTAATCTTTTCCTCACCAAATCCTCTTGTTTTCACATTGGATTTTCAAGAAAACTTGCCCAAATCAAGGAGAAATCACCCATTAGAGGTAAGCTTCGTCCTTCTCCTCTAATGATCAGTTCTTTACTGAAATTCCCAAGTTATCAATCCCTTGTTAATGATTTTTGAGTTGCTTTAATGTTAGAAACAAGAAATTGTATTAAACTCAAGGTTTTTGGAGAGATCTTGATGATTTTCGTGGTTTTGTGTTAGGCTCTGTTTTGAGGCTGTTTTCTAATGTATTTTGGATGGTAATTGATGTTATAAATGAGGTTTTATCACACAAATCCCGAATAGGTTTGGATTCCTAAGTTTTGTATGCTAGAATGGTGGTTTTTGGGGTGGTTTTTGTGTTCTGTTATAGTTGGAGGTATAAGGACGAGTTTGTGGTGGTTTTTTATGTTGATTGATGCTTAGAAATGATAAGAAGTGCTAGATCTTGATTGGGATTTGTTTTGGAAGAGTTTGGAGATGATTTCAGTTGTTTTTGGTAGCCGAAATGAGGTTCTTGAGTAGAGCAGCGAGTTTAGGTGTGTGGCTAATGATTTCAATGCATGATGATGCATTAATCCTCTGCTCTTATGTGTTATAAATAGGGGAGACATCTTCGGATGCCTTTGGTGTTGATCCGGGAGCTTAGATAGCGTTTCGGCGAGCAAGGGAAACTTAATCGGTTTGAAACAAGGTTTGGGGATTTAGGAAAGGTTTGAAACACCTTCCTAAGTCTGGAAGTAAGTATTGGCTAGATTGCTCTCATATATGTGGTGGTTGCCCCTAAAATGCTTTTACATGTTCATGTTTTGAGATAGATAGATTCCTACTGTTTTTATGCATGATTTGTAGCATGAGATGATGCTTGAAAAGATTTCATGAAATAACATGTTGCATTGATGAGTTTTGCGCTTTTGATTTAAAGCATGGCAAATGTTATGATTTTGAATGAGATGAGAAAGCTTTGAGAAATGTTGCATTAAGAACAGTAGGTGAGATGATGTTTTGACATAATATATTGGCATGGAAGATGAGATACTTACCGGATATAATTGATCGATCAATAGAATGAGAGTGCACTATAAACTAAAAATTCGTACGTGCTTTTTGGATTCAATTCAAATGGAGAGACCGATGATGGGCATTCCATCGGGTAGGACTTGGTGAAATACCCAAGCTTTGTGGCGATGAGAGATTCCTCCGGAAGAGTCTAGTGGTTTGAGAATGTTGTTCGCATATCCGAGTAATAATGAGATGTGAAATGCCAATATAATATATGAAAATGCTTTTGATTCACACGCACCTATTGATGAGATGATTTATGCTATGAGAAATGCTTATGACATTTGTATATGAAATGCTTTAGTTTTCACAAGCATGTGTATGGATTTGCCATGATATTTGCATTGGTTTAAATGCATGAGATAGAATTGAGGTATATGTGTTTTCAATGGAGTTTTGCTTTGAAATGATTTTCAAGCATGAGATAGAATGAGCATGTTGTAGAAAAGGCTTTTGAGAAAGTGTATTGAATAATGCATTGTTGTGTTGGTTTTCTTTAGAGCTTGCCTCATAAGCAAATGTTCTTACGCTCTCTTTTACTAACAATACAGATAATTGAAGTGTTTTTGGGAAGCAAGAAGGTTAAGAACATCCAAGGAAGTGCAAAGATCATGTATGATGATTTTTTACATACTTTAGTATTGATAATTGGCAATGGGGTTTCATGGTTGTAGTTGTGAGATGTGTTTTGGAACTCCCTATGGTTGTAATAAGTTTGGTGTGGCTTTTGGAGTTTGCAAATGGTTTTGTTTGTTAGATTTGAGGTTTGAGAGCTCATATTTGGATTGGTGGCTAGGAAGCATGCATATAGATTGATTGTTCATGTGTTTGATGACATGCTCTAGTTTAAGTTTCCTAAATATGATCTCTAATGTCTAGACAAGTTGCTGGTATGATATGGTATGATTTGAAGCATGTTTGAGTGGGTTAAGAGGTGAAAACCCAACATTTTCTGCTTTTGCAGGGCATGGTGTATTGAAACACCCTTAACTGTTTCGAAACGGGGGCCTATAATGGCCACAGTGTTTCGAAACGATTGAAGGTGTTTCGGAACATTTTGGCTACTGGAGAGGCTTGTTTCGATACCGATCTCGGAACGCACCCGATTACCGAAACGGTCAACACCGTTTCGATACGGGCGTTCCGATACGAAGGACTGTGTACCGAAACGGATGACCGTTGGATGATGTTTTTGAATTGTTTGAGTTCGCATGTTTTACATTTTAGTCCTGAATGTTGTGGATGCATTTGCTTGAGCTTGGAATGTCTTTTTAAGTTGAAATTTGACAGGGGAGCATTTAATATGACTAATTACATATTGGTAATCTTAAATTCTGCAAATTCCTTATATTTTCTAAAGATTACATTTTGGTCCCTAAAAGTGTAATTCTTGCAATTGAGTCCCTAAATGATTTCCGATCGTTGTGCCCTTTTCTCATATGATTCTTGAGTAATCACATAGGCTTAATGTGCATCTAGATAAGATAAAAAGAAAAAAAAGGGTCGTTAATCAAGGTTGACTTTGGTTTTCCCCGTGTAATCTTCGTAGTTCGGGTTAAGTGTCTCGGTCGGGCTAAGGGGGTTACATTTGTTAGTATCAGAGCCAGGTTAACGAATAATTAGGGCTTGGTAAGTGGTTATTGTGTGCAGTTATAAATGTTAGTGACTTTTTGGTGGAAGTATGATGTATGAATATTGATGTATGATTCAATTGAGATGAATTTGTGATACTATGCTATGTTTGGAGTATAGTTGGGGATCCCATTGCCATATCATTACTAATGAGAAGAATTGTTTTTAAAAATGAGCTTGAGTAGTTGGATTACTTACCTTTTATTCCTAATTGAGTTTGTTGTATTTTGTCAGTGCATTGTTTTATTATGGGGCCACGTAGAGAGCTTAGAATCAATACTTGTGCTATGGTTGAGAATGAGAATATAGAGAATGCTGAGGATCTACCTCCTCCTCCCCCTGGTGGACCACCTGGTGGTGGTGGAGCTGGGGTTGGTGCTGTTGGAGTTGGTGCTGGGGTTGCTGGACTCGAGGGAGGTCAGGGGCAAGCTGCTCCTGATATAACCATGTTGATACAAGCTATTGCTGGAGCTTTCCAGGCAGCAGTAGCTGGAGCTCATGGAGTTGCACCTCAAGATGGTGCTAATGTCTGGAAAAGAGACAATCTGGTCCGGCAGGAGTTTTCTCAAGCAAGATGCTATGACACTATCGCGGTGTTTGGCATATTTGAAGTACGCCCGCTGGTGTGCCTTTATCAGGTTGAGCTCAGAGATCAGTTCGTTTGTCGTTACCACCAATGCTGCCACTCTTGCTGCAACAAAACTTTTAGCTCCACCCTCCAAAGCTTGCTAAGGTATGTCTTCGTTAAATCCCCGGAGTTCCGTAACAAGGGATGGGGTCAAACATGTCTTTCCTGAAACAAATGTATCTACAAGATCGTCTATGAAGACGTCTTTCCTTTTGCACAAGGCAGTGATTAGATTAGGAAAAACAAGGGGGCTACGGGGCCGTTTCAAACAAGCATATACCTCATCCACTATTATCTTTCCTATGTCAATTTGTCTACCATGTATTATGGAATGAATGAGAAAAAGTCGAGAGATATGGACGGTGGCAGTGTCTAGTGTGGGCATAAGCTTATGTCTCACAAAGTGATTCCATACCTTAGCCTCAGGTTTGAGGCGTCCTCTCTCAACTGAATTGTTATTATCCAACACCGTTCCCTAAAAGCATATGTCCTCCAGCACCTCACGTTGCGTCTGCGCGTCTATTGTCATCACAAAAGAAGTGTGACGGTCCACAGTATGCTTTAGTCCGTAGAATTTGTTGATTGCTGCAGTAGTAAATTTTATCTACTCTCCGCGAACGTGAATTGTGGATTGGGTTGGACTTGTTAGGTGAGCATAAAACTCCTTCACAAGTGATTTTCAAATTTCCTCGGGATGGGCAGCAAAGTTTTTCCATCCATGGGTGCCAATCACGTCCATTATAGACTAGTCGAAATGATCTTCTTCCTCTTGAGGGTATTTGAACCCTAGTTCTGGAAGATCGTTTCTGTCCTTGAGCTTTGCCCATCTCTCCTTTGCTGCCTCGTAAAGAAATTTGGGAATTTCTAGGACTGGACGTTGTGTGGAACGGTCAGAAGTCTCAGGGGCGTTTTTGCAACGAGCCATGGAGTTTTTGCTGAAAAATTGGGAGAAGTAGATATGTGACGGGATGAAAAATGGTGAAGGTGTTCTGTGTTTGGGATAAAATCAAAAAGTTGGAGGGAAAGTTTTTGAGTGTTTGAAGAAGATGAAGAGGGTGAGGGGACCGGATGATGGAGAAAATATTGGGAGTTCAAAAAGGTGGGGAAAATTGATGAATTAATGGGAGAGGGGAGGTGATGGGGACGTGTGTCAGGTTTAAGGGAGAGAGACAAATTTCTGGAGTTAATGCAATGGCAGACGGCTTGAGAGAGAATATGGGTTTATGTGGCTAGGGTTTCTCCTCATTAAATAGATGAATATTCTCTCTCATGCTTTTTGTTTTTCTCTCTCTCTTTTAATTCAACTCCCCTACTTTTCGGATAAAACCTCCTTATCTTTTTCATTCCCCTTTTCTTTCGTCCCTCCAAAATTGGATAAAAACAAACTGCATGTTCTTCTCCCTTTGCTACCACCCCTGCAGACGGCATGCTCCCCTACCTCTGTACCTTACATTGTACTAGGAAAGAGAAAGCCTTGTACGAGGGTCACGTGAAAAGATATGAAAATTAAAAGCAAAGATAACATAAAACTAGACTAAAAGAAAAGAATTATTTATGGACATGATATAACATAAAAGATAGGGCTAGAGATGCAAACTTTCAAGGATCGTGACGATCCAGGTATGACTTGTCTCTGAGGATAGGGGCTCCACTGTACACCTTCAGGCGCTGGCTATTGACTTTGAAGACTTCATCGTCGTCCAACTTCTTGATATCCACTGCGCCATGAGGGTACACCTTGTGGATGATGAATGGCCATGACCACCTCGATTTCATCTTTCCAGGAAATAGCTTTAGCCTTGAATTGTAGAGAATCGCTTGTTGTCCTTCTGAGAAGTGCCTTGGCAAAATGTGTTTGTCATGCCACTTCTTGGTTTTCTCCTTGTAAATGTGAGCATTCTCATATGCTTGGGCTCTGAAAATGATCCAGCTCGTTAAGCTCTAGCAACCTCCTTTCACCAGCAACTTGGGCATCCATATTGAGTTTCTTGATTGCCCAATAAGCCTTGTGCTCGAGCTCCACGGGTAAGTGGCACTCTTTGCCAAAATACAAGCTTGAAGGGTGACATGCCTAAAGGTGTCTTGAAGGCTGTCCTATATGCCCAAAGTTCTTCATCCAACTTGGGGGGCCAGTCTTTTCTCTTAGGATTAACCACCTTCTCCAAGATTTGCTTGATTTCTCAGTTGGAAACTTCAGCCTGTCCGTTTGTCTGCGGATGATATGATGTAGCAATTTTGTGCCTAACTCCATAGCGATGTAATGATTTAGTGATAAGCTTGTTGTCAAAGTGAGTTCCTTCATCACTGATGATGGCTCGGGGTGCTCTGAATCTAGTGAAGATGTTCTTGTGAAGAAACTTAATGATTTTCTTAGAGTCGTTCCTTGGGGTGGCAACAGCCTCCACCCATTTTGACACGTTATAGACTGCTAGCAAAATATATAGATCTCTATATGATGCAGGAAACGGACCCATGAAGTCAATTCCCCACACGTCAAAGATTTCAAGCTCCAGAATATTTTGCAACGGAATTTCATTCTGCCTAGAGATGTTCCCCGTTCTTTGGCATCTGTCACAAGTCTTGTAAAACTCGTGTGCGTCCTTAAAAAGTGTAGGCCAATAGAATCCCGCTTGAAGAACTTTTGCAGCTGTTCTAGCACCACCAAAATGCTCTTCACATGGTGATGAATGACAATGGTACAAAATGCTATGGTATTCTTCCTCTGGAACACATCTCCTTATGATCTGATCAGGACATTGCTTGAACAAGTAGGGTTCATCCCAATAGTAGAATCTTGCATCATGTCTGAATTTCTTGAGTCCCTGGCTAGATAAATCAGGAAGCAAAATACCACTAACAAAATAATTAAAGCAAAATACCACTAACAAGATAATTAAAGCAAAATACCACTACCTTGTGTGATAGCATTTTCTAGCCTAGATAAATGGTTAGCTACCCGGTTTTCACATCATTTCCTATCTCTACCTTCTAAGTCAAATTCCTGTAGCAAGAGTATCTACATAATGAGTCTAATTTTAGCATCCTTTTTAGTCACTAAGTACTTAATGGCTGAATGATCAGTATGAACTATGACCTTAGTGCCTATCAAGTATGACCTAAACTTATCGAATGCAAATACTACATCAAGCAATTCTTTTTCAATAGTGGTGTAATTGATTTGTGCATCATTCAAAGTGCGACTAGCATAATAAAAAACATAAAAGGGTTTACCTCGTGTTGTCCAAGTGCTACACCAACGACGTAGTCACTTGCATCACACATCAGCTCAAACGGCTCGTTCCAATCAGGTGGAATGACAACTGGTGCTGAGATAAGCTTCTCCTTCAATTCTTGAAACGCTCTATGGTAATCTTCGTCAAACACAAATGGTTGATTTTGTTGTAGCAAACTGCATAGCGGCTTTGAGATCTTCGAAAAATCCTTGGTGAATCTCCGATAGAAGCCAGCATGCCCTAAGAAACTTCTCACACCCTTGACAGTATTGGGGGGAGGTAGTTTTTCAATGACCGTAACCTTTGCTTTGTCAACTTCTATCCCTTGCTTTGAAATCTTGTGGCCCAAGACCATTCCTTTCATTACCATGAAATGGCACTTTTCTTAATTGAGCACCAAGTCAGCTTCCTCACACCTCTTTAGGACCTTGTCGAAATTGCCCAAACATGTGTCGAAGTTATCTACGAAGACCGAGAAGTCATCCATGAAAATTTCTAAAAAATCCTCGACCATGATTGAAAAGATAGCCAGCATACATCTTTGAAATGTTGCTAGAGCATTGCAGAGACCAAAGGGCATTCTCCGAAAAGCATAAGTTCCATAAGGGCATGTGAAAGTCGTCTTTTCTAGGTCTTTGGGTGCTATAGCAATTTGATTGTACCCAAAATACCCATCGAGGAAGCAGTAGAATGCCTTGCCCACTAGTCGATCCAACATCTGATCAATGAATGGGAGGGGAAAATGGTCCTTCTTGGTCGCCTTGTTGAGCTTCCTATAGTCCAAGCAAATCCTCCACCCCGTGACGATTCTAGTAGCTCATTCTCCTCGTTGCTTATCACGGTCACACCTCTCTTCTTCGGTACACATTGCGCCGGGCTGACCCATGAGCTATCAGATATCGGGTAGATTACTCCAGCATCCAGCCACTTGATTATCTCTTTCATCACTACTTTCTTCATAATTGGGTTTAGTCTCCTTTGGGGCTCTAATGAATTGTTGTGACAATCATCAAGCAAAATTTTGTACATACATATAGCAGGGCTTATACCCTTCAAATCAGCCATATACCACCTTATTGCTTTTTTTGTTGTAACAACATAATTACTAAACTAGTTTCTTGCTTAGGTGTGAGACTAGATGAAATTATCACAGGCAAAGTTTCATTGCTCCCTAAGTAAACATATTTAAGATGTAATGGAAAAGGTTTCAATTCTAAAGAAGGTGCACGCTCAAGGGAAGGTTTAGGAGGTATAAATTCTGAAAAATCAAGAGGTTCAAAGTGCGTACCTGGTCTAGCATCTTGTCGACTAGACTGCTCCAGTTCCCTTGAGAGCTCTTCTTGGTCTGAATCATCATCTTTTCAGAGTGCTTCAAACTCTTCCATTTGCATCTCATTGCTACAGCAAAACTCATCAATCATATTATGTGCTGTAGCATATACATATTTGCATATTCATGGGTTGTCTGCATACTTGAGGGTGTCATGAATATTGATCGTGACTATCTGACCAGCCACTCGCATCGTGAAATCACCTTTCTCACAATCGATTAAAGCTCGACCGATGGATAAAAATGGCCTTCCCAAGATAATGGTTATGTTGCTATCAACTTCACAATTGAGGATTAAGAAGTCAACTAGAAAGATAAATCTGTCCACTTTTACCACAACAACTTCAATTCTTCCTTCTGGACGAACATGAGAATGATCGGCTAGCTGTAGCACAACCTTGGTGGGCTGTGCCTCTCGAATTCCGAATTTCAGAAATATCGAATTGGGCATTAAGTTAACACTTGATCCCAAATCACAAAGTGCTCTTCCAACAAACTTGTCGCCAATAGAACCATGGATAGCAAAACTACCTGGGACCTTCCTCTTAGGTGGCAGCTTGCTCCACATAGAATAACATTCTTCTACTATAGTGACAGTCGCTTGCTTCTCGACCTTTCTTTTTCTTGTGACTATATCTTTAAGGAACTTGGAATATGTTGGCATCTGATCAATGGCCTCCAGAAATGGGACACTGATATGTAGTTTGTCCAGGATATCTACAAATTTCTGGAACTAAAGGTATTCTTTATGCTTCTTGAATCGCTGAGGAAAAGGAGGAGGGGGTCTAACTTCATTTGTCTGGGCTGGTGGAGTTACATCTTTTGTTGTAGCAAAAGCAGGCTCCTCCTCCGGTGTTTCTTTTGCTATGACATCCTCACCCTTCTCATCAACTAGAGGATCTTGTAAGTTATCTTCTTCCCGAGGAAAGTTGGGCTGAGAGTCCTCCTTCTCTTTTCCCCCCAAACTTGTCTTCTTTGCTAATTTCCTTGCCACTCCTTAATGTGAGTGCGCTGCATTGTTCCTTGCTATGGTGCTTAGTGGCTTCAGTGTCACTAGGCAGACTTCCTTGTGGACGTGCATGCAAGGTTTGAGCTATCTGACCAACTTGCGTTTCTAAGGCTCAGAGAGAGGAACTATGGCTTTGCAACAAGGCTCCTTGATTTTTGATGTTTGCTGCATGATCCTTTAGCAAAACTTTTGTGGTTTCCATGAAATCTTTTGTCATAGCCATAAATTCTTTGAATGTAGTCTCCAGTGAACTATTCGATGACGATGTTGCTCCCTTGTGACCTTGCCCTAGCATCATATGGTTAGAAAATGGTGCTTCAATCAGATTTTGTTGTGGCGCTGGCTGTGCAGAATTACTGTGCCCTTGATTACCCCAACTGAAATTTTGATGCAGACGCCATCCTGGGTTGTAGGTATTGGAGTATGGACTGTTGTTGCGGTTATAATTCACCACATAGTTGGCTGACTCTTGATTGTCAGGGCATTCACTCAAATGGTGATTGCCATCGCATCTGAGACATGAGGTTGTGGACTTCACTTCCTTGGCTTCGTTGGGACGTTGGAGGTTCTTTAGCATATTTGTGATAGCAGTTAACTGGGTGGCTACCGAGTCATCAACTTCACTGTCTCGAGTTACTTGGGTTCTCCTCCCCGTTCCAAGCCTTGTGGTCAGAAACTGGTAATCATTGTTGGCTACCCTATCAAGAATGTCAAATGCTTCCTCTAGTGATTTGTCTAACAAGGTCCCATTTGCTGAAGCATCTAGCATCATCCTTGTAGGCACATTTACCCCATTATAGAACATAACCACTTGGGTCCAGTCATGAAAACCATGATTTGTGCACTTTCTCAATAATCCCTTGAATCCATCCCAACACTCATACCTGGATTCGTCATCAACTTGACGAAAAGAAGCAATATCATTTCTCAACTGAGTGTTTCTATTCGGTGGATTATACCGTTGCAGAAAACTTTTGCATAGATCTGTCTAAGTCTCCATTGATCCAGCTGGCACTCCACTTAGCCATGCTCTAGCACGATCACATAAAGAATATGGAAACAGTTTAAGCTTTAGCACATCCTCATGCACTCCTTGCTATCTGAATGAGTCACAAACTTCCAAGAAAGCACGGATATGTTGTCTTGCATCTTCGTGAGGCATACCTCCAAACTGACCAATAGTGTTCAACATGTTGAACATAACAAGTTTAAGCTCGAACTGGGATGCCTGAATTTCTGGAGCTATTATTCCGGGATAGAGATTGTCCAAGATAGGAGCTAAATGATCCCTAATAACTCATTAGTGGGCTCTGTCGGGACTCAGAAATTGGTGCAAAGACCTATCATGAGGGATGGGAAGTACAACATGTCTTTCTTCTTTCTGAAGTCGTTGTATATTTCCGTGCAGATGATTTCCCCCACGTTGATCGGTCGGTTCATTAGGATACTGTGAATTAAAGCTAGGCACGGCCGGTCAACTGTTGAGTTGTGCGATGTGGGCAGTAAGAGTCTTTTCAAAAATGTGTTCCACAACATAGCTTCATGCAGCAGGTGGCGGCGCTGGACAGATCCCACATGTTTGCCCCCCAGCCATGGTATGTTGGGCTTGCAGATTCTGGTCTTGATCTCCTCATAGTGGGCAGCCGTCAGTGACTGCCTTCAATCCTCGTGCGGGTTGTCGTTCATATGAAGGTCGTAATAGCTATTGATGACAGCTGGGTTGAGCTTGACCGCCTCTCCTTTGACGTGGACGAATGGCTTGTCTGGGTAGGGCTTATGTGAGTAAAATTCACTGACTATAGTGATGTTCACTATATCAGGCTGCTGAGCGAACATCACTCATCCCTTGTAGTGGATGGTTCGGAACAAGGCGAGCTCTAGACCACGATCTCCCGTTTGCTTCGTGTAATGGAAGCCTTGTTCCTCCTAGACGGCCTGCTTGGAGAATTGTGCTCTATATCTCTCCTCGTCCGCCTTAAAGCAAAACCTACTGTAGGTGGGTTTTTAGGTTAATGTGGAAGCCATGTGATCGGTTGTATTCTAACTAAAAATAGAAAGGAAATATTATGAGAGAACAGAAGAATAAGATAGAAGCTAGCAAAAAGATGGAAGTGAAGTAAAATGAAATGAGTGAATGGTTTATATAGGAGCTATCGAGAAGTGCATGGGCGGCATTAAATGATCAACAATAAGATTTCCTCGCGCACGTTACAAAATTTTTTTGCCCATTATTTTCGGAGCCGTTGGCGGCCAACTAGCCGTTACACTTTGCTGCGCTGGCTGCTGACTCGACAGGATGGTTGCCGGGATTTTTGTTTGTTGTTGCGTTTGTGTAGTGACTATAAATGATACGCAAATGGTGCAAGTATACACGTCGAAGGAGTAATAAAGTGATGAGTGAGTATCGTCTCCACAGGGATTGGAGGTATTCACAGTTGTTGTAACAATAAAGCTTGAATTTTTGCAGATGACAATGCAATAGTAAAGGAAATGAGGTATAATAATGCTGAAGCAAAATAGTGCATAGAAAGATGAGCTAACAATATGATAGACAAGTCCCCTTTCATATGCGAAACTCACTACAGAATGATTGGCTGGGAATGATGGACAACCTAACTCAAGCTTCTTAACAATACTAAGGCTCTTCAGCTATCTTCTATGCTAGGTGGGATTTACTAAGAGTGCTCCTAAACTATCTCTAGCCAGGAAACTGGGAGTCAGAAATGCTACAGCCATACCTCTCGGCGTAAACTCTTAACACTCCTTTACCCTTCACGTACTATCCTTTTTAGCCCTTGAAACCTATCACTTATCTCTAAGGTAGGTTAAAGTCTGCCTCTCAACAGTTTCTCCATTGCTTATGAGGGTTCTAGGGCTAGCTCTCTCGATTACTAACCCCAACATACACTTAAAGAACGGACAACTCTCGAAGGCCCTTAAGGTAGTGCCTATCTCTCAAAGCACTTACAACCCTAAGCTCTTACAACTTTAAGGAAATGAGAAATGCATAAGCAAAGTATAGAATCATGATAAACAATGAAAAAGCCATAGCATGCATTAAAAACTACTCAAAATTAAATCATCCATCAAACCCAAGCCACCTAAAGTAGTTTGTGGCTGGGCAATATCATCCAACGTATCATTGCGATAACATCACCAAATATAAACATATGACAAGAAATTGCTATAGCGATAGAAAGAAAGGTGAACTCCCTCTCTTCCATGAACTGCCCGACTCTCTTAGGCCCACCGCCTTTCTTGAGGCCAGTGAGGCCACTCCTTGGAGCTTCAACGATGGAGGACACCAAGCTGGAGAAGATGAAGGTGGAAACTTCCCTCTCCTTTTCTCTCTCTCCGGCCTCTCTTTGTGCAACATAGAAAAATACCACACTTTGCTCCAAGCTTCTCTCCCCTTTATATAGAGGAGGCTTCTAGGGTTTGGTACCCTAAATATGCCTTGATAATCCCAAGGAATATCCACTGAAAAGGTCAGCCACGAGGGGACAAGGAGGACAGTCTACAGGTGGGCACCGACTGCTGCACATGTGAGATTGTCCTTTTCTGCATGTTCACATGTTTCTGCAGCTCATGTGAATCTCACGTGCTGGCCAATGTCCACTTCCATCATGCTATAGCAATTTCCGGCACCGACTTTCTCTTGACTCCTTTCCTGTGCGCCAACAAAACCAAAACCAACCTTCCGAGAGTACCCCTCGATATGGACCAATAACCAGCAAAGATAGATATGCACCCAGAAGAAAAAAATGCAACCTAAATGCAGTCTAAATGCTATGGTATGAACTCAAGAACAGACAAATGCTATAGCAAAAAGGTATGAAAACAAGGATATTTATGCAGTTATCATTTGACTTCCTTTGTGATCCTGCTCTTTTATTTTTTTGATCCTAAAATAAAAATAAAAATAGAAATAATTAAATGACTACTGATAAATAAAATGCTGAAAATTAATCTAATCCTAAAACAAAATAAACTCTAATCATAATGCATAAAAATAAAAATAATAGAATTAAAATAAAAATTAAGTTATGTTGGGAGTGCATTTAGGTGCATCTCCCAGACATAACCACTTCATGAGGAGGTTTAGCTTCTTCTCCCCTCCTGGGGGGTCCTCTTGTTCTTTCAGGTGTTGCGCAAGAAGGTCCTTCAATCTGCCCCTAGGTCGGTCGCGGCAGCTGCTGCCTTGTCCTATTTCCACACTTAACTTGGTAGCTTTTTCATCTGGACATTCCTTTCCTTCGTCTGAGGGTTGTAGCACATTCATCCTTATGCTTTGGTCCTCTACCCTCATTTTAAGCTCCCCGAGCTCAACATCTATCAGCATTCTGCCCGTGGCCAAGAAGGGTCGCCTGAGAATTATAGGGGCTTTCTCATCGGCCTCACAATCCAAGATGAGGAATCGGCTGGGAGAATTAGGCTGCCCACCTTGTCCAGTATGTCTTCAATCTCTCCCTTCGGTTGCATGAACGAGTGGTCGGCTAGTTTAAGCATTACGGAGGTTGGTTTGGCATGTCCAATACCTAGTTTGTCGAAGATAGCCTTAGGCACCAGGTTTATACTGGCTCCCAAGTCACATAGGGATCTGGTCTCGTGCTTGCTTCCTAGCCTGCATGGCAGAACAATGATGCCTGGATTTGTCTTCTTGGTGGTAGCTTGTTATACAGCATAGCCATGCACTCTTCAGTGACGGTCACCGTCTCGAATTCCCATATCTGCCTCTTCTTAGAAACTATATCTCTTAGATACTTGGCGTAGTTGGGCATGCTTTGTATAGTTTATATCAGAGGTATGTTAATATGCACCTATTTTAGAATATCTAAGAATTTTCTAAATTGGCACTCCTGCTGCTGGTGGGCGAATGTCCTCTATTTGCTCCTTGCATGGGGGTTTAGTCTGGGGAGGATCATCCTTGTTAGGGCTAGTTTCATGTTCTTGTGTTGGGGCGGCTGGAGCCGGTGTTGCTGCTGGGGCGGCTAATATTGGTACTGCTGGGGCAGGTTTACTTGTCTGTTCTGGCTGATTTCCTTGTTGTTCTACAATCCTAGGTTCATCCAGTTGCTTCCCACTTCTTTTAGTTATGGCCTTGCAATGTTCATAAGTGGGCTTGGCTGCTTCTGGCGGGCTCTTGGATGATGCTCCCATGGTCCAACTTTGGTAGATTTCGGTGAACTTCTCAAATTGGGTTTCTAGGTTCTTAATAGTAGACTCCTGGTTCATAATGCCAGTTTGTTTCATAAATTTATTCAGAGTTGCCTCTAGTGAATTATTGTGTTGTGGCTGATGAGTCTGCTGCCGGGACTGATTCTGTTGGTAGCCTCCCTGTAGCTATTGTGGATTTACTGTTGTCTTTGGGTTGCTCCAGGAGAAGTTTGGATGGTTTCTCCAGTTAGGGTTATATGTGTTCTGGGCAGGCCTGTTATTGCTCTCATATCCTCCCATATAGTTTGCAGATGATGTGCATTCAGAGGAATCGTGGTTGGCCTCACATTCGCCACAAAAGGGCTCAACAGCTTTTACTTTATGGAACTTCCCTGGGGATTGCACCATCTTCATCACCCGTTCCGTTAGAGTGTCGAGGCGGGCATTAACAAAATCGGAGGCTTCTACATCATTTATAGTAGTTGGTCGCCTTGTGCAACCTTAGCGGGTTGTCGGGTATTTATAATCATTTTTAGCTGCTATGTTGAGCAGCCGTCGTGCTTCCTCTGGAAGTCTATCTAGGATAATCCTGTTAACTGAGCCATCTATCAACATCCGAGTTGGGTAGTTAACCCCATTGTAGAATATAGATACATGAGTCCAAGCCGGTAAACCGTGAAGCGGACGGTTGTTCCGCATTTGTTGGTACCGCTCTCATTCCTCGTACATCGGCTCGTCATCCCCTTGTCTAAAGGATGTGATCTCATTCCGTAGCCTATCGGTGACGTTGGACGGGCTGAATTGGTCTAGGAAGTCTTTGTAGAGCTCTGCCCATGAAGTGAAAGATTCGGCTGGATGGTTATTCAACCACTGTTTCGCCCTATCCCTCAGTTAATAGGGAAACAACCTCATCCACAATACGTCCTGGTGTACCCAATGAATCTTGAATGCTCGACAAATGTCTAGGAATCCTTATAGATGCTGCCAAGCATCTTCTGTGGCAGTCCCTCAAAAGTGCCCTAGTGTATTTAGCATGTTGAACATGACGGGCTTCAGTTCAAAATGATCTGCTCCTATCTCTGGCTTCGTCACTATTGGCTCGAACCTTTGAAAGTCATGTTAAAGGTAGTCCCTAGTTGTCTGCACTTGGGGTGGATCAGGGGGATCCTGCCTCTGCTGTACTTGTGGTCCTCTGGGCGGCAAATCTTGCTGCCCGCCCCTGCAATTGATGGCATCAACTGAGGGGTTCTCGTTTACCATGGTCTCTTCCTTTGCCTTGCCCTTGTCTTTGTTCTTTAAGGCTTCCCTGAGTTCCCTCTTGATTCGTCTAGTTTCACGCTCAAGATCGTCTTAAATAATGAAGTTTTCGTTAGGGTTAGCCCTGGTCATACACTTGCGAAGGACACAGTAAAATTTCTTTTTTTTTGATTAAAAATATAAATAAAAGAAAAAGTTAAAAGGTGCTGAAATTGAAAAATGAAATTTGCAGTTACCAATTCTCCGGCAACGACGCCAAAAACCTGTAGGGCGTGTAGGTGTTCCCTTTTTGTAAGAGCGCAAGTGCACACTTTTGTCAAGTTATAGTATATACGATGTCGAATTCCACGAGGATTGGACAGCTTGTCTCGTTCTTTAGTTCCTGCACAATGGTAAAGTAAAAACACAAGTGAGTGATTGGTTGAGATTGAAAAGTAAATAAAAACACAAGTAAAAGATAAGAGATGAATCATGTTGATAGAGCAGGCATGGTTGTGCTGCCACTTAGTGTTAAAACTACGTTGTAATAGGTATGAGTTATCCTTTGCTGCCACGATATGCTGCCTTAACGGGTACGACAGGCAGCAAACTACGACCATGTCACGCGGCCGTAGCAGGTGACTGCCACTGCAGGGATGTGTACTGTCTCGGTAGGTGGAATGGAAAGACGTCCTGGCGACAAGTTTGGCAGATACTTCAAGTTCGGTAGGATAGTCGAAAGTGATCCCTCTTATTTCTAGGTTAGGACCCTCGATATTGATAACTTGAGGACTAGTGTGGAACCAAGTGAGTCAACTCGGTTAGTGATCCCTTTTAGCCGTTGAAACTTGTGGACTAGTGTGGAACCAAGTTAGTCACGCCTCCCATTGTGACCGTATTTAACCCTTTCTTGAGCCTTGCACTTTCGTGCCCAACAAATAGATTCTCTCAAACGACTTGTGTAGAAAGATTTAAAGAATGAAGAACAATAGATTAAGTAAACGTGGATAATTTTATTGAAGAAATAACTCAAAACCTAAAACAATCGTCTCACTCTAGTTACAACATAACCCTAACCCAATGGGGATTTAGAACACAGCGGCAGAGAAGAGCACAAGAAGAGTCTATAAAAAACCTATGATGATTTAAACTAGAAGTACAATTGGTATTTATAGACTCAAAAATAGGTTAAGTCCTCCTTGAAGTAGAAGTCCTCTAAAGTAACTTTTCTTCTTTAATGTAGCTTTAAATACTGACTTCTTTTCTTGGAATATGGACTCTTCCCCGTTTTCCTTAGCCCACAAGTAAGCTTGGGAATTTCACATTGGCAACCCTAGCCGCTGCTACAAAGGTCGAAAAATCATATGAACGCCGGTGATAGATTCAAGAGTTTTTCTCTACAAATCGCGCTCCAATTCTTCCAACTTCCATAGTCAGCTGCCGTGTAACGCCCTTGTTTTGGGTGTAGATCTTTCAAACGTCAGATCGGACCGGTCGAGAATGGTTCGAATCACGTTAGGTGATTTAAGTAAATCAAGGATCGGGATAGGATAAAAATGTGGTAAAATTGCTAAAATCCTCTAAAAATATGTTTAAGAGGTTGGTCAAGTCAATTTTACAAAACAAATTACAATAATGGGACATTTTGAGTAGTGACCAAATTGTAAAGTTTCAAAACTGGGAAAATGTGATTTTTAATGTAGAGGCCAAAATCTTAGAATCTTTAGGGGGCTTTAAGGCAATTTGACCTTTCCTCAATATGACATGTGTTTTAAAAGGCTTTAATTAAATGGCTTTAATTTGATTTATATTAATTAATTAAAATATGTAGTTAATGTGAGATTTTCAATTACGTAACTACCAACTCTTTCTCATTTTCAGTCAAACACTATTTCACTCATCTTTCTCCAGAATTCATTCTCCCAAAAACTCTCTAATCAAAGTTCTTCAAGAAATCTTTCCTAGTTTTCAACATTGAGGGAAGTAAGGATTGGAGGTAAATCACGTTCTCAACATCTAATCAAAGTTCTTTATTGAAATTCCCAAGATATTTGGCTTCTAAATAATATTTTTGCTTTAGTTTTCATTATAGTGTTGATTGGAGATCAAAATCTTGTGAAATTGTGGTTGAAATCTTAGTTTTCGGACTTGATCAGTTAAGCTCTGTTTTGTGTTGATTTTAATTGAGTTCTAAGTTGATTAATATGTTAAAATTAAGTGTTGATAACAAAGATACCGAAATCCTTGAGATCCTTGAGTTTCTTGGTTAATTTAAGTGAGTTTTTGATGTGAAATGGTGGAATCTTGATTGTTGGGGTATAAGGTTGGGTTAGGTTGTTTGTTAGATGTCTTTTGGTGTTTATAATGGGTTGGAAGTGATGTATGTTGGATGGGCTTGGTTTAGGAAGCAATCGATTGAGTTTTCGGTTGTTTTGGATGGGTAATTTGGTGTTTTTTGGGTGAGCAACGAGTTTGTGAATTGTTGCTGGTGTTGGAATGCATTTTAATGCATTTAGATCTCTGTTTTGATGATGTGAAAATAGGGGATCTTGATCCGGAAGCAAAAGAGGTGTCGTTGGAGGCTCCGGAAGAGTAATTTTCGTGTCGGCGAGCAAGGCTTTGTGTATGATTCTCTTGTTTCGCATGATCAGGACATTGCGGAGGGTAGACATTCGGATTTTAGTTTAGTGATGATGGTTTTTTATGCTTTGGGAGTCGAATAGTGGTGTCGGATGATGTTGAGTTGAGGTGCACTATTTTGACTGAAGCTCATAGTAGCCCTTTTTCTATGCACCCTGGTAGTACAAATATGTACCGTGATTTGAAAGAAGAGTACTACTAGGTGGGGTTGAAAAAGGACGTGGCTGAGTTCGTTAGTAAGTGCATGGTGTGTCAGCGAGTGAAGGCTAAACATTAGGTTCCTTTTGGGTTGTTGCAGCCTTTGAGAATCCCAAAATGGAAGTGGGAGAGAATCACCATGGATTTTGTGTATGGATTGCCCTTGTCGCCATCAAAGAAAAATTTAGTTTGGGTGATTGTAGATCGGCTTACGAAGAGTGCGCATTTTCTGCCTGTGCATACTACGTTTACCTTGGATAAGTTGGCTAAGCTGTATATAGCTGAGATTGTGCAGTTGCACGGTGTGCCAAAGTCCATTGTGTCGGATAGAGATCCGAGGTTTACAGCACGATTTTGGGAATGTTTACATCAAGCCTTAGGTACACTGTTGAATTTTAGTACTTCTTATCATCCTCAGACGGATGGACAATCGAAACTGTGATTCAAGTGCTGGAGGACATGTTGAGATGTTGTGTGATAGATTTTCAGGGTTCTTGGGAGAAGCACTTGTCGTTGGTTGATTTTGCATATAATAACAGTTACCAGGCAAGTATCCAAATGGCTCCATACGAGGCCTTGTATGGGAGAAGATGTAGAACCCCTCTCTGTTGGGCAGAAGCTAGGCAAAAGTTGATTTCGATGCCAGCTATGCTAAAGAGAGAGCCACCGAGAAGGTGAAGCTCATTTGTGAGCGTTTAAAAGCAGCATCAGATAGGCAAAAGTCTTACGCGAACTTGAAGCGTAAGGAAATTGAGTTCGCGGTTGGCGAACGTGTGTTTCCGAAGGTGTCACCTTGGAAGAAGGTGATGAGATTTGGGCATAAGGGTAAGCTTTGCCCAAGGTTCATTGGACCTTACGAGATTGTGGAGCTTAACGATCATGTGGCATATCGGTTGAGATTGCGAGTTGGAGAAGATACATTATGTGGCATATCCCGTTCTCAACCTCTAATAAAAGTTCTTTATTGAAATTCCCAAGATATTTGGCTTCTAAATACTATTTTTTGTTGAGTTTTCATTATAGTGTTGATTGGAGATCAAAATCTTGTGAAATTGTGGTTGAAATCTTAATTTTCAGACTTGATGAGTTAAGCTCTATTTTGTGTTGATTTTAATTGAGTTCTAAGTTGATTAATATGTTAAAATGAAGTGTTAATAACGTAGATCCCGAAATCCTTGAGATCCTTGAGTTTCTTGGTTGATTTAAGTGAGTTTTTGAGGTAAAATGGTGGAATCTTGATTGTTTGGGGTATAAGGTTTGGTTAGGTTGTTTGTTAGATGTGTTTTTGTGTTTATAATGGGTTGGAAGTGATGTATGTTAGCTGGGCTTGGTTTAGGATGCAATCGATTGTTTTTTCGGTTGTTTTGGATGGGTAATTTGATGTTGTTTGGGTGAGCAACGAGTTTGTGAATTGTTGCTGGTGTTGGAATGCGTTTTAATGCATTTAGATCTATGTTTTGATGATGTGAAATTAGGGGATCTTGATCCGAAAGCAAATGAGGTGTTGATGTAGGCTCCGGAAGAGTAATTTTCGTGTTGGCGAGCAAGGCTTCGCGTATCGGTGAGTGGAAATGCAATTTCCTGCTTTGTAACGCTTTGAGCGTGGTCATGGGAGCTTGGTGTAAGTTTGATACATTTAGCTAAGCTCAAGAGTAAGTGATTCGAAAATCCCTCTCTTGGAAATGTGCTATGTTAGATGAAAATGCACTTGGGTTAAGTGTGGATTTGTTTACTGTTTTAAAGCATATTTTAAGCATGAATGTTGCTGGATTTTAATGCCATTATGTTAAGGATGCACTAGGTAAGTGATCCTTGGTTTTTTTGTGTTGAATGCATATGATGTTAAGCATGTTATGCTTGTGGAAATGGCATTGTGTTTATGATTTTAAAACAGTGGATTAATGAGGTTAAATGATTATATTGGCAAGTGATGAAAATGGTTTTTTGTTACTTTAGTCAGATATAGTTAGCCGGCTATAGAATTTGGTGCACCGTGAATAAAGTCGCCTTGGATGTCAAGGGGTTGTGATAGTGTCGTAATCTCCATCCAAGTACCCTAACGATTGAGGTTAAGACCACAACGGTGAATGGTTTAATTCCGTGTGTGAGTCTTGTGTGTGAGTCTCGTACTCTCGTTAGTGGAATTATACAACTACCGATGACTGATGTTGAGGGGTTGTGATTGTGCCATTAATCTCCATCACGAGTGTTGAGGGGTTGTGATTGTGCCAATGATCTCCACCTTGTGTAGACCGGTAGTATGTATGAAGCGTGTGGGACAACGCTTGTAATCTGCGTATCCGATTGTGTCTTGTGTTGATATGGTTTATGGATTATCACTTGCGAGCCAATATAATGTAAATGATTAATGTTAAGCATGGGATGCTTGTAAATGATACGAGGATGCATGAGATGCTTGGTGAAGCATGAGCAAAGGTTTATTTGTTGATTTAAATGTTGCATATGAGCATGTTTTAGAAAGTGCATTGATGTTCTTGAATGGACATGTTTTATGTAAAGGCATGAGTTATGAAATGGTGGTTTTGCCAATGTTGTGAAATGAATTGATGAATGTAGCATAGCAGTCCTCACTAAGCTTTGTGCTTACGCTCTTTTGCTTCATCAATGCAGAAAACTAGGCATTCGAGGAAGCAAATAAGCAAGGGGAATCCAAACTTTTTAATCTTGCAAAGTATGTGGCTTTACTTTGGTGTAATAAAAGGAAATGGGTGGGATTAATACTTTTGAATGTTTGAGGATGTTTCCCTTTACTTTCAGCATGTTTGGTGGTTTATCCTTGAGTTGTAATTGGCCATTATGGTTTGATTTTGGATGTGAATGTCGGTTTTAGCTTGTTATGGCTTTGGTGGACTAGTGAGCATGCCTTTAGTATCTATGTTTGCATGTTGGATGCCATGTCCTAGCTAATGCCTCAAAATGATGATTGTTGGTGTGTATCTATGTTGTATGCATGTCGTTGTTTGTTTCGGGAATGTTTCAAATATGAAAAGATGTGAAAAACCAGCAAAATCTGTTGTTGCATGGCAAGACGTATCGGAACGTCCTTGCCTGTTTCGGAACAGAGGCCTGAAATGGCCATGAGGTTTCGGAACGTGTAGGGACGTACTGAAACGGTTTTGCTACTAGAAAGGGGTGTTTCGATATGGGTCTCGGAACGCACTCGAGTATGGAAACGGTCAACCAAGTTTCAAACCGACCGTTTCGGTACAAGGCCATCCGTTTCGAAACGCCTGACCGTTGAGTTTAAATTTGAACTGTTCCAGGTTTCTATTTCTTACATTTTGGTCCCTGAGTTTTGGTTGCTTAATTTAATGAGTTTGAATGATCTGTTTGAGATGAAATTTGACTTGATGGCATGTTATATGATTAATTACGGATCGATAACATTAAAACTTGTTTAGTCCTTATAATTCTGGAAATTTACATTTTAGTCCCTAAAAGACGTTTCTATGCATTTGAGCCTCTGTTTAGGTTCCGTTCGCTGTGTCGCTTCCGCTGAAATGATTTGCTAATCATATAGGCTAATAATGAGCATCTGGAAAAGATAAAAAGAAAAAATGTTCGTTAATCAAGGTTGACTTTCGGGTTGACTTTGGTTTTCCCTGTGTAATCTTCGTAATTCGGGTCGAGCGTCTAGGCTGGGCTAAGGTGGTTACATGCCGAGTGCAGCAAGGTCGGCGGCAACTCTACTCGGCAGGTGCTTAGCAGCAACTTATCTTCAGCTGGAACTGCTTCAGTACAACTCCTGCGTTTGCTCCTCAGTGTTGTGTCTTCCACTCATGGGCTTCCTCATTCAGCTGTTAGTACCTACAAGCAAGAATACACTAGAACAATACTTCTTGTTCACCAAATGAATGATAAGTTATAAAAGCAAGGTAGAACAATGAAATGCTGTAAAATTCTATGCATGAACCTACTTATGCCTAAAATGAGCTTAAAACAATAATAATAAGAGTTAGAAAGTGCATGAAATAAAAGACTTTTAGAAACTTTACACTTAGCTATGCACACTAACGATCTCACAAATTCACTAATTTTTCTTTCCTTTTAGGCTAAAGGAGATACCCTCACAAACCCTAGACTTATACCTAAAATCTAGCAATCCCTTTTACCTAAATTTGGATAAAAGAAGCAAACAAAGAAATTCCTGCAAAGGAAGATTGTTTGCACAATTCAAAGTTCTCTAAAAACTCAAACTTGATGAAAAATGAAATACAATAAAAATCACTCATATGGGTACAAGAATATAGCAATAAAAGCTCTCAAAGGTTGGATATGTGCTTGGATGCTTTAGAATAGTTGTCTTGTTCTTGAAGAAGCTTTAGAGACTTGTTTTTATACCCCTTCATTGATTTCTAGTCATTTGGGTTGTTGGGGAATTGAATAGTGTCGTTGGGCTGCAAATTTCCCGCAATAAATGTTGTCTACCAACATTAGTATCGGTACACGGGCATCTATATTTGTACCTGCTCAAAGAGGAAATAGTCGTTACAAGAAATGGACACTAGTACGCGGGCTAGCATATCGGTACGAAGAGATGATTTAAAATAGGGTACCGATACTAAATTTTCTTAAAGAAAAACTTTGAAACCTTTAAGGAGCTTGCGTATCGGTATGCGTATAGTCGTACCGATACTCAAAGTATTTAAATTAAATTTCACTCCAAACTCGTAGAGGTACGGGGTTCACGGTACCGGTACTAGTAAGCAACAATTTTGAAAAATCTTTGAATCTTGTACATGTATGTGGAGACCCGTACTAGTACTCGTATGCCAATTAAAATTCTAGGGACAAAAACTTGTACTGGCACATATAGGGTCGTACCTATACTCGGTAGCCAAATTGGCTTATTTTGAGCACCAAAATACTTACAAAAATATTTAGTTTGAATGGTATGACTTAGAATAATTTTATCTTTAAATGCTTGTATTTTGTGAGCAATTTCAAATACCCTTAAAAAATTTATTTATTTTGCAAATTAGTCTTTGTTATATCAAAATCCAAACATCAGTTTAACAATATTTCTTTAATTAAGTGGAGAGATTACATTCTTAAGGCAAAATGTCTGTTGTCACTAATTTTTCACCCGAGCCTTTTATTTTTCCTTTTCTTTCTCTTGTATATATGCATATATTATTTTTATAATATTTGTAGTATTAGTATTGAAAACCAAAAAAATGATAATAATAACAATAAAATGACCATCTAAATAAAAAGAGATCCATTTTAATAAAGGGTGTCCATTTAATAAATAATAATGGTCATTTTAATATTAAAACGCACTTTAAATAAATCAAGATCCATGTAACACCCCATTCTCGGCCTGGTCGAGAACCGAGTCGGAAGGCGCTACCGATGAACAATGCAGCAAACGATACAATAAAAATTCATTTTTATAAGCAACACTTGAACAATTTCCTGCAATAATACATTACCAAAATGCATCTTAGTCCAATAAATCTAGTATGAAACAATATTTAATCATTTAGGACCAAATCATAGTTATTTTAAGTTCTAGGGACTAAATTGTAATTCTACTAAATTAAAGGTCATTCGATGCAATTGATCATACTAAAATGAAATTCAATACAATATTAATAAGTCTATAAATTTTCATGCATTTCGCTATTCAGTTACTCATTCAATTTAAACATCTTAAACTCAGTGACCATTTTGTAAACAATGTAAACTGCCAAATTCATACCTTCTAACCAACTTAATTAACCTTGTATCGAAACGCCTTAAGGCTGTTTGAAAACGGGTGTACGATGGTTAACTTGAGTTGACTTTATCCTTTAAACCATGTCGATATGGGCAAGCTTTGTATCGGTACAGGTTGACTCCCTTTGACCTTGACTTTGACCCATTTCGATACACGATAAACTTGTATCAAAACAGAGGATTCCAGTAGAAAAATGTTCCAATACAGCCTCAAACAGTATCGATATGCCCTGTTCCTAGGGTCCAATTATGCTTAACCGTATCGATATGCCATTACCCCGTATCGATATGGCCTGACCTGCAACGACGAATTTTGACTGGTTTTTAATCGAATTGACCTACCAAACGATGTTCAAATGAAATGAAACTTTACATTAAATTTTCCAATACTATAAACTACTTACATGCCAAAATTCATCATTATTCAAAGACGTTTACTATGTTTTCACCTTTTTCATCCAAGTATACATATTAGGCCATTTTCAAGCAAACTATAACAAGTCATTTATGACATTTAAACCACACATAACATATAGCCTTATACACATAGACAAAACATTAAGATCAACTAGTTTAACTACTTTTCCACCATCCTAGGAGTTTATAAAGACAATATACTTTACTTTAGGCTCGAGGTGACTTGTCGCTTTGCCATCTAGCTCCGATCTTGAAACGATCTCTTAACCTGAAATATATGGACAATGAGTGCATTCGACTTATATAGTCTAAGTTAGGTAGCCAATAAAAATGAATGAACGTGGTATACTATTTAGCATGCTTTGATGACAAACATAATGTCAATTACGTAATAATCATGGCATGCTTCTAATTCATATTAAAAGCATAATATCACTCATCAATGACTATATCCTAATTTCATAGCAAAGTAATATCAATAACCAATAATTCCCTTAGGTCAATTCACGGTAATGGATATATGAATTCCACCTCCTCAACAAATCAATGAATGGTTAACCCGCCGACATCGTCAATAAGACCAATACACAATACATCTCTCTGCCTCTGCAAATCAATATAGGTCGTAGCCCTAGGACCGTAGTCCACCTGTACACTAAGCTCATGAATTCTATGGCATGCCAGTTGTATCCAATACTTTGAATCAAGGTTCAACAACAATAATCTGATTACAATAGTATCATATCAATAGATCAACAATCATATTTTCCATGTGAATAAACAATAGTAAGAATCCATTGCAATATCCAATGGTCAATGATTCTATTTACTTCAATAATTCGATGACAATAATAACAATGCTACTGACGATAATTTGATGCAAAACTTACAAAAACTTACAAATATGGCTTTCAATAATGCTTTATGCAAATCCTTTTAATACAATGGTTAGTAAATCAAACGAAATCAATAACAATGAATTCGGAAAGGCTCCTCGCCTAATCCCGAGACTCCGACTACACTCACCTCGATAATTCGAAGCTCTTAAGGCTCTCGGATGATAATTCCTTTATTCCTAGCTTGTTTTGGAGACGATGGGTTAACTTCCTCCAAACCTTGAACCATGAAGATCAATAAAGAATTGTTATAATCGATATAACAATATTGGTAGTCATTGGCTATACAATATATTAAAATTTGGAGAACAGAGGCTTAACTTAGAACTTGTAACTCAAGATTAGGTATTCATTAGTTGATGAAACTAACAACAGATTGAGGGTTTTCACTTACCAAATCAATAGCTACTATTTGATATTCTTAAATCAAAGAAAACTTAAGCTTATGGCTCACAATAGAGAGGTGTATGCTTAAGTTTGGTGGAGTTGATAAAAATGGCGGTGCTAGCTTATCCCTTTAAATAAAGGATAAATTTTATCTCGGTGAAACAAAGCAAGAAAGAGAGTTTTCTTTTTATTTATTAAAGGGATCCATAACCTTGCTAGCTCATTCCCTTTAAACAAAGGATAAAACTCCCCTCTTAGCCAATATGAAGCTTACCCCAAGAGAAGGGTTTCCTTAAACAATATTTTCTAACAATTATGCTTTTTATTATTCCAAGTAATCGATGACTTTAAGTCACCTTTTCCGATAGGTTAACACGTGGGGAGGACAGCAAACAAGCTAGTGAGTCATCACCACTTCATTTCCTTTCGATTAAACTTTAAACAGATTCGAATTACGGGACCCTTTTGAAACGTGTGAAGGTGTATTGAAACGGCTAAACAAAAGTCCAAAACTTAGTTAAAACCGTTAGAACTGTATCGAAACGCCCTATAATCATTTCGAAACGCCTTACCTAGGCTGTTTCGGTATGGATCTTACTGTATCAAAACGCCCAGCTCCAAAACATCATTTTGGGCATTTCTAAGGAGGTCCTTAACTAAGAATTAATTCAATTAGGGTCTCTTAACAATATAATCTATGATTTAGGCAGCAAAGATACGATATTTGAAAATTTTAATATCAATACTCCGATCTTCGGAATCAAATTCCGAGAAACCCCATTTTTTGGGTGTTACAGTTCATTTTAATACATTGGTGGCTCAAAAAAATACATTAAAATGAGCCCAACTAACCCATTTTTTTATTCCCATGTGCAGGTTTATTGTGGACCGTTAGATTTAGGGTTGAGGATCCAAGGGATCGCATCAAATTAGCTAAAAAAGAGGGTAAGGAGAGCCACCCGCTCCGCGATACGACCGGTGCGTGCGCTGCACGCACGCAGGTTTGGCTCTCCAAAAGCCCCTGCTTCGAACGATAGATTTTGCCGCAACTCTCCCCGTCGCGCCAGCGTCATTGGTGGTCATTGCTAGTGCTACCATAAAGACCGCCTCGCCCTCATCATTTTGCCGACGCTGTTGCCGTCTCTCCTCCCCGTCGTTCACCTGCAAAATGGAGAAAAGAAGGATTTGAACCCTAATTTGGTTTTAAGCATAAAATCACCTGAATTCGCTCTGATTTGAGCCAAATCTGATTGGAATCTTTAACTAGGGAAGGTCAACACTGGATTTCTCGATCAATGGTGTGGTTTGGCTGAATTATAGGGATTGAAATCCCAAACTTCCTTGTAGATTCGGGTAGAGAACTCTATAAAAAAACCTTCCCCCATTGTAATAATCATCCAAAATTTCATGAGAAGACACCCAAAAATTCAATTGGAAAGTAGTACGAATTTGCAGAATATTGTATTTGAATTTCTTGTTGGAGTGAAAGCATTCAAATTCTTCACCTTTCGACATTGTGCTCTTTCTTTTCTTTTTTCATTTGCTTTTATTTATTCTGAATTTAAACTAGTAGATTGGTGTTGTTCTTACGTTGGTTTGGATGAAAAAATATTGTTGAATATGGATCCATTTCACTCAAATTTAAATTGATTTTTTGTGTTTTTTAGCCTTTTTAAAAAAAATAATGAAAGGAGGAGAACCACCGCCGCAAATGGTGGCCAGCACTGGTGGAAGGCAGCCGATACGGTGGGTGTTCTCCAGTGTTCTTCATTCTTGAAGAACACCAAAAACAATTTAGAGGATTTGAAAAAAAAATGGTTTTGATCCATTTGGGTTTTAAAAGAAAAAGAAAAGGTGTTTGCTTTAAGTTGAGCTTTATACCCAAAACATGTTGAAATTATTTCATTCATTAAATCCTCCTATTTTCTATTTTTTTATTTCGAAAATGACCATATTTCAAAATCTTTCGATTTGGTCATCTCTCTATCTTGGCCATGAATTTCGGGGTTTCCTTTCAATTTTACCCTTTTATTATTATTTTTTTAAATAATAACAACAATCGAATTTTAATCTGTTATCCCTTTTAATAAGGGTGTTGACCCAATCTGGGAAAGATACACCCCTTTAACTAATATTATCTTCTAATACCTTTTTAAATTAAATATTAGTAATTCAAAATATTTATAAACCCCTCTTTATTTTTTTTGAATGTTTTATTTCTTTTATATTTTATTCAGTCCTTAGATTAAATGATCTTAGGATTAGGACCTAAAAAAACCTTAGTTAGAGCCTCTTTGTTTGAATAAAATATTCTTTTCATACAACAAAATCATAAAATACACTTAATTAAACGTTAACCCTAAATAAGTAAAATACTTAGACTGTTTTAGGCTAATAAACATTAATTTAGAATGAATAAAAAAATTCAACAAACTAAATATTTCATTGTTTGTTTGCTAAAGAAAGTAAAATTTAATTAATCTGGTGTCTTACTAAACGGGAATGGTGGGTTAGCGCTAGAAGTGATTGGAGTTCATTTTATGGATAGTAAGGCCGCTAAAATGGAATTAAAATCATAAATGGACAAAAATTTTAAGCTTTACGTGAATTCGCAAAATCTGACATCAAAACATTTTGTAATCGACTATGTACCAATTTTGGGCGCTGTGGGGGTGCTAACCCTTCCCCACGCGTAATCGACTCCCAAACTCATTTTCTATGGTTTCATGGACCAAAATCGATGTTTTAATAAAACAAAATGATTGTATTAAAATGACCCATTTTAGGTGATCCAATCACACCTCAAAATGTCTCGAAAGAGGATTGCGACATCTTGTCGACTCCGCTGGGGAAAACTTCTTTTTTACAAAAAAAAAGAGAGTCAGTCCACAAGTTGATTACACCTTGTTTTAATGTCAGAATTTGCGAACTCACATAATGCTCAACTTAATTGTCCTTTTATAATTTGATTCTACTTTACGCATTTAGGACTTAGTTCCAAGCTCTAAAATTGATCTTCATCATGTTCATTTAAGTGGGGGGAAACGCTATTGCTCTCGTGGGATTACTGATTCTCGGTATGGGCCTAGTAAGTACCTTCGGGGCTTACGCTCTACGTCTTCATGTGGATACCGATCCTCCGTACGGGCATAAGAGTGGGTTCCCTCGAGTTGAACATGATTCGTTCGAAGCATATAATGGGCGAGAATCAGGGGCCTTGCTACCCTTAGTAGGGGACAACAAGGATAATTCGGGAACCCTTTTAGAACTGAACTTATGTGAGAGAATCCCACCCCATTAGAGCCATGCGGGAAAACCTAGGTTTTGGAGTTCTGTCAAAATCATTTTGTAAGGATAGTCTGTGGAGACATGTCCAGAAGTGTTGGAATGCGTTGCCCAGTTACTATTCGTACAATGGAATTATTTTGGACCATTCATTTTTATTCCTTTTCTTTGAAAGTGTATTAATCCTTTCTTTTTCTTGTTTTATTGTTTTTGTGCATATGTGTTTGTTGCATGCATCTCATATCTAGAAGAGTTCGATTCTAAAAGCACATTGCTCATTAAGAAAAAACTTTTTGCAATGGATAGAAGATTCCTTCAAAAAGATGAAGATAATGCAAATATACATCACTAGTCCAAGGTCAACTAGCGGGCACATAGAGAACACCATTCAAGAATACAAGACAAGGATAGTGTTCCTCAAAGATATTGATAAGGGGCGATGACCATTAGGACAATGCTTACAGGAGTGTGACGAGTTCAACAAGAGGGTCATGACTCAAGTCCAAAATATAGTCAGGCTTGTGTTGTTGTTGGCCAAACAAGCTTCAACCCTGCGCCAGTATGATAGGTTGATTCAAGAAATAGGCCTTAGACTCATATGGCTAATCGAAGAGATGAAAGAGTTAGGTGCTCGAGCTGAGATTTACTCATGGTATAATTCGGAGTCTTTTGTAATAAGGAACTTCGATATCCAATGGGAAGCTATTTCTAGAGAAATGCCTCAATAGAATCGATGGCCCTTCACATGCATTTGCATCTTTTGGTTTGTTGTTTGCAATAGTTTTTTTGTTTGCATCAGTTTATGATGTGATCATTGCATGCATCCACGCATAACGGAAATATTAATTATGGCAAATTCTATTCAAAATCGCAAGATTCCACTTTATCTATGACTACGGAAGATAGATTGACAACTCTTGAAATAAACCACAAGAGTACCCAATATCCTCTTGATAAAATGGAAAAAGACTTGAAGGAAGAAACTACACAAGCTCAGAGAAACACTGTTAGCCAGATAGCAGCTATGGTGGGATTTAGAGACCTCAAAACAGGAAAGACGGTTGAAGTCGTTGATGTTTCTTCACCTCAACCTGAGATGAATTATGAGACATTTCCATAGAACAAGAAGTTCCAAATCCGTATGTAATCCCCTTGACCCGGCCCAGCCGATAGACCGAACCAAACATGTCACACGGGGAATATTGAAGCAAACCGGGAAATTTTACCTCAATAAACGACCCTTTTTTTCTTTTTTTCTTGTCTCGATAAAAGTTAGGTTCCTATGTGTTCAATCAAAACAACGGATCAAACGACAACACCAACGCTCAACGATTGACACTAATTTTGGGTTTAGGGACCATTTCGTAAATTTGACAATTAGTAAGGGTTTTACCAAATTAGGATTACCAACCTTTAATTACGTTCATTACATGCTTCTCTGCAAAAACTCAGCTCAAGACTACCTTTGGAACTCATCTAATTGCATACATGACAAACAGGGACCAAAACGCATAGAAACGGAAACTCAGAATATCCCAAAAATTGAAATAACAGCCAAACGTTTCTAAACGGTGGGCCCCGTAAAGGAACAGGGACCAAAATGCGGGATCATTTCGAAACGAGTTTAGTCCTGTTTCATAACAGGGTTTCACAGAGGCAAAATGTATCGAAACAAGCCTCACCGTTTCAAAACCCGAAGGCAATTTCAAGTCCCCGTTTCGAAACGATCAAGGACGTTGCGAAATACCTGGGCATGAAATGCTTTACTTTTCTGGTTTAACTCGATTTTAACCGTCTAAAACTAACCCGACATATGACTAAACATGCTTTCAACTCAAATACATTTCAACAATCAAGGATTCATGGTAGAACATCATCAAAGCATCATTCACAATATCAAGAAAACTAAAGGCATGCTTCCTAAGAGAAATAAGCACCAAAAGTTCAAATCTCAACCCAAGGATAATCCAACACTTAAAAGGCCTTTTACATAACAAAAAATGCATATCAAACTTGCACAAAATCAGAAACACTAAAGAAACCAACATTCAAAGTATTGGACGCCCCCATTGCCATTATTACACTAGTTAAAAAAGCTCAACATACATTTAGAGAAGTCCCTTGGAAAACCCCTTGTAGAACGCTGCCTCCAAACGCCTAATTATCTGTATTGATGAACAAAGAGAGCATAAGCATACAAGCATAGTGAGGATTGCTCAAAACCAAAAACAGCATCAATGCACAAGACCATTTTTCACTCTTTTCAAGACCTTCAAGCCTTTTGACAAACCATGCACCTTGCCTTTAAATTCAGCATGCTAAACATCATGCAACATGATTCATACATTTTCCATCAATTAAACGATTGCTACACATCATCAAGCTTTCCAAGCATAAACACCATTATGCTAAGCATAAAGTAAAACATGCATTTTTTCGTAATGTGCATCATCAACATTTCCATAGCATTTCATTCCATTATATTGGCTAACAAGTGATTAACAACATTCTCGAAAACACATCGGATACACGGATTACCAAGGGTTGTCCCAAACCCTTCATACACTCTACCGGTATCTCAAGGCTCACACACGGGAGCAACCCTCCATCGTTGTGACACTCGTGGTAGAGTATTCGGTACAATTACAACCCCTCAACACAACTCATCGGTAGATGTATAGCCCACTAACTAGAGACGGGACACACACACAAGGTTTGCACCCAGAACCTACCCTCAACTGTTGTAACCTTAAACAATCCTCAATCGTTAGGGTACTTGGATGGAGTTTTCGGTACAATCACAACCACTCAACATCCAGAGCGACTTGTTTATAGTGCACTCAATCCTATAGCCGGCCAACTATATCCGATTTCATTTACAAAACACTTTATTCAACATCACTTGCCAATATAATCCACATTGCATGCATACCTCAGTGTTTTTACAAAGCATTCATGATAAGCCATAACTCAAGCATTAAACTATGCTTCAAAACTTATGCATCAACACATGCATACAAGGATCACTTACCTAGTGCATCCTTAAACCACATGGCATCGTAACCACATTTATATACTCAAGAACTTGCTTTAAAAATAGTAGGTAAATACAATTAAAATCATGTGCAACCAAAGGCTCAAACTAGCACAATTCGGGAGAGAAATTCACTTTTTTCTACTTTCGAACTTAGTAAAGCGTTTCAAGCTCTTAATAAGTTCCCAAAACCTTTTCTAAAACGTTTCCACACTGGAAAACCAAGTTCCACTCACCGACTTGCGAAACCACATTTGCCGACGCAACAATCACCCGCCCGAAGCCTCCAAAATCACTTTGTTTGATTCCAGAACACTATCCCCTATTTTCAACACATTAAAACAGAGGTTCAATGCATTAAAATACATTCAAAACACCAGCACTCAAAAGGAAACCCGAAGCCCTGCTCTAAGGCATCAATTTACCCAATCGATACAACTGAAAACTTAATCGATTGATCTCTAAACTCAGCCCAGCCATCTACCAACACATCCAACACATTTTAAGCATCAATCAACATCCAAAGGCAACCAAAAACATTCCTTATACCTCTAGCAACTCAAATTCCACATTACACCACAAAAACCCAACTATAAACACCATAAAAACCAAGGATTTCAGAATTAACATGATTTAGACTCTATTTCAACATCAAAAACCTTTCAAAACCGATTTTGAAACCATCTCAAATAGAACAAATCAAGACTGCTTCAAAAATCACATTAAAACCATCTTTTCTAACAAGATTTCACCATTTTATCACAGAAACATCAAAACATCAATTAAAAACGTGAATAAAGAGCCAAATATCTTTGGAATTTCATTAAAAAACCTTGATTATAGGGTTAGCACGAAATTTACCTCCAATCCTTGCTTCTCTTCTAATTTGGCAAGTTTAGCTTCAAAGAATCTTGAAGGAAATTGAGAGAAATCACAAAGATGAAGTTGGAAATCAAGAGAGAAGTTGAGAGGGAAGAAAATCTGGAATTTGAGTGCAAATGGAAAGTGTTTGGCTGAAGTGAAAGCAAGAAGATGAAAATGATCGTCAAAATCTTTAAAAAAATAACTAACACTTTAATTAAATTAATTAAAGCCATTGTAATATTTATTAAACCATTTAAAATGCATGCCAAATTAGAGAAAGGCTTAATTTCCAATTAGCTCCCTAAGGATTCTAAGATCTTTAATCTTTTTGAAAAACACTCTTTTTCCACAACTTTAAAACCTTACATTTTGGTCACTACCCAAAATGTATACTTTTAAAAACCCGTTTTGCAAAATTGATTTAACCAACCTCTTAAATATCATTCTAGAGAATTTTTATCATATTTTTATCCCATCTCGAACCTTGATTTCTCTAAATCATCATTTAATGATTCGAACAACAGATTACCGGTTCCACCGGCCCAACCCGACTTGTAAAACACTTAGGCCCAAAATCGGAGGGTTACAACTCTCACCCACTTAGGAAATTTTGTCCTCGAAATTTTACCTAAAGGAAAAAGATGCGAAAACTGCCTCAATATGTCCGCTTTGCTTTCCCACATGGCCTCCTCAACTCCTCGGTGTCCCCACAACACCTTCACAAGCTCTATCTTCTTACCATGAAGAACTTTGCTACTCAAATCTAGAATTCTCACCGGTTCCTCGTCATAGGATAAATTCGGGTTCAACTCAATCTCCTCAACGGGCATCACATGAGATGGATCCGATCTATACCTTTGCAACATAGAAACATGAAACAAATCATGGATCCTTTCCCACTCAGGAGGCAACCTCAACTCTTAAGCCAAATGACCAACTAGCTCCACAACCTCATAAGGTCCAATAAACCTCAGACTGAGCTTTCCCTTACGTCTGAACCTCATCACCTTCTTCCAAGGCGATACCTTAAGGAACACGCGATCTCCAACCCAAACTCAATTTCCCTACGCTTTAAATTCGTGTAAGATTTCTGAAGATCCGATGCAGGCTTCAACCGCTCACATATGAGCTTCACTTTCTCAGTTATTCCCTTAAGCATATCTGGTATGAAAACCAACTTTTGCCCCGCCTCAGCCCAACAAAGAGGCGTTCTACACTTTCTCCCATACAAGGCCTCTTACGGATCCATTTGTATACTTGCTTGAAAACTGTTATTATAGGCAAACTCAACCAGAGGCAGATGTTTTTCCCAAGAACCTTGGAAATCAATCACAGAGCATCGCAACATGTCCTCCAGTACCTAGATAACTCGTTCCGACTGTCCATCCAACTAAGGATGATACGAAGTACTAAAATTCAACCGCGTACCTAACGTCTGATGTAAACATTCCCAAAACGTTTCCGTAAACCTCGGATCCCTATATGACACTATGGTTTTAGGTACACCATGTAAATGCACAATCTCAACAATATACAACTCTGCAAGCTTGTCCAACGTATACGTAGTATGCACAACCAAGAAATGTGCACACTTCGTAAGACGATCCACAATCACCCATACGAAGTTCTTCTTAGATGGTGACAAAGGCAGACCGAATACAAAATCCATCGTAATCCTTTCCCACTTCCACTCCAGTATCCTCAAAAGGCTATAACAGACTAGAAGGAAACTGATGCTCAGCTTTCACACACTGGCAAACCATAAACTTGCTTACAAAATCAGCAACATCCTTTTTCAACCCCATCCAGTTGTAATCATCCTTCAAACCACGATACATTTTAATACTACCAGGGTGCATAGCAAAAGGACTGCTATGAGCCTTAGTCAGAATAGTGCGCCTCAACTCAACATCTTCCGGCACAACTATTAGACTTTCGAAACATATAACTTGTAGGGTGTGTAGGTGTTCCCTTTTTGTGAGAGCGCAAGTGCACACTCCTGCCAAGTTATAGTATAATAGATGTCGAATCCCATGAAGATTGGTCAGCTTGGTTCGATTTGTAGTTCCTGGACAAGGAAAAGTAAAAACACAAATAAGTTGATTGTTGAGATGAAGAGTAAAATAACATAAAACACAAATGATAAAAGAGGTGATTCCGGTTGATAAAGCCGGCAGGGTTATGCTGCCACTTAGTGTGAAACCGCGTTGTAAAGGTTAAGTTGTTTTGTGCTGCCATGATATGTTGCCTCGGCGGGTAATGGACAGTAGCTACGACCCAGTCACGCGGCCGTAGCGGGTCTCTACCCATGTAACTTTCGCTGTCTCGGTTGGTGGAACGGAAATAAGTCCTGACGGCAAGTCTGACAGATACTCCAAGTTCGGCAGAGCAATTCTTAAGCGATCCTTCCTATGTCTAGGCAAGGATTCTGTCACCACGTGATGTAGGCAATACCTAGCAATCTCAACGTAAACCTAACACAGACAGTCAACGTTTGGTTACTCCTTTTAGCCGCTTAAACTCAAACTTATGTCTAAGCCGAATTAGTCAACACCTCGACATGATGAGACCGCACTTAATTCTTTCATGAGCCTTACACTTTCGTGTCCGACAAATGGATTTCTTCAACTAGACTTTTGGAACTAATTAATGAAGTGGAGATCATGAATTAAGTAAACTTGGAATATTTTATTGAAACAACTTAAAAACCTAATACAACCGTCTCACAACTAATTTACAACATAACCCTTAACCCAAGAGAAGTTTAGAACATGGTGGCGGCAAAGAACACTCTAGCTATGTCTATAGAAAACCTCTGATGATTTGAACTAGGAGTACAATGAGTATTTATAGACAAATAACTAGGTTAAGTCCTCCTTAAAGTAGAAGTCCTCAAAAGTAGCTTTCCACATTTAATGTGACTTTAAACTCTGAATTCTTTGCATTGAATATGGATTTTATCTCGTTTGCCTTAGTCCGTAAGTAACCTTGAGATCTCACTTCGGCGGCTCTGCCCGCTGCTACAAACGTCGGAAAATTGAGTGGATGGCGGCGATAGAC
Organism: Hibiscus trionum; assembly: GCA_030270665.1. Taxonomy (NCBI): domain Eukaryota; kingdom Viridiplantae; phylum Streptophyta; class Magnoliopsida; order Malvales; family Malvaceae; genus Hibiscus; species Hibiscus trionum. Next base: position 3,581,275 of record BSYR01000004.1, read on the forward strand.
TCAGGATTTTTTTTCTCTACAAATCGCACTCCGGTTCTCCAACTCTATAGTTCGATGCCGTGGGCAAAAAGTTGGTGGCAACCTTACTCGGTAGCTACTCAGCAGCAACTATCTTTAGCTGGAACTGCATCAATACAACCCATTGGTTCGTTGCCTCAGCATTGCATCCTCAGCTCCTCTTTTCCTCTTTCAGCCTTTATTACCTAACAACAAAAATACACTAAAACAATATCTCTTCTTTACCAAATGAAAGATAATCTATAAAAACGAGGTAAAGCGAATGAGTATGGTAAAAAGCAATGCATGAGCCTAATTATTCTTAAAATGGGCTCAAAATCAATAATAATAAGAGGTGGAATATGCATGAAATATAGGACTTGTGGACACTTTACAGAACTCCATCATCATTGAAGCTGAAGTCCGTTGCATTACCATCAGTTATATCCTAAACATGAAGCACCAACGAATCATCAACCAACTACTTCTCCTTGATCAGCTGAATCAAGGAAGGTTTCACTTGCAACTCGGCTATCAACCCACCATCACGGAATAAACTCAACTGAGCAAACATCGCTCTCAACTCAACAGCCACCTTCCTACTCAAAGCATCGGACACAACATTGGCCTTTCTAAGATGATACTCAATTGTCAAATCATAACCCTTAAGCAACTCCAACCACCTTCGTTGCCTAAGATTCAACTCCTTTTGAGACATAAGATACTCCAAACTCTTATGGTCGGTGTAAACCACACACTTCTCACCATAAAGATAGTGTCTCTAAATCTTCAATGCAAACACCACCGCAGCTAGCTCTAGATCATGAGTAGGATAGTTGCGCTCATGCACCTTCAACTGTCTAGACGCATAAGCTACAGCCTTCCCACCTTGCATCAACACGCAACCCAAACCAACATATGATACAATGCTATAGACTACAAACTCCTTACCCGATTCTGGTTGAATCAAGACAGGAGCTTGCGTCAAAGCTTCCTTCAACTTCTCGAAAGCTTGTTGCCTAACATCCGTCCACTCAAAGAGAACATTCTTTTGCAACAACTTGGTCAAAGGAGCAGCAATCTTAGAAAAACCCTCGACAAACCTTCGATAATATCCAGCCAACCAAAGGAAAATTTGCACCTCTATCACCAACTTAGGCATTTTCCAACTCATCACCACCTCGACCTTGTGTGGATTAACCCGAATACCTTCGGCTGACACCGCATGTCCAATAAAAACCACTTCCCTGAGCCAAAACTCACACTTGCTCAGCTTAGCATAAACCTGATTCTCCAACAGCACTTGTAACACAATCCTCATGTGCTTATCATGATCCTTCTCGGTACGTGAGTACACGAGAATATCATCGATAAATAATACCACGAACTGATCCAGAAACTCATGGAACACCCTATTCATCATATCCATGAATGCATTCGGTGCATTTGTCAACCCAAACGGCATCACCAAGAACTCATAATGGCCAAACCTAGTCCGAAAAGTTGTCTTAGGTACATCCACATCCTTACCTTTTATTGGTAATACCCTGACCTCAAATCAATATTTGAAAACACCAAAGCACCATGAAACTGGTCAAACAAATCATCGATCCTCGGAAAAGTGTACTTGTTCTTAATCGTCAACTTATTCAGTTGCCAATAATCTATGCACATACGCATTGTACCATCCTTCTTCTTTACAAACAAGACTGCTGCACCCCAAGGTGAAATAATTGGCCTTATGAACCCTCGATCAAGAAACTACTGAAGTTGCATCTTCAACTTCTTCAACTCCTTGGGTGCCATGCGATAAGGAGAAATGGACACGGGAGTCATATTCTCATACAACTCAACGCCAAACTCAACCTCTCAGTTTGGTGGAAACACAGGCAACTCCTCCGGAAACACACATACCATTCGTATGTTTTGCACTCGTACTTCCTTCGTACCAGGATTCATCACATACGCCAAGAAAGCTTCACAACCCAAGTCCATCATCCGACTCGCTTCAAGAGCCGAAATTGCATTAGACAAGAACTTCACGTTCTCGCCTACGATTACCACCTCGTAATCATCCGCAAGCTTCAAGGTAACTCGATTAACATCAAAATCAACCACAGCTCGATGCTCAACCAACCTGTACATTCCAGGAATCACACCAAAACCATAAAAACGTAATTCCATCAAATCAACTAAAAACACATGGCCCTGAACAGACAATGGACATCTTCTATACAATTTTCTTGTAACAATAGTTTCACCAAAAGAGCTTGTTACTTGCATCCCTACGTCTAGCATCTCAATAGGTATATCAAGCAAATGCGCATGCTCACTCAAGATGTATGAATGCGTAGATCCAGAATCAATCAATGCTAACAAAGACAAGGATTGCCAGTGAAGGTACATGCAATCACGTCAGTGTTATTCCATCCCTCGCGATGTGCATACACTCTCGTAGAACCACCTCCCTCTGGTTGAACCGCAAGAACATGAGCCACACCTCTTTGCCCATCCTCTCTCCTCTGAAAGTTTCCACGGCCGCGCCCACGGCCTTTTTGCGGTGCAGCACCATGTGCACGACCCTGACCACCTCCCGCCAATAAGGGACACTCACATCTCATGTGGACAGCCGACTCGCAGTTCCAACAAGAATTTGCCCTAGCCACCGGAGCCTACACCTCACGAGCCGCACGAGGGCAATCTCGCCTCAATTTCTCACACGAACCACATGACCAACATGTGTTCTGCTCAAACCTCGGCCTGTTGCCCTGAGCTCGCGCACCTCGCCCAAAGTTTCCTCACTTCGCCGCAGGCTGATATCTACGGTCACGGTTCCTCTTGTTCTACCCACCACTAGGGCCAGCATCAGTAGCTCTCTTTCCCGAGCTAGATCCACCCATGCGAGATGAAAAACCCAAACTATGTTCTATGTCCTTAGCTCATGTCACAAGCACATCGAAATATGTATAATAAGACCCAAGCATGAACGTCTTCATGTCTTGCTCCAGGCCGTATCAGAAGCGGTCACTACGATGCCTATCACTCGGCACCAACTCCGGAGCGTACTGGCTCAATCGTATGAACTGGACCTCGTACTCAGCCAATGTCATATTCCCTTGCACCAGGGACATGAACTCTCGCTTCTTATCATCCAGGTATCTAACTCCAAGATGCTTTCTCTTAAAAGCAGACTGAAAGAAAGTCCAATCCACCTCTTTCGACTAAAAAGCTGCAGTCACAGTCGTTCACCATGTGTATGCATCACCATGCAACAACGACACTGCACACCCCAGCTTCCGTGCATCGTTACACCCCATCTGATCCAAGATCCGGATCGTGCTGGCAATCCAAGCTTCGGATGCCTCAGGAGATAAACCATGAAACTCCACTCCTCCCAAACATCTCAAGCTCTCCAATGGCAAACTCTTTTGCCTAGCAGCAGGCGCTTGTACATGCACTCTAGCAACAGCAGCTTGGAATGCTCCCGTCATCGCTGATACTAAAGGCGTCAAATCTCCCAACACCTGACCAGCCTAACCTTGTTGTTCTTGCTCCTCACCCCCGGGTGGCGGTGGCAGTGGAGGAGGTAAATTTGCACCAGGTAGAACCTCGTTCTCCTGATTATGTTGCTCCTCAACAGGAGCAACTGCCCCAGAACGTAACTCTCGGCTCAGTCCCATTGTGCTTGTAACATTAAGGCATGAATATAAAACAAAACAAAAGATCATGTCAGCTTCTAACAAGGATCCAAGACTTCAAATCCAATTCAAAAACATTTCACTAGGTAATAATGCAATGGGCATTCCAATTCCCCCCCCCCCAACATAGAATATAGCATACCACACGCATATCACAACCATCATACAACTCAAACATCAAGATCCAGCCCAATCTAACATCAATTATATCAGCTCACATTCATATTCCATCACCATATATAACAACACTATCACATACTCAACATTAACATGCTTAAGTCATTCAACGGGCAAAGCAAACATTACCAATAACACACCTTCACATCAAAATCACTTACCAACAACTTAACATCATCCCAACCTTTCGTAACTTGGCTCTGATACCACCAAATGTAACCCCCTCAACCCAGCCTAGCTGATAGACCAAACCGAATAGGTCACACGGAGAATATTGAAGCAAACCGAGAAAGTTTGCCTCAATAAACGACCCTTTTTTTCTTTCTATCTTATCTAGATGCAAGTTAGGTTCCTATGTGTTCAATCAAAACAGCGGATCAAATGACAACACGAACGCTCAACGATTGACACCAATTTCGGGTTTAAGGCCATTTCGTCAATTTAACAATTAGTAAGGGTTTTTGCCAAATTAGGATTACCAAACTTTAATTAGGTTCATGACATGCTTCTCTGCAAAAAAACTCAGCTCAAGACTACCTTTGGAACTCATTTAATTGCATACATGACAAACAAGGACCAAAACACATATAAACAAAAACTTAGAATATTCTAAAAACTGAAATAACAACCAAAACGTTTCAGAACGGTGGGCCCCGTATCGGAACGGGCGTATCAAAACAGTGATACCCTATTTCGAAATGTAGGATCATTTTGAAACCATTTTAGACCCGTTTCGGAACAGGGTTTCACAGAGGCAAAATGTATCGAAACAGGCCTCACCATTTTGAAACCCCAAGGAAATTTCAAGTCCCTGTTTCAAAATGATTGAGGACTTTTCGAAACACATGGGCCGGAAACGCTTTACGTTGCTGGTGTAACTTGCTTTTAACCATATGAAACTAACTCAACATATGACTAAACATGCTTGCAACTCAAATACATTTCAACAATCAAGGATTCATGGTCGAACATCATCAAAGCATCATTCACAATATCAAAAGAATTAAAGGCATGCATCCTAAAAGAAATAAGCACCAAAAGGTCAAATCTCAACCAAGCATAATCCAACACTTAAAAGGCCTTTTACATAACAAAAAATGCATATCAAACTTGCACAAAATCAGAAACACTAAAGCAACCAACATTCAAAGTATTGGACGCCCTCATTGCCTTTATTACACTAGTTAAAAAACCTCAACATACATATAGAGAAGTCCCATGGAAAACCCCTTGTAAAATGCTGCCTCCAAACGCCTAATTATCTGTATTGAAGAACAAAGAGAGCATAAGCATACAAGCTTAGTGAGGATTGCTCAAAACGAAAAACATCATCAATGCACAAGACCGTTTTTCACTATTTTCAAGACCTTCATGCCTTTTGACAAACCATGCACCTTGCCTTTAAAATGAGCATGATAAACATCATGCAACATGATTCATACATTTTCCAGCAATTAAACCATTGCTAAACATCATCAAGCCTTCCAAGCATAAACACCATTATTCTAAGCTTAAAGTAAAACATGCATTTTTCATAATGTGCACCATCAACATTTCCATAGCATTTCATTCCATTATTTTGGCTCGCAAGTGATTAACAACATTCTCAAAAACACATCGGATAGACGGATTACCAAGGGTTGTCCCAAACCCTTCATACACTCTACCGGCATCACAAGGCTCCCACACGGGAGCAACCCTCCATCGTTGTGACACTCGTGGTGTAGTATTCGATACAATTACAACCCCTCAACACAACTCATCGGTAGATGTATAGCCCACTAACGAGAGACGAGACACACACACAAGGTTCGCAGCCGAAAGCTACCCTCAACCGTTGCAACCTTAAACAATCCTTAATCATTAGGGTACTTAGATGGTGTTTTCGGTATAATCACAACCTGTCAACATCCATGGCGACTTGTTTATAGTGCACTCAATCCTATAGTTGGCTAACTATATACGATTTCATTTACAAAACACTTTATTCAACATCACTTGCCAATATAATCCACATTTCATGCATACCTCATTGTTTTTACAAAGCATTCATGATAAGCTATAACTCAAGCATTAAACCATGCTTCAAAACTCATGCATCAACACATGCATACAATGATCACTTACCTAGTGCATCCTTAAACCACATGGCATCATCAACACATTTATATACTCAATAATATGCTTTAAAAATAGTAGGAAAATGCAATTAAAATCAAGTGCAACCAAAGGCTCACACTAGCACAATCCGGGAGAAAAATTCACTTTACTTACTTCCGAACTTAGTAAGGTGTTTCAAGCTCTTACTAAGTTCCCAAAACCTTATCTAAAATGTTTCCACACTGGAAAACCAAGTTCCACTCACCGACCTGGGAAACCACATTTGTCGACATAGCAATCACCCGTCCAAAGCCTCAAAAATCACTTCGTTTGATTTCGGAACACTAAGCCCTATTTTCAACACATTAAAACAGAGGTTCAATGCATCAAAAACACTAGCACTCAAAAGGAAACTCGTAGCCCTGCTCTAAAGAATCAATTTACTCTATTGATACAACCGAAAACTCAATCGATTGATCTCTAAACTTAGCCCAGCAATCTACCAACACATTTTAAACATCAATCAACATCCAAAAGCAACCTAAAACCATCCTTATACCTCCAGCAACTAAGATTCCACATTACACCCCAAAAACCCAACTATAAACACATTAAAAAACAAGGTTCGTAAGGATTTCGGGATTAACATGATTAAGAATCTATTTCAACATCATTAACCTTTCAAAAACCCAATTTTAAACCATCTCAAATAGATCAAATCAAGACTCCTCCGAGAATCACATTAAAATCATCTTTTCTAACCAGATTTCACCATTTTATCAAACAAACAACAAAACCTCAATTAAAAATATGAATAAAGAGCCAAATATCTTTAGAATTTCATTAAAGAACCTTGATTAGAGGGTTAGCATGAAATTTACCTCAAATCCTTGCTTCTTTTCTAATTTGGAAAGTTTAGCTTCAAAGAATCTTGAAGGAAATTGAGAGAATTCACACAGATGAAGATGGAAATCAAGAGAGAATTTGAGAGTGAAAAAATTCTGGAATTTGAGAGCAAATGGAAAGTGTTTGGCTGAAGTGAAAGCAAGAGAATGAAAATGATCGTCAAAATCTTTTAACAAAATAACTAACTCTTTAATTAAATTAATTAAAGCCATTTTAATATTTATTAAACCATTTAAAACACATGTCAAATTAGAGAAAGGCTTGATTTCCAATTAGCTCCCTAGGAATTTTTTTATCCCATCCCTAGAGATTCTAAGCCGTTTAATGATTCGAACAACTGATTACCGGTTCCACCGGCCCAACCAGACTCACAAAACACCTAGGCCCAAAATCGGGGCGTTACACCGTACAACAGGAAACTTAGCCCATACTCCAGCAATGTCTAGAATATATCATGGGGAAAACAAAGGCATTGAGATTCAGAATCTCCATAAGGCAGTTGACAGGGCCAGAATGAACCAGAGGTTAGAAGACCGTTGCAACAAGCTCGAAGAAATCTCAGAGCCTTGCAAAGAGGAAATGTCTATGGTGGCGTAGATGCTAGAGACCTAAGTCTAGTGTCTGACTTGGTGGTTCCTCCAAAATTTGAAACTCCTGACTTTGAGAAGTATGATGGGACTACTTGCCCTTCGACACACTTAACCATGTATTCCTGGAAAATGTCGCTATACTTGGAAAACGAGAAGTTATTGATCCACTGTTTCTAGGATAGTTTATCAGGGTCTGCTACCCGATGGTGTACTCAATTGAGTATGGTCAATATACGAACTTGGAGAGATCTGTCAAGAGCCTTCATTGAACACTACAAGCATGTGACAGACATGATCCCTAACCGGCTCGTTTTGCAGGATATGGAAAAAGGGCCTGACGAGAGCTTTCACTAGTATGCCCAGGGTGGCGAGATGTGGAAGCCCAAGTACAACCCCCACTGTTGGACAATGAGGTTAATCATATGTTCATGGAGACTTTAAATGGTCCCTTCTATGACCATATGTTAAACCATGTCACTGAGGGTTTCGCAGACATGGTCATGAATGGGGAGTTGATATTGGCGTCCATCAAAAGTGGAAGACTCAAAGAAGAAGAATATGATGAACACCCATAACTTGAACTACTCGAGCATGGCTAGACTTCATGCCCTCTTGGAATAATGCTTCACAGCTTGATAATAGAGGATTTTCCCGAACATTGCTGGGGCATACCTAGAACTACCCCTTTTGCTTTTGCCCGCGAGCATTAGGGATCTTTTGTAAGGGCATCCATATTAATCTACTTGTTTAAGGATGCCTTTTTTTCTCTCGAGTGGAAAACATTTTTTTACTTCATTTTTCACCCATTTCTCTTCGAACATAGCCCCTATTATTGATTGTAGGAATGATTTTTGGATCTAATATTGAGATATAGGATCAATAAAGTGTGTTCAAGATTAGTAGGAAAGCCCATACACATATTTTGAGTGATTTTCCTCTCTGACATTGTTGTTAAGGACTTTGAATAAAGTGATAACTCTAAAACATCTACCAACTGAAGAATGCTTCTCTTCGATGGTATTTGTGTGTAAAATGAAAGTTGGCATTCCATCATTTCCCTTCAGGAATAAGAAAATAAAAATCCATTGTTGTCTCCCTTTGAGCCTGATATTATTTTTCTTGTGATTGAACCCTAACCAAGGATTACACCCCACACTAGGGAGCAAAGAGGATGAAAAGTTTTTTGCAAACAAAGGAAAAATGTGCCAGATCAAGTCGAATGTTCTAAACTGAAAGTGAAAGAAAAAGGAAAAAAGAAGAAATGAAAGTTGGAGTGCGGAGGAAAATTTGAAATAAATCCTTCAAATGAGACATATGTCAGAAAAGGAAATGAACTCTAGAGTGAAAACCCAAAATGGGCAGTCTAGAGCGATCCAAGGAAAAAAGGAATGAAGATTTCATCATGAAAAGTGGATCCTTGGTTTAATCACCCTTAACCATGTATTTAAGCCTATGTATCTTTTTCTTGGTAACCAGAGCGTAAGCCTACATTACAAGCCTTTAAAGACCATTTGGATCACAGATAAATATCTAAAAATGAGTTTGTCTTCAGAACAAATTCTGCCTTATTGAGTTAACCTTTCTTTAGAGACATCAAAACTTCTAATGTCTGATTGAGATTGGAAAAGTGGGAAAATTAAAATTTGGGGAGTGTCTGAGCCAAAGTGAGTCACCTAAAAGCGGGACGTTATCCGGTTGATGGATTCTTGAATCATTCATACTATGAATTTTGGGGCACATGACTTTGCCCTTTTTTCCCTGTGTTTGGCATGACTTTATTTTTCTTTCCCCACTTTTAATTTTTATTACTAGCCTTTTCGTGTATCTTACACGTAGGTTTACATAGGTTCATCAAAAAAAACAAAATATTTTTTTGGTTTTGATTCCAACCGTAGGGAACCGAGAATGAACGTTTTTATTCGCTTCAGGAAATAATGAAGTGGCCGACATTTGAACCTCAGTTTGAACGAGGGCACCACCTTGCATGAGAAGGTAAAAGAAAAGCAAATGTGTTGAAGAGTTTTTTAAGTGGATCGTGTTGTCAGGAAAGATTCGTACATAAGATGTAAGACACCAAAGGTATGAAAAGGGAATAGAATTGCACCCAGTGGGCAAACTGCGCCACCAATTGAGGCAATTTATGTTAACCAAAGATTCAAGGTCCCTGAATTTGATAGACTCGAGAAGAAGAGGTTAAAGCGTCAATATCATTCAAAAACGTTATGGGTGGAGATTCCCCTACAAGAAATACTAAAACTCACAAGAAGCGTTAAAATGCTTAAAAATTTAAAGATCTAGAACTTTCAGAATCCCACAAGAAGGTCTTTCACTCAATATTGATGTATCAACTACAATGATATTTGGATTTGTAGAAACATGGGTATTCGGGTATGAAGACCAGATGGTTTCCATGAAGCAAAGAGGTACAAAGAATAAGAATGGTGAAGTAGAGAGAGTTGAAGAAGTTTGTCCTTCCCACCAGGAATGCAAGATCACCGGATTGAGTGAGCAAATATCAAATGTTTTCCATGAAGCAAAGAGATACAAAGAATGATAATGGTGAAGTAGGATGCGACCATTTAATGAAGCAAATAGATACAAACAATGAGAATGACGAAGCTGAGACAATGGAGATGGTTGGTCTTCTGGGATAAACGATTTAAAAAGAAAACCATAAAACTTGATATGCATCCATGCTTTAGACATCCCTAACGCCATGTTCATCATAATTGCATCACGATTTTATAGGTATAAGAAAGCTTTTTCAGCATAAAAACCCGCATATACGTTCAGGCGTAAGGAGAATGGAACCCTGCTCATCAATTAAGGCACATGAAGAATATGACTCGTCCATCCGTTCAGGCGAGAGGAGAATGGAACCCCGCTCATCTATTCGAGCATTCGGAGAATAGAATCCGTCTATCTGTTCGGACGTAAGGAGAATGGAACTCGCTCATCTATTCGAGCATTCAGATAATAGAATCCGTCTATCCGTTCAGACGTAAGAAGAATTGAACCCTGCTTATCTATTCGGGTACATGGATAATAGAACTCGTCTATCCCGTCAGACGTAATGAGAATGGAACCTGTCTATCTATTCGGACACATTGAGAATAGAACATGTCCATCCGTTCGGACGTAAGGAGAATGGAACGCGCTCATCTATTCGAGCATTCAGAGAATAGAATCTGTCAATTTGTTCGGATGTAAGGAGATTGTAACCCTGCTCATCTATTCAAGCACATGAAAAGTAGAACTTGTCTATCCGTTCAGACGTAAAAAAATAAATCCGCTCATCTATTCGGGCACATGGAGAATAGAACCCATCTACAATTCAGAAGTAAAGAGAGTGGAACTCGCTCATCTATTTGGGCACATGGAGAATAGAATGGATCCCACCTATCTATTCAGGCATTAGGAGAATAGAACCCACCCATCCGTTCGAGCATTAGAAGAACGAAGCCGAGCAGCAAATCGGTAATTGGTAAAAATCAAGGCCTCTTGTACTTTGCTATATCCCTGTTTTACTGGAATAAGCATAGAAGTGGCAGGTATTGTCACTGATTTTCACTCAAGCCTTTTTTTTCCTTTTCTTTCTCTTGTATATATGTATATATTATTTTTATAATATTTGTAGTATTAGCTTTGAAAACAAAAAAAAATGAAAATAATAAAAGGACCATTTAAATAAAAAGAGATCATTTTTATAAAAGAGGTCTATTTAATAAATAATAAGGGTCATTTTACTATTAAAACCCACTTTAAGTAAATAAAGGTCCATTTTAATACTTTGGTGGCTTAAAAAATACATTAAAATGAGCCCAACTAACCCATTTTTTATTCCCATGTGCAGGTTTATTGTGGACCATTAGATCTAGGGTAGGGGATCCAAGGGCTTGGACGAATCAGTAAAAAAAGCGGGGAGGAGAGTCACCAGCGCCGCCACGCGTGGGTTTGCCTGTCCTAAACCCCCTGCATCGAACGACAGCTACTGCCATAGCTATCCCCGTCGCGCCTGCGTCACCGACGGTCATCGTTGGTGGTGCCATAAAGACCACCTCGCCCTTGCCATTACGCTGACGTTGTTGCCGTCTCCCCTCGCCGTCGATCACCTGTAAAATGGATAAAGGAGGGATTCGAACCCTATTTTGGTTTTGGGGACAAAATCACCCGAATTTGCTAAGATTTGAGCAAAATCTGATTGGAATCTTCAATTAGGAAAGGTCAACATTGGATTTCTCAATCAATGGTATGGTTTGTCTGAATTATAGGGATTGAAATCCCAAACTTCCTTGTAGATTCGGGAAGAGAACCCTATAAAAAAACCCTCCCCCATTGTAATAATCATCCAAAAATTCATGAGAAGACATCCAAAAATTTACTGGGAAAGTAGTACGAATTTGCAGAATCTTGTATTCGAATTTCTTGGAGTGAAAGCATTCAAATTCTTCATCTTTTAGTATTGTGCTCTTCCTTTTCTTTTTTTCATTTGCTTTTATTTATTCTGAATTTAAACAAGTAGATTGGTGTTGTTCTTATCTTGGTATCGATGAAAAAATGTTGTTGAATTCGGATCCTTTTCACTCGAATTTAAATTGATTTTTGGTTTTTTAGCCTTTTTTGGAAAAAAATAATGAAAGGAGGAGAACCACCGCCGCAAATGATGGCTGACGCCGGTGGAAGGCGGTCGAAGCGTTGGGTGTTCGTCGGTGTTCTTCATTCTTAAAGAACACCAAAAATAATTTAGAGGATTTGAAAAAAATATTTTTTATCCATTTGGTTTTTAAAAGAAAAGGAAAAGGTGTTTGCTTTAAGTTGAGCTTTATACCCAAAACATATTAAAATTATTTCATTCATTAAATCCACCCTTTTTCTTTTTTTTTTATTCCGAAAATGGTCATATTTCAAAACCTTTCGATTTGGACATCTTTCTATCTTGGCCATGAATTTTGAGTTTCCTTTCAATTTACCCTTTTTATTTTTTTTAAATAATAATAACAATCGAATTTTAATCCATTATCCCTTATATTAAAATAAAATAAAAATAATAAAATTCCGATTTTAATAATGGTGTTGACCCGATCTGGGAAAGATACACCCCTTTAACTAATCTTATCTTCTAATCTCTTTTAAAATTAAATATTTGTAATTCAAAATATTTATAAACCCCTTTTTATATTTTAGAATGCTTTATTTCTTTTGTCTTTTATTCAGTCCTTAGCTTAGATGACCTTAGGATTAGGACTTAAAAAAATTTAGTTAGAACCCCTTTGTTTGAATAAAAAAAAAATTCATAAAAAAAATCATAAAATACACTTAATTAAACTTTAACCCAAAATAAGTAAAACACTTAGACTATTTTAGACTAATAAACATTAATTTAGAATGAATAAAGAATTCAACAAACTAAATATTTATTTGTTTTTGCTAAAGAAAGTGAAATTTAATTAATGCGGTTTCAAACTAAACATGAATGACGGGTTAGCATAAGAAGTGTTGGTAGTGATTGTAGTTCATTTTACGAATAATAAGGTCGTTAAAATGGAATTAAATTTATAAACAGACAATAATTTTAAGCTTTACGTGAATTCGCAAAATCCGACATCAAAATCTTTTGTAATCGGCTAGGTACCAATTTTAGGCGTTGTGGGGTGTTAACCTCTCCTCACGCGTAATCGACTCTCGAACTCGTTTTCTATGGTTTTGCATACCAAAATCTTTGTTTTAATAAAATAAAATGATTTTATTAAAATGACTCATTTTAGGTGATTCAATCACACCTCGAAAAAAGATTGGTAGCGACCCCGTTGTTTTTGTTTTCAAACGTCGAAACGCCTCGAAAGAGGGTTGCGACAATATCATGATTCGAACCCATACAAGATGAGACAACATGAGCATCTTTAGCCACTTAACCAATTATTGGTTTATATTTAGGATTAATATCCTATACATAGGCAGTGCAAACTAAAAGTTTCCACAAGCACCCTAGTTTTAGAGTATAGGGAGTTAGTTTAGGGTATAAGGTTTAGGGGTCTAAGTGTAGGGGGTTAGAATTTAGGGATAGTTGTTTCAATTTAAGGTTTAGGGTTATAATTTAGGGTTTATAGGTTAGTGTTTAGTTTTTAGGGTAATATGATGAGGATTTAGGTTTTAACCTATAAACCCTAAATTATAACCCTAAACCTTAAATTAAAACAACTATCCCTAAATTCTAACCCCTACACCTAAACCCTAAACTAACTCTCTATACCCTAAAATTAAGGCGGTTGTGGAAACTTTCAGTTTCCGCCGCCTGTGTATAGAATATTTATCCTTATATTTATTAAACGATTATGCTAGAAAAACCTTGAAACAGAATTTAGTTAATGAATAAAAGGAAGATAGATGTTTAAAACGGTTAATACAACTTGGATCATGATATCATCCATAAAGATGTTTAAATATATGGGTTTAATATACAACATTACACGAATGAATTATTTTTTCACAAGTAAACTAAATTCCGGAAGCTTTTCGCCAACACAGGGTGATTTAATTTGAAGCTGCTTTGCAATCTCTGTTTTGCGGAGTCTCCTTTCCTCGGATAACAGTTTGGCGAATCTGCACACAAAAGTAAATAACTCTGCATGATATGCTGTAAACTTTAAGAAAATACCCTTAATTTTTTAAGATTGACCACCTTGAGAGAGCTTCTTCATTGGTTCCTTGATCGTCAACAGGTTCGAAAATCCCAGTGTCTAGATTCATTTTGGTAACTGGCTTCTGCAATAGCTTTTCACCAATCTGTACGAGGTTCGTCATGTTCTTTATAGTAGCTTTATCAGTTGATGAAGCGTCCCCAGTTAATTTGTCGTCCTATAGAAAACATATGCAAAGTTGAAACATGTGGTTGTAAGTAAACCAAGAAGTGTTTGTGAAATGTTGGTTACAAAGGGTACCTGGATCCGAAGATAGTTTTGCTCAGATTTAATTGAGCTGAAAATCATTGACATGTGAAGGTCAACCATGTCTGCTCCAGCAAAAGTGAATGCGTCCACTAATGGAGAGCTTCCTTCACTGTAAAGCCATCCAAGAATTCCCCATTTTTCTGCCGTTTTTGCATTGTATTTCTTTTCCATCTTGCTGGTTCCCGTGCCTAGAGAAATTATCAAATAATTCTCATAGTTAAGGGCTCGTCTTAGCGAATCTCCTTGTTCTTGGTCACCCGGGAACGCTAACCCTGTTGGCTTCAATGCTAACAGTGCCTACAGAATGCACGTCTCTTATTTAGGTATCTAAACTGATAATATATATATATAAATAATATCATTAATAAAACAAAAACATACTGGGTTATTTGCAGCAATCCCTCCATCAACAAGGTGAAATTCCCTGTCAGTTCCTTCAGAATCTTCGGTGTTAAATCTATAAGCTGGAAAATAAGTTGGAGCTGAAGCTGTAGCAATGCAAATATCCGACAGCAAAGCATCTTTCGAAGTATCCCTCTTTGCCTGCAACATTCCAAATTATCTATTGTCATTTGCTGCTCAGTTATTCTAGTTCTAAACATGAAAAATGAAGTTAATATCCTTATGGAAATCCACCTCAAACGTCGTGAAAACAGTGGGTTGAAGCAATTTGATGTCGAACGTCGGTATAACAACAGAGGTTAAAGTCTCGTGAAGCCTTCGATCTCCTAGCACCATGCAAATGGTCTTCCTTAGATACTTCCCATTGTATTTTGGCCTCATTAGAGCATTCATATTCATTGTCATCCTCCTAAACATATACCCAATTTCCATTACAGTGAACGAGAAACAATTCCAATGATAAAAAGCCTGAAAACAAGTTAAGAAACTGTAGTTGTACTTGTAGTTGTTCCGAGGAAATATCTTGGGGCCATGTTTGAGATAAAACGGAGCAATTTCCTCCCCTTTGAAAAGAGGCCGTCCATTTTCGTCCGGAGCTGTTAACATGGCTGTCATTAGACCCCCTGTGCTAGTTCCTGCAATCACATCAAAATAATCTGCAATCCGAGCATCTTGTCCATCGAGTTCCTGGGGGGAAAAATAAATAAAGATATGTGAAGAAATTGGACCCAAATGCTTGATTTGAATGAAAAATCGTTAACTGGGTGAGCCAGACCACATACCTGTAACTTGTGTTCAAGGAAACTCAAGATAGTTGCAGGTATAATACCCCTAATTCCTCCACCATCAATGCTTAAAACAGTGATTTTTCGACCATAAGTTGTTGATGGCATAACGTTAGAGGCTTCCATGGTATGAAAATGTAAGCTGCAGTGAATGTAACTATTGAATGCTGAGCTTGCGATTAAATAGCTTCTGACCACATGCTAACAATCACATGTTTGAAAGTTGGGCAAGGTTGGCCTTTCCCTTGCATTACAATTCAAAGGTTAAAATTAGGTAAAATCGGCATTTTATACTCCTACAAACGCAACTTCTATTACAAACCCAATATTAGATTTTTAGTTACATTACCCATACTTTTTTCAAATTATATGGTTAATACATGTATTATGCATAAGTAGTTGATTTGGTCCTTATATACTAATTCGATCAATTCTAGTCTCACTACTTTACAAAACTTAAAATTTCAATTGACTCAAATAATACAGAGATAATATAATTAAATTATATGATTTCAAACAGAAACTAAATATATAACTAAGATATAATATAAAGACTGGTAGTGACGGACTATATGGCCACCTAAGGGAGCAATTGCACCCAATTATTTGGGGAATTTTTTTTTCTATATATGACATACATAATACAAATACTACTCACACAGTTTTAACCTTTTCCATATATTTCTTAAAATATATGTATATGATATTCATATACCATAAACTTTAGCCGTTTTTCTAACAATGTGATGGATGGCAAAAGCATTTGGCGGTTGCTTGCATCCTTAAAGAAACACACGTACAAGCGAGATGTCGTTTTCCACATTAATTTTCCTTACATGGTGTTCATATCCTTGATGTTTGCTATTTTTTTGTCTTTTACCTGTTTCCAAATTAATCGATGAAATCAAAAAAAATTCTAAACACCAAGTCTTACCCTTAACTCTAACTTTTAAATTTTAAAGTTTAAATTTTAAAATCACTCTAAACTCTAATATTAATAATAACTCATAAACTTTATTTTTTAATGATGAGGCGTATATAAAGACACTCAAAAAAAAATTATATTAGGAAATATATAGTTTGTTGAAAGCATCCCTCTCTTTTGAGAATGGCTAAAAGAAACATCATTTTTTGTAATCTTAAATAAACTTGCCTAAAACCTGTAAAATTGAGTGGTTGATAGAGAACCTAAACATAATAAGCATTAAATGTCAACCCAGCATTATTATTTTCTTCCCTAATCATTCATTAATGAACACCAAACCAAATCTTAGATTTTGACACCCTGCAAGCATTATTTTAAGTAATTTTCATTTATATCTCATCTTTTATTAATATATTTTAAAAGAACTTGGATGCACTGCTAATGTGTAATAGAAATATATTATTTTCTAATTACATCAACATGTAGCGACGTTTTAATAATTTTACAGGTATTCCCACGTTTGGGGAATTGAATTTTGGGATTTATTTTTAAAAATTATATTTTGAAAATAAAAGTTTGGAGTTGTCACCGATCACTTAGATATGGTAGATTGGGAGGCGTAAAAAAAATCAGAGATTCAAATAATGCGCTCGAGAGTTGGTTACGTGTGGAGAATAATTAGCACCCCACAACGACCGAAATCGGTACCAAATCATATATTGCTTTTATATCGAAAGAAATCATTGAAGTTTAAATCGAATTTAATTAAATGTTCTCAATTGAATATAAAATCTAGTTAAGTGGGCTTTAACATTTGGTGGGTTTGAATTAATTAACTAATCCTTTAATTAATAAGGGTGACTATACATTTGGACCATAGATTAAACCGACATTAAATAAGACCGTTTGCCGTGTTAATTTATGATTCGAAACAAGTACATCACCTTTATGCATGATGCAAACAATTAAGTATGATGTTGTTATGATTGTCCAGTTTTACTCACTTTAAAATTTACCTCTAGACAATACGAATTAATTTGAATATTTGGTCAACATCCATTAATTCAATATATTGCGACACAAATATTCGAGTTAATAAGTACCTCCTTTTTATAATTAGTGTTAATTGATTATCGAAACACCCATTAAAATATTAAAGCCGAATGAATGACAATTAAATACATGTCACATTAAGTCTTAAATTAAACACACAAGAGGCCCATAAAGTTCTAACCTAAAAGGCCCAAATTATGAAAGATATAATTAATGGTTTGTTATAATCTAAATTCTTTTTATATTGATCCTAATCCATTAATACTTAAAAATTTTAAAAATTTAATATTTTATGGGATTATCTTGAATCATAATAATTAATTTGTTTTATTTTAAAATAGCATCCCTTTAAGTCAATGATACTATTTAAAATAAATCGAATTGATAGTCATGATTTTAGATTATACTAATTTAAATATTAATTTTATATCCTAAAATAATTAAGAAAAATAGAATAAATTTAACTAATTTAAAATCTGTCTCATTAAGCCAAGGATGAATTTTAATTTAATTAAATTTGATCAAGCCCTAAATTCTAACAAGGGTTTTAACTAATCTAAATGGAACCAAAATTCATTTTAATTAATCTAAACACACACATATTAAGCCAAGAGTATGTTTCAATTAATTAAAACAAATTCTAAAAAAGCTAGAACTATCCTAAAAACATGCAAGAAAACACGAGATTAAGCCACATATCGAACAAAAAGGCACAAAACACTAACAAATAAATGAAATAAAACAATATATAAGAATCAAACTTAAATAAACAAAAAAAAAAAAAGATTACCAACAAACTCATCAATATTTCATTAAACCATAAGAATGGATTACACAACAAATAAAAAAAAGGAAAGAATACACCAAAAATCTAAGTATTTATGCTCGATCAACTAAATTTCACGAGGTTGTTGTTAGGGTCGAGAAGCTTGGTTCAAGGGTTTTTTTCTTGTGGTTCGAATGAGTGTAATGGCTTTTAAGGATTTTGGCGGCTTTAGAAAAATGGTTACTTTTGGTCCGATTAGGTGAATCAGTGAAGAGGCAGTGAATGGTAGTTTGAGTATAGAATGGTGATGGGTTGTTATGAGCGGTAAGGTGATGTATTAATGGGTAAATGAATGTTTTAAGACTTAAGTCTTAAGCTAGCTCGGCGAAAATAGAGAGAAAATTGGACCTAGAGAGTGAGGTTCGCAAGGGCAGTAATGCTAGAATGATGGAGTGATGGAGGAGTGGTGTCCAAGTTGGTCATCGAATGGGTCTTGGTGAAACTTAGTTTTGGATGAAGTTTTTGGATGTTAGTTGGGCAAAATTGGTGGAGTGATTGGTGAGGGTGAGGGAGAGCATTTTTAATTGAAAGTAATTTAGTGGAGAGGTAATATTGGTGAAGAGATTCAATGAAGATGAGGAGTGGTGTGATGGAGGTAATCGGTTTTGTTTTAAAGATGATGAAGGGAGATGATGAAGAGCTAGGAGAATGACAATATAAAAGCATGATGTTGACAATATAAGAGCATGGTGGTAGTATACATAGGATATGGGGTGTAGGTGTTAGAGGTATGAGGTGTAATAGAGAAGTGCATGGTTTACCATCCCTTTTGTCTTTCCTTTTTTATATTATTTAAATTATATACATATTTGATTTTTTAATAATAAAGAAATATAATAATAGTAATACCCGGATAAAGATTAGTGCTTACAAAATCTTTTAGCATATTTATATTCAAAATCATAGAATCTTTAAATTGTAAACGGTTATTCAAATTTCAAATAGTTCAATTTATGTAAAGGTGTTCCTGAAAACAAATTGATTTATTTTTTTAAAATACTCAAACTATTGTTTCAATATTAATAATATTCATATAGTTAAATTTAAATGAAATATTACATATCATTAAAAATAATAACCTTGGACCAATTCGAGTATTAAATTACATTTTTCAGTGATCCTTTTATATATCATCCCCAACTAAGTTGATATATTATCAAATGATTGTCAATAGGGATGTAAATAAGTAACTTGATCTAGAAATCCAACTGAAACAAACTCGAGTCTCAATTGTTGTGACATGAGGTTGTAATGACCTGAACTCGACATGAGTCTAACCCAAACCCAGTTAGACCCGATTATTTTGTATCAAACCCTAACCTAAAAACAACTTGAACAAGAACTGAACCTGATGATGTGATAACCGTACTTGACCTGGACACAATTTATGATAAACCCAAACCTGAAATATTCTAGGTAAATATCTAATATAAATCTACTTGAAACGACTTAAGATTCGATTTTACCCAACATGTAATTGACTCGACTTGTTGTTGACCTGACCAGTTATTTGACTCGACCTGTAATTAACCCAACATATAAATGGCTTGACTTGTTCTTGAACCTACTTGTTATTGATCATGTGTATATCTGACCCAACTTATTAATTTATGTTGGGTTGAACAATCAATGGAAATGGACAAAACGAGGGGGGGAGTGAATTAGCAATTAAAAAATTGGTGGAAGCAATGAGCAAAAAGAAAGGAAAATTTGCACAAATGGTTTAAGTGATTGAACCTTCAAAACAATGTTTATATCCAATACCTTAGCTATCCACACTAAAGATTTTCACAAATTCACAAATTTATCTTTCCTTTTAGGCTAAAAGAGATAACCTCACAAACACCTAGACTTATACCACAAAGTTTAGTGATCCCTTTTTCCTAAAGGTGGATACAAAGAAGTAAACTATGAAATCGTCTAAAAGGATGGATGTTTGCACAATTCAAAATTCACTAAAACCCCAAACTTGATAAAAATGAAATACAATGAAAATCACTCAAATGAGTTATCAGAATTTTGCAATTTTAGCACTAAGAGGATGCATATGTGCTTGAGATCTTTTGGATAGTTTTCTTTATTTTTAAAGAAGCTTTGAAGACTTGTTTTTATACCCCTCATTATTTCTAGCCGTTTTGATAGTTGGGATATTGAATAGAGTCGTTGGGCTGCATTTTTCCTGCAATAAATATTGTATGGAAACACTGGGTATTGAAACACGTGAACTCGTATCAGTACATACTAAAAGTAAAAAAAAAGTCGTTGCAACAAAGGGGTTACGGTACATGAGCAGGCGTATCGGTACATAGAGAAGAATTAACAAATGGTATCGGTACAAGTCATATCGTACCGATACACGTTTTGCTCATTGGAATCAGTGGAATATTTGGTTAAAATACCGTATAAGTACGAGTCTAGGTGTACTAGTATGCGTACAAGAAAATTTAAGGTTTTGGTTCCAAAGTCTAACAAGCTTAACGGTCAAAATATATTTAAAAATTATTTTAAAAATCTTGATTCCCGTACATGTACGCCATACGCCGTACCGGTACTCATAGCACAATTTGGTTTACAATTTCAAAAAGTCGTACCAGTACGCTTATAGATGTACATGTACTCGTAAGCCAATAAACATAAGTTTGGTTTCTAGTACCGAAAACTTGTACTAATACGTCCTTAGTTGTACCAATACTCAATTACCAAATTGGCTAAAAGAGTACCAAAATACTTTGAAAAAGTTTGGGGATTCAAATGTTGACTTACAAAATAGTTTAAGTTTGAATGCCAGTCAATTTAGTGAGTAAATTAAGTATCTTAAAATTTTGTTTATTTTACAATTAAGTCCTTGTTATATCAAAATCAAATATATGTTTTGCAATTTCCCCTTTTTGATATAAAAAACCAAAATAAATTTTTAGATCACTCTCTTACTATAAGACTAAAAGGCTATTTGTTTTTGAAAATCCTTTAAAAAAGTTATATCCCACTTCTCCCCTTTTTCTTAAATCAAAACCAATAGGGTCAATTAAAACAATCATAAAGTATTATAAAGCAAAATAACTCCAAAGATAATATAAAAACATAAAATTATAAATCCAAAGCATAAATATTCAAGACATAAAAGTATCCAATGAAATTAAAAACATAAACCAAAGCAAATAGTCATAGAAAATATCAAATAACAATCTAAGTGCATAAACTCAAATCCAAATAGATATGATATGATATGATATGATATGATATGAGATGAAAAGCCTAAGCCTAAGATTCCTCACCATTGCCTTCGTCTTCCACTTCCTCTTCATCATCATTATCTCCATGAACATTGATACGCCACTCTTGATGAAAGGCAGTAAGAGAGGTGTCCATAGAAGACACACGATGCTCAATGATAGTTAATCTTGCACCCATGAAAGTCAAGCGAGTGTCGATGGCATCGAACCTTGTGTCCATGGTGGCAAACTTCCCATCAAGGTAGGCCATCGGTGCATCAAGGGAAGGCGGACCTACTGGAGCCGTAGGAACATCTTCAACTGGTTCAATTTCTACGGGGACCCCACCGGAAAGGCTAGCATTACGAACCCATTCTCTATTGAAAACGATGAAATGATCTTTATGAAGAGTTCTCGCATCAATAGGATCAGTGAGTGGAACCGCAAGGTCAAGAGAGCAATCAATGTGAAGCTTATGGAAGATGTGGCTAAGGATGGTGCCATAGGTGAAGGATTTGATTAGGGTGGTGTGACGGTTGTTGACAATGTGGACCATGTCGGCAAAAATAATTTAGGCGAGGTTAGGATGTTTTCTTTCACGAAAGCAATAAAGACAAAAGTAATCTACCGCACGAATAGTGGACCACTTTCCACCGGATGGTCGAAACCACCAAGTGATGAGAAGGTGAAGGAAACACTCATGGGCTTCGAGAACGGTCACTAAGCTATTATAGGTTGTAGCAAAAGAGTTTTCATCATCTATACCAATATTTTCCATCCCCAAAAGATCGAATAATTTTTTAGAATCAAGAGTAATTGTTTTTCCCATAACCTAGGACTAACGACTAATTGGTTCATATTTTTCTTGGTTTAAAACACATTGGGCATTGGAGTAAAAAATACGAACAAGGCTTTTGTAGACAATGTCGGGGTAGTTTAAAAAATCCATGAATTTCCATTCCCTCATTAAATCAGGGTATTTAAAATCAAACTCGTCGGAGCACATATAAGTATAATCAACAATTCACTCACGACGAATTTTAAAGTTTTGAAATTGTTTGAAATATTCCATGGCTTCAGGATAATCCAGTTCAATAAAACAATGGATATAAAGTTGGGCAAGATTAGGTTTGGTACCATTGTTATTGGGATTGGAAGAACTAGCAACAAACTCTTTTCTAGTGCATTTTCTAGGAGGCATGGTAAAGGGTTTTGATAAAATCTGTAAAAGTTCAAACCACAATAACATATGTATGCAAATACATCGAGTTCAATCCAATAATTCAACCAATAATCAAGGTAGATTAAAAATATATAATTTATAGTTTAAAAACACATACAAGTATGAAGAATTTTTTTGATCAGAGTAAAACTTGAAAATTGTAAAATAAAATATACAAGTATAAGTATATATTTGAATAAAAAAATTTGAATTTTCAAAGAGTTTTTGTAAATGCTTTGAAAGCATGAATATATACATCCAAAATATACAAATTTAAACCTAAAAACTATACAAGTAATACAAAATAGTATAAAAAATAGGTTTTTACCTTGAGATATGGATGAATGAATGAATGAAGAGATGATTCGCACAAAGCTTGATAATACTAGTTTGGATTTGATATTTTAAGCAAAAGCCCCAAAATATTTGATGATATTTGATGAAAAATTTGAGATATTTTAGAGGATTTTATAAGGTTTTTGGCTAGGGTTTTTGGTTAAAATGAAGGGATGTTTTAAGAACGCGTGCCAGTATGGGAAAAGCCTGTATTGATCCTCGACCTGTAGCGGTATAGACAAGTCTATACCGATCCACTGCACCTGAAGACTCCTATCAGTAAACCTACCCCCGAATCGATACCCTCTGACCAAAATTGACAATTTTGGTTGTAAAGAACCAAAAATGATTTTACCCGAATTGAAATACATGATTATGAAAGGAGAGTAACAAGTATGGGCAAAAACAGATACATACTCTCTGTAACAACATGAATAGATGTAACACCCCTCGCTTGAGTTAGGAGTGAAAGAGCGTTACGGTTTAACATAATAGATTCGAACAAACGAGATAACATAACATATAACATTTCATATCAATCATGGATTTCACAGCTTAGAACATAGAAATGGTGGGCTAATAAAAACTTTTACTTCACTCTACCAAATGGATTACAAACTTTAACATACAAAAACATATAAGCTAACATAACAAGGCATCATTATTTACATGTTACGTGTGGAGAATAATTAGCACCCCACAACGATCAAAATCGGTACCAAATCATATATTGCTTTTATATCGAAGGAAATCATTGAAGTTTAAATCGAATTAAATTAAATGTTCTCAATTGAATATAAAATCTAGTTAAGTGGGCTTTAACATTTGGTGGATTTGAATTAATTAATTAATCCTTTAATTAATAAGGGTGACTATACATTTGGACCATAGATTAAACCGACATTAAAAAAGAGTGTTTGCCGTGTTAATTTATGATTCGAAACAAGTACATCACATTTATGCATGATGCAAACAATTAAGTATGATGCTGTTATGATTTGTCCGATTTTACTCACTTTAAAATTTACCTTTAGACAATACAAATTAATTCGAATATTTTGTCAACATCCATTAAGTCAAGATGACAAAAATATTCGAGTTAATAAGTACCTCATTTTTATAATTAGTGTTGTAACGCCCCGGTTTTGGGCTTAGAAGTTTTGGGCGTTGACCGGTTTGGTCAAAGTCCTGTTCGAATCTTAAGAGGTAAAATTAGGAAAGCCTAGTTCGTGTTGCATTAAAAATATGGAAAAATGTTCTAAAATCATCTTTTAATATAATTAAGTGAACTGTGAAATCAATTTTGAAAAATGGGTTTTGGAAGTATGACATTTTGGCTAGTGACCAAAATGTAATTTTCGAAAGTTTGGTGGCTATTTTATAAAGAGTTGAAACTTTGAATCTTTAAGGGGCTATTAATCCAAAGATGATTTCTCCAGATTTTTCTAAGATATTTTAAGTCTAAAATCTGATTTTAAAGGTTATTGAAATTGGAGGGAAGCCATTTTGACAATTTTCTCAACTAACTTCTCATTTTCTTTCTCTCTTTTTCTCTCAACCCAAACACTCCATTTCCAGAGTTTTGTTTCTGATTTTCTCACCTAGATTCCTCCATTCAACTCTCATTTGATTGCAAATCATTGTATCTTCAAAACCTCTTCAATTGCTTCTTGTTTCTTCAAGGATTTTCATTCCAAAAAGTGGAGAATCACAAGTTTGGAGGTAAGAACGTCCTTCTCCTCTAAACTATCAGTTCTTTACTGAAATTCCCAAGTTATCAACTCTTGATTTATGTTTAATTAAAGGCTTTTGAGTTTGGAATTGTATCTTGGCTTATAATGCAAGATTTGATGGTTTTTCATGATTTTCGTTAGATCTGATTGATCTGTGATTTAAGATGTGTTTTTGATGTTAAATGAACTCTAAATTGATAAGGAAATGAGTTTTGATTGATGCAATCCCGGATAGGTTGTGTTTCCTAAGTTTAGCTTATGATTCTTGGATGTTTTTGTGGTGATCTTGTGGATCTGTTGTTGCTGGAGGTATAAGGATGTTTATAGGTTGTTTTTAGATGTTATATGGTGATGATGGATGTTAGGTTTTGCTGGTTTATGGCTGGGCTTTGTTTAGAAGTGGTTTGGATGCAATTTCGGTTGTGTTTGGTGGCCGAAATTGGTGTATGAATGAGAGCAGCGAGTTTGAGTGCTTTCATTGAAGCTTTTGATGCTTGATGATGCATTAAACCTCTGCTTTAATGTGTTTGATCAGGAGAGGCATCTTTGGATCCAAGAGTTGTTGATCCGGAAGCTTGAATTCGTGCTTCGGCAAGTGGCGAAGTGGAATCGGTGAGTGAAAATGGGTTTTCGGCTTTGAAACCAATGTCTTGGGAGCTTAGTTTAAGTCTAAACAACTTTGCTAAGCTCGAGCGTAAGTTTTCGGAAATCCTCTCTAGTGGTGGCCATGATTTTGTTGTGATGCAAAATGATTATGTGCATGTTTTACATACTGTTTTGGAAGCATGTTTTAGCATGGTTTTTGCTGTTGATGTAAGCCATATGTTGAAGGTAACTCTAGGTAGGAGTTCCTTGTTTTTGTACATTGAAATGATGTGGTTTAATGCTTTTAAATGCATGATGAATATGGCTTGGTTTTATGCTTAAAAACAGTGATGTAAATGATGAAAATGATGTGTATTGGCAAGTGATGTTTTTAAAATGTTAAGGTCACTAAGGTGGTTAAAAGTCCTTGAGTGAGCCTTGTTACTTATGAACATCAAGGTGGTTAAAAGTCCTTGGATGGTTCATGTTGTGGACACTAAGGTGGTTAAAAGTCCTTAGGTGATCCCTTTCTATGGTGTTTAAAAGTCCATAGGCCAAGGTGTTTAAAAGTCCTTGGGATCAAGGTGTTTAAAAGTCCTTGATGTGTTACTTCATGGTGTTTAAAAGTCCATGGCCAAGGTGTTTAAAAGTCCTTGGGATCAAGGTGTTTAAAAGTCCTTGATGTGTTACTTCATGGTGTTTAAAAGTCCATGGCCAAGGTGTTTAAAAGTCCTTGGGAAGTTGATGAACTTGTTTTAAGAAATGGAATGAATCACTTGAGCCAATATGACATGTTAAGTATGTAAGAAGCATGAGATGCTTGTTTTGATATATGATATGAAGCATGAGATTGCTTGTTTTAAAGTATGCTTTGAGCATGTGCAAAAGTTGACTTTAAGCATGATTTGTAAATGGTTTTAATTGCATTATTGAATTGTTTTTAATGAGCATGCCTCACTAAGCTTTTGCTTACGCTCTCTACGTTTTCCTAATTCAATAATGCAGAGCGTTAGAGTACCTTGAGGGCAGCAAGAAAGGGCAAGCAATCAAGTTCAAGTGAAGCTCAAAGTATGAAGGTTTTATAAGTACATTTAGCTTTTGTATGTTTTGGCAATGGGGGACCAATGTGTATGTTTTGGGAGGTGTTGGAGACTCCCTAAGTATGTTAACGTTGATGTGTTTACTGGCTTTTGAATTGGAACCTTATATGCTTGTTTTGCAAGTTTGGTGTTTGAATGTCTAGCTTTTGTAGGAAGCATGCCTTTAGAATTGGGGCTTTTTGCTTGTGATAATGTTTAGATGAATTGATGATGCTATTATGTTGTTTACATGTTGAATTGCATGTTGGCAAAGTTTGGTGATGTTCGGAGCATGTTTGGATGTGTAATTGCATGTTTAGAGTGATGTTTTGAAGCAATCTGGGCAGGGTGTTTCGGAACAGCACCTACCGTTTCGGAACGGGTGCCTTAAATGAGCCCAGGCGTCCGAAACGGGAGGGGCCGTTCCGGAACGGAGAAGCCTCTGCCAGACCCCCGTTTCGAAACATGTTAAGCCTGTTTCGGAACGGCCCCGCGTTTCGGAACGGGCTGTCCCCCGTTTCGGAACGGTCGACCGTTGGGGGCTGACATTGGCAGTTATATGTTTTGAAAAGTTTGCGTTTTGGTCCTGAAACTTGTTTGTGCAATTGCATGAGTTTGGGAAGTCCTTTTGAGCTGAAATTTCGCAGAGAAGCATGAAACCTGATTAATTTCAATATGGTAACATTAATTTGGCTTAAGTCCTCATATTTAACAGAAATTATAATTTGGTCCCTAAAGTTGTAATTTGCTCAATTGAGTCCCTGTTTAACCTCTGATGTGTGTGATCTTTTGGTATGATGTTTGTGTGATCACAATTAAGTTCTAAGTGCATTTAGATAAGTTTAAAAAGAAAAAAAAGGGTCGTTAATCAAGGTTGACTTTCGGGTTGACTTTGGTTTTCCCCGTGTGACTTTCTTAATTCGGGTCAACCGTCTAGG
Source organism: Hibiscus trionum (assembly GCA_030270665.1). Lineage (NCBI taxonomy): Eukaryota > Viridiplantae > Streptophyta > Magnoliopsida > Malvales > Malvaceae > Hibiscus > Hibiscus trionum. The sequence continues at coordinate 3,608,786 of BSYR01000004.1, forward strand.
CCGGGTTAAGGGGGTTACATTTGGTGGTATCAGAGCCGAGTTCTCGAGTAATTGGGAATGTTTGTATGCATGATTGAAGCATGTTTGCCTTGTGTGCTTGTTGTTTGAAAGCATGTTCAGTGGCTTGAGGTGTGGATGCAATTGAGTTGTATGTTGTGATGTTGCATGCTGAGGGTACCCATTGCCAAACAAAAGCTAATGAAATGAAATTGATTTTGAATGAAATTGAGCTTGAATACTTGGATTGCTTACCTTGCTGGGCCTGACTTGTTTTATTTTGCATTGTTGTTGCATGGTAAAAGTATGGCACCACGTAGAGAGTTAAGAGGTAATGTGCGAGCTACGGCTCCCAATGAGAATGAGAATGAAGAACACGCTGATAGTGCTGTGTTACCCCCTCCTCCGCCTGGTGGTGGTGATGGAGGTGCGAGAGCTGAAGCTGCAGCTGGTGCTGGAGCTGCTGGACCAGAGGTTGGTCAGGGGCAAGCTATGCCTGACATGACGATGTTGGTACAAGCTATTGCGGGTGCTTTTCGAACAGCAGTAGCTGGAGCTCAGGGAGCTGGGCATCAGGGAGATGCTGGAGTCAGATTGCCTTTGGAGCGTCTGCGCAGTCTTGGAGGGACTGAGTTCAGAGGGTTGTCAGCTGAGAGTTCTGAGGCTTGGCTGGAAAGTACCAAGCGTATCTTGGGGCAGATGAGTTGCACGGATGTGCAAAAGCTGGGCTGTGTTGTGTCCTTGCTGCAGGACGATGCTTATACATGGTGGACGACTACCATTTCTGGAATGGCTGAAGCTGATGTTACCTGGACATTCTTTCAGAATGTGTTTAAAAGAAGATATCTGGGAGTGAGATATCTGGACGAGAAAAAGCGAGAATTCATGTCTCTTACCCAAGGGAGCATGAGCGTAGCTGAGTACGAGGTACAGTTTGTACGGCTCAGTCAGTATGCACCGGAGCTGATACCTGATGAGAGGGCTAGGTGCGAGAGGTTTCGTTACGGTCTTGTGACGGATGTTAAGATGTATTTGTTGGCCACCGAGTATGTTGATTTTGATGTGTTGGTGGGCCGAGCTAAGGACGTTGAGATGAACCTGAGTTTGTCTGCTAAGGGTGCTGGCAAGCGAGCTGCTGAGTATAGTTCCAGTGGTGGACGGAACAAGAGGGGACGAGATCAGAAGTATCAGTCCTCAGCCAGGAGAGGTGGAGGTGTGCCTGCTAGGGGTGGCGGTGCTAGAGCTGATTCTAGTGCTTGTTGGATCTGTGGTTCCCGTGGTCACTTGAAGCGTGATTGTCCTCGTGCTGAGAGAGTGGCACAAGCTCCTGTTGTGGCAGCTGGTAATGCTGGTGGAAATGGGTGTTGGAATTGTGGTTCTGCGGACCACATCAGGCGAGATTGTCCGAGGTTGGCTGGTGAGCAGGTGCGTGCTCCTGTTGTTGCTACACCGCAGAGAGGTCGTGGGCGCGGCCGTGGTAATTTCCAGAGGAGAGAGGAAGGTGGCCGTAGGGTAGCTCATGTTGTAGCTATTCAGCCTGAAGGTGGAGGCCAAGCGAGGGTGTATGCTCAGAGAGAGGGCAGGAATGATGCAGATGTGATTGCAGGTACCTTTACTTTGCAGTCCTTGTCATTGCTTTCTTTGATTGATTCTGGATCTACGCATTCATATATTCTTCGTGAGCATGCTGAATTGCTTGGTTTGCCTGTTGAGTCTTTGGATGTTGGTGTTCGGGTCACTAGTTCTTTTGGTGAGACTGTTGTGACTCGGAAGTTGTATAGAAGGTGCCCTTTGGTTGTTCAAGAGCATGTCTTTCATGTTGATCTTATGGAGTTGCCCTTCTATGGTTTTGATGTGATCCTTGGTATGGATTGGCTTGCTGAGCATCGTGCTGTTGTGGATTGTGAGAATAAGCGTGTTTCGCTTAAGCTTGCGGATGATTATGAAGTTGTGGTGGTTGGTGAGAATGTGAAGTTTCTTGCCAATGTTGTGTCTTCTTTGGAGGCGAGCAGGATGCTGAGGCAAGGTTGCAAAGCTTATCTAGCTTTTGTGATGAATCCTAGCTCTAAGGAGTTGAGGGTGCAAGATATCAGGGTGGTAAAGGAGTTTCCTGGTGTTTTTCCTGAGGAGTTGCCTGGTTTACCTCCTAACCGCGAGGTGGAGTTTGGAATTGAGCTGTATGAGAATACAACTCCTGTGTCCATTACTCCATATAGGATGGCACCTAAGGAGCTGAAGGAGCTGAAGACGCAGTTGCAAGAGTTGCTTGATCGTGGTTTCATCCGGCCGAGTGTGTCACCTTGGGGAGCACCGGTCTTGTTTGTGAAGAAGAAGGATGGCACTATGAGAATGTGCATTGATTACCGTCAGCTGAACAAGTTGACTATCAAGAATCAGTATCCTTTGCCGAGGATTGATGATCTCTTTGATCAATTTCGGGGAGCTGCTGTGTTCTCTAAGATTGACTTGAGGTCAGGGTATTATCAGTTGAAGGTGAAAGATGTGGATGTGCCTAAGACAGCTTTCAGGACAAGGTATGGGCATTATGAGTTTCTTGTGATGCCGTTTGGGTTGACAAATGCTCCTGCTGCTTTCATGGACATGATGAATCGTGTGTTTCATGAATACTTGGACAAGTTTGTCGTGGTGTTCATTGATGATATCCTCGTGTACTCTCGTACAGAGGAGGAGCACGAAGAGCATTTGAGGGTTGTTTTGCAAGCTTTGTTGGAGAATCAGCTTTATGCTAAGCTGAGCAAGTGTGAGTTCTGGTTAAGAGAGGTGGTTTTTCTTGGACATGTGGTCTCAGCTGAGGGGATTCGTGTTGATCCTCAGAAGATTGAGGCGGTGATGAGCTGGAAGGTTCCTAAGTCTGTTCAGGAGGTCCGTAGTTTCCTTGGTCTGGTGGGATACTACCGAAGGTTTGTGGATGGTTTTTCCAAGATTGCTACTCCTTTGACAAAGCTGTTGCAGAAGGATGTTAAGTATGAGTGGACAGAAGTGAGACAGCAGGCTTTTGAGAAGCTGAAGGCGGCTTTGACGCAAGCTCCTATCTTGATTCAGCCTGAATCAGGGAAAGAGTTTGTGGTTTACAGTGATGCATCCTATGTTGGTTTGGGGTGTGTGCTGATGCAGGAGGGTAAGGTGGTGGCTTATGCATCGCGGCAGTTGAAAGTGCATGAGCGCAATTACCCTACGCACGATATTGAGCTGGCTGCAGTGGTTTTTGCTCTGAAGATCTGGAGGCATTATCTGTATGGTGAGAAGTGTACTGTGTACACGGATCACAAGGGTTTGAGGTATCTGATGTCTCAGAAGGAGTTGAATCTTAGGCAGCGGCGTTGGTTGGAGTTGCTCAAGGATTATGATCTGACGATTGAGTATCATCCTGGAAAAGCTAATGTTGTTGCTGATGCCTTGAGTAGGAAGGTAGCTGTTGAGTTGAGAGCCATGTTTGCTAGCTTGAGCATATCGCGTGATGGTGGTCTTGTAGCTGAGTTACAAGTGAAGCCATCTTTGGTTCAGATGATCAAGGATAAGCAGTTGTTGGATGATTCCTTGGTGTCTCATGTTCAGGATATCGCGGAGGGTAGACCTTCGGATTTCTGTTTCAATGATGATGGAGTGCTGTGTTTTGGTAGTCGGATAGTAGTGCCCAATGATGCTGAGTTGAGGCGTGCTATTCTGACTGAAGGTCATAGTAGTCCTTTTGCTATGCACCCTGGTAGTACTAAGATGTATCGTGATCTTCGTGATGAGTACTATTGGGTTGGTTTGAAGAAGGATGTTGCGGAGTTCGTGAGCAAGTGTTTGGTGTGTCAGCGAGTTAAGGCTGAACATCAGTTTCCTTCTGGTTTGTTGCAACCGTTGAAAATCCCTGAATGGAAGTGGGAGAGGGTTACCATGGATTTTGTATCTGGCTTACCTTTGTCTCCATCGAAGAAGAATTCGGTCTGGGTGATTGTGGATCGCCTGACGAAGTGTGCACATTTCTTGCCTGTGCATACTACGTTCTCTTTGGATAAGCTGGCAGAGCTGTATATTGCTGAGATTGTGCGGCTGCATGGTGTGCCTAAGTCAATTGTGTCGGATAGGGATCCGAGGTTCACATCGCGGTTTTGGCAGTGTTTGCATCAAGCTCTGGGTACAAGGTTGCATTTCAGTACCTCCTATCACCCTCAGTCGGATGGTCAGTCTGAGCGAGTTATCCAGGTTTTGGAGGATATGTTGAGGTGCTGCGTGATTGAGTTCCAAGGTTCTTGGGAGAAGCATCTGCCTTTGGTTGAGTTTGCTTATAACAATAGTTATCAGGCGAGCATACAGATGGCACCCTATGAGGCTCTGTACGGGAGGAAGTGTAGGACCCCTCTTTGTTGGGCTGAAACTGGTCAAAAGTTGGTTTCGATGCCTGCTTTGTTGAAAGGGACCACTGAGAAGGTGAAGCTCATTTGTGAGCGGTTGAAGGCGGCCTCTGATCGGCAGAAGTCTTACGCGGATTTGAAGCGTAAGGAGATAGAGTATGCGGTGGGTGACCGTGTATTCTTGAAGGTTTCACCTTGGAAGAAGGTGATGAGGTTTGGTCGGAAGGGTAAGTTGAGCCCTAGATACATTGGACCATATGAGGTGGTTGAGCGTGTGGGTCCTGTTGCGTATCGGTTGAGGTTACCTCAGGAGTTGGAGAAGATCCATGATGTGTTCCATGTCTCTATGCTTCGGAAGTATAGATCTGATCCTTCGCATGTGATGCCTGTAGAGGAAGTGGTTTTGAATCCGGATTTGACCTATGATGAGGAACCGATGAAGGTTCTGGATTCGGATAGCAAGGTTCTTCGTGGCAAGACCATTGAGTTGGTGAAGGTGCTGTGGAAGCATCGCGGTGTTGAGGAAGCCACGTGGGAGCGGAAGGAAGACATGCTGAAGCAGTTTCCTTATCTCTTTCCTTCAGGTAAATTTCGAGGACGAAATTTCTTAAGGGGGGAGAGTTGTAACGCCCCGGTTTTGGGCTTAGAAGTTTTGGGCGTTGACCGGTTTGGTCAAAGTCCTGTTCGAATCTTAAGAGGTAAAATTAGGAAAGCCTAGTTCGGGTTGCATTAAAAATATGGAAAAATGTTCTAAAATCATCTTTTAATATAATTAAGTGAACTGTGAAATCAATTTTGAAAAATGGGTTTTGGAAGTATGACATTTTGGCTAGTGACCAAAATGTAATTTTCGAAAGTTTGGTGGCTATTTTATAAAGAGTTGAAACTTTGAATCTTTAAGGGGCTATTAATCCAAAGATGATTTCTCCAGATTTTTCTAAGATATTTTAAGTCTAAAATCTGATTTTAAAGGTTATTGAAATTGGAGGGAAGCCATTTTGACAATTTTCTCAACTAACTTCTCATTTTCTTTCTCTCTTTTTCTCTCAACCCAAACACTCCATTTCCAGAGTTTTGTTTCTGATTTTCTCACCTAGATTCCTCCATTCAACTCTCATTTGATTGCAAATCATTGTATCTTCAAAACCTCTTCAATTGCTTCTTGTTTCTTCAAGGATTTTCATTCCAAAAAGTGGAGAATCACAAGTTTGGAGGTAAGAACGTCCTTCTCCTCTAAACTATCAGTTCTTTACTGAAATTCCCAAGTTATCAACTCTTGATTTATGTTTAATTAAAGGCTTTTGAGTTTGGAATTGTATCTTGGCTTATAATGCAAGATTTGATGGTTTTTCATGATTTTCGTTAGATCTGATTGATCTGTGATTTAAGATGTGTTTTTGATGTTAAATGAACTCTAAATTGATAAGGAAATGAGTTTTGATTGATGCAATCCCGGATAGGTTGTGTTTCCTAAGTTTAGCTTATGATTCTTGGATGTTTTTGTGGTGATCTTGTGGATCTGTTGTTGCTGGAGGTATAAGGATGTTTATAGGTTGTTTTTAGATGTTATATGGTGATGATGGATGTTAGGTTTTGCTGGTTTATGGCTGGGCTTTGTTTAGAAGTGGTTTGGATGCAATTTCGGTTGTGTTTGGTGGCCGAAATTGGTGTATGAATGAGAGCAGCGAGTTTGAGTGCTTTCATTGAAGCTTTTGATGCTTGATGATGCATTAAACCTCTGCTTTAATGTGTTTGATCAGGAGAGGCATCTTTGGATCTAAGAGTTGTTGATCCGGAAGCTTGAATTCGTGCTTCGGCAAGTGGCGAAGTGGAATCGGTGAGTGAAAATGGGTTTTCGGCTTTGAAACCAATGTCTTGGGAGCTTAGTTTAAGTCTAAACAACTTTGCTAAGCTCGAGCGTAAGTTTTCGGAAATCCTCTCTAGTGGTGGCCATGATTTTGTTGTGATGCAAAATGATTATGTGCATGTTTTACATACTGTTTTGGAAGCATGTTTTAGCATGGTTTTTGCTGTTGATGTAAGCCATATGTTGAAGGTAACTCTAGGTAGGAGTTCCTTGTTTTTGTACATTGAAATGATGTGGTTTAATGCTTTTAAATGCATGATGAATATGGCTTGGTTTTATGCTTAAAAACAGTGATGTAAATGATGAAAATGATGTGTATTGGCAAGTGATGTTTTTAAAATGTTAAGGTCACTAAGGTGGTTAAAAGTCCTTGAGTGAGCCTTGTTACTTATGAACATCAAGGTGGTTAAAAGTCCTTGGATGGTTCATGTTGTGGACACTAAGGTGGTTAAAAGTCCTTAGGTGATCCCTTTCTATGGTGTTTAAAAGTCCATAGGCCAAGGTGTTTAAAAGTCCTTGGGATCAAGGTGTTTAAAAGTCCTTGATGTGTTACTTCATGGTGTTTAAAAGTCCATGGCCAAGGTGTTTAAAAGTCCTTGGGATCAAGGTGTTTAAAAGTCCATGGCCAAGGTGTTTAAAAGTCCTTGGGAAGTTGATGAACTTGTTTTAAGAAATGGAATGAATCACTTGAGCCAATATGACATGTTAAGTATGTAAGAAGCATGAGATGCTTGTTTTGATATATGATATGAAGCATGAGATTGCTTGTTTTAAAGTATGCTTTGAGCATGTGCAAAAGTTGACTTTAAGCATGATTTGTAAATGGTTTTAATTGCATTATTGAATTGTTTTTAATGAGCATGCCTCACTAAGCTTTTGCTTACGCTCTCTACGTTTTCCTAATTCAATAATGCAGAGCGTTAGAGTACCTTGAGGGCAGCAAGAAAGGGCAAGCAATCAAGTTCAAGTGAAGCTCAAAGTATGAAGGTTTTATAAGTACATTTAGCTTTTGTATGTTTTGGCAATGGGGGACCAATGTGTATGTTTTGGGAGGTGTTGGAGACTCCCTAAGTATGTTAACGTTGATGTGTTTACTGGCTTTTGAATTGGAACCTTATATGCTTGTTTTGCAAGTTTGGTGTTTGAATGTCTAGCTTTTGTAGGAAGCATGCCTTTAGAATTGGGGCTTTTTGCTTGTGATAATGTTTAGATGAATTGATGATGCTATTATGTTGTTTACATGTTGAATTGCATGTTGGCAAAGTTTGGTGATGTTCGGAGCATGTTTGGATGTGTAATTGCATGTTTAGAGTGATGTTTTGAAGCAATCTGGGCAGGGTGTTTCGGAACAGCACCTACCGTTTCGGAACGGGTGCCTTAAATGAGCCCAGGCGTCCGAAACGGGAGGGGCCGTTCCGGAACGGAGAAGCCTCTGCCAGACCCCCGTTTCGAAACATGTTAAGCCTGTTTCGGAACGGCCCCGCGTTTCGGAACGGGCTGTCCCCCGTTTCGGAACGGTCGACCGTTGGGGGCTGACATTGGCAGTTATATGTTTTGAAAAGTTTGCGTTTTGGTCCTGAAACTTGTTTGTGCAATTGCATGAGTTTGGGAAGTCCTTTTGAGCTGAAATTTCGCAGAGAAGCATGAAACCTGATTAATTTCAATATGGTAACATTAATTTGGCTTAAGTCCTCATATTTAACAGAAATTATAATTTGGTCCCTAAAGTTGTAATTTGCTCAATTGAGTCCCTGTTTAACCTCTGATGTGTGTGATCTTTTGGTATGATGTTTGTGTGATCACAATTAAGTTCTAAGTGCATTTAGATAAGTTTAAAAAGAAAAAAAAAGGGTCGTTAATCAAGGTTGACTTTCGGGTTGACTTTGGTTTTCCCCGTGTGACTTTCTTAATTCGGGTCAACCGTCTAGGCCGGGTTAAGGGGGTTACAAGTGTTAATTGATTATCGAAACGCCCATTAAAATATTAAAGCCGAATGAATGACAATTAACTACATGTCACATTAAGTCTTAAATTAAACACACAAGAGGCCCATAAAGTTCTAACCTAAAAGGCCCAAATTATGAAAGATATAATTAATGGTTTGTTATAATCTAAATTCTTCTTATATTGATCCTAATCCATTAAAACTTAAAAATTTTAAAAACTTAATATTTTATGGGATTATCTTGAATCATAATAATTAATATGTTTTATTTTAAAATAACATCCCTTTAAGTCAATGATACTATTTAAAATAAATCGAATTAATAGTCATGATTTTAGATTATACTAATTTAAATATTAATTTTATATCCTAAAATAATTAAGGGAAATAGTATAAATTTAACTAATTTAAAATCCGTCTCATTAAGCCAAGGATGAATTTTAATTTAATTAAATTTGAGCAAGCCCTAAATTCTAACAAGGGTTTTAACTAATCTAAATGGAACCAAAATTCATTTTAATTAATCTAAACACACACATATTAAGCCAAGAGTATGTTTCAATTAATTAAAACAAATTCTAAATATGCTAGAACTATCCTAAAAACATGCAAGCAAACACGAGATTAAGCCACATATCGAACAAAAAGGCACAAAACACTAACAAATAAATGAAATAAAACAACATATAAGAATCAAACTTAAATAAACAAAAAAAGATTACCAACAAACTCATCAATATTTCATTAAACCATAAGAATGGATTACACAATAAATGAAAAAAAAGGAAAGAATATACCAAAAATCCAAGTATTTATGCTCGATCAACTAAATTTCATGAGGTTGTTGTTAGGGTCGAGAAGCTTGGTTCAAGGGTTTTTTTTCTTGTGGTTCGAAAGAGTGTAGTGGCTTATAAGGATTTTGGCGGCTTTAGAAATATGGTTACTTTTTGTTCGATTAGCTGAATTAGTGAAGAGGCAGTGAATGGTAGTTTGAGTATAGAATGGTGATGGGTTGTTATGAGCGGTAAGGTGATGTATCCATGGGTAAATGAATGTTTTAAGACTTAAGCCTTAGGCTAGCTCGGCCAAAATAGAGATAAAATTAGACCTAGAGAGTGAGGTTCGCAAGGGCAGTAATGCTAGAATGATGGAGTAATGGAGGAGTGGTGTCCATGTTGGTCATCGAATGGGTCTTGGTGAAGCTTAGTTTTGGATGTTAGTTGGGAAAAAATGGTGGAGCGATTGGTGAGGGTGAGGGAGAGCATTTTTAATTGAAAGTAATTTAGTGGAGAGGTAATGTTGGTGAAGAGATTCAATGAAGACGAGGAGTGGTGTGAAGGAGGTAATGGGTTTTGTTTTAAAGATGATGAAGGGAGATGATGAAGGGTTAGGAGAATGACAATATAAGAGCATGAGGTTGACAATATAAGAGCATGTTGGTAGTATACATAGGATATGGGGTGTAGGTGTTAGAGGTATGAGGTGTAATTGAGATATGCATGGTTTACCATCCCTTTTGTCTTTCCTTATTTATATTATTTAAATTATATACATATTTGATTTTTTAATAATAAAGAAATATAATAATAGTAATACCCGGATAAAGATTAGTGCTTACAAAATATTTTAGCATATTTATATTCAAATTCATAGAATCTTTAAATTGTAAACGGTTATTCAAATGTTTAAATAGTTCAATTTATGTAAAGGTGTTCCTGAAAACAAATTGATTGATTTTTTTTTAAAAAAAATACTCAAACTATTGTTTCAATATTAATAATATTTATATAGTTAAATTTAAATGAAATATTACATATCATTAAAAATAATAACCTTGGACCAATTCGAGTATTAAATTACATTTTTCAGTGATCGTTTCATATATCATCCCCAACTAAGTTGATATATTATCAAATCATTGTCAATAGGGATGTAAATAAGTAACTTGATCTAGAAATCCAACTGAAACAAACTCGAGTCCCAACTGTTTTGACATGAGGTTGTGATGACCTGAACTCGACACAAGTCTAACCCAAACCTAGTTAGACCTGATTATTTTGTATCAAACCCTAACTTAAGAACAACTTGAACAAGAACTGAACCCGATAACGTGATAACCATACTTGATCTGGACACGACTTAATATAAACCCGAACCTGAAATTTTCTAGGTAAATATCTAATATAAATCTACTTGAAACGATTTAAGATTCAATTTTACCCAACATGTAATTGACTCGACTTGTTGTTGACCTGACCAGTTATTTGACTCGACCTGTAATTGACCCAACATGTAAATGGTTTGACTTGTTCTTGGTCCGACATGTTAATTGAACCTACTTGTTATTGATCATGTGTATTACTGACCCAACTTATTAATTTATGTTGGGTTGAACAATCAATGGAAATGGACAAAACGAGGGGGGGAGTGAATTAGCAATTAAAAAATTGGTGGAAGCAATGAGCAAAAAGAAAGGAAAATTTGCAGAAATGGTTAGAGTAATTGAACCTTCTAAACAATGTTTATATCCAATACCTTAGCTATCCACACTAAGGATTTTCAAAAATTCACTAATTTATCTTTCCTTTTAGGCTAAAAGAGATAACCTCACAAACACCTAGACTTATACCATAAAATCTAGTGATCCCTTTTTCCTAAAGGTGGATAAAAAGAAGCAACCTATGAAATCGTCTAAAAGGATGGATGTTTGCACAATTCAAAATTCACTAAAACCCTAAACTTGATAAAAATGAAATACAATGAAAATCACTCAAGTGGGTTATTAGAATTTTGCAATTTTAGCTCTAAGAGGATGCATATGTGCTTGAGATCTTTTGGATAGTTGTCTTTATTGTTCAAGAAGCTTTGAAAACTTGTTTTTATACCCCTCATTATTTCTAGCCGTTTTGGTAGTTGAGATATTGAATAGAGCCGTTGGGCTGCATTTTTCCTGCAATAAATATTGTATGGAAACACTGGGTATTGGAACATGTGAACTCGTATCGGTACATGCTAAAAGTAAAAAAAAAGCCGTTGCAACGAAGGGGTTACGGTACATGAGCAGACGTATCGGTACATAGAGAAGAATTAACAAATGGTATCGGTACAAGTCATATCGTACCGATACACGTTTTGCTCATTGGAATCAGTGGAATATTTGGTTAAAATACCGTATAAGTACGAGTCTAGGTGTACCAGTATGCGTACAAGAAAATTTAAGGTTTTGGTTCCAAAGTCTAACAAGCTTAACTGTCAAAATATATTTAAAAATTATTTTAAAAATCTTGATTCCCGTACATGTACGCCATACGCTGTACCGGTACTCATAGCACAATTTGGTTTACAGTTTCAAAAATTCATACCAGTACGCCTATAGATGTACCTGTACTCGTAAGCCAATAAACATAAGTTTGTTTTCTAGTAACGAAAACTCGTACTAATACGTCGTTAGTTGTACCGGTACTAAGTTACCAATTTGGCTAAAAGAGTACCAAAATACTTTGAAAAAGTTTGGGGATTCAAATGTTAACTTACAAAATAGTTTAAGTTTGAATGCCAGTCAATTTAGTGAGTAAATTAAGTATCTCAATAATTTGTTTGTTTTACAATTAAGTCCTTGTTATACCATAATCAAATATATGTTTTGCAATTTCCCCTTTTTGATATAACAAAACCAAAATAAGTTTTTAGACCACTCTCTTACTATAAGACTAAAAGGCTATTTGTTTTTGAAAAACTTTTAAAAAAGTTATATCAACTTCTCCTCCTTTTTCTTAAATGAAAACCAATAGGGTCAATTAAAACAATCATAAAGTAGTATAAAGCAAAATAACTCCAAAGATAATATAAAAACTTAAAATTATAAATCCAAAGCATAAATATTCAAGACATAAAAGTATCCAATTAAATTAAAAACATAAACCAAAGCAAACAGTCATAGAAAATATCAAATAACAATCTAGGTGCATAAACTCAAATCCAAATAGATATGATATGATATGAGATGAGATGAAAAGCCTAAGCCTAAGATTCCTCGTTATTGTCTTCGTCTTCCACTTCCATTTCCTCGTCATCATCATTATCTCCATGAACATTAATACGCCACTCTTGATGAAAGGCAGTAAGAGAGATGTCCATAGAAGACACACGATGCTCAATGATAGTTAATCTAGCACCCATGAAAGTCAAGCGAGTGTCGATGGCATCGAACCTTGTGTCCATGGTTGCAAATTTCCCATCAAGGTAGGCCATCATTGCATCAAGGGAAGGCGGGCCTACCGGAGCCGTAGGAACATCTTCAACCGGTTCAACTTCTACAGGGACCTCACCGGGAAGGCTAGCATTGCGAACCCATTCTCTATTGAAAACGGTGAAATGATCTTTCTAAAGAGTTCTCGTATCAATAGGATCAGTGAGTGGAACCGCAAGGTCAAGAAAGCAATCAATGTGAAGCTTATGGAAGATGTGGCTAAGGATGATGCCATAGGTGAAGGATTTGACGAGGGTGGTGTGACGGTTGTTGACAATGTGGACAATGTCGGTAAAAATAATTTAGGCGAGGTTAGGATCTTTTCTCTCACGAAAGCAATAAAGACAAAAGTAATCTACCACACGAATAGTGGACTTTTTCCACCGGATGGTCGAAACCACCAAGTGATGAGAAGGTGAAGGAAACACTCATGGGCTTCGAGAACGGTCACTAAGCTATTATAGGTTGTAGCAAAAGAGTTTTCATCATCTATACCAATATTTTCCATCCCCAAAATTCTACATGATCATTGAGCATGTAGTCTCAGCATGACCGGCGCGCGACAGCGACAGGAGGATCGGTAGGTTGGCCGTTCCCTCTATTCCCAGCAGGATTGTCATTATCCTGGGGATTGTCTTGGTCGTTCCTTCTTTCTTGACGTCTTTCGTTCACCATTGCTTCTAGTTGTTTCTCCAGATATTTGTTCCTTTCAACGAGGTAACGGACTCTTTTTCTAAGATTGTATGTTCGTTCGATTTCAGGATCTAACTGGTGCTCCGGTTCTTTTCCTCATTGAGATCTGCGCATATGCAAACAAAAGACCTTGTGAAAGGTATAGGTTGAACAATCCAAGTAAAAACAGATAAGTAAAGAAAGTGCAGTAAAAGATAGGGTAAATATATGTTGCCAGTCCCCGGCAACGGCGCCAAAAACTTGTTGCGTGTAAAAGTGTCTATCGCAATGTAGTGCAAGTGTACACGGCACAAGTAGTAAAGTGATACGGAAGTATCGGATATCGTCTCCACAGGGACTGGGCTAATAGCTTCACCTTGGGTTACTGCACGAGAGGAAAAAGAAATAGTTTAAATGTTGTCACGAGAATAATAAGAATACTGATAATAAAAGAGTATTGAAATCATGATAGAGAGAATGGGCCGGTATTGAATTGCTCAGTAATGTAGGTGTTGCAAAGTCTAGGAATATATGTTCTGTCGTCGCGCCTGTCGCGGCATCTGTCTGTTGTTAGTCGCGGCAGCGATCACAGAACTCTGTACTTCAAGCTTGGCAAGAATCCCTGTTGTGCCTTGGCCTATCCCTAGGTCCAAGTCTGTCGATGAACACGTCTTTAATGATACCTCCCGGCGTGAATCGAAGGATGAAAACTGATGTTGTTGAATTCTTCTTTATCCACTTAACCTCGTCCTATCCCTAGGTTCGAGATAGTTCAACCATAAACTGGGGAACCCGTACTTATTCCTTTCGTATAAATAACTCTCCCGATATTAAGTAAATAGATAATCTCACAATGCTCTCCCGATACTCTTGCAAGATGATGAAAACCAGAATAAGCAAACTTGAAGTAATTTTATTGAACAGAAAAATTCCTAAAACAAATGCAATCCTTGCAACTACTTTACAAATCAACCCTTAGCCCTAGGGGAAGTTTAGAACATGTTGAGGAAGGGAAAACGGCTAGGGTTTTTGGAAGAAGGCTAGAGAATAAGATGATGTCCTCTCCTAGGTCGAATTACATGCCTTTATATAGGCCTTCGGTTCAAGTTTTCTAATATGGAAAGAATGTAAGTTTAAATTAAAGTACAACTCTATTAAAGACTAAATCTTTAGAGCATAAGTCTTTAATTCGTCCTTCCTTCTTGCTTGGAGTTTCTTCCTTGAACCTTGGGCTTGGCATTCATTCTGATCTAGGGCTTGGAAAAATATAAGGGTGCTCCACGACAGATGGGCTTAATTTTCTCTTTCTGTTGAGGCCCACTTCACTTCTTCCCTTCACTATCGTTGTCGTCCTTGGCTGCCACAGCAGCGGCCATGGCAGTATCGTCCTTCACGTCTGCATATCCAGTTCCAGCTCTGCTTCTTCACTGCCTAGTGTCTGCTTCTCTACTGCTCTCCATCTGCTACAGCAGCTACCTGCAAAAGCAACCAAATTCAGTATAAACTGTGCCAATTGATATATTTGTGATGTATAACTAAAATCTAAACTAAATGCAATGAATTATGCTTGAATGCAGCAGAAATATGGGTTAAATAGGGGGTAAAATATATAACTTTTACACACTCAACAATGTTCCTCCTTGTTTCAAGAGTAGACTAAGATGTCGACTATAAATACGACCATAAATTTGTCGAGATAGGGCTTGAACACTTGGTTCATGAGATCCATGAATGCGTTCAGGGCATTGGTTAGCCCGAATGGCATTACAAGAAATTCGCAATGACCATATCGAGTTTGGAAAGCTGTTTGGGCACATCTTCCTCTTTTACTCTCATCTGATAATAGCTCGATCAAAGATTGATCTTTGAAAATACAACAACATCTTTAATTTGATCAAACATGTCTTCTATCCTTGGTAAGGGGCATTTGTTCTTAATGGTTAGCTGGTTCAATTTCCGGTAATCGATGCATAGCCTCATTGTACCATCATTTTTCTTTATGAACGAGACATGTTCTCATCAGGGAGATGAACTAGGTCAGATAAATCCTTTATCTTGAAGGTCTTGGAGTTTTTTCTGAGTTCTTTCAATTCAAGTGGTGTCATTTGATAAGGTGTTATGGATACTGAATTTGTTCCAGGTTGGATATCAATCTCGAATTCCACTTCTCTGGTTGGAGGGAGTCCGGGGATTTTCTCGAAAAAAACATTGACAAATTTAGATACAATAGGGATATTGGGTAATCAAGTCATATTCATCTTTTAAGACCATGGAAGCAAGGATTGAAGTTGGTTTCTCATCAATTAGGAAAATGGATCCGTTTCCAAAACCTCGTAGATAAAGCCTTCTATATTGGCAATCTACCCAAGCTTCATGTTTACTTAACCAATCTAGTCCTAGCACTAGATCGAACTCACAAGATGGGAAGACATACAAGTCAATAGGAATGGGCACATTTCAAATAGATATAGGGCAAACGTTACAAATAAAACTAATGGACATTAAACCCCCTATTGGGTTTGAAACTACTAGTCAAGTCTCAACTACTTCGGGTTTCAATTTAAGCTTGGTAATTAAGGAAGAGCATATAAAGGAATGGGTGGAACCCAAATCAATTAAAAAGTAAGCAGGACTTGAGTTTAGTTCGACGGTACCTGCGATAACATCGGGAGGCTCTTCATCCTCTCATCCACAAATGTGGTAGACTTGAGCAGGGGCTCGGGATTCCTGATGTGTAGAAGCCAGATGGTGGCCTCTACCCTTGATTCCCGGACTGACATTGTCTCAGGCCTTTTTTTGATTAGAAGGTGCTGAACTAGCATTCTCGGGAGTTTGAGTTGGGACCTTGTTTAGGATTCTGGGGGAAATCCTTGATGAAATGATCAGCTCCACCACACAAGTAACACAAATTTGATTGAGTTCTACACTGGCCGGAATGAAGCTTTTGACAGAATTTGCAAGTATGAGCTTTTCCAGAATTTCTTGTGCTATTAACAGAGATAACCAGGGCTGAAGGCTTGGTCACCGATCGAGGACTCGGCATGTAGTTGCTCTTCGGAGCAGGAGTGAAGGTTGAAGAGCTTTCTTTTTGATGTTTGGCTTTCTATGATTGCCAATGAAGTTTGTCATCGTGTCTTGGCCTCTTGTCAATTCGATGTCCACCCTTCCGTTTCTCTGAAGCCTTCATCTTTTCTTCGGTTGCAATGACCTGATTGCCTAGATTTTGAAAGTTCGTAATTCCCAAAGCCGTGAAGATAGGACTTAGTTCATCATTCAAGCCATCTATGAACATCCTACACTTGTCTGCATCGCTCTTGAAATACTCCGAGCCATACTTGCAATATTTGCAGAGGTTGCTCACATATTGTTCAATAGGTTAACCACCTTGCTTGAGATACGAGAAACGTCTCTGACGATCAACCATGTACTGCTCACTTATATACTTCTTAAATTCCTCGAGAAAGAATTTCCATGTAACCGAGTCAGCGATTGCAGTCAGGGTCGTAGTTTCCCACCAACTCAAGGCTTCATCTGCCAATAAGGCTATGGCACACACAAGTTTGTGCTCATCCGAGCATTGCAATTGCTTGGTTAGAATCCTTGTCGTGTTTTCTAGCCAATATTCAACATCTTTGGGCTTCTCATCAAGTTTGTCGATTGGAGCTCTATGGGGTACGACAACAGGAGGTATAGTAGGTTGATCACATTTCAGATTAGTCACGAGTTGATCGAACATCTCTTTCATACTCAGGAGGCATTCTCTCTGAACTCTTTGGATAACAGGATTTCCTGGTTGATGTTCAGCTTGTCCTTGAGGTTCAACGGGTTCTCAAGGCCTGGTTTTTTCTTGGGGGTCAACATGTCTTTGAGGATTTTTCCCCATCCTCACACTATCTCCTTCATTCAAGGAGCCTTTAGGACTTTCATCGTCCCGGGCGAGCCTTGTCTCAGACATACTACGATAGGATAAACAAGAGAGAGTTTAGATAAGCAAGAACACAAGCATATTAAGATACAACTCCTAGGTGGCAGAATTAAATCCTATATGATGCATGTAGCCTCGGTTTATTCCTAGGATCAACTAAACCTTTAAGCTCTAATAACCACTTCTATAACACCCATCGCCCGGGTTAAGAGCGAGGAGTGTTACTTTGCAAGAAGACAAGCAATCAAGAAACAAGGTACATAAAAAACCAAGCCAATTTAAAACTTTTATAACTCATCACAAATAGATGAGTTGCAACTAGAAAGAACAAATACAAACATGCTTTATATTCAAATTAGACATGACTTCTAAGCAAATTCAACTACCAAGTTTAAACCTAACATTCGGTCAATCATATAAGAACATATAGACCAAATCATCAAATTTGAACGAGATCGTATCTAGGCATTAGTCAACCGATTAAAACAATTCAAGATCAAGGAGCAATACATGTTATTCGACTAAGATACAAGGCATGAATCAATTTTAATCACCAAACCATTACAATATGCACAACTTTTGATACAGTTCAAGCAAGAACATACATGTCTCCAATTAAACTTCAATTAAGATATCAATTCAACGCAATCAATAGGTTTCCAATCAATACAAGGAGTACAACATATTGGTTTAACTAGACATGCTTGCAAGTAACTTAAACATCATTAGGATGCATTACTAGTTCAGAAGATCATACTTATCAATCAAGGCATACAACCACATTCAAATTAGTTCGTATAGATGACTAAGAAGGCAAGCCTAATTTACTACATCATTCGAACAAGGGCGAGCATACAAGGCCAAGGTTTCATTCAAATAGGGCATCAATCATCAAGCATGTAATATCCAGGCCTCAAACATGTTCAACCACTACAATTATATACATTCAAGGATTGAGGCATAACATTATCAAAACATGATAGCAACTAGTAGAGCATTAGATATCAAGGCATGTACAAGCCATTTAAGTCCTACAAACCATAAGTGTGATACACATATAATTACAAGTCTCAAAGTACTGAATTGATGAACTATCATGAGATCTCAATACATCTCTAAGTGTCGCCAACTAGGAGAGTACAAAAACAAGTACAATATCATACTTCAAGATGTTCGTGTGTCTTGCTTCTAGTTCAAGAAAGAATGCTTTTGAACACTTTTAACATGTGGTTTGGGAAGAAGGAAAAATGAGAGTGATAAGTACAAGATTTAAAGTTATTAAGTTGTCATGTTTTAAAGACTCTAATCAACTCCAACCTATCTAGGCTTAACAAGTAAAGTCAAGTTCTAGCTTAACATTTCAAGTACCATTCGAATGACAAGTAAATAATGATCAATTAAGCCAATCCATGGTTTGCAATAAACATACAAGTAAGAAATACATAATCAAGTACTAAACAAGTTAAACAAGTGATCATTCAATCCATTCGACAAGCATCATGTACTCATAAGTTATCTTTCAAGCAACAAGCAAGATCAAGTAACATGTTCATCATTTTCATCACATGAATCCATTATATTACAAGCTTATTATCAAGGAAAAGATTACGCATTCATTATTCAAGACTAACTTTTCATGTTTCAAGTAATTTAGTATAGTTTTGCCTTGGTATTTAGTTATGTCTAGGTAATCGAGTCACCAATCAACCGTCGCCACAAGATGTACCGTAGTATTGGTCAAACCCTTCTATTGTCGCCAAATGACCACAAACACTTCCCTCCTACTATCGCTAAATAAGGGCCTTGGCCCGTGACCGTAGTCCACCCAAAACACATTGAGCTCTAGACTCTAAGGCTTGCCTACCTACCTAAGACCAACTAGCAACCAAGGGCTTTATTAAACTTTAATTATTGAGCTTTCAAGTAACAAGAGTTTATGTCATGATCATTAAGGTAACAAGCTTTTATTATATCAAGTGTTTAAGACATGATCATATAGGATCATTCAAATAAATCAGTCCAAGGCATAAAAGACAAGCATTCAATCATGTTTTATATATCATTAACAAGACAAGTAGCAAGCATATTCAATTCTAAGTCTTTATTTTTTTTATCCATTCTTCCCTTAATGTGAAATTACCAATTATAGGTTAAATTCATTTCATAGAATCAAACATTGAGCAAGAAAATTAGACATGCTTATTTGGTTAGGACCTAAGTCCTAACCCTATTTAAAACTACACTCACAATACTCCAAGCAAGCTTAACCTTGAAGAGTTATCCGAGGTACTAACCCTATTTAAAAATATACTCACAATACTCCAAGAGATCTTAATCTTGAATAGCTATCCCCTTTAGCTTATATTGTGTATGTCCAACTCTAGTTCCTTCACCTAAATTCTCTACTCTTTGTTTTAACAAGCCACCCACACAAGACTTTTTCTGCCTGACAGTTTGTATATCACTTACTAGTACCAAAACTTAATTATCACTTACTATATGTTAGAA
The DNA here is from genome assembly GCA_030270665.1 of Hibiscus trionum. NCBI lineage: Eukaryota > Viridiplantae > Streptophyta > Magnoliopsida > Malvales > Malvaceae > Hibiscus > Hibiscus trionum. The sequence continues at coordinate 3,628,310 of BSYR01000004.1, forward strand.
TTCAATACATCAATACAACCTTATACAATCAAGCATATATTTTCATTACTAGTACCAAAACTGTTTATGTCTGGCAGTTTGTATATCACTTACAAAATTACTACTATCTTTTTAATATATACGTCGGAATTTAAATCCATTTACACCGTTATAAATCTAACTTAATTATCTTTCCAACCATACCAACCTTGCATTTTTAGTCCTTATATATCAATACACTTTTTAGTCCTTATATATCATTTACACAGTAGCAATTTTGACAGTCTACATTTAGGTCCACTTTAGTGAGGTATTTAGTCTATGACCCTTACATGTTCAAATCAGTCCTTTAGACCTTGGTTTTCCCTATTTTCCCTTCTTTTTACATGTCAATTTTAGTCCCTAAATCATCCATTTCAATCCTTAATTTAATCATTCTTTCAGAACAGTCCCTGTTTTATCCATGTGCCAGTAAACACTTTAAAGCAGCCTAATTACTCAATAATCAAGAAATCCAATTTATCTAGAATTCGTTTTTAGTTCTCCCTTGTTTTTACCTAAACTTTCTATCCCTTAATTATGTCCAGATTAGTCCCAAATTTACTTATTTTCTCAAAACAGTCCTTATTAATCAATCAAGTCATCTAGGTGACAAGTTTCATAACTAGCTCCATTTTAGCATCCTAGGCATTATTTTCAGTTATTCAATAACTCAATTCACTTCCTAATCAAGTTTTCTAGCGTGCATTTCATTCAATTCATTAGGCTCAATCTATAAATAATTTGAATTACCCTATTCATTTCCATGATTATTCAAGTATTAGATTCAATGCATGTTATCACTTTTACTTGATCAAGCATGTTCATTCTCTAAATTCACTGTCAAATTATCAAGCTACTATCAAAACCTATTCATAAGAACATATATTACAAGCAATTTCATGGATTCAAGCTCAAATTGAACATCACAACCATTCAAACATGATATCAAATGGAATTGAGTTTGAATTTACTTACAATATTTTTAGCTTTGATTTCTATGGAAAATTTGGACCACATGCAAGTTCTACTTCTCCTTCAATGGAGTTTCTCTCAAGCTCTCTTTTTTTCTCTCTCTAATTTACTATCCTATTCGGCTAATGAGGAAGGAGATGAAGATGATGATTCTTAATGGATTATGGAATGTGTAATTTACCATTTAATTAGCCACTAATTATAAGCCTAAGCAAGGGCATTTAGGAATTTGAGAAATTAGCATGCATTCCTCAACTTTGCTCTCCCTTTCGATTTGATCCTTTCAAGTTAAGTTACTAATCTTTCATGTTCTTTCAATTAGGTCCTTAGATAACCTAATTAGCTTAGGTTCAAGTTCAATCGAGCTAACAGTTTAGGTGACAAGCTTCAATACTTCTAGACTAGGATTTAGGGCATTACAACCTACAGTAGGATTGATCCTTGGAACAAAACTATTAGCTTTAATGCATTGCATGTTATTAAAATAGCCGAGGAATGAATTACTGTTGCAACACGTCTTAGAATCTTTGTTATAATAGCTTAGTTGGAACCTTGGAAAAGATAGGTTGTTTATGTTTATGTTTATGTTTATGTTTTTGCTTTTGCTTTTGCTTTTGCTTTTGCCTTTCGTGTTTACATAACATTACTTGAGGACAAGTAATAGTTCAAGTTTGGGGGTATTTGATGAGTGCGTAGATAACCTATTTTGTGTACCCTTTTTACTTAGCTTTTGCATGTGTTTAGGCTCATATAGATGCATTTAGGAGTAGTTTGCATATAGTTATGGAGTTATGGTGTTTGAGCTTAATGTTTATCTATATTGATGCTATTGATGGAAAAGGTAGTGGTTTTTAGTGGAGCATTGGAATATTGGAGTAAAATTCTCTCGTGCTGGACTAGATGTTGTAGTATTTGTTGTGACGCTGGAGAGAAATCTTAGATCCTTTAATGTGATTTAATACATTGTCCCCTCTCCTTTATTGAGCCATTAATGACGTGGAAAGCAAAGATTCTATTTGATGGATCACATGACACTTTATTAAAAGCATGTGATAAGATATTCTTTTATTGAGCAATTAATGATGTAGAAAAGCAAGATCCTCATTAAAGGATTACTTGCACTTTAGGTTTTTTAAAACACTAGGAGATCCACCTTTATATAAACACATCAAGGACAACAATTAAATGGATGATGCACTTAACGCACAAATACGTAGAGAAGTTTTTATTCATGGAAGAACAACCCCTTTGTCTTCTACATCGGAGAATCACCATTGTTAAAGGTCAAGAGGAGTCTCGAAGCAACGAAAGCTATCGATAGATGCTTTAGGAGTTTGGAGCACTGCAGCAATAGTTCGAGGGCATGAAGAAGAAATCTCGGGACACTTTGATTATCTTTCTCTCTTGCTTTATCGACCATCATTTTTAATTGTTTTTATTATGGATGTTATTTTCTCAGACATGAGATAAATACTTTTTCTTGAGTTTTATTGTTTTAGGATTCTAGGTTTTAATTACTTGTTCAATGTTATAACCTTTTCCTTTATCTATCTCGTTCATTGTTCTACATGCATAATTATTGTAAGAGCCATCTAGAGAGACCTTTTAATTAATTATTTATGGCTTAATATCGAGAGAGTTAAGTTAGACAAACATGAACGGTGAGGCTAAGCTGTTAGCTTAGTCTTAATTCGGCTTAGACATAAGTTTAAGATTTCAACGACTAATAAGGGGAACTTGAATAAACCAAAAGTTGTTAGGCTTCACGCAGACATGTATTACCATAGCTTTTTGTTGTTACTTCTAGGCATCGAGGGAGTCAAAGAGTTTTTAAAAAACTCTAATTGTGCATACTATATTTTATGCATCACCACACGAGGCAAAGGATGGTGAGGTTTCTTCATCATTGGGTATGTGATGTATAGGAAATTAATAAAATAAAGAATAAAAGGTAGAAGAAAACATAGCTACCGGGTGAAAGGGAGAACTAAGAAAGCACATCCCCATCTCTTTGTAAGCAAGCACCACCATTGATGAACCTTGCAAGCTAGAGACTTTCTTTTGAATAGTCATTTCCCTTTAATCCTAACTATATATCAAGGTAAGCCCATGATCAAAACTTCATTTTCCATGGTTAGTTATATGGAAATAAATATAAGGGAGATATGTTTAACCCCAATAAGAATTGAAGCTCTTAAAGTGTATTTGAACAAGGTTTAAGTATAGGAAAAAGAAATTATATGATTTTATTAGCTAGAATTACTATATTCATGTATGTGATTAGAATCATGTCGGTTTTGATAAATCTATATTCCTTCATGCTAGAACAATCCATTGGTGATGAGGAATCACCAAGTTCCTTTAAACAAGTTCAAGCTCTTAGAAAGGGAGTTGTCATTCGAGAGCCGAAATAGCTTCGGATTGTCCGGTGAGTGTAGTTTATGTTACGAGTGTGGCTAGGTTCTACCCTGATTGCAATTTGATTGAATTGATGAATTTGCATCATTTATGTGTCAAGGCTCCCATGGAGGAAAGCTAAGGAAATTGATAGTGGTAAGCTTATATGTGTTATATGATTTGATTATGAACATGACTTGAATGAAAATGCATGACACGGTGACATATGACATGAACATGAACCATGACTATACAGGAAACAAGATTTATAATTTGCAAGAAATCAAGTATGATACAAAGGAGCTAAGGCTCAAATGTGTAACATGAAATGTCTTACGAATTATGAAATGTAACGCCCTGATTTTGGGCCTAGGAGTTAGCCAGGTTTGGTTAGGCGGTTCGGTGCGAACCAGTTTAGCGGTCTAGTCTAGTTTTAGGAAATAATTATATTGAGACGTTTTTGGTTGAATAAAATAATGGGAAATTTTCCTAAAATCATAATTTTATATATGATTAATTTTGGTAAAGGTAATTTGAAGAAAACAATTTTGGAAATTGGACATTTTGGTTTTGTCACTAAAATGTAAAAATGGAATAGTTTGATTTAAGGGTAAAAATATAAAAGGCTAATGTTTTGAATCTTTAAAGAGCAATAAACAAGGGCTAATAGATACTTTTCCTCCTCTTTTATAATTTTAATTAAATAATTATAATAAAAAGGATGGAGGGAAATTGTAGAGACGATTATTCATTTTCATTTGACGATAGTTTTCTTATCTCATTTTCTCTCAAGTTTCCTTCATCCAAACATCAAGGTTTTCAAGGTAAACTCTAAATTTTGATTTAGATTTCAAAGATTAAACTATTTCCTATTGGTTTCCTATTCAACCTACTCTTTTCACTTTGGTTTCCCTTTTGGTTTCTTTTCAAAAATGGATGAACAGCTCATCATTAGAGGTAGGTTCGTTCTTCTCCTCTAATGACATGTTCTTTACTGAAACTCCCAAGTATTTAGTCTTTTACATATTGTTTTAATGGGTTTATATATATATATATATTGATAAATCATGTTTAATTGAGGTTTCTTGAAGATTTATGGTGGATCTTTGGATTTGATGTTAATTAATGAGCTAATGATTGATTATTAACTTGTTGTTAATGGCTAATAATGTTAACTTGATGGATTTTGTTGAGTTATCTCGAAACTAGTTAGATTGCTAGAAGTTAGTGATGAAATATTGAGTTTTAGGGGCTATTATTGTGATTTCTTGATAGTTGGGGGTTTATAGAGTTTGTAGAAGTGTTTTATGTTTTAAATGGATGAATATTGATGATTGATTTTGCTTGGTAATGTTTGGGAACGGTTTTGAGTGGTTTTACCGATGTTTTCGATTTGTATCGATGGTTAAATGCTTAGCAAATGTTGGAGTTGAGTGGGTGTTTGTTTTGCTAGAGGTTTTGATGCAAGAATGTGCATTAATCCTCTGGTTTTCCTTGGTTAGAAGCAGGGAAGACGTTGCTTGATCTTTAGAAGGCATCTTGCATTAACCCTCTGAGATTATGGTGAGGGTTGATTTCACCATGTGGCTTGGTAGGGGTTGATTCTATCAAGGGCATGGCGGGGTAGATTCCGTCAAGTGTGTTCGTATATCTGATCATTATTGGTTGGGGGTAGATTCCATCCGGTTCACTTGAAATGCAAATATATTAATTGTACATGTTTCATGGTTTTAAAATGCTTTTGTATAATGACACTTATACATGATGTTTATGCTTTGTAAAATTTAAGCATGAGAAGCTTGGTTTGGTTTTGTATTGAGACATGCATGAGATAATGATACATGGGCTTTATAAGATGTTTTTATTGTGGTTTCTAAAGCATGAGAAAGTTGAGCATGACATTTTTATATTTTAAAGGAAGCATGGTTTTAAAAAAAGTGCATTGTTGTTGTTTAAACTAAGCTTTCCCTCACTAAGCAAATATGCTTACGCTCTACTTTCCAACAATGCAGATAAGGGAGCTTTTAGGCAGCAAAATAGCAAGGGTTTTCACCAAAGACATCACTCAAATCACAAGTATGGGTTTTGATACTTTTAATAAGGTAGAAATGGCAATGGGAAGGGTACCTCAGTATTTGGGAGATGTTTTTTTAAAACTCCCTGGTTTGGCAAGTGTGTTTTTCCTTATGAGACTTGTAATGGGCCTTTATATGTTTTTATGCTTTGTTTTGTGGATTTTCATGCTCTATGTGGATTGCTTATAGGTCATGCCTCTAGTGTATTCGTATTTTGCAATTCATGATGTTAGATACCTTTGATGATGCCTATGAGTTGGAAAATGTGTGGACGATGTTTACTTATGGTTGTATGATGATTTGTGGCCTTTTGGTATGTTTAAGGTTGCTTAAATATTGTTGTTTTAGTGTTGTTCTAGTGCGTGTTTCAAAACGGTTGCAGATGCTTCGATACAGCTTGCATATTTAGCCTTATTGTTTCAGAACACTAGAAGACTGTTTCGGTACACCTAGTTATAATTTGTACTCGTATCGAAACACGAGGTCGTTTTGATACAGCTCTGTTATGGTTAAATGTAGGGGAGGTCTATCTGGGCACTTGGTATTGAAATGGGTAAGGATCGTTCCGATACAAATTGCTACTGGAAATGCATGTTTTCGAAACAAGGGTATCTGTTTCAAAAAAAGTACTTGGTGTCGAAACGGGTAGGGACCATTCCTATATAAATTGCTACTGGAAAGCATGGTTTCGAAATAGGGGGTACCTGTTTCAAAACATGGTAGTTAAGTTAGTTAATTTGGCATGTTTCTCAGTATTGAATGTTTACATTTCAGTCCTTGTTATATGTTTTGCAATTGTGGATGTTTTAGTGGTCGTATAAAGTTGATATTTCACCTGGCAGTATGTAATGAACCTAATTAATGGATGTAAATGCTAATTTCTAATCTTGACCTCATATTAGATTGTTTGCAAGGAATGATCAATTAAAGTGTGTTTTTATTGAAATATATTCGTTGCGAGAATAAATTCTATAGGATATAATTATGCATCTAGACAAGCTAAAAGAAAAAAAGGGTTACTAATCGAGGTTGACTTTCACGAGTTGACTTTAGTTTTCCCCGTGTAATTCTCTTAATTCGGGTTAAACATCTAGACCGAGCTAAGTAGTTTAGAATAAGGTTGAGGCGGATGTTTAGAATTTGCCTCCTCCTACTCTAGGTGGAAGTGGAGCTGAGATAGGAGCTGGCGCTGGAGTTGGTGGACCTCAAGTAGCGCAAGGGTCGGCTCCTCCTGACATGACATCTTTGGTTCATGCCATTGCTGGAGCCTTTCAGGCAGCAATGGGAGGTATGCATGCGGTCGTACCTAAGCTTGGTGCCAATATTGGCTTACCCTTAGAGCATCTACGCAGTTTGGGCGGAACAAAGTTTAGAGGTTTATCTCCGGAGGGTTCGGAGGCTTGGTTTGAAAGCACTAAGAGGATTTTGGGGCAGATGAACCACAATAACGTGCAGAAGTTGGGTTGTGTGGTCTCTTTGCTTCATGGAGATACATATACGTGATGGATGACCATCACAGCTGGTATGAAACCTGATGATGTTACCAGGGCATTCTACATGAATGCTTTCAAGAAGAAGTTTTTGGGTGTCCATTATTTGGATGAGAAGAAGAAGGAATTTGTGGTTTTGATGCAGGGCAACATGACAGTTGCGGAATATGAGATGTAGTTTGTTCGATTGAACTAGTACGCCCCTGATCTGGTACCATATGAATGAAAGAGATACGATAGGTTTCACTATGGATTGGTGAAGGAAGTGAAGACCTATATGCTTACGACTGAGTATACCGATTTTGACGTGCTCGTTACTCGAGCCAAAGATATCGAGCAGAGTCCGGGATTGACTTCATGCTCGGCAAGCTCTAACTCCAGGAAGAGAGCTGCTGATTATGATGGTGGGCGTGATCGAGATAAGAGATCACGGGATATGAGCTATCAGCGAGACCATCATCGAGATGATGGTGGTGGATCAGCCTGAGGCCAGTATGGTCAGAATGTTGTAACACGTGGTCTAATGTGTAACCGTTGTGGGAGGAATTACATGGGAGTGTGTTGGGGTAATTCCGGAGTATGTTGGCATTGTGGGGCTCAAGGTCATGTGAAGGGTGACTGTCCACAGTTGGCGAGGCAAGCACCAGCTCGTGCGGTGGACACTCAGAGGGGCCGTGGGCACGGCCAAGGTAATTTTCAACGGCGAGAGAATGGTCAAATGAAATGTAGCGCATGTAGTTGCGGTGCAGCCAAAGGGGGAGGACAAGCTCGAGTTTATGCTCATCGTGAGCACCGGAATGACACAGATGTGATAGCGAGTACCTTCTCCTTGCAATCCTTTTCATTGCTTGCTTTGATAGATTCTGGTTCTACGCATTCATATATTTTGCATGAGCATGTTCGGTTGCTTGATGTGCCATTACAATTGCTTGATGTGGGTATGCAAGTTATGAGTTTAATTGGTTAAGTCGTAGTTGTTATGAAGTTGTATAGAAGATGTCCTTTGATGGTTCAAGGATATGTGTTTCCTGTTGATGTTATGGAATTACCTTTATATGGTTTCGATGTTATCTTTGGGATGGATTGGTTGTTGGAGCATAAAGTTGTGGTTGATTGTGAGACCAAGCGTGTTTCCTTGAAGCTTGTCGATGATTTTGAAGTTGTGGTGGTAGGTGAGAACATAAAGTTCTTGTCTAATGTTGTTTCGGAAGTGGAAGCTCACAAGATGGTGAATGGTGGTTGCCAAGCTTATTTGGCGTATGTGATGAACCCAAATATGAAGGAAGCACATCCGCAAGATATTCGGACATTTTGTGATTTTCCGGGGGTGTTTTCGGGAGAGTAACCTGGGTTGCCACCTATTAGGGAGGTCAAGTTTTGCATAGAGACAGATACGGATATGGCTCTGGTATCTATTGCTCCTTATCGAATGGCACCAAAGGAGTTAAAGACGCAGCTTCAAGAGTTGTTAGATCGTGGTTTCATTAGGCCAAGTATCTCACCTTGGGGAGCTCCAGTTTTGTTTGTAAGGAAGAAGGATGGGTCGATGCGGATGTGTATAGACTATCGACAAATGAATAAGTTAACGATAAAGAACAAATACCCTTTACCTCAATTTGATGATCTTTTTTATCAGTCTCGTGGTGCTGCCGTGTTTTCAAAGATTGATCTAATATCGGGGTATTATCAGCTTGAGGTGAAGGATAGAGATGTACTGAAGACAACTTTTCGTACGAGGTAAGGGCATATGAGTTCCTAGTGATGCCTTTTGGTTTGACCAATGCACTGGCTGCATTCATGGATATGATGAACCGGGTGTTCCATGAGTACCTTGATCAGTTTGTAGTGGTGTTTATCGATGATATCCTTGTGTACTCTTGTACCGAGGAGGATCACGATGGGCATTTGAGGTTAGTGCTGTAGACTTTGTTGGATAATCATCTTTATGCAATGTTGAGTGAATGTGTGTTTTGGATTAGGGAGGTGGTGTTTCTTGGTCATGTCGTGACAGCCGAGGGTATCCGTGTGGATCCTCAAAAGATTGAGGCAGTTGTGGGTTGGAAACTAGTAACGAAGGTTCATAGTTTTCTAGGATTAGTTGGGTATTACCATCAGTTTATGGATGGGTTTTCTAAGATTGTTACTTCGTTGACAAAGCTGCTTTAGAAAGATGTTAAGTTTGAGTGGACGGAGGTGAGGCGGCAATCTTTTCAAAAGTTGAAGGAAGTTTTGGTGCAAGCTCCGAATTTGATTCAACCTTAATCGGGAAAAGTGTTTGTGGTGTATAGTGATGCATCGTTTGCGGGTTTAGGATGTGCGTTGATGCATGAGGGTAGAGTAGTTACTTATGCGTCAAGGCAATTGAAGGTACATGAGCGTAATTATCCTACTCACGAGCTTGAGCTGGCGGATGTAGTGTTCGCTTTAAAGATATATAGGTATTATCTTTATGGCGAGAGATGTACCGTGTACACGGATCATAAGAGTCTAAAGTATCTCATGTCTCAGAGGGAATTGAGTCTTCGGCAACGTCGGTGGATGGAATTGCTGAAGGATTACGATCTTACGATCGAGTTTCAGCCAGGGAAGGACAATGTGGTGGCTGATGCTTTGAGCCGAAAGGTTGTAGTGGAGTTGAGAGTGATGTTTTCTCGCTTGAGTTTGTCTCATGATGGTGGCTTGGTGGTCGTGCTCCAAGTGAAACCATTTTTGGTTGATATGATCAAGGAAAAGCAATTGCTTGATGATTCCTTGGTACCGCATGTTAAGGACATAGCGGAGGGTAATCCTTCGGATTACATTTTTAGTGATGATGGTGTTTTTTGTTTTAAGGGTCAGATAATTGTTCTAGAGGATGTTGAGTTGAGGCGCACTATCTTGACGAAAGTGTACAATAGTCCTTTTGCCATGCATCCGAGTACTACTAAGATGTATCAGGGGTTGCGAGATGAGTACTACTGGGCGGGCTTGAAAAAGGATGTGACAGAGTTTTTTAGCAGTTGTTTGGTGTGTCAGCGTGCGAAAGCTGAGGATCAGTTTCCATCCAGTTTGTTGCAGCCTTTGAGGATTCCAAAGTGGAAATGGGAGAGGATCACGATGGATTTTGTGTCGGGTTTTCCTTTGACACTGTCAAAGAAGAATGTTGTGTAGGTGATCGTGGATAGGTTAATGAAGTGTGCACATTTCATGCCCGTGCATACTACGTTTACCTTGGATAAGCTGGCAGAGCTTTATGTTGCGAAAGTTGTGCGATTGCATGGTGTTCCTAAGTCTATAGTTTCATATAGGGATCCGTGTTTCACATCGAGGTTCTGGGAATGTTTGTATCAAGCCTTGTGCACGAGGTTGAGTTTTATCATGTATTATCATCCTTAGATGGATGGTTAGTCGGAGCGGGCTATCCAGGTGTTGGAGGATATGCTCCGGTGTTGGGTGATTGATTTCCGAGGTTCGTGGGAAAGATGTTGCCACTGGTAGAATTCGTCTATAATAATAGCTATCATGTGAGCATACAAATGGCACCGTACGAGGCTTTGTTTGGACGGATGTAACGTCCTGGTTTTGGGCCTAGATGTTTTAGAAATCGGATCAGACCGGTCGGGAACAGTTCAAATCAAGTTTGGTTCCCCTCAAAAACTAATAATGTTGTGAAAAAGTCACCATACATGAGCTTAGCTTTTCTTTGGATTCTTAGCCTCCTTGCTCCCCTCAAAACACTTCAATTCTCTGCATTATTGGTTCAAGAGAGAGAGAGCGTAAGCACAAATGCTTAGTGAGGAATGCTCCAAAGAAACAACACAATAATGCATTTTATAAAACACCTTTCATAAGGCCTCTAAACTCATAAACATCATTTCTCATGGAACAATGCATACACAACAAGCATCTCATGCTTCATTAACATCAACATGTCATATTGGCTTCCAAGTGATAAACCATAACCATTTACAACATAAAACACAATCGGATACGCGGATTACAAGCGTTGTCCCATACGCTTCATACACATTACCGAACACACAAGGTGGAGTTTACCGGTACAATCACAACCCCTCAACACCCGTGATGGAGTTTAACGGTACAATCACCACCCCTCCACATCACTCATCGGTAGTTGTATAACATCACTAACGAGAACACGAGACACACAACACAAGATCCACACATGGACTTTTAACCACCATTGTGATCTTAACCATCTCGTTAGTGTACTTGGATGGAGTTTACGGTACAATTACAACCCCTCAACATCCAAGGAGACTCTATTCACGGTGCACCCAATCCTATAGCCGGCTAACTATATCTGATTCAAGTACTTTAAAACCAACACATCACTTGCCAATATACATCATTTATCATCAACGATCCACTGTTTTAAAGCATTAATCAAAGCCATTAAACCATCATGCATCACTATGCATCAAAACCACATTTATCCATAACAACCCAAGGATCTCTTACCTTGAGCATCCTTCAACACATGGCTTTCAAAACCAGCATTAATCATGCTAAAACATGCTTTCAAAACAGAATTTAAACATGCAAATTAAATACATTGCATCCAACCATCTCATGGTTCATCAAGAGAGAGTTTTCCCGAAAACTTACACTTGAGCTTAGTTAAGTTGATTAAACTTAAACTAAGCTCCCAAACCTTCAAACATTCGATACAAAGTTGGAAATCCAACTCCACTCACCAATTTCGTTTCGCAAGCTTGCCGAAACGCCGTTCAAGCCTCCGGATCAACACCACAAGGATCCGAAGATGTCTCCCCTATTTTAAACACATCAAAGTAGAGGATTAATGCATCATCATGCATTAAAATCTTCAGCCATTACACCTAAACTTGCTACTCTCACCAAATCTAACATTTCGGCTACCAAACACAACCAAAATCACTTCCAAACTCTTCCACAACATTACCCAGCCAAGATCCATCACTTCTAACCATTCCTAAACATCAATTAACATCCAAAAAGAACCTAAACTCGTCCTTATAGCTCCAGCTATAACAGAACACCAAGATCACCCCAAAAACCACCATTTTCTTAAGCAAAAACTTAGGAAATTCAACCTATTCAGGATTGCATTGATTAAACCTCAATTACACATCATTAAACATCCAAAATACATTAAAAAGTCATCTCAAAATAGAGCTCAAACAATCACCGCGAATTTCTTCAAGATTTAATCCAAATCTTGAGTTTTAAGCCAAAATCAAGATCACAACATTAAAACCCTTTTATAAAACTTAATTTAAGGATTGAGAACTTGGGAATTTCAGTAAAGAACTGAGTATTTAGAGGAGAAGAACATCCTTACCTCTAAATGTAGATTTCTTCTTGATTAGAGCCAAAATCCTTGAAAATTCAATAAGCAAAACAAGAGGATTTGATGTAGAAAGGATTAGGAATCAATTGATGTTTGAAACCTCATCATTTAGTGTGAAAATCAGAAGAAATGTTGCTGTGGAAATGTGTTTGGCTGAGGGAATTTTGAGAGAAAATGAGATGAGAAAGTTTTTAAGAAAGTTAGTTATGAAAAGCTAAAATATCATTTTCCACATTTCCTTTAATTAATTAAACATTAATAAAATCATTAAATCTAAGAAAAATCTGGAGAAATCCTTTCTTGGGTAAATTAGCTCCTTAAAGATTCAAAGTTTCAATCCTTACAAAACAGTCAACACTGAACTTTTAAAAATTTACATTTTAGTCACTATTTCAAAATGTCACACTTCCAAACCTCATTTTGTAAAATTGATTTCACCACTCTGTTATATATATTAAAAGAGGATTTTTAGATATTTTTCCATATTTTTAAAGCATCCTGAACTAGGCTTTCCCTAAAACCACCCTTTTATATTCGAACCGAAAATCAAATCGATCTGGTTCAGACCCTAAACTTCCAATTCCAAAATTGGGGTGTTACACTTATCCGATGGAATGCCCATCATCGGTCTCTCCCTTTGGATTAAACCAAAGAGCACGTACGTATTTTTAGTTTATAGTGCATTCTCATCCTATTGATCGATCAATTATATCCGGTAAGTATCTCATCTTCTATGCCAATATATTATGTCAAAACATCATCTCACCTACTGTTTTTCATGCAACATTTCTCAAATCTTTCTCACCTCATTTCAAAACCATAAAATTTGCCATACTTTAAAACAAAAGCTCAAAACTCAACAATGCAACAGGTTACTTCATGAATTTATTTCAAGCATCATCTCATGCTACAAATCATGCATAAAAACAATAGGAATTTATCTATCTCAACCATGAGCATGTAAAAGCATTTTAGGGGCAACCACCACATATAAGAGAGAAATCTAGCCAATACTTACTTCCGGACTTAGGAAGGAAATTCAAACCTTTCCTAAATCCCCAAACCTTGTTTCTTTATCCCTCAAGGACTTCTAAAACCATTCGCACTCACCGATTATGTTTTGCTTGCTCGCCGAAACGCTATCTAAGCTCCCAGATCAACACCAAAGGCGTTCGAAGATGTCTCCCATGTTTATAACACATAAGAGCAGAGGATTAATGCATCATCATTCATTGAAATCATCAGCCACACACCTAAACTCGCTGCTCTACTCAAGAACCTCATTTCGGCTACCAAACCCAACCTAAATCATCTCCAAACTCTTCCAAAACAAATCCTAGCCAAGATCTACCAATTCTAATCATTTCTAAACATCAATCAACATCAAAAATCACCACAAACTCGTCCTTATACCTCCAGCTATGACAGAACACCAAAATCACCCCAAAAACCACCATTCTAGCATGCAAAACTTAGGAATCCAAACCTATTTGGGATTTGTTTTATAAAACCTCATTTATAACATCCATTAACATCCAAAATAATTTAGAAAACAACCTCAAAATAGAGACTAACCATCAACCACGAAAATCATCAAGATCTCTCCAAAAACCTTGAGTTTTAATACAATTTCTTGTTTCTAACATTAAAGCAACTCAAAAATCATTAACAAAGGATTGATAGCTTGGAAATTTCAGTAAAGAACTGATCATTAGAGGAGAAGGACGAAGCTTACCTCTAATGGCTGATTTCACCTTGAATTGGGCAAGTTTTCTTGAAAATTCAATGTAAAAACAAGAGGATTTGATGTGGAAAAGATTAGGAATCAAAAGGAGATTGAAATATCATCAAAAGGAATGAAAATCAAAGGATAATTGGTGGAGGAAATGTGTTTGGCTGAAAAGAAATTGAGAGAAAATGAAATGAGAGAAAATGAAATGAGAGAAAATTGATGAAAGATAGTTATGAAAAGTCAAAGATAGTTTTCCTTTTAATTAATCTTTATTTCCTTTAATTAAAACATTATTAAAATCACCCAAAATAAGGAGAAATCTGATTAAAAATATTTTGGTAAAATTAGCTCCTTAAAGATTCAAAGTTTCAATCCTTTACAAAACAGTCACTATTTAACTTTTGCAAAAACTGCGATTTGGTCACTACACCGAAATGTGGTATTTCCAAACCTTATTTTGTAAAATTGATTTCACTATAATCATTCATATAATAAATGAGGATATTTAGGTATTTTTCCATATTTTTAAAGCATCCTGAGCTAGGTGTTCCTTAAATCTCCCTTTAAGATTCGAACCGTTCTCGACCGGTCCGATTCGAACTCCAAAACATCTAGGCCCAAATTTGGGGTGTTACAACTCTCCCCCTCCTAAGAAATTTCGTCCTCGAAATTTACCTGGAGGAAAAAGGTAAGGAAATTGCTTCATCATGTCTTCCTTTCTTTCCCACGTGGCTTTCTCAATGGCACGATGTCTCCACAACACTTTGACCAGCTCAATGGTCTTACCACGAAGAACCTTACTATCCGAATCCAAAATCTCAACAGGTTTTTCATCATATGTCAAATCCGGATTCAACTCAACTTCCTCCACATGCATAACATGCGAAGGATCCGATCTATACCTCCGAAGCATGGATACATGAAACACATTATGTATCTTTTCTAACTCTTGTGGTAGCCTCAACTTATAAGCAACGGGACCCACACGATCTATCACCACGCATGGTCCAATGTATCTTGGGCTCAACTTGCCCTTCCGGCCAAATCTCATCACCTTCTTCCGAGGTGGAACTTTCAAAAACACACGGTCGCCCACCGCAAAATTTATCTCCTTACGCTTCAAATCCGCGTAAGACTTTTGTCGATCCGGTGCTGCCTTCAATCGCTCACAAATGAGCTTCACCTTCTCGGTGGTTCCTTTCAACAAAGCCGGCATCGAGACCAGCTTTTGTCCCGTTTCAGCCCAGCAAAGAGGAGTTCTGCACTTCCTCCCGTACAAAGCTTCATAAGGTGTCATTTGAATACTCGCCTGGTAACTATTATTATAAGCAAACTCCACCAAAGGCAAGTGCTTCTCCCAAGAGCCTTGAAACTCGATAACACAACACCTCAACATATCCTCAGGCACTTGGATAACACGCTCCGACTGTCCATCCGTTTGCGGATGATAAGATGTACTGAAATTCAGCCGCGTACCCAATGCTTGATGCAAACTTATCCAAGGTGTACGTAGTATGCACAGGTAAGAAATGCACACACTTCGTAAGGCGATCCACAATCACCCAAACAAAATTCTTCTTTGATGGCGATAGAGGCAAACCAGACACAAAGTCCATGGTGATCCTCTCCCACTTCCATTCAGGGATCCTTAACGGCTGCAACAACCCCGAAGGAAACTGATGCTCAGCCTTAACCGGCTGAACAAACCATACACTTGCTCACATACTCAGCGACATCTTTCTTCAAACCCACCCAATAGTACTCATCCTTCAGATCACGATACATCTTTCTACTACCTGGGTGCATAGCAAACGGACTACTATGAGCTTCGGTCAAAATAGTGTGCCTCAACTCAACATCACTCGACACCACTATCCGACTCCCAAAACATAGAACACCATCATCATTAAAACAAAAATTCGATGGCCTATCTTCAGCGATATCCTGAACATGTGGCACCAAAGAATCATCCAATGGTTGTTTATTCTTTATCAACTAGATTAGAGATGGTTTCACTTGCAATTCAGCAACAAGACCACCATCTCGCGATTTGCTCAAGCTAGCAAACATCGCTCTTAACTCCACCGCCACTTTCCTGCTCAAAGCATCAGCCACAACATTACCCTTCCCCGGGTGATACTCGATCGTTAGATCGTAATCCTTAAGCAACTCCACCCATCGTCGTTGCCTAAGATTCAACTCTTTCTGAGACATCAGATACTTCAAACTCTTGTGATCCGTGTACACATTACACTTCTCACCATAAAGATAATGTCTCCAGATCTTTAGAGCAAAAACCACTGCAGCCAACTCAATATCATGCGTAGGATAATTGCGCTCATGCACTTTCAGCTGTCGCGATGCATATGCCACCACCTTACCCTCTTGCATTAACACACACCCCAAACCAACATAGGATGCGTCGCTATACACCACAAACTCTTTCCCTAATTCAAGTTGAACCAAGATAGGAGCTTACGTCATGTAACACCCCAATTTTGGGCTTAGAAGTTTTGGGTTTGGACCGGACCGGTCGGGTTGCGGTTCGAATATAAAAGGGTGAATTTAGGAAAGCCTAGTTCGGGTTGCATTAAAAATATGGAAAAATGTCTTAAAATCCTCTTTTATTATATATAAGAGAAAGGTGAAATCAATTTTACAAAATGAGGTTTGGAAGAGTGACATTTTGGGTTAGTGACCAAAATGTAACTTTTGAAAACCGGGTGACTGTTTTAAAAAGGATTGAAACTTTGAATCTTTAAGGAGCTATTTACCCAAAGGAGTTTCTCCAGATTTTTCTTAATATTAATCAATTTATTAATGGTTTTAATTAAGGTAAAAAAAGGGAGGGAAGAAGATATTTTGTTATTTTAACTAACTTTCTCAAATTTTCCATTTTCTTTTGTACCCCCTTAACCCGGCCCAGACGGTTGAACCGAATTAAGAAGTTTACACGGGGAAAACCAAAGTCAACCCGAAAGTCAACCTCGATTAACGACCCTTTTTTTTCTTTTTAATCTTGTCTAGATGCACGTTAACCCTAGTTATGTTCATACAAACATCATACTCAAAGAACAGCGCAAACGGAAAACGTTCAGGGACTTAATTGAACAAAACGCAAACTTAGAGACCAAAATATAAATTCTGGAAATTACAAGGACTTAACCCACTTTTAAGTTACCAATATGAAATTAGTCACATTTCATGCTTGTCTGTCAAATTTCAGCTCAAACGGACATCACAAACCCATTTAATTGCATAAACAAGATTCAGGACCAATACGCAAACAATGCAAAACATTTAACCAACAATTTCAGTGCCCAACGGTCGAGTGTTTCGGAACAGGGAAGACCCGTTCCGAAACGCGGGACCGTTTCGAAACTGGTTCCGAAACAGTGCCTGGCAGTGGCATATCCGTTCCGGAACACCCAGGCCATTTCAGGCCCCCGTTCCGATACGGTAGCACCTGTTCCGAAACAGGCTGCCCAGATTGCAGAAAAATTGCTGGTTTATCACACAATTGGCCTATCAAACATGCTCCAGAAGCAACCATACTTCACCAGCAAGTCATACAACATACAAAGAACATAATTGCATCGACCATTCATCAACATGGCATCAATTATGAAAATCCCCAATTCTATAGGCATGCATCCTACTTAGCAATCCATTCAAGCATCAAAACATCAATCCAAACACATAATGGCCAAATACAAGTTCCAACAACATTAACAACATAATACCAACTTAGGGAGTCCAAAACATCTCCCAAAACAACAACATAGGTCCCCCATTGCCAAATGCCATAAGCTAATAGTGTTTAAGAAACCTTCACCATACATGAGCTTTGTTCACCACTTGGATTCTTGTCCACCTTGCTGTCCTCAATGCACTTTAATGCTCTGCATTATTGGTTTAAGAAAAGAGAGAGCGTAAGCAAAAGCTTAGTGAGGAATGCTCGTTAAAACCACACAACAATGCATATATAAAACACCTTTATAAACCAGTGTTCAAAACCACAATATACATGCTCATAAGCATTTTAAAACAAGCAAACATGCTTCAAGATCATAACATGTCATATTGGCCACAAGTGATACAATCAACATAAGATCCACACATGGACTTTTAAACACCATTGTGATCTTACAATTTTCCAAGGACCACACATGGACTTTTAAACACCATTGTGTCCTTAACAAGAATCATCCATGGACTTTTAAACACCATGACAAGTACCACACAAGGACTTTTAAACACCTTTGTGTCCTTAACAAGAATCACCCAAGGACTTTTAAACACCTTGGTGTTCTTAATTAACAAGGCTTACACAAGGAATTTTAACCACCTTGAACCTTAACCAAGAACCAACCATGGACTTTTAAACACCATGTTGTTCTTAAATAAACAAGGCTTACACAAGGAATTTTAACCACCTTGAACCTTAACCAAGAACCAACCATGAACTTTTAAACACCATGTTGTTCTTAAATAAACAAGGCTCACACAAGGACTTTTAACCACCTTTGTGACCTTAACCATCACTTGCCAATATACATCATTAACAACAATATTCCACTGTTTTAAAGCATTTAACAAGCCATAAACATCATGCATCTTTAAGCATTAAACCACATTAAAACAATGTTCAAAAACAAGGATCTCTTACCTTGAGCATCCTTCAACACATGGCTTACAATCCCAGCAAATAAACATGCTAAATATGCTTTCAAAACAGGATTTAAAACATGCAAACAAACCACATTGCATACAACCAATCCATGGTTCATCCTCAAGAGAGTTTTTCCGAAAACTTACTCTTGAGCTTAGCTAAGTTGCTTAGACTTAAACTAAGCTCCCAAACCTTCAAAACATTGGTTTCATAGCTGAAATCCAAAATCCACTCACCGATTCCGTTTCGCCTCTTGCCGAAACACCAATCAAGCTTCCGGATCAACACCACTAGGATCCAAAGATGACTCCCATGTTTTAAACACATCAAAACAGTAGATTAATGCATCATCATGCATTAATATCCTCAATGAAAGCACCTAAACCCGCTGCTCTCATCCACACTCCATTTTCGGCTACCAAACACAACCGAAAATGCATCCAATCAACTCCACAACACTACCCAGCCAAGATCCATCAAAACTAAACATCCTTAAACATCAATTAACATCCAAAAGGATCTTACCACGTCCTTATACCTCCAGCTATAACAGATCATCAAGATCACTCCAAAAACAACCAAGAACACAAGCTAAACTTAGGAAATTCAACCTATCCGGGATTGCATTAATTAAACCTCAATTTCACATCAATTTAACATTCATTTAACATCAAATTGACACCTCAAAACACTGCCCAATCAGATCATACGAAATTTCATCAAAATCAATCAAATCTTGCATTTAAAAGCCAAAATCAAGAACACATCTATAAAACCTTTTATAAAACATAAATCAAAGGATTGAGAACTTAGGAATTTCAGTAAAGAACTGAGAGTTTAGAGGAGAAGGACGTTCTTACCTCCAAACTTGAGTTTTCTCCCTTTTTGGAACCAAATTCTTGAAAATCCACTTAGCAAATGCAAAGGTTTTGTTGAAGAGATGATTGAAGATCAAAAGAGAATTGAAATGAGATATTTAGATGACAAAATCAGAGGGAAAAGCTCTGGAGAAATGTGTTTGGTTTGAGATAAAAGATGAGAGAAAATGAAAATAGAAAATGTGGAAAGTTAGTTGGAAATTTAGGAAAATATCTTCCCTCCCTTTTCTTTTATTTAAAATCCATTTATTAAACCTTTAATATTTTAGAAAAATCTGGAGAAACTCCCATTGGGTAAATAGATCCTTAAAGATTCAAAGTTTCAATCCTTTTTAAAACAGTCTCACAGTTTTCGAAAATTAAATTTTGGTCACTAACCAAAATGTCACACTTCCAAACCTCATTTTGTAAAATTGATTTCACCAAACTCTTATATATAATAAAAGAGAATTTTAAGACATTTTTCCATATTTTTAATGCAACCCGAACTAGGTTTTCCTAAATTCACTCTTATATATTCGAACCGCGATCCGACCGAACCGGTCCGAATCCCAAAACTCCTAAGCCCAAAATTGGGGCGTTACATCTTTTCTCTCAACTTTTCTCTCAACCCAAACACTTTTCTCCAGCAAATTTCCCTCTGATTTTGACATTCAAAGATGAGATTTCAACTTCTTTTTGATCTCTAATCATTTCTACAACAAAACCTTAGCATTTGCTTATTGGATTTTCAAGAATCTTGGTTCCAAAAAGGGAGAAACTCAAGTTTAGAGGTATGAACGTCCTTCTCCTCTAAATTCTCAGTTCTTTACTGAAATTCCCAAGTTCTCAATCCTTGAATTATGTTTTATTAAAGGTTTTGCAATTGAGTTCTTGATCTTGGCTTTAAAATGCAAGATTTACTTTAATTTTGATGAAATTCGTATGATCTGATAGGGCATTGTTTTGAGATGTGTTTTTGATGTAAAATGGATGTATAATTGATGAGAAATTGAGGTTTAATCAATGCAATCCCGAATAGGTTGATTTTCCTAAGTTTTGTTTAAGTTTTTGGTGGTTTTTGGAGTGATCTTGATGTTCTGCTATAGCTGGAGGTATAAGGACGTGATGAGATCCATTTTGGATGTTAATTGAGGTTTATGAATGTTTAGAATTGATGGATCTTGGCTGGGTAGTGTTGTGGAGATGTTTGGATGTGATTTCGGTTGTGTTTGGTAGCCAAAATGTGAGTGTTGATGTGAGCAGCGAGTTTAGATGTCTTGGTTGAGGATATTAATGCATGATGGTGCATTAATCTACTGTTTTGATGTGTTTAAAACAGGGGAGACATCTTCGGATCCTTGTGGTGTTGATCCGGAAGCTTGATTGGTGTTTCGGCAAGTGGCGAAACGGAAATCAGTGAGTGGATTTTGGTTTTCAGCTTTGAAACCAATGTTTTGAAGGTTTGGGAGCTTAGTTTAAGTCTAAACAACTTTGCTAAGCTCAAGAGTAAGTTTTCGGAAAAACTCTCTTGTTGATGAACCATGAGTTGGTTGAGTGCAATGTGATTGTTTGCATGTTTTAATTCTGTTTTGAAAGCATACTTTAGCATGTTTATTGCTGGTTTTATAAGCCATGTGTTGAAGGATGCTCAAGGTAAGAGATCCTTGTTTTGAACATTTGATAAAATGTGGTTTTGTTGCATAAGGATGCATGATGATTAATGGCTTTGTTAAATGCTTTAAAACAGTGGATTATTGTTGTTAAATGATGCATATTGGCAAGTGATGTTTCGAGAAAGGTTAAGAACACTATGGTGGTTAAAAGTCCATAGGTGGTTCTTGTGTTAAGAACAACATGGTGGTTAAAAGTCCATGATTGGTTCTTGGTCACAAAGGTGGTTAAAAGTCCTTGTGTGAGCCTTGTGTATTGTAAGGTCACAAAGGTGGTTAAAAGTCCTTGTGTGAGCCTTGTGTATTTTAAGAACACCATGGTGGTTAAAAGTCCATGGGTGATTCTAGTGTTAAGGTCACAAAGGTGGTTAAAAGTCCTTGTGTGAGCCTTGTGTATTTTAAGAACACCATGGTGGTTAAAAGTCCATGGATGATTCTTGTGTTAAGGTCACAAAGGTGATTAAAAGTCGTTGTGTGAGCCTTGTGTATTTTAAGAACACCATGGTGGTTAAAAGTCCATGGGTGATTCTTGTGCTAAGGACACAATGGTGGTTAAAAGTCCATGTGTGGTCCTTGTGAATTGTATGATCACAATGGTGTTTAAAAGTCCATGTGTGGATCTTATGTTGATTGTATTGTGAAATGGAAAGATTATGATTATCACTTGTGGCCAGTATGACATGTTAATAATTTGAAGCATGTATGCTTGTTTTAAATGCTTTTGTGCATGGATAAAGGTTGTTTTGAACTAAGGTTATAAAGGTGTTTATAAATGCATTATTGTGTTGTTTTAAATGAGCATTCCTCACTAAGCTATGTGCTTACGCTCTCTCTCTTTTCTTAAACCAATAATGCAGAGCATTGAAGTGCTTAAGGGCAGCAAGAGGGTCAAGAATCCAAGTGAAGAACTAAGCTCATGTATGGTGAAAGTTTCTTTACACTATTAGCTCTTGGCATTTGGCAATGGGGAACCTATGTTGTTGTTTTGGGAGATGTTTTGGACTCCTTAAGTTGGTTTGATGCTTTTGATATTATTGGAACTTGTAAATGGCCATTATGAGGATTGTTTGATGATTTGGTGTTTGAATGGTCTTTCAATATATGATGCATGCCTATAGAATTGGGGTTTTCCTTGTTTGATGCCATGTTTATGAATTGTTGATGCCATTATGTTCCTTATGCATGTAATGTCTTGCTGATATAATTTGGTTGCCTTTGGAGCATGTTTGATGGGTCAATTGTGTGAGAAACTAGCTAAATTTATGCCTTCTGGGCAGCCTGTTTCGGAACAGGTGCTGCCGTTTCGGAACAGAGGGCCTGAAATGGCCTAGGCGTTTCGAAACGGGCAGAGCCGTTCCGAAACAGTTTGGCCACTGCCAGGCCATGTTGCGCAACGGGTTTCAGAACGGTCCCGCGTTTCGGAACGGATCATCCCTGTTCCGAAACACCTGACCGTTGGGCACTGAAATTGACGGTTATATGTTTTGAAACCTTTGCGTTTTGGTCCTGAACTTTGTGTATGCAATTGAATGAGTTTGAGATGTCCGTTTGAGTTGAAATTTGACAGAGAAGCATGAAATATGACTAATTTCATAATGGTAACTCAAAAGCGGGTTAAGTCCTTATAATTTCCAGAATTTACATTTTGGTCCCTAAACTTGTATGTTGTGCAATTAAGTCCCTAAATGTTTTCCGAATGCGCTGATCTTTGAGTATGCCGATTGTATGAACATATGTAGGGTTAATGTGCATATAGATAAGATTAAAAAGAAAAAAAAGGTCGTTAATCAAGGTTGACTTTCGGGTTGACTTTGGTTTTCCCCGTGTAAACTTCTTAATTCGGTTCAACCGTCTAGACCGAGTTAAGGGGGTTACATTTGGTGGTATCAGAGCTGAGTTCTCGAGTAATTGGGAATGATTATGTGGGTGATTAATGTATGTATGCTTTGTATGCTTGTTGAATGAAAGCATGTTGTGTGAATTGTAAGTATGTTACAATTGTGGTGTATGCTGTGGTGAAGCATGTTAGGGGGACCCATTGCCAAATCAAAGCTAATGAAATGATGTTGTTTTTAATTGGAAATGAGCTTGAGTACTTGGATTGCTTACCTTGCTGGGCCTGACTTTGTTTATTGCATTGTGATTGCATTGTTAGTGAATGGCACCTCGTAGAGAATTGAGGGTTAATACGCGAGCTATGGCTCAAAATGAGAATGAGGAGAATGCTGAAAATATGGTGGATTTACCTCCTCCACCTGGTGGTGGTGGTGTTGGGGGCGAAGGAGCTGGTGTTGCAGCTGATGTTGGGGTCGCTGGACCTGAAGCTGGTCAGGGACAAGCTGTTCCTGACATGACAATGCTGGTTCAAGCCATTGCTGGAGCTTTTCGAGTAGCGGTAGCTGGAGCTCAAGGGGCTGGGCATCAGGGAGATTGTAACCCCCTTAACCCGGCCTAGATGGTTGACCCGAATTAAGAAAGTCACACGGGGAAAACCAAAGTCAACCCGAAAGTCAACCTTGATTAACGACCCCTTTTTTTTCTTTTTAAACTTGTCTAGATGCATATTAATCCTTAGATATGATCATACAACAGCATACTCAAAGATCATAAACATCAGAGATCAAACAGGGACCCAATTGAACAAATTACAACTTTAGGGACCAAATTGTAATTTCTGATAATTATAAGGACTTCATCCAAATTAAAGTTACAAACTTGAAATTAATCAGGTTTCATGCTTCTCTGTGAAATTTCAGCTCAAAAGGACTTCTCAAACTCATACAATTGCACAAACAAGATTCAGGACCAAAACGCAAACAATTCAAAACATTTAACTGCCAATGTCAGCCCCTAACGGTCACCCGTTCCGAAACAGGCAGAGCCCGTTTCGAAACGCGGGGCCGTTCCGCAACGCGTACCGCAACATGGGCTGGCAGTAGCCAAACCGTTTCGGAACGGTCCCTCCCGTTTCGGACGCCTGGGCTTGTTTAAGGCACCCGTTCCGAAACGGTAGGTGTTGTTCCGAAACACCCTGCACAGATTACCCAAAAATGCATACTTTAACATGCAATTAAACATCCAATCATGCTCCAAATGCCACCAAACTTTACCAACATGCAATTCAACATATAAGAGACATACTTGCATCAACAATTCATCAAAACATCCACATATATGGAAAGCCCCAAATCTATAGGCATGCTTCCTACTCAAGCAACCATTCAAGCATAAACTTTCAAATCAAGCATATAATGGCCAACCACAAAAACCAGCAACCTCAACAACATTCAAAATACCTAGGGAGTTCAAAACATCTCCCAAAACATACACATAGGTCCCCCATTGCCAAATTACCAAAAGCTAAATGTACTTAAGAAAACCTTCCATACTTTGAGCTTTACTTCCACTTGAATGCTTGCCTTCCTTGCTGCCCTCAAAGTACTTTAATGTTCTGCATTATTGATTTGAGAAAACAAAGAGAGCGTAAGCAAAAGCTTAGTGAGGAATGCTCAATAAAACCATTCAATAATGCATTTATAAACACTTTATAAATCATGCTTCAAATCATCATTTACACATGCTCAAAAGCATACTTAAACATGCATCTCATGCATCATATCACAACATGTCATATTGGCCACAAGTGATAAGTTCCATTTCTTTAAAAACAAGTTCATCAACTTTCACCCCAAGGACTTTTAAACACCTTGGCCCCAAGGACTTTTAAACACCTTGGCAAGGACCACACAAGGACTTTTAAACACCTTTGTGTCCTTAACAAGTTCACCTCAAGGACTTTTAAACACCTTGACCCCAAGGACTTTTAAACACCTTGGCCATGGACTTTTAAACACCATGATAATAATCACCCCAAGGACTTTTAAACACCTTGGCCCCAAGGACTTTTAAACACCTTGGCCCATGGACTTTTAAACACCATGGAAAGGACCACACAAGGACTTTTAACCACCTTTGTGTCCGTAGCAAGAATCACCCAAGGACTTTTAACCACCTTGATGTTCTTAAGTAAACAAGGCTCACTCAAGGACTTTTAACCACCTTAGTGACCTTAACCTTTTCAAAACATCACTTGCCAATATACATCATTATCATCAATTTATCCACTGTTTTAAAGCATTAAACCAAGCCATATTCATCATGCATTCAAAAGCATCAAACCACATTTAATCAATGTTCAAAAACAAGGAACTCTTACCTTGAGCTTCCTTCAACATATGGCTTACAAAAACAGCATTAACCATGCTAAATCATGCTTTCAAAACAGAGTTTAAAACATGCAATAAACCACATTGCACAACAATCAAATCATGGCCACCACTAGAGAGTATTTCCGAAACTTACACTTGAGCTTAGCAAAGTTGTTTAGACTTAAACTAAGCTCCCAAGACATTAGTTTCAAGCCGAAAACCCAATTTTACTCACCGATTCCACTTCGCCTCTTGCCGAAGCACCAAATCAAGCCTCCGGATCACCACCACTTGGATCCAAAGATGACTCCCCTGTTTTAACACATTAAAACAATAGATTAATGCATCATCATGCATTAATAGCTTCAATGAAAGCACCTAAACTCGCTGCTCTCATCCACACTCCATTTTCGGCCACCAAACACAACCGAAAATGCATCCAAACCACTTCTTAACAAAGCCCAGCCATAAACCATCAAAACCTAACATCCTTTAACACCATTTAACATCTAAAAAGAACCTAACAACATCCTTATACCTCCAGCAACACCATATCCACAAGATCACCTCAAAAACAACCAAGAATCATAAGCTAAACTTAGGAAATTCAACCTATCCGGGATTGCATTAATCAAAACCCAATTCCTTATCAAATTAACATTCATTAATCATCATTTTAACACCTTAAAACACTGCTTAAACAGATCCAACGAAATTTCATCAAAAACACACCAAATCTTGCATTTTAAGCCAAGATCCATTAAACAATCTTAAAAGCCATTTATAAAACATCAATTAAGGATTGAGAACTTGGGAATTTCAGTAAAGAACTGATAGTTTAGAGGAGAAGGACGTTCTTACCTCCAAACTTGAGTTTCTCCTCTTTTAGAGCCAAAAAGCTTGAAGAATCAACTTGCAAATTGAGAGGTTTTGTAGATATGATGATTAGAAATCAAAAGAGAGTTGAAAGGAGAGATTTAGGTAACAAAATCAGAAGAAACTCTCTGGAGAGAAAGTGTTTGGGTTGAGAGAAAATGAGAGAAAAGAAAATGAGAAGTTAGTTACAAAATAGCCAAAATGACTTTCCCTCCTCTTTTCTTATGTTTAAAAATCAGAATAAAACCTTAAAATATCTTAGAAAAATCTGGAGAAACTACTTTTGGAATAATAGCTCCTTAAAGATTCAAAGTTTCAATCCTTTATAAAACAGTCACGCAACTTTCAAAAATTACATTTTGGTCACTAGCCAAAATGTCACCCTTCCAAACCTCATTTTTCAAAATTGATTTCACAGTTCACTTATATATATTAAAAGATGATTTTAGAACATTTTTCCATATTTTTAATGCAACCCGAACTAGGCTTTCCTAATGTCACCCTTATAGATTCGAACAGCACTTTGACCGAACCAGTCAACGCCCAAAACCGGGGCGTTACAACTCTCCCCCCTTAAGAAATTTCGTCCTCGAAATTTACCTGAAGGAAAGAGATAAGGAAACTGCTTCAGCATGTCTTCCTTCCGCTCCCACGTGGCTTCCTCAACACCTCGATGCTTCCACAGCACCTTCACCAACTCAATGGTCTTGCCACGAAGAACCTTGCTATCCGAATCCAGAACCTTCACCGGTTCCTCATCATAGGTAAAATCCGGATTCAAAACCACTTCCTCCACAGGCATCACATGCGAAGTATCAGATCTATACTTCCGGAGCATAGAAACATGGAACACATCATGAATCTTCTCCAACTCTTGAGGTAACCTCAACCGATATGCAACAGGACCCACACGCTCAACCACCTCATATGGTCCAATGTACCTAGGGCTCAACTTACCCTTCCGGCCAAACCTCATCACCTTCTTCCAAGGCGAAACCTTCAGAAACACACGGTCACCCACCGCATACTCGATCTCCTTACGCTTCAAATCCGCGTAAGACTTTTGCCGATCAGAGGCAGCCTTCAACCGCCCACAAATGAGCTTTACCTTCTCTGTGGTCCCTTTCAACAAAGCCGGCATCGAAACCAACTTTTGACCAGTTTCAGCCCAACAAAGAGGAGTCCTACACTTCCTCCCGTACAAAGCCTCATAAGGTGCCATCTGTATACTTGCCTGATAGCTGTTGTTATAAGCAAACTCTACCAGAGGCAAATGCATCTCCCAAGAACCTTGAAACTCAATCACGCAGCACCTCAACATATCCTCCAAAATCTGGATCACACGCTCAGACTGACCATCCGACTGAGGATGATAGGATGTACTGAAATGCAACCTTGTACCCAAGGCTTGATGCAAACACTGCCAGAAACGCGATGTGAACCTCGGATCCCTATCCGACACAATCGACTTAGGCACACCATGCAGCCGCACAATCTCAGCAATGTACAGCTCTGCCAACTTATCCAAAGAAAACGTGGTATGCACAGGCAAGAAATGCACACACTTCGTTAGGCGATCCACAATCACCCAAACAGAATTCTTCTTCGAGGGAGACAAAGGTAAACCAGATACAAAATCCATGGTAACCCCTTCCCACTTCCATTCAGGGATTTTCAACGGTTGCAACAACCCTGAAGGAACCTGATGCTCAGCCTTAACTCGCTGACACACCAAACACCTGCTCACAAACTCCGCAACATCCTTCTTCAAACCCACCCAATAGTACTCATCACGAAGATCACGATACATCTTGGTACTACCAGGGTGCATAGCAAAAGGACTACTATGACCTTCAGTCAGAATAGCACGCCTCAACTCAGCATCAGCAGGCACTACTATCCGACTCCCAAAACACAACACTCCATCATCATTAAAGCAGAAATCCGAAGGTCTACCCTCCGCGATATCCTGAACATGAGACACCAAGGAATCATCCAGCAACTGCTTATCCTTAATCAACTGAACCAAAGATGGTTTCACTTGCAACTCAGCAACAAGACCACCATCTTGCGATATGCTCAAGCTAGCAAACATAGCCCTCAGCTCAACAGCTACTTTCCTACTCAAAGCATCCGCAACAACATTAGCCTTTCCAGGATGGTACTCAATCGTCAGATCATAATCCTTGAGCAACTCCAACCAACGCCGCTGCCTAAGATTCAACTCCTTCTGAGACATCAGATACCTCAAACTCTTGTGATCTGTGTACACAGTACACTTCTCACCATACAAATAATGTCTCCAGATCTTCAGAGCAAAAACCACTGCAGCCAGCTCAATGTCATGCGTAGGGTAATTGCGCTCATGCATTTTCAACTGTCGCGATGCATAAGCCACCACCTTACCCTCCTGCATCAGCACACACCCCAAACCAACATAGGATGCATCACTGTAAACCACAAACTCTTTCCCTGATTCAGGCCGAATCAAGATAGGAGCTTGCGTCAAAGCCGCCTTAAGCTTCTCAAAAGCCTGTTGTCTCGCTTCCGTCCACTCATACTTAACATCCTTTTGCAACAGCTTCGTCAAAGGAGCAGCAATCTTGGAAAAACCATCCACAAACCTTCGGTAGTATCCCGCCAAACCAAGGAAACTACGGACCTCATGAACAGACTTAGGAACCTTCCAATTCATCACCGCCTCAATCTTCTGAGGATCAACACGATTCCCCTCAGCAGAAACCACATGCCCAAGGAAAACCACCTCCCTTAACCAGAACTCACACTTGCTCAGCTTAGCATAAAGCTGATTCTCCAACAAAGCTTGCAAAACAATCCTCAAATGCTCTTCATGCTCCTCCTCAGTACGCGAGTACACGAGGATATCATCAATGAACACCACAACGAACTTGTCCAGGTATTCATGAAACACACGATTCATCATGTCCATGAAAGCAGCAAGAGCATTTGTCAAACCAAACGGCATCACAAGGAACTCATAATGCCCATACCTTGTCCTGAAAGCTGTCTTAGGCACATCCACATCCTTCACCTTCAACTGATAATACCCTGACCTCAAGTCAATCTTAGAGAACACAGCAGCTCCCCGAAATTGATCAAAGAAATCATCAATCCTCGGCAAAGGATACCGATTCTTGATAGTCAACTTGTTCAGCTGACGGTAATCAATGCACATTCTCATAGTGCCATCCTTCTTTTTCACAAACAAGACCGGTGCTCCCCAAGGTGACACACTCGGCCGGATGAAACCACGATCAAGCAACTCTTGCAACTACGTCTTCAGCTCCTTAGGTGCCATTCTATAGGGAGTAATGGACACAAGAGTTGTATTCTCATACAGCTCAATTCCAAACTCCACCTCGCGGTTAGGAGGTAAACCAGGCAACTCCTCAGGAAAAACATCAGGAAACTCCTTCACAACTCTGATATCTTGCACCCTCAACTCTTTAGAGCTAGGATTCATCACAAAAGCTAGATAGGCTTCGCAACCTTGCCTCAGCATCCTGCTCGCCTCCAAGGTAGACACCACATTGGCAAGAAACTTCACATTCTCACCAACCACAACAACTTCATAATCATCCGCAAGCTTAAGCGAAACTCGCTTGTTTTCACAATCCACAACAGCACGATGCTTAGCAAGCCAATCCATACCAAGGATTACATCAAAACCATAAAAGGGCAACTCCATAAGATCAACATGAAAAACATGTTCTTGAACAACCAAGGGACACCTTCTATAAAGCTTTCGAGTCACAACAGTCTCACCAAAAGAACTAGTGACATGAACACCAACATCCAAAGACTCAACAGGCAAACCAAGCAATTCAGCATGCTCACGCAAAATGTATGAATGCGTAGATCCAGAATCTATCAAAGAAAGCAATGACAAGGATTGCAAAGTAAAGGTACCTGCAATCACATCCGCATCATTCCTTCCCTCACACTGAGCATACACCCTCGCTTGGCCTCCACCTTCAGGCTGAATAGCCACAACATGGGCCACTCCACGACCACCTTCCTCTCTTCTCTGGAAATTACCACGGCCGCGCCCACGACCTCTCTGCGGTGCAGCAACAATAGGAGCACGCACCTGATCACCAGCCAACCTAGGACAATCTCGCCTCAAATGATCTGCGGATCCACAATTCCAACACCCATTACCAGCTGCCGCAACAGGAGCTTGCACCTCTCTCACAGCACGAGGACAGTCACGCTTCATGTGACCACGTGAACCACAGATCCAACAAGCACTCGGATCAGCTCTAGCATTGCCTCCTCTAGCAGGTGCACCACCACCTCTCTTAGCTGAAGACTGATACTTCTGATCACGTCCCCTCTTGTTCCGTCCACCTCCGGAACTATACTCAGCGGCTCTCTTACCAGAACTTGCTCCAGCACCTTTCGCAGATAAACCCAAGTTCATCTCAATGTCCTTGGCTCGGCCCACCAACACATCAAAATCATCATACTCGGTGGCCAGCACATACATTTTCACATCCGTCACTAAGCCATAACGGAACCTCTCGCACCTTGCCCGCTCATCAGGTACCAGCTCAGGTGCATACTGACTGAGTCACACAAACTGCACTTCATACTCAGCCACACTCATGCTCCCTTGGGTAAGAGACATGAATTCACGCTTCTTCTCATCCAGATATCTAACACCAAGATATCTCCGCTTGAACACATTCTGAAAGAATGTCCAAGTCACATCAGCTTCAACCATCCCAGCTATAGTGGTCGTCCACCACGTATACGCATCATCCTGCAGCAAGGATACAACACACCCAAGCTTCTGCACATTAGTGCAACTCATCTGACCCAAGATTCGCTTGGTACTCTCTAGCCAAGCTTCAGAACTCTCAGCAGACATACCCCTGAACTCAGTCCCACCAAGACTGCGTAGACGCTCCAAAGGTAGTCTAACACCAGCATCTCCCTGATGCCCAGCTCCTTGAGCTCCAGCTACTGCTGCTCGGAAAGCACCCGCAATAGCTTGTACCAACATAGACATATCAGGCATAGCTTGCCCCTGACCAACCTCTGGTCCAGCAGCTCCAGCACCAGCTGCAGCTTCAGCTCTTTCACCCTCAGCACCACCACCAGGTGGAGGAAGAGGTAACACCGCACTACCCGTATTTTCCTCATTCTCGTTCTCATTAGGAGCCGTAGCTCGCACATTACCTCGTAACTCTCTACGTGGTGCCATACTTTTACCATGCAATCACAATACAAATAAAACGAAGTCAGGCCCAGCAAGGTAACCAATCCAAGTATTCAAGCTCAATTTCATTCAAAATCAACACCATTTCATTAGCTTTTATTTGGCAGTGGGTACCCACAACATGCTACATCACAGCATACATCTCAATTGCATCCAAATCACAAGCCACTAAACATGCTTTCGATCAACAAGCATACAAGGCACACATACTTCAATCATGCACACATTCATTCCCAATTACTCGAGAAGTCAGCTCTGATACCACCAAATGTAACCCCCTTAACCCGGCCTAGACGATTGACCCGAATTAAGAAAGTCACACGGGGAAAACCAAAGTCAACCCGAAAGTCAACCTTGATTAACGACCCTTTTTTTTCTTTTTAAACTTGTCTAGATGCATATTAATCCTTAGATATGATCATACAACAGCATACTCAAAGATCATAAACATCAGAGATCAAACAGGGACCCAATTGAACAAATTACAACTTTAGGGACCAAATTGTAATTTCTGATAATTATAAGGACTTCATCCAAATTAAAGTTACAAACTTGAAATTAATCAGGTTTCATGCTTCTCTGTGAAATTTCAGCTCAAAAGGACTTCTCAAACTCATACAATTGCACAAACAAGATTCAGGACCAAAACGCAAACAATTCAAAACATGTAACTGCCAATGTCAGCCCCTAACGGTCACCCGTTCCGAAACAGGCAGAGCCCGTTTCGAAACGCGGGGCCGTTCCGCAACGCGTACCGCAACACGGGCTGGCAGTAGCCAAACCGTTTCGGAACGGTCCCTCCCGTTTCGGACGCCTGGGCTTGTTTAAGGCACCCGTTCCGAAACGGTAGGTGCTGTTCCGAAACACCCTGCACAGATTACCCAAAAATGCATACTTTAACATGCAATTAAACATCCAATCATGCTCCAAATGCCACCAAACTTTACCAACATGCAATTCAACATATAAGAGACATACTTGCATCAACAATTCATCAAAACATCCACATATATGGAAAGCCCCAAATCTATAGGCATGCTTCCTACTCAAGCAACCATTCAAGCATAAACTTTCAAATCAAGCATATAATGGCCAACCACAAAAACCAGCAACCTCAACAACATTCAAAATACCTAGGGAGTTCAAAACATCTCCCAAAACATACACATAGGTCCCCCATTGCCAAATTACCAAAAGCTAAATGTACTTAAGAAAACCTTCCATACTTTGAGCTTTACTTCCACTTGAATGCTTGCCTTCCTTGCTGCCCTCAAAGTACTTTAATGTTCTGCATTATTGATTTGAGAAAACAAAGAGAGCGTAAGCAAAAGCTTAGTGAGGAATGCTCAATAAAACCATTCAATAATGCATTTATAAACACTTTATAAATCATGCTTCAAACCATCATTTACACATGCTCAAAAGCATACTTAAACATGCATCTCATGCATCATATCACAACATGTCATATTGGCCACAAGTGATAAGTTCCATTTCTTTAAAAACAAGTTCATCAACTTTCACCCCAAGGACTTTTAAACACCTTGGCAAGGACCACACAAGGACTTTTAAACACCTTTGTGTCCTTAACAAGTTCACCTCAAGGACTTTTAAACACCTTGACCCCAAGGACTTTTAAACACCTTGGCCATGGACTTTTAAACACCATGATAATAATCACCCCAAGGACTTTTAAACACCTTGGCCCCAAGGACTTTTAAACACCTTGGCCCATGGACTTTTAAACACCATGGAAAGGACCACACAAGGACTTTTAACCACCTTTGTGTCCATAGCAAGAATCACCCAAGGAATTTTAACCACCTTGATGTTCTTAAGTAAACAAGGCTCACTCAAGGACTTTTAACCACCTTAGTGACCTTAACCTTTTCAAAACATCACTTGCCAATATACATCATTATCATCAATTTATCCACTGTTTTAAAGCATTAAACCAAGCCATATTCATCATGCATTCAAAAGCATCAAACCACATTTAATCAATGTTCAAAAACAAGGAACTCTTACCTTGAGCTTCCTTCAACATATGGCTTACAAAAACAGCATTAACCATGCTAAATCATGCTTTCAAAACAGAGTTTAAAACATGCAATAAACCACATTGCACAACAATCAAATCATGGCCACCACTAGAGAGTATTTCCGAAACTTACACTTGAGCTTAGCAAAGTTGTTTAGACTTAAACTAAGCTCCCAAGACATTGGTTTCAAGCCGAAAACCCAATTTTACTCACCGATTCCACTTCGCCTCTTGCCGAAGCACCAAATCAAGCCTCCGGATCACCACCACTTGGATCCAAAGATGACTCCCCTGTTTTAACACATTAAAACAGTAGATTAATGCATCATCATGCATTAATAGCTTCAATGAAAGCACCTAAACTCGCTGCTCTCATCCACACTCCATTTTCGGCCACCAAACACAACCGAAAATGCATCCAAACCACTTCTTAACAAAGCCCAGCCATAAACCATCAAAACCTAACATCCTTTAACACCATTTAACATCTAAAAAGAACCTAACAACATCCTTATACCTCCAGCAACACCAGATCCACAAGATCACCTCAAAAACAACCAAGAATCATAAGCTAAACTTAGGAAATTCAACCTATCCGGGATTGCATTAATCAAAACCCAATTCCTTATCAAATTAACATTCATTAATCATCATTTTAACACCTTAAAACACTGCTTAAACAGATCCAACGAAATTTCATCAAAAACACACCAAATCTTGCATTTTAAGCCAAGATCCATTAAACAATCTTAAAAGCCATTTATAAAACATCAATTAAGGATTGAGAACTTGGGAATTTCAGTAAAGAACTGATAGTTTAGAGGAGAAGGACGTTCTTACCTCCAAACTTGAGTTTCTCCTCTTTTAGAGCCAAAAAGCTTGAAGAATCAACTTGCAAATTGAGAGGTTTTGTAGATATGATGATTAGAAATCAAAAGAGAGTTGAAAGGAGAGATTTAGGTAACAAAATCAGAAGAAACTCTCTGGAGAGAAAGTGTTTGGGTTGAGAGAAAATGAGAGAAAAGAAAATGAGAAGTTAGTTACAAAATAGCCAAAATGACTTTCCCTCCTCTTTTCTTATGTTTAAAAATCAGAATAAAACCTTAAAATATCTTAGAAAAATCTGGAGAAACTAATTTTGGAATAATAGCTCCTTAAAGATTCAAAGTTTCAATCCTTTATAAAACAGTCACGCAACTTTCAAAAATTACATTTTGGTCACTAGCCAAAATGTCACCCTTCCAAACCTCATTTTTCAAAATTGATTTCACAGTTCACTTATATATATTAAAAGATGATTTTAGAACATTTTTCCATATTTTTAATGCAACCCGAACTAGGCTTTCCTAATGTCACCCTTATAGATTCGAACAGCACTTTGACCGAACCGGTCAACGCCCAAAACTTCTAAGCCCAAAACCGGGGCGTTACAGAGATGCTGGAGTTAGACTACCTCTGGAACGTTTGCGCAGTCTGGGAGGGACTGAGTTCAGGGGTTTGTCTGCTGAAGGTTTTGAGTCTTGGCTGGAAAGTACCAAGAGAATCTTGGGGCAAATGAATTGCACTGATGTGCAGAAGCTGGGCTGTGTGGTATCGTTGTTGCAGGACGATGCTTACACTTGGTGGACAACCTCTATCTCTGGAATGGAGGAAGCTGATGTAACTTGGACGTTCTTTCAGAACGCGTTCAAGAGAAGATATCTGGGTGTGAGGTACCTAGATGAGAAGAAGAGAGAATTTATGTCTCTTACCCAAGGGAGTATGTCTGTAGCTGAGTACGAGGTTTAGTTTGTCCGACTCAGTCAATATGCACCTGAACTTGTTCCTGATGAGCGGGAGAGGTGTGAAAGGTTCCGTTATGGTTTGGTGACGGAAGTAAAGACGTATATGCTAGCTGCTGAGTATAATGACTTTGATGTGCTGGTTGGGAGAGCAAAGGACATTGAGATGAATTTGGGTTTATCATCTAAAGGTGCTGGTTCTGGTGCTGGTAAGCGAGTTGCTGAGTATAGTTCCGGTGGTGGACGGAACAAGAGGGGACGTGATCAAAAGTATCAGCCTTCGGCTAAGCGAGGTGGTGGTGCGCCTGCTTAGGGAGGCAAGGCAAGAACTAAACCGAACGCATGTTGGACACGTGGATCGCGTGGCCATATGAAACGTGATTGTCCTCAAGCTGTGAGGGAGGTGCAAGCTCCTGTTGTGGCAGCTGGTAATTCGTGCTGGAACTGTGGATCTACGGATCACATGAGGAGAGAGTGTCCTATGTTGGCTGGTGGCCAAGGGCGTGCTCCTGTAGTTGTTGCACCATAGAGAGGTCGTGGGCGCGGCCGTGGTAACTTCCAGCGGAGAGAAGAGGGTGGTCGGAATGTGGCTCATGTTGTAGCTGTTCAGCCTGAGGGTGGTGGCCAGGCTAGAGTGTTTGCTCATAGGGAGGGGAGGAATGACGCGGATGTGATTGCAGGTACTTTCACTTTGCAATCCTTGTCATTACTTTCCTTAATTGATTCTGGATCTACGCACTCATACATTTTGCGTGAGCATGCTGAATTGCTTGGTTTGCCTGTTGAGTCTTTGGATGTTGGTATGCGTGTCACTAGTTCTTTTGGTGAGACTGTTGTGACTCGAAAGCTTTATAGAAGATCTCCTTTGGTTGTGCAAGATCATGTTTTTCATGTTGATCTTATGGAATTGCCTTTCTATGGTTTTGATTTAATCCTTGGTATGGATTGGCTTGTTCAGCATCGTGCTGTAGTGGATTGTGAGAATAAGCGAGTTTCGTTGAAGCTTGCGGATGATTATGAAGTGGTTGTGGTTGGTGAGAATGTGAAGTTTCTTGCCAATGTGGTGTCTACATTGGAGGCGAGCCGGATGCTGAGGCAAGGTTGTGAAGCTTACCTAGCCTTTGTGATGAATCCTAGCTCTAAGGAGTTGCGTGTGCAAGATATCAGGACTGTGCGAGAGTTTCCTGTTGTGTTTTCGGAGGAGTTGCCTGGATTGCCTCCTAATCGTGAGGTGGAGTTTGGGATTGAGCTGTATGAAAACACAACTCCAGTGTCCATTACTCCTTATTGAATGGCACCTAAAGAGTTGAAAGAGCTGAAGACGCAATTGCAAGAGTTGCTTGATCGTGGTTTCATTCGGCCGAGTGTGTCACCTTGGGGTGCGCTGGTCTTGTTTGTGAAGTAGAAGGATGACACTATGAGGATGTGCATTGATTACCGTCAGCTTAACAAGTTGACTATCAAGAATCGGTATCCATTGCCGAGAATTGATGATCTTTTTGATCAATTTCGGGGAGCAGCTGTGTTCTCTAAGATTGACTTAAGGTCAGGGTATTACCAGTTGAAGGTGAAGGATGTGGATGTGCCAAAGACAGCTTTCAGGACGAGGTATGGGCATTATGAGTTCCTTGTGATGCCGTTTGGTTTGACAAATGCTCCTGCAGCTTTCATGGACATGATGAATCGTGTATTTCATGAATACCTGGATAAGTTTGTTGTGGTGTTCATTGATGATATCCTCGTGTACTCACGTACTGAGGAGGAGCATGAAGGGCATCTAAGAATTGTGCTGCAAGCTTTGTTGGAGAATCAGCTTTATGCTAAGCTGAGCAAGTGTGAGTTCTGGCTTAGAGAAGTGGTGTTTCTTGGTCATGTGGTTTCTGCTGAAGGGATTCGTGTTGATCCTCAGAAGATTGAGGCGGTGTTGAATTGGAAGGTTCCTAAGTCTGTTCATGAAGTTCGTAGTTTCCTTGGTTTAGCAGGATACTACCGAAGGTTTGTGGATGGGTTTTCGAAGATTGCTGCACCTTTGACAAAGTTGTTGCAGAAGGATGTTAAGTATGAGTGGACGGAAGCGAGATAGCAGGCTTTTGAGAAGCTTAAGGCAGCTTTGACACAAGCTCCTATCTTGGTTCAACCTGAATCAGGGAAAGAGTTTGTGGTGTATAGTGATGCGTCCTATGTTGGTTTGGGATGTGTGTTGATGCAGGAGGGTAAGGTGGTGGCTTATGCATCACGACAGTTGAACGTGCATGAGCGCAATTATCCTACGCATGACATCGAGTTGGCTGCGGTGGTTTTTGCTTTGAAGATCTGGAGACATTATCTGTATGGTGAGAAGTGTACTGTGTACACGGATCACAAGAGTTTGAAGTATCTGATGTCTCAGAAGGAGTTGAATCTTAGACAGCGACGTTGGGTGGAGTTGCTCAAGGATTATGATTTGACGATTGAGTATCACCCTGGAAAAGCTAATGTTGTAGCGGATGCCTTGAGTAGGAAGGTAGCTGTTGAGTTGAGGGCTATGTTTGCCAGTTTGAGTATTTCGCGTGATGGTGGTCTTGTGGCTGAATTGCAAGTGAAACCATCTTTGGTTCAGTTGATCAAGGAAAAGCAGTTGTTGGATGATTCCTTGGTACCGCATGTTCAGGATATTTCGGAGGGTAGGCCTTCGGATTTCTGTTTTAGTGATGATGGAGTGTTGTGTTTTGGGAGTCGGATAGTAGTGCCCAATGATGTTGATTTGAGGCGTGCTATTCTGACTGAAGGTCATAGTAGTCCTTTTGCTATGCACCCTGGTAGTACTAAGATGTACCGTGATCTTCGAGATGAGTACTATTGGGTGGGTCTAAAGAAGGATGTTGCTGAGTTTGTAAGCAAGTGCATGGTGTGTCAGCGAGTTAAGGCTGAGCATCAGTTTCCGTCAGGTTTGTTGCAACCGTTGAGGATTCCTGAGTGGAAGTGGGAGAGGATTACTATGGATTTTGTATCTGGGTTACCTTTGTCGCCATCGAAGAAGAATTCGGTGTGGGTGATTGTGGATCGCTTGACGAAGTGTGCGCATTTCTTGCCTGTGCATACTACGTATTCTTTGGATAAGCTTGCGGAGCTGTACATTGCTGAGATTGTGCGGCTGCATGGTGTGCCTAAGTCGATGGTGTCGGATAGGGATCCGAGGTTTACATCGCGTTTCTGGCAGTGTTTGCATCAAGCTTTGGGTACACGGTTGAATTTCAGTACGTCTTATCATCCGCAGTCGGATGGTCAGTCCGAGCGTTTTATCCAGGTTTTGGAGGATATGTTGAGGTGCTGCGTGATTGAGTTTCAGGGCTCATGGGAGAAACATTTGCCTTTGGTGGAGTTTGCTTATAATAATAGTTATCAGGCGAGTATTCAAATGGCACCTTATGAGGCTTTGTACGGGAGGAAGTGTAGGACTCCTCTGTGTTGGGCTGAAACGGGTCAGAAGTTGGTTTCGATGCCAGCTATGTTGAAGGGAACCACCGAGAAGGTGAAGCTCATTTGTGAGCGCTTGAAGGCAGCTTCTGATCGGCAAAAGTCTTACGCGGATTTGAAGCGTAAGGAGATTGAGTACGCGGTGGGTGACCGTGTGTTTTTGAAGGTTTCGCCTTGGAAAAAGGTGATGAGGTTTGGTCGAAAGGGTAAGTTGAGCCCTAGGTACATTGGACCATACGAGGTGGTTGAGCGTGTGGGTCCTGTTGCGTATAAGTTGAGGTTACCACAAGAGTTGGAGAAGATCCATGATGTGTTTCATGTTTCTATGCTTCGGAAGTATAGATCGGATCCTTCACATGTGATGCCTGTGGAAGAAGTGGAATTGAATCCGGATTTGACCTATGTTGAGGAACCGGTGAGGATTCTGGATTCGGATAGTAAGGTTCTTCGTGGCAAGACCATCGAGTTGGTAAAGGTGTTGTGGAAACATCGTGGTGTTGAAGAAGCCACGTGGGAACGGAAGGATGACATGTTGAAGCAGTTTCCGTACCTCTTTCCTTCAGGTAAATTTCGAGGACGAAATTTCTAAAGGGGGAGAGTTGTAACACCCCAATTTTGGGCTTAGAAGTCTTGGGTTTGGACCGGACCGGTCGGGTTGCGGTTCGAATATAAAAGGGTGAATTTAGGAAAGCCTAGTTCGGGTTGCATTAAAAATATGGAAAAATGTCTTAAAATCCTCTTTTATTATATATAAGAGAAAGGTGAAATCAATTTTACAAAATGAGGTTTGGAAGAGTGACATTTTGGGTTAGTGACCAAAATGTAACTTTTGAAAACTGGGTGACTGTTTTAAAAAGGATTGAAACTTTGAATCTTTAAGGAGCTATTTACCCAAAGGAGTTTCTCCAGATTTTTCTTAATATTAATCAATTTATTAATGGTTTTAATTAAGGTAAAAAAAAGGGAGGGAAGAAGATATTTTGTTATTTTAACTAAATTTCTCAAATTTTCCATTTTCTTTTCTCTCAACTTTTCTCTCAACCCAAACACTTTTCTCCAGCAAATTTCCCTCTGATTTTGACATTCAAAGATGAGATTTCAACTTCCTTTTGATCTCTAATCATTTCTACAACAAAACCTTAGCATTTGCTTATTGGATTTTCAAGAATCTTGGTTCCAAAAAGGGAGAAACTCAAGTTTAGAGGTATGAACGTCCTTCTCCTCTAAATTCTCAGTTCTTTACTGAAATTCCCAAGTTCTCAATCCTTGAATTATGTTTTATTAAAGGTTTTGCA
Source organism: Hibiscus trionum (assembly GCA_030270665.1). Lineage (NCBI taxonomy): Eukaryota > Viridiplantae > Streptophyta > Magnoliopsida > Malvales > Malvaceae > Hibiscus > Hibiscus trionum. Next base: position 3,668,433 of record BSYR01000004.1, read on the forward strand.
ATTGAGTTCTTGATCTTGGCTTTAAAATGCAAGATTTACTTTAATTTTGATGAAATTCGTATGATCTGATTGGGCATTGTTTTGAGATGTGTTTTTTATGTAAAATGGATGTATAATTGATGAGAAATTGAGGTTTAATCAATGCAATCCCGAATAGGTTGATTTTCCTAAGTTTTGTTTAAGTTTTTGGTGGTTTTTGGAGTGATCTTGATGTTCTGCTATAGCTGGAGGTATAAGGACGTGATGAGATCCATTTTGGATGTTAATTGAGGTTTATGAATGTTTGGAATTGATGGATCTTGGCTGGGTAGTGTTGTGGAGATGTTTGGATGTGATTTCGGTTGTGTTTGGTAGCCGAAATGTGAGTGTTGATGTGAGCAGCGAGTTTAGATGTCTTGGTTAAGGATATTAATGCATGATGGTGCATTAATCTACTGTTTTGATGTGTTTAAAACAGGGGAGACATCTTCGGATCCTTGTGGTGTTGATCCGGAAGCTTGATTGGTGTTTCGGCAAGTGGCGAAACGGAAATCGGTGAGTGGATTTTGGTTTTCAGCTTTGAAACCAATGTTTTGAAGGTTTGGGAGCTTAGTTTAAGTCTAAACAACTTTGCTAAGCTCAAGAGTAAGTTTTCGGAAAAACTCTCTTGTTGATGAACCATGAGTTTGTTGAGTGCAATGTGATTGTTTGCATGTTTTAATTCTGTTTTGAAAGCATACTTTAGCATGTTTATTGCTGGTTTTATAAGCCATGTGTTGAAGGATGCTCAAGGTAAGAGATCCTTGTTTTGAACATTTGATAAAATGTGGTTTTGTTGCATAAGGATGCATGATGATTAATGGCTTTGTTAAATGCTTTAAAACAGTGGATTATTGTTGTTAAATGATGCATATTGGCAAGTGATGTTTCGAGAAAGGTTAAGAACACTATGGTGGTTAAAAGTCCATAGGTGGTTCTTGTGTTAAGAACAACATGGTGGTTAAAAGTCCATGATTGGTTCTTGGTCACAAAGGTGGTTAAAAGTCCTTGTGTGAGCCTTGTGTATTGTAAGGTCACAAAGGTGGTTAAAAGTCCTTGTGTGAGCCTTGTGTATTTTAAGAACACCATGGTGGTTAAAAGTCAATGGGTGATTCTAGTGTTAAGGTCACAAAGGTGGTTAAAAGTCCTTGTGTGAGCCTTGTGTATTTTAAGAACACCATGGTGGTTAAAAGTCCATGGGTGATTCTTGTGTTAAGGTCACAAAGGTGGTTAAAAGTCCTTGTGTGAGCCTTGTGTATTTTAAGAACACCATGGTGGTTAAAAGTCCATGGGTGATTCTTGTGCTAAGGACACAATGGTGGTTAAAAGTCCATGTGTGGTCCTTGTGAATTGTAAGATCACAATGGTGTTTAAAAGTCCATGTGTGGATCTTATGTTGATTGTATTGTGAAATGGAAAGATTATGATTATCACTTGTGGCCAGTATGACATGTTAATAATTTGAAGCATGTATGCTTGTTTTAAATGCTTTTGTGCATGGATAAAGATTGTTTTGAACTAAGGTTATAAAGGTGTTTATAAATGCATTATTGTGTTGTTTTAAATGAGCATTCCTCACTAAGCTATGTGCTTACGCTCTCTCTCTTTTCTTAAACCAATAATGCAGAGCATTGAAGTGCTTAAGGGCAGTAAGAGGGTCAAGAATCCAAGTGAAGAACTAAGCTCATGTATGGTGAAAGTTTCTTTACACTATTAGCTCTTGGCATTTGGCAATGGGGAACCTATGTTGTTGTTTTGGGAGATGTTTTGGACTCCTTAAGTTGGTTTGATGCTTTTGATATTATTGGAACTTGTAAATGGCCATTATGAGGATTGTTTGATGATTTGGTGTTTGAATGGTCTTTCAATATGCATGCCTATAGAATTGGGGTTTTCCTTGTTTGATGCCATGTTTATGAATTGTTGATGCCATTATGTTCCTTATGCATGTAATGTCTTGCTGATATAATTTGGTTGCCTTTGGAGCATGTTTGATGGGTCAATTGTGTGATAAACTAGCTAAATTTATGCCTTCTGGGCAGCCTGTTTCGGAACAAGTGCTGCCGTTTCGGAACAGAGGGCCTGAAATGGCCTAGGCGTTTCGAAACGGGCAGAGCCGTTCCGAAACAGTTTGGCCACTGCCAGGCCATGTTGCGCAACGGGTTTCGGAACGGTCCCGCGTTTCGGAACGGATCATCCCTGTTCCGAAACACCCGACCGTTGGGCACTGAAATTGACGGTTATATGTTTTGAAACCTTTGCGTTTTGGTCCTGAACTTTGTGTATGCAATTGAATGAGTTTGAGATGTCCGTTTGAGTTGAAATTTGACAGAGAAGCATAAAATATGACTAATTTCATAATGGTAACTCAAAAGCGGGTTAAGTCCTTATAATTTCCAGAATTTACATTTTGGTCCCTAAACTTGTATGTTGTGCAATTAAGTCCCTAAATGTTTTCCGAATGCGCTGATCTTTGAGTATGCCGATTGTATGAACATATGTAGGGTTAATGTGCATTTAGATAATATTAAAAAGAAAAAAAGGGTCGTTAATCAAGGTTGACTTTCGGGTTGACATTGGTTTTCCCCGTGTAAACTTCTTAATTCGGTTCAACCGTCTAGACCGGGTTAAGGGGGTTACACGTCAAAGCTGCTTTTAGCTTCTCAAAAGCTTGATGTCTCGCTTTTTTCCACTCATACTTAACATCCTTTTGCAACAACTTCGTCAAAAGGGCATCAATCTTAGAAAATCCATCCACAAACCTCTAGTAGTATCCTGCCAACCCAAGGAAACTACGGACTTCATGAACAGACTTAGGAGGCTTCCAATTCATCACCGCCTCAACCTTCTGGGGATCAACTCGAATCCCTTCGGCCGAAACCACATGACCAAGGAAAACAACTTCCTTTAGCCAAAACTCACATTTGCTCAGCTTAGCATAAAGCTGATTTCCAACAGCGCTTGCAAAACAATTCTCAAATGACCTTCATACTCCTCCTCAGTACGAGAGTACACAAGGATATCATCGATGAACACCACAACGAACTTGTCCAAGAATTCATGGAACACCCTGTTCATCATGTCCATGAAAGCGGCAGGAGCATTAGTCAACCCAAACGGCATCACAAGAAACTCATAATGCCCATACCTTGTTCTAAAGGTTGTTTTCGGCACATCCACATCCTTCACTTTGACTGATAGTACCCTGACCTCAAGTCAATCTTTGAAAACACAGCCGCTCCCCGAAACTGATCAAAAAGATCATCAATCCTCGGCAAAGGATACTTGTTCTTGACGGTCAACTTATTCAGCTGACAATAATCGATGCACATTTTCATCGTGCCATCTTTCTTTTTCAGAAACAAGACCGGTGCACCCCAAGGTGACACACTAGGCCGAATAAAGCCGCAGTCAAGCAACTCCTGAAGTTGTGTCTTTAATTTCTTCAACTCCTTGGGTGACATGCGATAGGGAGCAATGGACACCGGAGTTGTGTTCTCATACAACTCAATTCCAAACTCAACCTCTCGACTAGGCGGAAAAACGGGTAATTCCTCCGGAAACACCCCAAGGAACTCACACACGGTCCTTATATCCTGAACGCGCACCTCCTTTGAACTAGGATTCATAACAAAGGCTAGGTAAGCCTCACAATCTTGCCGCAACATCCGGCTTGCTTCCAACGTAGACACCACATTAGCTAGAAACTTCACATTTTCTCCCACAACCACTACCTCATAATCATCCGCAAGTTTCAACGAAACTCGCTTGCTTTCGAAATCCACAACAGCTCTATGCTCAACAAGCCAATCCATGCCAAGGATTACATCAAAACCATAGAATGGCAATTCCATAAGATCAACAAGAAACACATGATCTTCCACCTTTAAGGGGCATCTCTTATACAACTTCCTTGTTACAACCGTCTCACCAAAGGAACTAGTCACACGCATACCAACTCAACAGGCAAACCAAGCATTTGAGCATGTTCACGCAATATGTACGAGTCTGTAGATCCAGAATTAATCAAAGAAAGTAATGACAAGGATTGCAAAGTAAAGGTACATGCGATCACGTCCGTGTCATTCCTTCCCTCACGATGGGCATACACTCTAGCCTGACCACCACCCTCAAGTTGGACAGCCACCACATTCGCTACATTCCTTCCACCCTCATCTCTACGCTGAAAATTACCACGGCCGCGCCCATGACCTCTATGTGGCACAGCTACCCTCATCGGAGCTTGTCCCTCTCTCAGCGGCTGAGGACAATCTTTCTTCATATGCCCCTAGTTACCACAGTTCTGGACTTAGGAAGGTGTTTCAAACCTTTCCTAAATCACCAAACCTTTTTTCTTTGTCCCTCAAGGACTTCTAAAACCATTCGCACTCACCGATTACGTTTCGTTTGCTCGCTGAAACGCTATCTAAGCTCCCGGATCAACACCAAAGGTGTCCGAAGATGTCCCCCTATTTATAACACATAAGATCAGAGGATTAATGCATCATCATGCATTGAAATCATCATCCACACACCTAAACTCGCTACTCTACTCAAGAACCTCATTTCGGCTACCAAACCCAACCGAAATCATCTCCAAACTCTTCTAAAACAAATCCCAGCCAAGATCTACCAATTCTAATCATTTCTAAACATCAATCAACATCAAAAATCACCACAAACTCCTCCTTATACCTCCAGCTATGACAGAACACCAAAATCACCCCAAAAACCACCATTCTAGCATGCAGAACTTAGGAATCCAAACCTATTCCGGATTTATTTGATACAACCTCATTTATAACATCAATTAACATCCAAAATACATTAGAAAACAACCTCAAAACAGAGCCTAACCATCAACCACAAAAATCATCAAGATCTCTCCAAAAACCTTGAGTTTTAATATAATTTCTTGTTTCTAACATTAAAGCAACTCAAAAACCATTAACAAAGGGTTGATAACTTGGGAATTTCAGTAAATAACTGATCATTAGAGGAGAAGGACGAAGCTTACCTCTAATGGCTGATTTCACCTTGAATTGGGCAAGTTTTCTTGAAAATCCAATGTAAAAACAAGAGGATTTGATGAGGAAAAGATTAGGAATCAAAAGGATATTGAAATCTCATCAAAAGGAATGAAAATCAAAGGATAATTGGTGGAGGAAATGTGTTTAGCTGAAAAGAAATTGAGAGGAAATGAAATGGGAGAAAATTGATGAAAGGTAGTTATGAAAAGTCAAAGATAGTTTTCCTTTTAATTAATCTTTATTTCCTTTAATTAAAATATTATTAAAAACACCCAAAATAAGGAGAAATCGGATTAAAAAATTTTGGTAAAATTAGCTCCTTAATGATTCAAAGTTTCAATCCTTTACAAAACAGTCACTATTTAACTTTTGCAAAAACTACGATTTGGTCACTACACCGAAATGTAGTATTTCCAAACCTTATTTTGTAAAATTGATTTCACCATAATCATTCATATAATGAATAAGGATTTTTAGGTATTTTTCCATATTTTTAAAGCATCCCGAACTAGGTGTTCTTTAAATCTCCCTTTAAGATTCGAATCGTTCTCGACCGGTCCGATTCGAACTCCAAAACATCTATGCCTAAATTTGGGGCGTTACACTTGGAATAGCTTCGGCAAGTGAGGCGAAGTTATATCGGTGAGTGGATGTGGTTTGAACGTTTTCATAAACTTGGAAACATGGTTTTGGGAGGTTAGTGTAACCTTGAAACGCTTAGCTAATCTTGGAAGTAAGTATGGTTACTAAAGCTCTTAGTTTTCAGTTTAAAGTCCATGTAGATTATCATGCTCATGTTTTTTATTTATATTTTGTTACTCACTCTTATGCATGTTTTATAAGCATGGTTTTGCTAATTTATTTCCCATGAAACGTTTTGATTATGCTTCAAGGGGTTATATTCTTGATGAGATATTATGCTATATTTGAAGCATGTTTTGAGATAGGATATGTGATGATTGTTTTAATGCATTGAAAGCAGTGAGTTAACAAGGATTTTAATGATATATTGGCTTGGTGATGAGCTTTCTATTATCGGATATGTTGGTCGAGCAATTGGATGTAAAATGAACTATAATATATAAAATTTATGTGTGTGATAAATTCCTTGGTTACACAATAGGGGTAGATTCTATTGTATTGCGAGTTATAGGGTTAGATTCTATCACCACAGGCAATGCGGGTAGTGGCATCCCGACCGAAGTGAGATTATGGTGAGGGTTGATTTCACCATGTGGCTTGATGCAGGTTGATTCTATCAAGGGCTTGGCGAGGGTAGATTCCATCAAGTGTGTCCATATATCCGATCATTATTGGATGGAGGTAGATTGCATCCGGTTCACTTGAAATGCCAATTTATGAATTTTACAGGTATCATGGATTTAAAATGCTTTTGTATAATGACACTTATACATGATGTTTATGCTTTGTGAGATTTAAGCATGAGAAGCTCGATTTGGTTTTGCATTGAGACATGCATGAGATGATGATACATGTGGTTTATAAGATGCTTTTATGGTGGTTTCAAAAGCATGAGAAAGTTGAGCATGATGTGTTTATACTTTAAAGGAAACATGGTTTTGAAAAAGTACATTGTTGTTGTTTAAACTAAGCTTTCACTCACTAAGCAAATATGCTTACGCTCTCCTTTCAAACAATGCGGATAAGTGAGCTTTTGGGCAGCAAAATAGAAAGGGTTTTCACCCAAGACATCACTCGAATCACAAGTATGGGTTTTGATACTTTTAATAAGGTAGAAATTGCAATGGGAAGGGTACCTCGGTATTTGGGAGATGTTTGTTTAAGCTCCCTGGTTTGGCAAGTGTGTTTTGCCTTTTGAGACTTGTAATGGGCTTTTATATGTTGTTATGCTTTGTTTTGTGGATTTTGATGCTTTAAGTGGATTGCTTATAGGTTGCATGCCTCTAGAGTATTCATGTTTTGCAATTCATGATATTAGATACCTTTGATGATGCCTATGAGTTGGACAAATGTGTGGATGATAATTACTTATGATTGTATGATAATTTGTGGCCTTTTGGTATGTTTAAGGGTGCTTAAATGTTGCTATTTTATTGTATTTCTGGTGTGTGTTTCGAAACGGATGTAGTTTTTTCGATACAGCTTGCATATTTGGCCTAGTTTTTTCAGAACACTAGTAGACTGTTTCGGTACACCTAGTTATAATTTGTACCCGTATCGAAACACGGGGTCGTTTCGATACAGCTTTATTATGGTTGAATGTAGGGAGGTCTATCTGGGCACTTGGTATCGAAATGGGTAAGGACCGTTCCGATACAAATTGCTACTGGAAAAGCATGGTTTCGAAACAGGGGGCACTTGTTTCGAAACAGGCACTTGGTATCGAAACGGGTAGGGACCATTCCGATACAAATTGCTACTAGAAAGCATGGTTTCGAAACAAGGGATACCTGTTTTGAAATAGGGTAGTTAAGTTAGTTAATTTGGCATGATTCTTAGTTTTAAATGTTTACATTTTAGTCTCTGTTTATATGTTTTGCAATTGTGGACGTTTTAATGGTCGTATGAAGTTGATATTTCACCTTCGAGTATGTAATGAACCTAATTAAAGCATGGTTTCGAAATAGGGGTACATAATATGTTTTGCAATTTGTAATGATCAAGTGAAGTATGTTTTTATTGGAATATACTCCTTGCGCGAATAAACTCTATAGGATATAATTATGCATGTAGACAAGTAAAAGAAAAAAGTTGCTATTCGAGGTTGAATTTCATGAGTTGACTTTGGTTTTCCTTGTGTAATTCTCTTAATTCAGGTTAAACGTCTAGTCCGGGCTAAGAGGGTTACATTTGTTGGTATTAGAGCCAGGTTATGAAAGTTTGGGATGTATGTTGAATGTTGAATTATGATTGGTAACATGTTGAATTCGATGCTATGCACGGTGAACGATAGTATCATGCTTTGATTAATAGTATACGGCGTATGATGAATTGGTATGTGTGACTAGGGTACCCATTGTCATTACTACAGGTAAAGAAAAGAGTTTTTTTATATAAAAAAAGACGGAATGAGTGACATAGGTTCTTGCTATTTCTAAGCTTAACTATTTTTGCTATGTATTTGTATGGTAGAACAGGTTATCATTGTAACACCCCAATTTTGGGCATAGAAGTTTTGGGTTTGGACCGGACCGGTCGGGTTGCGGTTCGAATATAAAAGGGTGAATTTGGGAAAGCCTAGTTCGGGTTGCATTAAAAATATGGCAAAATGTCTTAAAATCCTCTTTTATTATATATAAGAGAAAGGTGAAATCAATTTTACAAAATGAGGTTTGGAAGAGTGACATTTTGGGTTAGTGACCAAAATGTAATTTTTGAAAACTGGGTGACTGTTTTAAAAAGGATTGAAACTTTGAATCTTTAAGGAGCTATTTACCCAAAAGAGTTTCTCCAGATTTTTCTGAATATTCATCAATTTAATTAATAGTTTTTAATTAAGTGTAAAAGGAGGGAAAAGATATTTTGGCATTTTAACTAACTTTCTCTAAATTTCCATTTTCTTTTCTCTCAACTTTTCTCTCAACCCAAACACATTTCTCCAGCAAAATTCTCTCTGATTTTGACAACTAAAGATTAGATTTCAATCCTCATTTGATCTCTAATCAATTCTACAACAAAACCTTAGCATTTGCTTATTAGATTTTCAAGAATCTTGGTTCCAAAAAGGGAGAAACTCAAGTTTAGAGGTATGAACGTCCTTCTCCTTTAAATTCTCAGTTCTTTACTGAAATTCCCAAGTTCTCAATCCTTGAATTATGTTTTATTAAAGGTTTTGCAATTGAGTTCTTGATCTTGGCTTTAAAATGCAAGATTTCCTTTAATTTTGATGAAATTCGTATGATCTGAGTGGGCATTGTTTTGAGATGTGTTTTTGATGTAAAATGGATGTATAATTGATGAGAAATTGAGGTTTAATCAATGCAATCCCGAATAGCTTGATTTTCCTAAGTTTTGTTTAAGTTTTTGGTGGTTTTTGGAGTGATCTTGATGTTCTGCTATAGCTGGAGGTATAAGGACGTGATGAGATCCATTTTGGACGTTAATTGAGGTTTATGAATGTTTGGAATTGATGGATCTTGGCTGGGTAGTGTTGTGGAGATGTTTGGATGTGATTTCAGTTGTGTTTGGTAGCCGAAATGTGAGTGTTGATGTGAGCAACGAGTTTAGATGTCTTGGTTGAGGATATTAATGCATGATGGTGCATTAATCTATTGTTTTGATGTGTTTAAAACAGGGGAGACATCTTCGGATCCTTGTGGTGTTGATCCGGAAGCTTGATTGGTGTTTCGGCAAGTGGCGAAACGGAAATCGGTGAGTGGATTTTGGTTTTCAGCTTTGAAACCAATGTTTTGAAGGTTTGGGAGCTTAGTTTAAGTCTAAACAACTTTGCTAAGCTCGAGAGTAAGTTTTCAGAAAAACTCTCTTGTTGATGAACCATGAGTTGGTTGAGTGCAATGTGATTGTTTGCATGTTTTAAATTCTGTTTTGAAAGCATACTTTAGCATGTTTATTTGCTGGTTTTATAAGCCATGTGTTGAAGGATGCTCAAGGTAAGAGATCCTTGTTTTGAACATTTGATAAAATGTGGTTTTGTTGCATAAGGATGCATGATGATTAATGGCTTTGTTAAATGCTTTAAAACAGTGGACTATTGTTGTTAAATGATGCTTATTGGCAAGTGATGTTTCGAGAAAGGTTAAGAACGCTATGGTGGTTAAAAGTCCATAGGTGGTTCTTGTGTTAAGAACAACATGGTGGTTAAAAGTCCATGATTGATTCTTGTGCTAAGGTCACAAAGGTGGTTAAAAGTCCTTGTGTGAGCCTTGTGTATTTTAAGAACACCATGGTGGTTAAAAGTCCATGGGTGATTCTTGTGTTAAGGTCACAAGGTGGTTAAAAGTCCTTGTGTGGACCTTGTGTATTGTAAGAACACCATGGTGGTTAAAAGTCCATGGGTGATTCTTGTGCTAAGGACACAATGGTGGTTAAAAGTCCATGTCTGGTCCTTGTGAATTGTAAGATCACAATGGTGGTTAAAAGTCCATGTGTGGATCTTATGTTGTTTGTATTGTGAAATGGAAAGATTATGATTATCACTTGTGGCCAATATGACATGTTAATAATTTGAAGCATGAAATGCTTGTTTTAAATGCTTATGTGCATGGATAAGGTTGTTTTGAATTAAGGTTTATAAAAGTGTTTTATAAATGCATTATTGAGTTGTTTTAAATGAGCATTCCTCACTAAGCTTTTAGCTTACGCTCTCTCTCTTTTCTTAAACCAATAATACAGAGCATTGAAGTGCGTATAAGGGCAGCAAGAGGTCAAGAATCCAAGTGAAGAACTAAGCTCATGTATGGTGAATATTTTCATAACTTGTTTAGCTTTTGGCATTTGGCAATGGGGAACCTATGTTGTTGTTTTGGGAGATGTTTTGGACTCCCTAAGATGGTTTTATGTTGTTGTTGATGATGGAACATGTAAATGGCCTTTATGAGGATTGTTTAGTGATTTGGTGTTTGAATGGTTTTCAATATAGGATGCATGCCTATAGAATTGGGGCTTTCCTTGTTTGATGCCATGTTTATGAATTGTTGATGCCATTATGTTCTTATTGCATGTAATGTCTTGCTGATATAATTTGGTTGCCTTTGGAGCATGTTTGATGGGTCAATTGTGTTTTAAACCAGCAAAATTTCTGCAATCTGGGCAGCCTGTTTCGGAACAGGTGGTACCGTTTCGGAACAGAGGGCCTGAAATGGCCTAGGCGTTTCGAAACGGGCAGAGCCGTTCCAGAACAGTTTTGCCACTGCCAGGCCATGTTGCGCAACGGGTTTCGGAACGGTCCCGCGTTTCGGAACGGATCATCCCTGTTCCGAAACACTCGACCGTTGGGCACTGAAATTGATGGTTATATGTTTTGAAATCTTTACGTTTTGGTCCTGAATCTTGTTTATGTAATTGAATGAGTTTGAGATGTCCGTTTGAGTTGAAATTTGACAGAGAAGCATGAAATATGACTAATTTCTTAATGGTAACTTAAAAGTGGGTTAAGTCCTTATAATTTCCAGAATTTTCATTTTGGTCCCTAGATTCATGTTTTGTGCAATCGAGTCCCTAAATGTGTTCTGATTGCTGTGATTTTTCAACATGTTGTTGTTATGAACATATCTAGGGTTAATGTGCATTTAGATAAGATTAAAAAGAAAAAAAAGGGTCGTTAATCAAGGTTGACTTTCGGGTTGACTTTGGTTTTCCCCATGTAAACTTCTTAATTCGGGTCAACCGTCTAGGCCGGGTTAAGGGGGTTACATTTGGTGGTATCAGAGCCAGGTTTCTCGAGTACTTGGGAATGGTTATGTGGGTGATGAATGTAAGTATGCTTTGTATGCTTTTTTAATGAAAGCATGTTGTGTGAATTGTAAGTGTGATACAATTGTGATGTATGTTATGGTGAAGCATGTTAGGGGGACCCATTGCCAAATCAAAGCTAATGAAATGATGTTGTTTTTAATTGGAAATGAGCTTGAGTACTTGGATTACTTACCTTGCTGAGCCTGACTTTGTTTATTACATTGTGATTGCATTGTTTAGCGAATGGGACCTCGTAGAGAAACGAGGGGTAATATGCGAGCTATGGCTCAAAATGAGAATGAAGAGAACGCTGAAAATGCGGTGGATTTACCTCCTCCACCTGGTGGTGGTGGTGCTGGGGGCGAAGGAGCTGGTGTTTCAGCTGGAGCTGGGGTTGCTGGACCTGAAGCTGGTCAGGGACAAGTTATTCCTGACATGACAGTGCCGATTCAAGCTATTGTTGGAGCTTTCCGAGCAGCGGTAGCTGGAGCTCAAGGAGCTGGGCATCAAGGTGATGCTGGTGTTAGACTACCTTTGGAGCGTTTGCGCAGTCTGGGAGGGACTGAGTTCAGGGGTTTGTCTGCTGAAGGTTCTGAGTCTTGGTTGGAGAGTACCAAGAGAATCTTGGGACAAATGAATTGTTCTGATGTGCAGAAGCTGGGTTGTGTGGTATCATTGTTGCAAGATGATGCATACACTTGGTGGACAACCACTATCTCCGGAATGAAGGATGCTGATGTGACATGGACGTTCTTTCAAAACATTTTCAAGAGAAGGTATCTGGGTGTAAGGTACTTGGATGAAAAGAAGAGGGAATTCATGTCTCTTACTCAAGGGAGCATGTCTATAGCTGAGTACGAGGTTCAGTTTGTCCGACTCAGTCAATACGCACCTGAACTTGTTCCTGATGAGCGGGAGAGGTGTGAAAGGTTCCGTTATGGTTTGGTGACGGAAGTAAAGACGTATATGCTAGCTGCTGAGTATAATGGTTTTGATGTAATCCTTGGAATGGATTGGCTTGTTGAGCATCGTGCTGTAGTGGATTGTGAGAATAAGCGAGTTTCGTTGAAACTTGCGGATGATTATGAAGTAGTTGTGGTTGGTGAGAATGTGAAGTTTCTTGCCAATGTGGTGTCTACATTGGAGGCGAGTCGGATGCTGAGGCAAGGTTGTGAAGCTTACCTAGCCTTTGTGAGGAATCCTAGCTCTAAGGAGTTGCGTGTGCAAGATATCAGGACTGTGCGAGAGTTTCCTGGTGTGTTTCCGGAGGAGTTGCCTGGATTGCCTCCTAATCGTGAGGTGGAGTTTGGGATTGAGCTGTATGAAAACACAACTCCAGTGTCCATTACTCCTTATCAAATGGCACCTAAGGAGTTGAAAGAGCTGAAGACGCATTTGCAAGAGTTGATTGATCGTGGTTTCATTCGGCCGAGTGTGTCACCTTGGGGTGCGCCGGTCTTGTTTGTGAAGAAGAAGGATGGCACTATGAGAATGTGCATTGATTACCGTCAGCTTAACAAGTTGACTATCAAGAATCGGTATCCATTGCCGAGAATTGATGATCTTTTTGATCAATTTCAGGGAGCAGTTGTGTTCTCTAAGATTGACTTAAGGTCAGGGTATTACCAGTTGAAGGTGAAGGATGTGGATGTGCCAAAGACAGCTTTCAGGACGAGGTATGGGCATTATGAGTTCCTTGTGATGCCGTTTGGTTTGACAAATGCTCATGCAGCTTTCATGGACATGATGAATCGTGTATTTCATGAATACCTGGATAAGTTTGTGGTGGTATTCATTGATGATATCCTCGTGTACTCACGTACTGAGGAGGAGCATGAAGGGCATCTGAGAATTGTGCTGCAAGCTTTGTTGGAGAATCAGCTTTATGCTAAGCTGAGCAAGTGTGAGTTCTGGCTTAGAGAAGTGGTGTTTCTTGGTCATGTGGTTTCTGCTGAAGGGATTTGTGTTGATCCTCAGAAGATTGAGGCGGTGATGAATTGGAAGGTTCCTAAGTCTGTTCATGAAGTTCGTAGTTTCCTTGGTTTGGCAGGATACTACCGAAGGTTTGTGGATGGGTTTTTGAAGATTGCTGCACCTTTGACAAAGTTGTTGCAGAAGGATGTTAAGTATGAGTGGACGGAAGCGAGACAGCAGGCTTTTGAGAAGCTTAAGGAAGCTTTGACACAAGCTCATATCTTGGTTCAACCTGAATCAGGGAAAGAGTTTGTGGTGTATAGTGATGTGTCCTATGTTGGTTTGGGATGTGTGTTGATGCAGGAGGGTAAGGTGGTGGCTTATGCATCACGGCAGTTGAAGGTGCATGAGCGCAATTATCCTACACATGATATTGAGTTGGCTGCGGTGGTTTTTGCATTGAAAATCTGGAGACATTATCTGTATGGTGAGAAGTGTACTGTGTACACGGATCACAAGAGTTTGAAGTATCTGATGTCCCATAAGGAGTTGAATCTTAGGCAGCGACGTTGGGTGGAGTTTCTCAAGGATTATGATTTGACGATTGAGTATCACCCTGGAAAAGCTAATGTTGTAGCGGATGCCTTGAGTAGGAAGGTAGCTGTTGAGTTGAGGGCTATGTTTGCCAGTTTGAGTGTTTCGCGTGATGGTGGTCTTGTGGCTGAATTGCAAGTGAAACCATCTTTGGTTCAGTTGATCAAGGAAAAGCAGTTGTTGGATGATTCCTTGGTATCGCATGTTCAGGATATTGCGGAGGGTAGGCCTTCGGATTTCTGTTTTAGTGATGATGGAGTGTTGTGTTTTGGGAGTCGGATAGTAGTGCCCAATGATGTTGATTTGAGGCGTGCTATTCTGACTGAAGGTCATAGTAGTCCTTTTGCTTGCATCCTGGTAGTACTAAGATGTACCGTGATCTTCGTGATGAGTACTATTGGGTGGGTCTAAAGAAGGATGTTGCTGAGTTTGTAAGCAAGTGCATGGTGTGTCAGCGAGTTAAGGCTGAGCATCAGTTTCCGTCAGGTTTGTTGCAACCGTTGAGAATTACTGAGTGGAAGTGGGAAAGGATTACCATGGATTTTGTATCTGGTTTACCTTTGTCGCCATCGAAGAAGAATTCGGTGTGGGTGATTGTGGATCGCTTGACGAAGTGTGCGCATTTCTTGCCTGTGCATACTACGTATTCTTTGGATAAGCTTGCGGAGCTGCACATTGCTGAGATTGTGCGGCTGCATGGTGTGCCTAAGTCGATTGTGTTTGATAGGGATCCGAGGTTTACATCGCGTTTCTGGCAGTGTTTGCATCAAGCTTTGGGTACACGGTTGAATTTCAGTACATCTTATCATCCTCAGTCGGATGGTCAGTCCGAGCGTGTTATCCAGGTTTTCGAGGATATGTTGAGGTGCTGCGTGATTGAGTTTCAGGGCTCTTGGGAGAAACATTTGCCTTTGGTGGAGTTTGCCTATAACAATAGTTATCATACAAGTATTCAAATGGCACCTTATGAAGCTTTGTACGGGAGGAAGTGTAGGACTCCTCTGTGTTGGGCTAAAACGGGTCAGAAGTTGGTTTCGATGCCAGCTTTGTTGAAGGGAACCACCGAGAAGGTGAAGCTCATTTGTGAGCGTTTGAAAGCAGCTTCTGATCGGCAAAAGTCTTACGCGGATTTGAAGCGTAAGGAGATTGAGTACGCGGTGGGTGACCGTGTGTTTTTTGAAGGTTTCGCCTTGGAAAAAGGTGATGAGGTTTGGCCGAAAGGGTAAGTTGAGCCCTAGGTACATTGGACCATACGAGGTGGTTGAGCGTGTGGGTCCTGTTGCGTATAAGTTGAGGTTACCGCAAGAGTTGGAGAAGATCCATGATGTGTTTCATGTTTCTATGCTTCGGAAGTATAGATCGGATCCTTCACATGTGATGCATGTGCAAGAAGTGGAATTGAATCCGGATTTGACCTATGATGAGGAACCGGTGAAGATTCTGGATTCGGATAGTAAGGTTCTTCGAGGCAAGACCATTGAGTTGGTAAAGGTGTTGTGGAAACATCGTGGTGTTGAAGAAGCCACGTGGGAACGGAAGGATGACATGTTGAAGCAGTTTCCGTACCTCTTTCCTTCAGGTAAATTTCGAGGACGAAATTTCTTAAGGGGGGGAGAGTTGTAACACCCCAATTTTGGGCTTAGAAGTTTTGGGTTTGGACCGGACCGGTCGGGTTGCGGTTCGAATATAAAAGGGTGAATTTAGGAAAGCCTAGTTCAGGTTGCATTAAAAATATGGAAAAATGTCTTAAAATCCTCTTTTATTATATATAAGAGAAAGGTGAAATCAATTTTACAAAATGAGGTTTGGAAGAGTGACATTTTGGGTTAGTGACCAAAATGTAATTTTTGAAAACTGGGTGACTGTTTTAAAAAGGATTGAAACTTTGAATCTTTAAGGAGCTATTTACCCAAAAGAGTTTCTCCAGATTTTTCTGAATATTAATCAATTTAATTAATGGTTTTTAATTAAGTGTAAAAGGAGGGAAAAGGTATTTTGGCATTTTAACTAACTTTCTCTAAATTTCCATTTTCTTTTCTCTCAACTTTTCTCTCAACCCAAACACATTTCTCCATCAAAATTCTCTCTGAATTTGACAACTAAAGATTAGATTTCAATCCTCATTTGATCTCTAATCAATTCTACAACAAAACCTTAGCATTTGCTTATTGGATTTTCAAGTATCTTGGTTCCATAAAGGGAGAAACTCAAGTTTAGAGGTATGAATGTCCTTCTCCTCTAAATTCTAAGTTCTTTACTGAAATTCCCAAGTTCTCAATCCTTGAATTATGTTTTATTAAAGGTTTTGCAATTGAGTTCTTGATCTTGGCTTTAAAATGCAAGATTTGCTTTAATTTTGATGGAATTCGTATGATCTGAGTGGGCATTGTTTTGAGATGTGTTTTTGATGTAAAATGGATGTATAATTGATGAGAAATTGAGGTTTAATCAATTCAATCCCGAATAGGTTGATTTTCCTAAGTTTTGTTTAAGTTTTTGGTGGTTTTTGGAGTGATCTTGATGTTCTGCTATAGCTGGAGGTATAAGGACGTGATGAGATCCATTTTGGATGTTAATTGAGGTTTATGAATGTTTGCAATTGATGGATCTTGGCTGGGTAGTGTTGTGGAGATGTTTGGATGTGAATTCGGTTGTGTTTGGTAGCCGAAATGTGAGTGTTGATGTGAGCAGCGAGTTTAGATGTCTTGGTTGAGGATATTAATGCATGATGGTGCATTAATCTACTGTTTTGATGTGTTTAAAATAGGGGAGACATCTTCGGATCCTTGTGGTGTTGATCCGGAAGCTTGATTGGTGTTTCGGCAAGTGGCGAAACGGAAATCGGTGAGTGGATTTTGGTTTTCAGCTTTGAAACCAATGTTTTGAAGGTTTGGGAGCTTAGTTTAAGTCTAAACAACTTTGCTAAGCTCGAGAGTAAGTTTTCGGAAAAACTCTCTTGTTGATGAACCATGAGTTGGTTGAGTGCAATGTGATTGTTTGCATGTTTTAAATTCTGTTTTGAAAGCATACTTTAGCATGTTTATTTGCTGGTTTTATAAGCCATGTGTTGAAGGATGCTCAAGGTAAGAGATCCTTGTTTTGAACATTTGATAAAATGTGGTTTTGTTGCATAAGGATGCATGATGATTAATGGCTTTGTTAAATGCTTTAAAACAGTGGACTTTGTTAAATGCTCGATTTGGTTTTGCATTGAGACATGCATGAGATGATGATACATGTGGTTTATAAGATGCTTTTATGGTGGTTTCAAAAGCATGAGAAAGTTGAGCATGATGTGTTTATACTTTAAAGGAAACATGGTTTTGAAAAAGTACATTGTTGTTGTTTAAACTAAGCTTTCACTCACTAAGCAAATATGCTTACGCTCTCCTTTCAAACAATGCGGATAAGTGAGCTTTTGGGCAGCAAAATAGAAAGGGTTTTCACCCAAGACATCACTCGAATCACAAGTATGGGTTTTGATACTTTTAATAAGGTAGAAATTGCAATGGGAAGGGTACCTCGGTATTTGGGAGATGTTTGTTTAAGCTCCCTGGTTTGGCAAGTGTGTTTTGCCTTTTGAGACTTGTAATGGGCTTTTATATGTTGTTATGCTTTGTTTTGTGGATTTTGATGCTTTAAGTGGATTTCTTATAGGTTGCATGCCTCTAGAGTATTCATGTTTTGCAATTCATGATATTAGATACCTTTGATGATGCCTATGAGTTGGACAAATGTGTGGATGATAATTACTTATGATTGTATGATAATTTGTGGCCTTTTGGTATGTTTAAGGGTGCTTAAATGTTGCTATTTTATTGTATTTCTGGTGTGTGTTTCGAAACGGATGTAGTTTTTTCGATACAGCTTGCATATTTGGCCTAGTTTTTTCGGAACACTAGTAGACTATTTCGGTACACCTAGTTATAATTTGTACCCGTATCGAAACACGGGGTCGTTTCGATACAACTTTATTATGGTTGAATGTAGGGAGGTCTATCTGGGCACTTGGTATCGAAATGGGTAAGGACCGTTCCGATACAAATTGCTACTGGAAAAGCATGGTTTCGAAACAGGGGGCACCTGTTTCGAAACAGGCACTTGGTATCGAAACGGATAGGGACCATTCCGATACAAATTGCTACTAGAAAGCATGGTTTCGAAACAGGGGATACCTGTTTTGAAATAGGGTAGTTAAGTTAGTTAATTTGGCATGATTCTTAGTTTTAAATGTTTACATTTTAGTCTCTGTTTATATGTTTTGCAATTGTGGATGTTTTAATGGTCGTATAAAGTTGATATTTCACCTTCGAGTATGTAATGAACCTAATTAAAGCATGGTTTCGAAATAGGGGTACATAATATGTTTTGCAATTTGTAATGATCAAGTGAAGTACATTTTTATTGGAATATACTCCTTGCGCGAATAAACTCTATAGGATATAATTATGCATGTAGACAAGTAAAAGAAAAAAGTTGCTATTCGAGGTTGAATTTCATGAGTTGACTTTGGTTTTCCTTGTGTAATTCTCTTAATTCAGGTTAAACGTCTAGTCCGGGCTAAGAGGGTTACATTTGTTGGTATTAGAGCCAGGTTATGAAAGTTTGGGATGTATGTTGAATGTTGAATTATGATTGGTAACATGTTGAATTCGATGCTATGCACGGTGAACGATAGTATCATGCTTTGATTAATAGTATACGGCGTATGATGAATTGGTATGTGTGACTAGGGTACCCATTGCCATTACTACAGGTAAAGAAAAGAGTTTTTTTATATAAAAAAAGACGGAATGAGTGACTTAGGTTCTTGCTATTTCTAAGCTTAACTATTTTTGCTATGTATTTGTATGGTAGAACAGGTTATCATTGTAACACCCCAATTTTGGGCTTAGAAGTTTTGGGTTTGGACCGGACCGGTCGGGTTGCGGTTTGAATATAAAAGGGTGAATTTAGGAAAGCCTAGTTCGTGTTGCATTAAAAATATGGAAAATGTCTTAAAATCCTCTTTTATTATATATAAGAGAAAGGTGAAATCAATTTTACAAAATGAGGTTTGGAAGAGTGACATTTTGGGTTAGTGACCAAAATGTAATTTTTGAAAACTGGGTGACTGTTTTAAAAAGGATTGAAACTTTGAATCTTTAAGGAGCTATTTACCCAAAAGAGTTTCTCCAGATTTTTCTGAATATTAATCAATTTAATTAATGGTTTTTAATTAAGTGTAAAAGGAGGGAAAAGATATTTTGGCATTTTAACTAACTTTCTCTAAATTTCCATTTTCTTTTCTCTCAACTTTTCTCTCAACCCAAACACATTTCTCCAGCAAAATTCTCTCTGATTTTGACAACTAAAGATTAGATTTCAATCCTCATTTGATCTCTAATCAATTCTACAACAAAACCTTAGCATTTGCTTATTGGATTTTCAAGAATCTTGGTTCCAAAAAGGGAGAAACTCAAGTTTAGAGGTATGAACGTCCTTCTCCTTTAAATTCTCAGTTCTTTACTGAAATTCCCAAGTTCTCAATCCTTGAATTATGTTTTATTAAAGGTTTTGCAATTGAGTTCTTGATCTTGGCTTTAAAATGCAAGATTTGCTTTAATTTTGATGAAATTCGTATGATCTGAGTGGGCATTGTTTTGAGATGTGTTTTTGATGTAAAATGGATGTATAATTGATGAGAAATTGAGGTTTAATCAATGCAATCCCGAATAGGTTGATTTTCCTAAGTTTTGTTTAAGTTTTTGGTGGTTTTTGGAGTGATCTTGATGTTCTGCTATAGCTGGAGGTATAAGGACGTGATGAGATCCATTTTGGATGTTAATTGAGGTTTATGAATGTTTGGAATTGATGGATCTTGGCTGGGTAGTGTTGTGGAGATGTTTGGATGTGATTTCGGTTGTGTTTGGTAGCCGAAATGTGAGTGTTGATGTGAGCAGCGAGTTTAGATGTCTTGGTTGAGGATATTAATGCATGATGGTGCATTAATCTACTGTTTTGATGTGTTTAAAACAGGGGAGACATCTTCGGATCCTTGTGGTGTTGATCCGGAAGCTTGATTGGTGTTTCGGCAAGTGGCGAAACGGAAATCGGTGAGTGGATTTTGGTTTTCAGCTTTGAAACCAATGTTTTGAAGGTTTGGGAGCTTAGTTTAAGTCTAAAAAACTTTGCTAAGCTCGAGAGTAAGTTTTCGGAAAAACTCTCTTGTTGATGAACCATTAGTTGGTTGAGTCAATGTGATTGTTTGCATGTTTTAAATTCTGTTTTGAAAGCATACTTTAGCATGTTTATTTGCTGGTTTTATAAGCCATGTGTTGAAGGATGCTCAAGGTAAGAGATCCTTGTTTTGAACATTTGATAAAATGTGGTTTTGTTGCATAAGGATGCATGATGATTAATGACTTTGTTAAATGCTTTAAAACAGTGGACTATTGTTGTTAAATGATGCTTATTGGCAAGTGATGTTTCGAGAAAGGTTAAGAACGCTATGGTGGTTAAAAGTCCATAGGTTGTTCTTGTGTTAAGAACAACATGGTGGTTAAAAGTCCATGATTGATTCTTGTGCTAAGGTCACAAAGGTGGTTAAAAGTCCTTGTGTGAGCCTTGTGTATTTTAAGAACACCATGGTGGTTAAAAGTCCATGGGTGATTCTTGTGTTAAGGTCACAAGGTGGTTAAAAGTCCTTGTGTGGACCTTGTGTATTGTAAGAACACCATGGTGGTTAAAAGTCCATGGGTGATTCTTGTGCTAAGGACACAATGGTGGTTAAAAGTCCATGTGTGGTCCTTGTGAATTGTAAGATCACAATGGTGGTTAAAAGTCCATGTGTGGATCTTATGTTGTTTGTATTGTGAAATGGAAAGATTATGATTATCACTTGTGGCCAATATGACATGTTAATAATTTGAAGCATGAAATGCTTGTTTTAAATGCTTATATGCATGTATAAGGTTGTTTTGAATTAAGGTTTATAAAAGTGTTTTATAAATGCATTATTGAGTTGTTTTAAATGAGCATTCCTCACTAAGCTTTTAGCTTACGCTCTCTCTCTTTTCTTAAACCAATAATGCAGAGCATTGAAGTGCGTATAAGGGCAGCAAGAGGTCAAGAATCCAAGTGAAGAACTAAGCTCATGTATGGTGAATATTTTCATAACTTGTTTAGCTTTTGGCATTTGGCAATGGGGAACCTATGTTGTTGTTTTGGGAGATGTTTTGGACTCCCTAAGATGGTTTTATGTTGTTGTTGGTGATGGAACATGTAAATGGCCTTTATGAGGATTGTTTAGTGATTTGGTGTTTGAATGGTTTTCAATATAGGATGCATGCCTATAGAATTGGGGCTTTCCTTGTTTGATGCCATGTTTATGAATTGTTGATGCCATTATGTTCTTATTGCATGTAATGTCTTGCTGATATAATTTGGTTGCCTTTGGAGCATGTTTGATGGGTTAATTGTGTTTTAAACCAGCAAAATTTCTGCAATCTGGGCAGCCTGTTTCGGAACAGGTGCTACCGTTTCGGAACAGAGGGCCTGAAATGGCCTAGGCGTTTCGAAACGGGCAGAGCCGTTCCGGAACAGTTTTGTCACTGCCAGGCCATGTTGCGCAACGGGTTTCGAAACGGTCCCGCGTTTCGGAACGGATCATCCCTGTTCCGAAACACTCGACCGTTGGGCACTGAAATTGATGGTTATATGTTTTGAAATCTTTGCGTTTTGGTCCTGAATCTTGTTTATGTAATTGAATGAGTTTGAGATGTCCGTTTGAGTTGAAATTTGACAGAGAAACATGAAATATGACTAATTTCATAATGGTAACTTAAAAGTGGGTTAAGTCCTTATAATTTCTAGAATTTACATTTTGGTCCCTAGATTCATGTTTTGTGCAATCGAGTCCCTAAATGTGTTCTGATTGCTGTGATTTTTCAACATGCTGTTGTTATGAACATATCTAGGGTTAATGTGCATTTAGATAAGATTAGAAAGAAAAAAAAGGGTCGTTAATCAAGGTTGACTTTCGGGTTGACTTTGGTTTTCCCCGTGTAAACTTCTTAATTCGGGTCAACCGTCTAGGCCGGGTTAAGGGGGGTTACAATCATATCATGGGACCGAGATGAGTGTTTACATCGAGCCTTGGGCACGAGGTTGAGTTTTAGCACGTCTAATCATCCTAGACGTATGGTCAGTCAGAGCAAATTATCCAAGGTTCGTGGGATAAGATGTTTCCATTGGTAGAATTCGCCTATAATAATAGCTATCAAGCGAGCATACAAATGGCACCGTACGAGGCTTTGTTTGGACGGAAGTGTCATACGCCCATGTGTTGGGCAGAAGTTGGTTCCTTCGCCGGATATGCTCAAGGATACAACCGATAAGGTGAAGCTCATTTGTGGTTGTCTAAAAGAGGCTTCGGATCGTCATAAGTCTTACGCGGATTTGAAGCTTTAAGAAATCGAGTTTGAGGTTGGTGAAAAGGTTTTCTTGAAAGTTTCACCTTGGAAGAAGGTGATGAGGTTTGGACGAAAGTGTACATATTGCGGTTACCGCCAGAGTTGGAAAAGATACATGATGCTTTTCATGTATGTGTGCTTATGAGGTATTGTTCGGATCCTACGCATGTGTTTCCGGTTGAGGAAGTGGAGTTGATTCCGGATTTATCTTATGATGGAGAACCGGTGGAGATCTTGGATTCGGATAGTAAGGTGCTTCACGGAAAGACCATTGAATTGGTGAAGGTGCTTTGGAGACACCAAGGTGTCGAAGAAGCGACATGGGAAAGGAAGGAGAATATGAAGAAGCAGTTTCCCTATCTCTTTCCACCAGGTAAATTTTGAGGACTAAATTTCTTAAGTGGGGGAGAGTTGTAATGTCCCGATTTTGGGCCTAAGAGTTAGCCGGGTTTGGTTAGGCGGTTCGGTTCGAACAAGTTTAGTGGTCTAGTCTAGTTTCGGGAAATAATTAAATTGAGACGTTTTTGGTTGAATAAAATCATGGGAAAATTTCCTAAAATCATAATTTGATATATGATTAATTTTGGTAAAGGTAATTTGAAGAAAACAATTTTGGAAATTGGACATTTTGGTTTAGTCACTAAAATGTAAAAAAGGAAAAGTTTGATTTAAGGGTAAACATATAAAAGGCTAATGTTTTGAATCTTTAAGAAGCAATAAACAAGGGCTAATAGAGACTTTTCCTCCTATTTTATAATTTTAATTAAATATTTATAATAAAAAGGATGGAGGGAAATTGTAGAGACGGTTATTCAATTTCATTTAACGATAGTTTTCTTATCTCATTTTCTCTCAAGTTTCCTTCATCCAAATAGCAAGTTTTTCAAGGTAAACTCTAAATTTTGATTTGGATGTCAAAGATTAAACTATTTCCTATTGATTTCCTATTCAACCTACTCTTTTCACATTGGTTTCCCTTTTGGTTTCTTTTCAAAAATGGATGAAGCGCTCATCATTAGAGGTAGGTTCATTCTTCTCCTCTAATGACATGTTCTTTACTGAAACTCCCAATTATTTAGTCTTTTACATATTGTTTTAATGGGTTTATATATATATATATATTGATGAAATCATGTTTAATTGAGGTTTCTTGAAGATTTATGGTGGATCTTCGTATTTAATATTAATTGATGAGCTAATGATTGATTATTAACATGTTGTTAATGGCTAATAATGTTAACTTAATGGATTTTGTTGAGTAATCTCGAAACTAGTTAGATTGCTAGAAGTTAGGGTTGAAATCTTGAGTTTTAGGGGCTGTTATTGTGATTTCTTGATAGTTGGGGGTTTATAGAGTTTGGAGAAGTGTTTTAGGTTGTAAATGGATGAATATTGATGGATGTTTTTGCTGGGTAATGTTTGGGAACGGTTTTGAGTGGTTTTACCGATGTTTTCAATTTGTATCGATGGTTAAATGCTTAGCAAATGTTGGAGTTGAGTGGGTGTTTGTGTTGCTGGAGGTTTTGATGCAAGAATGTGCATTAATCCTCTATTTTCCTTGGTTTGAAGTAGGGAAGACATTGCTTGATCTTTAGAAGGCATCTTTGGAGTTTCCTAAGCTTGGAATAGCTTCGGCAAGTGAGGTGAAGTTGTATCTGTGAGTGGATGTGGTTTGAACGTTTGCATAAGCTTGGAAACATGGTTTTTTGGAGGTTAGTGTAAGCTTGAAACGCTTAGATAATCTCGGAAGTAAGTATGGTACCTAAAGCTCACGGTTTTCGGTTTAAAGTCCATGTAGATTATCATGCTCATGTTTTGGATTTATATTTTGTTACTCACATTTATGCATGTTTTATAAGCATGGTTTTGTTTATTTATATCCCATGGAAAGTGTTGATTATGTTTCAAGAGTTTATATTCTTGATGAGATATTATGCTATATTTGAAGCATGTTTTGAGATGGGATATGTGATGATTTTGTTAAAGCATTGAAAGTAGTGAGTTAACATGGATTTTAATGATATATTGGCTTGGCGATGAGATATCTATTATCGAATATGTTGGTCGACCAATTGGATGTAAAGTGCACTATAATATATAAAATTTTGCGTGTGATAAATTCTTCAGTTACACAATAGGGGTAGATTCTATTGTGTTGCGAGTGATAGGGTAGATTCTATCACCACGGGCAATGCGGGTAGTGGCATCTCTGCCAAAGTGATATTATGGTGAGGGTTGGTTTCACCATGTTTCTTGATAGGGGTTGATTCTATCAAGGGCTTGGCGGGGGTATATTCTGTCAAGTGTGTCTGTATATCGTATCATTATTGGATGGGGGTAGATTCCATCCGGTTCACTTGAAATGCTAATATATGAATTGTACATGTATCATGGTTTTAAAATGCTTTTGTATAATGGCACTTATACATGATGTTTATGCCTTGTGAGATTTAAGCATGAGAAGCTCGATTTGGTTTTGCATTGAGACATGCATGAGATAATGAACATATGGTTTATAAGATACTTTTATTATTATTTCAAAAGCATGAGAAAGTTGATCATGATGTGTTTATATTTTAAAGGAAGCATGGTTTTGAAAAAGTACATTGTTGTTGTTTAAACTAAGCTTTCCCTTAGTAAGAAAATATGCTTACGCTCTCCTTTCCAACAATGCAGATAAGTGAGCTTTTGGGCAGAAAAATAGCAAGAGTTTTCACCCAAGACATCACTTAAATCACAAGTATGGGTTTTAATACTTTTAAAAAGGTAGAAATGGCAATGGGAAGGGTGCCTCGGTATTTGGGAGATGTTTTTTTAAACTCTCTGGTTTGGCAAGTGTGTTTTGCCTTATGAGACTTGTAATGGGCCTTTATATGTTGTTATGCTTTGTTTTCTGGATTTTGATGCTCTATGTGGATTGCTTATAGGTTGCATGCCTCTAGAGTATTCATGTTTTGCAATTCATGATGTTAGATACCTTTGATGATGCCTATTAGTTGGACAAATGTGTGGATGATGTTTACTTATGATTGTATGTTGATTTGTGGCCTTTTGGTATGTTTAAGGGTGCTTAAATGTTGTTGTTTTAGTGCAGTTCTGGTGCGTGGTTCGAAACGGTTGCAGTTGTTTCGATACAGCTTGCATATTTGGCCTTGTTGTTTCGGAAAACTAGTAGACTGTTTCGGTACACCTAGTTATAATTTGTACATGTATCAAAACACGAGGTCGTTTTAATACGGCTCTATTATGGTTGAATATAGGGGAGCTCTATCTGGCACTTGGTATCAAAATGGGTAAGGACTGTTTCGATACAAATTGCAACTGGAAAATCATGGTTTCGAAACAAGGGGTATCTGTTTCGAAACACGCACTTGGTATCGAAACATGTAGGGACCGTTCCGATACAAATTGCTATAGGAAAGCATGGTTTCGAAACAGGGGGTACCTGTTTCGAAACAGGGTAGTTAAGTTAGTTAATTTGGCATGATTCTCAGTTTTGAATGTTTACATTTCAGTCCATGTTTTTATGTTTTGCTATTGTGGATGTTTTAATGGCTGTATCAAGTTCATATTTCACCTTCGAGTATGTAATGAGCCTAATTAAAGATTGGAAACACTACTTTGTAATCTTGACCTCATATTAGAATATATTCGTTTGACATGATTCTGATGATTTGTGGATTTTGATGCTATATGTGGATTGCTTATAGGTTACATGCCTCTAGAGTATTCATGTTTTGCAATTCATGATGTTAGATACCTTTGACGATGCCTATGAGTTGGACAAATGTGTGGATGATTACTTATGATTGTATGATGATTTGTGGCCTTTTATATGTTTAAGGGTGCTTAAATGTTGTTGTTTAGTGCAGTTCTGGTGTGTGTTTCAAAATGGCTATAGATGTTTCAATATAGCTTGCATATTTGGCCTTGTTGTTTCATAACACTAGTAGATTGTTTCGGTACACCTAGTTATAATTTGTACCCATATCGAAACACGGGGTCGTTTCGGTACGGCTCTATTATGGTTGAATGTAGGGGAGGTCTATCTGGGCACTTGGTATCAACACTGGTAAGGATCGTTTCGATACAAATTGCAACTGGAAAAGCATGGCTTTCAAAAAAGGGGGTACCTGTTTCGAAACAAGCACTTGGTATCGAAACGGGTAGGGACCGTTCCGATACAAATTGCTACTGGAAAGTATAGTTTCGAAACATGTGGTACCTGTTTCAAAATAAGGTTGTTAAGTTAGTTCATTTGGCATGATTCTCAGTTTTGAATGTTTACATTTCAATCTCTGATTATATGTTTTGCAATTGTAGATGTTTTAATGGTCGTATGAAGTTGATATTTCACCTACGAGTATGCAATGAACCTAATTAAAGGTTGGAAACACTTATTTCTAATCTTGACCTCATATTAGAATGTTTGCAGGGAATGATCAATTGAAGTACGTTTTTATTGGAATATATTCATTGTACGAATCAACTCTATAGGATATAATTATGCATTTAGACAAGCTTAAAGAAAAAAGGTTGCTAATCAAGGTTGACTTTCACGAGTTGACTTCAGTTATCCCCGTGTAATTCTCTTAATTCGAGTTAAATGTCTAGACCGAGCTATGGGGTTTACATTTGTTGGTATTAGAGCTAGGTTACGAAAGTTTGGGATGTATGTTTAATGTTGAATTATGATTGGTAACATGTTGAAGTCGATGATATGCATGGTGAATGATTGTATCATGTTTTGATTAATTGTATGTGATGTATGATGAATTGATATGTTTACCAGGGGTACCCATTGCCAATACCACCGATAAAAAAAGAGTTTTGTTTTAAAAAAAGATGGAATGAGTGACTTGGGTTCTTGCTACTTCTAAGCCTATTTATTTTTGGTATTGTATTTCCATGGTAGAGCTATTTATCGTATCATGGGACCGAGACGAGTGCTGAGAGGCAATGTCCAGAATGTAGTTGAGAATGAGGTTGAGGTGGATGCTGAGAATTTTTCCCCTCCTTCTCCGGGTGGAGGTGGAGCTGAGACAGGAGCTAGCACTAGAGTTGGTGGACCTCAGGTAGCGCAAGGGCCAGCTGCTCCTAACATGACACATTTGGTTCAGGCTATTGCTGGAGCCTTTCAGGAAGCAATGGCAGAAATGCACGCGGCCGCACCTCAGCCTGGTGCCAATGCTGGCTTACCCTTAGAGCATGTGCGTAGTTTGGGAGGAACAGAGTTTAGAGGTTTATCTCCGGTGGGTTCGGAGGCTTGGATCGAAAGCACCAAGAGGATTTTGGGGCAGATGAACTGCAATAACGTACAGATGTTGGGTTGCATGGTCTCTTTGCTTCACGGAGATGCATATACGTGGTGGATGACCATCACGGCTTGTATGGAACCTGATGATGTTACCTGCGCATTCTTCGTGAATGCCTTCAAGAAGAAGTTTTTGGGTGTCCATTATTTGGATGAGAAGAAGAAGGAATTTATGCTGTTGATGCAGGGCAACGTGACAGTTGCGGAATATGAGATGTAGTTTGTTCGATTGAGATAGTACGCCCCTAATCTAGTACCAGATGAACGGAAGAGATGTGATAGGTTTCGCTATGGATTGGTGAAGAAAGTGAAGACCTATATGCTTGCGGCTGAGTATACCAATTTTGACGTGCTAGTTACTCGAGCCAAAGATATCGAGCATAGTCTGGGATTAACTTCACGCTCGGGAAGCTCTAGCTCTAGGAAGAGAGCTACTGATTATGATGGTGAGCGTGATCGAGGTAAGAGAACACGAGATAGGAGCTATCAACGAGACCATCATCGAGACATAGTGGTGGATCGGGCCGAGGCCAGTATGGTTAGAATGTTGCAACACGTGGTCCTATGTGTAACCGTTGTGGGAGGAATCACATGAGAGTGTGTTGGGGTAATTCTGGAGTATGTTGGCTGTGTAGGGCTCAAGGTCATGTGAAGCGTGACTGTCCACAGTTGCTGAAGCAAGCACCAGCGCGTGTGGTGGAGCCTCAAAGGGGTCGTGGGCGCGGCCGAGGTAATTTTCAGCAGCGAGAGGATGGTCAGAGGAATGTAGAGCATGTAGTTGCGGTGCATCCAGAGGGGGTGGACCAGTTCGAGTCTATGCTCATTGTGAGGGCCAGAATGACACGGATGTGATATCGAGTACCTTCTCCTTGCAATCCTTGTCATTGCTTGCTTTGATAGATTTTGGTTCTATGCATTCATATATTTTGCATGAGCATTCTTGGTTGCTTGATGTGGCATTAGAATTGCTTGATGTGGGTATGCAAGTTACGAGTTCGTTTTGTGAAACCGTAGTTGTAAGGAAGTTGTATAGAAGGTGTCCTTTGATGGTTCAAGGACATGTGTTTCCTGTTGATGTGATGGAGTTACCTTTCTATGGTTTCGATGTTATCCTTGGGATGGATTGGTTGTCAGAACATAAAGTTGTGGTTGATTGTGAGACCAAGCATGTTTCATTGAAGCTTGCCAATGATTTTGAAGTTGTGGTGGTAGGTGAGAACATAAAGTTCTTGTCTAATGTTGCTTCGGCAGTGGAAGCTCACAAGATGATGAATGGTGGTTGCCAAGCTTATTTGGCATATATGATGAACCCAAATATGAAGAAAACACGTCCGCAAGATATTCAGACAATTTGTGATTTTCTGGGGGTGATTCTAGAAGAGTTACATAGGTTGCCACCTGTTAGGGAGGTCGAGTTTTGCATCGAGACATATGCGAATACCGCTCTAGCATCAATTGCTCCTTATCGAATGGCACCAAAGGAGTTAAAGACACATGTTTAGGAGTTGTTAGATCGTGGTTTCATTAGGCCAATTATCTCGCCTTGGGAAGCTCCAGTTTTGTTTGTAAAGAAGAAGGATGGGTCGATACAGATGTGTATAGACTATCGACAACTGAATAAGTTAACGATAAAGAACAAATACCCTTTACCTCTGATTGATGATCTTTTTGATCAGTTTTGTGGTGCTGTTGTGTTTTCAAAGATTGATCTAAGATCGGGATATTATCAGCTTAAGGTGAAGGATAGAGACGTACCGAAGACGACTTTTCGTATGAGGTACAGGCATATGAGTTCCTGGTGATGCCTTTTGGTTTGACCAATGCACCTGCTGCGTTCATTGATATGATAAACCAGGTGTTCCACGAGTACCTTGATCAGTTTGTAGTGATGTTTATCGATGATATCCTTTTGTACTCCTGTACTAAGGAGGATCACGATAGACATTTGAGAATAGTGCTACAGACTTTGTTGGATAAACATCTTTATGAGAATTTAAGTAAATGCGAGTTCTAGATCAAAGAGGTGGTGTTTCTTGGTCATGTGGTATCAGCCAAGGGTATTCGTGTGGATCCTCAAAAGATTGAGGCAGTTATTGGTTGGAAACAACCGAAATCAGTGACGGAGGTTCGTAGTTTTCTAGGCTTGGTTGGGTATTACCGTCGGTTTGTAGATGGGTTTTCTAAGATTGTTGCTTCGTTGACAAAGCTTTTTCAGAAAGATGTTAAGTTTGAGTGGACGGAGGCGAGGCAGTAAGCTTTTCAAAAGTTGAAGGAAGTTTTGGTGCAAGCTCCGATTTTGATTCAACCTGAATCGGGAAAAAACTTTGTGGTGTATAGCGATGCATTGTATGTGGGTTTAGGATGTGTGTTGATGCATGAGGATAGAGTAGTTGCTTATGCGTCGAGGCAATTGAAGGTGCATGAGCATAATTATACTACTCACGATCTTGAGCTTGCAGCTGTAGTGTTTGCTTTGAAGATATGGAGGCATTATCTTTATGGCGAGAGATGTACTGTGTACACGGATCATAAGAGTCTCAAGAATCTCATGTCTCAGAGGGAATTGAATCTTCGGCAGCATCGATGGATGGAATTGCTGAAGGATTACGATCTTACGATTAAGTATCTCCCAGGGAAGGCCAATGTGGTGGCTGATGCTTTAAGCCGAAAGGTTGTAGTGGAGTTGAGAGTGATGTTCGCTCGCTTGAGTTTGTCTCGTGATGGTGGCTTGGTGGCCGAGCATCAGGTGCAACCATCTTTTGTTAATATGATCAAGGAAAATCAGATGCTTGATGATTCCTTGGTACAACATTTTACGGACATAGCGGAGGGTAATCCTTCAAATTACATTTTCAGTGATGATGGTGTTTTGTGTTTTAAGTGCCGGATAGTTGTTCGAGAGGATGTTGAGTTAAGGCGCACTATCTTGATAGAAGAGCACATTAGTCCTTTTTCCATGCATCCGTATAGTACTAAGATGTATCAGGGGTTGCGAGATGAGTACAACTGGTGGACATAAAAAAGGATGTGGCAGAGTTTGTTAGCAAGTGTTTGGTGTGCCAGCGTGTGAAATCTGAGCATCAGTTTCCATTCGGTTTGTTGCAGTCTTTGAGGATTCTGAAGTTGAAATGGGAAAGGTTCACGATGGATTTTGTGTCGGGTATGCCTTTGACACCGACAAAGATGAATGTTGTGTGGGTGATCGTGGATAGGTTGACGAAGTGTGCACATTTCTTTCTCGTGCATACTACGTTTACCCTAGATAAGCTGGCAGAGGTTTATGTTGTGGAAGTTGTGTGGTTGCATGGTGTTCCTAAGTCTATAGTTTTAGATAGGGATCTGCGGTTCACATTGAGGTTCTCGGAGTGTTTGCATCGAGCCTTGGGCACGAGGTTGAGTTTTAGCACGTCTTATCATCCTCAGTCGGAGCGGGTTATCTAGGTGTTGGACGATATGCTCCAGTGTTGTGTGATTGATTTGCAAGGTTCGTGGGATAATATGTTGCCATTGGTAGAATTTGCCTAAAATAATAGCTATCGGGCGAGCATACAAATGGCACCATACGAGGCTTTGTTTGCACAGAAGTGTCGTACGCCCGTGTGTTGGGAAGAAGTGTGGCAGAAGTTAGTTCCTTTGCAAGATATGCTCAAGGGTACAACCGATAAGATGAAGCTCATTTGTGGTTGTCTAAAGAAGGCTTTGGATCGTCAAAAGTCTTACGCGGATTTGAAGCGTAAATAAATCAAGTTTGAGTTTGGTGAGAAGGTTTCCTTAAAAGTTTCGCCTTGGAAGAAGGTGATTGTTGGGTCACGTCAGCACGCCCCATAGCACAGTGGAAAAATTAATCTGACGTAATCCAGCCAGGATCCATGTACAGGAACGAATTTGGGGTGAAAAGATGAAGAGTTACCTTTTAAAACTCTGGAAACTGGAAAACCGACGGTATGTCGGAATAACCATGTCAAGTAAAACTGGAATCATCACAGGTTCGCAACGACCTCTACGGAGTCCACCCGAACAAAACGAACAAAGTTTCCGCCTCCCTAACACTTAGGGATAAATTTCGACAGGTTTGAACACCTTCCAGGGAGAAGTGGAAATCCCTCCAGGGATTCCTGAGGGAGTCTGAAATCGACCAAGGGTTCTACCGGGACTTGGATTCGAACTAGGAATTTGCCAGGAATTTGCCAGGGGGCAAGAGGAATACCAGAAAAATATCGAACAGCTTCTCAGAAGAAATCTGGGACTTGCCGAAAATTCCAGAGGGGAATTCCCAGGGATATGTCGAAATTTGCAAGGAGGAATAGGGATGATTTGGTTGTTAGCCCTTGTCCCTTTAAATAGTGTTCAGGGACTTAATTCTAGTTGAATACCTTAAATCCAAGTTCAACCAAAATTCATAGAATCTAATTCTACTTGAAATTGGTTTATATTAAATATACATTATATTTAATAATATTAAATGAAATATATATATTTAATTATGTAGAATCTTATTCTATATAAAATTTGGATTTAAATATACATTATATTTAATCCAAATATATATATTTTTATTATATAGATTCTCATTCTATCTTTACTTGGATTTAAATGTATTTAAATATATATTTTTGATTATGTAGAATCTAATTCTACATAAACATGGAATTAAATATACATTATATAAATTCCAAATATATATTTAAATTTCTAGAATCTTATTCTATAATATTTAAGTCTTTAAATATTTTCCATACTCTAAATAATATCTGATAAATACATTATTTATCGAATATTATCCCTTTTTAAGAGAGTTGCCGATTTCCCCTATCCCATAGGGGATTTTCGGCAACCTCCCTAAAATAGGGAGTATTGTTTCCATTTTTGTTCGTTTTATTCGAAGGGTGTGACCCTTGTAGGTTCATGCAACGTTAGCAGCAAAATTAGAACTGTTCTAATTTTATAAACAATGAGTGGCATCTAGCAATACATAATTGCTACCTAAGTTGCATGAAGTCATGGTTTGACTTTCCTATTTCCTGAATAAACTTTCTTTATGTATTTTATCCTTTTGTCCTTTATATCTTAGATGAACACAAGTCATGGGTTAGTCACACTTGCGTTTTCCATCTAGTGTTTCTTGATGTCTTGAGTAGATTATTATAAACGAATCTCTATGATATCTCATATCATAATATTCGAGCATGGCCATGCATTTTCTAATCTCACTCAATCAAGTGGCCGAAGATATTTCTCCCATTATGTAGGAGAGACAAATCCTTTCTTGATCAACCATATTTCACTACATAGGTCATCACGTATCCAATCACCAGTCTTTATAATGTAGTCAGTTATGACACACGTTTGACTATGTCAAAATACGTAAATCTTTATGTTGAAATCATGTTGATCTCAAGTCTGATGATTATACATATGTTTATCATGAGCAATGTTGTGACTGTCACATAATTACCCAAGAAACATGCTCATAGCGGGTCAATCCAGTATGTTGTTCTCTAACAAATACTTATGTGTTGATTTTGACATCTCTATGTCAATGACAACACTTGTTATCAATCAACCACATATTAGTCTTTATATATTATCACTGTCCATACCCGTAATAATATTCGACTAAGGATCCTATTTAACAATAATCGTATTATGGACATTATTATCCAATCGTTAGTTTGATGCATAGACACATACCGAATGATAATAACGGCAATGTCATTACTTGATAAATCTAGTAAAATAGTATGTCTATTCAATCATCATATGATTGGTCTTTGGGCATACTCCAACAATCTCCCACTAGCACCAAGACTAATCATTCTCGTATCTAATACGATATGGCTTAGTGTAACTGACATGCTTATGCTGTGTCAAAAGCTTTGTCAGGGAGTTGACAAAGTTATCAACTTTGTGCGTATGTTTCATACTTTCACATCTCCAAGATGTAAGCACTTTAGAATATGTTTGGATTTATTGATGAGATCTGGGTTTTATTTGCTTATGCGAAGGTTCCATCATAACAGAGTTATGTAGCATCTAATATGCTGGGAACAACCCTTAGTTCAGAAGTGAACCCTTTAGATCCAAACATCCTTCTGTAGTACATTCAGCCTATGTTGTAGAGTTAGATATTGTCTCATGTTCTAACTCGCAGTATCTTTTATTAATGCAAAACGGATTGCGATCTTTAGTTCCTTTTGATGAGTATGTCATCTACATACAATACTTAGGAAAGTAACAATGCTCCCACTAGCTCTTTTGAAAACAATACTCCTCTTTGTTTCTAGATAAACCAAACCTTTTGATTGTATCTTCTGAAATGAATATCCCAACTTCGAGAAGCTTGCCTTAGTCTACGGATAGACCTTTGTAGCTTACATACCTTCCAAGTGTTTACTGGAGTGACAAAACCTTCTGGATGTGTCATGTACACATCTATTTCAAGTTTTCCTTTAGGAAAGCGGTTTTGACATTCCTTTATTTGATTCCATAATCATGGTATGTAACTACTTGCAAGTGAGATTAAGATGGATTAAACATAGCTACAAGGAGGATGCTTTATCATAGTCTATACTATGAAGCTTGTCAAAAACTTTTAGCGACGAATCATCCTTTGTATGCTTTATCATCCATGTCGGTTTTTCCTTTTTGAAAAACTCATCCATACCTCTTAGGTTTTACCCTTTTAGGTAACCAAAGTCTATACTTGGTTTTAGACATGGATTCCATCTCATATCTCATGGCTCTTAGCCATTTCTTTAAATTTTGGGCTCACCATTGCTTTCTGATAAGACATAGTCTTTATCTTGATCCGAAGAGAAGAGTGTTTCCATGTACGGATAGTGAGAAATCCATATTTCTCAAGTATATGGTATTCTCTTAAGGATCAACACAATGGTTTTGTTTTGTTCCAATGTTCCTTGATCATTTGTGGAACATTCTCAATCTTTGGTTCATAAATTTGTTGTCTAAAATTTCTTCAAAATCCAAATTCCATTTTTTTCTTTTGTAAGAGGTAATCTTATTCGAGAGAAACTCTCGTTTGAGCAACAAACATTTTGTTCTCGTTGAAAAATGAAATCCCTTAGTGATAAGTATTCTCTTTCGAGATAAACTATCGTTTGAGCAACAAATATTTTGTTCTCGTTAAAGTTGAAGAAATAATATCCCTTTGTGAAAATTAATCTCTTTCAAGATAAACTCTCGTTTGAGAAACAAACACTTTGTTCTCGTTAGGATAAACAACAAATGGAGTTTTTAAGGTTCGAACTTTGTAAACATTTTAACATGTAAGTTTTGTAACCTTAAAACTTCAAAGGTATTCTAGAACAATTCTTAGTCCATATCTTATATGGCGTTTTTGAACCAAGTTTTGAAAAAACACGATTAAGTATGAGAATTGTTTTTCTAGTGTGTAAAGAAGTCGAAAATGACTTGTTCTGAATCAAAACATGTCTAACATATTTGATTCTCTTTCAAAGACTTTTCGTTCCACTTGTGGGATTTAATTATGGGACAATCCCATATTCTTTGAAAGTTCATTAAACATTAAGTATTCTTGAATTTGATCTCATCAAATTACCTTAATACTTTTAACGAGTTTGAGATTAGTCATTTGTTTTATTTATCTTATAAAAATTATTGATTTGATTAGTTTAAAGATCATTGATTTGTTGTGCCATAAGAGATTAAGAGAATAACATTTATTTAAATAATTTCAAAATTAAAATATCTTGTCCTTACAAGATAACTAAAACTTAGGCACAAAATAATAATCTTAAAAACTAAAACAAATCTATTTAAGCAAAAACACATGTCCTAATGGATGATGTAGCAACTCTTGCTTTATTTCCATTCGCAGGTCCATGTCTATTCTGATGCCTTCTCTTTAGAAGCCTCTGAGGTTGATGCCTCACTCGTTTTTGCTTTCTTGACTTCTTGTAGGTGTGTGGGGCAGTTTCTCTTCCAATGTCCGGTCTTGCCGCAGTGGAAACATTTTCCATCCTTCTTGATTCCCTTCTTAGGTTTCAATGCCTCCTTTCCATCGGTTTTGGTCTTACCATCACCTTTAAACTTTGCTATCGATTTACCTTTCTTCTTTCCCTTGCGGACCATCAGAACAGGTTTAGCTCCTACCTTCTTTAGGTTGATTTCAGCAGTTCTCAGCATGCCGAGAAACTGTGGCAGCGTCTTGTTAATTTCGTTCATATTGAAATTAAGGACGAACTGATTGAAACTATCCGGCAACGATTGCAGGATGACATCAGTAGCTAATTCGTCTTTCAGCGGAAAGCCGAGCTTCTCCAACGTTTGGATGTAGCCCATCATTTTGATGACGTGAGCTCCTACGGGAGATCCCTCACTCATCTTGCATTGAAACAGAGCTTTAGAGGTCTCGTACCTCTCTTGACGAGCTTGCCCTTCATTAATCTCCTTGAGATTTTGAATCATATCATAAGCTACCATGTCCTCATGTTGCTTCTG
The DNA here is from genome assembly GCA_030270665.1 of Hibiscus trionum. Classification (NCBI taxonomy): domain Eukaryota; kingdom Viridiplantae; phylum Streptophyta; class Magnoliopsida; order Malvales; family Malvaceae; genus Hibiscus; species Hibiscus trionum. The sequence continues at coordinate 3,704,633 of BSYR01000004.1, forward strand.
AAGCTCAGGGGTCATGGAGGCAAGCATAAGACAATCGACATCCAACATGTCGTCCATGTGCTTTTTAAACTTGTCTTTGTCAGCTCTAGAAGCAGTGGCAACCGATTCATCAGGAACAGGTTCTTCAATGACATATTCCTTCTTTTCCTGTTTGAGAACAATTCTCAAATTGTGGAACCAGTCAAGGAAGTTTATGTCATTGAGCTTATCCTTCTCAAGGATAGATCGCAGAGACAGAGTATTATTTGCCATTAATTCTACAACAAATAAAATATGCTACATAAGTGTTACTAAATTTTAAAATTTATAGATAGGTCTTTACTATAAATTTACTCCTACTATTTTATTCAAAATTAAAAACCATCTAGTTTTAATTTCGGAAAACATTTTGATAGTTTTCTAGTGAGTGAGGATCTGTATTTCATCATTCCTAAATCAGCTTTGGTCAGTCTTTTAGGAAATGGTTATTTAGGTAAGTAACACCTTACTAATTACATCTCATGTAATTCCTCATCTTTTGGCGAACAACTCTTGTTCTTTAAATCATCTTATGATTATCAAAAACTTTTAACCATTAGGTTTTCTAATCCTATTAGAACAACCCAGCTAAGTCAATACCAATATCTCAACCGGTGAATAACACTAGCTTATTCTTCGCGTTTAACTAAGATAGATAAATGTGACATTGCTTTGGCAAAGCTCGCATTATATCGATCGAAGCTTTAACGAGGGTAAATATTAGATGGTTAAAACAGACTTAGAATTATAGTGAGGGATTTACTTAATTATCTAATCATTTTAACATTGATCCTATCAATAGAACTATGTTTAATCATGCTTATAAAACATCCATTGCATCACATACAAGGTAAATATAAGTGGTAAATAAATATGCAATGATTATAGCCCTTCTTAACCTAAGGCGACCCGTCCCAAGCCAATGGGAGGACCATTCTACTGAAGATATAATCTGCTTCTGAAACGCCTGGTCCACCAGGGAAGGCCCACCACGCTGCTATGTTGGTCATTGCTTTATCTCCATGAGTATTTACAATTTTCAGAAACTCGCGTTACATGCGATTGAGTGAGATGAGAAGAGAAGTATAATAGAAGATAGAGAAGGGCACAACACGTAGGCCGTATTTATAAAAACCAAAACTATAAAGGCTATGGGCTATAACCATGCAAAACAAACATCGTGCAATCAAACATGCATTTCAAACATCGTGCGAACAAAGTAACGATGTGTTTACGGAGTTTTAAACTAATTATCTCTATGTTGCGATTAATGGGCCTAAGAAGGATCACGAGGTTTCATAAACCATTTGCGTTAACGAACAAATGCACCAAGTAGGTCAACATGAAAGAGAGGTGGTGCACTAGGCACACTTAAGTACCAGGTCTTTGATGATGCCAATCCTAGACATGCATTTTTCATAACGTCTAACCATAACTCTTATGGATTCACCGTGAAAGATAGTTTGATAACTTTTATCAAATTAGAAGCCCTTTCAGAGATTTCATAAATCTATGAAACTAGGAACAACTACTTGTTCTCTAGACTAACTATTAGTCTCAACATGTTAACATTTAACATTGAAGCAACCTAACATAGTTATGATTAACTCTTAATAATTCAGTGATAATCGAAATAAGTCTTTATTAGGTGTGATACGATAAACGATAAATATCTAAATCGAATCAAACAGCATGCATCTCATACATAAACATCACCCAAGAATTTAAGTCTGAATTCGTATGATACAAGTAGCTCTGATACCACTGTTGGGTCACGTTGGCACGCCTGTGGCGCAGCGGAAAAATTAATCCGTCGTAATCCAGCCATGATCTATGTACATGAACGAATTCGGGGTGAAAAGATGAAGAGTTACCTTTTAAAACTCTGGAAACTGGAAAACCGACAGTATGTCGGAATAACCACGTCAAGTAAAACCGGAATCGTCACAGGTTCGTAACGACCTCTACGGAGTCCACCCGAACAAAACGAACAAAGTTTCCGCCTCCCTAACACTTAGGGATAAATTTCGACAGGTTTGAACACCTTCCAAGGAGAAGTCGAAATCCCTCCAAGGATTCCAGAGGGAGTCTGAAATCGACCAGGGGTTTTACCGGGACTTGGATTCGAACTAGGAAATCGCCAGGAATTTGCCAGGGGCAAGAGGAACACCAGAAAAATATCGAACAGCTTCTCAGAAGAAATCTGGAACTTGTCGAAAATTCCAGAGGGGAATTCCCAGGGATATGTCGAAATTTGCAAGGAGGAATAGGGATGATTTTCTTGTTAGCCCTTGTCCCTTTAAATAGTGTTCAGAGACTTAATTCTAGTTGAATACCTTAAATCCAAGTTCAACCAAAATTCATAGAATCTAATTCTACTTGAAATTTGTTTATATTAAATATACATTATATTTAATAATATTAAATGAAATATATATATTTAATTATGTAGAATCTTATTCTACATAAAATATGGATTTAAATATACATTATATTTAATCCAAATATATATTTTTTTATTATATAGAATCTCATTCTATCTTTACTTGGATTTAAATATATTTAAATATATATTTTTTATTATGTAGAATCTAATTCTACATAAACTTGGAATTAAATATACATTATATAAATTCCAAATATATATTTAAATTTATAGAATCTTATTCTATAATATTTAAGTCTCTAAATATTTTTCATACTCTAAATAATATCAGATAAATACATTATTTATCGAATATTATCCCTTTTTAAGGGAGTTGCCGATTTCCCCTATCCCATAGGGGATTTTCGGCAACCTCCCTAAAATAGAGAGTATGGTTTCCATTTTTGTTCATTTTATTCGAAGGGTGTGACCCTTGTAGGTTCATGCAACGTTAGCAGCAAAATTAGAACTGTTCTAATTTTACAAACAATGAGTGGCATCTAGCAATACATCATTGCTACCTAAGTTGCATGAAGTCATGGTTTGACTTTCCTAATTTCTGAATAAACTTTCTTTATGTATTTTATCCTTTTGTCCTTTATATCTTAGATGAACACAAGTCATGGGTTAGTCACACTTGTGTTGTCCATCTAGTGTTTCTTGGTGTCTTGAGTAGATTATTATAAATGAATCCCTATGATATCTCATATCATAATATTCAAGCATGGCCATGCATTTTCTAATCTCACTCAATCAAGTGGCCGAAGATATTTCTCCCATTATGTAGGAGGGACAAATCCTTTCTTGTTCAACCATATTTCACTACATAGGTCATCATGTATCCAATCATCAGTCTTTATAATGTAGTCAGTTACGACACACGTTTGACTATGTCAAAATACGTAAATCTTTATGTTGAAATCATGTTGATCTCAAGTCTGAGGATTATACATATGTTTATCATGAGCAATGTTGTGACTGTCACATAATTACCCAAGAAACATGCTCATAGCGGGTCAATCCAGTATGTTGTTCTCTAACAATTACTTATGTGTTGATTTTGACATCTCTATGTCAATGACAACACTTGTTATCAATCAACCACATATTAGTCTTTATATATTATCACTGTCCATACCCGTAATAATATTCAACTAAGGATCCTATTTAACAATAATCGTATTATGGACATTATTATCCAATGGTTAGTTTGATGCACAGAAACATACCAAATGATAATAACGGCAATGTCATTACTTGATAAATCTAGTAAAATAGTATGTCTATTCAATCATCATGTGATTGGTCTTTGGGCATACTCCAACAGTGATGAGGTTTAGATGAAAGCGTATAGATTGCGGTTACTGCCAAAGTTGGAAAAGATACATGATGTTTTCCATGTATCCATGCTTATGAGGTATTATTCGGATCCTTCGTATGTGTTTCCCGTTGAGGAAGTGGAGTTGAATCTGGATTTATCTTATGATGAAGAACCGGTGGAGATCTTGGATTTGACTCCTTATCGAATGGCACCAAATGAGTTAAAGGAGTTAAAGATGCAGCTTCAGAAGTTATTAGATCGTGGTTTCATTAGGCCAGGTATCTCACCTTGGGGATCTCCAATTTTGTTTGTAAAGAAGAAGGATGGGTCGATGCGGGTGTGTATAGACTATCGGCAACTAAATAAGTTAACGAAAAAGAACAAATACCCCTTACCTCGGATTGATATCTTTTTGATCAATTCCGTGGTGATGTTGTCTTTTCAAAGATTTATCTAAGATTGGCGTATTATCAGCTTAAGGTGAAGGATAGGGACGTACCGAAGACGGCTTTTCGTACGAGGTACGGGCATATGAGTTCCTAGTGATGCCTTTTGGTTTGACCAATGCACTGGCTGCGTTCATGAATATGATGAATCGGGTGTTCCACGAGTACCTTGATTAGTTTGTAGTGGTGTTTATCGATGATATCCTTGTGTACTCTCGTACCGAGGAGGATCACGATAGACATTTGAGGATAGTGTTGCAGACTTTGTTGGATAATCAGTTTTATGCAAAGTTGAGTAAATGTGAGATATGGATCAGGGAGGTGGTGTTTTTTGGTCATGTGGTGTCAACCGAGGGTATCTGTGTGGATCCTCAAAAGATTGAGGCAGTTGTGGGTTGGAAAAAACCGAAATTAGTGACGGAGGTTCGTAGTTTTCTAGGCTTGGCTGGGTATTATCGTCAGTTTGTGGATGGCTTTTCTAAGATTGCTGCTCCATTGACAAAGCTTCTTTAGAAAGATGTTATATTTGAGTGGACGGAGGCGAGGCAGCAAGTTTTTCAGAAGTTGAAGGAAGTTTTGGTGCAAGCTCCGATTTTGATTCAAACTGAATCGGGAAAAGAATTTGTGGTGTATAGTGATGCATCGTATGTGGGTTTATGATGTGTGTTGATGCAGGAGGGTAGAGTAGTTGCTTATGTGTCGAGGCAATTGAAGGTGCATGAGCGTAATTATCCTACTCACCATCTTGAGCTTGCAGTTGTAGTGTTCGCTTTAAAGATATGGAGGCATTATCTTTATGGCGAGAGATGTACCGTGTACACTGATCATAAGAGTCTCAAGTATCTCATGTTTCAGAGGGAATTGAATCTTTGGCATCGTCGATGGATGGAATTGTTGAAGGGTTACGATCTTACGATCTAGTATCACCCATAAAAGGCCAATATGGTGGCTGATGCTTTGAGCCGAAAGGTTGCAGTGGAGTTAAGAGCGGTGTTTGCTTGCTTGAGTTTGTCTCATGATGGTGCCTTGGTAGCTGAGCTTCAGGTTAAACCATCTTTGGTTGATATGATCAAGGAAAAGCAGTTGCTTGATGATTCCTTGGTACCGCATGTTACAGACATAGCAGAGGGTAATCCATCAGATTATAGTTTCAATGATGATGGTATTTTGTGTTTTAAGGGTCGGATAGTTGTGCCAGAGGGTGTTGAGTTGAGGCGCACTATCTTGACGGAAGCACACAATAGTCCTTTTTCCATGCATCTATGTAGTACTAAGATGTATCGGCGGTTGCGAGATGAGTACAACTTGGTGGGCATGAAAAAGAATGTGGTAGAGTTTGTTAGCAAGTGTTTGGTGTGTCAGCGTGTGAAATCTGAGCATCAGTTTCCATCTGGTTTGTTGCAGCATTTGATGATTCTAGAGTGGAAATTGGAGAGGATCACGATGGCTTTTATGTCCAGTATGCCTTTGACACAGACAAAAAAGAATGTTGTGTGGGTGATCATGGATAGGTTGACGAAGTGTGCACATTTCTTGCCCGTGCATACTACATTTACCCTGGATAAGCTGGCAGAACTTTATGTTGCGGAAGTTTTGTGGTTGCATGGTGTTCCTAAGTCTATAGTTTCAAATAGGGATCTGCGGTTCACATCGAGGTTCTGGGAGTGTTTGCATCGAGCCTTGGGCACAAGGTTGAGTTTTAGCACGTCTTATCATCCTCAGGCAGATGGTCAGTCAGAGCGGGTTATCCAGGTGTTGGAGGATATTGTCACAGCCTAACCTTCCTTAGCCGCACAGCCCGCACACCATGGGGCCTATGAGAGCATGCTGCTCGCACACCATCGGGGCCAAGCCCACACGGAGCGCACAAGCCCGCACCAAGGGGCCTACGGAGACGCGCTGCCCGCGCACAACCAGGACCGAGCCCACACGGCGCACACCAGCCCGCACCATGGAGCCGATGCGGACACCTTCCAAGCCCGTGCCATCCAACACCACCAAGGGCCCGAGAGCCGCACACCCTGGGCCGCACAATGGTCTGCAACCGAGGCCTTGGACTTGCTCACTACCATTCCGTCCAAGGTTGCCCAAGAGCCCGAGCCAACTCATGGAGAAGCCCAATCCGGCCAAGTCCATGCCAAGGTGTCAACTTTGACCACCATACAAGGCAAGCCTTCATCCTTCAAGCCATAATAAAGGAAACAAAGCCAATGACAACAAGGCAATGATGTCATTGGGCATATAACTTAGGCAAGTGTGTATTAGGGTGATAGACTTTCCCCTTTTATGAGATTCCCTTGTAAGACTCATCCAAGACCGTTGGATTGAGCCATTCTTAGCCATTGGATCGAGGGGGCCAATGCTATAAATAGGAGCCTTCCCCCTCCTTTGTAATCACTTCACTTTCTTTGAGTTTTCTTGAGCATAAATAAGATTAAAGCACTGAGTACTCTTTTCTCCCCGTCTAGGCTTAGGGGGAGTTTTTAACGAGGCTCTTTGCTTCTAAAAATCCTTGTCTTGTCCTTCTTTCTTTGCCAAGCCCTTGCCTTCATCTTTCCCACGTTTCCGCAACCCAACCAAGCCTTCCAAGCTTAGTTTCCAAGGCTGACTTGGTCACTTTCCTTCATCTTTTCGACCAAGTGCCGCACGGTGCTAGTCCTTCCATCCTAGCCCCGTGACAAGTGGTATCAGAGCCACGTTTTCAGCAAAGAAGAATCCGAGATGACGAACCCGAGTGATGCTGCCGCGCTCCCACCAAAGACCGTTGAGACCCGCGGTGACAAAAAGAGGGCCAGTTCGAGAGATGCAATTTCATCATTGCAAGACAACGTCACACGATTGGAGTTGTTAGCGAAAGAATCGACGGAGAGAGTCGATGTCGTTGACGTCCGACTAGAGGAGTTGGAGAACCGTGGTGATAGTCTCAAGCATGATTTCCAAAAACTCATCGATGAAGCCGTCGAGAGTTTGGAGTTGCAAAACGGGTCCCTCAAAGCCGAGTTGATCGATCTCAAGGAGATGGTGAACATGCTCAAGAGTGAAGTCTCTATTTACAAATCCGCCGTGACCAATGGCGTGGTTGCTAGCCCATCGAGGGGGTTAGCCGATGTCCCTAAGCCAAGGCATTACAAGGGGACAAGATCCGCCCAAGAAGTGGAGAACTTCTTGTGGGGACTCGAGCAGTACTTCAAGGCGTCCGGCATCGTGACCGATGTCGACAAGGTAAGTACCGCATCAATTTATTTATCTGATCTTGCGTTACTTTGGTGGCGTCGCAGGTGTTCAGATGAAAAGCGAGGAGGCACATCCGTGGAGACTTGGGCTGATTTTCAAGAGGAACTCAAGCAACAATTTTTCCCCGGAGATGCCGAAAAGGAGGCCCGTTCAAAACTTAGGAAACTCAAGCAAGAAGGGTCCATCCGGGATTATGTGAAGGAGTTTAGCGAGTTACAACTCCTAATTCCGGATCTAAGTGAGAAAGACGCCCTATTCCACTTCATGGATGGGCTAAAGCCATGGGTAAATACCGAATTGGAGCGGAGAGACGTGAATGAACTCTCCAAAGCCATTGCCGTAGCCGAGTCCTTGAAAGACCATAATTCCAACCGAGGTGAGTCCAACAAGCCAAAAGCGAGGCCTCACAACAGTGGTGACAAGCCAACTAAATCCGGGGGCGACAAAGACGGTAATGGGCGACAATCCCACAACAAATCAACACGGTTCGTGAGGCCGTGGGAGAGAAAGGATCGTGGGCCAGTTCGTTGTTTCCATTGTGATGGGCCACACTTCATCAAAGATTGCCCAAAGAAGGCCGCCCTTTCAGCCATCAAGAGTGATGGTAAGTCGACGGATCAAGCCGTCCAACTTGGCGCGATCGTTAGTTCTCTTCAAATCAAGACGGGCCACAAGAAGAAGGGGCTCATGTTTGTTGAGGTAACGGTTGCGGGTAAGCAATTGAGTGCTTTGGTGGACACCGGGGCATCTGAGGTGTTCATGTCCGAGGGAGCCGCCAAGAAGCTTGGCCTTAATGTGGAGAAGGCAAGCGGATGGATCAAAACGGTCAACTCCAAGGAGGAACCCATTGCCGGAGTGGCAAAGCGAGTGGAGCTTCAACTTGGAAGTTGGACGGGACGTGAGACCATCAAGGTAATCCCTCTAGACGATTATGACTTAGTTATTGGTTTGTCCTTTTTAGATCGGATTAATGCGCTTCTCTTGCCATTTGCCGATTGTTTGTGTATACTCGACCGCGCACACCAATGTGTGGTGCCCGTGAGCCGAGATGCAGGGATTCAAGCCAAGATGCTGTCCTCCATCCAATTCAACAAGGGTGTTCGAAAGGAGGAGGAGTCCTACCTTGCCGTGCTCAAGGAGGATGAGGCCATTGAAGCCGAAGAGTTCCCCGATGCCGTGGGACAAGTCCTTGAGGAGTTCAAGGACACGATGCCTTCCGAGTTGCCGAAGGCGTTGCCACCCAAGAGAGAGGTGGATCACAAGATCGAGTTAGTTCCGAATGCCAAGCCGCCTGCCAAGGCTCCATATCAGATGGCACCACCGGAGCTAGAGGAGCTTCGAAGGCAATTGAGAGAGCTTTTGGACGCCGGTTACATCCGACCCTCCAAGGCGCCTTATGGTGCACCGGTGCTTTTTCAGAAGAAGCACGACGGGAGTTTACGAATATGCATTGACTACCGCGCATTGAACAAACTCACGATAAAGAATAAGTATCTGATCCCATTGATCGACGACTTATTTGACCAACTTGGGAGTGCAAGATGGTTCACGAAGTTGGACCTTCGTTCGGGCTACTACCAAGTGAGGATCGCCGAGGGAGACGAGCCCAAGACCGCATGCACTATAAGGTATGGTTCTTTCGAGTTTCTCGTTATGCCCTTCGGTCTTACCAACGCACCAGCCACGTTTTGCACACTAATGAACAAGGTATTACATCCTTTCCTTGATCGTTTTATGGTGGTTTATTTAGATGACATAGTTATTTATAGTTCCACTTTTGAAGAATATATAAGGCACTTGAGAAAGGTTTTGCAGGTGCTACGGGACAACCAACTATTCATCAAGCGAGAGAAGTGTGCGTTCGCCCAAAGAGAAGTGTCGTTCCTAGGCCATATTATCGGAGGAGGCATCATCAAGATGGACAAGAACAAGATCCAGGCCATTGAAGAGTGGGAGCCTCCCACCAAGGTAACCGAGCTACGCTCATTCCTCGGGCTAGCCAACTACTATCGTAAGTTTGTCCGCAACTATTCCCTCATTGCCACGCCTCTAACCGAGTTACTCAAGAAGAGCAAAGAGTGGGCGTGGGATGCAAGTTGCCAAGAGGCATTCGAGGGGCTCAAGCGAGCCATGGTAAGTGAACCGGTGCTAGTCCTACCCGACTACACCAAAGCATTTGAGATCCACACCGATGCATCGGATTATGCAATCGGCGGAGTGCTAATGCAAGAGGGGCATCCCATAGCCTTTGAGAGCCGCAAGCTCAACGAGACCGAAAGACGATACACCGTCCAAAAGAAGGAGATGACCGCCGTCGTCCATTGCTTGCGCACATGGAGACATTACGTTTTGGGTTCGAGGTTTGTCGTATACACCGATAATAGTGTTATTAGTTATTTTCTAACCCAAAAGAAACTTTCTCCTAAGCAGGCTAGATGGCAAGATTTCCTTGCCGAATTTGACTTTTCCATGGAGCACAAGCCGGGAAGAGCAAACACCGTCGCCGATGCCTTAAGCCGAAAAGCATCGCTAGCCGCCATTAGCCAACTCGAGGGTGATTTGCTAGAGAGCATCAAGGAAGGTCTTCTTCATGATCCTTCCGCCAAAGCCTTGATCGAGCACGCCAAAGAGGACAAGACTCGACGGTTTTGGGTTGAAAATGGGCTGCTTTATATGCGAGGACAACGCCTTTATGTTCCTCACTACAACAACTTGAGAAGGCAACTTATGAAAGAGTGCCACGATTCAAAATGGGCAGGCCATCCGGGGATGCATCGCACCTTAGCGCTGGTTTCCGAAAGGTATTATTGGCCCAACATGAGTGACGACATCGAGGCTTATGTCAAGACTTGTCTCACTTGTCAACAAGACAAGATCGACGCTAAGAGACCAATGGGCCTACTTCAGCCGTTGCCCATACCCGAAAAGCCATGGGAGTGTATTTCTCTTGACTTTATTATTGGATTACCTAACGTTAACGATATTTCGAGTATTATGGTTGTGGTTGACAGGTTTTCCAAGTATGCCACCTTTATACCCGCGAGCAAAGTATGCCCAGCCGAAGAGGCTGCCCGCTTGTTTTTCAAGCACGTGGTCAAGTATTGGGGGATTCCCAAGACCATTGTGAGTGACCGAGACACCCGATTCACCGGCCGATTTTGGACTGAACTCTTCAAGTTAATGGGAACCAACTTGAACTTGTCGACGGCCTTCCATCCCCAAACGGACGGACAAACCGAGAGGGTGAATGCATTGCTCGAGATTTACTTACGGCACTATGTGAGTGCTACTCAAAGGGACTGGCCAAAGCTATTGGATGTGGCCCAATTTTCGTACAATCTACAAAGGAGTGAGGCAACGAACCGGAGCCCGTTTGAGATTGTGAATGGCCAACAGCCCCTCACGCCCAACTCAGTTTTGACTAAGTATGATGGGCCAAATCCAGCCGCCTTCCACTTCACCAACGCATGGCAAGAAGAGCGAGACCTAGCCCAAGCGTGCCTTCACAAGGCCGCCAAACGAGCGAAGAAGTGGGCTGATCAAAAGCGAAGGGACTTCGAATTTTAGGTAGGTGATTTAGTTCTTGCAAAATTGAACCTAACTCTTCGCAATTCTTCTGTTCACAGGGCGCTTATAAGGAGATACGAGGGGCCATATCGAGTGGTGAAGCGGATGGGCAAAGTAGCATACAAGTTAGAGTTGCCGCCCAAACTTCGAGCCCATCCCGTTTTTCACATTAGCATGCTCAAACCATACCACGAGGATGCCGATGATCCGGAGCGGGGTAGATCGAGCCGAGCACCCGTTGGAGTCAAAGTCTCCTTTGAGAAGGAGGCCCAAGAAGTTCTAGCCGATCGAGTGATCCGACGACCAGGCCATAGGCCAAGGCACGAATACTTTGTGCTTTGGAAGGTACTGCCCGAAGCCGAGGGTAGTTGGGAACTTGCCGAAGACCTATGGCAATTTGAGGAGAAGATAGCCGAGTTCCACCAAGACCGAGCGACGAGGGCGTCGCTCAATTTAGTGCGGGAGAATTTCACAGCCCAACCTTCCTTAGCCGCACAGCCCGCACACCATGGGGCCTATGAGAGCATGCTGCCCGCACACCATCGGGGCCAAGCCCACACGGAGCGCACAAGCCCGCACCAAGGGGCCTACGGAGACGCGCTGCCCGTGCACAACCAGGACCGAGCCCACACGGCGCACACCAGCCCGCACCATGGAGCCGATGCGGACACCTTCCAAGCCCGTGCCATCCAGCACCACCAAGGGCCCGAGAGCCGCACACCCTGGGCCGCACAAGGGTCTGCAACCGAGGCCTTGGACTTGCTCACTACCATTCCGTCCAAGGTTGCCCAAGAGCCCGAGCCAACTCATGGAGAAGCCCAATCCGGCCAAGTCCATGCCAAGGTGTCAACTTTGACCACCATACAAGGCAAGCCTTCATCCTTCAAGCCATAATACAGGAAACAAAGCCAATGACAACAAGGCAATGATGTCATTGGGCATATAACTTAGGCAAGTGTGTATTAGGATGATAGACTTTCCCCTTTTATGAGATTCCCTTGTAAGACTCATCCAAGACCGTTGGATTGAGCCATTCTTAGCCATTGGATCGAGGGGGCCAATGCTATAAATAGGAGCCTTCCCCCTCCTTTGTAATCACTTCACTTTCTTTGAGTTTTCTTGAGCATAAATAAGATTAAAGCACTGAGTACTCTTTTCTCCCCGTCTAGGCTTAGGGGGAGTTTTTAACGAGGCTCTTTGCTTCTAAAAATCCTTGTCTTGTCCTTCTTTCTTTGCCAAGCCCTTGCCTTCATCTTTCCCACGTTTCCGCAACCCAACCAAGCCTTCCAAGCTTAGTTTCCAAGGCTGACTTGGTCACTTTCCTTCATCTTTTCGACCAAGTGCCGCACGGTGCTAGTCCTTCCATCCTAGCCCCGTGACAATATGCTCCGGTGTTGTATGATTGATTTCCAAGGTTTATGGGATAAGATGTTGTCATTGGTAGAATTTGCCTATAATAATAGCTATCAGGCGAGCATACAAATGGCACGGTACGAGGCTTTGTTTGTACGGAAGTGTCGTACGCTCGTGTGTTGTGCAGAAGTGGGGCAGAAGTTGGTTCTTTTGCAAGATATACTCAAGGGTACAACGAATAAGGTGAAGCTCATTTTTGGTTGTCTGAAGGAGACTTCGAATCGTCAAAAGTCTTATGCGGATTTGAAGCATAAAGAAATCAAGCTTGAGGTTGGTGAGAAGGTTTTCTTGAAAGTTTCTCCTTGGAAGAAGGTGATGAGGTTTATACGAAAGCGTATAGATTGCGGTTACTGTTAGAGTTGGAAAAGATACATGATGTTTTCCATGTATGCGTGCTTAGGAGGTATCGTTCGGATCCTTCGCATGTGTTGCAGGTTGAGGAAGTGGAGTTGAATCCAGATTTATCTTATGATGAAGAACCGGTGGAGATCTTGGATTCAGATAGTAAGGTGCTTCGCGAAAAGACCATTGAATTGGTTAAGGTGATTTGGAGACACCGAGGTGTCGAATAAGCGATAAAGGAAAGGAAGGAGGATATCAAGAAGCAGTTTCACTAACTCAATCCACCAGGTAAATTTTGAGGACAAAATTTTATAAGTGGGGGAGACTTGTAATGCCCCGGTTTTGGGCCTAGGAGTTAGTCGGGTTTGGTTATGCGGTTCGGTTCAAACTAGTTTAGCGGTCTAGTCTAGTTTTGGGAAATAATTAAATTGAGAGGTTTTTGGTTGGATAAAAATATGCGAAATTTTCCTAAAATCACAATTTTATATATGATTAATTTTGGTAAAGGTAATTTGAAGAAAACAATTTTGGAAATTGGACATTTTGGTTTAATGACTAAAATGTAAAAATGGTAAAGTTTGATTTAAGCGTTAAAATGTAAAAGGCTAATGCTTTGAATCTTTAAGGAGCAATAGCTAATGGCTAATAGAGAATTTTCCTCCTATTTTATAATTTTAATTAAATAATTACAATAAAAAGGATAGAGCGAATTTGTAGAGACGGTTATTCTATTTCATTTGACGATAGTTTTCTTCTCTCATTTTCTCTCAAGTTTCTTTCATCCAAACAACAAGGTTTTCAAGGTAAACTATAAATTTTGATTTGGGTTTCAAGGATTAAACTATTTATTGATTTACTATTGAATCTACTCTTTTCTCTTTGGTTTCCTTTTTGGTTTCTTTTCAAAAAATGTAGGAAGAGCTCATCATTAGAGGTAGGTTCGTTCTTCTCCTCTAATGACATGTTATTTTGCTGAAATTCCCAAGTATTTAGTCTTTTACATATTGTTTTTAATGGGTTTTTATATACATATATTGATGAAATCATGTTCAATTGAAGTTTCTTGAAGATTTATAGTGGATCTTTAGATTTGATGTTAATCGCTGAGTTAATGATTGATTGTTAACATGTTGTTAATGGCGAATAATGTTAACTTGATGGATTTTGTTGAGTAATCCTGAAACTAGTTAGATTGCTAGAAGTTAGTGATGAAATCTTGAGTTTTATGGGCTGTTATGGTGATTTCTTGATAGCTGGGGGTTTATAGAGTTTGGAGAAGTGTTTTAGGTTGTAAATGGAAGAAGATTGATGGTTGATTTTGCTGGGTAATGTTTGGGAACGGTTTTGAGTGGTTTTTGCGATGTTTTCGGTTTGTATCGATGGTTAATTGCTTAGAGAATGTTGGAATGAGTGGGGGTTTGTGTTGCTAGAGGTTTTGATGCAAGAATGTGCATTAATTCTATGTTTTACTTGGTTAGAAGCAGGGCAAGAATGTGCATCTTTGAAGTTTTGAAAGCTTGGAATAGCTTCGGCAAGTGAGGCGAAGTTGTATCGGTGAGTGGATATGGTTTGAACGTTTTCAAAAGCTTGGAAATATGGTTTTTGGGAGGTTAGAGTAAGCTTGAAACGCTTAGCTAATCTCAGAAGTAAGTATGGTTACTAAAGCTCTCGGTTTTCGGTTTAAAGTCCATGTGGATTATCATGCTAATGTTTTGGATTTATATTTTGTTACTCATTGTTATGCATGTTTTATAAGCATGGTTTTGCTTATTTATATCCCATTAAATGTTTTGATTATGTTTCAAGAGGTTATATTCTTGATGAGATATTATGCTATATTGAAGTATGTTTTGAGATGGGATATGTGATGCTTTTGTTAATGCATTGAAAGTAGTGAGTATGTAATGAACCTAATTAAAGGTTACATTTTAGTCTCTGTTTATATGTTTTGCAATTGTGGATGTTTTAATGGTCGTATGAAGTTGATATTTCACCTGCGAGTATGTAATGAACCTAATTAAAGGTTGGAAACACTAATTTGTAATCTTAACCTCAATTAGATTGTTTGCAAGGAATGATCAATTAAAGTACATTTTATTGGAATATATTCGTTGCACGAATAAACTCTATAGGATTTAATTATGCATCTAGACAAGCTAAAAGAAAAAAAGGGTTGCTAATCGAGGTTGACTTTCACGAGTTGACTTCAGTTTTTCCCGTGTAATTCTCTTAATTCGGGTTAAACATCTAGATCGGGCTAATGGGGTTACATGAAAACTATGAAATTATAATGATATGGATTCCTTGGATACAAGTGTACTTTGGATACAATTGGCCTGCCATAGAATTTACTGAGCTCATATACGGGTGGACAACGATCCTTTTGTTACGACCCTTATGTGGCGAGGCAGAGAGATTTATGTTTTGGTCTTTGGCAAGGTAGAGGGATTAACCACTCATGGCTTGGCAAGGTTGGTTGGGAATTCGTGTATTCATTGGTTACTATGATCAAAGGAAAAATTATTAATTTATTCTTTTGATATGAAAAGTGCAAGTTTATGAATACATGATGATATCTTAACTATTGTCAAACATGCACTACCATGATAATGTTATACTATATGAATACATGTGCAATCTTGTTTACATGTTATTGTGTTGACTACCTCACTAGGATATATAAAGCCTAATATGCTCATTTCATGCATTTGCAGGTCCTATAGTGCCTTAGAGATCGATCGTTCAAGGAAGGTTGCAAGTCACTCCTTCAAGCATTTTGTGTAATGTGCATAACTTATCCTTAACTCCTAGTATGGTGGCATATGATACGAGCATGTTTAACTATGTTTTGGTATGTAAATTATGAGTGTGATATGTTATATGATGCATGGAACCTAAACTAGTTATGGATATGCAAGTATGTTTCAAGATATGGCCCTAATGGTACATACAAGGTTAAGTGAATCATATGTATGTTAAAAACCTTCATGGACATGTTATATGGTTAGTTTAACATCTTAGAAACTTGATGTATGAAATAGAAATGTTTTAGACATGATTTGGTTAGATTTTAAATAAAAAAGGTAAGTGAAGTCTGGAATCTAGTGCAGGGCATATCGGTACCCTATATGATACGTACCGGTACTGCCAGGCAAAAAATGAGCATATGGTGCAACGTGTACCAGTACGGTCGGCCGTATCAACACCAATATTGGCTATTGGAATTTTATTTATTCATGGCATACCGGTACAGTACCTTAGAGTACCGGTACAAGTGTATTTGTACGGGCCCTCGTACCAGTACCGAAAGTGGTTACTGGAATTTGGAAATTTAATTACGTCATGGTACTACAACGAACTGGATTTTAGGATACGAGAGTCGTTTCACACGAACATTGGTCTTTGGGTGTTGGGCCAAGGTTATGGAACCGAAGTGGGCTTCTCATGAGTGTTGGGCTTGAGTTTTGGGTTGGATAAGAGTTGGAAGATGAGAAAAAAAGGTAGTGAGTTAATTTCCCTCACTTTTAAAGATAGAGATAGGGTTGGCCCTTTATTTTTCTACAAAAAAGTAAGGGGATAAGCTCACCCTTGTCTCCCCCAAACCCTTCTCATCTCTCTTCTCCATTTCCCTTGAAGATTCAAATACAAAGGTTCAATCTTTGTTACTTTGAGTAGGAATTTCGAATTTTGGCTTGAGAGTGTTGTAATCTTCACCAATTGATCTATCTATCAAGGTAAGTATTGAAGTATATGGTGGTGAGCAGGAAAATATGAGTTTTGGTGGGGCTTGAAGAGGAAGAATGAGAATGGTGGATTTAACTCCATTTCTTGTTGAAAAGTTATTTCTTTTATATCTTTTAACCTTCCAGCAACGTTGTAACTTGTTTTACAACATCTCTTTATAGTGAAAGAGGTAGGAGAGTTTTCCAAAGTTCAAGGGAAGAAGAAGGCTTGAGGACTAGGGCTATGAGCCCTTTTTTTGTAGGAGTAAGGTTAGTACACTTCCAACTCCTTTGGTTTCATATGCATCATAAGGATGATGCCTTGTATGCTTGATTTGATGATTTGGGTGTTAAATGCTTGAAAATAGTTGTTAATGGTAAATATGGGATTAGGTGTTAATAGCGTGTAAATATGGTAGTAAACCACCCTAAATAAACCCTTTAAATTGTAAGATCAACTTATGTGGTTGTTAGGCTCGAGATTGAGGCTTTAGGGATGAATGCTCGAGCCTAGGAAGCCATTTCTTGGCTTCGGTACCGATACACGATGAGCTCATACCAATACCTAGTGTTTTGGGTTGAAGAAAATTGTTTGGTTGAGATGAACTAAGACTGGGGTACCGGTACGGTATACAACCAATACTGGTACGTCATACAATCTCGTATCGGTACGAGTCGACCTGTACCAATACACCAAGGCATAAGGAAATTCCAGTGAGCTATTTTGGTATATGTATGTTGTGAGTATCAGTACCCAAGGGTATCGTACCGGTACGCGAAGACCACTACCGGTACCCACTAGGCATTCTGCTCAAAAATGATGATTTTTGCCCAGAAGGCTGAAAATTGTAATGTTCGTTCCAATAAACCCCTAATTACCTGAAATGAGTTGTAAAAATGAAAAATCTAGAAATCTCCTTATACTCAAACATAAATCTAAAGAACTCGGTAAATGACTTGTGTGACTTATATGTTGATAGCAACCATAGAGTGGTATAGTTATATGATGATGTTGTGTGCCTTGTGTTTACTTGGTTGATAGGATCCGGATACCCAGTTAGAGTGTTGTAACATCATGGTAAGATATTTTTCGAATGTACATTCACAACGTTGTGTGGCCCCGAGTCTCATTCGAAGGTACTCGATGGGGGAATTTTAGTATAGAGCGTAAGTTCCCGATGATGTGTGGCCCCAGATCTCGCTCAGAGTGTACGTTCCTGATGTTGTGTGGCCCTGGGCCTTACTCCAAGTTTGTGGTTATGATTGTTATGAGGTGTTTTATGATGTCATGCTATATGTGTATGATTTCTAATAATGGCATACTTGTTATTCATTCCCATGCCATCTTTTCTAGCTACATGCTTATGTTTATGATTTGATGAAGCATGGTAAAATAGAGGTGTATCCACTGAGCTTTATGAGCTCAACATTCGAAATCGTTGTTTTCGTTTGCGGGTTTTTAGGTTGCAGCGTTGCATTGAAGGAGACTCATCGGAATATGACTTCGACTTATTGATGTGATCAAGAGTACATTACTTAGACTTTTCGGGCAATGTATTCATAGAACCCTAATTTTATGTTTGTAACTCTTATTTTGAATTTATTTGATCATGTTGAATATTTTAATCTAAACGTTGACGGATTTTATGAAAATTTAATGCGGATTGAGATAAATCAAGTCGAAATATTTATGCTCTCAGATTGGGCTTGAGGCCCAAATGTTTGTAACCCTTTGTAAACAGTTTAACTATTTTCTATCGTTTTAATCTAAGCGTTGATGGATTTTATGAAAATTTAATGTGGATTAGGTTAAATCAGATCGAATTATTTATGCTTGTGGGTTGGGCTTGAGGCCCAAATGTGATGTCGGTTTAGGGCATTACAAGTACGACCTCATAAGTATTGGTACAGAAGGTAGATAAAACGATTATGAACCTAAAATAAACTTTCAAACTTTACCTTTTAGTCATAAATAATCATCAGGTTAACTGCATGAGTTATAGACCTCTAAATGAGTTGAAATTTTGCTGGTAAGTTTAATAATCATGAATTTCAGATGTATGGCTCTAAATTTTTGATAATATCAAGAATTATTGAAAATTACAAATTAATCCCCAAATTTTAATTTCCTTGCAAAATGACCACTAGTCATAAAATCAGGACTTGATATGATATGACATGACTAATTGTATGACAAGAATGCCAAGAAACATGTGTATGTTCAATGATTACATGAATATTGTATGAATTATGAAACTATATGCTTTGATTCGCTTTCCGGTAATGTTTCCAACTCTGTTCCATTTCAGACTGGGTAGGGGTTGCTACATGTGTGATATGTGATCTATTGGTGTTTTCTTAACATATATTTCTTTATCTATGTAGAAGTTAACTCTTTACTTAATGTAGTAGCCCTTGGTTTGATGCTCTTTGTTAATGACTATGTTCTTATTTACTGTTATAGCTATATATATATATATATATGCGCGTGTTAAGCAGGTTTATTACCTACTAAACATTTGTAAAATGCCCTGGTTAGGATATTAATCATTAAACACCATTAGATAAAACAATAAAGATAAGCTAGATTAACCATGAATAAAAACCAACAATTATCGCTTCATCGTAGCATTTCTAGCCATAAAGAATTTAGCTCATGACTGCGCTAAACATAATCAAGTAAAAGTAAATGTTCAACATTCTAAAATCTCAACAAATCACAATGAATCAAGAAAAACACGATTAAAGCAAAGGAGATATGGAAGTAATCCTATGACGCAAAGCCCGTCATACTAGTGGTTGTGCAATGTCTTTTCGTCGCCAAAGCTTTCATTAATCGCCCTCTTTTCACACTTCGTCTTCTTCATGTAGATATGTTCACGTCTGCAATTATATGTCTATAACTTGCAAGAGTGAATCTTCTAGTGTCGCTCTTTTGTTGCAGCCTCTTTGTCACTATCTTGAATGAAGGATGGAGGATGGGTGGAGGTATGATGCGATCCCTGGATCAATGCCTCCCTACTATTTCTCATCTATTCTTTTATAAGCGTAATCCTACCATTTTAGGGGTAAGATCGAGGGTCTAGGGTTTCGTTTATTTCAACATATAAGTTTTTTTTTCCTCCTTGTATGTTTTAAGGTTGATTGGGGTTTAGGGTTTGCATCTTCTTTCTGTCTCAAAATGCCATGAAAAAAGTCATGCTAAAATCACGAGCTAAATACCAAGGTAAAGGTCATGCCAAAATCACGAGCCAAATGCCACAACAAATCTTCATTCTTTAGCTTTTCTCCACCGCTTGCAACATGCACATCAGTCACAGACAAAAGACCTTTCCCCCAAACAGTTAAATAGAACATGCGATATCCTTTAAGTGTAATTTCGAACTCCTTAATGCAATGCATGGCTAAAACTAAAATACTAAGACAATTAATGAAAACTAAACCTAAATGTGTTTGAATACATACAATTAACTAATTTTAATGGCATAGAAATTATCAACTCACAATACTATAATTTGTTATTGCATACCCTTAGTTACCGACAATTAATTTTAAAAAATGATAATAAAAAATTAAAAATTTCATAAAACAGAAATTTGAAACCAAGATTGTTAGTACTCTAGTCATTGTCAGAAAGATAGCTTGATCGAACCATGAGTATCATTGATTTTTTATTTAATCCAAATTATATATAAGAGGTACAATCAAATTATAATTATTAATTTTGAATTATTTAAGTTAATCGAAGTAACCTGAATCATATATTTTAAATCTGAGTTGATTGTGAGGAGTACTTTGATACACTATTTGATCAAGACGGTTTGATCAAGACATATCAACAATCCAATCCAATTTCCATTTCTGATTCACCAAAATGGTTGTTAATTACTTACGCAAGGCTTGCCGAGTTAAAATGGGTTTGAAGTTTGAATAACGGTAAATTACCGAAATGGTGCTTACGTTTAGTAAGTTTATACTTTTGGTCACCAATTTTAAAAAATTAATGTCGTAGTGAACTAATGGTGATTGAATATTGATGTGGCATTTGACTAAAAAATAAACAGCTCATTAAACCATCACTTGATTCACCCCAATATTGACGTGAGTGTTGAGCTTTGATTCAACACCAATATTAACAAGAATGGTGACTGAAATACGATGGCGTAAGAACTTTAGTTCGTTTGGATAGAACCAACCTAACGGAAAAGATGAATATGATAAAAGGATCTATTTAGGACTGAAATTTCTCAGAAAAGGCGACCAGAGCACTGTGGCAGAAGACGTGGCTCATAAAGAGGGGTGATAGGGTTGTCGAAGTCCTGCAAAATAAAATTAATTTTCTATACCAACTTGTAGTAATAGCGAGATCAGGTCGAATCCCAAAAGAGCTGAAATTAGAATCCCAACGTTAAAAACAATAAAAGTACAATCTGGGGAGAGTTTGATTATCGAATTAAAGACGATTGAAAAAATAACTAAAAGCTGAAAATAAAAATTAAAAAAATTCAATCTTACCGAACTTCCAATTCAAATGTGTGATTTTCATCCAACTGTAACTTTGATCATAAGCTTAAAGATGAATCTCTCATTTTCAAGAAATTAGTCTACTTGGGAAATACCACAACAAACTATTATTCTCCTTTTGTAATTGATTAGTGTACTTGAGGGAACACTGCAACAAGTATTCAAACCAAATCGATTTTGTATCTTTATTTTTCTAGGGACTATCATGCGCATTAGTGTACTTGTGATGTATATTTTAATGAATACAAAACATGAGCATTACCCTTTACTACTTGCGTCATGGATAGCGATAAAGCATTCAATATCGAATTAAGTCGTCAGTTTAATCAATATCAAAATTTCATAAGATTTAAAAAAATTACTTGGATTAAAAGAAAATTACTAGTTTAGTACAAGCCTCATAAAATTACAGTGAAATCACTTCACTCTTAAAATCGAAAATAAAAGCCTTAGTCACACATGGTGGAGGAAAACAATAAGAGATGATGAAGAAGAAGAAGTGTTGTCCAAGATGAGATGGTTTCTAAAGGGTCTAATGGCTCTTTATATAGAGAGCAAAACATTAATCCTAAAAAAATATTCTCC
Source organism: Hibiscus trionum (assembly GCA_030270665.1). Taxonomy (NCBI): domain Eukaryota; kingdom Viridiplantae; phylum Streptophyta; class Magnoliopsida; order Malvales; family Malvaceae; genus Hibiscus; species Hibiscus trionum. Next base: position 3,726,230 of record BSYR01000004.1, read on the forward strand.
TTTAATTGAGTTTTAGTATAATAAAGAAAGATAATATAAAGGAAAAATTAAATAAAAAATCTAATTAATAAGAGAGAATGATTCTTGGTCCAAATCTTCAAAAATAATGAAAATAATCATAGAAATACGCTTCATCAAAGATTTTCTTCCAAAATTTCAGATTTCTCATATCAAACATCAGTTTCGTATCAGTCACAAGGTGTGATCACACTTTATCAAATATAACATTTTGCTCGTTTCTATTATCTTCCAAAAGACTTGATTTTCACATGAGAAGCTAAAACATGCTTTTGAGTTGAATTTCGCCTTTGCAACCATATTTCACCTCCTAAATCAAAACAAACATAATTTTCACAATTAAGCTCAAAATATAATTAGAATATTGAGGATTTAATCACGACAAAAAGTATAAAATTATAACGTATCAAGGGGGTTTGAGGCTTAAAGAATGTTTTCTCGACGATTTCGAATCGATAGAGTGGTTACATGTGGTTCATGAAGACGTGGTTAAAATTTAACGACAAGAAACGTTCGAGTGACCATAAGTTTACACAACAAAAGCGTAAGTAATCATAAAGTTTATATTTTGAAGTCGGTGACGAAAAGTGTACACATACTAAACATAAGTGACCATTTTTGTTGTTTATCCTATTTTTACCCTTTCTATATCAACTTCTCGTGAACGTTTAACGAGAAAATCGTTCAAGTGACTAAAAGTTTACACAACAAAAATATAAGTGATTGTAAAGTTGATTAAAATGAACACTACTAAACTTAAGTTATATCAGTTGTTTACCCTTTGAACAATTAGTTTATGGAATTTGAATTATGAAAACACCCAAAGTTTAATTATGAACACAAATTCCTACTCATCACAGTTCAACTTCAGACTATATTATACAATTATTCTCCTTTTAATAATTAATTAAAAAATAATCTCAAATTTGATTATTTAAAAAAAATTAGTCTATGTAAGGTGAGCTCGCGTCCTATATCTAATAAATTGTTCGGTAAATTTAATTCGTTTTTAACGAAACGCAAGTTTCGTGTTGAATAGGTTGGTAAGAAAAAAATTTATTTTACTATATTTTTTCACACAAAACCCGCTTTTAGTTAAGCACGAGTTTAAAACTTATTTTTGGTAGGACACAAATTTTAGCTACGTGAACTAAAAAAAATTATTTTTCTAAATAATAAGTTTAGGTTAATTTTTTTAATTAATTATTAAACAGAGAATATTTATATAAAATTGCATCCACTTCACACGCCCTAAGGCGGTACGCTATGAATTCGAGGTTCGTGATTTGCATCGATCAAATCCCAAATATATTTTAGATAATAACTAAGGGAAAACAAGAAAAGGGCGTATGTTTCGCTTTCGTGTCATTGTTTTCCACGAGGAAACAAGAAAGAAAGGCTTAACTTCGCTCCACTCCATACTTCACAAGGATTTTGCCTCCTCTTTGGCTTCTTCTTCTTCATTTCGTTGGTTTTATGCCTTTCTTTGGATATTTTCAGTAGCTGAGAATACAAGGGGAAACAAGATGGATATTTCCAATGAACCCTCCTCTTTTTCTTCGGCTTTGTGAATTTATATGTACTTTAATCTCCTCTTGGGTTGTTCCAGCTTTTGCGAAAACATCAATGGCCGAGTACATCTGTTTGTTTCACAAGGTACCCTCTAAACTTCAGTTCAATTTTCTTTCCGGTGTTTTGTTTTTCTTTGGTGAGTTCGTACTTGGTTTCTTTGCAATGCTTAATAAAAGACTCAAATTCTTGTCGAATGGCCCTGGATTATGTGGATTGACGCAAAAGCTCAATTTCTTGGACAAATCATTTGAGTTTTCTTTACTTCCTATCCGAACATTTTCTTTTATTAAGTTCATATTTCTGTTTTTGCAAACAAAATATTTAATGGACTTGAAGGATAATTTTTATGTTAGCTCTTTGCATGTTTGGATCTGGGTTTTCTCTTCACTTTTTCATAATCTTTCTTGTATGCTTAAATTGGAGTTCCATGTATAACTATTATCTACCTGTTTAAAATTAAAACCAGCATTGTATTATTTTTCAGTTTTAGGACTCTGTTAAAACTACTAATTGGGTTTTAGCTTTTTCTGTTTTTGCCCTTATTCTTTTCCAGGCACCTTTACCTTTTAGCTTTGCTAGTCTCATCGGTTTGAAATTATTTCTTAAATTATTTTCTACTGAAATTTTTTGCGTGCAAGTCAAAATTTTAACCTCCTCTTTTTATCTCCGTAAAATTTATGATAATTTGGGTTAAATATGTGCTGTTTTTCCATGCAGGACACTCTAATTATAAAGTCTCGGAAGAAGTCTCCATTGTTGTCAAGGACAGTAGTTTTATTGTTTGCTGTAGTTTGTGGTTTTTATATCTGTACAGTCTGTTTAAAGCAGATAAGTACTACTACCAAGTTCAAATTTCAAAACATCCAAGTCATAGAGAATCCAACTCCTGATAGTAACATTATTGAACAAGTAGACGCTCAAATTCCTACCTTGCACTACCCTAAACCTGAAACTTTTAGCAGGTAAACAAGAATACTTTTTTTGTGGGTTTTTTTTTATGTTCAATTATCTTAAATTTTGCTATTCATACTTTTTCTAGGGGCGAATGCACACAAAATCCAGTACGGTTCTTTGCCATATTGTCGATGCAGAGGTCCGGAAGTGGATGGTTTGAGACTTTACTGAATAGTCATATCAATATAAGCTCAAATGGGGAGATATTCTCTCCGATGGATAGGAGGAAAAACATTTCTACTATTATTCAGACTTTAGACAGAGTTTACAATTTAGATTGGTTCAATAGTGCTTCCAAGAATGAATGCTCTGCTGCTGTTGGTTTCAAGTGGATGTTGAATCAGGTATACAGATGTATAGTCAATTCTGCCAATACATTTGTGTTCTACTTCTATGTGGTTGATGCCTTTTATCGTTTTTTTTAAAAAAAATGTTTGATGAGTTCACTTCTAGAAAAGAAAAAGAATTGGCGAGGCTTTGTTCAGGGATCTCTAATTGTCCTTGAATCAAGTTATGATGGAATTTTTACTTTAATATTTGGCAAAGTTGCTATGTTCAAATTTCTGGTTTAATATTTTGGTCAGGGACCTCAAATTGTCCTTGGATCAGCTGAGAAAACTGTACCCTTTTTTTAACAAGCGAGAAGACTACGTAGTTTTTGATCTGTTTTTTGCGTCCCCAAATTTGTAATACGGATTAATCGTTAAAGCAGCCATACGGAAGACACTGAAGATGGTCATTATCCTTTATGATGGATGGAAATTATTTGAATCCCTGGAGCTGCTTTGTGGTCTATGGCTAACTGATAGATCCATTCATGCAGGGATTGATCGAGCACCATAAACAGATTGTAGAATACTTCAATCAACAGGGAGTTTCTGCCGTATTTCTCTTCCGAAGAAATTTGCTTCGAAGAATGGTTTCTCTGCTCGCGAATTCATATGATCGCTATGCCAAGCTATTAAATGGAACCCACAAGTCTCATGTTCATTCAGAGGAAGAGGTATTTGTCCCTATCCCGCCACAGAGTCGCGCCCTTTGACCTTTTCATTGTTAGAGAATCTTGAACTTATTGCTAGTCACTTAATGTAGGCAGCTGCTCTTTCAAGATACATGCCGATAATAAACTGTACATCGTTAATAAGTGATCTGAAAGATGTAGAGATGGATGTCGTCAAGGCTATAAAATACTTCAATAGCACCCGGCACATGGTTCTGTACTATGAGGATCTCATCACAAACAATACGGTAAGGATATAAAGCGTTCTCATGAAATATTTACCATATTTCTGAACTTCAACAGCTTTTAACCAAATGTTCATAACATAATTTTTCTAGTCCTTTATGTGTTCAGCATGTTTCTCTAATTTCTCCCTCTGCTTTATGTCTTTCTTTCTTTCTTTTCCATGCTTGTAACAGAAACTACAAGATGTTGAAGAGTTTCTAGGTCTTCCGCAGATGGAATTGAGTAGTCGACAGGTTAAAATACACAAAGGTCTGTTATCTGATTTTGTGAAGAATTGGGATGATGTGGTAAAGACATTGAATGGGACACAGTACGAGAGTTTCCTCGAAGCTGACTACTAACCAAATTAAAGAAGGTTATGGATACCATCTGTTGATTTTCCCCTTTTACTGAAAGCTTATACCGAAATTGAAATTTTTGGATGAAGGTGACCACCATGCCGGCAACACTTGGTGATCTATACTAGTGTGAACCATGTACCGTTCCTTTTTTTGAATTTTATTGATAAATGTCAGCTAATGGGAAATTGGGTGAATCAATCGTTCATCCTAAAATGGTGGTTTCATCACTTTATTTCCATCAATCTTTTGCCTTTTTGGTTCTCCCTACACACACAAAGATCTTTGGTGACCATATCGTTTATTGACGTCAATCAAAACGTTAAAAGTAGTGGGTGAATATGAGAAAACAATTGAAGTAATGACTCCAACAAAGCAGAGGTGGAAAAGCATATATAGGAATAAAAAGAAAGTCATGAAGGAAGAGGATTAGATCGAGACTTAGGGAAACATATGGAAACATTTTTTTTAGGGTAAAGTACACAGACGGTCACTGATCTTTGGTGAAAAAAATAAAATGATAATCAAACTTTCAAAAATCACAAAATGGCAATTAAATTTTATGTTTTATAACAAAATAGTAACTAGACGTTAAATGCCGTTAAGTGACTGTTATAAACTTTGGTATAATAACACATTTAGTCCTTCATATTTATACATTCAATCAATTTAGTCCTAATTCGAAACAATTCACTAACTTTAGCCCTCGTTATTTATGCATTCTTTCAATTTGGTCCTTAAAGCAAAATTCCAAAGTACGGTAACATGATAAATAATTACAATTAAATTTTTTATAGGAACTCGAAAACTTGACTTGACTCGAATCGAAAAAAATTTCAAATAATGTTTGAGTTGTAAAATATGACGCGTCAACTCGAATAACTCGAAATTTTTTGACTGGACTCGATCGAACGCTCATCTCTATCTTAAGATATGACGCGTCAACTGGAATAACTCGAAATATTCGAATATTTTAAATCATTTTTTCCTTTTAAATCGAATATTTTTTAAAATAGAATATTCAATATTTTTTATATTTAAATCACATCGAATATTTAATAACTACTTTAAATATTCAATTTAATTTAAAAATATTCGATTTAAAAGAAAAATGATTTAAAATATTCGAATATTTAATAACTATTTTAAATATTTGAATATTTAATAACTAATTTAAATATTTATTAAATATTCAAATATTTTAAATCAATTGTTTCTTGTAAATCGAATATTTTTAAATTAAATCGAATATTTAAAGTAGTTATTAAATATTCGATGTGATTTAAAAGAAAAAATGATTTAAAATATTCAAATATTTCGAGTTATTCGAGTTGACGCGTCATATCTTAAGATAGAGGTGAGCGTTCGATCGATTCGAGCCAAAAAATTTCGAGTTATTCGAGTTGACGCATCATATTTTACAACTCAAACTTTATTTAATTTTTTTCGATTCGAGTCGAGTTTTCGAGTTCCTATAAAAATTTAATTAAATATTTGAATATTTTAAATCAATTTTTTTCTTTTAAATCGAATATTTTTAAATTAAATTGAATATTTAAAGTAGTTATTAAATATTCGATGTGATTTGAATATGAAAATATTAAATATTAAATATTTTATTTAAAAGAAAAAATAATTTAAAATATTTGAATATTTCGAGTTATTCGAGTTGACGCGTTATATCTTAAGATAGAGGTGAGTGTTCGATCGAGTTGAGTCAAAAAATTTCGAGTTATTCAAGTTTACACATCATATTTTACAATTCAAACTTTATTTGAAATTTTTTCGATTCGAGTCGAGTCGAGCTTTCGAGTTCCTATAAAAATTTAATTAAATATTCGAATATTTTAAATCAATTTTTTTCTTTTAAATCGAATATTTAAAGTTGTTATTAAATAATCGATGTGATTTAAATATGAAAATATTAAATATTCTATTTAAAAAAAATCGATTTAAAAGAAAAATGATTTAAAATATTCAAATATTTCGAGTTATTCGAGTTGACGTGTCATATCTTAAGATAGAGATGAGCGTTCGATCGAGTCGAGTCAAAAAATTTTGAGTTATTCGAGTTGACGCGTCATATTTTACAACTCAAACTTTATTTGAAATTTTTTCGATTCGAGTCGAGTCGAGTCGAGTTTTCGAGTTCCTATAAAAATTTAATTGTAATTATTTATCATGTTACCATACTTTGTAATTTTACTTTAAGGACCAAATTGAAAGAATGCATAAATTACGAGGGCCAAATTTAGTGAATTGTTTCGAATTAGGATTAAATTGATTGAATGTATAAATATGAAGGACTAAATGTGTTATTATACTAAAGTTTATAACAGTCACTTAACGGCATTTAACGTCTAGTTACCATTTTGTTATAAAACATAAAGTTTAATTGCCATTTTGTGATTTTTGAAAGTTTAGTTACCATTTTGTTTTGCTTTTTTACCAAAGTTCAGTTACCGTCTGTGTACTTTACCCTTTTTTTAAGATTAATGTTAGAAGATTTGAAAGAAAAAGGAGAAAAATATGAACACCTAAAAATTCTTTAGCTCATTTTTTTAACTACTAATATCTAATTTATTAGTTGATTAATTTAGATTGAGTATTGTAGAGATCAATTATAGGGGCGGTTCTTCCAAACCAATTATTCCATTCACCACGTCAAGATTCAAACCCATGTCCTTATTTAAAAGATTTAGTGCCTTATCGCACTAAACCAACATATTGTTGGTAATTATTTTTATTCTATTAAGTAAAATTTAACTTTACAATTATTTTTTATATAAATAAATTATTGTTAATAAAATTAAAAATACCCATTATTTACTCACGCTTTTTTAGAATTATATAATATATAGGCAAAAAAATAAATCAATTATTATATCTTATTGTACTTAATTAAATATCATTTTGTTTATTTGTATTACGGATAAATCATAGTATGATTTTATTAAGCAAAAAAATATATAATAAAATATTATCATAAGCCTCATTAAAAACTCTCTAAGGTTAAAAAAAATACATCATTACCATATAAAGTGAAATCTCAATCATACGAAAGCAAAACCATCTCAACCCAAAAAAATTACCCACAAATACTAATCACTCGAACTAGCATTTACCGCATCTTGTAACTCAACCCCTGCAAGTGATCGCTTAGCCAAGATTGGCAGCATCTTGTAACTCAACCCTACATATAAAATCACCAAAGAACCATCCCCACTTTCGCATCTTCACCAGACCAATGCAACCAGCAGAGTATACTCGTGCAAGGTGTCAAGGCCGTCTCTTCTTGTAGTGCGATCATGCCTTGATAAGCCTATCGTGGACCAAGCAGATGCGGACTGAGTGATGATTTGAGCAATCCCTAAGGAGTTATCAAGTCCAGGATGCGAGTCGGGATGCTTTTGGAAGGCGATGAAGGCCCTGTTCAGAAAATGTCCCCGTTTGGGACGATCCAACGTCTACTACAGACATTCCTAGTAAGTTTCTTTAGCTCTTTAGGGGGAAGTGGTCTGGTGTTGGGTCTCCAACATCCCCCTCGCCATGTGCTAGTAGCCGAGCGGCCATTGTGTAAGTGACCTTCTCCTAGGCTCGAGTGGGGCCTAGGTGTGCGGGCATTGGGGCCAAGCGGATGGCACAATGTCTCCCTCGGGTGCTGCCCTAGGGACGGTTTGGGGCCAGAGGGCCCCATATCGCGCCCTGTCCAGAACCCAAGGGTTAGCTACTAGCATTCGCTAGGCCCTGCGTGATACGATATTAGATAGGCGTGTTGCCTGATGGATCATGAGATGACGCTTCCGAGTAAAGTCCTTGGAATGGACACGAGTAAGGCTGACATGTATGGGATGTGTTCCCTTTCAAGTAGAATAAGGCTGACTTGTCTGGGATTTGTTCTCTTTCGAGTGCCGCACAACATGCCTGTCCAGGCTAGACGACATGGCTGTGACAGGTGGTATCAGAGCAAGGCTGGTAAAGCCGGGTCGGGAAGTTCGAGGCGAACATGATGCAGCATAATGACTCTGCACCAAGCACTTCCGATGAGGAAGTAGGTAGGGCGGGATGACTCCGGACCAAGCGCTCCGTGGAGGAGTAGGCAGGATGGGATGACTACGGACCAAGCGCTCTGTGGAGGAGTAGGCAAGACGAGATGACTCTACACCAAGCCCTCCGTGGAGGAGTAGGCAGGGTAGGATGATTACTTGTGATGACTCCGAACCAAGCGCTCTGTGGAGGAGTAGGCAGGACGGGATGACTCCGGACCAAGCGCTCCGTGGAGGAGTAGGCAAGACGAAATGACTCTACACCAAGCGCTCCGTGGAAGAGTAGGCAGGGTAGGATGATTACATGTGCTGAGTCCGCACCAAACGCTTTCAGGGAGGAAGTAGGCAGGGCGGGATGACTCTAGACCAAGCACTCCGTGGAGGAGTAGGTAGGACGGGATGACTCTGGACCAAGCGCTCCGTGGAGGAGTAGGCAGGACAGGATGACTCTACACCAAGCACTCCGTGGAGGAGTAGGCAGGGTAGGATGATTACTTGTGTTGACTCTGCACCAAGCGCTCCGGTGATTGGAGTAGGCAGGGCGGGATGACTCTACACCAAACGCTCCGGGGAGGAGTAGGCAGGGTAGGAAAAGTGATGAGACTCTACACCAAGCGCTCCAGGGAGGAGTAGGCAGGGTAGGAAAACATTGAGACTCTACTCCAAGCGCTTCCGGGGAGGAAGTAGGCAGGGTAGGATAATTGCGACATGGAAAAAGGCTCGTAAAGCTGGATGACGTAAAGCTGGATAGCATAAAGCTAGAGGCCAGAGTTAAGCTCGTAAAGCTGGATGACGTAAAGCTGGATAGCATAAAGCCGGAGGCCAGAGTTAAGCTCGTAAAGCTAGATGACGTAAAGCTGGATAGCATCAAAGGGAATTGGCCAATGGCGAAAGCGCAGCCAAGTAAGAGTCAGAGCCTTACAGGTAGATGCTGATGCCTGGAGAGAAAAGGTGGGGTGTTCCTTGCGATGTTCCAGTATCACATGAGGGGTGCATACAGAGACACGCTAAGGGTTGGTGGTGGCAAAAGGCAACGTGTACCAACCAGGTATCACACTAGACTGGTGTGAATATGTTTATCACTGATGTATTCGCTTGTATATCTTGTAGTACATGAAATACAAATAAAGGCAAAGAGAAAAGGTACATTTATGTACAGTGGTGGCAATTAGAGGCCCTTTACATCATTAAGCGACATGAGCTTGTAGATGCGCGTTGGCAAGTGGCGAAGGTGAACTTAATGAGAAACAGAGCTTCACAAACATATGGTATTGCCTTGTGAGAAGGCTATGTGTAACCCCCTTAGCCTGGCCTAGACACTTGACCCGAACTATGAAGATTACACGGGGAAAACCAAAGTCAACCCAAAAGTCAACCTTGATTAACATGGTCATATCAGGAGCAGCTTGCCCCTGAACACCCTCGGGTCTAGCAACCCCAACACCAACTCCAGCAGCACCAGCCCCAGCTCCACCACCACCAGGTGGTCCACCAGGGGGAGGAGGAGGTAAATCCTCACCATTCTCTACGTTCTCATTCTCAGTCGTATATCTAGTATTGATTCTCAGCTCTCTACGTGGCCCCATAATAAAAACAATACACTGACAAAAACGCAACAAACACAATTAGGCATAATAAGGTAAGAAATCCAAGTACTCAAGCTCATTTTTGAAACCGTTTCTTCTCATTAGTAATGATATGGCAATGGGGTCCCCAACTACACTCCAAACATAGCATAGCATCACAAGTTCATCCCAAATGAATCATACATCACTATTCATACATCATACCTTCACCGAAAAGTCACAATCATGCATAATCACATACAAAAACCACATAACAAGTCCTAATTATTCGATAACCTGGCTCTGATACCAAGAAATGTAACCCCCTTAGCCCGGCCTAGACACTTGACCCGAACTACGAAGATTACACGGGGAAACCCAAAGTCAACCCGAAAGTCAACCTTGATTAACGACCCTTTTTTATTTTAATCTTGTCTAGATGCACATTAAGCCTATATGAATACTCACGAATCATGGGAGAGAAAGGCACAGCGATCGGAAGACATTTAGGGACTCAATTGCATAAATTACGTATTTAGGGACCAAAATGTAATTTTTTGAAATTAGAAGGATTTTGCAGATTTTAGGTTTACCAATATGTAATTAATCATGTTACATGTTGCTCTGTCAAATTTCAACTTAAAAAGGCATTCCAAGCTCAAGAAATTGCATCCACAATATTTAGGACTAAAATGTAAAGCATGAAAACTTAAAACAATTCAAAACAACATCTAACGGTCAACTGTATCAGAACGCCCACCCTCCGTACCGAAAAGCCCGTATCAAAATGGTGTTGACCGTTTCGGTACTCGGGTATGTTCTGAGACCGGTATCGAAACAAGCTTCACCAGTAGCCAAGTTGTTTCGAAACAGCTTCAACCGTTCCGGAACACTATAGCCATTACAAGCCTCCGTTTCGGAACATGTGAGGGTGTTTCGATACACTTTGCCCAGTGACAGCAGAAATTGCTGGTTTTTGTCCTTTCAAACCATTCAACATACTTCAATGAGCAACAAATCATATCAGCAACTCATTTTGATACTAAGGAACATATTTAAGGTTTTAAAGCTAGAGCATGGCATCAATCGCAAAAACACACAATCTAAAAGCATGCTCCCTAGTCTCAAAACCAAAATAGGAAACCAAACATTTAGGACCATTTACAACCCACAAATACCATCACAAACATGCCAAAAACTTAGGGAGTTCTAACGCGTCTCCCAAATACAACTCTTGGTTTCCCATTGACATATATCAAAACTTCAGTTTATAAAAACATCACCATACATGAGCTTTGCACTTCCTTGGATGTTCTTAACCTTCTTGCTGCCCGAAAACACCTCAATTATCTGCATTATTGGTAAAAGAGAGTGTAAGCACAATTGCTTAGTGAGGCGTGCTCTAAAGAAAACCAACACAATAATGCATTATCCAAATCACTTTCTCAAAAGCCTTTTTCTACAACATGCTCATTCTATCTCATGCTTGAAAACCATTCAAAGCAACTTCTCATTGAAAAAACATGTACCTCAATTCTATCTCATGCATTTAAACCAATGCAAATCTCATGGCAAAGGCATACTCATGCTTGTAAAACCAAAGCATTTCATATACAAATCTCATATGCATTTCTCATAGCATAAATCATCTCATCAAAGGTACATGTGAATCAAAAGCATTTTCATATTTTATATTGGCATTTCATATCTTATTATTACTCGGATATGCGGACAACATTCTCTAACCACTAGACGCTTCCGGTGGAATCTCACATCACCGTACTCACTTGTCTAGTAACATAACTTCCGGTGGAATCTCACATCACCGTACTCACATGGCGAAATCTCTCATCGCCACAAAGCTTGGGTATTTCACCAAGTCCTACCCGATGGAATGCCCATCATCGGTTTTCTCCCTTTGGATTAAACCAAAGAGCACGTACGAATTTTTAGTTTATAGTGCACTCTCATCCTATTGATCGATCAATTATATCCAGTAAGTATCTCAACATCTATGCCAATATATTATGTCAAAACATCATCTCACCTACTGTTTTTCATAAAACATTTCCCAAATCATTCTCATCTCATTTCAAAACCATAACATTTGCCATGCTTTAAAACAAAAGCTCAAATCTCAACTATGCAACATGTTATTTCATGAAATCATTTCAAGCATCATCTCATGCTACAAATCATGCATAAAAACAGTAAGAATTTATCTATCTCAAACCATGAGCATATAAAAGCATTTTAGGGGAAACCACCACATTTAAGAGAGCAATCTAGCCAATACTTACTTCCAGACTTAGGAAGGTGTTTCAAACCTTTCCTAAATCCCCAAACCTTGTTTCTTGTCCCTCAAGGACTTTTAAACCACTCACACTCACCGATTACGTTTCGTTTGCTTGCCGAAATGCTATCTAGGCTCCCGGATCAACACCAAAAGCGTCCGAAGATGTTTCCCCTGTTTATAACACATAAGAGCAGAGGATTAATGTATCATCATGCATTGAAATCATCAGCCACACACCTAAACACGCTGCTCTACTCACAAACCACATTTCGGCTACCAAACACCACTGAAATCATCTCCAAACTCTTCCAAAACAAAGCCCAACCAAGATCTACCACTTCTAATCATTTCTAAACATCATTCAACATCAAAAATCACCACAAACTCGTCCTTATACCTCCAGCTATAACAGAACACCAAAACCACCCCAAAAACCATCATTCTAGCATACAAAACTTAGGAATCCAAGCCTATTCGGGATTTGTTTGATAAAACCTCATTTATAACATCAATTAACATCCAAAATACATTAGAAAACAACCTCAAAACAGAGCCTAACCAACAACCACGAAAATCACCAAAATCTCTTCAAAAACCTTGAGTTTTAATACAATTTCTTGTTTCTAACATTAAAGCAACTCAAAAATCATTAACAAAGGATTGATAACTTGGAAATTTCAATAAAGAACTGATCATTAGAGGAGAAGAACGAAGCTATATATTGATGCTATTAATGGGGAAGGTAATTTAGATTGAGTATTGTAGAGATCCATTATAGGGGCGGCTCTTCCAAACCAATTATTGATGCTATATATTGATGCTATTAATGGGGAAGGTAATACATTTTTATATATTGATGCTATTGATGGGGAAGGTAATACGTTTTAGTGCTACTTGTGCAGGAAGCAATGGAGTAGAAGGAAGCAGTGGATTGCTAGGAGCATTGGAGGAGCATCGCTCGTGATGGACTTGATGCCATAGCATCGCTATAAAGATGGAGACAAATCTTTGACCCTTGACGACCAGATAACGCGTGGGCCCCTCTCCTTTATGCACTCGTTGGATGACACGAAAAGCAAGATCCTTATTAAAAGATCATGTGTGCTTTAAGGTTTCCCAACCCTAGATTTGCCACCTCTATATAAAGACAACTTGGGCAACAATTTACACAAGCTTGATTTGAAGAAACAACCCCTTGTCTTCATTGTAAGAGAACCACCATCGTTGAAGGGCAAGATGAGTCTCCAAACGATGAAAGCTATCGAGAGAGGCTTGAGGACCGCGAAGCGCTGCAACATCAATTTGAGGGCTTGAAGAAGAATTCTGAGGACGCTTAGATTTTCTTTCTCTCTTGCTTTATAAACTGCATGACATATACTTTTATTATGGATTTTATTTTCTCGAAAATGAGCTAAATACTATTTGTTGGGTTTATTGTTTTGAGATACTATGTTTGAATTATTGTTTAATGTTATAACATTCGTTCTTATCTAGTTTGTTCATTGTACTTAATGCTTAATCTTGTAAGAGCTATCGAGAGAGGCCTTTGATTATTGACTTGTGACTTAATATCGAGAGAGTTAAGTTAAACCGTGTGAACAATGGAGTTTAAGTTGGTAACTTGAGTTCTAATCCAGCTTAGACATAAGTTTCAAATTTCAACAACTAATAAGGGGAACTTGAAGAGATAATACATTGTTAGGGTTTACACAGACATGTACTTCCATAGCATATTGTTATCAACTTCTAGATATCGAGAGAGTTTAGGAGTTTATTATAAAACCCTGTCGAGTAGATAAGAGTTGACTCATCGCTATAGAATTCGAATGATAATTAGCATTGTTCTTAGGCAATAAATCAAACATCCATCCTCATTAGAATCTTTGCTACAACATCTTTTTTCTTTCTTTGATCATTGCTTCAATTTACTTTTCTTGTCATCGCATCTAGTTTACAATTCTATTCACCACACATTATGATTCCACTAACTCTTAACTGCGATTGCTTTTAGTTTATCACTCCAATCCCTATGGGTTCGACGCTCTACTTATCACTTTATTACTTGAGCAACATGTACACTTGCTCTAATTCGCGCATCTATTACAAACGCGTCAAGTTTTTGGCGATATTTCCGGGGATTGGTAATTGTTGATTTTAACTTAGTAATTGTATTTAATTTAGTTTAATTTTAACTTTTTTTGTTTTTTCTTTTCTTTTCATGTGTTTTATTAGTGCATGACCAGAACAACACATCAGGAGGAACCTCATATCCCATTTGAACCAAAGATCGAAAGATATTTCTGCGCTAGACAACGAGAGCAAAAAGAATGGGGGATTCAGCTCTAAATAACATCCTCAACAATGAACCACCATTTGAACCATCATGAGTGTTGGCAGGGAGTGCATGGTTTTCACATTAATCATGTCAAGTCGACTTTCAATAAATCATGTCTAAGCATTGTTTGCCGAGAAGATTCAATGGTGGCATTGCCTCGTTCGATGGTCAATGTCCGAAATCGTTTATGTTAAAAAACCATATATATCTATAGTGAATGTTTTATCAAAAACCCATTTAATTAAGTCCAATCATTACTCCTGAGGGGTAGATTTCACTCTCGAAGTAAGTTCATCTACTTGAACATCTTCTTTCGAAGCATCGAACCTCAGTATCTAGCATTCGTTCGTTGCCACCCAAGTCAGTTATGATATTGAGTTGCAATAGGCTGATTATGCCAGCCGTCGCTTGGCATAGAGTTTCAAAAAGAGAGTGTCATCTCTTGCTTGGCAGTACGCTTAAAAATGGAAATCATGTCAGATATAACAAAACATTGCCGAGGCAGTTAAGATTTATTAAAAGCTACGCATAAAACATAATGATCAACCTAAACACCCCCACCAACTATGAAATTAGTTCATGGCGGGTTAACAACAAAAAACATCATTTTTTAGCATACATCATCATTTGAAAATAAAATAAAAATAATTCGACTAAGGATGGGCTAGAAGAGGGTCTTTGGATGCAACTCTCAACAGCCATACCTTAGTTGAAGGTTGAACTCCTTGGACTCCGATCACTCTCTGGCTTTCGGTCTCTCTCTTCCGTTCTGGATTGATCAGGTATAAATAGGACTCAAGGGATAGCCTTGGTTTATCTTGGATTTGAATTTTAACGCGCAGGGGATAAGGAAAAGGATCATCTCATCCAACGTTTGAATCTCAAGGCTGATTGGATTAGGGCTGGCGTCACCGTGCCAACGCTCCTTTGGCATCGCAGCTTGGCATGGTTCTGCTAATTGCACTTAGCACTGCTTGCTATTTTTTTGGGGATTGATCCAATCCCTATTTTTTCGCAGCCTAAGCTAGTCCTATTTTTTCGGAGTCAACAACTTCTTGGCCTGGCATCAAATGCTCTTCTCTGCCAACCGGTGCTTGGCATTTAAAGGTCCTTCTGTGCCAACAGCTACTCGGCATCATCGCCTTCCTTCCTTGGTTTGCTTTTCCCTACCAGAAACTGTGCCTCTTGTTATGCCATACTACAAAAAGGTGTCAAAAACAACCTTTCAAACTGGCTTAACGCAAAATCCTAACTTTTAATGCAAATGCATGGTTCCTAAGGCAAAATGCAACTAAATGTACTTAAAAGACAAGTAAAAACATGTGAAATTGGTATATAAATCAGTACTTTTGGAGCGTCAACACTTCCCCACACTTAGCTCGTTGCTTGTCCTCAAGTAATGCAAAGAAAAATAGAAAAACTAAAAATGTGAAAATAATACCTCGGTAAAGTTTTGGTCGGCACGCCAACAGATGCAAGCAAGAAGAATTTGGCATAGATCTATCCTTAGTAATCTTATTGTAGTAATGCCATGCAGATAGTAAACTCAAGAGCAGTAATATAACTCTAGTCCAAGGTCATGAAAAAAGTGCATGAAGTGCAAACAATATGCATCAAATAACTACTAACTCCCTTAACCAATTTTACAATTCAAACTTAGAATTTATTTTCAATTTTCTTTCTTGCCTAGGGTCTTTGGCATTAATTTAAGCTTCATGACACTGTTTAGCGTGAGTGATAAGAGGGAGCACACTACGAATCCCTACCTTAATCCAGACATCACTAGGCTCTCTTTTCAACTTATACCCTACAGTTTTTGACTTGAGAACTAAGAGGGAGCACACTATGAATCCCTACCTTAATCCAGACATCACTAGGCTCTCTTTTCAACTTATACCCTATAGTTTTTGACTTGAGAACTAAGAGGGAGCTTACCACGAAGCCCCAAGTAACTTATTATCTCTACGGAGAGGATAGTTCAAAAAAAATTAGTGCCATGGCAGAACATTGCTACCTTATTTATTTCTTTTTTTAATCACCATTGCATAAACATTTCTCTCTCTCTCTCTCTCTTTTAATTCCGAGCATGGTTTCAAAAGGTTTAAGCTTGGTAGGGAACTAGATACATATCGCGTGTTAAGTGAAGGTTCAATTCCCTAAATTAGAGATCAATTAGCAAGTAATCTTGGCATAACTATTCTGGTGGCATAGGCATCAAAAGATTTAAATTTCCTCATCGGACAGGCACCTAGGTCAAACTAAACTTGCCTAAAAAATGTTAACATGCTTCCAAAAATTAGCCGAGACAAAATTTTCTTTTTCTTTTTTAGTGGTTCGGTATGCAAACTATCCTAAACTACATGGCATTGCATGAAAATAGAATTTAAATGTGAATGCATGGCATGGCATGGCCCAACTATGAGGAAAGGCACACCCCAAACCCAAAATGTGCATTGTCCTCAATGCATGAAACAACACATATATACAAGAAAACAGAAAATAGAAAATGCATGAACATATAAAAATGCATGAAAAATGAATGATAATGCAAAAAGTTTGGAAGAAGATGACTCGCCTTTGGAGACTTCTTCTTGGTGGGCACGAGCTTCCTTGGCCATCTTGGCACCGGTCTTCCTCTGAGTAAGGCTCCCACGTTCAAGGGTCATTCTCTTCTTTCCACCCCAACCAGGCTTAGAAGCGGCCGTCGAGATAGGAGTTTCTTTGACAATCTTTATAGGCTCGGAGGAAGTTGATGTGGCAGTGGGTTTCTCTTCACTTTCAGTGGCAGATTCATGCAGAGAGGCGGACTTAGTAGATTCATCGTGAGCAGGGGAAATCAGTTTTGTGGCATTGGAGGGCATTGGACTGGCGTCTAGACTAGTTGGCATGGCACTCTCATTGGCAAAGAGCCGGTCTATATGCCAAATTCTTTTAACCCGATAATCGGGATGTTATAGTCGTTGTACTAGCGTGGAAAGTTAGAATAGCTCCTAATATGAAATTATAAGATAATTTATTTTAATAAGGGCCTAAATTGATCGGTAATGCGTTATAGTTCAATAGAATTTTTATACTACAGTTTGGTCCTCCAACTTTTAAATAATTAATAAATGGTCCATAAAATTGTAACAATTTCAAAAAGGTCCTCACGCATAAAAAAGAGTAGAAAAAGATTAAACATGGTCAATAGATAATAAAATGAATTCTAAAGAGGACTTGCTTGAATGATTAATTGTTTGCTTAGTTTGGTTTCGATTGATAGTTAAAAGCTCTGATGTTTGTGTGTAATATCTCCGAACCGGTTTATGACTCAGTTGGGTAGGGGTGTTACAACCTTGACCTTTTTCGTTATATTCTTCTCGACTATCACATCTTGGCTTTAAGAGCTTATACTAGTCGCACTTTGAATATGTCTTCTTTACCTTGCAAATCATCAATTACTTGATCAGTAGTCGTAAGGTCTAAATCTTTTGACTCACGTAATCATACTTTAGAACCAAAGAGTGTCACATGAATATCTTCGTTTCTTCACATCTTTTCATTTGATTGAATAATAATCCAAAATTGGCTACAATTCCTTCATCAAACTCATCTAGAATGATTCGAGTCATACCTTCTTCACTTTGTAAATTCCTTTGATAGAATTTTGCAAATCTCTCACACTACCTTTCTATGGTCGGCATTAGCCACTTTTACAATGCAAACATTGACAGGAGAGGGTAAGGGCTTGTTGATCATTCTTCTTTGACTTCGCCAAAATATCTTTTTCTTCATGTGTCAATGTTGATTCATGTACTGACACCAATTATCATAGTTACTCGAAGAAATTGAAATGGAAACATTCCATTGTTGGTCACGTCTTCTCGCTATTGAACCAAGCACGCGGTACCACTTTGATGGAAGGAGATAATCTATCAATCACTTGTTGCACCAATGCATTATTGTATCCTATAAATACATTCATGAAATCTAGATATACATCTAAGTAAATATTCCACAAGTTCAAATCACAACAGATTAAACAAGTTATCCAACTTGCCTTGTCTACTTATATCATGATCCCTCATTCTTTTCACTATTGGGAACAAATATGTGGATGGCTCAAATTAGTTCTCAGTTTATTCAATTTGAAATTTAAAAATTTTAGATAACATTTGTTCAAATTAGTTCAAGTCATTTCAAATTCAAATCATTTAAGTTTGATGTTCAAAATTTTTAGATCAGGCCTATGAATTTGGATCATTTTAGATTATTCACTTAAATCATCTCACGTCCAAATTGACGGTTTCAAATTATTGGAATTAGTTCCAATATGAATTCCAGTTCAGCCTGCTGGTCATGGGTTTGATTCCTAAGCCATGCGAATTTCTTAATCCCTTGTGGCTATTATTTTGAGATCCACTAATTGATTTAGTGGCAGTCTCATCTTGTATGAGTTCGAATCGTCTTAAGAATATAATATTCTTTCTACATAATAAAAACAAATTGAAGCGTTTGGTTTATTTTTTCTGCCGTAATATTGTAGCATCCAACACTTGGAAGCTAGGTGACTATGCTACATTCACACGGTACAAGACGGTGAAAGTACCCAGAATTTATAAATTTCTTTCAAGTCAATGATTCTTTAAGCTAAGGAAACGAATCTGGGTGTCGTAGTTTTAAGATAAAGAGAAAAGTTGCAGATGATTCAGACTTATTTATTTTCTGTAACTTCTTACATAAATCAGAATCGATTCAATGCTTGTGCTTATTGCAGTTGGGCCAAGTGAAGAGAACAGATCAACTTGGCATTAAGTGGTTTGCTGAACTTTCCATGTGCCAAAGTCATGGTAATGCCCAATATGACCGTCCAAGCATTTTTTTTTTGGAAGCAAATATTCTAAATTCTGATCAAATGATGAAGAAAAGCAAAAGTATAAGTGATGCTATATTCCTTTTTTCAAAAGACCAATGGCAAGAACTTAGTGGTCAGGAATCAGTAAAATGGTGCACATGTGATGTCCCAATAGGCCCATATCAATGATCTCAAACAATTTGCAGAGGCAATTTAAACATCATGTGGATATGGTATCTCCCCCACTGGACCAGCAAGCACAACGGGTCCTACACACCGTTAACATTAATTATTGTGTTTTGGAATTATTTTTTTTCTAAACAGTTCCAATATTGAGCATGAATTTTAACCCTAAACAGCACAGTGGAGATGAGTTTTATATACGTACTTAGACATTTGCTACTCTGCCCTGTTTACAATTCAAGGCAAAGCACTTTAACCAGCTAGTTCCAACACTCTTCAGACATATGGACCAATGACCAATATTGATGTCCGACTCCAACACTTGCTTGAAAAGCTTGGAAAATGACATGTTACCAAGCAAGCAAAGTTTCCAGACATAGTCATCCTGATTCCGGATTTAACCAGTAGAATTCATGCAAAGATTCATCCATTTCCATATATGATGATTGAGTGAGTGAGAGAGAGAGAGAGAAGAAATAAAATAGTTGGGTTATATAAAAGGGAAAGGCAAGACTCTGAATGTAGGAGAATTCACAACTGAAAGGAGTGGCTTCCATACCACAGCCCCATCTGCTATCTCATTTTTCTTTGAACCATTGTTCAGGTTATCTGATCCCTTTATAATCTTTTTGGTCCCTAAGATTCGCTAAACATGCGTAGCATGGCAAGCTCTACCTCTGCCAAAGGCATAGCCGCCATTGTAGGCGTCGGACCTAAGCTTGGACGATCCATTGCCCGCAAGTTTGCTCATGAAGGATACACCGTTGCCATCCTGGCTAGGGACTTGGGTACTTGCTCTTTCCTTTCCCTTTCCTTTTACCCTTTTATTCGCCATACTTGTTCTGGTGGTATGAATTAGAAGTACTATTGGATTGTATGCTTTCAGGGCGATTGTCAAGATTTGCAGATGAGATAGCCAGGGAAGAGAAAGCCCAAGTGTTTGCAATCAGAATAGACTGCTCGGATTCTAGAAGTGTTAGGGAAGCATTTGAAGGGGTTCTTTCACTTGGATTTGTTGAAGTTCTGGTGTATAATGCATATCAGTCGGTTTCATGGCACCCCACCAACTTCACTGACATTAAAATCGATTCCTTTGAGAAATCTCTTACCGTGTCCTCCATTGGCGCTTTCCTTTGCGTTCAAAAGGTACCCCTTCTAAGTTCCCCAATCCATATGTTGTTAGGTTAGGTAGATTAATTTCCTTTGAGAAATCTTTAATTACCATTTCCTTTTTTTTAAAGAAATTCTACTTTTGATGTGCTAATGAATGAAAGGTACTTCCGGGGATGGTGGAAAGGGGGAAAGGAACCATTCTCTTTACTGGCTGCTCAGCTTCACTCAGTGGCATTGCTGGTTTCTCTGAACTATGTAATTGAAACGCCTCCGATAGCAAAACCTAACTTTAAAATGAATGAGAATCAGAATAATTTAGCAATAGTTTGTTTTAATATGTAACAGGCTGTGGAAAGTTTGCCCTGAGAGCATTATCCCAATGCCTGGCAAGAGAATTCCAGCCTCTCGGTATTCATGTTGCCCATATTATCATCGACGGGATCATTGGTTCACCCAGGTATATGGCATATATGCATGTATTGATCGAAATTAGAGTAAAAACATGGGAATTAAGTTGAATGGTGAGCAATAAATGGAAATGCAGGGGGTCGCAGAGAGGGTTGTTTGGGGAGCAACAGCAAAGCGGCGGGGTGGGAGGGGACGTCGGGGCGGTGATGATGATGGACCCGGACGCGTTGGCTCAGACCTACTGGCACTTGCATGTTCAAGACCGGACCGCTTGGACCCAGGAGATTGACCTCCGTCCCTCCATCACAAGATTCTATTAGCCATCTGCTCAACTTGCTCCTTCATATCTTTTGCAACTTCTACCATACTTTTCCATTTCTACACCCTTTTATTTTTTTAGCTTTACAAATGTTCTTGCTTTAATCTAGTCATTAAAGATTTAACTAAGATTTGCTATGTAAATGCACTCTACGGTTCTTTTCTCTTTATTTTCATTACATATAGATACATAAGTTTACAATTTCATTGTGTATAGATTAATGCTTTACTTATGAAGGGAAAAATATATTAATGCTTTACTTAGTTATTATCAATCTTCTGCATATCATATATTAAAAAAATTGGAACTCCAAGTTTATTAATTGTCAAATTTAATTACGATTGCTTATATATGACTGGAATTAAACTTGAAGAAATATAATAATTTAAGTAATGTTTCCATTTTCTTGAAAAATAAAGAGTAATGCTGTTTCACAAACTCCATTAATTATTTGTTTTTTTTTATTATTATTAGAATTTTTTGTTCATAAATTATTAGAGATGAAAGGTCTAAAATAACATCTCAAATTTTGCAAACTATAATAACCGATAATGTACAAACAAACAAATATTTCAATTCTGAAAATAAGAACCCTAGATTTCTATTGTAGGCGTAAGAATTTTTTTTCTTCAAATTTCTTTTGCTACAAAAGCGTTTGAAAAATATTTGTCGGCTTATTAGTAATAGTATCATTAATTATGCGGAAGATAGGGCCCATGTGAGAAAGTTTGAGGTGCTTCTAAGGTCAGTTGCATGGATACAACTACGACTTCGTGTTCTAATTTAGGACACACGCCCTTTCTTTTCTTTTCTTTTTTTCCTTAAAAATATCTTTTAACCATAAAAGGTGAAAAAGCAAATGCCCAAGGTTAAAAAGAATAAGTGAATCAATTTTGACGTTAAGCCTTTAAAAGAGGTCAAACACACTTTCGATGTGATGTGTATTTAAAATCGAATATTTAATGAATTAATGAGAAAAACAATGTTTTTCTTTTCTTTTCAATTTTCATTAATAAAGATTTGAATTTCGATATAAGAGAGATATTTTACTTAGCAAAAAAAGAAAACTCAATATTCTAAAAGCATACTATATACTGGCGGTGAAAACTGAAAGTTTTCACAAGAACCTTAGTTTTAGGGTTTAGGAACTTAGTTTAGAGTGTAAGGTTTATGGGTTTACATGTAGGGGTTTAGAATGTAGGGATATTGGTTATAATTTAAGATTTAGGGATAGAATGTAGGCTTTAGTTTTTAGGGTAATATCGTTAAGATTTAGGTTTTAACTTATAAACCTTGAATTATAACTTTAAACTCTAAATTCTAACCATTATCCCTAAATTCTAAACACATACACCAAAACCATTAGACCATACACCCTAAACTAAGTCCCTAAACCCTAAAACTAAAGCGCTTGTAGAAACTTTCGATTTTCACCGCCAATGTATAGAATAATTAACCTACTATCTATATCTATAATCTACAAAAGATGTTTTGAAAAAAAAACTTTTAAACCGACAAAAATAGCCTCCTATGTTTTGTTATTTTATTATTTTTATTGAATAAAAAGATAATTACATTCTCAATGTATATGTCTTGAATCGAACTCATACAAAATGAAAATAACATTAAAATCTTTAACCACTAGACCAAATAACGAATTTTATATTTTGTTCTATTTTTAAATTGTTATTAGAAAAATAATGTTTAAATGTATTGCTAAAATTTATATAATATTAAAAGTAATATTATTTATAAAAAAAATGAAATGAAATTATACTAATATTAAAATAAATTTTGTAATTGTATTAAATGAAATTTATTGTTTTATATCGATTATAATTGAATATTCACATACTTTCCTCACCTACACCCACGGGCGGAGTTAAGATGAACAAAACTCGATTCAAAAAAATGATTTTTTTTAATTTCGTGTTATTTGAGTTATTCGAACCATCTCGAATAACTCTTAAAAGTTTTAAGTTCGACTTTGTCCAACTAAGTGTTAACAAAGGCAAGGTTGACACGACTTTGTTTATTAAAAGAAAAGGCAAAGATATTTTTGTAGTTTAAATTTATGTTGATGAAATAATTTTGGTTCTACTAATAAATTTTTTTGTCGAGATTTTGCTAAGTTAATGCAAGTTGAATTTGAGATGAGCATGATGATGGAGTTCTCATTCTTCTTGAAACTCCAAATCAAATAAAAAAATGTTGGCATCTTTATCGGTCAAGCCAAGTATGTAAAAGAGATTCTCAACAAGTTTGGACTACAGGATGTGAAACCTCAAGCCACACCAATGAGTACTTCTACAAAACTTGATAAAAATGAAGGAGATAAATGTGTTGATATGAAGCTTTATAGGTCTATGATTGGTTCTTTACATTGTCTTACCGCAAGTAGACTATATATCATGTTTAGTGTTTGTTTATGTGCTAAATTTTAATCATGTCTTAAAGAATCACATTTACATGCCATTAAGAGAACCTTTATATACTTTAGAGACACTCTTATTTTAGAACTTCAATATTCTAGAGACTCATTCT